>OZ010792.1:506966099-509366099 GCA_963932465.1 Maratus speciosus | reverse complement strand
ATTTTTTATTAGAAGAACACTTTTTGAAATAATTCAAAAATTACAAATTAAGCCACAGTTTGACTAAACTTCTTTACAAAAGTGCAATAGAGAGAAATGAGATTTTAATTAATAAGAACTAAAAGTAATTCCAATTAAATGATAATTTAGAAAGCATTTCGAGACTTTTATGCTAATTTCATATGCTCATTTCAGTATTCATTTGAAGTTATGAATTTTTTAGAAACCATTTTAACACATTTACATCTTAAAATTAACCATCATGTCACATTCCAAGCTTCTTGTCTAACAGTCTACCACCTCTCTGAAGTTAGTGGCACCAACATAAAATGCCGAAACAGAGTTGAAATAGAATGTCTCGAAAAATGTTGAAACAGAGACTGTCACCATTAATTTGGCAACATTAACCTTGAAATCGGTTGGTATTTCCTAATATTTTATAGAAAACGGAATTTAGATGTTTTTAAAGGCTTTCTTGTTGTTCCTGCCAACCAGGTGGTAGTGTCACCGGCATAAAATATAGCCCGTATAGGATCAGGGACTATCACTCTTGATTCGCAACCAATAACTTCTGTAATCGGTTTATTATTTCCTGAGATTCCGTAGAAATCTTAATTTAGGACTCTTTTTAGAATGCTTTTCACTCCTTCCCTTCGCTTCACCCCTTTTTAATTTCGAATTTATTTTCGCCTGTTCTGGACATTTATATTTTCTAAGTAACTACCGTGCTATATTTAAAGTTTCTAGCGTTTTTTGCTCTTGCAACCCTCGACATAAAATATAGCTTATGTTTGAGCAGGTTCTATCACCATCAATTTGCAACCATTATGTTTGAAATCGGTTTCGTATTTCATACGACTGCATTAAAATCGTAATTTAGAATGCATATAGAACGCTTTTCTCTCACTTCATCCTTTTAAATTTGCAATTTTCTTTCGATAATTCTTAGAAAGCATTTGCATCTTTGAAGTAATTACCATTCCAAATTTAAAATATTAGACCCACTCAGTAACACAAAAAACGCAAATTAGAATATTTTTGCTCCTGTAACCCCCAGGTGGTCGTGACAACAATGTAAAATATAGGCTATGTTTGAGCGAGGACTGTCACCATCAATTTGAAACCATTACTTCTGAAATAGGTTTATATTTCCTGAGATTGCATAGAATTCGCTATTTAGAATGTTTTCAGAACGCTTTTCGTTTGTTTTCGCTCCTTTTAAATTTGAAATTTTTAAGGAACTCTTCTCAGAAAGTATTTACATCTCATAAGTAATTACCATGCCAAATTTCAAGTTGCTAGCCCCTTCAGCATCACAAAAATCACAATTTAGAACGTTTTTTAAAATGCAACCGAAAGGTGGTAGTGACGCCGACATGAAAAAGATCCTATATTGGAGCAACGTCCATGGCTGTCATCACCAATTTCCATCTATTACTTTTGAAATCGGTTGGGTACTTTCTGAGATTGCGTAGAAATCGCAATTTAGAATGTTTTTTAGAACGTTTTTCGTCCATTTTCACCCCTTTTAAATTTCGAATTTTTTAGGAAATGTTCTTAGAGATCATTTATATCTTATCAGTAACTACCATGCCAAGCTTGAAGTTGCTAGCCCCTGCAGTATTACAAAAAACGCAATTTAAATCGTATTTTCTCCTTCACCTCCTTAGGGGTAGTGGCACCGACATGAAATACAGCCTATGTTGGAGCGAGGGCTGTCACCATTGTTTTCACACCATTATTTTTTTTAAATCGGTTCGGTACTTCCCGAGATTGCGTAGAAATCGCAATTTAGAAAGTTTTTTAGAACGCTTTTCCCTCATTTTCACCCCTTTTAAATTTCGATTTTTTAGGAAATGTTCTTAGAGATCCTTTATATCTTATAAATAACTGCCCTGCCTAATTTCAGGATTCTAGACCATTCAGTAACGCAAAAATCGCAATTCGGAACGTTTTTTGCTTCTGCAACCCCTAGGTGTTATAGTGACATCAACATTAAACATAGCCTATGTTGGAGCAAGGGCTGTCATCATCAATTTCCAACCATTACTTTTGAAATAGGTTGGGTACTTTCTGAGATTGTGTAGAAATCGCCATTTAGAACGTTTTTTAGAACTCTTTTCGCGCATTTTCACCCCGTTTAAATTTCGAATTTTGTAAGAAATGTTCTTAGAGTAAATTTATATCTTATAAGTTAACTATCATTCCAAATTCCATGTATCTGGTCCCTTCAGTAACACAAAAATCGCAATTTCGAACGTTTTTTGCTTCTGCAACCTCTTCAGGGGTAGTGACACTGACATAAAATGTAGCCTATATTGGAGCAAGGGTTATCAACATCATTTTGACAGCATTATTTTTTAAATCGGTTTGGTACTTCTTGAGATTGCGTAAAAATTTAGAACGTTTTTTAGAACGCTTTACGCGCATTTTCACCCTTTTTAATTTCGATTTTTATAAGAAATGTCCTTAGAGATCATTAGTATCTTATAAGTAACTACCATTCCAAATTTCATGTTTCTAGGCCCTTCAGTTACACAAAAAGTGCATTTTTAGAACGTTTTTTGCTCCTGCACCCCCTTTTGGCCAGTGGCACGGACATGAGATATAGCCTATGTTCTAAGTTGGACTAACACCATCATTTTGATACCATTACTTTTGGAATCGGTTCGGTAGTTCCAGAGCTTACCTTCTACAAATAAACAAATTTTACCTCTTTATAATATTAGTATAGAAGTATAGATAGATTATCCCAGTTTCGGAAAAAAATTACATCTAATTACTTTTATCGAACAAAAAGTTTGTGAGAATGTCCCATATACCGTCTATTTTTTAAGGAAAACTTTTTAAATTGTTACTTAAAGTAGCTTTCTGATAATAATTTGTCAATTTTCGGATTGCATATTCTTTTACGTTTCCGTTACTACATCAATCCTATGTTATGCCCCGTGCTTTAGACCTTTTCTTAACATTTCGAAGAGCTGTACATACCCTCTTAGAAACATGGTCGACACACACTTCTTGTGCTGACTCTAGGGCAACTGGCAACTCGCGGTGCCCAGCTGCACCTTTTTAACTACTTTATACAGACAGCCTTTTTTAATTATTTTACGCACCCGGTGGCTCTTACTGCCTTTTTTGACGTGCCCTTTCGATTCATTTATTTTTCTGATCAAAGGGAGAAAAAAAAGCTCACAAAATTCAATACTATAAATATTAGCCCAGTGGTTAGGGAGTTGAATGCGGAAATAATTCGGGGAAAGCTGGAAATTGTTTTAACCCCTTCAGTTTACGTTTAGAATGAATATGCTACGTTTCCCCCCTCGTACTAGGTGAGCATTAGGAACTATACATTGATTTATAGTAAAAAAACACGTTTTTTTAGATACCATAATACTAACTCGAAATCACTAATTTTTTCAAAAACATTGTCAATACAAATGTTATAGAGCTTAAAATTCTGAATAAAATGAGTACCTATGCTTAATACTTTTGTTGAATATTAAGGTCACAATTCTACTTTAAAATTTTAGCCCGTGGTCAGAGGGTTGAACTCAGAATTAATTAGCGAAAAACTGGAAATCCTTTTAATCTCTTCAGATTAGGTCTAAAATGAATATTCTATGTTTTCCCCCTCGTACTAAGTGAGCGTTAGGAAATATGTACAGTCGTGGAAAAAAAAAAAGTAAACACGCCCTACTAACTCCTCAACAAATTATCCTAGACGAAAGTTACTGGTACCGAACGATTGGAAATAAAGTCTATTTTTAAATGATGCATATAAAATTTTCTTAGGGGGCATCTACATATTAAAACGAATCCAAACTTCATTTTTTTCAATGGCAATACCCAACTTTAACGCGATATTTCAAATCTTCGGTTCAAACTATGCCTAGACACCGAATTTCAGGTCATTTGAATGATAAGTTTTTGAATTATAAACATTCAAAATTTAATGCTTGTAATGTTAAATTGCATTTTCATATTTTTATTTATACCTCTTGGAATTATGCTCCTAATGTGCTAATTTTTTTTGTAGCAATAATACTAATATACCCAAACATAAATACGCTGAATTTGCAATTTTTATAATTTTATAATATAAATTATGAATTATGAAATTAATATTAAAAAAAATTATGAATTGCAACGTACAATTTTTTTGATGGATTTAGATTTATTAAGACCTGCTTTATGGAAATACAAAATTTCACATTTTTCTTCCAAGTAGTTTTCAAGTTATGCCTAAAAAACAGCAAAATGATGGTTTAAGGGGCCGTCTATGATAGAAGTGAGTAGGTGTTTTGAAATTTATTCCTCTATTCTGTAATCTAACATGCTTCATTGATTCCTTGAGTGGCGCTTCAGGTGCCTTGATCAAGAAGGGGTCTCTCTTGGTTAACAATCAAGTACGGAACTTCAATTTGGATACAGCCCTTAAAATACGCTCGTTTTAAAATAAATAATTTCTCGGAAACTTATGGTACGAATTGCATAAAAATTTGTTTTTGGGCTAAATGAATGGTGTAGAGTTCATTTATGCTGTCAGAATTGTGTACTTCTATTGCAAAAAACAAAGTTATGATTCGTTTTAATATGTAGATGCCCCCCAAAGCAAATTTTATATACATCATTTAAAAGTAGACTTTATTTCCAATCATTTAGTACCAGTAAATTTCTTCTACGATAATTTGTTGAGGAGTTAGTAGGGGGGATTTATTTTTTTTTTTCCCACGACTGTAAGTATTTACATTCGAAAAACATGTTTTTCCTTAATATTTTTAACAATATCTCAAAATAGTTAATTCTATCAAAAACATTGTCAATACAAATGTTGTAGAACTTAAAATTTTGAATAAAATGAGTGTCCACATTAGTATTTTTGTTCAAAATTAAGGTCACAATTCTAATTTGAAAATTTTGCCCTAATCGCTAATCAAGAGCTTGAAGTCCGGAGAGACCAAGTTACCTAAGAATATCTCAAAGCAGCTAAGTCTATCAAAAACATTGTCAGTACAAATGTTGTAGAGCATACAATTTTTAATAAAATGAGCACCCGCATTAATATTTTTGTTCAAAACTAAGGTCGCAATTCCATTTCAAAATTTTGCCTTAATCACTAATCAAGATCTTCAAGATAGGAGAGACCAGATTACCTTAACAATATCTCAAAACAGCTAACTATATCAAAAAATTGTCAGTACAGATGTTGTAGAGCTTAAAATTTTGAATAAAATGAATACTCACATTAATATTTTTGTTCAAAATTAAGGCCGCAATTTCAGATATTGTTAAAAATATTAAAGAGAAACGTGTTTTTCGAATGTAAATGTGTACATATTTCCTAACGCTCATTTAGTACGAAGGGGAAAACGCAGAATATTCATTTTAGACCTAATCTGAAGGGATTAAGACGATTTCCAGTTTTCTCCTAATTAATTCTGAGTTCAACCCTCTGACCACGGGGCTAAAACTTTAAAGTAGAATTGTGACCTTACTATTCATTAAAAGTATTAAGTGTAGGTACTCATTTTATTCAGAACTTTAAGCTCTACAACATTTGCATTGACAATGTTTTTGAAAAAGACAGTGATTTCGAGATAGTGTTATGGTATCTAAAAAAAACGTGTTTTTTGACTATAAATCAATGTATAGTTCCTAACGCGCACCTAGTACGAGGGTGAAAACGTAGCATATTCATTCTAGACATAATCTGAAGGGATTAAAACAATTTCTAGCTTTCCTCTAATTATTTCCTAATTGGGTCTTTGTTTGCTCCCCCACCACTGGGTTATATGTCTATTCATCGTGGGAAATAAATCGCATTTTTCGTCATTTGGTCAGGGGGAAATATCGTGAAATTTTTCGATTGGTCTAGTGAAAAATCAAGAAATTCAACAATCGGTTCCGTAAAAAAATTTCAAAATTCTTTAGTCGTTCGGGAGAAAAAAATCGCGAAATTTGTCTATCGATCGCATAAAAAAAAAAATGTTTGGCAGTAAGTCGTGGTGAAAAATATGGAACTTCACCTACTGTTCATGGAAAAAAAGTCACGAAAATCGCAGGAAGAATCTGAGAAATTGATTCACCGTCCGAATGAAAGAAAACAAACAAACGAACAAAAAAATTTGACAGTTTTGCCAATTGGTCGCAAGAAAAAAAATGCGAAATTCACCAATTACTATGAAAAAAATATAGTGAAATTTGTCACTCAGTCGTGAAATAAAATGGTAAAATTCAGTAGTTGATCGACTGAAAAAAATAGAGAAATTCTTCAGTCGGTCGCTTTAAAATCCGTCTTCAGAAAAAAAAAAAAAAATGCGAAATTCGTTAGTCAATCATGAGAAAAAATTGCAAAATTCTTCAGTCAAGCTGAAGGAAAAAAAAGAGAAATTTGACTATTGGTAGTGGGAAAAAAAATCGCAAAATTCAATCAGTCGCGGGAAAATATCACAAAATTCTATTGGCAAAAGCAAACCAGTTCAATATATATATATATATATATATACAGGGTGTCCCAAAAGTGCCTGACACATTTTAAAATTCATTATAAAATCAAGTAATTGTCGTACAGGAGTGCGGTTTGGACTGAAATGCTTCTCACGATAAAAAGCTTTCTTCAAGCGAATGAAATAATTAGTTCCAAACTTCGTTCATAGATGGCGTATGTTTGGTTCATACATGCGTTTTTTCTGATTTTCAGATTAGTTTTGACGCTGTGACACAGAAATGACGACTCCCAACAAAAAAGCTAACTCCGTAGGTTAGTACTTTGAAACCAAATCGAAACCAATATGAAAGTAAGAAAAAACGCATGTTAGAAAAAAATATACAGACAAGTGGCGCGATCTATGATTGAAGCTTGGAACTAATTTTTTTATTCGCTTGAAGAAAACTTTTTATCGTGAGAAGCAGTTTAGTCCAAACCGGACTCCTGTACGACAGTTACTTGATTTTATATTGAATTTTAAAATGTGTCAAAGACTTTTGGGACACCCTGTATATTTTAATAATGTACAAGAGTGCCCTTTAAAAAAAATTCCCCCTCCACCACGGCCATTCTTTATAAATATTTGAAACCCAGGCGAAGTTTTATATAAATCGAGTGTGGCATTATCACACACCGCATATAACAGGGCACCACTTCAAAGTCTATCACATAACCTGTAAGTACATCAATGATGCACCCAACTGCACAGTTAGAATTATGGCCACATGTAATCAATTTAAATTTCATATTTTGTAAGTTTGTTTTAAAATAATAGACTAAAATGCCTCTACAAAGAAAAGTAAACAACTTCTGACAGAGATGCATGGCTGCAAGACCGTCTTAGGACTGATTTCAGTCTTGGAAAGAATTTTTTCTGATAATAAATTTTACTTTATATACTTAAATAATAGCAAATGTACTTAAATAATAGCAATAACTTTTTTTTTGTAAAGATTGTAAAGAATCAATTTTTAGACATAATGCTAGACATAGCATTATGTCAGACATAGCATAGACATAGCATAGCCCCTCAGAAAAATTTTCAGCCTTTGCTTGAATGCACTTGTTGCACCCATGGGGATGAACTCTAATAAAGTTTGACTATCCAAGTCCCCGAAAAAAGTACATCCAGTGTTGCAAAAGAAAATTATTAAAAGTTTTTCATAGTCAAATCGCAATTATTTAAGTAAATAAATAGTCCAGGCAGTAGGAAATTTTACCTAGCAAAATTAATGGTAGTTCTGGAAATCGGTTTACTTTAAGTTTTTTGGATAGCTGAATCCGAATTTTTAACTTCCCCCCCCGAACCCCGCCCCCACCCCCTTCAAATAGTTGTTTTTAACTTAAATTTTTTATTGTTTTAGGGGAAAAGTATCTAGAAATTCAGAAAATAGGCAAAATTTGCAACAAATTAGATATATGACATTATGACTTAGGATGAAGGGTAATGGGGAATCTGCCTCCGAACATGCGCGCGGTGCTGCGTGGACTAAGTTGCGCAATTCCACTTAACCACTCACACGCTTACATTCAACCTCCCATCTCCCCTCCGAACTTTCCTTATAAGGTTTACTTTAAGTTTTTTGGGTCACTGAATCCGAATTTTTAACTTACCCCCAAAATTTCCCCCCCTGAAAGCCCCCAAAATAGTTGTTATTAACTTAAATTTCTTATTGTTTTAGGGGAAAAACATTACGAAATTCAGAAACTAGACAAAATTTGCAACAAATAGGATATATGACATTATGACGTAGGATAAACGGGGAGAGGGGGGGGGGTGCCTCGGAACATTCCCCGCGCGCTTTTCTCAAAAAACAAATTTTTTCAAAAAATCAATTTTTTCGGGGGTTGTCGGGTGAAATTTTGGTGGGAAGTTACAAATTCGGATTCAGCGACCCAAAAAACATAAAGTGAGTCGAAATCCAGAACTAGTATTAATTTTTCCAGGTAAAATCCCCTATTGCCTGGACTTCATAACTTAGTGCACGTAGCGCCGCAGTGCATGTTCAGAGGCAGCCCTCCCTCTCCCCGTTCATCCTACGTCATAATGTCATATATCCTATTTGTTGCAAATTTTGTCTAGTTTCTGAATTTCGTAATGCTTTTCCCCTAAAACAATAAGAAATTTAAGTTAAAAACAACTATTTGAAGGGGGGGTTCGGGGGGATTTGGGGGGGGGGGGAGGAAGTTAAAAATTCGGATTCAGCGATCCAAAAAACTTAAAGTAAACCTTATAGAGAAAGTTCGGAGGGGAGATGGGAGGTCGAATGTAAGTGTGTGAGTGGTTAAATGGAATTGCGCAACTTAGTTCACGCAGCACCGCGCGCATGTTCCGAGGCAGATCCCCCCTCCCCCTTCATCTTAAGTCATAATGTCATATATCTGATTTGTTGCAAATTTTGTCTACTTTCTGAGTTTCTAGATACTTTTTCCCTAAAATAAAATAAAAAATTGATTTTTTTAATAAAAACCTTTTTTGGGGTGCATTTTACCAAAATTTGGGGGGAGGGGGGTTGCCGGGAGAAATTTTGGTGGGAAGTTAAAAATTCGGATTCAGCGACCCAAGAAACATATAGTAAGTCTTTTTCCAGAACTACCATGAATTTTGCTAGGTAGAGCCCCTATACGGTCTCTATTGCATGGACTAAAAGTAAAATTTATTATCAGAAGTAAATATCTCCAAGTCTGAAGGTCTTGCATCCATGCATCTCTGTCATAAGATGTTTACTTTTCTTCGTACGAAGCATTTTAGTCTGTTATTTTAAAACAAACTTATAAAATATGAAATTTAAAATGATAATTTAAAATATACACATGCAAATACTAATATAAGCGAAATAATAAGTATATTTGTAGACGAATGACGCGGTGCACAGTGGAGTATTTGAAGAAAAATCCTGGCCGAAATAATTTTTCACGTGTTTTACAGTTAAAATCATCGCTGTTGACTTACTATTAGTAAATACGCTTAATTAACCCCTACGATTAATGACCTTTTACACCAGAAAAATTTTATTAAATTTTACTTTTCTAACTTTGGTGAAAAAAAGCCGTAAAATTGCTTTTCCTTATTTTGAAATAAAATTTTTCTAATTTTCTGATGGGAATTCAACATTTCACAAACGTAATTGCTTGCCCCTCAAGGGGTTAAGTCGGATAGAAGCAGATGATGCCAACACCATCTCAGATTCATTCAAATCTCAAATGATTAGAGGTCTCAACCTTGAAAAAATTATTGGTTTAAGCGTAGATGGAGCTAACGAAATGATAGGCCAGCATCATCGATTGCCAACAATTTAAAAAAGAAGTGTAAACGAACTTGTCGTTGTAAAATGCATCTATCATTCTCTTTGTTTAGCTACGATGTGCATGCAAAATTCTGCCGATTTAAAATGTTTATTTTTTGTAAATGGGGAATTTTTTCAAAAAAAAAATGCTCGATTTGGGGAAAATTTTTGACTTTAAATTAGTTAAAATATTTTATAGTGAAAAATTGAAAATTTACCTTTTTGAGTAAAAATTGCATTGGGGACTTTTTTCGGAAAAAAACACTGATTTGGGGAAAATTTCAGAAATTTTGGGGAAATTGACTTTCGACTATCTGGCAACACTGAAACCGGTTTAAACCTGTATTTCTTTACTTTCGTCTTTTACCGTCGGAAATTGTTATTCAAGATATGATTAAAATTTCGATAAAAAATGACTGTATGCGCTGTTATAGGATGTAGTACTAGATCAGAATGTATCAAAGATACTAATATATCACTTAACAGAATTATTTGATTGTTTTATCATATGCATTTTAAGTATAAATATCAGAAGCGTCTTTTAAGATTTTACTTGAAAGGGTAATATTCTTTCGTTATCGTCCTAAAATCATTTGCACTCGAAAATCTAGATTTTCGATTAATATTTGTAATTTAAGTTTTCATACAAAATTTTAAAAGAATGCTTTCATCATTATATTTTATCTATTTACATGCAATTATTAATATGTTGTTAAAAGCAAAGACGTTTAACTAAATTAGCAGCGATTGATTCAGTCAAAAATGGGGGCCTATTTGAAGCGCAATCACAAAATTTCATTCCATCAAATAAACTCTTCATTAATTAGTTTGATTTACTTGAATTTTGAAACATATTGTTATTTGCAAAAAAAATAAGTTCACCTGATAGGAAAACTTTAGCTGTAAGAATGAAATTAATATCAATAAATGTTTGGTTCGCATTTGAGTAATTGGACTTGACCTTTTGATACAAAATTTTATTTTTCAAAAAATTGTTATACATTTCATAAGAATAACTTTTTCTTTTCAGAAAATTGACACCAAAAGAAAAACAATATTTGCATCATCCCTTGCAGTATTAATAATAATAAATTAGTCGGATGTACCAATCCCAAAACTTTCTTCTATTTCATACATGGTAATACTTCAAAATTCGCTATCACATTGCCAAAATTAAATGACAACCTATACCCGTCATGAGGATTCTAAAGATATGAAATTCCGTGCATTAGTTCTTGAGATATGACTATCGCTGAAACCATGTAAATCCAGCAAAATGCAGCCTAGCAGCAGCAGCACCACCTATTTGGTGCTTTACACCAAAACTACCAAACAACAACTTATGTCAACGTCTAACTGAATTGGAAGTTTGGGGAAAATCCGCGCATTAGTTTTTGAGATAGAGCTATTGCGAAAATCATGAAAATCCTACCGTAGCAGCGCCACGTATTGGACGATTAACACCAAAACTTAATCAGCAAAAACTTGTGTTAACATCTAACTAAATCTGAAGTTAGATGAAAATTCGTTCATTAGTTCTTGAGGTAGAGCTATTGCAGGAATCGTGAAAAATGCAGCACAGCAGCGCCATCTGTAGGGCGATTTACACCAACATGCAATCAGCACCAAGTCATATCAAGGACTAACTGAATCTGAAGTTTGATGAAAATCGGTGCATTAGTTCTTGAAATATAGCTATTGCGGAAATCGTGTAAATCCTACAAAATGCAGCATAGTAGCGCCACCTGTTGGGCGAAATACATCAAAACGCAATCAGCACCAACTCATATTAAGGACCAACTGAACCTGAAGTTTGATGAAAATCCATGTGTTAGTTCTTGAGATACAGCTATTGCTGAAATCGTTAAAAATGCAGCATAGTAGCACCACCTGTTGGGCGATTTACACCAGAAACTAGTCAGCATCAATTTATATTAGGGACTACCTGAATATGAATTTTTATGAAATTCCGTGCATTAGTTCTTGTAATAGAGCGCCTACAAAATTTGTGTCACATACAGACAGACAGACATTTTGTAAAAACATGTTCTTTGGGATCTCTGAGCCCTAAAATGTGTGAATACGTCGAAAACATCAAGTCGAAAATTTTCACGAATCCAATCCTTTCTTCTTGCAAAGATAGAAGAAAATAAAAAAGTCCTTCCGGCCAGTGCCGGGAGGAAGAGGTAGCTTTCCTATTCCTTATTTTTTAAAAGCCAGCTCATATTAATAAAACACACGGAGTTCAAATTAGTGGAACCCGATTATAGAAGATTAAATACTAAATTTTGTCAATATTGAATATGAATGAGAATTTCGCGAAATTAGTCAGCGTTATCAAAGCTGGTTTTATTAAAGTGATTTATATTTGTCGCCAAATTCGCTGATATCCCGAATTATATTAATAATTATATTAACCCGAATTATCGATGATAGCCCGCCATTTTAAAACAACATAATGGGTGCAACAAAGCTCAACAATGAACTTGGTCGAGACCTTAGTAATTCCTGTGCACATGCTCACTCATATCTAAATCGGTTGATATATGCGAGTGCTGTTGCAGGCAGAAAATCAGATTTTTTAAAATGTCACACACATTCGAAATTGAAACTGCTGCTATATCTCAGCTTTTTTTAGATAAAAGCAAAACAAAATATAATCCGGAATCTCTGTAACAAGCTGAAACATATAAGAAAAAAATCTTTTTCAATTTCTAATTTTTTTTTGTACTTCATTTTAAATAATAATAATAAAAAAAAATTAATTTTTAAATGGCCGCCATTTTGAAACAAGATGGCGGATGAAGTTAGCAAACGAATTCGGCCGAGAGATTGCTATGTACTATGCACATGCCTTGTTACATCTTAATCGGTTCATAAATACGCGTGTTATCGCGTGACAAAAATCAGATTGTTTCAAAATGTCAGCCATGCTAGAAATTCAAAGTTCTATAACTCAGCCATTTTTTAAGACATAGAAGAAACAAAAAATTCTCCGGATTCTTTGTATCATGCTCAAACACATCAGGAAAAAGTCTTTTTCAATTTCTAATTATTTTGTACCTCACTTTTAAATTTAATTTTTTTTTAAATTTTTAAATGGCCACCATTTTTAAACAAGATGGCGGATGAAGCTGGCCAACAAACTCGGTCGAGACATTGCTATGTACTATGCGCAATCCTTGTCACATCCAAATCGGTTCATAAATACGTGTATTATCGCATGACAAAAATCAGGTCGTTTCATAATGTCAGCCATGCTAGAAATTCAAAGTGCTATAACTCAGCCATTTTTTAAGATATAGACGAAACTAAAAATGCTCCAGAATCTTTGTATCAAGCCCAAACACATAATAAAAAAAAAATATTTTTCAAGGTCTATTTTTTTTGTGCCTCATTTTAAATTTTAAATTAAAAAAATTAAATGGCCGCCATTTTGAAACAAGATGGCGCATGAGGCTGGCCAACGAACTCGGTCGAGACATTAATATGTATTATGCACATTCTTTGTCACATCTAAATCAGTTCATAAATACGTGTATTATCGGGTGACAAAAATCAGATCGTTTCAAAATGTCAGCCATGTTAGAAATTCAAAGTGCTATAACTCAGCCATTTTTTAAAATATTTTAATTAATAAGCAATTTTTAAAAAAAAATTTAAATGGCCGCCATTTTGAAACAAGATGGTGGATGAAGCTGGCTAATGAACTCGGTCGAGACATTGGTATGTACTATGTACACACGGAATTTTATCCATATCGGTTCATAAATACGAGAGTTACAGTATAACAAAGATCAGATATATATATATATATATATATATATATATGGATATATATATATCAATTTTGAACGGAGGGTGGTTTCGGGGTCTGGGGGTCATGATCGGTGAAAATATACTAAAATTTTTCGGAATCGTTTTCCTCCGAACGGGTGCAATAGGTAGCTTTTTGTAATGAAAGCTACCTAAAACTTTTATTTGCAGTTTGGCTCTTCTCATCCCTGAATTATTTACTTAGTATAAATTTATTTGTGATTTCGCGACATTGTAGTTATGTTTAATTATTTACGTTTAGTTGTAATTAACGTTAAAATATCACTCGCACACTAATGTTAAATCTACGGGAAAATGGCTTCAAATTTTTCATTTACATTTCAATATTTTTAAAAACCTTCTCTGCATAGGATAGCTGGAGTTGTTCTCTAATTAGTCCCTTTTTACTTTCGTCTATCTCTACAAGAAGAAAGTATTGGATTCGTGAAAATTTTCGACTTCCGGTTTTCGACGGATTTATACGTTTTAGAATGTCCTGAACACGATTTGATGGTTTTTAGAAAATGTCACTATGTCTGTCACTCTACGAGTCTGTATGTGACAAAAATTTTGTGGGCACTTTATCTCAAGAACTAATGCATGGAATTTCACAAAACTTTAGATTCAGTTAGACCTTGTTATAAACTGGTCCTGATTAATTTTTGGTGAAAATCGCCCAACAGGTGGTGCTGCTATGCGGTATTTTTTACGATTTCTGAAATAGCTATATCTCAAGAACTACTGCACGGATTTTCATAAAACTTCAGATTCAGTTAGTGCAGGATATAGTTTGTTGCTGATTACTTTTTGGTGAAAATCGTCCAACAGGTGGCGCTGCTATGTTGCATTATTCATGATTATCGCAATAGCTCTACCCCAAGAAAAAATGCACGAATTTTCCTTAAACTTCACATTCAGTTAGTCCCTGATATAAATTAGTGCTGTTTAATTTTTCGTCTAAATCGCCCAACAGGTGGAGCTGCTGTGTTGAATTTTTCACGATTTCCGCAATAGCTGTATCTCAAGAACTAAATGCATGAATTTTCTTCAAGCTTCAGATTCAGTTACTTCCTGGTGTAAATTGATCCTAATTAGTTTTTGGTGTAAACCGCCCAATAGGTGGCGCTGCTATGCAGATTTTTTTTTACAATTTCCGCAATAGCTCTATCTAAAAAAAGTAATGCACGGATTTTCATCAAACTTCAGATTCAGTTAGATGTTGTCAAAGTTGTTGATAATTAGATTTTGGTGTAAATCATCTAACAGATGATGCTGATATGCTGCATATTTCAGGAAGTATTAACATGTATGAGATAGAAGCAAGTTTTGGGATTGCTACTTCTGACTAGTTTAATTTGTTTACTTTTTTTTTAATAAAAACTTTTGAAGCTTGTTTTTAAACATAAAATGACCTCCTAAAAAAAAAAAAAAAAAAAAAAAAACACTCAACTAAAATTGAAAAAGTAATAAAGACAATCTCAGCTATTCCATGCCACAAAAAAAAAATTAACTATATTGAAATAAAAACAAAAAAATTGAAAAAGAACGCTCCCCATTGGCTTATGAATGTGTTTTTAAGTGACGAGTGTAGACACTTAACTATAAAGTAAATAGTATAATTAAAGTCTTCAGCCATAAAATATTATAATCGTGGCCACTTTTTCACTTTTCAGTATTAATTTGTAATTTGTAACCAGGATATTTTAAATAAAAATTCTTTTAAATATAAACGTGTGAATAAAATTGAATTGTTGTGAATTCTATTTTTCTTTATTTATGTGAATTTATTCATATTAATATTTCATAAGAAAGCTGTTGAATATTATTTTGAAACATATGCGTCAGTTTCATATGAAAATTCATTGAAAATAAGTTAAATTTTTTAGTTTGTCTCTCTGTTCCCTGATAACTACAGACAAAATATCCGATTAGCTTTCGATTAAGTAGGTATTTTGGTGAGATACTCGGTGTTATTTATGACGACCGATTATCTGCACGGAGGACACGAGGGATTTTCCGTCAAGAAATGGTGGAGGATGGATGGGAGGCCTATTGCCCCTCCCTTGGATTTTGAAATTAATTAATTAAAATTTATTTTTCTCCGAATGTATTTATTTCGAGTAATTTAAAATTAAAAGAGAACCAAGAATTTTCCTTGGGGGATGGGGAAGGGCAGAGGAAAGCCATTGCCCCTCCCTCAATTTTGAAATTTAATTAACTAAATTTTACCTTTCAACAATTTTGAGAGAACCCCCCCCCCTCCCTCCCATAAAATTTGTTCTTTTTGAGTAACTTAAATAAAAGAGGAATTAAGGAATTGGAGGGGAGAACCATTACCCTTCCCTGGATTTTAAAATTTAATTAATAAAAATTATTTTTTTCTCTTATTCTGAAAAACACACTAAAATGTATTCTTTTCAAGTAACTTAAAATAAAAGAGGAACTCGGGAAAGTTTCCGTTAAGGATGGGGGCGGGTGGATGGGAAGCCTATTGCCCTTCCCTGGATTTTGAAATTAAATAATTCAAAATTTCTTTTTCTCCGATATTGAACAGTATAGTGAAATGTATTTATCGCGAGTAACTTTAAATTAAAGAGGAACTGAGAATTTTCCTTTCGGGGGGAAAGGGGGGGGACCCCCGAAATAATTAGAATTTAAATTTCCCGAAATATTTTACAATTTTTTGTTGCATAAATTTTGATGTAAAGAGGGGTGGAAATTTCTTTTGTGCAATATTTCATTGTCATATGAAATACAACATTAATGTACCTTGAAAAGTTTTACAGATTTCGAATAGGCATCATACATTGGAAATAATGCAAATTTGTAATATATACAAATTTTGACATCCATAAAAAATATATAATTTTTGAAAAATTGGAATGCATGAATTTATTTGTGTATAAAATATGCGTAATTTTTGCAAACACGGAATATTCACTGATTTTAGGAAAAAAAATGTGCACACGTTTTGACAACATAGAAAATGCATTTTTTTGTCAGCATAAAAAAGCACATACTTTGCACAATAAGTGTATACTTTTCGAAGTATTCGAAAACATTCACTTTTTGTGCACAAATTGTGTACATTTTATACTTTTTTGAAAAGAAAAGTGCAAACTTTTTCTAGCTGGATGGGGAGCGATCTGCTAGGGAAACCGACCATCTTTAGTCGTGTTGCAAGATGCTTTGACGGCTTGCAGGTACGTTGATGACATTTTCTAGCCGGTGGTAACAGCCTATGCTATCAAGTCGTCTAGGTTGCTTTTATCAGTAAGACAACGCTCGCCCACAAACTGCGCGACTCTCGCAACAATGTCTACAAGGATATAATGTTCTTCCATTGTTGTTGGCTTGCTAGGTCACCAGATCTTGCTCCAATAGAGCATGTTTGGAACATGTTGGGAAGGCGACTTCAGCTGCCTCGGAATAACGGCGAACTAGTTGATGAGTTGCTACACTTATCACAGAAACTATCGCACACGGACATCGGCGACTTTATAGACTTCATGCCCCACCGAGTATCGGCTTGCATATGTGCTAAAGGTGGCTTTACAACCTTCTGAAATTGACATTCTTTTTGCTGCTACTAGTCACGGAAATGATTTTGTTCTGAAATTGTAATCATTTGTTAATTTATGCAAACACTATGCTCATGCAGAGTTTTATGGTCGTGGCTCAAATTTTGCTGGGTGCATATATTTTTCTGCGTATTTTTTTAGCATACATAACTGCTTCATAGCTATATATTGCAAATGACTGTAATCTATCAGATAGGTGGTGTATGTTTTTTCTAAGCATCGAAACCGGAAGAACTACAGATCTCATGTTGCAGCGAACTTAATGTTGGAAAATTTAACAATTGGCATAGAATAATGGATACTGACAGATAATTACAACAGAGAGTAAATTTTTATTCCTAACAACAAAAAGTGAGACGAAGAGTATTCTGACTTTCCCCAAAGAAAGATTCTGAGACGTCCAATCAGATGAAATCTACTTGGACGTCTCGGTTTAGACTATAATTGTTCGCAGGGTGAAAATTGATTGGGCAATGAATGAAATGAAAATGATTTAGACTGATGTCTATTTTTTCATTCATAGGGGATTTGAATATTTTTCAGTTTTGTTTTTTCGCTAAAGTAAGGGTTTACTTGACAATTTTGTGATAGCGGAATTGTTTTATTTTTGCTTTTTTTTGAGGGTTATTAAAAGCTAGAAAAAATATTTCGTAATTTTATTTTCATCTCAATATAAAGTTAAATTAAAGCTAAAATATTTTTCACTTTTTTGTCTTTCTTTTTTAGTATTTACAAGATGGATTAATCATTCCAAAATGAATAGGGAGTTTTTGATAATCTGTTACTTAAAAACAAACGTCAAAGCAATAATTTGTTTTTACTTTTTTGTTAAATAATGCCCACCTCTAATCCATATTAGTTTTTTTTAAAATCATGTTCATACTACTTTACATGTGGCCGAGATGTTTTACTCTCAAAGCTGGTAGACGGGAGGTGGTGGGTTCGAACCTAATCGGGCCCATCGGCTTAATCGTTCGAAGTTTTCCGTGGTTTTCTTCGAACCTTCGATAACCTTACGTAATACCGGTTAGGTTTCCTTAGAAAGGCACCCAACGGAGGACACCCCCCCTTGGGACTATATTCCTCGTGTAGATAATCGAGCGTCATAAATAACACTAACACTATACTACTGTACTTATACTGTGTGTATCATGAAAGTACTAAGTTGTTATAAATATAAACATATAAATAAATTAAAAATTAATATAAAAAAGAAGAATTTAATAAATATTACTAATACTTTTTACTCCCTAACCTCTTTATGTGAATTTGTATACGCTTCCATTCCATAGAGCAGTAGTCTTTTTAGACAATCTTTCGGACATCTCGGAACACTAAATTCATAATCGGAGATCTCGTGGACCACTAATGTGAATTTTTTAAAGACGTAAATACATTTGTAAAGTAATGATAAGTAAATTTCCATTTTTTGTAACATGGCATGCACATATTTTTATAAGAAATGCATAAATGATTCGAGATTAAACTTGTTTTTAACACAAACATGTCAAAAGTGCTTAGTTTTCATCGAATCGTGACAGCCGACAGACGAATGAAAATACTTTCGCTCACGAGAATATTGAAGTTCAGAGTAATCCTTTTTTAGTTCTTTAATCTCCTAATGACGATCTGAAGCATATTTCTGTCCAGGTATAACAGATAAAATAAAATGTTAAGACACTTTGTCTTTTGAATAAAAAATAGCAATAAAATAACAAATATTAGCCGTTGCTAATAAATAGAAAGTAACATTTATTATCATAATTATTATCAGCTATAATTTAAATTTTCAAACTTAAACATCTAAAATTTCATAAATATAAGACAATTGTTTTCTTTTAAGTAGGGCAAGTCAGTAAGTAGGTTACAAAAGCCAATAAAAAAAGGGAAAGCAAGATACATACTTGAAAAGCATGTTTATTTCTCTCTCTATATATATATCTATCTCTCTATATCTTTACATTGATACATTTGTACCATCTCTTTATGAGTTTTCCAATACCTGCTACATAAAAGTCTCTGAAGTACTCTCTAAGCCATCTATATACCTCAGATTCAACGTCTGCACCAGTCGGCTGTAGGTTAAACCATGTGAAAATCCTATTGCAGTTCCTACATGCTACACATCCTATATGCTATCTACTGTTGTTCGCCTGTCAGCTCTAACCCTTTCCTCAACCTTCCACACTGTTTCTTCTGTCGCAACCTCAACAGGGCGACCACTTCGTTCTTCGTCAACAACTTTTGAACGCCACTGCTCATCTTGTACGCAGAGCCCGACTTAGACAGTAGGGGGCCCTGGGGCAAACATTATTCGGGGGGCCCCCTTCGATCTTTTGAATTTTTTTGTGAATTATGTTGAAATGACTAAAACTAAACTTCATACCTATTGTATATGTAAATTTAAATTTCATACCAAGTACTATTCACATCTGTATACAGTATAGTACAAGAAAGATAACTTTAAGAAACTATAGCATTACATTTTTTTTTTTTTTTTTTTTTTTTTTTTGGTTATAGGAATATAAGGATAAATGTGAGCCGTTAAAATGTAAATACAGTTCTCTCAGGCATTATTGGCTGTTTGTGTTAATACTTTTCTATTTAACTTAATCTTTGTATTCAATCAAGATGTATTTGGATGATTCCATCATATAGGAAGGCAAGTGGTGGCATGCATTTAATAATAATAGCAACAAATTTCAATACTTGTTATGTTGTTACTGCATTCCCCATGATGCCTTAATGTACTTTGGTAAGTTTCATAATATGAAAACAGAAAGCAACAGATAGCAGATGTGTGATATTACTGTAATATTTTAATTAAAATTATGTATTTTAAAAAAATTATGAAATCAGTAAGGAAGAAATTAAATATCACAAAATGAAAAACACTTTAAATTAGAATCTGGTCCCTTTTGGATATTTTTTATCATTTGGCTCTCCTTTAACTAAAATTTATATCTGCCCTTGGGGGGACCCGGGGCAGCTGCCCCGCATGCCCCTGCATTAATCGGGCCCTGCTTGTACGATTGTTGTCTCATAAATTCGAAAATAATATCTTGCAGTAGGAGTATGCTGCCACCTATTGGCATATTTGGAAACAATTTACTACTAATTTCGACCTCTCATATCGGTTTGTAACCTACTTACTGACTTTCCCTAGTATTATTAATAAAACGTAAAGTTACAAATAATGTCCAGATTTTTCTGTGGACCATTGGTGGTCCACGGACCACAGAACACAGGTTGGTGCCCTCAGCCCTAAGGAACTTTATTCCCGGGGTCCTAGGAGCATAGAATGGAACAAGAAGCCGCAATATCAGTCTTCTCCTGTGGGAAGTTCTGAAGCTACCAGATGATTTCTTTTCTCTCTGCGTGTGTCACCATGTTTGACCTCAGTTGATTTACACCAAGAGAAACACAACGAAGGGCAACGACGCGCAGTGGGACGAAATGACCAAAATCCGAGACATTGGCCTAAATAAAAAAAAAATTATGACTCAAAAAATTACATGAACTTGTTCTATACATTCAAGAATTTATGACAAACCAGTGAACGGGACAAAAATATAACATTTACCTTCAATAAAACTGTCCCTTTTATGGAATTTTGCATAATTTTGAGCTTTTACCAAATTGTTTAGTTGGAGTTGGCAGTTGATATTTCCCTTTCAAAAGTTATCAAGTTTTTAAACTTCGTTCTGCGTCATTCAATCAAATACAATTTAGTTCTAAAACGTGTTTTTTGTAGCCTTTTTTTATCTTAAAAAAATAAATACGTGTTTTTAAATGTGAATTTTACTAAGACAGCGATTTAAAACAAGTCGGAAAATGTACCTCAAACTTGGCAAATAAGGTGCGTTCGTACTATAGCTAGTTTTATAAATATTCAGAACTTGTTGGCAATCAGATGGCTGGTGGATTTGGGCCTAGGGGAAAAAACTGGCGTGTTACAAGTTTTAGTAAAGATGAGTCTAAATTTAACGAACGTTCAATGGCGTATCTTATATTTGGTCGTGAAACGTGTCCGGATATTAATCGGGAACATTTCCAGGGTTTTATTGCGTTTAAGAACAGACAGAGGCTTTCAAGTGTTTAAAAGATGGTTCCAGGGGCGCATTTTGAGTTTGTACGAGGATCTGTACAGGAGAATCTTGATTACCGTAAGAAGGATGATAATTTCAAAGAATTCGGTACTTGTCCTATTCCTGCAACGACTAATGAAACGTGTCCGGGTACTAATCCGGAACATTTCCAGGGTTTTATTGCGTTTAAGAACAGACAGAGGCTTTCAAGTGTTCAAAATATGGTTCCAGGGGGTGCATTTTGAGTTTGTACGAGGATCTGTGCATAATTGTTGGTCCTCTTTATGTTGGAAATAATATTCTCAATATGAGATAGATTTACCAATAATGTAAACTTTGACTAACTAACAAAAAATTGTGTGACAAATTAAAACAAATACGACAAACCAAATCTTCATTTTGCGCTATTTCCCCCCCCCCCCCCTCTAGTTTTGACCATGTAGAATCCCTTTACCTTTTTCAAATTTCTAAATTATATTTTATTTATCTTTGCAGTATTTTTTATACTATTCCCAACACTTAACTTTACTTTCGACTGCCGATTCTTAACCCAAACTCTGGGCGGCGCCTTTATCTACCGACTTCGTTTTTTGGTTTACTTCAGCCCGCCACCCCCCCCCCCTAACTATCTTCCAATTACTTTTTATTGTACATACTATAATCAATTAATTGCTTCGTTTATTCAGTATAAAAAATTAAAGATCATTTTTAAATTAGTGACTTGCCAGACGGTATTTTCCTGTTTTAACCATAAATCGTGTTGTTATGATTTTAGAGTCTGTTAGAGATAATTAATGTTCTAATGAATGAAACTTGTCGGATATTTCATACTTTACAAAGTTTATTACGACACGTTTGTCCCTAAATCGGAAAAATAAAAAATAAAAATGAGTTATTAAGGAAAAACTAACATCATTTGTTTTTTCCCCCACTTTTTGCAAATTGTACCCTATTTTCCCCTCTCCGTCCCTCGCCTCCTATTTGGTCAATTCACAAACATGAATAGTGTATGTTATAGACAATTTTGTTCTGTACAAAATTGTAATTATAAGTTTTTCTGTGAAATGAACTGAAACCGAGTTAATGAAGAAAAATCGAAAAAAGTGCCGAAATTTTTTTAGTTTTTTCGATATAGTAAAAAAAGCACAAGGCCTAGAAGGTCGAAAACTTGGTTTTTTTATTAGAGGGTCAACCTGTACATAATACACAAAAATCAGAACTACCCGAATTTTTGCAAGGCAGAATGCTATTTCTACTGTACTAACAGGTATAAGGATTTTAGTATTTATTCTCTTTTTGGTGATTCATTGTATGTAAAATTTTGACAAAATGGTGGGATGGGTATAATAATGAAAAATACATTTTTTAATTAGTGATGTTGAACCTTTTCATTCTAATTGGTTAGAATTTATTTTAAAAAAGTCCTTCCGGCCAGTGCCGGGAGGAAGAGGTAGCTTTCATATTCCTTATTTTAAAAAAGCCAACTTATATTATTCAAACACACGAAGCTCAATTTAGTGGAAACCGAATGTAGGAGATTCAATACTAATTTTTATCAATACTAAATCATTATGAATGAGAATTTCGCGAATTTAGTCAGCTTTATCCAAGCTGCTGTTATTTAAAGTAACTTATATTTGGCTGCCAAATTCGGCGATTTCTTAAAGTGCCTGCCATTTTAAGACCACATGGTGGATGAGGCTAACCAGTGAGCTTGGTCGAGACCTTAGTAACTGCTGTGCACATGCTCACTCACATCGGAATCGATTGATATATACGAGTGCTGTCGCAGGCAAAAAATCAGAATTTTCAAAATGTCATCCACATTAGATATTGAAATTGCTATATCTGAGCCATTTTTTAAGATAAAGACAAACAAAAAATGCTCCTGAATCCTTATATCAAGGTCAAATACTTAAGAAAGAAACCTTTTTCAATTTCTAATTTTTTTGCACCTCATTTTAAATATAATTTTTTTTAATTTAATGGCCACCATTTTGAAACAAGATGGCGGATGAAGCTGGCCAGCGAACTTGGTCGAGATATTGATGTATACTATCCACATGCCTTCTTACATCGAAATAGGCGAATACGTGTGTTATCGCGTGACAAATACAAGATCGTTTCAAAATGTTAGCGATGCTAGAAATTCAAAGTGCTATAATTCAACCATTTTTTAAGATATAAACAAAAGAACAAATTTTCAGAAACAAAAACTGCTCCGGAATCTTTGTTTCAAGGGCAAACACATAAGAAAAAATCTTTTTCATTTTCCAATATTTTAATATCTCCTTTTAAATTAAAATTTTTTTTAAATGGCAACCCTTTTGAAACAAGATGGCGAATGTAGCTGGCCAACGAACTCGGTCGAGACATTGGTATGTACTATGTACAGACCAAGTTACATCCAAATCGGTTCATAAATACGCCTGTTATCGCGTGACAAATATCAGGTCGTTTTAAAATGTCAGCCACAATAGAAATTCAAAATGCTATAACTCAGCCATTTTTTTTAGATATAGACGAAACAAAAACTGTTCCGGAATCTTTGTATTAGGGTCAAACACATACGAAAAAAATATTTTTCATTTTCCAATTTTTTGGTATCTCATTTTAAATTTTAATTTTTTTTTAAATTTTTTAAATGGCCGCCATTTTGAAACAAGATGGCGGATGGAGATAGCCAACGAACTCGGTCGAGACATTGGTATGTACTATGTATAAACGAAGTTACATCCAGATCGGTTCATAAATACGCTTTTTATCGCGTGACAAAATTCAGGACGTTTCAAAATGTCAGCCACGCTAGAAATTCAAAGTGCTATAACGCAGCCATTTTTTAAGATATAGACGAAACAAAAACTGCTCCGGAATCTTTGTATAAAGGTCAAATACATAAGAAAAAAATATTTTTTCATTTTCAATTTTTTGGTACCACATTTCAAATTTTAAATAAAAAAAAAAAATTTAATGGCCGCCATTTTGAAACAAAGTGGCGGATGAAGCTGGCCAACGAAGTCGGTCGAGACATTGGTATGTACTATGTACACACCGAATTACATCCAAATCGGTTCATAAATACGAGAGGTACAGTGTGTCAAAGGTCAAATATATATATACGTATTTATCATGGTATTTCAAAATGTATTAACTGCATCCTTACGTATCAATTACTGTGATTTCTTAACTGTTTTATTCACCTTAATCTTTACGATATTTTGGTAGCCATGTGCGCGTGGTTATATTGAAAAATACTGAAATATTAATTGGTATGTTGTTTATTATTTCTATTTTATATCCTATAAATATTTAAACAGGTTTTATTGATTTTTCCATTTCATATTATTTGTTTCTATTCTGTTTTCATTTTTAATCAATTCACTTGATTTTAATGGTTGTTTGGGCACAAGGAAAAATAATTTTTAGCTTTAGCTTATTTTTCTCACAGAAAACTACCATATTGCTTATATCATTGAATTCTGTGCCCTTGATAACGTAATTCAATATATAAGCTTTTCCATTATTTGTTGGTGTCCACTTTCTTCTTTTTTCTTCCATAATAATTCTTATAATAAATTATGTGGCACTTTTTTTATACTTACAGCTTTAATTCATAATATTACGGTTTTTGATAGTGGTAGGTTATGTTTAATTAATGGTTATATATATATATATATATATATATATATATATATATATATATATATGTATATGTCAATTTTGAACGGAGTGTGGTTTCGGGGTCTGGGGGTCATGATCGATGAAAATATATCAAAATTTTTTGAAATCGCTTTCCTCTGAACGGCTGCAATAGGTAGCTTTTTGTAATAAAAGTTACCTAATATGAGACTGACCGTTATCTATTTCTATATGAGGTTAAAGGTGCTATTCGCCATTTAAAGATTATTGTAACCTCTAACTTTAAAATAGAACAAATGTTTACAGGAGCTGCTTTTGCTGCGGTTTATCGCAGATTCAATAAGATCTATATGTCTGAACAGGGAGAGTTGCAGGTTATAAAACGCGAATCTTGCGAGCCAAAACACCAGTTTCTCGCCCAAGGAAGTTCTAAAATTTTCTGCTCGACAAATGCGAAATTGTCTGACACATTTTCTCACTTATTTTTAAGCGTAAAAGTACAACATTGCCTGGCCCGACTATTGAAGCAATTTGAAAACGAATCGCGCTTTCCATTTTTTGATAAATAAATTACTTTTTGAGTTATAAGGGATTTTTGTCACGTAAAAACAATTTTTTCCTTTCTCTCGCTTTTGCGTCCGGAAATTCAATTCGAAACCAACAAATTTACAGTGTTTTCGAAAAGATATATTGCGTTTACCAAAAATTGCGAAACGTATTACAATTAAATAGTTTCTAAATAACAACATCTGCCAATTTCATGCGTTGCCGAAAAACATGAATTAAAAAATGTGTCAGAAAGTCAGAAATGTGTCCCTTTGGATTTGACAATAGCCTTAACAAGGTAAAATTACCTTAAATCTTTAGCTAAAATTATTTCTAAACCCACTTCTATACTTGAATACGTGACGTTCTTGAAGTATATAGAAATCATAAAATTGCCTCGAATATGTTTCACCTTTCTACAGGTAAACAATTATTTTCAAAGCTATTTGGGTCTAGAAAAATATTTATTAAAAAATTACGAAATTTAAATTTTAATACGGTCCCCGGGTCCTATAAGTGATATTTAGTAAAAATTTACTGTGGCACTAACAAGTAAGACAAAAAAGTCCCATTCAACTAACATTAAAATTGACCGGGTTATGAAACTTTGAAATGTATGACTTATGCCACTTTTTTGGATCTGAAGACAGATGATTTCGGCTATGCTTTCAGGGGTCGTATATAAAGTACTTAAATGTTCTTTGAAAGAAATTGTACAGCTATTACGATTGAGTTAACTTTTATTAGTTAAGTTTCAGATTAGTTAAAATAATTGTATTTTAACATATGTTTTATTATGTAAGGATACGAGGCTATGATTTCTTTTAACAAAAATTATGTTATTTTCACAAGATTTTATTTAAATTGCAACGATCGTCTTTCCAGTTTAAAATTTGTACTCGAACTTTAATTCACTTTCAAATGTCCGATCGAAGTTAAATTTTACATACTGAGTTAAATCCGATGACAATGTAATATTATTATAATTTTCGACGCTTACCGTCTTATACATACTTATATTAAAGGATAACACACAAAAAAAATTCGGATAAATTACCGTCAACAAGTTTAAGAAAGTGTTTTAGATTAGATAACATAAACCTGCGATGGTAGTGTTTTTTAACTTTTATAATTAAGTTTTGTGTATTTTTTCACGCTGAATAAAAAAATTACGTTCACTTTTAACCATCATGTCAGGATTTTTCGCAAATCGTAAATTTCAAGGTTAAAAAAAAAAAGCGAAAAATTTGATACTATAAAATAGATGTAAGACTTTTTTATTCAGTTTAATTTTATTTAATTCAATAATTTATTCAATTTTTTGGCTTAGACTGGGTTTCTTACAGCTAAACAGCTCAGGGGTTCGATGAGGTTGGGAGGGGAGGGGGGGGGGTGATCAATTTTAACTTTGAGCTTTTTAACTTTGACATTTGCGATTTGAGAAAAATCCTGACGTAATGGTTTAAAATGAAGGTCATTTTCGGATTTAGCGCTAAAATATACATAAGAATGAATTTTCAAAAGCTAAAAAACATGGCAAAACCCAAAATTTGAAAGACAGTGTAATCTAACAACATTTTAAAATATGTATCATTTTGTAAAGAATTAACCCTCCGACTGTCTTGGAAAAGGGCAAAATTGTAATGTTGTTTTCTCCTCATTTTGTTTTAAATGCTAAAAAAAAAATGATTCTTTGAACATTTTATAAAAAAAACTTAATAACGAATATGAATGCAATCCTTGGAAGTATTAATCATTGTTCAATGTATTAAAAATACATTAAATTAGTAGAATTATACTATTTTAAATATTGCATGTATTGCAGTGAAATCTGGAGCTTAGTGAACGTATTAACACGGGCTTGTCAGTGAGGGGGTTAAGGCTGTTGTTTTTCATCCTTTTATTTAGCAAAAAATCTGTTATTTTTAACCTCTTATATGTTCAGTACGAATTGTATATTTTGCAGCAATATGTCAGAATGATTAAAGATTTCAAATTTATATTGCAATGCTAATTTTACTCTCAACCATTTCTTTAATATATCTGACGAAATTATATTTCTACTAAATTTGTGAATGACCCCTAATTTGCAGCAAAAGAATATGCTCCAACTTTAAACAGCTATTACTCGGTCAATTTTAATCGTAGAATAACGGAACTTTTTTTGCCTTACTTGTCAGTGTATCAGGAAAATTTTACTAAGTATAACTTATAGGATCGGGGGACCGTATAAAAATTTAGATTCTGTAATCCTTCACTAAATTGTTTTTTCGCTTCAAACTTTTATTTATTTTTATCTTAACTGTGCACGTAATTTTGACCACTTTTGTAATTGAAAGTATGCATCTAGGACCAACGGTTGCGAAAATAAAGGTAGGTCAGGTTATACGTGAACACCCTGTATATGACAAAATTCTATCATTCTTTGCACAAATAACACTGATCCACAAATTTGAACTTTTGCCCTTTCACAAAAGTGAAATTAGTTGTTTCTTATGCTGTTTTCTGTGCTGATTCGGAATCTAGTTTTAGATTTATTCCAGAACGTTTTGTTTTTCAGATATTTGCATATATCGATTTATGCATATTTGGGTAAATTTTGTACTATTATAAGCAAATTTAAGGCATAAAGCATTATCAGACTGGCTTTTTTGTTTTATGTTATGATTATTGTCTAGTTTACTTTGCGACAGACAGTTTACTTTACGGATTCAACTGACATCTGACTGTGAAATATTGTGTCTAATTTGCATATTTTTCATGTTTTTCTAATAACGTTTCTTAACGTCCAACTATTTCCGAAAAGAAAGTATGCTAATATGTTTCTATACCAGATTTTTACGCTGATTTCAAATCTGGTATCTGTTTTTTAGGTGCGTTCATAATTATATAAATACGTAGCAACTATAGTCGTCGTTCGGTCCGTCCGTCTGTCTGTCCGTTGGTTCGCATATAACAGAGTAAAAACAACCCAAAAGAAAAGTCTGAAATTTTAAATATATAATTGTTGCAAAATTGGGTCGAAGCATTTCAAATTTTAGGAAAATCGGATGTATAGTTTAATGACAGGAACAGTCAAAAGTTTTCCGTTACATGACGGCCAATGGAAAAGAAATTATTTCAAGTGCATTTTAATGATGTTACAGCCTTTCGAACAGAATGAAATTGATGTGCACTTATGAAGTGCACTAAAATATATATTCAGTACAATATGTGCTGCAAAAAATATTTATAAAACTAGTTATAGTACGAACGCACCTCATTTGACACGTTTGACGTGAAATTTTAAACTTATTTCTATCACGTCTAGTTTTTGAAAAAGGTGAAATTTTATTGTTTGATCAAAAAAGCCAGAAATCACTTTTATGCTACTTTGCGATCTACTTCAACTAGTTAGGATAGATTCTACTACTTTTTTCAAAATTTTCCCCGATTATATAAACTGTTGTTTATGTCCCTGATAGGAATCTAGCACTGTTTACCCTTTTGAAAATGAGGTACAACACTCGAAAAAGCATCTTATGTCAAACTTGTGTCAATACCGTACAAAAGTAGAAATTCATTTTACTCAAAAATTAGACGTGATATAAAGAAACAAATTTGAATTCAGCATAAAAATCTAGTATAGAAAAACATTATGTCAATTTCGTGGCAACTACATATTTTAAAGTTGATACCAACCCTTTATCGGGCAATGGTAATATACTTATCAATTAATTTTTATTGAAAACTGGTCGATTTGCACCGGAATTATTAGTAAAATATTTTGTTTTTATAATGCCACTGATATAAAATATGTTCACAGATTCTGGTGGCAGTAAATCTTTTCGACATTTCAGCCATAGAATTGACTTGCCCGATAAAGGGTTAATGTAAACATCACACCATTGAAAATTATGCAAATTAGGATGGATAACTGACAGGTAAATGTTAAGAATAAGCAGATCGTGACATTTATCTGAAGCAAATAGTCCAGTAGTCGTTATCGAGAAAAGGTAGTTCAATCTGACATTTACTGTATCTAAAATTTGCATACAATAGCACAAAAAAGCTTAAATTTGCATGAACTTAAATATGCAAATTCCTCAAAAACTGGACCACCTAGAGAAAAACGGAAAGCATATTCGGAATCAGTGAAAAAAAAAAAAAAAAAAAAACGAATCTAGAATCAACTAATTTCAGTTCTATGAAAGAACCATTGTTATCCAATGTAATCACCGCACGCTGAATTCTAGGGAAACTAGCCTGCAATAGTTAGAAAAGTTCTGCTGCTTAAAATGTTGTTTTATTTACCTATATTTACTTCGCCGAGTATGATCTTAATGAAAAGTTCTGCTGCTTAAAATGCTGTTTTATTTAACTACATTGTACTTCGCCCAGTATAATCTTAATGAAAAGTTCTGCTGCTTAAAATGTTGTTTTATTTATCTACATCGTATTTCATCGAGTGTCATCTTAATGAAAAGTTCTGCTGCTTAAAATGTTGTTTTATTTACCTTCATTGTATTTCACCGAGTGTCATCTTAATGAAAAGTTCTGCTGCTTAAAATTTTGTTTTATTTACCTATATTGTACTTCGCCGAGTATCATCTTAACGAAAAGTTCTGCTGCTTAAAATGTTGTTTTATTTAACTACATTGTACTTCGCCGAGTATAATCTTAATGAAAAGTTCTGCACCTTAAAATGCTGTTTTATTTACCCACAACGTACTTCGCCGAGTATCATCTTAACGAAAAGTTCTGCTGCTTAAAATGTTGTTTTATTTAACTACATTGTACTTCGCCGAGTATAATCTTAATGAAAAGTTCTGCACCTTAAAATGCTGTTTTATTTACCCACAACGTACTTCGCCAAGTGTCATCTTAATGTAAAGTTCTGCTGCTTAAAATATTGTTTCATTTACTTATATTGTACTTCGCCGAGTATCATCTTAATTTTCACGAATCAATATTATTACCACAATCCGCATAAAGAACCTGAATAAATACAATAAACGCAATTTACATGAAACAATGGTAAATTGAAGAAGCTTCTTAAAAGAGTCAAATAACTGAGTACACAACAGAAGTAAAGTTATTTTTCCTGTATATCTGAAATAACAATAGTTTATTGAATAAAAGTCTCTTGCAAAAACATGGCAAATTTAAACGCGTGTTACTCTAAAAACTTCTTAATTGTCTAACTATCATAAAGTAGCTGCAGACTACATCAAGCATTGGTTATTACTAAATATCTAAAATTTCAAGTCCTATAATAATTTGTTAAAAGATGGCAATTGCATTAGATTCCTTGTTTGTCTAACTATTCCTACACTAAATCATCAGTATTGTATCATTAATATATCTAATTTACTATGTTCCTAATTGTCTAACTATTACTATCAATAAAGTGTCAATAACCGTGAAGACATGATTCGCTTAAACAAAAATCCCTGCCGGCCCGGCCTACAGGCAGAGGTAGATTTCGAAGTCAAATATACTAATTTCACAAACAAAAACTAAATCATGATTATAGATAAATCCACTTTAACAATTTTATCTGGCCGCTCTTGACGAGTTTTTATTTCATTTTCATATAATAGCTGGTTTTATCAGAATCATGTTAGGGCGGTATTCAAAAAAATACTTTTCCATGCCCAACAACTCGAAATTTTCTGGCATAATTCCAGATTCATTTTTAATTAAAAAAAAATATGAAACTTGCTGACGTGATTTTTGAAGAGATTTATAAGCGACCTGTGTTTTTATTTTCTGTTCAATTAATTAAAACTTGATATATAAACAATTATTTTCTCAGAAGGACAATATTTTTCGTTTCTAACACAATCGCTTCGGGAAATTCCGTTCAAAAAGCCCACTTTAACATCATTTTTTGAAATATATTCTGTCTCTATCTAAAAATCGATTATTACGGTACATTATATAGTTTCTGAATAAGATAATCTACCAATTAAATGCGTTTGAGAGCAAAAATGAATTTAAAAAGCAGTCAGAAAACAAGCAGTTTGGATTTAAGCGCATCCTTAATACAATGATTTTTCCAACACAATCCGCTTCGGTAAATTCGGTTCAAAATGCTCTTTTTAACAGCATTTAAAAAAATATATTCTGCCCCTATCAGAAAATCGACCATTACGGTACATTATATAGTTTCTGAGTAAGAAAACGTACCAATTGGAAGCCTTTGAGAGCAAAAATGAATTGTAAAATGAGTCAAAAAATAAGCAGTTTGGATTTGAATACACCCTTACTAAGATCATTTTTTACTTCAACCGGTATGTATTTTTAATTTGTTTTTGCTCTAAGAATTGGTCCTATCCAAAACTTGTCTATATAGATGTTGTAGACAATATTAAGAAGATATATGATAAATTCATGGGGATTTTATATCTTTTGAATTGACGGAGTTATGGATTTTTTTCTTCTTCAAACCCCCTTTTTGTTTTCGTTTTTAATTTTTTTTTGCGGTACGAATTGGTCCTATCAAAAACTTGTGAATATAAAAGTTGTAGATAATGTTAAGGAGATTCATGATAAAATTAATTGGATTTGATATCTTGAGAATTGACGAAGTTATGGATTTTTTTCTTCTTCAAACGCCCTTTTTGTTTTCGTTTTTAATTTTTTTTTGCGGTACGAATTGCTCCTATCAAAAACTTGTGAATATAAAAGTTTTAGATAATGTTAAGGAGATTTATAATAAAATTAATTGAATTTGATATCTTGAGAATTGACGAAGTTATGAATTTTTTTCTCCCCAAAACCCTATTTTTTGCGCCCCTTGAGCCCATTTTTAACTTTATCAAAAATCTGTGATACATAAATTTTTGGCCCTATTTTTAGAAGTAATAAAAACTTTAAACTGATTTGATATGTACAAAAATTAAGAAGTTATGGGGGGTTTTCTGTTTTCACAAAACCCCTCCCTATTTCCGTCCCCTTGGTCCGATTTTGCCCATTAACGAACTTGACCGAGATTTTATGCCCATTGATTTTATGTATCAGTTTGGAAGAGATTGGTGCAGAATTACGAAAGTTATCGTGTCCAGAAGAAAGTGATATATATAGATAGATAGATAGATAGATAGATATATATATATATAAAGTTTTTTACTGAGGGTGGTTTTGGGTTCTAGGGGTCGTGATCGGTGTAGATCTGCAAAAATTTTTCAGAAATTCCAACATAGGAACGATCCCAATAGGTAGTATTTCATATGAAATCTACCTAACAGCGATTAGTCCTTAACTGTCTAACTACATCTATCATCGTTACTACTAATCACATTTAAATGGTTTATATAACCACAACGTAGGAAGAGTATATACCTTAGTCTCTTCAATATTACTAGTTCAATACTATACCAACTTTGATTTTCATCTTACATTTCCGCTTCAGTCAATCAATCGGAGTAAAAACTACTTAATCTCGATCATGATATTTATTAAAATCAATAGTTTCCTGTTATTCTGTTGTACATCAGCTGTTTGCGAATAGCCGGCTTAGCAGGATGCGAAGTTTCCGTTGCTTCACGAGCCGCCGATGTAAAATAGAATTTACGAAAAAGCGAAACAAATTGCACAAAAACAGCTATTACAGCGATCACTTTCCGGTGGAATATTTCGAATTCAAGGAGGATCTACTTTCCATAGCCAAAAACATAAATATGAAATTTGTTTCAATTCTTTGCATAACTTCATACACTTTCCGATGGTACAATAAGGAAAATGGTACAAAAATCGCTATTACAGCGCACCGTTCCAGCGTAATATTTGCAATTTCAAGGAAGAGCTGCTGGCCATAGCCAAAAACATACACAACAAATTTTGTTCAATTCTATGCATATTTTCATACACTTTTCGGTGGCATAATACTGAAAATAGCACAAAAATCGCCATTACAGCGGCTCCTTCCGGCGGAATATTTCCAATTTCAAGGACGACCTGCTGGCCATATCCAAAAACATACACAAAAATTTTGGTTCAATTCTATACATAACTTCATACACTTTTCGATGATACAATAATGAAAATGGCACAAAAATCTGTATTACAGTCCCTCCTTCCAGCTGAATATTTCCAAATTAGGGGAGAACCTGATAGCCACAGTCAAAAATATACACAAAAATTTGGTATAATGGATAACTTCATACACTTTTCGATGGCACACTGGCGACATACATACGCACGTACAGACAGACATTTTGTATAAACAGGTTTTTTGTGATGTTTGACCCCTAAAACGTGAAAATCCGCCGAAAACTGGAAGCTGAAAAAAATTTGGATTACAATACTTTCTTCTATTGAAGATAGAAGAAAGCAAAAACACTCCCTTTTTTAAAAAGAGTGTAAAAATCTGTTGTTGAGACAGTTTTTCGTTGACTGTCCTGGCTCTATCAGACTTCTTCATTGTCTAACTACTACTATAACCAAATGATCTCCAAATTTCAAGGCTAGACATGATTCGTTTAAACGGTTTCTGATTTTATCAGACTTCTCGACTTCTGACTACTACTACCAGTAAATTATCAGTAAATTTGAAGACAACACCCACGCTCCATACATGGCTTTTGCCTTGCTCACTGCCAGCTATTTTCCACTGCATCAACCCCATTGCCACATCAACATCCCCTAATAGTTGTCGACAAAGGCAACGCTTGTCTACCTGCATTGCAAATAGCTTTGAAAATAAGGAACTGGAGCATCTGCGCAGAGGTTGGGCACCTGTCAACTTCCAGTGTTTGCGTGTTTCGCGTCATTTCCTGTATATTTGGAACAGTGTCTCTGTGGAGAGGGAGAGAGATTTGGCTAACTGTCAGAGCTAGGGAAACGAAGAACATCGTCTGGAACTTTTCTCTCTTTGTGGTAAGGAATGTTCTTTGTTTTCCTTTCTCTGTTTTTCGCCTTTTATCCCTTCACTTTCAGGATTAAAATTTATTAATGCGATTAATTATTTTTTTACCTTTACATTTTATAACGATAAACGAGAGAATAATATTTTATTAATTGATTTTATCCTTTTAAAGTTTATTCTTTTCTAAATCTAAATCTTTTAACAATTTAGTGGGCGTTATTCACTAAAAAGGACACCTAATTTGAAGAGTACTGGCACCAGAAATATTTGATTAAAATTTTCTTTTTATAAAGTAGTTTTTATAAGTATGTGTTTTATTTTAATATGTTTACCCATTTAATTTTAAATTCTTAAATCTAATATGTTATAAATTATAAATTCTTAATACACCTTTTTAAAATTTTAAAATTCTAAATCCTTTTATTTTTTTTTTCATATGAGCTCAGGAAATTTGTTTTTTGTTCCCCCGCAATCTTATTTAAGTTTTTCTTCCCAGTGCTGCCATGATTCAGTTCCTGCTAGTATCTCCATAGTATTACTCTCGGGGATGTGGGGCAATAGGCCTCAGGCTCCTCGACAAACTGTCAGAAGTCTCAAGCATGTTTTTATTTTCTAATAAATTCGTTTGTAAATTCCGGTGTCAGTCCATCATTTCATTATTTTACAAACAGAACTACTCCGCGCCGGAAAGGGTTAAACTTAGAATTATCTTTATTTTTTATATTTAGGTGCATTCCTAATTATATAAATACGTAGCACCCACAGTCGTCATCTGGTCCGTCCGTTTGTCCGAACTTTCTATAGCAGCGCAAAAACTAACCAACCGAATTGTTTGAAATTTAATGTATATAATCGTTGCACAATTTTATCGAGTCATAAAAAGATATTAATAAAAATTTTCTTCATTCTATTAAATCCTGTCCTACGTAATTAATTCAATGATATCCCATGATAGGTCATGATTCTAGGTGGCCATGGTGATGATGTCCTATTTAAGATGGAGTCCTATTATTTTTGTATTACTGAATTTAAGATATAGAATTGTAATACATTTTGTATTCATGCATTTTTGCATAAAAGTACAGCAGTTATTGCACCAAGATCTGAATACTTATAAAACTAGTTATTGTACAAACTTTATCCTCATTTGCTACGTTTGACATACAATTTCCGACTTTTTTTAATTATTGTTCTAACAGGAAACAGAAAACAATATAAAAATTGTCAAAATTAATCAGGTTTCTAGGTGAGGAGAAGGAAATTTTTAAAAATAATTTAATGATGGTGTAGCATCTTTAAAGTTTTTCTTTTGTTTTTATTTATCATCTATTTTATAACAACTAAAAATGTAACTCAAAATACAAGTCAAAAATTCAATTTTTTTTCAAGCAGTACGCTTTTTAGCTGATATAATAAATATTTTTTTGCATTTGTGACTTAATTCTGGACAGTCATTAACATGCCACAGTGCATATACAATAGTCCGTCGTATCGCGTCTGGTTACATCTCTCAATCAGATATATCGTTCTTTTTTTATGAATCTTCCAAAAAATAAATCAGTTCTATTTTAACTGTAAGGTAAACGCTCCAGTGGTGGGCTATTTAAGTGTATTTATCTAATTATTATTAACGTGTTAATGAATTCCAAATGACATATATATATATATAATACGTGATTTATCACATTGCTAATGAAGCGTAGAACCAACAATGTGAAAAATGTCCAAGCTGGAAATCGAACCCAGAACCCTTGGAATAGCGCTCTAAGTACTCTACCATTTATGAAGGGTTCCGGGTTCGATTTCCGACTTGGGCATTTTTCACATTGTTGGTTCTACGCTTCATTAGCAATGTGATAAATCACATATTAAATATTCAATAATGTCGAGCGTAATTTCTCTGCTGATAATTAATTGAAAAAATAACTAAAATTATGTATGGATATATATATAAATTTAGCCTAGTCCTAACCTTCATCTATTAGAATAAACATTCAAAGTTTCAAAATATATTCTTCGTTATAAAATGTTACCTTCCTCTATGCTCTAGTAGTGGGCCTAGTAAACTACTGATGCGTGAATCTTTAAATTTTCGGCCTATACAACAAATTATTTACAATGTAATAGAGTATATCAACATTAGTGTAATTTAAAATAAAACATATTATTAAAGGAACAATGTTTTAAATAAAAACTTATCTCTTAATAAAATCTCTAAGAATTTAGCAAAAATTCTGTTTTTGAAGACACTCCAGAAAATAAACAAATGTACCAGCAAAAAAAAAAAAAACAATTATATCAAACAGTTTATGGAAAGTTAACATTTAAGGATGTTAGTCAATCAGATTTCTTTGAGTCTTTTTACAGAAATGCATTTTGGGCTTGTTTTTGAACTTTAAAAATTAGTGGTCCACTACTGGTACGTGGCCCACTATAAGTGCATTTACCTTACTTTTTAGTTAACTTAGATTGAATTCTAATGGAATAAGTCTAATAACCTTTCGTTATTTTCTTAAGAAAATGTCAATAAACATATAAACTAATATTTTGGAGACACGACACATATAAAACTTTCCTTTTTTATTATCATTTTTCTTAGTTTATAAATGTCCCCGGTTATATCACACTTCTTTTGTGACTACCAGTATGAGAAGTAACAAGGGGTTACTTTCCTATTATATGAGTTAATTTGGAAAGTATGTAATGACAGTAATTAACCATTCTTCCAGTATAGTTTTTTAAACACACATTTTATTTACATTTAATCATGTAATGAAAAAAAAAATCACTTCATATTTGATACAATATGTTTTTGAAGAATAGTTTATACTAACATTTCCTTTTCACGCTACTGAAAACAACAGAAACAAGTTGGAAATTGCAAGTCAAACGCGGCAAATGAGGTGCGTTCGTATTATAACTAGTTTTGTAAATATTTTTTGCACCGCATAGTGTACTGTATGTTTAGTTTAGTGCACTTCATAAGTGCATATCAATTTCATTCTGTTCGAAAGGCTGTAACATCATTAAAATGTACTTGAAATAATTTTTTCCCATTCGCCGTAATGTAACGGAAAAAATTTGACTGTCCCTGACATTAAACTATACATCTGATTTTCATAAAATTTGAAATGACTCGACAATTTTTTGCAACAATTATATATTTAAAATTTCAGATTATTCAATTGGGTAGTTTTTGCTTTGTTATATGCTTAAGGACGGACGGACGGACAGACAGACGGACTGAACGACGACAGTAGGTGCTACGTATTTATAGATTATGAACGCATCTAAAAAGTACCACTGGACGTAATCTAGAAACTACTGCTATTAAAAGTAGCTGAAATATATAAAATATTAAACATTTACTTTTTCCTAGTAAATCATTGATTGTTATATTGCACCTAAGGTAGATGTGCCAGTAATGGCCACTCTAGTAATTGAAACCTTTCAAGGATTTTAGTTTATAAAAGAAATTAACTAATGAAAATTTAGTTTTTATTATTTTTTTCATAACTATCTCTTGCAAGTTTTATAATCTAGGTTGTTGTTGACACTCTTAATCAAACCAATCAGGAAGCAGAAAATAATGTTTGGAAGTTCAACTGCTTTTTAGTGAAAATCTTAATGAACATGCTAAGAGCTGGTTCCATTTAATAAATTATGTATTCTTTATTTTCCAACAAAATTTGCATGTTTTAGTTTTGGTAATAATAGAAAACTTTGAATTTTATATACTAATGGCCATTTACAAAATTTATTTTTAAGATTTTAAGACCCGTGTCCATTACTGGAATACTTAATTAGTCAATTTCCAGTAATAATCCCATATTGACATTGCTAAAAATGTAATTTCAATAATGTTCATAAGGCAGAAAATTTTTTGATTTAACTGAAAACCTAAGTAATTAAATTGAATTTTTAAATTGAACTTCCCAGAATGTTATAACATATTTTTTTATATAATAGCTGCTTTTAATTAATTTCGTGTAGTTAATAAAATTTTAAGTATTTTAATAAAATTATTTTTTTTATAATTCTGCCTTGTATATTTTATAATCTGGCAATCGATAAAACAAATCAGGAAGCAGAGAATATTGTTTAAGGGCATAAGGAAAAGAAGGGCTCAATCCCTGCCCATTTAAATAAAAACAATTAAGCTTACAGAAAGTTGTTAAAAATCTACTATTTGCCGTCTTAAATGTTTGCTTAATCATCTCTGACAAATATATATACATATATATATACATTGTAATATTAGATAAATTTATAGTAGCGACGAAACTAGTAAATATGCAGATCAGTGGCTTCAAACATCAGTTCTGCAGTTTTATTTTGAAATTATTTTATTTAGCATTTAAAACATTCAACCCGCAGTATCATAATTGTAATACTAATTACTACAAGTAATATATTAAGTAGTTTTGGGCAGTTTAGCTGTTAAAAATGATGATAAATATACAAATCTATGCACTAATATTCCAAAACCTTTTTTTGAAAAATATTATTAAAGCTCCCACTGTCTTAATAATCTGATAACAGTAATTCTCTGACATTTAGTATTTTAAACCATCTATCTAAAATAATTAAAATACTGATCTTGTGATACAATAATTTAAACAGTGAATATTTTTCACAAAATTTTTTAAATTATTGATACTTTAATTGCTAAATTTATTTGAAAATAACTATTTTGTTTCTTTACCATGCTTTCATTAAATTTTAGTTCTAAATACAGTCATAAAAAAATTATATCTAATTTTTTTTGTGGGGTGTCCATTACTGGAACAGAGGGTGTCCATTCCTGGAATTTTGGTTGTTTTGATATATTTATACAATTAAACTTTGTTTCATATTGGGAAATGAGACTATGAGAATGGTCAATTATTGTTGATAGATTAATATAATATTGAAAAAACTAGAATATAATAATTATAACTATTAATTAAAAAATATATATTTATACAATTAAACTTTGTTTCATATTGGGAAATGAGACTATGAGAATGGTCAATTATTGTTGATAGATTAATATAATAGTGAAAAAACTAGAATATAATAATTATAACTATTAATTAAAAAATAATTTTTAAAGAAATTCATTAACCCTTCATTGCACCACGTGCCACATCTGGCACATACCTAAAAACACTGTAATTCTTATTATGTGCCATGAATTTGGCCAATATTATCTACTATATCCATCATCAAGAACAGTCCAACGAATGGAATAACATTTATTTTGTCCATGTCAGATGGCTGCATTTGACAAAAAATTAGAATTTGTTCTTCGGAAACAAACAAACAAACAAACAAACAAAAAAAACAAAAAAAAAATCGATCAAAGGTAAAATTTATTTTCATTATTTTTACTGAATACTTAAAAATATTAATATAAAAAAAAGTTGCAGAGTGTTAAGCAGATAAAATTAATTAATTTAAGCTCGTTTAGTTGTAAAATATAGCAATACAATATTTAAAAACCCTAATTGTGTACATAGCGTACACGCCATAAAATATCAAATTTTAGCTGAAAATTATTTTGTACTATTTTCCCCATTATTAGACCGATATTTAGATTTCAAATAATTTTTTTTCATAAAAATAGAAAAAATCGTGCAGTGAAGGGTTAAGGGTGTCCATTACTGTCACATCTACCCTATATCAAAGTAAGACTAAAGTAAGCGTTAGTTACTCAATATGCAGAGGAATGTGCGCAACTTGCTTTGTAGCACTTAGATTGCGAATTAATCCGTGATTTGCACAATCTTATAGGTTTTGTTTTCTTTTCCTTTACGACTTGTTTAAACAGTTACAACTAATTAGAAAGAGTAATGCTTAACTATTGTATATGTATTGTATTTATAGTTATTTATTAAGAAAATTTGGTACTTACGTAGATACTTACGTAGGACCAGGTAGATAAATCGCCAGAAATGTTTGTCAAGCGCCACTTTTGTTTATCGTTGTCAGTTGCCAATCATGTTCTAAATGGTAATTTAATATTTATTTAATAAATACGTAACATTGTTAAAAATGACAAATAATATAAAAGAACTAGAAAGACCAAAAATGCAATGACGGAAAATGAGATATAAAAATATATACAACCATGTGCAAAATTATGAGTTTTTATCGCTTGTTCTGCAGTGATAGATGAAAATAAAACATTTTAAAAACGAAACACATTTATGAAAAACTATGTACAGTAGAAGACCACTAATCCGCACAGCTTGGTTTCAAGTGTTGTGCGGATTTGATTCTTTTGCGGATTACAGGTCATGACTATTCAATCTTTGTTTACATTTTTTTAATTCATATTTTGGAGAATTTAGATTGTTAATTCTTAAAAATAAATAAATTACACACTTAAACATATAAGTAAAGTAAAAGCTATTTTTAAAATATTAATCTTTTATTTTTAAACATGACATCAATGGTCTCTTTTAAGACGTTTGGTTTTTGTTGTTGACTTTTATCTTACAGTCTACAAATAGTGACAAGTACTTGCTTAGTTACAAAACTTTGTTTCTCTAAAAAATTTAAACATTTCTGGCGTAAAGCGAAACTTTCATCAAAAGGCATTTTCCCCTGCTAGGCTCAATGTCTGAATTTTCTTTAGTTGGGATTGAGAAACTCACATGTATTTGATTATCAGTAGATGTCTTGTGTCGCCCTCTATTATTACAAATGCGTATTAAAGTTTTTATTTACATTTCAGGGTGTTATAAAAATAATTCTAAAATTATTATTAATATAAGTCTTTAAAATGTTTTCAAATTTCTAATCATGATTTAACCGGGGGCGGGGGAGTTAAAATAATTAGTAAGTTTTAGATGAAAGAATCTAGTAAGTTTTGTCACCAAAAGAATCGGGAAATTTCAAAAATAAAGGACAAATGTCAGAAATAAGAAAAAAAATAACAATTATTACAAATGTGTAATAAAGTTTTATTTATATTTCAGGTTGTTATAAAAATAATCCTAATACTATTATTAATATAAGTCTTTAAAATGTTTTTCAATGGCTTCACCCACTAACGGGCCCCTCCTTTTATCGGTGTTCTTGAATTCATAATAAATGCCCAACCGAACAAATCTCGAACCGGGTCCCCGCTGCCTACGGCACTGTATAGCAGGTGTGCTGCAAAAATCTACGATTCCATCTCCAGGGCTTTCCAACGATATATCGCATGAGAAATATTGGCAAACTTTAGAAAAGTGCCCTCCCGAGGAGGCAAAGTGGGTGGAGGGACACCGGAGGTTCATAAAATTTAATAAGAGGTCACAGGCCTTAACAACGATATATCACATGAGGGGTGTCGGCAAAATTTAGAAAAGTGCTCCGGTACATAATATGAATAAGTGGTCACACGGCTTTGCAACGATATATCACATGAGGGGTGTCGGCAAAATTTAGAAAAGTGACTTCTGGGGCGAGCGAAGCGGGGGGGGAGGGTGTGGGGGGACATTGGAGAAGCATAATATGAATAAGTGGTCACAGGACTTTCCAACGATATATCACATGAGATGTGTCGAGAAAAGTTAGAAAAATGTCTCCAGGTGGACCTATTATCGCAATCCCCAGAATACACCCCCTCCCCTCCCGCTTTGAAATTTCTATAGATCATAAAAAATATTTATCGGAGGGTTCCGTAAAAAAAATCCGATCTAAAATTATGAAAAAAGTACGATTTTTAAAAAAGTTAGCTCTGGGAGGCAAATCGGGAGGAAGGGGAAAGAAAGGTTCAAAATATGAAAGAGTGGTCTGAGGGCTTTCCGACATGATGGTTTCGAAAACAGTTTGAATAGTTGCCCCCCCCCCCCCCCCCCAGCGTGGGTCCACTTTCGCGTCCCCGGAATACACCCGAAATTCACACCCCCCCTTTGAAATTTTATATTAATAAATAATATTTATCGGAGGGATCCGTCGAAAAACTGCATGTGAAACTATATTTGTTGTATAAAACGCTGCGGTTTAAAAATATGTTGGCCCACCCTCCCATCCGTTTCGTGACGATTTTTTGACATTCGTGATTTCTGTTTCAAACTTTTAGCTTAATATTGTAAATTTTGACCTCCTCGACTTTTGAATTTTTAGCGATTTTCAATGCAATTTTATGTGTGATTTTTCGCGTCCAGTTGCGATTTTTTATCATTTATAAAGAAATCCCGTTTCAAACTTTTAATGCTTATATAATACATTTTGTAATCTGTGAGTTATGATTTTTTGACAATTTTTATTGTGATTTTTAGGTTCTTTCGAGTTCCATTACTATTTTTTGACAGAATTAGACAGAGAAAATAATTAGGTTTCAAACTTTTAGTCTAATGTAGTGTATTTTGTCCCGCGATCTCTGAATTTTTAGCGATTTTCAATGCGATTGCGTTTTTTCATTTTTCGTGGCGATTTTTTGGTAAAAGAATAACACTAACTAAATTTTGTACTGTTTTGTTAAAAAGGTACTAAATTTTGGCATCTGCAATTGGTGGATTTTTAATGATTTTTTACGTGATATTTTGTGCGTTTAGCAGCGGTTTTTCAACTTTAATAAAAGAAATTCCGTTTCAAACTTTAAGTTCAATGTTGTAAATTTTGTCCTCTTTTCACTAAAACTAAATCGAAATTCGTACTGTGATTTCTGAAGTTTTCAGGAATGTTCTAAGCGATTTTCAGAAGTTTTTCGCGTTTCGGAGTGATTTTTTTACCTGCGTAAAGGAAATCCTGTTTCAATCTTTTATTCTAAGGATTTATGAAATTCTAGCTATGTTTGATATGATTTTTAGCGTTTTTTCAAGATTCGCTGCGCCTTTTTTCACATTAGTAAAAGGAATCCGGTTTATATCTTCTAGCCTAATATAGTAACTTTTATTGTCCTTTTAATAAAGTTTATTCGGAGTTTGTGCAGCGATTTAAATTTTTTTTCGCGATTTTCAGACTTTTTTCTCGTTTTGTACAATTTTTTAGTGGGCCCGGCAACGCCGGGTGGATCAGCTAGTATTCCGAATATTGAACAACTATTAAAATTACTAATTATTTTGTTTTAAAGTGTTCAGAAATTGATACCTATTCTTTAATATATAATATATATTTCTTTCAAAAATTGTATTTTTTGAAGGTTTAAGGGGACAGTTTACCTTTTCAACAATTTTGTTTAATTTTAAAAATATGGTTCAAATGGCGAATTAACTGCATTTCAATGTTCAATTTGTGTATTACACAAGACTGCGCATGGATTTTTAGATGCATCTAATATTACATTTAATGTAATTTTTTTTCTGATGTGTATAATGTAAAACGATGAAATCGAACACATCTTCATATACTTTTATTTTTAAAACAATAACAAAAACATGAAGGCTAGTTCCATCCGCAGATTTATCTCATATATAATAAAGAACATGCAAAAAAAAGTTTAAATCTCCATCTCAAATACAAAAAAAGCCTTAGCATTTTTAAAACATGAAAGTGAAGAAAATAGTAACATGGTGAAAAAGCCATTTAAAATTTTAATTTGTGTGGGTAATTCCGCTGGTTGTATTAAGCGATATAATTGCTGTATGGGTAAAAATGAGGTGTCAAAATAGTCACAATTAAACAAACTTTCATTTAATATTTAAAAACAAAAATCGATTTTTTGTTATCAATTTTGAGGTAATCTGCCCCCCTTAAGAGTCATAAATCTCCTTAACCCCTTAACTGTTTTGCCCGAGTGGCATTCGGGCAAAAAGAGTTTGCTATCTTCGATATTAAAAGCTTTTGGATACCGCTTAATTTTAACTATAATCTTTGGTTTGTTAAACGGCATATCTTTTTCGATTGCATAAAGCCAAACATTTTAGTAAAAAAAAAAAAGGTTGTGACGAGTCCTTATTTTTAATTTATTGTGTCAAAAAAACAAAAACAGTTAATGGGTTAAGCAGTAACAGACGGCCCAATTCATATCATTAAATAAACAATTGAAGTAACAAATTGTATAGCAATCAAACTACAATTTTTAATTAACGTTTAAATGAATTAAATATTGAAATTAAACATAGTACATTTTGAAATAATGAGTAACACAAGTCTGCATGATTTTGGGGTTTAACTTTTGATAATTGATTTTTATGTATTTATGTATATATGCGCTGAATCCGAAAAGGACCTTCATTTTTAATCATCACGTCAGCATTTTTTGCAAATCTTAAATTTCAATGGTAAAAAGTCAAAATATAGAGAATTTCTGATAGTGAAGGATACAGGGAATGGTTGTGTTTCTTAACTTTTGATGAGTGATTTTTATATATTTTTTAGCGCTAAATTCGAAAATGATCTTCATTTTTAACCATCAAATCAGGGTATTTTGCAAATCGTAAATTTCAAAGTAAAAAAATAGCAAAATTCTGATACTATAAAATAGATGTGATGGTTTTTAAATTTTGATAATTGTTTTTTATGTACTTTTTAGCGCTTAATCTGAAAATAACCTTCATTTTTAACCATCACTTCAAAATTTTTTGCAAATCATAAATTTCAAAGTTAAAAAGTAAAAAAATTGCAAAAAATCCTGATGTGATGGTAAAAAAATGAAGGCCATTTTCGGATTCAGCGCTACAAAATATGTAAAAATCAATTATCAAAAGCTAGGTAATTTGACACAACCAAAATTTTGCAGGCTTGTGTAATTAATAAAAAACGATTAATATTTAACAATGCTCCTGGTAGTATATAAAAAGGCATGGAAGTTATTATAAATATTAGAAGTAAAACTGCTATTCATAAAAGCCTGAGGTCCTAATTATGAAATTTATAAACATTTCAGTGCTTTGAATTTTTACACTTACATTTATTTTTTTTTTAATCTTGATTCCCTTTTTCTTTTTTTTTTTACCACTACTTTACAAGATGATTTTTTTTTTCGTGTATTAAGCTTTCGGATTTTTCAACCGACTTCAAAAAATGGAGGTGATTCTCAATTTGATGCGTACGTATTTTTTTTTTTTTTTTTTTTATGTATATGTTCACCGATTACTCCGAAACTACGCGACCGATTCATCGTATTGTTTTTAAATTGAAAAAGATACTCTCGAATTGGTTCCATTTAAACTTCATTAATATTGATTCAATACTTTTTAGGAATTCGAAAAAAGAAAAAATCTTTATAATAATAGCCTAAGTCACGTGACTGTCATCAAGAATACCGGGCTGACCGCTTCGCTTCTTATGTGCCACGCGGCCATATTGGTACTACTTTAATGCTAGCTGGCGCCGACAATAAATCTATATTTCTATATAATAATAGCTTAAGTCTTAAATCATGTGACTGTCATCAACAATTCTGGACTGACCGCTTCGCTTATTATATGCCACGCAACTATATTGGTATTGGTACTACTTTAATGTTATCTGGTGCCGATGATAAATCACCAAATATTGTTCTAGCGCCATCATTTCATCTATATTATGGTAGTCTAAGTCACGTTACTGTCATAAGGAATTATGGGCTGACCCCTCGCTTTTCATGAGAAACGAGGCCATTTTTAATCAAAATTATTTTTTCGAATAAAACTACATAAAAGTTGCAATGATCGTAAAGAATTTTTGGTATTTTTATGTTAGCTGGGCGGAAATCTCGCCAGTAGCATTTTCTAACTCACCAGTTAACATTCTTTATGATTCGCGTGGTAATTAACAACGCTTGCAAATAAATGTCATGGCTAAAGAAAATGCTTAATGTCAGAAAATAATTTTAGCAAAAGTTTTTAAATTTTGAAAAAGAAGTTGCACTATTTATTTTATTTAATAACTTTGAATTTTTAACTTTAACTTCGGAGCAAATACATTAAAATATTTTTATTAAAATCGAAATTGAAAACAATTTTTTTTTTTTTTTTTTTTTTTTTTTTTTTAACCATAAATGTATCAGACTAGCTATTTTCAGAATCCTTTGGTTATATCATTTTACACATGAAACATGTCATGTTCATACAATTAACACTTCACGTATGAATATATTTTTTACAATAAAGAAACTACTTTTTAAAAAGTTAAAAGGAAAAAAACAACTATTTAAATTAAAAAATATATATTTTTTAAATATTGCTCGATATGGGTAAAGGTTCGCTTTTAAATAATGCAATACATTTTAATAATATATCGACTGGGAATTTTAAAGTAATTAAAGGAGTAATTTTCATAATTTTTTTGTGAAAAGAGTTGATCCGTAATTTTGTTAATGCAAGATATTTTTTAAAATTAAAATTAAAATTCCTCTAATCCAGATGATTTTTTTAAAATATCTCAAAATAACTGTGTACAAAATTTCACGAAAGAATGTTTTGAATCCCTTTACACATTATGTCAGATCCGTACAAGAGTCACATTGAATTTCAAAATTTACTTAAAGAAAATCAAATTTTAAAATTTATTTATTTTTAAATATAGTTTTTTGAAATACTGTTGATTACAATTTTTTAATCACTTTTGATTATTAATAGAAGGTTTTGAAAATTTGTGATAAAAAAGTACAGAATTTATCATTACAATATTTGATAATTTTCACAGAAAATTATATTTTAAGGGTTTTTTAAAAATACAATTTCTTTCGTGAGTACTACAAAGTGTGTGGTTTCGTTCAAGTATTAAAACAATGGCAACCGCTGACATGAATTTAACCTTTTGGAAATCCGTAACCCCCCCTACTTACGTTACTATCGCATTTTGTAAGTTACATCATTCCTAAAAATTTACACAATATTTATATTACAAACAATGTACTATGCATATAAATACATCCGTTAAAAGAAGTATAAGTTTTTATATATTCATTTGATATATAAATACGAATACAGATAATCTTTTTCTTAAGTAAGGCAAAATCCAAAGATACGTCTATAGGTGGAGTTAAAAAGACGAAAACTAGCGGTCGCGACAGTGCTAATTTATATAAAAAATCAATACTGAAGAACTAAAATTTAATATTAAAAAAATATTCAATTTCTAGTGCAATTTTTAAAAATTTGCTGGATTTAACGAGGGGCGATTACAGTTCCCAGCAAAGAAGAAATTGCTGGCCAGCAGCAAGATAGGTGCTGGCAATGATGGAGAAGTTCTGGCTAATGGTCTACCATTGCATGACCACCGCTGGACAGCTTCAGTCAACTTTGCTGTTGGAAATCATCAGATAAAATTCTGACGGACCTCCGTTTTATCTCTTGCGCTGGCCCACAACACCATGGAAGTGCACGAACTTTTGCAGTATTATTGCTGTGAACTCGTACGCTAGGTGGCGTAATTCATCTAAGTTAAAAAAAATTCACACATTGTAATTTTTATTCAAATATTTTAATCCGAAGTGAAAAATATTTAAACAATTACGTTTCAAGTTTAACAAATAATAATTTATTAGACTTTTAAATATCTTGTCAAGTCTATATTAAAATGAGAGTTATTTTTATCAACCCGCGGCAGATTTATGAATTTGAACACAAATCTGAAATGAATATCTTAACACAATTTAAGCTGTGAAGCTTTTTTTCTTTTTTGAAACTGTAAATAATATAGCATCACTGCCATCAACAAAATAAATAAGTAAATTAATATATAAATAAATTCTTTATTTCAACGCACTTTTTTTTTCTTCTTAAATCTGGTTTTACTAAGTTACAAATGATTTCGATTTTCGTAATTTACGCAGTTGAGAATCAATCAAAGTATCAAATATATAGGATTTCTATACAATACAACAATTTCTATACAAGTATAATGATTGGGAACACAAATCACAAAAGAAACAAACTTGAAATAGTGTAATGAGAGCGTGGAAACAGCGAGCTGTCGTAGAATACGCTGAAAGTACTTGTTCATGACCGATCACGAAAATCAAACAGCACCGAACGCGGTTAGTACTTGGGAGGGTGACCACATGGAAACAGCTGCAAGTTCAAATATTTCTATAGACATTTCTATTGTAGGCACTTCTATAACTGTTGGTGAAACTAGCTCATAGAAAAATGGACCGTTATTCGAAAATACTTTTTCTATAACTTTTTTATAGAATTCTATAGGAAATTTTTGTAAGGGAAAGTGCTGGGCCAGCAAAGAAATATAGGTTAGGTTCTAGCACTGCAGGAAAAGTGCCGGATTGAACTAATGTGATGATGGCATAGTAATACTGGCCTTATGTTGGCCATCACTGATGGGCCAGCTGCACGGACACTTTTGTACTGGTTTAAGTAATGGCACCATTGCACTTTACCGCAGATGGCAGTGCTGGCTGCTATCTTTGTTCCAGCTGATGGCCCACTATTTCTTTCTTTGCTGGGTTGTAACCCAATTTTGTAATAGCATTTTCTGCGTTATTTAATCGCAAATAAATATTACCCATTAAAATAAAATTATTAAATTAGGCGATTAGAAATCTGTAATTTAAATATTAAATGGAAAATTTATAATCTGTTATAGTGGTGCCTTATTCTTTGAAAATTTCAAATTCCCCATCTTGAATTTATAAAAACTTTTCACTAATAGAAGGGCTCACCACTCAAAATTTGTACATTTGTTACCACTATTTTATCACACTAATCTTTGTTGTATATTTCTATTGCAAAAGTTCAAGGCATCTACTACTCCTTCATAATTCGTACATTCTTCCTATCATGACCTACGTCTGTACCATCTTGGGTTTCACTTGCAATTCTTCAATCGATAACTTAAGCAGACTGCACAACAAACACCTTCGCATTGTTCTCAATGCCTCTCGATATCTCCGTAATACCACAATACATAGAGAACTTAAGAGTACTCTCCACTCACTTGAAAACACCCGATAGCTATTTTTTTTTTGTATATACCGGGTGTCCTAAAAAGGACTGACTGATTTTAAAATTCAGTAACTTGCAAAGGTGACAGATATTTAAAAAATTCTTGCAGGAGCGTTATGTATGATGTCAGGAGTTTCTTTTACTGTGATTCTGGAATTTAGTTCAAATTACAAACCATAGATGGTGCTGCGAGCAATATGTGCTGAATCTAGGCCCGATTCTTGCTACTTCGGGACCCACTCAATACATTTTAATCTCCTTTTTTAGCATGGAAGAAAAGAAAGGCCAAAAAATCCAGCTTGATTTTACCGTCTATTGCTTGAAGCGCCATCTATTGTTTGTAATTCGAACTAAATTCGAGAATCACGGCAAAAAGAAAAAAACTTCTGACATCACACATAACCCTACTGCAAGAATTTTTAAATATCTGTCACCGTTTGTGAGCTATTGAATTTTAAAATCAGTCAGTCCTTTTTAGGACACTCCGTATGATATTAGATGAAAAATTCCAACTGGGCGAAAAATGTCCGGACCAGGATTCGAACCCGGGACCTCCTGGCTGAAGCCGCCAGTGCTCTGCCATCTGAGCTATCCCGGACGATTCTGGTCGAACTTTTTCACCCAGCTAACCTTGATGATTACAGCATCTGGTCTGAAACCTGGTCCAGCTCAACAGAATAAATCACAGGTAATGGAACTCCAGAAATCGCTGGATACGAAATTACACTAGATTAATATTAGCAGAATTATTCTAATTGGTAAACAAATCATATTAGATGATTTGTTTACCATCTAATATGATTTGTTTACCAATTAGAATAATTGTGCTAATATTAATCTAGTGTACTCCGTATGATAGCTGAGGTCCATCTCTAATGGGTCTATTTTGTACTTTTCTGATTTCGGATGCAGAATTTTTGATAAAGGTACTTTTACTTTCGAAACCTGTTCCGAAAGTGAAAGTACCTTTATTAAAAATATCTGCAACCAAACTCGAAAAAAAATACACATATCAGAGATCGACCTCAGCTATCCTATGCAAAAGAAATCGTTTGAAAATATTCAAATTTAAATGAGAAATTCTAAAACAACCTGCCCATAGGTTTAGCATTAGCGGGCGGATGTTTTCAAGTGGTTGAAGAGTCTCCTTCATGCTTCCTTAGGAAAAGAGTTGTTGACCTTTCTACTGAATATTGTAAAAGTTTATACAACCTCCTTAACGAAATTATCGCTGAACTGCCTGTGCCTGACTACGAGGCCTTGGAGCCAGATCATGGAAAGCGACCGAAATATTCCATGATTATGGATGCTAAGGGACCTTGAGTTTTTCACACCTGTCTAAATTTCTCTCCATTTCTTTCTACTTAAAAAAGATACTGTTAATTTCTAACAAAATAATATATAAATACTGACACTCTGTAACAACAACAACAAAAAATTTCGACCTCGAGTTCTTCACACCGGCCTAAATTTCTCTCCATTTCTTTTTACTAAAAAAAAAGATACTGTTACTTTCTAACAAAATAATATACATGTGCTACTCTGTAACAACAACAAATTTGGACCTTGAGTTCTTCACACTCGTCTAAATTTCTCTCCACTTCTTCCTACTTACAAAAAAAAAAAAAAAAACAAATACTGTTACCTTCTAACAAAATAATATACATATACTGCTACTCTGTAACAACAACAACAAAAAACAACACCAACAAATTTGGACCTTGTGTTCTTCACACCTGTCTCCATTTATTTCTACTTAAAAACAATACTGTTACTTTGTAACAAAATAATATACATATACCGTTACTCCGTAACAACAATAACAACAACAACAAATTGCTTTGGAAAGTGCCTTTTTTTGGACTCGTGAGTTTTGCCACTTCCTTGAATTGCCTGATCTTACCCGGTTTTAAATGCACTTTACGTATTTTTAAAACTTTTATATTTGATTTAACCAACTTTTTATTCTAATTCATACTTAAAGCTTTACATTTTTTAAAATTATTCTCCCATTTTCTTATTTTACCACTTTTTTATAATATTAATCCTTAATTTCTCAAAATTAATTATGTAGTATATGAACTACAGTTAGGCTATACCTTTACCAATGGCTCACTAATAATAAGACATTAAACTGAAGACTGGGCGTAAAGTTGCTGACAACTAGGAAACCCCTCAAAAAATGTATACTGTTAAGTACACTGTAAAAAAAAAATTGTAAAGTTACTAAAATTTTTCTAGGAAACTGGGATTCCAGGAACTTTTTATGTAACGGCAACAAGAAAAATTCCTGTAACAGATGCTGTTACAGAAATTTTTGCTGTTGCCGTTACATAAATAGTTCCTGGAATCCCAGTTTCCGAGAAATATGTTAGTAACTTTACAGATTTTTTTTTACAGTGTAGTGCTAAGCAAGGAATCTACTAAGAAGATTTCCGTTTTAAAATAATCATAGTAAAGTTAGAAAAAATTAGGAATACTGCGAGCCCTGCTAATAGGCATAAAAAACATATAAAACATTAGCATAAAACATAAACATATAGGCATATCAGGATTTTAACCCTTTGCAGTCGATGCCGACACAGTGGCGGCATTTAATTTTAATTCCCAAATGTCACATTGACACCAGTATTTTTAAACGAAATTTTCGGTTTCTTATGTAGGCGAATAAATACATTTACTCATTTACAAATAGATTTTGCCTTAAACTCCGGTTCCGTTGTGACATTTGAGAATTAAAAAAAATCAAAACTTTGCCTGTGTCTGGGAGGAGTAGTTCGACCGTTAAGGGTTAAAATTTGTAAAAATAAACTTTTTTTATTTTTTATTTTTTTAAGACAATTTTTTAAGAGTGATATTTGCACCATAGCAAATGTTTTTCAATATTCTTAATGTTAATCCTTCTAATATTTGTAACGTTAATTTATTAGTTAACAAATTATTAAATTTAAAGTTAGGGAGTGCTTTATGAAACGCCCTGGATTAAAAGAACAGTCTAACCTGCCTATAACTAGCGGATTGAGCGTGAACATGGACCCGGTTTCACGAGGAAAAAAAAACAAAACAAAGAAAAATTTGGTCTACTATCGAAATCTACTGGAGAAAACTTGACTGAAACTGAAGTATACTGAGAAAAACTTGCACTATCCACAGTTTATTATTTTATTTTATTTATTATGGCTTTTTCAAAAAAAAAAAAATAAATAAATAAATAAAATAAATAAAATAAATAAATAAATAAAAAACAACACTAACTTCTGCTTATAAGAATCACTCCTATAATTTTATTTTTGATCCCTCTAACCAGTTGATTCTTATAACCAAAATTGAGCATACTTTTATCATGGAATGTTATAACTGTTATCTATTAAGAGGCTACTTCAGTCACCTGAAAAGACTAATGCTAATCCTATGGAAGAAATATTTAAAGATATCTCGTTTGCATTTCAGCATTTTTAAACAATTCTTTTTGCATTGGCTATCTGAGATCGATCTGTACAAAGGGCGTTTTTTACTTTTTCGATTTTGTTTACAGATATTTTTAAGTGGGACATTTTCATTTTCGGAACCGGTTTCGAAAGTGAAAGCATCTTCTTGAAAAAATTCTGCAAACAAAATCGAAAAAGTAAAAAAGGGCAGCTGTAGAGATCAATCTCAGCTATCCAATGCAAGAAAAAAAAATCGTTTCAAAATATTGAAATGCAAACGAGATATCTTTAAAAATTTCTTCCATATGATTAGCATTAGCAAGCGAGTCTTTTCAGGTGACCGAAGTAGACCCTTAATGTTCATCATTTTAAATTCTACATAAAAATTCAAATATTTGTTAGATTTTTAGTAAAAACGTTTAAATAGAAGACAAAAAAAAAATTTAGAAATGCACTTTTGAATCGATTCTGTAACTGCCTTTCAAACGTCTCTTTTAAAATTTTAAATGTCACACCCACTTCAAAAAAAAGAAATCTCAAACGGGATTGCCTGTTCCCATCTGTAACTATTTCCAAGTGACCTTGACAAATTACCCTTGACGGTTAAAGTTTTTTTTAAAGACACAGGTTATCCCACACATAAGGCGAATTGTTTTTGATCCATTTCACTTAGTTTGTTGACCAGATGCATTCTCACCTTCATTATTATTAGATCGACTTTTCAATAATTTCTCTTTTCAGGTAAAAAATTTCATATTCTGACTGTTCTATCTAATTTTTGTAACACGTCTTGTTTTCTATAATCGGTATGCAGATTTGGAAAAAAATGTAAAGATTAACCCTTTATGTACTGAATTATGAATTCATGAAAATTTTATCTTCTAAAGCATTTTTCGTGAATTGTTTAAACTACATTAGAAGATTTACATAATCCTTTAATAAATTTTAGAAGGATTTCAGACGGATTGAAGGATTCATTAAATTTGAATTTATTCATTAAATTTGAATTTATAGGAATTTTGTGCAATATTTATAACCCCACTCAAATCTTTTATTTTAAATATTTTCTTAGTATTTTGTAGAATTAGGAAATGTACAAATATAATAACATATAAACAAAATATAATAATATATAATGTATAAATAAAAAACGTATAAAATTCTTAAATTGAAATATAGAAATATTTCCGAATTAAAAAATCCCCCCAAGAAAGCTGAAAAGATGCAAAGGCAAAAGAAATCGCCCTTTTAAAAATATTTTTGCTTTGTGCAACCAATAATGCTTTGGAACAAGATAAAGTATGTATCTATAACTCATTTTAAGCTATATTACAACGATGGATTAAATGAATTTTATAACAAGTTATTTTAATGGTAAAAGTACCGTCAGTAGATAAAGGGTTAAAAGCATATTTGTATTTCTGTTTGTAATTTCGATTCTTATAAACTGTCGATTCTTATAATCAGTGATCAGTATATAACTGGTTGTTACTGTTTGTTACTTTATATATATATCGCATTGTTGCTGAAATTAGGTAAACATCTCTAATCCATTTTTAGGTAGATTTCGTATGAAATACTATCTATTACGTTCTCCCCTATTTTGGAATTTCTGAAAAAATTTTGCAGATCTACACCGATCATGACCCCTAGAACCCAAAACCACCCTCAGTAAAAAACTTTATATATATATATATTTACTGTGATTTCTTAACTGTTTTATTCACCTTAATCTTTTTGATATACTGGCAGCCATGTGCGCGTGGATTTTTGTAAAATACTGAAATATTAATCGGTATGGTGTTTATTATTTATATTTTTTATCCTATAAATATTTAAATACGTTTTATTGATTCTTCCATTTCATATTATTTGTTTCTATTCTGCTTTCATTTTTAATCAATTCACTTGATTTTATGGTTGTTTGGGCACAGGGGAAAATAACTTTTAGCTTTAGCTTATTTTTCCCACAGAAAACAACCATTTTGCTTATATCATTGAATTCTGTGCCCTTGATAACGTAATTCAATGTATAAGCTTTTCAATTTTTGTCGGTTTCCACTTTTTTCTTTTTCTTCCATAATAATTCTTATATTATTATTATTTTTTTTTTAACACTTACAGCTTTAATTCATAATAATTGACGGTGGATGGTTATGTTTAATTAATGGTTATATATATATATATATATCACTTTCTTCTGGACACGATAACTTCCACAATTTTGCACAAATCTCTTCCAAACTGATACATAAAATCAAGGAGCATAAAATCTCGGTTAAGTTCGTTAATGGGCAAAATCGGACCAAGGGGATGGAAATAGGGAGGGGTTTTGTGAAAACCGAAAAAACCCCATAACTTCTTAATTTTTGTACATATCAAATCAGTTTAAAGTTTTTATTACTTCTAAAAATAAGGCCAAAAATTTATGTATCACAGATTTGTGATCAAATTAAAAATGGGCTCAAGGGGCGCAAAAACAGGGTTTTTGGGAGAAAAAAATCCATAACTTCGTCAATTTTTAAGATATCAAATCCAATTAATTTTATTATAAATCTCCTTAATATTATCTACAACTTTTATATTCACAAGTTTTTGATAGGACCAATTCATACCGCAAAAAAATAAAAAATAAAAAATAAATAAAAAATAAAAAATAAAACAAAAAAAAGGGGGGGGGGGGTTGAAGAAGAAAAAATCCATAGCTCCGTCAATTTACAAGATATAAAATTCCCATGAATTTATTATATATCTTCTTAATATTGTCTGCAACATTTATATAGACATGTTTTTGATAGGACCAATTCTTACAGCAAAAACAAATTGAAAATACATAGCGGTTGAAGAAAAAAATCATCTTATTAAGGGTGTATTCAAATCCAAACTGCTTATTTTCTGACTCATATTTAAACTCATTTTTGCTTTCAAACGCATCCAATTGGTATATTCTCTTATTCAGAAACTACATAATGTACCGTAATGATCGATTTTTTTGATAGAGGCAGAATATATTTCAAAAAATGATGTCAAAGTGGGCATTTTAAATAGAAATTTCCCGAAGCGATTGTGTTAGAAACGAAAAATATTGTCCTACTGAGAAAATAATTGTTCATAAATCAAATTTTAATTAATTGAACGAAAAATAAAAACACAGGTCGCTTATAAATCTCTTCAAAAATCACGTTAGCAAGTTTAATATTTTTCCTATTAAAAATGAATCTGAAAATGTGCCAGAAAATTTCGAGCTGTTGAGCATGGAAAAATATTTTTTTTAATACCTACTTAATATGATTCTGATAAAACTAGCTATTATATAAAAATGAAATAAAAACTCGTGAAAAGCAGCCAGATAAAATTGCTAAAGTGGATAAATCTCTAATCATGATTTAGTTTTTGTTGGTGAAATTAGTATACTTAACTTCGAAATCTACCTCCGCCTGTAGGCCGGGCCGGCAGGGATTTTTTGATATGAGTACCTGGTTATTTTTGCATTGTCTTAAAGAGACAAGAGACGTTCAAACTTTTTTTTTTATAATTGCACTTTAAATATTATTCAAGAGCACACTGTATGAGTTGTGGCATATATTAATCACAGAAGAAATTAAAAAAGAAAATTCTGGAGAAAAAAAAGGAATTTTCCTGAATATTTTAAGCGTTATGAAGAACATTTCAAAATGCCCCCTGCGCATTCCATATCGATTAAAATCCCCAATATTTTTTATGCCAGTTTGGTTTACAGATACAAATGAAACTGTGCATCGAATTTTATATATTTGAATACAAAGTTAAGAAAAAAAAATATTTTCTAAATTTTACGGGATTTCCAGCGTTTTTGCATCCTATTTCTGCACTTAACTACCTTTAATTTTTCCAATTATATTTAGTTTAAAAAAAACTATACGCAGTTTTATCTGTATATGTAAACTAAACTGACATAAAAAAAATACTGGGTATTTTAAGAAAAATGGAATGCGAATGGGGCATTTTGAAAAGTTCTTCATAAAGTTAAAATATTCAGGAAAATTCTTTTTTTTTTTTTTTTTTTTTTTTTTTTTAACCATTTGGAAAAATGGTTGTTGTTCTCGTCAGGGTAGGAAATCAAAAGCATATCTGAAGTTTTTTATTGGTTGAATTCGCATTTTAGTCGTTTTCTGATTGGTCTATACAGTAAACTGTATTTTCCCTTTACTTTTAACAGAGATGGATACTTCTGTTGCCATGATGACAAAAAAGTAATAAAAACTACAAAAAAAAAAAAAAAAAAAAAAAAAATTAATAACTCAGAAACAAATTGAGATACAGCTTTCAAACAAATTGCATTTAAAAGTACACTTTTTTCTCAATACGACGGTGGAAAAAGCAATATTGTGTAATGTTTAGAAGTTTATGAATGAAATTTCATTTAAAATGGGTCGTCAGATTTCCAAGAAATCTGACGATGGAAAAGCCTTTTCGCGAACAGCCAATGAAATGCTTGGATAATACGTAAGTTTCAGGTGGATAATACGTAAGTTTCAGGAAATCTGACGAGTAGCAGGCGATTTTTGTCGCTTGCAATTTTTACGTGTAATAACACTATAAATGTTTAATTCATGGCGTACGTAATGCATGATCAACTCTGTGCTATTTTTTATGTCTTAAATTTTAGTCTTTGAAAAAATCATTTTCCAAATGGTCGTTGTAATTTGTTAAATTGCTTTTCTAAGTATTTCTACTTATTTATGGAGCTCGTAACTCTTTTTTTTTTTTTTTTTTTTTTTTTTTTAATATTTTGAGTGATAAATACTATATGCCATAATTCATATAGTGCGACCTTGAATAGTATTTAAAGTGAAAAAAAATGTTTGAAGATCCCTTGTCCCCCTAATCGACTATTTATGGATTCTTTAAAAAATGTTTTCCGTTCCTTTGTTTTTCTGTCTCCTCTTCCCCTCCCCTCTTTTTTTTTTTTTTTTTTTTTTTTTTTTTTTTTTTTTTTAGAGTTTGTTGAACTTTATTTGTAAGTGACAGTAAAAAGTTATTATTATTTAATTTCTGAAAGCAATAAAAAAATTCGATTCCTTTGATTGCATTTATAGATGATTTTTTTTTCTTATTTCTAAATTCAGAATGGAAAAATTCTGAAAATAAATGTCGATATAATTAGTAATTTAATTTGATGTTGCTTGTTTAAGAACTTAAATTTGTGCCCGTAACAGCAATTATTCTGTAAATTTAATATTTCAAGGTTTTACTTATTTCCTTTCTTTTTAAAAGTTTGATATTTTAAGCTTGGTTATTACTAGAACTGTGTTATAGCGAATAATTAGGGTGGTCTCTTTGTAACCGAATTTGGTTTAACTTCTTTTATTATAACGCCAATTATCTACCATTAGCAGTTAAATAATAAATGAAAAAAAATGTAAATAAATGTAGTGACTCATTATAATAGGGTTCAATTTAACTTATTTATTATAACAGCAATTCTCTACCATTAACAGATAATTAATAATAATAAAAAAAGAAAATTTAAATAAACGTAGCAACTTATTATAATAGAGTTTGATTTAACTTCTTTGATTATAACAGCTATTCTCTATCATTAGCAGTTAAATAAATAAATAAAAAAATAAATGTATGCAAATTTAGCGACTCATTATAATGGAGTTCGATCTAACTTCTTTTGTTATAACAGCGATTCTGTACTATTAGCAGTTAAATAATAAATGAAACTAATAGTAGGAATTGAAAAAAAAAAGTAATTAAATGTAAGCAAATGTATAGAGGCTCATTATAATCGAGTTCGATCTAACTTCTTTTATTATAACAGCGATTGTTTACCGTTAGCAGTTAAATAATAAATGGAAAAATAAATAAATGTAGCGACTTATTATAATAGTTTGGTTTAACTTCTTTTATTATAACATCGATTGTCTACCAGTAACAGACAAATAATAAATAAATAAAAATAAATGTAGCGGTTCATTATAATAGAGTTTAATTTAACTTATTTTATTATAACATCGATTCTCTGCCATTAGCAGATAAATAATAAATAAAATAAATAAATAAATGCAGCGACTCATTATAACAAAGCTTGATTCAACTTCGTTTATTATAATAGCAATTCTCTACCATTAGCAGATAAATAATAAATGAAAAAAAAAAACCGTAAATAAATGTAGCGACTCATTATAACATAGTTTTATTTAACTTCTTTTAATACAACATCGATTCTCTGCGATTAGTAGATAAATAATTAAATAAATAAATAAATGTAGCGACTCATTATAACAGAGTTCGATTTAACTTCTGTTATTATAACAGCGATTCTCTACCATTAGCAGTTAAATAATAAATGAAAAAAAAAATGTAAGCAAATGTAGCGACTCATTATAATCGAGTTCGATTTAACTTCTTTTATTATAACAGCGATTCGCTACCATTAGCAGACAAATAATTCACTTTAAAGACTGAACTTCGTCACAAGTGTTTCCCATGAAACTTATTAAAAATTAAATAATGATTTAGTGCCATTTTTAGCATACCTCATCTTTTTTCATGTATGCGAAATACATTTTACGCTATTTATACACTTTGGCGACCTTTTAATCTACAAATCTGCGAACGCTCAAATAAATAATATGTCAGCCCAACAGCCAAAAACTGATTTCTTGATTCTAAATTACCGTCATACCGCCAAGATGATGTTGATACTTTTAACGTGCTTCTTGCAAAGTTGTCAAGGCAGAGCAGCGGATATAAGTAGACGCCTGGTGTAGGGCAAATGTCAGACGTCTTCTGTCAGTTTCTGCATCAAGTCACATGAGTGAAATTTGTTTCAGATGCAGGATATAGTTTTTTGATTCCGTGAAGGTGTTCAATATGTGGTGGTGATTGATATATTTTCATTTTTACAGGGCGTCTACTGATCAAGTCCAAAATGTCTGTCCAGTCTACCACATCGATTTCATTGAGCAAAGGTAAGTTTAGAAAATGAAATTTAGTATCTCAATTATTTTTTTAATAGTTTTTGCATGACTTCTTTTATTTGGCAATGTTCAAGTTGTGTCTGTCAATAATTATTTTTGAATACGCATTAAAAATTTTTGTAACATTATTTCATAACAGAGTTTTTAAAACTTTATCAGAAACATTTATAACTAATTAAAACTTTTCGGATATAGCAATAATAAAGAGAAGCATTTTGAATGATTTTCTTTAGCATGAATTTAGCTTATGAAAAAATAATATTTAAATATTTTTTCAAATATTTCTATGAATTGTTTTCATTTTAATTAATGTTAATGTTTTTCATAAATTATAATTTCCATAGTAATTTTTACAAATATGTAAGTATGATATTAAAATTAAGTAATAATTTGATAGTTGACATCTTTATTTAAAAATATTTCATTATACATCTAGCTCATGATAAAAGAATATTTAAATATTTTTAAAATTTTTGTATGAATTGTTTTTATTTAAATTAATGTTATTTTTTTTCATAAATTATAATTTCATAACATTTTTTGCAAATATGTAAGTATGATGTTAGGATTAAGTAATAATTTGATAGTTGATATCTTTATTTAAAAATATTGCATTATACATCTAGCTCATGATAAAAGAATATTTAAATATTTTAAAAAATTTTGTATGAATTGTTTTTATTTTAATTAACGTTGAATTTTTTTTCATAAATTATAATTTATGTAACAATTTTTACAAATATGTAAGTATGATATTTATGATATTAAGATTAAGTAATAGTTTGATAGATGACATCTTAATTTAAAAATATTTCATTATACATCTAGGTCATGATAAAAGAATATTGAAATATTTTAAAAATTTTTGTATGAATTGTTTTTATTTTAATTAACGTTAATTTTTTTTTTCATAAATTAAAATTTACATAACAATTTTTAGAAATATGTAAGTACGATATTTATGATATTAAGATTAGTTTGATAGTTGACATCTTGATTTAAAAATAATTCATATCAATTATGTAAGCATGATATTTAGTTTAAGTAATAGCTTGATAGTTGACATCTTGATTTAAAAATATTTCACTGTACATCTAAATCCGTGTTGTTATGAAGAGTAAAAGTGCTGTACCATATTTCCATTTTCTCAAATGTTTATTGAAATACAAACAATTGCTTCTTAACTTCTTTTACTTTGCATTCTTCTGTTTTTTAAAGAGAGTGATAAAGCAAATTTGGTTGTCATATCGATAGTCGAACGTCAATTTTCCCAAAATTTCTGAAAATTTCCCCAAATGAGGTTTTTTTCCGGAAAAGTCTCCAATTCAGTTTCTACTCAAAAAAAGTAAATTTTCAATTTTCCATTTACCACTCTAAAAAATTTTTAACAAATTTAAGCTCGAATTTTTTCCCCAAATCAAGCCTTTTTTTGAAAAACCCCCATTAGTAAAAAATAAACATTTAAAACAAGCAGAATTTTGCATGCATATTCGCAACTAAACGAAGAGAATGAGAGATACATTTTGCGACAAGTTCTTTTATGCTTGTTTTCTAAATTGTTTCCAATGGAAGATGCTGGCCCATCATTACATTAGCTCCATCTACGTTTATGCCCATAAGTTTTTCAAGGTTTAGACCGTCTCTAATCAGTTGAGATTTGAATGATCTGAGATTGTGTTGGCCTCACCTGCTTCTATGTGACTTAAACTATAATACGTTGTTTTCAATTTTTTTTGTCGTCCCTTCTGAAATGTGTGTTTCTCCGCGGTGCCTAGGAAAATGTGCCGCACTTATATAGTGGTCTGGAAATTCAGGTGGTGATAGTCCAAGGCAGGTCATGATGTACCTGTGATACTTGTAAGCTGTCATGTTGTAAACGACAAGCACGACCACGAGAATAATGATTGACATCTCCGATTTCTGCATTTTATATTCGTTTTCCAAATCAAAATCAAGTTCGAGACAGATCCAGCGTTGTCAGATGATTAAAAGTAAACATTAAGGGAAACAGTGAAAAAAAAATTCCCTACGTTTTCCCCCCCAAAATGTTGATAGTTCCCAAAAATTTCCCCATGATCTACTTGCCCCCCAAAAATTCCACTGGAGGTTCAAAGCCCCCCAAAATGGGGACAAAATTCGCAATCTGGCAACACCGTATCGGAGATGCATCAAAATGTTTACATTAATAAAACAAGGGATAAATCCAGGCTTCCCGGGTTACAGAGTATAATAGGTGTAAACAATCATATATATTTCTGATATGTCAAGATCCTTTTTTCTTAGCACATACACACTAACACAGCTATGAATGAGATATTTTCCGAAAGGTTCTGCAAGCGGCTTTTGATATATTATATCAGGGTTCTCGCTGTCGCTCACCATTGCGATAAATTGACAAAATGCTTCATTTGATTGCGACAAAATTCTTCATTTGGCGAGTAAACGAACAATCAGATTCGCCAAATTGCGAGTGCTCAATTTCTGCTCTTTTTAAGCGTGTCCTAGTACAGTGCAGATTCTTATCCGCGTTACTGAACGATTGATGTCACTTTTCATGCTCAATCGCGCTGTGTCATTTACATTACTCTATTTATAGAGATACTGAGTCAACACCAATTCAGTCTAGCAACAGCCAAAGATAAAGAAAGGACTATGCGATAGGTATTTCTATACTGTCAGTTGATCACTATCTATGCACCGGCATCGCGCCGGTAAAAACACAAACAAAATTACTTGCATCATGCGCCAAATAGAGAAAAGTTTTGCTGGAATGCGGCTTTGAAATTAGCCATTTACCGTACTATTTATTAGTTGTGTGCAAAGTATCAGTGGCGGGTCAATCTGTTACAGTATCTCATAGAAATTTTTAGTGAATATTTTCATAACGGTAAATCAAAGATCGTCGCTGTTTTGAAGTTTTATTTAGACTGCTAAAAGAATGTCTGAAACATTTAAACATTTAGGAGACATTCAGAATGTACTTATTTTTAATAGTTTCTGAAGCGGATAGTCGAAATTCTATTTTAAAAGCAATTACAAAGGGAAAAAAAAAGAAAAAAAAAAAGGTTGTTTTAGAACATATTGAAAAAAAAGGGGTACAATAAGGAGTTAAAGATAAAATTTTCAGTGTTTCGCGCCAAATCTTTTTTTTTTGCTAACATTTTTTTTTTCATTTGGCTACTGTTTTTTGTTTCTTATTCACCAAATCGCGGTTGTTCGTCAAAACCCAGCGAGAACACTAAGTATACTTATATATCGTTAAAACGCTTTAGGAAAAATAGCAATAATGCATTCAAATAAACTTTCAAATGCCTTATAAGTGATATTTTTCATTAGATGTAAATTTCCAACTGGGCGAAAAATGTCCGGACCAGGATACGGACCCGGGACCTCCTGGCTGAAGCCGCCAGTGCTCTGCCATCTGAGCTATCCCGGACGATTCTGGTCGAACTTTTTCACCCAGCTAACCTTGATGATTATGATACATCAGACCAGATGCTGTAATCATCAAGGTTAGCTGGGTGAAAAAGTTCGACCAGAATCGTCCGGGATAGCTCAGATGGCAGAGCACTGGCGGCTTCAGCCAGGAGGTCCCGGGTTCGTATCCTGGTCCGGACATTTTTCGCCCAGTTGGAAATTTACATCTAATGTGATTTGTTTACCAATTAGAATAATTGTGTTAAAATTAATCTAGTGATATTTTTCATATTGATTACGGATGAGGATTTAACAGCCAGAAAAATCGTCAAAGATCGTTATTCACAATCCGCCTTTTTGATTCTGTAAATTTCATTGGTTTAAGCGCGAAATTTGATTCCATGTCTTAAATTTGTGTTTTATTTATATTTTATTGTTTTATTTATTGCTTAATGGATGTTTTAATTTCGTTACAGAATAAAATCTGTAAACAAATGATGAGCTATTAATATTAATTTAAGTGCAAATGGATATATCTTTCGTAATCGTCCGCACGCGATAGAGATAGATAAGAAAAAAAAATCATGCTTGGGAATTATTTAACCTCTTGCGCTGGAAATTAATTGGCAGAAGCCGTCCATATTTTATCTCGTCCATATTTTAGAAAAATATTTCACATCAGAATTTTTTGGTTCGAACCCAGATATATTCATTTATCGCGGACTTTCTAGTGTTAATCCAAGGGCGACGTACATAGTACGTCCTTCGAGGCCAAGAGGCTAAAAAACCAATACAAATTGCGTAAATTGAGATGCAGTTTAGAAACAAATTGCATCTGAAAGTACATTTTTCCCCCTATTCAACGGTGTAAAAATTGAAAATGTGTGATGTTTAGAAGTTTTAATAATAAAAAAAAAATGCAGTAATATCAAAATTTGAACCTCTGCTGTTGCCATTCGCAAAATGACGTCAGCGTTAGGCACTGACACGTCTGCTCTTTATATTAGGTCTACCGGAAAGTTCTGTCCGATAATGTTATTTCACGCCTACTTTAGTTAAATTCAGATTTCTTCATTGGCACCACTTTTTTAAAATGGTAAAATTCCCATTGTTTCCACATTTCCCATTATGGCGAAAACAATGGGAATTTTTTACATCGTACCGAATTCTTTCATTGGCTCGGCCCGGTCCGGCCCTCTTATTTTTTCATTTTAAAAAAATTGTCTTTAAACCGCCGGTTGGAAATTTCCCCCTCATTTTGCCGGCCCAGTGCGGGCCTCATTACCAAGCCCGACCCGTACAGACCTCTAAATCTGATACCCAGTTTGTTTAAAGTGAAAGATTATCTCTAAAACCTTAGGGGAAAAAATGTCGAAAATATAAAGAGAAGTTAACAGCAATTTTTAGCAGGATGTATATATGAGAACAGGAATTTTTTGTTACTCAGGAAAAGTAAACCTATTGGAAACCTAGAATTCTTTCCCTTTTTTTCGACAGAATCAAATGTAAGGAAGCGAAACACACTAGGAAATACACAAAATATACTTCACTTTCGTGTAACAGTAAAAATAGAAATACCAAGGAAATTTGACGATGAAAAGGTAGATGCGTTTAAAATAGATTTTTCACGCTTAAGTGTTACTTTCTTCTTTTTTCTTCTCGGTTCTATGCTGTCAGGCCATTCATCTTCTAGTTGGCGATCTTGTTCTTTGTTTTAGATTTTCGTTCGTTAGTGTTCAGATAAATGACCCCGTACACTATGACGCAAAAGTTTAGACAATGACGTCATTCAGCTTTAAAATATAGAATTATGACGTCAGAATTACAAAAACCTGTAAATATATTCAAAAACTGATTTAAAATGCTATGTACAAAAGACAGTCGTTTTATTTGCTATAATACTAATTTTTTTCATAAAAATTCAAATGTGCTTGTCGCAAAAGTTTAGACACTATTCTAAATTTCTTTGAATATTCGCTGGCATATGCAAATTTAGAATCGATGATGTCACAAATTTGGAGTACTTAAGTTCTGCAAACGATTGCGCTTCATAGTCGACATGCCGAGAGCTAAAGAAATTCAAGTGAATGAGGTTTCAAGGATTTGGCAGTTGAAAGGTGAAGGGAAGAGCGTTTCTGAAATTTCTGCTATTATTAATAGGTCAAAAAAATCTATTTATCGAGTTTTATCGAGTGGTTCCGAATATAAAGCAAAATGTCGGTCTGGGAGGCCACGTGTGACAAATGTACGAGAGGATCGCCTGATACAAAGACTAGCGAGTACTCAACAAATGAGCGTACGAGGAGTTCAAAGCTCATCGGGACTCTCTGTATCAAAGGATACGATTCGTAGACGAATTTTGGAAAAAGGAACAATCGTTTATAGCAAAATGCAGAAGAAACCAGCTCTGAAACCACATCATAAGTTACAAAGACTTATGTTTGCTGGAAAGCATATGTCATATGGAGAGAAATGGGAGTCAGTCATATTTAGCGATGAAAAAAAGTGGAATCTGGATGGTCCAGATGGTTGTTTATCGTATTGGCATGACTTGCGGAAGGAATCTCGACGTTTTTTTAGTCGCAGACAAGGAGGGGGCTCGGTGATGGTTTGGGCAGCCTTTTGCTATAATGGATAAGTATCTCTGACCTTCACCAGTGGTCGTCAAACTTCACAGCATTATACACAGACATTAGAAGAAAACCTACTGCCATTTGCTGAGCTTCTAGGGGGTCATCAGTGGGAATTTCAGCAAGACAATGCTTCAATTCACACTGCAAAACATTCAAAATCTTGGTTTAATTCCCATAATATAAGAGTTCTCGACTGGCCAGCATGTAGCCCAGATCTTAACCCTATAGAAAACCTTTGGAGCATCATGTGTCGCAAAGTTTATAGCAACGCTAGACAATACTCGTCTGAAAAGGAACTTAAGACATCTATTGAGAATGCATGGTACGATATCGATCCACAAACTATGCATGATTTAGTTTCTTCCATGCAAACTCGTGTATATGACGTAATACATAAGCATGGATGCGCAACCAGGTTTTAAAAATTGTTTATTTCGATTTTATTTAATTTGTGTCTAAACTTTTGAGACAGCAGTTTATTTTTGTTACCATTTAATTTATTGCAATATGCACAATTCGACTTTTCTTTGTTATAAATATTGTTTATATGTACAGCACATTAATTTCAAGCAGTGGTTTGAAAATTGAATAAATATTTTTCAAAGTATGTAAGAATTTCTTCATTGTCTAAACTTTTGCGTCATAGTGTATAAACAAATTAATGTAGCGGTTTTCAAACTGTGGTTGAAAACAAAATCAGACAATAAGGTGTTCTCAAGTATCATCTCTTTTTTTATCTACTAAGTTAAGCCTACACGAGAGTAATGTTTTCAGAGTGCGCATATTTACAGGGTGTCGCCTAATTCGATAAAGATTTCTTGTAAAAGAATACTTGTATGGCAAGGCGTAACATTGGGGGTCCTGACATCCGTGTTATACATCTTCCATACGAGCATTGCTATTGCGAAACTTTATAAGAAAGATGTCATTGAACTGTAAGGGAGATTTCCCAGCAAATTTGTGAATTATAAATGTCGGTACTACTTGATTATCCCGTTGAGCAATTTAGCCAAATTATACAAATCGCCAAACTATTCGCCAAATTATACAAATTGACACAATTTTTATTTTAATTAACGAAAAAACAAATAAATTAGTAAAACACTAATAAAAATACAAATAAAAAGTCGAATTAAAAATCACTTGATGACGTAACAAAAATGTGTATCGTGTTTAATGTCAAGAGATTGTGACATTTAGGATCAACCATTATTGGCATTTAATCTTATAGTTTGGCGATAGTTTTTTAGTCGACGGGATTAATCAAGTAGTACTTAAATGTTTTATAGATGTCAATGCAAAGTGTCACAGAGTTTAACTTATCACTAATCTTCTAGAGGAAAATAATATTCTTCTTACGCTGTTCGGAAGAAAAACAAAATCCTCGCCCAAGGATCTTTCTGAGATAGTTGCTTATACAGTTAGAGTCAGAAGTACTTGTACATCTTTGGTGATTTTGTGGTATTTGAATTAATGAAATTTTGCACAATAAATATTTAACGACGCGTGATGATACAAGAAACAATCGAAAAAAAAACATGAACTTTTACGCATATTTCACAGCAACAAAATTAATTTTGGTACAAATATTACAAACTACCGAAAGCGGAAAAAAAGTGACATACATTATATTATACAGGTTGTTCCAAAATTTGACCGACAAATTCAGAGGGGTGATAGTAGGCATCAAGAGGATAAAAAATTGCCATAGAACATGCAGTCACAAATTAATAATTTAGTTACAAATACAGGGTGCTTCATCCTAGCTGATGAATTATAATTAGAGACGAGGATAAAATTAAATATTTAAACATAATAAATCAATACAGTAATTACATTTTTTTTTTTTTTAAGTGAAAAAAAATAAAATGTTAAACTGTTCAGAACAGCCGAGATTAAGGAGAAAAAAAGACCAATAAGTCATTTTTCAATGATAGCCGTACATTTCTTTTAAATTGTTAGTAGTAACAGTATGAATATAAAAATGAAAAATAAAGTATAATATATTATATACATATTTATTTATTTTATTTAGATACAGTAACCTCCCGCTTAACAGGGCTAAACGGGACCGAGGGTAAGCCGGTTAAGAGAAAAACCGGTTAAAGCGGAGAAGTAAAAAAAAAAAAAAAAAATAATGATATCTGCGTAATTTAATTAATTAAACCCGTACGATGCATTTAGTTTTTTTAATTTGTGTATAGTTTTTAAAAAGTACATAGTATTTTCTATATTTTGTGAAATGAATACTAGTTATAATTCACTGAATTGAAAGAAAAATTATCACTGATAAAAAAAATAATGAAAAACATTTAACACAAATTAAATTGCTGAAAATCATGCCACACACCTTTATAAGAAGTTGAAATTGTTCTACATTATATATATTTAAGTTAATCAACCATAAATAAATCAGAGAGCTTCTTCTGTTGAAGGTGAGATACCCGAGATTTTGCAGCACAATCTCTCTATCTCTTTAACATCATGAGTTTAATCGAGTAAGCTGTTAGCCTCTGCGCGACATAGCGTAGCGCCAACTCTAATGCTTTTACCTCTTCCGAATGAGGAATTTTAGCAGTTTCAACTTTAACTGGATCATCATCAGGATCGTCTTCGTATTGAACAACATCAGTTACTATCCTAATTATGTCCTCGTCAAGTAATGTTTCATGCTTGAGATCTTTATCAGGCTCAAACAACTCTTATACATCTGTTCGCGGTCGGTGATCTGTTCGCATTCCTCAAGCTTTTTAAACGTTTGTACAAAACAGTTTGGAGATAGATCAGATATTATCGAGTTCCCGGGAGGGGGGGTTGCATTTTTGACCGGTTAAAACACAAAATCTCAAATTTTCCGGGGGAGGGGGACATCACATTGTTCCTAGAGGGGCACGTCCGTCCCGGCCCACACCCTAAATTCAACACTGGTGAAGGTCAACGCGTATCCATTTAGAACCGACGTTCTCCTTTCTCAATAGTTCCTCCTTCCCCTCCGGATTGCACTTCAACTCGAAAGCGTAAGCTGAGTTACCGAGGCCGTCACCCTTGAATTTTGCCTAATATTGGGGAAAAAAGTCCGCTAGTTAAAGCGGAGTTCCGGTTAAAAGGAGGCCGGTTAAGAGAAAGGCTACTGTATACATGTGTGTGTGCATGAAGTTTAAATTAAATGTGGGTTTAAAAGGGGAAAAAAACTCCCCAAAAACCACAATAAAAATAACAGAAAGAAAATCAGGTTTTAACTTCAATTAATATTAAAAAACACTGTTTGTAACACTTTCCAACTTAGTTGAAAAGTTTTTATGAATTCGGTTTGTCTGTCCGTCTGTCCATGCTCTAACTCGAGTAAATATAGTCCGATTGCCATGAAATGGATAGTGTTATTTGGGTTTACTGTGGCATGTTTGGTATTGAAAATGAAGTGTGTAGCATTATCGGTTCATTTACAGGGCCACACAAAAGAATTCCGTTGCATTACGGTCTATGGGGAAAAATCGTTTGCCGTGTATTTTAATGATATTACAGTATTTTAAACATATTGAAATTGATATACTTCACTTAGGTGTACTGCAAGGTTCTTACTATAAAATATGGTGTGGATGGAACTTATTGTTTATTTGCAGGGACACACAAAAGAATTTGGCTATAGAAGAAAATGAGCAATAATTGACTTATTGAAGCCTAAGAATTATCGCTAAAATGAGGATATTTAAACATAGAAATAAATGCAGGTGAATTCAGACCGTTAAAATCTATCGTTAAATTGAAGAACTCGTTAAATCGGCTATCGTTAAATCTGTGTTATATGGTAAGTTTTTGGAAATACCCCTTGATTTTTTGTAAAATAATGGTCGTCCTACTTAAAAACAAATTCTTCTTAAAATAAGGCAAATATTTTTTTTATGAAAAAAGTTAATATTGAAATTCCTTGAAGGACTACGAACACTGACCAGTAAATAGGGAATTTATAATTATTTTTCCTTTTAGGTTTTGTAAAGGGGGCTTGATCGATACCGAAAAACATGTAAACAGAGCACTTTTTCGAGTCCATATAAAAACAGAAGTAATCAATGTAACTAATTTAAACTTTCTGATATTCTTAAGGTATATTTGTAGTCTTATAAAGTTATAAAATGAAGTACTTCAATGGAGTAAAATAAAAAATGTAGCAAAATTTATATAACACAATTTTCGAAAAAAAAAATTAGGTATCATAGCACCACCCGTAAGATATCTTAATGTTGAATTGACACAAGAACCCAATTTTTGCCTTAAAACGGTCAGGAAATTTTACTCTATAGAATGAATTAAGGATATAACTATCATTCAAAGGAAACCTTATTGAAAAAACCTCTCAAATTTGAAAATTTAAAAAACCCTAAAAAATACAATTTTTTTTCATTAAAAATACTTCAAATATTAAACTATCTAAAATATATTAATTCATTTCATAGATAATAATGTTATATGCATGCAAAAAAAAAAAAAAAAAAAAAAAAAAAAGCCATCACATCAAATAGTTTTTTTTTTTTAAATCTTACGTATAGTCGTCAAAAATTAAGTTTTGAGAAAACGCGACTTAACTTTGCAATTAAATGGGTGCGACTTTGAAAGTGATTGTTATATAAATACTTATAACTCCATTAAAAATGCAAATATTTTTATGCGGTTTTTTGCACTGTGTTCAGAATTAACTGAATAATAAAAATAGATACAAAAAAAAAAAAATCGATTTTTTGAAAGTTTTCAAGCCTTGAGCCACCTTACAGTTTTATAACGTAATTCTAGACGAAGCGAACAAATCAATTTTTGTGGGCAAAGGTGATAATTTTTATTTAAATTGTTACTATCATCCTTTTTATCTTCTTATTAGTGATATCGCCGGAAGTCAAACTGGTTCAACAGAAATTGGTGAGTTCATTGTCGATGGTTTTGTTTGTTTTTGTGTTTTCAAAAAGACAAGTTTCTGGAGATCCTGTTTTTAATGTTCATTAATATTCACAGCGAGTAAAGCAGGCCTACTGATTTTTTTCCTTTTATCCGTTTGAAGTAGAAATGAAAGCGATTATAACGATCGCGGGAACAATGAATTATACCTGCATTGGAATTTATGCGTTTAGAGGTCCACTAAACCGGATCTACCAATTTTTTTTTTTTATTTTTTTTATTTTTAGGGTTCTGCACTTGAAAAGTAAAAACGGAACTATTATAAGATCACTCATGTGTCTGGCTGTCCGTCTGTCATAGACGTTTTTCTCGAAAACTATGCAACGTGGAAAGTTCAAACTTTCCAGAGTCATAAAGGCATTCACACATTTATAGATTACTAGCAAACCCCGCGGCTTTGCTCGCGCAATATTTGAAATATGCCAAGTGATATTTACATGTCTAATTTTTATTAAAAGGTACTAACTAAATATTTATTTTATTAAAAGGTACTTATTACTTTTAGAAATAATTCAAAAATTACTATTTAAAACACAGTTTTATTAAACATCCTTATTACACTGCATTAGGCAGAAATGAGACTTAAATTAATAAAATAAAATAAAAATAAATAAATGATAATTTAGAAAATAATTTGAAACTTTTATGCTCAATTAATACGCTCATTTCAGTATTCATTTGAAGTTTTGAATTTTTTAGAAACCATCTTCTTAAATCTTAAAATTAACCATCATGTCAAATTCCAAGTCCCACCACCTCTCTCAACATAAAGGGCTATGTTGAAACAGGAACTGTCACCATTAATTTGCCAACATTAATTTTGAAATAGGTTTGTTATTTCGTAATATTCCACAGAAACGTAATTTAAAAAGCTTTTAAAGACCTTTTTTAGAACGTTTTTTGTTCCCGTGAACCCCAGGTGGTAGAATCACCGGCATAAAATATGGCCTGTGCAGGATCAGAGACTGTTACCATTGATTCGCAACTATTACTTTTATAATCGGTTTATATTCCCTGAAATTGCAGAGAATCGTAATTTAGAACTATTTTAGAATGCTTTTCGCACCTCCCCTTCGCTTCACCCCTTTTTAATCCGAATTTTTTTTTCGACGTTCCTTCGAGGGCATTTATATTTTATAAGTAACTACCATGTCATATTTAAAGTTTCTAGCCTTTTCAGTATCACAGAAATCGCAATTTAGAAAGTTTTTAGCTCCTGCAACCCTCTGGTGGTAGTGGAACAGACATGAAATATAGCTTATGTTTGAGCAGGTTCTATCACCAAAATTTGTCATCATTATTTTTTTAATCGGTTTGGTAATTTTTAAGTTTGCTTAAAAATTGTAATTTATAACGCTTTTCACTCACTTCATTTTTTTTTAATTTGGAATTTTCTTTCGACTGTTCTTAGAAAGCAGTTGCATCTTGTAAATAAATACCATGCCATACGTCAAAGAGTTCAGTTGTGCAAAAAACTCAAATTAGAACATGTTTTGCTTTTGCAACCGTCAGATGGTAGTGACAGCAACATAATATATAACCTATGTTATAACAGGGACTGTCACCATTGATTTGCAACCATTACTTTTGAAATAGCTTTGGTATTTCCTTAGATTGAGTAGAAATCGGAATTTAGAAAGTTTTTAGGACGCTTTTCGCGCATTTTCACCCCTTTTTAAATTTCCAATTTTATCGAAACTGTTCTTAAAGATCATTTATATCTAATAAATGTGTACCTTGCCTAATTTTAAGATGCTAGCCCCTACCGATCACAAAAATCGAAATTTAGAACGCTTTTTTGCTCCTGCGACGTTTTGGTGATAGTGATACCGACATAAAATAGCATCTATGTTAGAGCAGGGGCTGTCAGAATCAATTTCCTACCATTACGTTTGAAATCAGATTCATTCTTCCTGAGATATTGCCGACAAATCGGCATTTAGAACGTTTTTAGAACGCTTTTCGCACATTTTGCTCCTGCATCTCCTCTGTGGTACTGGAAACAGATATAAAATATAGCCTATCTTGGAGCAAGATCTGTCACCATCATTTTTACACCATTATATTTGAAATCGGTTCAGTACTTCTGAGATTGCATAGAAATCGCAATTTAGAAAGTTTTTTACAACGCTTTTTGCGCATTTTGACCCCCTTTTAAATTTCGATTTTTTTAGGAAATGTCCTTAGAGATCATTGATATCTTATAACTAACTACCTTTCCAAATTTCACGATTCTAGGCCCTTCCGTAACGCAAAAGCCGCAATTTAGAACGTTTTTCTCCTGCACTCCCTTTGGGCAGTGGCACCGACATAAAATATCGCCTATGTTGGAGCAAGGGTTGTCACCATCATTTTGACAACATTATTTTTTAAATCGGTTTGGTATTTCCAGAGATTGTGTAGAAACCACCATTTAGAACTAAGTAAGAACGTTTTCTAGAACGATTTTCGCGCATTTTCACTCCTTTCAAATTTCGAGTTGTTTAAGAACTGTTCTTAGAAATCTTTTACATCTAATAAGTAGCTAATATTTCAAATTTCATATTTCTAGGCCCTTCAGTAACACGTAAATCGCATTTTTAGAACGTTTTTTGCTCCTGCACCCACTTTGGGATAGTGGCACCGACATAAAACATAGCCTATCTTGGAGCAAGCGTTTCACCATCATTTTGACACCAATATTTTTTAAATCGGTTTGGTATTTCCTGAGATTGTGTAGAAACTACCATTTAGAACGTTTTTTAGAACGCCTTTTGTGCATTCTCACCCCTTTTAAATTCGAATTGTTTAAGAACTGTTCTTAGACATTATTTATATCTTATAAATAACTAATATTCAAAATTTCATATTTCTAGGCCCCTCAGTAACGCTAAAATCGCATTTTTAGAACGTTTTTTGCTCCTGCACCCCCTTTTGGGGTAGTTGCACCGGCATAAAACATAGCCTATCTTTGAGCAAGCGTTGTCAACATCATTTTGACGCCATTATTTTTTAAATCGGTTTGGTATTTCCTGAGATTGTGTAGAAACCACCATTTAGAACGTTTTTTAGAACGATTTTCGCGCATTTTCACCCCTTTCAAATTTCGAATTGATTAAGAACTGTTCTTAGAAATCCTTTATATCTAATAAGTAGCTAATATTTCAAATTTCATATTTCTAGGCCCTTCAGTAACACGTAAATCGCATTTTTAGAAAGTTATTTGCTCCTGCACCCCCTTTGGGGTAGTGAGACCGATATAAAACATAGCCTATCATAGAGCAAGCGTTGTCACAATCATTTTGACACCAATATTTTTTAAATCGGTTTGGTATTTCCTGAGATTGTGTAGAAACTACCATTTAGAACGTTTTTTAGAACGCTTTTTGTGCATTTTCACACCTTTTAAATTTCGAATTGTTTAAGAGCTGTTCTTAGACATCATTTATATCTTATAAATAACTAATATTCAAAATTTCATATTTCTAGGCCCTTCAGTAGCGCTATAATCGCATTTTTAGAACGTTTTTTGCTCCTACACACCCTTTGGGTTAGTGGCACCGACATAAGATATAGCCTATGTTCTAAGTTGGACTAACACCATCATTTTGATAATATAACTTTTGGAATCGGTTCGGTAGTTCCAGAGCTTACCTACTACAAATAAACATTTTTTTCCTCTTTATAATAGGAGTATAGACTACCATTCTAAATTTCACGATTCAAGGCCCTTCTGTCACGCAAAAACCGCAATTTAGAACGTTTTTCTCCTGCACCCCCTTTGGGGTAGTGGCACCGACATAAAACATAGCCTATGTTGGAGCAAGGATTTTCACCATCATTTTGACGCCATTATTCTTTAAAGCGGTTTGGTATTTCCTGAGATTGTGTAGAAACTACCATTTAGAACCTTTTCTAGAACGCTTCTCGTGCATTTTCACCCCTTTTAAATTTCGAATTGTTTAAGAACTGTTCTTAGAAATCCTTTATATTTAATAAGTAGCTGATATTTCAAATTTCATATTTCTAAGGCCTTCAGTAACACATAAATCGCATTTTTAGAACGTTTTTTGCTCCTACACCCCCTTTGGGGTAGTGGCACCGACATAAAACATAGCCTATCTTGGAGCAAACGTTGTCACTATCATTTTGACACCAATATTTTTTAAATCGGTTTCGTATTTCCTGAGATTATGTAGAAACTACCATTTAGAACGTTTCTAGAACGCTTTTTGTGCATTTTCACCCCTTTTAAATTTCGAATTGTTTAAGAACTGTTCTTAGACATCATTTATATCTTATAAGTAACTAATATTCCAAATTTCATATTTCTAGGCCTTTCAGTAACGCAAAAATTGCATTTTTAGAACGTTTTTTGCTCCTGCACCCCCTTTGATGTAGTGGCACCGACATACAATATAGCCTATGTTCTATGTTGGACTAACACCATCATTTTGATACCATTACTTTTGGAATCGGTTCGGTATTTCCTGAGATTATGTAGAAACTACCATTTAGAACGTTTTTTAGAACGCTTTTTGTGCATTTTCACCCCTTTTAAATTTCGAATTGTTTAAGAACTGTTCTTAGACATCATTTATATCTTATAAGTAACTAATATTCAAAATTTCATATTTCTAGGCCCTTCAGTAACGCTAAAATCGCATTTTTAGAACGTTTTTTGCTCCTGCACCCCTTTTGGGGTAGTGGCACCGACATAAGATATAGCCTATGTTCTAAGTTGGGCGAACACCATCATTTTGATACCATTACTTTTGGAATCGGTTCGGTAGTTCCTGAGCTCATCTCCGACAAATAAACAATTTTTACCTCTTTATAATAGGAGTATGATATGATATGACTAGCAAACCCCGCGGCTTTGCTCGCGTAATATTTGAAATATACCAAGTGATATTTATATGTCTAATTTTTATTAAAAGGTACTAACTAAATTTTTATTTTATTAAAAGGTGATATTTTATTTTATTAAAAGGTTTTTCTATTAAAAAGTACTTATTACTTTTAGGAATAATTCAAAAATTACTATTTAAAACACAGTTTGACTAAACATCATTATTACACTGCATTAGGCAGAAATGAGACTTAAATTAATAAAACGAAATAAAACTGAAAAAAAATGATAATTTTGAAACTTTTATGCTCAATTAATACGCTCATTTCAGTATTCATTTGAAGTTTTGAATTTTTTAGAAACCATCTTCTTACATCTTAAAATTAACAATCATGTCAAATTCCAAGTCCTACCACCTCTCTCAACATAAAGGGCTATGTTGAAATAGGAACTGTCACCATTAATTTGCCAACATTAATTATGAAATCGGTTTGTTATTTCCTAATATTCCACAGAAACGTAATTTAGAAAACTTTTAAAGGCCTTTTTTAGAACATTTGTTGTTTCTGTGAACACCAGATGGTAGAATCATCGGCATAAAATATAGCCTGTGTAGGATCAGAGACTGTTACCATTGATTCGCAACTATTACTTTTATAATCGGCTTATATTCTCTGAAATTGCATAGAAATCGTAATTTAGGACTGTTTTAGAATGCTTTTCGCACCTCCCCTTCGCTTCACTCCTTTTTAATTCGAATTTATTTTCGGCAGTCCTTTGAGGGCATTTATATTTTATAAGTAACTACCATGCCATATTCAAAGTTTCTAGCCTTTTCGGTATCACAAAATTCGCAATTTAGAAAGTTTTTTGCTCCTGCAACCCTCTGGTGATAGTGGCACAGACATAAAATATAGCTTATGTTTGAGCAGGTTCCATCACCAACAATTTGTCACAATTATTTTTAAATCGGTTTGGTATTTGATAAGATTGCATAAAAATTGTAATTTAGAAGGCTTTTCGCTCACTTGATCTCTTTAAATTTGGAATTTACTTTCGACTGTACTTAGAAAGCAGTTGCATTTTGTAAGTAAATACCATGCCATACTTCAAAGTGTTAGACACCTCAGTTGTGCAAAAAACGCAAATTAGAATAGGTTTTGCTTTTGCAACCCTCAGATGGTAGTGACAGCAACATAAAATATAACCTATGTTATAGCAGGGACTGTCACCATTGATTTGCAACCATTACTTTTGTAATAGCTTTGGTATTTCCTGAGATTGAGTAGAAATCTTAATTTAGAACGTTTTTAGAACGCTTTTCGCGCATTTTCACCCCCCTTTTTAAATTTCCAATTATTTTTAAACTGTTCTTAAAGATAATTTATATCTAATAAATATGTACCTTGCCTAATTTTATGTTGCTAGCCCCTACCGATCACAAAAATCGAAATTTAGAATACTTTTTTGCTCCTGCAACGTCCAGGTGATAGTGATACCGACATAAAATAGCGTCTATGTTGGATCAGAGGCTGCCAGCATCAGTTTCCTACCATTACTTTTGAAATCAGTTTGATTCTTCCTGAGATATTGCTGATAAATCGGCATTTAGAACGTTTTTAGAACGCTTTTCGCGCATTTTGCTCCTGCATCTCCTCTGGTGTAGTGGAAACAGATATAAAATATAGTCTATCTTGGAGCAAGATCTGTCACCATTAGTTTGACACCATTATGTTTTAAATCGGTTTGGTATTTCCTGAGATTTTGTAGAAACCACCATGTAGAACGTTTTTTAGAACGCTTTTCGCGCATTTTCACCCCTTTTAAATTTCGAATTGTTTAAGAACTGTTCTTAGACCTCATTTATATCTTATAAGTAACTAATATTCCAAATTTCATATTTCTAGGCCTTCCAGTAACACATAAATCGCATTTTTAGAACTTTTTTGTTCCAGAACGCCCTTTGGGGTAATGCTACCGACAAAATATGTAGCCTATTTTGGAGCAAGCGTTGTCACCATCATTTTGACATCAATATTTTTTAAATCGGTTTGGTATTTCCTGAGATTATGTAGAAACTACCATTTAGAACGTTTTTTAGAACGCTTTTCGCGCATTTTCAAACCTTTTAAGTTTCGAATTTTTTAAGAACTGTTCTTAGACATCATTTATATCTTATAAGTAACTAATATTTCAAATGTCATATTTCTAGGCCCATCAGTAACGCAAAAATCGCATTTTTAGAACGTTTTTTGCTCCTGCGACCCCTTTGGGGTAGTGGCACCGACGTAAAATATAGCCTATTTTGAAGCAAGCGCTACCACCCTCATTTTGACACCAATATTTTAGGTAGCTTTCTTTACAAAAAAGCTACCTATTGCAGCCGTTCGGAGGAAAGCGATTTCAAAAAATTTTGGTATATTTTCATCGATCATGACCCCCAGACCCCGAAACCACCCTCCGTTCAAAATTGATATATATATATATATATATATATATATATATATATCTATCTATATATATATATATATATATTTATATCTGACCTATGTCACACTGTAACTCCCGTAATTATGAACCGATTTCGATGTAATTCGGTGTGTACATAGTACATACCAATGTCTCGACCGAGTTCGTTGGCCAGCTTCATCCGCCGTTTTGTTTCAAAATGGCGGCCATTTAAAATTTTTAAAAAAATTTAAAACTTGAAATGTGGTACCAAAAAATTAAAAATGGAAAAATATTTTTTTCTTATGTATTTGACCTTTATACAAAGATTCCGGAGCAGTTTTTGTTTCGTCTATATCTTAAAAAATGGCTGAGTTATAGCATTTTGAATTTCTAGCGTGGCTGACATTTTGAAACATCCTGAATTTTGTCACGCGATAAAAGGCGTATTTATGAACCGATTTGGATGTAATTCGGTGTGTACATAGTACATACCAATCTCTCGACCCAGTTCGTTGGCCAGCTTCATCCGCCATTTTGTTTCTAAATGGCGGCCATTTAAATTTTTTTTTAAAGTTTAAAATTTGAAATGTAGTACCAAAAAATTGAAAATGGAAAAATATTTTTTTCTTATGTATTTGACCTTTATACAAAGATTTCGGAGCAGTTTTTGTTTCGTCTATATCTTAAAAAATGGCTGAGTTATAGCATTTTGAATTTCTAGCGTGGCTGACATTTTGAAACGTCCTGAATTTTGTCACGCGATAAAAGGCGTATTTATGAACCGATTTGGATGTAACTTCGTTTATACATAGTACATACCAATGTCTCGACCGGGTTCGCTGACCAGCTTCACCCGCCATCTTGTTTAAAAATGGCGGCCATTTAAATTTTTAAGAAAAATTTAAATTTGAAATGTGGTACCAAAAATTGAAAATTGAAAAAATATTTTCTTCTTCTGTGTTTGACCTTGATAAAAAGATTCGGGAGCAGTTTTTGTTTCGTCTATATCTTAAGAAATGGCTGAGTTATAGCATTTTGAATTTCTAGCGTGGCTGACATTTTGAAACGTCCTGATTTTTCTCACGTAATAACAGGCATATTTATGAACCGACTTGGATGTACCTTGGTGTGTACATAGTACATACAAATATCTCGACCGAGTTCGTTGGCCAGCTTCATCCGCCATCTTGTTTCAAAATGGCGGCCATTTAAAAAAAATAAAAAATAAAAAAATTTAAATGAGATACCAAAAAATTGGAAAATGAAAAAGATTTTTTTGTATGTGTTTGACCTTAATACAAAGATTCCGGAACAGTTTTTCTTTCGTCTATATCTAAAAAAATGGCTGAGTAATAGCATTTTGAATTTCTCTTGTGGCTGACATTTTAAAACGACCTGATTTTTGTCACGCGATAACAGGCGTATTTATGAACCTATTTGGATTTAACTTTATCTGTACATAGTACATACAAATGTCTCAACCGAGTTCGTTGGCCAGCTTCATTCGCCATCTTGTTTCAAAAGGGTTGTCATTAAAAAAAAATTAAATTTAAAATTCAAAATGAGGTATTAAAAATCGGAAAATGAAAAAGATTTTTTTTATGTGTTTGGCATTGATACAAAGATTCTGGAGCAGTTTTTGTTTCTGAAAATTTGTTCTTTTGTTGATATCTTAAAAAATGGTTGATTTATAGCACTTTGAATTTCTAGCATGGCTAACAATTTGAAACGGTCTTGTATTTGTCACGCGATAACACACGTATTCGCCTATTTCGATGTAAGAAGGCATGTGGATAGTATACATCAACACCTCGACCAAGTTCGCTGGCCAGATTCATCAGCCATCTTGTTTCAAATGGCGGCCATTAAATTAAAAAATATATATATATTTAAAGTGAGGTGCAAAAAAATTAGAAATTGAAAAAGGTTTCTTTCTTAAGTATTTGATCTTGATATAATGATTCAGGAGCATTTTTTGTTTGTCTTTACCTTAAAAAATGGCTCAGATATAGCAGTTTCAATTTCTATTGTGGGTGACATTTTGAAAAATCTGATTTTTTGCATGCGACAGCACTCCTATATATTAACCGATTCCGATGTGAGTGAGCATGTGCACAGCAATTACTAAGGTCTCGACTAAGTTCACTGCTTAGCCTCATCCACCATGTTGTCTTAAAATGACAGGCACTTTAAGAAATTGCCGAATTTGGCAGCCAAATGTAAGTTACTTTAAAGAAAAGCAGCTTGGATAAAGCTGACTAATTTCGCGAAATTCTCATTCATTATATTGATAAAAATTAGTATTGAATCTCCTATATTCGGTTTCCACTAAATTGAGCTTCGTGTGTTTGCATGATATAAGTTGGCTTTTTTAAAATAAGGATTATGAAAGCTACCTCTTCCTCCCGGCACTGGCCGGAAGGACTTTTTTAAATCGGTTTGGTATTTCCCGAGATTATGTAGAAACCACCATTTAGAACGTTTTTTAGAACGATTTTCGCGCATTTTCACCCCTTTCAAATTTCAATTTTTTTAAGAACTGTTCTTAGACATAATTTATATCTTATAAGTAACTAATATTCCGAATTTCATATTTCTAGGCCCTTCAGTAACGTAAAAATCGCATTTTTAGAACGTTTTTTCCTCCTGCACCCCCTTTGGGATAGTGGCACAGACATAAGATATAGCCTATGTTCTAAGTTGGACTAACACCATCATTTTGATACCATTACTTTTGGAATCGGTTCGGTAGTTCCAGAGCTTACCTCCTACAAATAAACAATTTTTCCCTCTTTATAGGAGTACTAGCAAACCCCGCGGCTTTGCTCGCGTAATATTTGAAATATGCCAAGTGATATTTATATGTCTAATTTTTATCAAAAGGTACTAACTAAATTTTTATTTTATTAAAAGGTAATATTTCATTTTATTAAAAGGTACTTATTACTTTTAGGAATAATTCAAAAATTACTATTTAAAACACAGTTTGACTAATTATCATTATTACACTGTATTAGGCAGAAATGAGACTTAAATTAATAAAATGAAATAAAACTAAATAAATGATAATTTAGAAAATATTTTGAAACTTTTGTGCTCAATTAGTACGCTCATTTCAGTATTCATTTGAAGTTTTGAATTTTTTAGAAACCATCTTCTTACATCTTAAAATTAACCATCATGTCGAATTCCAAGTCCTACCACCTCTCTCAACATAAAGGGCTATGTTGAATCAGGAACTGTCACCATTAATTTGCCAACATTAATTTTGAAATCGGTTTGTTATTTCCTAATATTCCACAGAAACGTAATTTAAAAAGCTTTTAAAGCCCTTTTTTAGAACGTTTGTTGTTCCTGTGAACCCCAGGCGGTAGAATCACCGGCATAACATATAGCCTGTGTAGGATCAGAGACTGTTACCACTGATTCGCAACTATTACTTTTATAATCGGTTTATATTCCCTGAAATTGCATAGAATCGTAATTTAGAACTTTTTTAGAATGCTTTTCGCACCTCCCCTTCGCTTCACCCCTTTTTAATTCAAATTTATTTTGGACGTTCCTTCGAGGGCATTTATATTTTATAAGTAACTACCATGTCATATTTAAAGTTTCTAGCCTTTTCAGTATCACAGAAATCGCAATTTAGAAAGTTTTTAGCTCCTGCAACCCTCTGGTGGTAGTGGAACAGACATAAAATATAGCTTATGTTTGAGCAGGTTCTATCACCAAAATCTGTCATCATTATTTTTTTAATCGGTTTGGTAATTTATAAGTTTGCTTAAAAATTGTAATTTATAACGCTTTTCACTCACTTCATTTTTTTTTAATTTGGAATTTCCTTTCGACTGTTCTTAGAAAGCAGTTGCATCTTGTAAGTAAATACCATGCCATACTTCAAAGTGTTAGACCCCTCAGTTGTGCAAAAAATGCAAATTAGAACATGTTTTGCTTTTGCAGCCCTCAGATGGTAGTGACAGCAACATAAAATATAACCTATGTTATAGCAGGGACTGTCACCATTGATTTGCAACCATTACTTTTGAAATAGCTTTGGTATTTCCTTAGATTGAGTAGAAATCGCAATTTAGAACGTTTTTAGGACGCTTTTCGCGCATTTTCACCGCTTTTTAAATTTCCAATTTTCTCAAAACTGTTCTTAAAGGTCATTTATAGTTAATAAATATGTACCTTGCCTAATTTTAAGTTGCTAGCCCCTACCGATCACAAAAATCGAAATTTAGAACGTTTTTTGCTCCTGCAACGTCTTGGTGATAGTGATACCGACATAAAATAGCGTCTATGTTAGAGCAGAGGCTGTCAGCATCAATTTCCTACCATTACGTTTGAAATCAGATTCATTCTTCCTGAGATATTGCCGACAAATCGGCTTCTAGAACGTTTTTAGAACGCTTTTCGCGCATTTTGCTCCCGCAACTCCTCTGGGGTAGTGGAAACAGATATAAAATATAGCCTATCTTGGAGCAAGATCTGTCACCATCATTTTTACACCATTATATTTGAAATCGGTTCAATACTTCCTGAGATTGCATAAAAATCGCAATTTAGAAAGTTTTTTATAGCGCTTTTTGCGCATTTTGACCTCCTTTTAAATTTCGATTTTTTTAGGAAATGTCCTTAGAGATCATTGATGTCTTATAACTAACTACCATCCCAAATTTCACGATTCTAGGCCCTTCCGTAACGCAAAAGCCGCAATTTAGAACGTTTTTTGCTCCTGCACCCCCTTTGGGGTAGTTGCACTGACATAAAACATCGCCTATGTTGGAGCAAGGGTTTTCACCATCATTTTGACGCCATTATTTTTTAGGTCGGTTTAATATTTCCTGAGATTGTGTAGAAACCACCATTAGAACCTGTTTTAGAACGCTTTTCGCGCGTTTTCACTCCTTTTAAATTTCGAATTGTTTAAGAACTGTTCTTAGAAATCCTTTATATCTAATAAGTAGCTAATATTTTAAATTTCATATTTCTAGGCCCTTCGGTAACGCAAAAATTGGATTTTTAGAAAGTTTTTTGCTCCTGCACCCCATATGGGGTAGTGGTACCGACATAAAACATAGCCTATGTTGGAGCAAGGGTTGTCACCCTCATTTTGACACCATTATTTTTTTAAATCGGTTTAGCATTTCCTGAGATTGTGTAGAAACCACCATTTAGAACGTTTTTTAGAACGATTTTCGCGCATTTTCACCCCTTTCAAATTTCGAATTGCTTAAGAACTGTTCTTAGAAATCCTTTATATCTAATAAGTAGCTAATATTTCAAATTTCATATTTCTAGGCCCTTCGGTAACGCAAAAATCGCATTTTAGAACGTTTTTTGCTCCTGCACCCTCTTTCGGGTAGTAGCACCGATATAAAACATAGCCTATGTTGGAGCAATGTTTGTCACCGTCATTTTGACACCATTATTTTTGAAATCGGTTTGGTATTTCCTGATATTGTGTAGAAACCACCATTTAGAACGTTTTTCAGAACGCTTTTCGCGCATTTTCACCCCTTTCAAATTTCGAATTGTTTAAGAACTGTTCTTAGATATCCTTTATATCTAATAAGTAGCTAATATTTCAAATTTCATATTTCTGGCCCCTTCAGTAACACATAAATCGCATTTTTGGAACGTTTTTTGCTCCTGCACCCCCTTTCGGGTATCGACACCGACATAAAACATAGCCTATCTTGGAGCAAGCGTTGTCACCATCATTTTGACTCAAATATTTTTTAGATCGGTTTGGTATTTCCTGAGATTGTGTAGAAACTACCATTTAGAACGTTTTTTAGAACGCTTTTTGTACATTTTCACCCCTTTTCAATTTCAAATTGTTTAAGAACTGTTCTTAGACATCATTTATATCTTATAACTAATATTCAAAATTTCATATTTCTAGGCCCTTCAGTAACGCTAAAATCGCATTTTTAGAACGTTTTTTGCTCCTACACCCCCTTTGGGGTAGTGGCACCGACATAAGATATAGCCTATGTTCTAAGTTGGACAAACACCATCATTTTGATACCATTACTTTTGGAATCAGTTCGGTAGTTCCAGAGCTTACCTCCTACAAATAAACAATTTTTTCCTCTTTATAATAGGAGTATAGATTAGCCATTCACAAATACTTTTTGGAAAAATTTAGGGGGGAGGTGCAATTAAGTTACTCGAATTTTTTTTCCTTCTGTATATCATGTTGGGTATCGTTCAAAAGATCACGTAACACCGAACTTAAAAATATATTTGTTTTAATTTTAGGTATTATATTTTCATCGATATCGTGGAACATGTACTGCAAAAATATCTCCCCACACTCCTTATTTTTCCGAATCTACTGAAACTGAAATTATGAAAAAATGAAAACATTAGGGATATTAAGAGTTTATTTAAACCTTGTAGGAAAACTATAGGGATTATCCTAGACCACATAGTTTTTGAGAATATAGGATTTTTCCGATACACACAAACTTTACTTTGCGGAACTCAGCAGGTTCAGTATATCGATGTATTGTTGTTGCTCAAGGATTGTTGATAACGATTTTCGAAAAAAAATGTCGGTAATTAGCCGAGATATTAATTAAAAAGCTGTCTAGAAAACAGCGGCACGGACCAAGGCGGCATTGCAATTTGCGACCTTCTTTCGAAGCGAGCTGCCAAGTTTAAACTTTGTACAAGCCCTTTACTGTACGCCTTGAACATTTTGTAAGCCGGTAAACTCGCATTTGACCGATTAGTTATTCAAAACGCAACAGAGCGACTCAATTATAGTAATAACTGAAATAACGGATTACACTCGCATTTGAATCACATGTTTTTTCAGATCCATATAAAACAAGTAAACGGAATTCACTCATGTTTTTTTTTTTTCTTTCGGCCAAGAGCGAAATGTTTCAAGCATATTTGTCTTCGAAGTGTATTTTTTCTGAAGCATATAATCTGATTCGCTGTTAATTCAGATCGCAGTTATCTTTGACAAAATCATCATTAAAAAAAATCCCTGCCGGCCCGGCCTACAGGCGGAGGTAGATTTCGAAGTTAAGTATATTAATTGCACCAACAAAAACTAAATCACGATTACATATATATCCACTTTAACAGTTTTATCTGGCCGCTTTTGATCAGAATCAGTTTTATCAGAATCATGTTAAAGCGGTATTAAAAAAAATACTTTTCCATGCTCAACAACTCGAAATTTTCTGGCACATTTTCAGATTCATTTTTAATAGAAAAAATACGAAACTTGCTGACGTGATTTTTGAAAAGATTTATAAGCGACTTCTGTTTTAATTTTTCTTTCAATTAATTGAAACTTGATTAATAAACAATTATTTTCTCAGTAGGGCAATATTTTTTGTTTCTAACACAATCGCTTCGGGAAATTCTGTTCAAAATGCCCACTTTGAGATCATTTTTTAAAATATATTCTGCCTCTATCAAAAAATCGATCATTGCGGTACATTATATAGTTTCTAAAGAAGAGAATCTATCAATTGGACGCGTTTCAGAGCAAAAATGAATTTAAAAATCAGTAAGAAAATAAGCAGTTTGGATTTGAATACATTCATAATAAGATGTTTTTTTTCTTCAACCGCTATGTATTTTTAATTTGTTTTTGCTGTAAGAATTGGTCCTATCAAAAACTTGTCTATATAAATGTTGAAGACAATATTAAGAAGATATATGATAAATTCATGGGGATTTTATAGCTTGTGAATTGACGGAGTTATAGAAATTTTTCTTCTTCACCCCCCCTTTTTTTGTTTTCGTTTTTAATATTTTTTGCGGTACGAATTGGTCCTATCAAAAACTTGTGAATACAAAAGTTGTAGATAATATTAAGGAGATGTATAATAAAATTAATTGGATTTGATATATTGAGAATTGACGAAGTTATGAATTTTTTTCTCCCAAAAACCCTACTTTTTGCGCCCCTTGAGCCCATTTTTAATTTTATCCAAAATCTGTGATACATAAATTTTTGGTCCTATTTTTAGAAGTAATAAAAACTTTAAACTGATTTGATATGTACAAAAATTAAGAAGTTATGGTTTTTTTTTCTGTTTTCACAAAACCCCTCCCTATTTCTACCCCTTGGTCCGATTTAGCTTATTCACGAACTTGACCGAGATTTCATGCCCCTTGATTTTATGTATCAGTTTGGAAGAGATTTGTGCAGAATTGTGGAAGTTATCGTGTCCAGAAGAAAGTGATATATATATATATATATATATATATAAAGTCTTTTACTGATGGTGGTTTTGGGTTCTAGGGGTCATGATCGGTGTAGATCTGCAAAAATTTTTCAGAAATTCCAACATAGGAACGACGCCAGTAGGTAGTATTTCATACAAAATCTACCTAAAAATTTCGTAAATGAAATATACTACAGGTTGTTGATCACTTTGGCGATTACCTTTTGGGTGGTTTACTTTCCTAGATCTTAGTTAGATTGAAAATTTGTGGTTACCCATTCTTGAAGTTTTGCTTTTGTTAACTTCTTTAAAAAAAATCAGAATTACAATTAATGATTACTCTGGAATTAATTTCGTTGTCGATGATGCAGATTTCAGGGACTTTGTTCGATAAGTTACTGGATGTTGATGATTACCTCTGGAATTAGTTTTTTGTATATAAAAAAATAATATTTGGGGATTTCTTTCTTTTTATTATAATAACTTCGATTTTGATATTTTTGTACATTTTTAAGAAATTTAGGATGCAAAATTACCTTGAGGTTTTTTAAAATAATTTTTTCTTCCAAAGGTTTTAGATATATTAGTAACTCCTATATGTTCAGCTAAGCCTTATTATAAAGTGTTAAGAGCCATTATTTTGAAAATCAGACAAGTGTGATAGTTGTATTTTTTGTTTTGCTTGATTTTTTTTTATGTTGAAGTAGATCACATTTAATGAATAATGTGCAATGTTGAAGCCCTGAAAAAATTTTCCCTTCCCTGTAGAAAATGTCAAAATTCAAGGTTGTGACCGTCATTTTTCATGAAAAGTGAAATGCGAGTATGTTTACAGTGCTAAAGCTTGGGAAAGCAACGACATCCCAAAATTCTTTTGTGATGAAATATTATTATAACACTACCTGCTTAGTAAACTGTAATCGTTTCCATGGGGCATTGTTATTTTACATTGTTATGTTGCCTCAAAATGCAATGAGAATGACGTTTTTGTCCCTTTTCCGCTCGTATTTTATTATTTAAGAAATAGTACCACAAACTTTTTCTTATAGAATATCGAAATGTAGTACTAGGACAATCTAAATCATACAATACTTTACCGGGATATTGCTGCTGTTAGCAGAAATAGTCTGTTAAATATTCAAAAATTTCAAAATCGGCAACATTTCAATTAGTCTTTTCTCAAAACAGCATCACGGTTCAATGAAACAAAATGCATTACGTGGTAGTTGAAAATATGTACAAACACATGGAAAAGAAAAAAAAGTGGGGTCTCGTCATATTTTTTGAAAAAAAATAACATAATTTACAAAAATTTACAGTCGAAAATCCCGTTTAAATTTCCCTTTTTTCTATTTAGAACAAGGAAGGGGAAAGAAAAAGGGATATTTCATTTTCTCATAGGGAAAAAACATAGCTAGCGGAAAGAGAAATGGGATGTTTCGTTTTCTGATAGGGAAAAAGTATGATAAATGACAGTCTTTTTTGTGACTTTTGACATTTTTTTTCTAAAAATATGACGAGGCCCCACTTTTTTTTCTTTTCCATGTGTTTGTACATATTTCCAACTACTACGTGATATATTTTGTTTTATTGAACCGTGACGCTGTTTTGAGAAAAGACTAATTGAAATGCTGCCTATTTTGAAATTTTTGAATATTTAACAGACTATTCCTGCTAACAGCAGCAATATTCCGGTAAAGTTTTATATTATTTAGCTTGTCCTAGTAGTACACTTCGATATTCTATAAGAAAAAGTTTGAGGTACTATTGCTTAAATAAGAAAATACGTGCGGAAAACGGACAAAAACGTCATTTTCATTGCATTTTGAGGCAACATAATAATGTAAAATACAATGCCTCATGGAAACGAATACAGTTTACTAAGCATAAGCAGATAGTGTTATACTAACATATCACCACAAAAGAATTTTGGGATGTCGTTGCTTTCCCAAGCTTTAGCACTGCAAACATACTCGCATTTCAATTTTCATGAAAAATGGCGGTCACAACCTTGAACTTTGACATTTTTTACAGGGAAGGGAAATTTTTTTCAGGGCTTCAAAATTGCACATTATTCATTAAATGTGATCATAAAAAAATATCAAGCAAATCAAAAAATATATCTTATCCCATAAGATCCCATATCTTAATCGATTTTCATCGGCTACACATAAATTTTATGTATGCGGTTTTTTTAAAAAATCTATAAATGTATGTACTTATTTATTATAACAGACATACAATATTCAAAAACGTATATTCATTTAGTATTGCGAGAAGATAAAGATGCACAAAAGTTTATTATAGACAAGGAACCTCGAACAGTTTGAAGTGCTCTTTAACTTTTCATCTGTTGGAGATTAGCGGGTAATATAAATTGCCAGTGTGTAAAAAAAAGAGAAAAAAGTAGGAAAGAGGATTATATTAATGAAGTAGTACTGGCATTCATTTTCAAAAAGTTCCCCTTTTTAAATTTTTATACAACCACTTTAGCCAAAATTTTTCAATTAGAATTTTTTTTCTTTTTGCTGCTGCAAGATCGTCGCGAAGTATTGCATATCTGTATCTTTAAAATTGAATGAGTTAAATAGAAATTGGCTCTTCTGAATGTGTACCATATATTAAACTAGAAATGTAAATCTGTAAAATAGCGAAAAAAAGAAACATAGACGGTAATACATATGTAATCGATCTTAAACAAAAGATAATCGAACTTTGTAACAATATAGTATTGAATAACCTTAAAATATTTGCTGAAGCATCATTAGAAGAACTCAGTTATATAATGAAGATCAGAGAAAACACTAAAAATGCTTTGGAAATTGCCTCTTTTAACCATGTTTGTAAGATTTAAAACTTCAGTTATCTCTTTCCATGATCTCTGTCTTTGTGATGTTTCATTTAGATGCATTTGTATTGCAGATTTTTGACACTTGTTAACATATATATATTTTTTTAAATCTGACACCATTATCAATTTGTGAATGGTTATTATATTTACAGATGAAACAGACTTTTAAAACCCTTAAGGTTCTGGTGAGTTAATTTCTTCCCACATAAATCAAAAGTTTTTATTTATAATCAAATTCCTTTGATATTAAAGTGGGCAACACGATTTAGAGGTTTTGCTTTTCTTTTCCACACCTACATAGCAGCAGCAGACTCTGCCAATGTCTAATAGCTTTTCGGAGATGAATTAATGCTTTGAGTACAATTGACATATAGTATTTGTCACATTAGAACGTCATGCATTTGCTTGAATTTATTTGTTTTAATTATTTTGTAATACTAATTGCCTAGTATTATTCCAATATTATGTACGAGTATATATAATGAATAATATGAATTAAAGGAATTATTGCATAAAATCGATTGCTTTTATATACCCAGAAATTTAAATGTTCTCCAAATGAAAAAAAAAAAATTCAAACAGATGTGTACTCAAACTGTTAAAGCTTTCTAATTTTCACGAGTAAGAAATTTTGTATTTTTCGAGCGGTATAAAAAACGATTTTTTTTTTTTTTTGGTAAGAAATAACTTATTATGCATTAACCCTTTCCGGCGCGAATTAATTCTGTTTATAAACTGATGAAAGAATGGACTGACACCAGTATTTATAAACGAATTTTTTAGAAAATACGAACTTGCTTATTTTCACGTACATTATAAAAGAAAATTTTAATTAAATATTCTTGGTGCCGTTTGCCATTTTCGGAATTAAAATTAGGTGTCCTTTTTCAAGGACACCGTCCTCAAAAGGGTTAAGAAATATTTGGGGATAAGGTGTGTGGTATTCTGTATGATTCATAGAAAGTAATTTAGTTCTTCCGCATTTCAACCTAGTGTTTTCTCGGGTAGTTTTTCGGATTGCACTGCCCGGGAAGTGTAATTCTTATATTGTAAATACTTTTACAGACTTTTAAACATTTCTAGCATGTATTTCATCTATAAATTTGATATACTTTTTTATTATTTAGCATTTTTATAATGTGTTTTTTGTAATTTTTCAAATTTGAACTTTCTAATTTACCACAGTAAAAAGAATATGTATTCAATTTTGATATCCTACATTTCGTACAAATGAATTTATTGGTGCTGACAGTGATTCATTTTTTTTCTCGTCTTTTTTCATTGGTTAAACTGATATTGCTACATAAAGCTTGACAAAATACTTCAAATATTTAGGATTTCCTACATATTTATCGTTATTTATTTATCTTTTTTTTATTACTCATTCATCTTCCTGATAATATTTACCTTTCGCATGTTTTAAATGTTATGATTTTTTAATACTTCATTTATAAGTGATTGGATCTATTTATTATAAAATTCATTAGTGATTAGTTAGTTTAATAATTGACGATACAATTTAATATGTATAATGTCTATATTATGTCTTGATACTTAATTTATAAATTTTATTTAAAAATGATGATGATTTGTAATATTCTATAATGGTTATATATATATATATATATATATATATATATATATAAAATAAGCTTAGAATTTGTCTAAAAAATGTTGAAATATTTACAATTCTAATAATTTTAAAATAAATTTTCAACGTCATGATGAAATGATGCCCTAAGGGAACTCCCATTGTCTTAAAGTCATATGATTCCATACTGCTCTGATATGAAAGAAATCTTCTCCCACCCGCAGACTAAAAAAGGGGGAGGGGGGGTGGAGGTGAATTTTTTTTAAACCTGTATAGTCCAATTGCAGACTGCTCTTAATCAGATGAATATCGATTTTTAATTTTTTTTTCAAACTTTAATAACCAGAACTTATTAAATGATACGAAATTTTAATATGTGAACTTTCTTAATTTATCATGCAACAGTTAATTTTAAAGATATAGACACGCAGTTTTTGTTTTGCGAAGATCTAGGAGAAAAAGAATTTTGTAATTGTGCAGTTTTGTCTGGAGGAGGGCAAGGAATACGCGTCGAAAAACATTTAGTTATTGCAAAAGTTTTTATTATGAGATTCCAAAGTTCTTCGCATGCAAGTTTGATGTTTTACGCAGGCTGGTTCTGTTTTTCTTTTCATTTTCGCGTTTCCCATGTTACTTTTTATATTTACAAGTTGTGTAATTTCGCACAGCCTACCTGAAATAAGAACGCAATGCTTTACTGTTATTCTCAAACGCTTCACACTTCTTTCTTAAAACTTTAGTGGGATTTCTATCATCCGCATAACAATTTCTAATATATATATATATATAATGATAATAAAAAAAAAATACCCGCACAATTTTCTCAATTGTATCGCTGCATTGTCACAACTACATTTCACAATCTCATACTTTCGCAACGAATATGCTTTGTCTGATGATTAATATCTCGGACTGATAATATCATTACTATTTCTGTAGTTATTCCTCTCGAAAGTTGTAACAATTCCGTGAATCATCCTACAAATTTCATAATATTATTTTGAGAATACTCTTTGTCTCATGATTAATATCTTAGATTCATAATATAGTTGTTCTTTCTTTAGTGATTCCTTTTTAAAGTTTTAATAATCCGCTGAATCTCACCCTTCAAATTACATGCATTATTTTGAGAATACAATTTCAGCCATTCAATTGTAGATTACTAATATGTTCGATTCAACATTAATTATTGTCTTGAAGTGTTAATAGCTGTAGGTAAGCACGTAAATATATGAAAATTGAGGTTAGGCTTAAAGGGGTCTCAGGATTCTTAAAGCTTCAAAATTTTCGAAATTAGTAAGCAATATTTATTAAATCTTTTACTGTTCAATATGTTGGTGTATTTACTTACATTGTAAGTATAGTTTACAAAACGTTACTGTAGTTCTATCTGAATTTTTTACAGAGTCTGAAGCCTGTCATGTATAGTTAAAAACATATTTTACCCTTTTGTCTGAAATATAAAATTGTAATGCATATTTTAAAAATAACTAAGAAAAGTGACTGTCAACTTGTACGGGTATCCAAAAATTTTTTCCCAAGAAAACGAACATTTCTGACATACATGGCAGGAATGTAGCGGAGGGTATGCGATGGTATATGCCGTATACCTTCTGGATTTTTTTAAGGAACACCGTATGTTCTCTGTTTCTCAAAAAAGCTAAAGTATATACACTCTAGAGTATAACCTCTGCCTTGAGCGTATACCCGCTGCTTAGAGTGTATACCCTCTGTTTTTTTTACGACTACGCCACTGCATACATGTAACCATTTTCTTTCCTATATATGCATGAAATTTTCAAATATTCTTATTCAGGTGCCGAGGAACTAAAAAGCATTTTTTATTTTCCTCTAAATATGTTGTATATTTGTTTGCTACTTGATGAAATTTTTTTTTTTTTTTTTTTTTTTTTACCGTTATTCCAAGATCCTAAAAATTGATAACAGAAGCTCTGATAACATTTTCTGAAGGGTGATTTAATTATTTAGGAAAATGATTTATTCTTAAATTCTTCTAAACCTGATTAAGCACATAAAACAAATGTATTCACGTTCGATAAAAATGGTTTTGGAATTGGTTCAAAGGGTAGCAATTTTGTATTTGAGAACATTTTTAAGAAGAGATTTTAAAAAAAGGAATTGAGTCTTTGTTATAATCCCTAGTTTTTATCTTTACTTAATCTTAAGCATTCGGTTAGCATTTAACTTAAATGAAAATTAAATTTTCCTTAGAAATCCCCCAAAATCAGGTGAACGTATATTTCTCCTTCTTGAATCATCTTCAGTCTATATAAAGAATCCCAAATTTTTTCGAGAGGGAGAAAAAGAAATTCAAACTGGCACAGGGTTTCGGTTAACTAAGGCAGAAGACACGTTGAGAACGTGCATCTCGTCAGGGTAGGGGGATCTAAATATAGAGAGGTTGGAGTAGATACGTTTACGCGAATGATTCACTTGGTATTAATGTTTTAGTGCTAATTGTCCGAAAAACTGAATTTAAAATCAACTGTCCTTGATACAGTTTACTTTTGAAAACGAGTGAAATTGCAGAGTGTCTCATAAGAAAGTTCACATTTAATAAATTCATGAAAAATAAACAAATTGTCGTGTCAGACTGCGACTTGCGTCATAAGAATCGCCAAAGAGTCGGAGTTTTTATGGCAGTAAGAAAAAATAGTTTAACCCTTTATCTACTGACGGTACTTATAAGTACCATTAAAATAACTTGTTATAAAATTCATTTAATACATCGATTAGTAATAATACAGCTTGGAATGAGTTATACTAGATATATTACTTTATCTTGTTCTAAAAGCATTATGGGTTACACAAAGCAAAAATATTTTTTAAAGGATGATTTATTTTGCCTCCGCATCGTTTCAGCTTTCTTGGCGTTGGTTGGGGGGGGGGGGGGGATTTTCAGTTCGGAAATATTTCTATATTTCTATTGTAAGAACATTATATTTGTACATTTCCTAATTCTACAAAATACTAAGAAAAACATTTAAAATAAAAGATTTGAGTGTGGTTATAAATATTACACAAAATCCCTATAAATTCAAATTTAATGAATCTTTCTAAATCCTTCAATCCTTCTAAAATTTATTAGATGATTATGTAAATCTTCTAATTTAGTTTAAAAAATTCAGGAAAAATGCCGTAGAAGATGAAATTTTCATGAATTCATAACTCAGTACATAAAGGGTTAAAGAGATCCAAAAGAAAGTTCAGATAAAAAAAGAAAAAATTCATGAAAATTTAAGAAATTGGCGTATTGTAGTGCGATCAAAAAGTGGAATTTTTTATGGGAAAACAAAAAGTTTAAAAAATAATAAGTCCATATTTAAGGCTCCGTTGCACTGAAACTCCCCGATCGTGAAATCCCATGTTAACCTATGGGGAAACTTTGAAGCACGATGACTCATTACCTAATATAATTATTAAAATACCGTTTTCACCATCAGAAAGTAGACGTCAGATGCCGACGATGTGCGATTTTAAAAATTGCCTACGTAAATTTTAAGTATTTTTAAGAAGATGATAAAATTTTATCAAATGGAAATTTCAATGTTAATAGGGATTTTTTATGCATTTAAAACGCACAATGGGATTTCGCGATCGGTGAGTTTCAGTGCAGCGGAGTCTTAAGTTCCATAAGTGCAGGCTTAACCCAGTCATACCGGATAAGGTATTACTTACCGGACTCAGTTCCATAAGTCCGTTTACATTTCAAAGACCAGGGGTCGATGATATACACTGGCCTCCAAAAGTTAAGGTACAGGGACTGGATGCTTTCGATTGCACACGGTTTGTCGAATATCTACCAACATTATTGACGAATTGTTCTTGAACATCTGGGATGTAAAGAACATGTTTGTTTTCATATTTCTCGATGAAGATTTAGTCGGGCCGACTATTAGGGGGTTAATAATAAATTTAATAATAAAATAATATTTGCGATCAGCTATGCAACAGAAAACGCTGGAAATAGTTTGCCACTGCGTTAAATGACTATTTGGGTCCTGTTCAACGTTTGTGTACATTTGTGTAAGCATATCACTCATATTCGTAAAGATGTTGACCTTTTTTTGAAAAATTCAAAAGTTTTTTGTTTATAGCATACAGAGTTTTCGACTAAACTTAACACAACTTTCGAAAACCTGACAAAGAACAGTAGCAAAAGTACACTTCAATTAAAACATGAATACATTGAATATTTGATGAGATATGGGCTCTTGTATGAAATAATTTTTAACTGCGCATGCGTGGAAGATTTCAAAATTTTTATTTCATAATTTGGTAGTCAGCTATTTAGGGCAACTTATTTAAAATGCCCAGTCAAATATCGAGAAATTTCACCAAGATAGGGGCGATATAGTGAGTTGCTCTCTAAAAATAGTTTTATTATAAGGGTTTTTTCACAACTTTTCAATCAACTCACTAAATCTTTCTGAGTTTTCACAATATTTGACTGGACTTTTTACAGAAGTTACCCAAAATAGCTGGCTAGCAAATTATGAAATAAAAATTTCGAAATCTTGCACGCATGCGCAGTTAAAAATTATTTCATACAAGTGCCCATATATAATCAAATATTCAATATATTCATGTTTTAATTGCAGTATACTGTTGCTACTGTTCTTTGTCAGATTTTTGGAAAGTTGTGTTAAATTTGGTTGAAAACTCTGTATGCTATAAACAAAAAACTTTTGAATTTTTCACAAAAACGTTAACATCTTCACGAATATGAGTGCTATGCTTACACAAATGCATATAAACGTTGAACAGGACTCAAATAGTCATTTACCACAGTGACAAACCATTTCCAGCCTTTTCTGTTACATAGGTGATCGCAAATATTATTTTATTATTAAATTTATTATTAGCCCCCTAATTGTACCCCCGATAAATCTTCACCGAGAAATATGAAATCAAACATGTTCTTTACATTCCAGAAGTTCAAGAACAATTTGCCAATAATGTTGGTAGGTATTCGACAAACCGTGTACAATCGAAAGCATACAGTCCATGTACCTTAACTTTTGGTGGCCAGTGTATATCAATGGATATATATCTTGATATGTATCATGATATATATTCAATATTTACTTTTAAAATATCATGATTTTTTATATTTTCGATATTTTCATATACTTGATGTTTATTTTCAAAATATTGTGCATGATATTTTAACTCAAAACAAGTGTAAAGGAATTTTTTAGCTGTTATTGCGTAATTCTGTAGATAAAGAACTTCTGCTATGGCAGTGACTTTTTTAACAGAATACTATATACATATATAATCTCCAAGCTTTATGTTTGCTGCTGAATTTTTAAAATGTAGAACCCATAATTACGAGGAATAATATTTACTTAGAAATTGAAAAATAAACTATAGTCGTGGAAAAAAGTAAACACCCCTACTAACTCTGCAACAAGTTATTGTAAAAGAGAGTCATTACTAGTTTACCCAACGATTGGATATAAAGTCTACTTTTAAATGATGTATGTAAAATTTGCTTAGGAGGCCATCTACATATCAAAACGAACCCAAACTATATTGGGTATTGTCTTTTTCAATAGCAATACACAAGTTTGACATAATTAATAAAATCTACACCCTTAAATTAGCCTAAATCCAAATTTTAATGAAATTCGTATGATTAGTTTCCGAGACATTAATTACTTTAAAATGAGCATATTTTACGGGCCAAATTGAAGTCGGGTACTGAAGATTGTTTAAATGCTACGGATTGACAAAGTCGCTTCTATTATAATGTATTATTTCTTGCAATGTGACCATTCCACTCACATAAAATGTTTTGATTATTGTTATGTGCGTAAAATCCTCATCAATTTTCATTTTATAATATTTACAAGTTTTGAATTATCCTATTTTAAAATACAGGGCTATTACAAATGATGGCCCCGTTTTAAAAAATAATATTTTCGAAACTACAGCACATATTACAATAAGTGATAAATTAATTTAAAGAGAAATATACCAAGTTTTTTTCAGTTACAAATGTTCGATGTGTGACTCTCTTGTTACATGGCATACGTCCAATTTGTAATCCAGTTCGCCCCAAGCATTTCGTAGCATCACTCTGTCAATGGTTCTGAATTCTGCACAAATGCGTTCTTCAAGTTCTGACAGTGTCAAAGACATTGTTTATGTACCACAAATGCCGAAAACAAAGTGTTCAGAACTTAAAGAATGCATTTGTGAAGCTTTCAGAACCATTGACAGAGTGATGCTACAAAATGTTTGGGACGAACTCGATTACAGATTGGACGTATGCCGTGTAACAAAAGGGTCACACATAGAACATTTGTAACTGAAAAAAAAAACTTAGTATATTTCTCTTTAAATTCATGTATCACTTATTGTAATATGTGCAGTAATTTCGAAAATATGATTTCTTTAAATCGAATCCGTCATTTGTAATAGCCCTGTATATATAAGGTATATGTAATTAAAATAATTTTTGAATATGCGAGTGTGATTGGAATTTTATAGGGTTTTTTTTATAATGTTTTTTCTAAGATTTTGAATTAATTTAACCCACTCTTTTCTTATACTTATTCTGATACTTATTCTGCTACTTATTTGTAAAAATTACAATTTTTGATTGATATACAAAAGTTAGTAAAAGGTTAAATTGGCATTTTTAAATAACAATCAAATATTTTCCTGGGAATATTCTATCTTGCAGACATTCAGGGTAATATTGTAAACAATTAAACAAGATTTGAATACATTGAATTAATAAGTATAATGATTTCAATACTACATTGTGTATATAATAATGGTTTAAATGATGTAAAATATTTTCATGAAATTCGTGTGATTAGTTTCCGAGGAATTAGCTACTTTAAAATGAGCCTATTTTAAGGGCTGTATCCAAATTGAAGTTCAGTACTCGATTGTTGAAATGCTACAGAATGACTGCGTCACTTCTATTAATGTATTATTTCTTGACAAAATGAACATTTCACTTGCTTAATACGTTTCGACTATTGCCGGCCCAAATGTTTCGATAAAATGAGCGAAATATACATATTTTTTCAAATTATGCTTTTCTTGATATCATACACGGCCCCTTAAACCATAATTTTGACGTTTTTTACTCATAATTCGAAAACAACTTGAAAGAAAAATTTTAAATTGAGAAGTCGCATAAAGCAGGACATATTAAATAGAAATCTATTAAAAAAATTGTGGGTTGCAATTCATATTTTTTTCGAATATTAATTTCATAATTCATATTATATATTTTTTAAATTACAAATTCAGTGTATTTATGTTTGGAATTTTTAGTATTATAACCACACAAAAAGATTTTCACATTAGGATTATAATTTCAGGAGATATTAACCCTTAAATTCCTGACTTTTCAAAAATCATTGTAATAATGTTTTTCGGCTTTCATTTTTTAAATAAATCATGGGAAAAATACTTTAAAAAATCATATTTTATTTTAAGTATAGTTTACGTTTAAAAAACCGTTTGTTACTAATCGGCAATACTGGTGTTTAATTGAAAAAATAATTTCCCTTGATAAAATTCTATAATATTAAACACACAACAATTTTAGGAACTATAATAAGAAATAAATTTTACTTGCTCACTGCAGGTCAAAATAGGGTATTTTGCAAGCTTCCAAACAAAACAAAAAGAACAAGTAGCAACATTTGAAAAAATAAATTTATCTTTATTCTTAAACTGCACAGGTGTTGCCATCTAAATGTTGAAAATCGATTTAATAATATTTACAGAATGTATTTTATTGGCAACATTAGGCATTATAGCTTCAATATTATTCTAATAGTATTTTAGAACCTAAATTGGGTATGTTGCCAAAAAGCAACACCAGGCATTTAAGGGTTAATAAAAATATGAAAATTTAATTTAACATTTATCAGATCTAAATTTTGATTATTTATAATTCAAAAAGTTATCATCCAAATGATTTAAAATTTCGTTTCTAGGTTTAATTTGTACCGAAGATTAAAAATATATTATCAAAATGGGGTGTTGCCATTAAGAAAAATAAAGTTTGGTCTAGTTTTGATGAGTAGATTTCCCCCTAAGCAAATTTATATAGACCATTTAAAAGTAGGCTTTGTTTCCAATCGTGTGCTACCAGTAACTTTCTTCTATTATAATTAGTTGCAGAGTTAGTAGGGTGTGTTTACTTTTTTTTTTCCACGACTGATCATGGAATCTATTATGCTGGTCCCATCAGAAGCCCCTCATTGCTTCCTCTTTGGCGCATTTGTCCAAGGTGACACTACTGACATTTTATATGTTATTATTAATGTTCTATTTTGAAAGCTTTGTGCATATGCCAAATGTAAAACTCTGTACATTGCCTAAGAGAAAAACTTTTTACACCTGATAATCAGTGCTGTTTAAAATGATTCTCGCCATTTGAAGACAGCTGCTATATGTAAAATGAGGAATAAAGATTACTTGTATAGCAAGGCATAATATTGGAGGGTCTGACATCCGTGTATACATTTTCCACACGAACACTGTTATTGCGAAACTTTATAAGAAATATGTCATTGAACTGTAAGGGAGGTTTTCAAGCAAACTGATGAATCAATATTTTATAGATGGCAATGCAAAGTGTCACAGAGACTAACTTATCACTTATCTTCTAGAGGAAAAGAATATTCTTACGCGGTTCGGAAGAAAAACAAAATCCTCGCTCAAGAATCTTTCTCAGATATTTTCTTACACAGTTAGTGTCAAAAGTTTAGGTTAGAGTTAGGATACTTCATGGATGTTTTGGCATATGTTTAAGTCCGGTGACTGCCAAATAGCCAATTTGTCGTGTATTGAGCCGTGTATTTTGGGTCATTGTCTTGCTTAAAGGTGAAATTGCTTTGAAAACCAATTGAATAGCAGTAAGGCGAACATTTCTTTTAAAATATTAATACACAGGGTGTCCCAAAAGTCTCCGTACAACTTCAAAAATTTATTGCAAAAAAAATTATAGGTCTGCAGCAAAAGTAATTACAACAGTACATAAAGTAACTTAAAAAGTTTTTTCTACTATCTTAGTATACTTCTACATGAGATCCTTTCGTTGCACGCGACATTTCTATGCGATGAAGCATTTCAACTGCAAATTCGAAGCGTTTCGCATAATCATCCGTTTGTAACGCCTGCCCAATCTGAATTTTGTAGGCTGAAAGTTGTAATCGTTTATGAAGCAGTCTGTATATTGAGCTTTTTGACATAATAAGCTCTTGTGATGCTTTTGGAATTGATTTTACAGGGCTCCTAGAAAAAGTTTCACGTACTCGTTCCACACTTTCTTCACTAGTGCTAGGGATACCACTTCTTTTTTTATCATTCACACTTCTCGTTGTCATAAATTTCTCATACCAGTCACGAATGCTTTGCAGGCGTTACAAACGGATGATTATGCGAAACGCTTCGAATTTGCAGTTGAGATGCTTCATCGCATGGAAACGTCGCTTGTAACGAAAGGATCTCATGTAGAAACATACTAGGGTAGTAGAAAAAAACTTTTTAAGTTACTCTATGTACTGTTGTAATTATTTTTGCTGTAGCCCTATTATTATTATTTTTTTTGAAATAAATTTTTGAAGTTGTACGGATACTTTTGGGACACCCTGTACATTCTATGATCTGTATTTCCTTAAATAAAATGCAGTTTTACTACGCATACTATACGTTCATACAACCTCAAACTTATACGCTTCTGCCTCCTTGCTTGGCAGTTGGACACAAGTGTTTTGGTCGGGGCCGAAACTAAGGGGGGGGGGGGGGGCAGAGGGGGCAGGTGCCCCGGGCGCCAGAACGAAGGGTCGCCAAATGAAGGATTATACCTTTGGAATGGATCATTTTCTTCTGATGGACTGATGTCTTCTATTATTATGAAACAGCCATTATAAATGAAGTGTTAGGTGAAGATGAAAGAGCAGTCGTAATTTACTAATAATTTTTTTTGCAAAAAAAATTATGGCCATTTTTTTCCCCATTCTGACCAGAAAATCAGAGTTCTAACTTTTTACGACTGCTCTTTCATCTTCACCTAACACTTCATTTATAATGGCTGTTTCATAATAATAGAAGATGTCAGTCCATCAGAAGAAAATAACTCGGTGAAAGCGGAAACTCGGTTAAGCAGGACTCGGATAATCGGGACTCTAACTGTATATTTCATTTTAAAAATGATCTTTAGAATATTTTTGTTGGTGTTCAGAGGGGAGTCATGACCCCCGTGACCCCCCCCCCCCCTTGGATCCGCCATTGTAGATTACATAGTTCAGTATTACATATTTTAAGATTACATATTTTAAATTTTAAAATAAGTCGGCTATTAGAAAATTAGTAAAATTCCCTTTGTAAATATACTTTGCGAAAGAGGGGGGGGGGCGCCAAAATCAGTGCTTGCCCCGAGTGCAAAAAGGGCTAGTTTCGGCCCTGGTTTAGATTGAACACCTGTATATGGCATACGCCATCCTATTTGCCTGCTAAAGGCACTGAGTGTGATCTCATCAGAGAAAATACTTTTATTCCAAAACACTCAGGATCTTTGTGAACATGATGTTTTGCGAATTGTAAGTGTATCTTTCTGCTACCTTAGGAAACAAAAAATTTCTTATGAGCTACTCCTCTATTATATCTTGCTTTTTACACGACTGAAAAGAAGGGTTATGTGTTTCACGCGTGTCTGTGTATGTGGATTTCTTTATACCCTTGAAACATCCCAACGGCTGGATGGATTTTAATGAATGAGGTCTCTATCGATTCGTCTTAACGTCCCGATGGTTATAGGCTAGGTTTTATTTTTATAAATTCAAAATAGCGGCCGTAAAATACAAAATGGCGGTAGAGGCGATAAAAACAATTTACACACCCTATTGTATGGCATATCATTGGACAGATCTTTCAAAATGAAGACGATGTTTCATTGACTATTTTACAGTCAGAAGCTCCGTTAAAATATTGTACAACCTGGAAGTATTGTATAATACTTCCTAGGATCTCTAGCTTTACTGCAACTCAAACCATCATAGACATCTATAGACCTCATCAAAACAGTGTTTATAGATAGGATCTAACAATTAAACACAACTTAAAAGTCATCAATACAAGTAAATAAAAATAAATAGGTAAGTAATATAAGCAAGTAATATATATATATATATATATATATATATATATATATATAAATGTTTTATGTCAATTCCTACTTAGGTCAAAAAGAGAATTTTTCTTCTCCCATTCTTCTTTCCCCTTGAGTGGCACTCAAAATGCCTTGATCAAGAAGAGGGCTCTCTCGTCTTAAAATACCTTGATCAAGAAGAGGGCTCTCTCGTCTTAAAATACCTTGATCAAGAAGAGGGCTCTCTCGATTATTGAAAATTAATTAATTTAATTAAATTAATGAATTAATATTTGAAAAAAACTGGATTAACATCAAGAGTCATCCACCACAAGTTTAAAAAAAATTATTTGAGCTTGATTGGATGAATAATAAGTATTTTATTAACGATTGAAAATTTGAACAAGATATATATAGCGAGAGTGTGAGCTAATAGTAGGAATTGAAAAAAAAATAGTTTCACATTGATGAGAAATAATTGTTAAATTTAATTGTTTATTTAAAAATATTCTTTCATTTCACAAAATTGGTGTCGTAGCTAATTAAATATGCGAAACAAGAGGTGTACGAATACTTTTGAAATTTGTGATCTTTTTTTTAGTTTATTTAATATCTGTTTCATGTAGGTGAACGTGAAGCAGATTTTCGTGGAGATTTTTGCTTATTTTTTATAATGTGTTGTTGAGATTCATTATATATATTTGCATGATAATTACAATGGCTTTTTATATAAACCTTTTCTTATCACAAAAATGGAAACAAGAGATGTACGAATGCTTATGATACCTGATGTAAATGTATTAAATCTTATGTTGTAATCGATGGCTTCGCAATGACGATCTTTTCATGATAAATTCGTCTCAAAAATCGGATTAAATTGACAAATTTTGATAGCATTTTATGAAAGTTTTTATGCTTTTATAGAAAAAAAAAGAGAAGATCCTAATTGAAGTACTTCCAAATTTCATGCATTCAAGTATACACTCAATTTATCACAAATTAATGAGTTTGAATTTAAGAACAAACAGCATTAAGGTGTTTGCCTACCCCCAAATCGCTGTTTTTGTGAAAAATTTCGATTTAAAAAAAAATTAAAGTTCAAACATTTAGGATTCCAAAAATGCCTTAGCGATTCAGCTATAATTAAAAGCAAAGTTATAGCCCAAAATATAAACCGGAAATGAACTTTCTGAAACTGGAAGTGACTGTTTAAAGAGCCACAGAAAGATAAACAACACATTTTAATACACAAATATATAATATATACACAAATACACAAACACCTACAAACAGGATGGATTTTAAAGTTGTAAATTTTATACATAATTTTGTGTGCTATATCAAAATCTTAATTTGCGTTTTTTGGAAAACTTCACTTTTCATTGTGTAAGTTTACCAGAAACATCATTTCTTAAAAAGTTATTAAGATATTGAAATAAAATTTTGTAAAAAGGTTGTGCTCATCTGTTGGTATGTTATGAAGCAAAATATAGCCTGTAACTTTGTATATATTAATTTAAGAGATATTTTTTGTTGAAAAATACACATTTTTTTTCAAAAATCATGTTTTGTATACAAAATTTGGTATATATTAGTAAATTTAAGAAGTATTGCAAATCTTTTGCTTCATAACATAGGTAAGTGGTTTGATAATATATTGTGGAAAAAAGAGTGAAATATATTGAATTGCTTTCGTTATAGAAGGTTTAGCATAAACGCATTTTCTTTACTAAATTTTGACTAAGTATTGCCTAAATTTGAAAAGTTAAGTAAAATTCCATTAAAAATTCATATGAATTCATAGTTTTATTCCCTGTTTTAACTAAAAACACACGTGTTTGATAAAAATTTCATATTTTTCAAAAAAAAGTGACCCGAAAGTAGGCAGATATGGGGCATTCTCACAATCTTTTAACTTTTATGTCCCTGAACAATAATTTTTATTTTAATACATTTCTTTGGGTTTTTTTTATTTCATATACTGGGGAACATCCCATTGCATGATTGCATTACAATATTAATACATTTCTTTGCGTTTTTTTATTTCATATACTGGGGAACATCCCATTGCATGATTGCATTACAATATTAATGAGATAAATAAGTTATGGACGATGTTGGGGGTCCAAATACCAGGAAAACTCCTATACCGTCCCGTGTCCCTGATGCTGATTTTTAAGTTTGGAGCTGTGTGTATAAAATTGTTTCAATAAAAGTAATTCGATGTCATTTTTTTCCGAAACTGGAACGATTGCTTTATATAAATATGCAGTAAAAATTTAACCTGCACACATTTTTACGGTTGATATTATTTTTTGAACTCTGTCCCTGGGTTTTTCATTCTTACCGTCTCTCTTGCTAAACTTATACAGAAAATCACTTCAGATGTAGCCACAGAATTATTTTCAAGTTTTTTCTCATGCAGAAGTATGCTAGAGAAAGAATGTCTAAAATTATTTGACAGGAAATTTACTGTAGAATTTAAATCAGCATTTAAATATCAATTTCAAGCATCATGGCTTTATGGGTAGTCTTGCCGTCCCCAAGGTTTATTCCTGCCCATTTCGAGGTAAATTAATTTTTTTAATTTAAACCAATGTTAACAACTGTTTCTAAAAATCAATGAACATTGTGGCTATCACTTAGTCTTAACATGGTTTGCCTAAAAATAGGTGGTAATTTTCCTTACCGTTCCATCCTTACCGTCCCTTTTTTCCGATTTCATTTCTTTTTTCTTATACCGTCCCCCTTTTTTACCTTACCGTCTCTTCTTCAACACCCCTTTAAGACAATGTTACACAAAAATTCTGTATTAAAAGTACTACGTTTTTATTATTTCTTATTTGAATGTCCTGTACATACTATGCAAATTCATTATAAGTAAAAATTTAGAAGAAAATAGAAAGTTATAGTGGTAAAATGGTAAGGAAAATTAAACTCGCAAGTTTAACAACATTTGTACACCTCAGTTAACTAAAAAATGTTTCGCTGCTGACCATTTTTTTTTTTTTTTTGAATCATTAAGGCATTCGTCTATCAGATTAAAATGTTATTTTAGCAAGTTTAATTTCACCAGAATTTTATTCCCGAAAGTCAAAAGATTGTGAGAATGCCCCATACCTTAAGGTGTAGTCCTTGAAGTCGCCGATTTTAAATTCTATATTGTTATGACGTTTGGCATGATCTTACATCCATACTCAACTATTTTATCTTGCAGGCCACAAACATATGTTTGAAACGTGAAACGGGCCGATAATACACTTATAAAAGGGCAAAAAATTAATTAAAATATAAGATAACATGTTACAATAAACAAATAAAGTTAATATTACCAGTAAGATTAAACGTTTGTCGTAGAAGAAATTTTACAAAAAAATTTTAGCTCCACTATTTCGAAGCAATAATCTTCATCGTAGATTTCTATTTTGAAAGTCGTAGAAATTTGTCGCCAAGTTTTGCTTTTTGGAAAGAGTGATAAAAAAATATTTTCGATGCGATTTTTTTTATCAATAAACGTCCAACCCTATAGAAAACAGCATTAGCTATATAATAAGTATAAAAGGAAATAATATAACAATGCAGAATTTCCTAGTTCTAAAGAAAAAAAATCAGGAAATTTTGTCTTATATATCAGTTTTTTGTTCCATGCAAAACCTTTTTATTTTTATTGTAGAAATATACTTCTTATAGAAATTTTATTTATTTTCATTGTAGAAATAAATACTGCAAATTTAATTAATTTGGGATACTTTATGATTGAATTTGCAGATTAAGAAATGCATACACCTCTATGGAACAAATAGGACTACATGTAAAAAGAAGTGTTGATTAAGAAAACGACATTTATAATGTTTTAGCATTATTTCAAAATACAGTATAACTTCAAAAATCCGGCACCATCGAGACCGAGACTATGCCGGGTTTTTGAAAATTCCGGATTTTTGAAGGAATATCAAAAGTAGTACTATATTCTTAATGGTGCTTTAGCCATAAGTTAATTCATTATTAAGTGATAATTACGTAAGTAAAAGAGGAAATTAAATTAAAAAAAAAAGTTACTTGATACTATATTTTCTATGTTACAGAAAAAAAAATCTAATAAAGAGTAACATTATTTCTTCCCTTGTAATTTCGCAAACATCGATGTCAACTTTGTTTGAATCAATTTTCTTTTGGCCGTTTTTTAACAAATTTCTTTTCTTTTCTTTCTTTCTTTTTTTTTTTTTTTTTTGTATTTTATACAAATGAAGAATGTCTATTTCGGAAATATAGTCTTGTTTCTCTAAAGCATATATTAATACTCCAGTCAAATTTATGCGTTTTTCTAGTGACACCTTTTCTTCTACCGGTTGTTCATCCTTGTCTTCTGAGCTGCTATTAGCATTATCGGCGGTTCTATTTAGCACAGCGTCAGTGATCTCGCTGTCCGTTAAATCGTTTGTTGTTGATACATTTTCGTCAATGCTTAGCCAATCTTCTGTATCCCTTTTTTTTCTCCACTTAATGCATTAAGCTCATAAATTACAGCAATTTCATGGCAAATTTGAAAGCCTGAAAATTCTTCCTCATCATTGATGTCGCCGTTGCTGAAAATTCGTTTCAGCCATATATTGTGCCATGCATTCGCCAAAGTTATTCCCGTTGCTAAGCAACAGTGCAGCTCCCAGAAAATTTGTTCAGAAAATAATCGCCTCTGACAAATGTAAAAAAAAATTTAATATTCTTTTTTTGCATTTTTACTTTCGATCTTGACGTTTTTAATTAATAAAGAATTGCTATTTTTCTTCTCCCATAACTTGAAAGTGTAAAAGAAAAAGGAAGGGTAAGATGGTTTTGAAGTTGTCTGATTTCTGAATGCCGGATTTTTGAAGTCACACTGTAATTATAAATTACACGACAGAATTTGTCTTCCTGTGAAAATACATAAAACAGCAGTATTAAATACTCGTACTTTTTATGCACATCTTAATTATTTTATAAATGACGATTAATGATTATGTATTTCAGTCCACACATAAAAGGTCGCCGGGCCGCAGGTTGAGTATCTTAGCCAGAGACCAGAATCATACAGATGTTGAATTCATTGCTTAAGGGGTCTCAGGACTCTTAAAGCTTTTAAATTTTCAAAATTTAGATTTTTAAAGATGTTAAACGCCTACCTTTTCTGAACATTTTGATATAATTTTTTCCTTGAAAATCCCATTAGAACAGAAATTATGGCTTTTAGAATTATACCTGCTCAATAGCTGAAGCAGCAATTTCCGAAATTGTGAAGTCATTTTTCTCTAAATGACGTTTTTGGGCATAACGCGAACGATGTCTCAAAACTTCCGATTATTTTTTCATGAAATTTTCGAAGCATGTATAAACTGAACCTAAAATTTCCTTTTTATTGTTCAAAAAAATATTTTTTTAGGTGATTATACTGTTGACATTTTCTGAATTTTGCATTAGCTAAATACAACTTTACATTAAAAATATAAAAATGCTTTAAATACAAATTTATTTAGGTTCAGGGTAATTATTACGATCTAAAGTATAAGTATAGGCACCAACTTCATTCTAATTTCAAAATTTATTTTGTAGTCCTGCGCGTAAGCTGTTATGCCGATTTTCTGCTCGTCAAATGTCTGAAGAGTTTGGAGCCAAATATAAATGCTAATTCTACCTCTTGGAATTTATTAAATACATGAAATGGAAGAACATACTTATATCTGTCATTCCAATAAAAATTATGTCTTGAAATCAAATCATTTTAAGATATTAAAGGTTGAAAATGGTCTTTTTAATTTTCAATTTTCAATTTTAAGAGTCCTAAGACCCCTTAAAAAATGTACACATAAGACTATGTAGTCCTTACATCCACGCGCTAGATTCATCTAAAAATCTCTAAATGTATATTTTGCACTCATAAATGGTAAATACCGATTTTGAGACAAAGAAGGTTCTGAATCTGTATTTATTTATTACTAGCAAAAGCCATGCTTTGTTTGGACTCGCGAAGCATTATTTAATAAGACAAATATTTGCAAGTAACAATATTTTTTATATTATTCTTGCATCTTTATTAAACAAAAACGTTATTTTATGTTTTAGCGCATTTTAATTTTAGAAATGTAAATTCAGCCAAATAACTGAGAATTTCCTCGGAATTTTTTTATTTATGATATAACGAATTTAACAATTAATTTTATTTGTTTACAATTCTTTTGTTGCCACTTTACAAAAAAAGAATCATAATATAATTCTTTTAAAATGAGTAAGTATCGCCTGCTTAAATGATTTCACATAATAAGAATAAATTGTGTATTGGAATTCTTAACACTGAAAAACACTTTTATAATTGAATGTAAATAATTGAATTTTCACAAATTTTAATTCATTAAAAATATGCTATAATTTTCATAAAAAAAGGTATTTTAAAAATTTCATAAAAGAAATCGTGAAGCTATATAATTAATCAAATCTACAGATCATATTTCTTTCCTTAACTAAACTTTAAAAAAGTTTGAGATATATTGGCGGAATAATGAAAATATATTTTATTTATTTAATTAACCATGATTCTACCTATAATTACTAACTCCATGATTTATTTTCTGTTCTGAAAATATACGTGTTTCATTTTTTATTTGCAAAAATGTGTTCGTAATGGAAAAACATGCAAAATAATATAAAATAAATTTAAGGTTATTCTGTAAAAAATATATTGTGCAAATCTACATACAGATCATAATTTATTTTTATGTTTAATTTCAAGTCAAAATATTGAATAGTTTTTTTTTTTTTTTGTAAAGTGTACGACAAAATGTAATTTGTGTAGCCTAGTAGAGGATGAGCGAAGCGAATCCTAATTATTATTATTTTTTTTAATGTGAAATCTGTTGGGAAAAAATATTGAAAACCTCATTTCTACTGAAAGAGACAGCAGTTTTGGGGACTAGATTTATTGAGTGCCTAATACTTCTAGGAAAGCTTTGTTCTTTGTTACTTGTCATTCAGCTTCGTTTATGTATGATACTGGCCGCTTAAGGCTCCTGTCCCTGCCGGTGAAGGCACTCACGAGCTAATGCTAATCCTATGGGGAGGTATTTTTCTAGTATCTCGTTTACATTTTGACATTTGTAAATAATTTTCTTTCTTTTTTTTTTTTTTTTTTTTTTTTTTTTTTTTTTTTTTTTGCATTAGATAGCCGAGATCCGTCTCTACATCGCACCCTTTTTACTTTTTCGATTTTGATTGCAGATATTTTTTAGAATGACACTTTCATTTTCAGAACTCGGATTTCAGAATGAAAGTAACTTTATAAAAAAAAAAAAATCTGTGACCAAAATCGAAAGTAAAAAAGGTGCGACGTAGAAACGGACCTCGGCTATCCAAAGCAAAAAAAGACAAAATAAATAAAATAAATAAAGAAAAAATTAAAAATGTCGAAATGCAAACGAGATATTAGATAAATCCCCCCCCCCCCCATAGGATTAGCATTAGCTCGTGAGTGTCTTTGCCGGCAGAACAGGAGCCTTAATTCCTTTGATAAAAACTCTTTAAATATATATATATATCTATATATATATATATAATTTTCCATCTTTGCATCCACCCATCATCTATAATTTTGACATTGCTTATATGCAATATGCATCCCACACACATATGGAAAAATCTGTGTGAGTGTGTCTATGTGTGAGGAGGTGAGGGAGGGTGCGCCCACGAAGATGGTTATTAAACTCAAAGGGCATTCGTGATAGTATAGAAAAGTTAATGACACGTGCCTGACTGCTATCTCTTTTTTGCTATTCTCTCTTTGTTTTCTCATTTATGTGGTTTGTTGGGAGATTTATAAGTAAGTATCAGGTGGGACACGATTCTTATTAGTTGGACTGTTTAGCAAATATGAATTCTGTTCTAATTGTTTTAGACATTATTTGCATGCCATAGGTAATTTATCTTTCGTTCAACTTATTGAATACGAGTACAGCCGTGGAAGAAAAAAAAAATAAACACCCCTACTAACTAATTAACAAATTATCGTAGAAGAAAGTTACTGGTACCGAACGATTGGAAATAAAGTCCACTTTTAAATGATGTACATAAATTTTTCTTAGGGGCTCATCTACATATTAAAACGAACCCAAACTTTATTTTTTTTTCAATGGAAATACCCAATTTTAACAAGATATTTCAAATCTTCGGTTCAAACTATGCCTAGACATCAAATTTCAAGTCATTTGAGTGATAAGTTTTTGAATTGTAAACATTCAAAATTGAGTGCTTCTAAGGTTAAATTACATTTTCCTATTTTTTTTTTAATATCTCCTGAAATTATACTCCTAATGTGCTAATATTTTGTGTAACAATAGTACTAAAATACCCAAACATAAATACGTTGAATTTAATGATATGAATTATGAAATTAATATTCGAAAAAATGATGAATTGCAAACTACAATTTTTTTTTGATGGATTTAGATTTATTAAGTCCTGCTTTATGGAAATCCAAAATTTTACATTTTTCTTCATAGTAGTTTTCAAATTATGTTTATAAAACGGCAAAATGATGGTTTAAGGGGCCGTCTATGATAGAAGTGACTAGATATCTTTAAATTTCTTCGCTATCCTGTAATCTAGCAGTCTTCATTGACTGCTTGAGTGGCGCTTAAGATGCTTTGATCAAGAAGGGGGCTCTCTCGGTCAACAATCGAGTACCGAACTTCAATTTGGATACAGCCCCTAAAATAAGCTCTTTTTATAATAATTAATTTTTCGGAAACTTATCGTACGAATTGCATAAAAATTTGTTTTTAGACTAATTGAAGGGTGTAGATGTAGAGTTCATTTATGATGTCAGAATTGCGTACTGCTATTAAAAAAGACAAAGTTATAGTTCGTTTTAATATTTAGATGGCCCCCTAAGCAAATTTTATATACATCATTTAAAAGTAGACTTTATTCCCAATCGTGCGGTACCAGTAATTTTATTCTACGATAGTTATTTGCCGAGTTAGTAAGGGGTGTTTACTTTTTTTCCCCCCACGACTGTACATTTCAATTCTATTTTAATTGTTTTAGACATTATTTGCATGCCACAGGTAGTAATTTATCTTTTGTTCAACTTATTGAATACGAGTACATTTGAATTCGGCTTTAATTGTTTTAGACATTTTTTGCATGCCGCAGGTAATTTATCTTTTGTTCAACTTATTGAATACGAGTACATTTGAATTCTGTTTTAATTGTTTTAGACATTTTTTGCAAGCCGCAGTTAATTTATCTTTTGTTCAGCTTATTCAATACGAGTACATTTGAATTCTGTTTTAATTGTTTTAGACATTATTTGCATGCCACAGGTAATTTATCTTTTGTTCATCTTGTTATTGAATACGAGGGCATTGTACGAGGCATTTACGGAACAAATTTCATTGTACTAAGTTTTTGCTTTCAGGAATTACACAATTTTTATTTGCTGTTTGGATTTTGGATACTAGATTAGATAGGTTAAATTAATATAACTGAATAGCTGCCGTTCATTGGAAAGCTGAAAATTAAAATTTTTTGTTCTCGTTATAAAACTATTATTCAAGTCTCTGGTTGTCAGACATTCTTTACAAGATAGATACAGAAAAATAACATAAAAAAGATTAATAGATTAAATAAGGCTAATAAAATATAATAAAATTGTTGCTATGAATAGGTTAAAGGCCTCTAATTAATTTAGAAAGGACTTCTTAGCAATATATCAATGTTTTAGACCTCAAATACGAGGAGTGTGTAGCTACAAGAATTGTTTAAGGTAAATTTAGATGTAAAGAAATAGAATAATGTGATTGGATTCAGTAGACTTATAAAAGTTATGCATAAAAGTATCCAATCAAACCTATTATGTTATTTATAGAGCACCGTGGAAAAATAATTTTATTGTCTTATTGATTAAATCTTTTTCAAGAAAGTTTTAACTTTTGTTCACTTGGATTACGAGCTTCTGTTATGTACTGCATAAAGCATGTCAAATAAACAGTTAAAAATTATTTTCAGTATTTGATAAACTATAGTACTGGGTGTCCATCTGTTGGTTCTTTTTTGAACTATGAATATTTCACAGGTTATTTGTGTCAGCTGTCATGTGTCATGCATGTATGAACTATGAAATGTATGCCATTTTGTAATTATGGACTCGTTGGCAACACAACAACGGTGCAACGGCAAACACTGCTCGCCAAACCATCAACTTATTGAACGAGAAATTTCCAGATCGCGTAATTTGAAGAAATTCTGATGTGAATTGGCCGCCAAGATCGTGCGATTTAACTACAATGTATTATTTTCTTTGGGGTTTCTGAAAAGTAAAGTGTATGCCAATGCTCCCCGCACAATCCAAGACCTCAAACGTAACGTCCGGGCTGAAATTTTGGCCATGGCTCCGCTCATTCTGGGAAAAGTCATCGAAAATTTTGCTGTTCGGATGATGTCATGTAAGCGGAGCCGCCTTCGCCAGATGTGCGATATCGTATTCCATATATAAATGGCATAGACTCACCTTCCATGTTCAATAATGAATTTCGATCATATGAAATTGATCACATTTGGGGCATTCTCACAATCTTTTGACTTTCATGTCCCTGAATAATAATTTTTATTTTAATACACTTTTTTATGTTTTTTTTTAATTTCATATACTGGGGAACATCCCATTGCATGATTGCACAACAATATTAACGAGATAAATAAGTTTTGAACGATGTTGGGGGTCCAAACACCTGGAAAACTCCTATACCGTCCCGTGTCCCTGATGCTGATTTTTAAGTTTGGAGCTGTCTGGATAAAATTGTTTCAATAAAAATAATTCGATGTAATTTTTTTCTGAAACTGGAACTATTGTTTTATATAAATATGTAGCTAAAAATTAAGCTGCACACATTTTTAGGGCTGTTATTATTTTTTAAACTCTGACTGGGTTTTAGATTCCTTACCATCTCTCTTGCTAAAATTATACTGAAAATCATTTCAGATGCATCCGCAGAATTTTTTTCAAGTTTTTTCTCATGCAGAAGTATGCTAGAGAAATAATGTCTAAAATTCTTTGGCAGGAAATTTACTGTAGAATTTAAATCAGCATTTAAATATCAATTTCAAGCATCATGGCTTTATGGGTAGTCTCACCGTCCCCAAGGTTTATTCCTGCAATTTTCGAGGTAAATTATAAAAAAAAATTAACTTAATCGAATGTTAACAACTGTTTCTAAAAATCAATGAACATTGTGGCTATCACTGAGTCTTAAAATAATTTCCAAAAAATAGGTGGTAATTTTCCTTACCGTTCCATCCTTGCTGTCCCTTTTTTTTACCATTTCGTCCCTTTTTTCCAATACCATCCCCCTTTTTTACCTTATCGTCCCTTCTTTAACACCCCTTTAAGACAATGTTATACAAAAATTCTGTATTAAAAGTACTACATTGTTATTATTTCTTATTTGAATGTCCTGTGGGTACTATGCAAATTCATTATTAGTAAAAATTTAGAAGAAAATAAAAAGTTATAGGGGTAAAACGGTAAGGAAAATTAAACTCACAAGTTTAACTTAAACCTCAGTTAAATAAAAATTTTTTCGCTGCTGACCATATTTTCTTTATTTTGAATCATTAAGGCATTCGTCTATAAGATTAAAATGTTATTTTAGCAAGTTTAATTTTGTCAGATTTTTTCCCCCAAAAGTCAAAAGATTGTGAGAATGCCCCATTTATATCACTTATACCTCTATTTTAATGACCCTAAACCTCTATGCTCCCTGTTCAACCCAGCATAAAAAGCTTGGACTTAAAGACTAAATCGCTGTATTGAAAACATATGTGTTTTGTGTTTTTGTGTTTCATTTAATTTTCATCGGTATCAAACTGTTTTTTAGGGTTTTGAATAAACAAAATATGACGAAACTAAAAGAACCAAATTTGAATGTAATAAATTTGTTTATGCTACAAACTTTAAATTTTAAATAAAACGAATTCAGAAATGAACATTTATTTAGGTTACAAAATACTTAGGAAAATCTTACAAGATTACAAAACATTTAGAAAACGTGCTTAAGTGCTGAATGCTGAATTTAATGCTTTAGATTAACTTAACACTTTGTATCACCGTGTTCAGATCGGCAACATACCCAAAAGTCAATGTTATTTAAACAGTAAGCTTTAAAACACGATTTTACTTATTGCTCCTATTTCTCAACACAGCAGTTAATATAAGTTGATCACAGAATTCTCAGCAGACGATCATTTGAGCAGTTTCATGTCGATTTTGCTAAAATTAAATTCTTAAATTTTGTCAAATTAAAAAAGCTTGAGATATCCGAAAGTAATTTTTTTAAAGGTAATTTTGTGTACATTACAATTTTATAATAGAAAATGGATTATATTTGTGAGATGTATGTAATTTTCTGTTTAATGTAGGTGTGAAGAAAATACCTTTTAGTCAATATTTTTTCAGTTTTATGTTCTTACCTTTTCACAATTTAACCAGTCAAGCAAATAAGATGAAATTTTTTGGATTGTTAAGTATGGCAAAACTTGTTGCAATAAACAAAACAGATTGATGAAAAATATTTAAATTAATTTGGAAAATATAATTAAGTAACCTACTGTTTGTTTGTTTTCGTAATTATTATATATCTCTGGTTTATATCTCTACTATCTATTATATATCTCTACCATATATCTATTATTATTATATATCTCTCTTTAAATAATTTTAATTTAAAGATAATATTTTGCTTAACATAATGAACTAAAATCATTTAATTAACTTCATTTATAATATTTATAATTAATAATAAAATAAAAAAAAGTCAATCTGCAAAATTTCTAGCGACTTTTTTAAATAAAATTTTTATTATTTAACCCTTTTGACCCTGACTTTTTTCTTAAACTCCAAAAAAATTAAAACTTTTGTCAACTTTTTTTGTTTATTTACTATTTCAAAGATAGTTAGCGCTACTTGTCCATTATAAAGTCAAAATATAGAATGCACATATGTGATTCTGAGGTTTTTACGTATCTGCAAGTCGTTATTTATAGTTTAGAGCATTTTAAAAGTAAGGAACACATTTGTGACCGCCAGTGTCGAAAGGGTTAAGAGAATTCGATTTATTTCATTTTATGCAGGTTACTTAAAGTTTCCTAATTAATTTAAATATTTTTAATCAATGTGTTTTGTTTATCGTAACAAGTAATACTGTACTTAACAACCACAAAAAATTTCATTGAATTTGCTTTATTAGTAAGTTTGTGAAAAGGTATGGAAATTGAATAAGTTTTCGAGCATTTTTGACCGGTCGAAGATGAACTTAAAATGATGTATTCTACCATCAGAGTAAATAGAATAAAGAATAATAATCAGAATAATCAAATCGTCATTGTTGAGTCACAAAAAGTTAAATTTTTATGTGAAATATAATAATTTTATAGAACAGTTTTTTTAATGTTAATGTTTTCTTTTCGTCTCTAGAAATGTCTGTAGAGGAATCCTACAGCAAGACCAGCGTATCTTCAGTGAGCAGCTCGTCTATGGAAAGCAGCAGTTTGATGTCTTCCACAATGATTGGTGAATCCATCACATCGGGTGACTCTGGACTATCTGCCTTGGTCAGCAAGCTCGATTCAGATCTAGCCATTACTGATGGATCCAAAGATCTGTCACAAGGTGAGTATACAATCTGTGTGAATACAAAGTTGAAATGAAATCTACTAACCAAAAGACTTATTTACTAGGTGCGTACACTTCTTGGAATTTCTAAGGAGCCTTGGACCATTATCTATCTATACTAATGAAAGAAAGTTTCGCTCTGTGTGTGTGTCTATCTGTCTGCGATGTCATGAAAAATCTACGGCACGTACAAGGCTGAAAATTTGTGGGAGATCAGTCCAAGGCCTTTTCTGGTGCACCTGAGACTCAGAATTTAAAATTTTTGATAATTAGCTAAAATATTAACTAAAAATTACAAAGACTTCTCATTGAAAACTCATCCCTGTTTTCCGAGAGGAAAAAAGCTCTCGCACATGCGCAGATGTCCTATTTACGCATCGCGAAGAAATGAAGATCGGAAAGAAGATTTATTTTATTTTATTTATTTATTTATTTTTTTTTGGGGGGGAGGGGTTATTTTGTGATTATTTATTAACTTTCATCAGCCAAACTATTTAGTAAAGTTAAAAACGGAAGACATATTCTAAAAAATCGTGATCTTACGTCTCAAATGCCGCAATCAATAATAATAAAAAAAAATATATTGTAGTTACCCCCTTGAAAATAAAATTAAACAAAACTCGTTTTCAACCTTATGGCAACGTCACTCCAGGGCACAAGTTTAGAGATACTTACAAACCAAACATATGCTCTTAAAGCTGAAACCATCTTCTAATCGATGGTGCAATTGGTTTTTTAAAAATATGAATTTTAACCTTATCAAATACACCAGCAAACGCAGGTCACTTCGCGCTTCACAGAGATGATATTATTTCTACGTTAAAAGTAACCAAACGTCCGTATACGTCCGTAAACGTCCGTACACAATCTGTTAAGAAAATCTCAATAGACCAGGTTTACAAAACCTACAAAAATTTTGAAACGTTCGGACGTGTAGAAATATTTTTTGCAAAATAAAATATGTAAAAATGTAGACGAAATCAGTAAAACCTAAGAGTTTCGTGGTGGTTTCGCTTGCTTTCGGTAAGCATAGACTTCAAAAATCAAATTACACAGAAAATAAAATACCAGGTAGCATATACTTTTAATTCAATATTTTTTAGCGATTTTTTTCCTTTACAAATATAAATTCAGACAAAATGGAGTCAAAGATATAAAATAATACAAATTTGAGGTTCATTTAAGATTATTATCACGGGCCTGGGCAACACCGGACGGGTCAGCTAGTTAGTAATAAGAAAAATTATATTTTTAAATCGAAGCATTCGTTATCGCCTCGTTTATTGACAGAATTTTCGATATTTTTCGGCAGTTAAATAAAGTGAAAAATTCTGTTAAAAATTGTGGTAGAACTGTACGCATCCTACATTCAATAAGCAATGAATAAAATTTGCTACACGAGCTTCAGTTGAACAGTTTAGGCATTTCATGGGCTTCATAGTTGACTCCAACTTTACGCCCTGCCTAGAAGTAGCTGTGTTTCTAAAACTTAGGAAGCCGTAACAGAGAAGAAGTCTAACTGTATTCTGAATTCCATAAGAATGAGTATACTTATAATTAAAGATAGAAAAGATTTAAGTGCAGTTTAATTTTAACGAAGCAGTGTAAAACTTCAGTTCAGTTTCAACATTAGCACATAAGAATCCAGTATGTGAAGACAAATTTCTACAAGGGTTCAATATTTTTTCTTAGTGCTGTGTGATACTTTTGTATCTAAAGAGAGAATAAAAATAGGCAGGAGAAAAATAGATTGCATTCTCAAACTAACAAAATTTATAATAGTTTCATATTATAAATACGTACCTTATTCTTATCTGCATGAAATACCACACCAGTATGTGTTCATACAGTGTCTGTATGACACACTATGAAATACCACATCAGTATATTACATTATAACTTTGCTTAAAATCATAATTGCAATATATTGACCAACTGAAAATTATCATTCAGGAATAGAATCGATGATCCATAGAGGTGATTAAAGATTTTGTTTGTTATTTTCTTCTGGAAAATTGAAATAGCTATATTTATTGACGAAGCATGGAATATTTTCGTAGTTAAGATTAGATGTAGATTTCGATCAATTTTTTTTCCAGTTTTATCTTATATCTGTCCTATAAGGTGATTTTTTAATTATTATCTATTAATGATTAAGTTTAGATCAGACATCGTTATCGAGAAAATTACGTTGCGAGAAGGAATACTTTATTTAGATTTAAGTTTAAAATCTTGGTAATGTTTTTGTAACTTGACAAACTCGCCTCGTATATCAGATATTAGAACAAGTTAATTTTCTGGATCTGCCCTTCACATGTGTATTAACTAAGCTAATTTAAGCGAGTATCCAAATAAAAAATTTGAGGACCCTAGACGCAAACACTGCTGGGACTACCTGCACATAACTTGCCATATCAGTCAGTAAATGCATTGAGTAAGATATTTCAAAGAACTATATATGCATTTCGAAAATTAATTTTGTTTGAGCTTCTGAGCATCTGAAGGCTCGTCTGTATTTTCATAAAAATAATCACATAGCCCAGCTCAATTTGAAATTTTATTCACAGTTTGATAAAAATATACCTTTCGTATTACTTTATTATATACTAGCAGACCCGCCCGGCGTTGCCCGGGGTCCGTAAATAATAACCTTAAACAAAACTCAAGTTTGTATGATTTTATATCTTTTGAAATTCTTTTAAATGAACCTAATTTCGGAGGCACCCATAGCCTTCCGCATCGTCTAGTGCGTTCCCAACAAACTTCTTTCCGAACGAACCTGTAACCTGGGTTCACGCTACATAAGGCAGCATGTACCAGAAGTGCGCCGCACGTGCCGGAGACAATCGAAAACCAAATTGAGTAAGCCAAATCTCGTAGCAATCAAGCGCAAAGAATCGAAAAAAAAAAAAGAATGCATCATGAATGTTAGAAAATGTTGGTAACTGAAGTCTAAGATAAAATTTCATAATACAGAAAGTAGTTGTAATTGTAATCTAACTTGAATGAACCAAATGAAATTAGGTCCTTAGAATTGGAGGAAAGAATGCGCTCCCAAGCGGTAGAAGATGACCTCTCCCCTTGTAAATTTCATGAATTACTTTTAACATTAACACGATATTTATTAAACTGATGAAATCCATTTTCTAAAGTTACCTTTAAATTAACTCGATTTTCAATGTACGGCTGTAGTGAGTAAAGTAAGTTGATGTTAAAAAAGAGGATTAATGTTCGAAAAAAGTGGTAACTGAGGTATAAAGAAAGACCGGCCCTGGGGGCTAGAGTGATGTAAAACTTCAAGGAGGGCCAGGGACATAACTGGCATGTAGTTGGGCATAAAGATATTGTTAGTAGCTTTTAAAGTAATCGGAAGACGCTATAACTATGTTAAAGAAAATTGCAAGCAATTCGGAAAATTTTTAAAGTAGCTGCACCAAGGGCCCCAAGAAGTTGATTAATATTCAAAAGTGGTGGTAGCTGAAGCCTGAGAAATTTTTTTTTGTCTCTCATATAGTGTCTGGAGGACCTACGAAGTTGTTAGAAAAAAAAAAAAAAAAGCTTCTGAATTGGACCATTTTTAAAGGAGCTGTAAAAGGGGGCCCAAATGGGGCCAATTGATAATTAAAAACAGGGCCCTAATATGAAACATGTTAAAATGTCTTAGTACTTAGCGCTTTAGATCTTCAGTTAGTTAAAATTAAGCATAGGGAATAATATGAATTATTCGTTATAATAATATTTTAAAGAAATGCACAAAAAGGGGGTAAATGTTTGAAAAAGGGCCCTGGGGCCTTAATAAAAATAAGAGGGTATTGGTCCAAGAAGAAGACTCTAAGACTCAACTTTAAAATTATGCACTGAGAAGCCTATAATAATATTCTTAAATAAACCGGAAATTTGTATCGCAGGTCGGTATAGAATGGGGCGGGGGAGGAGGTAGAGACTTTGCGAATTACCAGGGCTCGACTCTCGACTCATGTTCAGTTGGAAAGCTGTGTAAAGTCAGTGGTTAAGGTTTTGAATTTTTATTTATCTCACATTTTAAACTCTTTTATTCAAAATTAATTGGTGAACTCAATTAAAATTTAATTATGTTTTTAATACTTTTAATTTTTATTTAAAATCTTTAGATGAAAAAGTAATTACAAATGCATCCGAAACTGTAATACTGAAAAAGAAATAATAAAACTGCAAGCAAATATGCTATATAAATTTTTAAAAAAGGTACTATCCAGCAAATTTATTTTCTAATAGAGTAAAGCCTGTTTAAAACGGAATCATCGGAACATATTTTCATTTTAGATACCCTTCAAAGAAAAATAAAATCCTTAAAATAGAAAAATTCTACTAATTCAAATTTCCCCTATCTAGTTTCGAACCTAGGTCGTACAGAAAATCAAGGGGTTAAACCACTACGCCACAACTGCTACAAGCAGTTTGGTAAATTAACGTTCCATATCGGAGCGTAAATAGTTTCTGCCTTTATTTTTTTTCCGCGTCGCGTCGTTTTCATTAGTATAATAAAATAAATGATTATTGTTGTCCGAATTCTCTGAAATTTTAATGGATCATAAATATTACTAAAATCAAGATCTTTCTAAAATTTCATAAAAAAAATATGCATATTTTAGAGGATAAACATTTAACCGAAATGTAAATCATCTTTATGAGGCGGAAAGTGACCTGCATTTGGTGGTGTATTTGAAAGGGTTAAAATTCAAATTTTTAAAAACCAATTACACCATCGTTTTGAAGAAGGATTCAGCTTTAGATCATATATTTGACTTGTCAGTACGTTTAAAATTGTATCCTGGGGAGGTGTTGTAATAAGGGAGAAAAACGTTTTTCAGAAAACGATCCTTTTTTAACTTTTTTTTTCAAGGGGTTAATTGCGATATATTTTTTAATTGATCGCAGCATTTGAGGCGAAAGAATACAATCTTTCAGAATATGTCTTCCGTTTTAAAATTTACTAAGCTGTTTGGACGATGTTAGTTAATAAGTAATGACAAAATATCCCCGAAATATTTTTTTCCGTTCTTCATTTTCGTATCAGCACCTTCAGCGCATGCATCAGAGATTTCCCGTTCCGAAATGGATTTTTAATCAAAGTGAGTGACGGTTGATAATTAATAACTCAGCTGTTAATTAGGATTTTGAAATTCTGAGAGCCAGGTATATCAGGAGAGACTTTGGGCTATTCTCAGAAAAATTTTGAACCTCATACGTGCAGTAGATTTTCCTAGCCATCGCACACAGACAGGCAGACAGACACACAGAGCGATTTGTTCTTTTATTAGTATAGATAATTCTTAAGTGGGCTGGTCACTCGCCTTCGGAATTCTCCTCCGTAATGTTAAGTCTATGAACTTTTGATGCATTCGTATATTTAAAATGTCTTCTCGGGAAATTCATATTTTTAACATATTTTTTCTGTGTACTCTTCTTAAAGGATGTCTCTTTTTGAAGTGAAAACTTCTTTAGGCGCGTTGAGCTTTTTTTGAGATGGGGAAAAACCACTGATTTCGAGACACTGTAACGTAACGACATGCTAGCATTTTGACACATAGACACTAGCGCGCCAAGCGGTGAATGACAGGAACTTTTCCCTCTTCAGCTCAATCCGCAAAAGACGAAGGAAGCTAAAACTCACTTTTTCTCCCGGCGTATTGCTAAAACAAATTATTTTGTTTTTCGTCAGTTAAAATGAATTATACCGTATTCGTGACCTACCTATTTCATGTAACTAAAAACCGATAACGCTGTATTTTATCGTGTTGATGGTCTGGTCAATAACCAACAGTATTGGCGGGAATTTCGATTACGGAAGATAAAATACGGGGCACAGATGTTAGATACGCACTTGGGTACCTAATTGACAGCAAAATGGCGTTATTTTATTTTACAAGGTAACCCGGCTACTGTTGCTTATTTATTAATAAATTGTTCATTTACTTTTATTTTATTTTTTTAAATTGTACAATTGTTTTGTTCTATAGTTATTAATGAAATTACCGTTTATTTATTGTTGTTTACTTTTTAAAACAATAGAAAATAATTTAAAAATATATATTGTAACTGGTATTGGAAAACGGGCTTTCGCCAAATTGACGTTAAAAAATCGCGCCAAACCTGGTTCGTATATCACATCTCTGCCAAATTCTCATTTTTTTGATTTTTCGACTTTTTATCCAAATTTTCCGTATTTTTTAAATTTTCCCTTTCATTGTATCCCAAACACTACCTTCATACCAAATTTCAAGATTCTAGGGATACAGGACGTACCTCTGAGTTTTGATGATCGGTGAATCAGTGTCGAAAAGGCGAAAGTTTAAGTTCATATATCTTCTGAAATAAAAAAGATAGAAACGTGAAATTTCAGCATTTAGTTCCATTTCCACATTACTTTAGATTTACGAAGTTTCAAGTTTCTGGGAATCACCAACACAAATATATTGGGGGGTCAAAAGTACCCTGAGTTGCTTCCAGAAAAAGATGCTTACGGCTGTGCTTTCAAGACTTGGCAGGGGCACTGCCGTGTCCCCAGATGCTTTCATTAGTGCTCCTACACAATTCAACGCATAAAACATTTCCTGACGATTAAAAAAACACACACGTAATTGTTGAAGTTTTCACTTCTATTGGCACTCCCGGAGTGCCACTGTTTTTTTCTTAGCTTTCAAACTATTTCTAAAATCTATGCTGAATTTAATATTTTATATGTTAAAAGCGGACGGACTGTGAATAAGAGTTTAACACTTCCTATAAAAATAAGTCTGTACTTTAGAAATATTTTGAGAGCTAAGAAAAAAAGAGACATCTTTTAGGAAGTGCACACAAAAGATAGAAGTTTAAAAATATTAATTTCCCGAGGAGATATTTTAAATAGACGAATGCATCCAATGCCCATAGACTTTACATTAGTGAGGGGAAATCGGAAGATGAGTGACCAGCGTTCTTAAGGGGACCGTGGACGTTTATCTTATCGGAAATCGGCCTCAAAATCGAAAATTATTTTTATTCATATTATTATTCTCCACTTCGTTCTGAGCCATTTCCGAAAAACCGCATGCAGATGCGATTATTTCTCGCAAAGTTACAAGGGTTTGAATTTTGTACACAAACATTTTTTCGGCCCTTTAATATACAGTTCTCCCAACTTAATCGGGTCACGGATAATCGAATACCCGCTTATTCGAATAGAATCCTCCGGAACCGAATTTATTCCTATTGGTTCTATGTTATTTTCCCCGCTTAAACCAAATACCTTTTACGAACGTCCCCGCTTAATCGAATAACAAATGTCTGACCGATGTTTGAAAATAGGCGCGGAAAGCACGTTTCAGCTGGAATTTCCTTCCACCTTTTGGTATTTTCTGTTCCTTTACGCTGAAAACAAATTTTCAGTTCTTCCTGCAATGATTTCGGCCGGCAGGTGTATAATGGACAGGTCAAATGATCTATTTCCCATCACTCCTTGCTGTTAACCACGCTTTAATGGCAATGCTCCGCCACTTCAAGATTCGACATGGTAGTTGTGATATTTTGCACTCATTCGTAAAATAACCCGATATTGACTCCTTTAAAATTCCACTTAAACAAACCACTTTAAACGATTTTTTAAGGCAGTATAAGTAACACAAATTAGAAGTTGAAGTTTTGACGAAATTCAAACGAGCTGCATTAAGTGTCATGTAAACCATATAAAAGTATGTATACTGACATAATTTATACGTATTTACTTTATATTAGTATTTGTATTTATTTTAGTTTATGTTATTCTATTAACGATTTTATTATGCTGTTAATTAAATATACCGTAGATGGTTATTTTGTCTTTTTATTACACATTAAATATTAGAGTTATGATTCCCAGTTTAATCAAAAAACCCGCTTAATCGAATATTATTTCTGGAACCGTCAATATTCGTTTAAACGGAGACGACTGTACTTTAAATCTGTTTTTCTCAAAATTGATATTTCAACGATTTTAGATTTTTAAAATGCTACATGCGTCATGATATTTGGTCAAAATTCCTGAAATTAATAAGGATGAATCCTGATATTGCTTATAAAAAAACTGTGCATGCATTTTAAAATTCGACTTTATTAAGATAATTAAATTTGATTTTTATCTTATTAAAAGGCTAAATTTTGATGAAAATCGATATCGAATTCAGAAAAAAATCTCTAAAAAATGAAGTATTCAAGGGATTAAAAAATCGAGGCACAGATTTGTTTGTAATAGAGTTTGAAGTAATTAAAATACCAAATCGAGGAAATATCTAAAAAATTATGACGCATGGAGCGATTTAAAATTTTGTTTTAAAATTTGAATTTTTTAAAAATATAATAAAATTATAATTAGAATGGAAATTTCTTTTAAGTTAGTTTATATACTTATGGTGATATGTATATTTCCACAAAATTTTATATCTCTACGATGAAAAAAAAAAAAAAAAAAAAAAAAAAAAGAAAAAAAATTAACGTCCACCGTGCCCTTAAAAAATGTAATTCTGTTAAAAATATTTTTGCCTAGTTCCCACTTAAGTTGTTTTCGGAGGTAAGAGAGTTTTACTTTAATTCGATCAAAAAAAAATAATAATAATAATAAAAAAATAAATAAAAGAAGCAATTTAACAAATTACAACGACCATTTGGAAAATGATTTTTTCAAAGAGTTAAATTTAAGACATAAAAAATCGCACGGAGTTGATGTAGTAAACATTAACATTCCTGGACCCATCATGAACAAATTTTAAAAGAAATTTCAGTTTTACAATTTTCGGTACCGTAAATTTTTAAACTTCTACGGAGCTGGTCATAGATTACGTGCGCCATGTATTAAACATTAATATTCCTGGACCAATTTTAATTGAAATTTCGTTTTTAAACTTCTAAACATCCCACAATATTACTTTTTACACCGTCGTATAGAGAAAAAAATTTACTTTTAAATGTAATTTGTTTGAAATCTGTATCTCAATTTGTTTCTGAGTTATTAATTTTTTTTGGTAGTTTTCATTACTTTTTTGTCATAGTGGCAACAGAAGTATCCATCTCTGTTGAAAGTAAAGGGAAAATACAGATTACTGTATAGACCAATCAGAAAACGAATAAAATGCGGGATTCAACTAATAAAACGTTTCAGATATGTTTTTGATTTCCTACCCTGACCGAGGACAATAACCATTTTTCCAAATGGTTAAAAAGAAAATCCTTCTTGTGTAAGAGAAAAATGATACGTGATATATCGATAATAACGGGTTATTAAAAGAATAAAGATAAGTAATAACATCTTTTGTCTCATTACCACCTAAGCGCTGTAATATACAAGAAACTTTATTAGAGAAGGCGCCATGCACCATGCAATACTGTCCATTTCATGGACGTATAAGAAAAGTAGGAATTTAAAAGTAGCAAATTTCGGTGATTTTCTGAATTAAATAAAAAACAGTCTCTGCTGTCTAATAAATACTTTAATTTTGAATGAAATATTTAAATTCAATTTATTTATTCTAGAGAAACTGCATGATATGGCAGACTTCCGTAGCCTAAATTCTGGAAGACTTTTAACAGCAGCTAATGACATCTTTACATCTGATTTGCTATTGTATTTGCTAGTGTTCTACAATTAAAAAATTACAAAAGATCAGCATATCTTGGACCAGAATCTAGTTCAGGGACCTCCAAAGCCTTTGTCTGAAAAAAGAATGTAAATTTAGCTTAGTTAACTCTTTTATACGCTACAACTTTGTTTTTCCAGTTTCATTCTTGTGGCATCAAATTGATCATTTTCATGAAAGATTTTTCCATCCTAATTCCAATACGATGTTGCCAAAAAAGTACTCTTACGATAGTTTTAATATGACAACCAGAAATAAAAAAAATGTGATTTTTAAAATCTTTCGTAAATTTTAAGTGTTGCAGAATTTGAGTTTTTTAAACAAAAGAAAATAATTCCTTTTGCAGATTAGGCCTCGTCTCAATGAATTTTTACGAGTTTAGTATGTTTTAGCATAAACTACATTATGATATGACAATAATATGATAATGAAATAGGTTGCTTCAGCTCGATGCTTTTCATAAAAATTAATTGAGAAGTTAATTGATTGTTTTAATGAAGGATCTTTCCATGAAAATTCAAACATGATGTTGCTAAAACAAAAGTACTCTTTTAAAATATATTTCTGATATGACTACCAGAAATAAAAGAAAGAAAGAAAAATGTGATTTTCAAAATCTTTCGTAAATTTTAAGTGTTGCAGGATTTAAATTTCTTAAAGAAAAGAAAAAAAAGTTCTATTTGCAGATTAGGCCTCGTCCCAATAAATTTGAGTTTAGTATGTTTTAGCATAAACTGTATTATGATATGACTAGGATTCGTAAATATCATGATATTTTCGAAAATAAAAAAAATATCCGATATTTTCGAAAATATCAAAAAATATCCGATATTTTCGATCTGATATTTTCCGATATTCGATTATCAACAAGTTGACTATTTTGAAAATATCAGATATAGACTATTTTGAAAATATCAGATATATATCTGATATTTTCAAAATAGTCAACTTATTGATAATTATGAATATTTTCAGATGTATTTCGAATTAGAAACTAAAACATATTACATTTTGCATGAAAACTTAATGAAAGAATATTCTAAAAGTTTTTTTCCTTTCACTTATTTAACAAAATTGAAGATCAACTTATTGAAAACAGACACAATTTGCTTTTTACACTCACAAAAAACAAACTATGGTATTAATTATCAAGTTTCCAGAAAATTTTGTGTTTTATACAAAAGAATTAAGTAATTTGTTTTTATTGAAATATTTGAACATAAATGTAAGCTTGTGTCGTTTTTCATTCTTTAACCTGTTGCGTAGTTTAAACTAAAGAAAACCAAAACCAGAAAAGATTCTAATGAAGCTGTAAAAAACTTCTCTAAATTAGACATTTTATCTTTCAATAGTTGTTTTAAGTAAATATTGTCCCACATAATTATTAGTTCTACATTCTACATTTTAAAATTCAGTTTCAAATGTAAAGCTTGGAAAAGATTTTTTTAATGGAAGGAGTATGGGTGGGGAGCGGGGGGTTCGGGAAGCTAAAAACAGCCTGCCAAAGCAAAAGTTCTTATCTACAGAACGACACAATCGTTAAGAGTTAAAAAATTCATTTGCACTTGTTTTGACGGAAAAGATCAAAAATATTATATGCAATATTTTGAAAATTAGACTAAAATATATGAAAATATCGAAAATATCAAACTTCATGGTATTTTAAAAATAAATATCGGATATATATCATGATATATATCAATGATATTGATATATATCCATTGATATATATCACTGATCCCTGGATATGACAATAATATGATAACGAAATAGGTTGCTTTAGCTCGATGCTTTTCATAAAAATTAACTGAGAAGTTAAATGATCATTTTAATGAAGGATCTTTCCATGTAAATTCCAACATGATGCTGCTAAAACAAAAGTACTCTTTTTAAAAGATATTTCTAATATGACTACCAGAAATAAAAAGAAAGAAAGAAAAATGTGATTTTCAAAATCTTTCGTAAATTTTAAGTGTTGCAGGATTTGAATTTCTTAAACAAAAGAAAAAAAATGCTAATTATAGATTAGGCTTGGTCTCAATGGATTTTTACGAATTCAGTATGCTTTAGCATAAACTATTTTATGATATGACAATAATATGATAATGAAATAAGAATGATTCATCTCGGTGCTGTTCATAAAAATTAACTGAAAAGTGTTACAAAAGTTTTTTCCTCCGAAAATATTTCTGGATTCTTAAAGTTCGCAGAAAATTTGGTACTTTTCCAGTACATTCCATGAAATTTTCAGACATATTTTCTTCCAACGTATTCACTGTTTCGTATACACAAGCAATTTGTTCAATATTTGTACTACTTATTTAATATAAACAAGCAATTTACCTATTTTTATATATAAAAAGAAGTAAATTGTATATAAAAAACAATAATAATCTATATATAAATAAAATGTTCTATATATATATCTATAAATAAAATGTTTATATAAAATGTTTGTATATGTTAATAAGCATAAAAGTTCATCAGGCTAGTTTTCATAGTTATTTAGATCATCTGGCAACAAATCTGACTTTCTGTAACACGAAACGCCAAAGCAAAAAAAAAAAAAAAAAAGGCCAAGGATACTGGAAAAGTACCGAAAATTTAATACGGTGATAAATTCAATGAAAATTTATTTTTCTCTGTTAAGAAAATGTACGACTTTTTTTAATGACATAGAAGTGTTTTTAAAAATTAAAGTGAGAGCTTTTCTTTAGTTTTTGTAATGAAAATTAATGAATATGTTAAAACAAAGTTACACCATTAAAACTTTTCTGATAAAAAGATCCCTTTTTTACTCTAAAATAAATAATTTAAATATTTTTTCATCAGTTTTGTCTTCACGATGTAGGTTAGGTGATAATGGACTTCGTTTTTAAAATATTATTTTGAATTTTGCCAATAAATGTAGACAAATTTAGAAAATTTAAATATACTAAAAAAGTGTCAAACTTTGTTACGACCTCCATATCTCAATATAAAATAGTAATAGCACATTAAATATGCCACTAATTAAAAAAATGTGCTAAATGTTTTTCTAAATTATTTAGTAAAATTATTCATCAAGGTTTGTAAAGTCAACATTATAAGTGGCGCCAACTTATATGGAACCGTGGGGCGTGACCCCACCCAATAATTTGATCTCTCCGTACACCAAATTTCTGTTGATTTATTAGTTATTCCTTTATTTATTTTTTTAATAGCTGAAATAAAATGTAGTTTTGCTGACGTTCTCAAAATTATTTTGTATTAAAAATAATAAGGACATCAATTAGATTTTCAGGAGCTCTGAAAGCCTCTTCAGCGGATGTACAAATAATTTTTTCTTGGAAAAAAATTTCCTATATAAGTATATTCCTATATCCGCCACCTGTTTTAATGTCTTGAATAGGTAAAGCACTTAAATGGCCAAAATGTATGTTTTTCTTGACATTTAGTTTTTTGCACTTCATTTAACATTTTTATGCTATTTATAATGAATGTTAATTTATGTATAAGGAAGAACTTATGATAATATTAGTTAATAATATTGTTATTTTTAATTAAAATTAAATTACAATAATTTTATAATTTACTTAGAAAAACCATGCTTTGACTTCGAATTATCTTCAGTCATTCTCTCTTCCCCCGAACACCTCTCCACACAGATGCACTAAGGGAAAAAAATTATGTTATTTTACTAAAAAATATTGAGCACACCGAATATTTTTCAAAAGTTAGCGCTACTGAACATTATCCTCAAGAATTTACTCGGACGTAGTTTGAATCTTTATTAAACCTTTCGTGATGTATTAACAAGCGAAACTTGTGAAGGGTTCATTTGAATATTAAAAAATAAAATTTCTATAAGATTGATTTTTTTCAATCCTGCAGAACAACAGTGGAAATCATTTTTAATCGTTAATTGTAACATCATTGATCACGATTATAAAAATACATTGACCTTTCAGATGTGGTTCATTTCAGGCGCATTGACCCTAACTACGGAATATCCCCAACTGTCATGTCTGGATTTTGACGGGGGAGGTATCCTTCGAAATATCTTTAAACAACGATCAAGAAAGGTATAGGGACTAAACTCCCTATAATCCAATAATTCACAAGATACGGACCCTTTTCTATTTCGGAAGAAGAGAAATAAGGAAAAGAAAAACAACATAATATTCCTTCAAAAGCTATCGAAGACAGGAATTTGTCTCATAGTAAACCATGTAGTGGTTATAAGAATTGAATATTTCCAACTGAGCAAATAAAAGGCCCAAACCGGGAATCGAACCCATATCCTTGGCTTACATTGTCAGTGCTCTACCGTTTAAGCTACCTGAGCTGACAACCGGCGAGCATATTTCGCTCAGATATCCAGTTCATTTACTGCGGTTTATCCTGTTGAACTGTATACCTGGCAGACCAGATGTTATTACAAATAAGGTTGTCTGAGCAAAATATGCTCGCCGGTTGTCAGCCCAGGTAGCTCAAACGGTAGAGTACTGGTAATGTAAGCCAAGGATATGTGTTCGATTCCCGGTTTGGCCATTTATTCGCTCAGTTTGAAATATTCAGTTCGTATGATAACTTTACCAATCAGTACACTGTATTACGGACTAAAATACGGGAATACTACTGGCAATCGTGATGCCATACCATTTCCGTATTTTGACGGAAGTTTTCCACCGTAGATGCCAAAAAAAGGAAATTTTTCTGTAATTTACCGGGAAAAAGTTCCGTTAAAATACGGAAATAGTACTGACGTCTGAATTGCCAGTAGTATTTCCGTATTTTAGTCCGTTTTTTTTTTTACAGTGAATGATTGTGTTAAAAATAACAGCATGAAGTGGTATTCAACGTAAAAGTGCTGATAAAACAAGTGTTTCTAACACCAGGCACAAACGACAAAAGGGCATTATTGTTTGACAGCTAGTCCAGACTAGTTGTTTAGCCAGGGTGAAACATACATGTTTTATTGATCGAAAGACTGGAACTGTCTTTCGCATTAAAACCTTTTGAAAGGCATACTGACGCATTGCATCGAAAATAAGTGACGAGAACTCGTTGTAGGCCAAGTGATGTATTTTTAGTATACCTTCTATAACAGTGTTAACAACAAATACTTCGATGAGTTTTTGAATATTCTCCTATTTTCTTTAGCAAATACTTGTAGCCTTGGAAGAAGTAAACATCCAGTGGTTGAAGGTAATTTGTAGATCCAGCTGGGGGGTAAGGCTGGCACTTAGAAGCAAAACCTTGTTCTTCGATGCCTCAAATTTCATATGTTCGGCCACTCCATCTCTTCAGTACCAAGATAGTATTCCTATTACCACGCTACCATGAAATACAATCGTGAAAACAACGATCATGATTAATTGCAACATAAAATTCCTGCTTTCGATAGCTTTTGTAGGAATCTCATGATATCATGAAAAAAAAATTATATTATTTTACTAAAAAATTTTGAGCTCACACAATATTTATTAAAAGTTGGTGCTACTGAACATTATCCTCAAAAATTTACTCGGACGCAGTTTGAATCTTTATTAAATCTTTCTTGATGTATTAACAAGTGAAACTTGAGAAGGGCTCATTTGAATACTAAAAAATAAAATTTCTATAAGATATTTTTTTAAAATCCAACAACAGTGAGCAGCAGTGGAAATCATTTTTAATCGTTTTTCAAGACAAGTTACTGTAATTTCATCATTGGCATTTTTACCTAATGATCCTTTGATTTGATAATCTCCAAATTTTCTCTTTATTTCATAAAAGATTGAGTCCATATTAGAATAGATTGAAATAAAGTTATTTATCTATAAGTTTAGTTTCAATTTCAGAATTGTAAAAAATCTGCTTGTTTAAATTCGCTTTGTTTAGTTGTCGAATTGTTTAGTTTCACTCTATTTTGTTTTAGCACCTCAATAAAAGCCACACTGAAAATATTTTGTCTCATACAACTTACGGCACGTGTGCCATTGGTTAGCCGTCCCTGATTTAGGTTTGGTCGTAACTCACTAGTCAAAGAATTAATAGATTTTGACTTCGCTGCCTGTTGAACATTCTACAGGCCTGAAGTATGCTTGTTCCGCCATTCTGAAAAGACCCAACTAGAAAAGTTGCTATTGCTAGGTTGTTAGACAATTATGATATTAGTCAAATTTAACTCCCCTCCCCCCACACACACCAAAACACGTTGATTTGATAATCTCCAAATTTTCTCTTTATTTCCTAAAAGTTTGAGTCCCTATTAGAATAGATTGAAATAAAGTTGTTTATCTATAAGTTTAGTTTCAATTTCAGAATTGAAAAAATTCTGCTTGTTTAAATTCGCTTTGTTTATTTGTCAAATTGTTTAGTTTCCCTCTATTTTGTTTTAGTACCTCAATTAAAGCCACACCGAAAATATTTTGTCTCATACGACTTACATTGGTTAGCCGTCCCTGACTTAGGTTTTGTCATAACTCACTAGTCAAAGGATTAATTTGACTTCTCTGCCTGTTGAACATTCTACAGGCCTGAAGTATGCTTGTTTTGTAATTCTGAAAAGTCACAACTAGAAAAGTTGCTATTTCTAGGTTGTTAGACAATTATGATATTAGTCAAATTTAACTCCCTTCCCCACCAAAAAAAAAAGTTTGTTGTTTAGCAAAATCTATTTATTTAAAACGTCTATTATCACTTTGAGGTCTAAGCCCGATATTAACTCGGGTTGCTGTTTTAGTAAAGCGAACTAAACCCGAGAGTCTCTCGGGGTCAACTTTTAACTCTCTGAGCTATAAAAGTACCTACTATATACGTTCATGGTCTTTTCAGATATTATCTACGGACCTTCTATTTTGAAAAAATATATAGGTGGCAGCACTAAATAGAATTATGTATATGAAAATATCTAGAATTAGAGCTTCATTCGAATTTATCGTGAACCTTGTGGTGTTGCTCTTTGTGCTTTGAAATGTACCACACAAAAGCAAATTTTACTAAATAATGTTTATATACAAAAATAACTTTTTTCAGATATTTGTACAACATTTGGGTAAGTTTTTATTCAAGTCTATGTAAAATTTTATGTTAAAAAATTATCTTTTCTTATGCGGAACTGTTTTTAAAAATATAAAACGTGCTTTTTTCAATAATTTCTCATTAAATATTAATTTTTAGCACATTTAAATAGTTTCTTGATTATGAATAAGAAGATTTTGAAGTTTAAAAAATATTAAAATACACATCTTACAGGTATTTTTTAAAAAATCATGAAAATTACCAAATACCCTCAGTCCAGAGGGAGATATAAGGTTGGAATAGCCCAGACCTCAACATGTTAATTAAAATCTCACTATATCTCAATAAAAATGTGAAGCAGCGTAATGTTTTTCAATTTATAATATAGAATGTTTGTTTTTATAGCTATGAAGATGTCTTCTGTTGAAAAGAGCGGATCCGTGATGCAAAGCGAAAACAGTCTTTCTATGTCTAAATCAGAAGTTTCTAAATCTCTTGAGATTGATGAATCCGTTCAGAGTATGAGCATGAAGTCAGTGAAAGAAGAAGTCAGCATGTCCAAAAGCGAGATGAAATCTGAATCCTCATCCAAATCCATAACTAAGTCAGAGTCCATCAGCTCTGAGGTCAGCGAAGAAAAGGTGAGGATCTTTTTGCTTCATTAAAATAAATCTAAGAAAAAATTTATTATATCCTCAAATGCAGTTTTAATAGGTGTAAAATTAAGGGGGGAAAATATAAAATATAAAAGAATATATACAAGGGAAAATATCTAAAATGAATACAAAATTAATTTTATATTAATAAAAATATAAGGATATTATATGAACTCTGTTGTTTACTAGAAAATCTTTCATTAACACTAGAACAGCGGTGACGGGACAGTTTGACCCTTACCAAATAAATAGATATCGATTTGAATAAGAAAATTCTTATAAAATAAGTTAAATATATAATGCACAAAAATAATTTAAATAAGTAATTTAAATAGTTTTAAATAAAAGTTCTGATGTGAAATATTTTTATAAAACTTGAGTAAAATTGCCCGCGGTTCTATGTAGTGTTAAAATGTATTATATCCTCAAATGCGTACAGCAATTTTGATAGAAGGTATAAAATTAAGGGGTAAATATAAAATAAAAAAATATATATACACTGTTGTGAAAAAATTAAAGACGGGACTTTTTTTTAATATCGTACAGAAGCTCTGCAAATCGATACAAATTGTGCCATAACATCATCGAGATATAAAAATATGGGAAAAATGAACAGAATTTCCTAAGAAGGATACAAATTTACTATACTAGTAAAAATATAACGATATTGAATGAACTCTGTTGTTTAGTAGAAAATATTTCCTTTAAATATTCGTATAATATGTGCCGGTTGCAATTTAATTTTAGTAAGTACTTTTTTCAACTATTAAACAAAAAGAAAAAGGCTAATTAAAAATAAAATTCTTTGAGAAATAATAAACATTTTATTATACATATATTAAAATGTACAAGATATTAATATATTTTTTAAAAACAAAACGGCGTCATAGAATGTTGTGTCCAATGTGATCACTTTCTTTTCAAAGGTTAAATGTACAGAACTTCTTAAAAAAAGTTGCATCTGAAAAAAAGAAGAGTTTATTAACTTCCACATAGTTTTAGCAAATGAAGCAAATGAAGATACGTAGTGAATTTTCAAGCAAAACAAAAATTAAAAAAATTACCGTTTTAATATACAAATTCTTGAACTAAGAAAAGTTGCAAAAATTTCCATAACTATGTTTTTTAAGAACTTTTTGTATTTCTTTAAATAACTGAATAAAGAAGATTTTCTGAAAGATACACTTATAGGTTTAAAAGTGTAAAAATTCCACTAAAAAGACAGCTTTAAGAAAAACCGCATTTAAAGCTTTATGATTTGATATTTAGTGTATAAAAAAATCAATTTTAACAGCTGTTCTAGCATTATTCAAGCAGTGTGTATGCTTTGCGATACTACGCAGCTTTTCAAATGTAAAATATTATAATTTTTGTGGAATAAACAGAAATCTGAAAAACCAATGAAAAGGTTTTTTTTTTCCAGATACTATAAGAAAACTTTGAATAAAAAGTAACAGAATAATTAAAGCGTGTAACACGGACGACTGAACCAAGACACACACTTAGACAAAACTAGAAAAAAGAAAATAAAAATTATTTATTCTTTTACACGAACAATGTCCGAATAACAAAGAGTTGGGAGCTTTTATCCTTTTTCTTTTTGAACCAAGGCGTAACATGCAAGGAGATTTTACAAAATAACCAATTGCTGTTCTTTAGAAACAAAACTGGAGAAACATATTCAAATGCATATGGAACTCAATAAAAATTACTTGTGTCTTTGAATAATTGGAACTATAATTTAGCATCTTTTTTCATTGATTCGTTTAAAAAAATAAGTCATTTAAAAGGAAAATCCTCATTCGAAGAAATTAATGAACAACAGCCACAACGACAACAAAAACAAAATAAAATAAAAATAAAAATAATATAAAAAAGCGCATTAGAACTTAACATATTAATACTGAACATCTGAATTTTCTTCTTCTTTGATTTAAGATGATGAAGTAGAAAAAAAAATTTTAAAATCTTGAATAACCCGCATATTTTTAAATATAATTTACCATTCTCCTAAAATTTTTAATACTATATCATACTCAAATTTGTGAATATGAATACAGCACTTTCGACACTTCATAAAAAACTGAAGGAATTCCCAGTTTTCATATTCTACAGTCAACATGTTCTTCAACGTGATATGTTTTGGCACAGTCTAGAAAGACTTTTTTCTCATAACCAAGTGTAGAAACAGTGATTAAAAAGCCATGGGCGAAATTTACGACTTTAAGTGTAGACATTTTAGCTCATTCAAATATTAATCATCCGAAGCGAGAACAAACCGAAGTGGAGGTATTTTTAAACAACTCTGACGTTTATCATTATGTCATTTAGAGCTTGAGTCAGAGCTAGGGATCAAATACGATAGCTAGTTGGGTTATTTAAAAACTGCATCTGGCTGACGATAGAATTATTTTTAGTTAATTGAGTTAATCAGTTACTTTTCTTTGACAATTGAAAAAAAAGAAAAAATGATAAGCATTATCTTTACTTAAGCAAGTCCATAAGTTATTTTAAAATATAACTGAAAGAAAGAAAATGGAAATCATTATTTTTACTTAAATGAATAAATCAATTACGTGGATTTAGCCAATATTTTCTTTTCTTTCTTTTGATAGGACAAAATTTAAATTAAGATTTCCGATTTTTTTTCTGCCTGGAAATAGTAGGTAATTATTGACTTTATGTCAAAGAAAAATGAATTGATCGACATTTAGTGTGCGTATCAGTGGCGAGGCGCGTATCAGTGGCGTGGCGCGTATCACAGAATTGCAATTGAATTGAAGGAACATGAAATATGAACATCACTTGGAAATATTTACATAGCTGACACATGCTACGATTATTAGCCACCACTAAGTTTTAATGAAAATTTTCGACTTGTTGACCTCAGATATCTGCAATAAAATAAGGCGAAGATTTCTTTTAGGAATTAAAAGTGACTGAAAATCGTAGCAGTTGGCAGCCATGTGTTTATAACGGAACGTTAATATTGTTGAACAATTTAGATTAAACTAAGTATACATATTTCTAATGAAAATCCAAAATAAAATTTCTGAACTACTGCAAATATTACCAATTTAAAACTAGTATTACTATAACATCTACAGGTTAATTGAAAATTTTGAAGGGGATAAGATCGCAAAGTTATGTTTCTTGTACTTAGAACATTAACCTATAGCGTTTTATTAGTGACAAAAGTGTTTTTTAATATTCAAGTGATAATCAAATTTCTTTCAAGCATGCTCTATCATATGTCAGATATTCAGATATTTACAATTTCAATTATGATTCTTGTCTTCAAAACATCCAAATTGGCTAATCAAAGTATCCCACGGAAAAAAAATAATCATACAACGTTATATATGGTGATTTTACCGACTAAGTTAAAGAACCGCCGCGACCAATCAATTCATCTGAGAGTTTCTTTTGTTTACTCCTAAAAAATTTACAATTTCTTGTTTGCTCAAAAAATCCTTTAATTAAAAATAAAACTTTATGTGTTGTTGTTGCATATAGAAACAATAAAACTCAGTTGTCTTATTTATTTCATATTTTATCAAGTGTCAACGTTGTAAAACATAATTCGTATTTACTCTATTTATTAAATTATGATATTACATTCCGATGTAAGCTTATAAGAGTAAAACTGACGCAATATATGTATGATATTGATATTAAGGTTTTGAATATGATAGAGTATAATTTATTACTTGGAAACTATGCAGCAGCTATTTTTAAAAGTGTCTTATATCGATGTTAAAATACAATTAATTTTGCTAATTTTAAAAGTTTCAGGAATTAATGTAATTTTGAAACATAAAATCAAAATCTCATCTAGACCAAGGCTGTCCAATACGGCACCCTCGTGCGTCATTGCGCCCTTTTAAAATTTTCTTGGAGCTCTTTCGAATTTTTTTGCTATTAACTTTTTAAAAGATAAAAATTCATTTTAAAAGATGCTTCCTGCCTTAAATTCATTAATGTTTCCATGCTTCCTTATTATAGACTTGTTTGGTATAGACTGGGTTGTTTCCCTTTCAAAATATTTTGAGATAGGCCTCTCCCAGAGAAATTTTATTCTAACTTTTCAATGATTTTTATGGAGACCCTGCATTGTAGGGGCGTTTTGGAAACCATTGCCAAATAAGGTGACTCAACCAGTAGTTGATCAAATAAGGTCGATGGTACGAGGTTTTTATTATACAGTAGAACCCCGGTTATCCGAAAATCTGCTTAACCGAAAGACCTTAAATTTCCTTAAAGTCCTTTTTAAATAAGAAAACTTTTATTGTCAACACTATTTTTACCAATGTCAAATGACAACTTTCAACATATTTTGATTGATGATTACTATTTTATTTGTAAGTTTTAGATCAAAACAATTTCAAATCATTTTTAATACATTGAAGAGTTGTTTTAATACTTATTAGCTTTAAAAATTGGAAGCAAAGTAAGTAAAAATCAAATATTTGAAAACTGTTATTGGACACTGGTAGAAATAGTGTTTCTAGTTGTTGTTCTTTATGAAATAACTAAACAGAATCAACTTACTTATTTGGTCAGTTGCGTAATTTTGAGCACTTTATTAGTTAGACGCGTATGGCACCTCATTTTTTTACAAAATATGTTGTGATTATTATGCTGTTGTAGCGACTTATAATTTTAGTTTGTCATTCAGGGTGCTTTGAATATGGTACCACAACATTTTTATTACAACGATGTTCTAAATTACGATCACAGCTTTTTATCAAACAAGTTTTCACCATAAGCCTCCCGGTTATTCAAAAATTCCTATGGAACCCCGGTTATCCGAAAATTCCTATGGAACCTCGGTTAACCGAAAATGCTTTGGTCCCATTCTTTTCGAAAAACCGGGGTTTTACTGTATTTCCTTCCTTTTAAATTTTAGAAGTAAACTAACATAATTGCTACAACCCTTCATAAATGTCCTATAATGGGTAAAAATGAAATCTGTGGAAGTTAAATAGCAACAAAATTATATGTAAATAATTTCTTTAACAATAATTAACAATAATTCATATAAAACTATTATTTGAAATAAGCAAGATGGAAGTGATTTTTTTAACTTACCGTAATTGTCTCCAACTAATCAAAAAATAAGTTTTTACATTTCCTACTAAAAAAAAAAAAAAAAAAAAAAATCATAAAATGGTTTCTCTTACAGTAGGCAGCTGACAACAATGTGGCAACAGGTGCTCCAACATTCAAATAAATATGATGTCTTAGTGCCACGTGTAAAACTTATTTCCGCCTGAAATGGTGCAAAAATGCGAAATGGTGCAAAAATTTCAAAAATGTGATCAATTACTGGAAGGATATCAATTGCTGGCGGGGTCACCTTATATGAGCATCGTATGTATATGTGCGTCGCTATCACTACTGTAGTAAGGTTAATACAAGGTGTTCGTAAGTTATTGTCGGTCTTTCCTTACCGCAGAACTTTTGATTTAGGAACATGCCTCAAAATATTATTACACATTAGTACAAATACAACTCAAAAAGTTTTTTAATAACACAAACAAAGTTACATAAGCGTAAAGTTGCAACTCAAAATGTTATTAATAAAATAACATTATTATAATTATATTTATTATTATTATTACGCATATTATTATTATTATTATATATTATTATATATTATTATTATTAATTATAATAAAATAATAATTAATATTAAAATTTTATCAAATTCATTAAAAAGTTATTACATTGGAGAACAACGTTGTTGATGGTGACAGATTTTGTTTTGAAGAACCACAATACGCATTCTCTTGTGCATTCTTCATTTTAAATTCTCACGTCTCAACCTTCCAAAATGCGAAGCCTCTACGTTTGCCGCGTAAATTGGCGGGTGTTAAATTTGTGTTATTAAAAAACCCTTCAGAGTTGTACTTTAAGAATATGTAATAATATTTTTCATTATGATCTTAAATCAACAGTTATGATGTAAAGTAATCCCGACAGTTACGCTCATAGGGGAAGCCTACCAAAATTAAGAAAAAAAATGTTTAAAAAGCTCAAATGTAAGTATATGAAAGATGTATGCAGCTGTTTCGGGGCTACCTCTTTGACTCGCTATGTTTTAATCTTTAACTTTATTTTATTTTTTCAAATTTCGCATTGATTATGGAACTTTAGAAGCCCCGAAACAGCTGTATGCATCTTTCACATACAGTTGAGCGCCGATTTTTGGAACTCCAATTAACCGAACTTCCAATTATCCGAACAGCCAATTTCTCTCAATTTTTTGTAACCGAACTTCCAATTATCCAAACAGCCTATTTCTCTCAAATTTTTTAAAAACCCATTAAGGATTAGCGTTACCATATGGTCACAGAATAGCTGTCAACCCTTTTGCTGTTTGAATACCAGTAATTTAGAACAAAATTTTTCACTTTTTTCAATGACAGAAACTCTGCCATAAAATAAGATAAATATTACTTTTCTGAAAAAGTGGTACGAAAGGCAATTTTTGTATTTTAAAAAGAAAAAAAATAATTCCGTCTTTAATGAGTTAAACGAACTTCCAACTATCCAAACACCCTATTAGATCTGGATATCAGATTTTAAATGGTGGCAAGATAGTGGATGAGATTCAAGATGAAAAATAAATTGAAGAAAATTAAAACGAATGCTCTGAAAATGACACAGGATCACATACCAAAGTCTTTGAATGTTTGGAAACACCTATGAAATGTTTCGAACGGCAGAAGAATGCTGATCTTATTCAAGTAACGTATTTAAGAAGAATTCGAGATAGGGCAGCATTGAAAAGAATGTCTTCTTTGAAGCAAGCAACAATAAAAAGCTTTTTTGCTTAAATTATAATCTCTGGAGTTCAGAAAATGATATTAAAAAGTAAAAAAAAAAAAAAATAAATAAAAAATAAATAAAAAAGACAAAAATCAATTTTTAAACATGGCAATAGTAACTAGTGCTGTCAGTCCGAAGCATAGATAGAGTGTGAAGATTTTAGTACAGTCAGTAACATTTCCTTAAATTGTCTGTCCATTTATCCGAACTTTTGCTTATCCGAACTAGGCTCGGTTCCGACTTGTTCGGATAATCGGCGCTCTACTGTACTTACATTTGTACTTTTAAATGTTGTTTCCCAAATTCTTAATATATTGGCACAAACTACAATCCTCCCCCCCCCCTTTTTGTAAGCCTACCAAAAGGCTAAAACTAAGGAAACCTCGACAGTAACTCATGGAGACCCTTTATTAATATATATTTCCAGTTATGCGAATAATGGCATTCTCAATTGTTTGCAACTAGTTGAGTTGCGCCCAGATTTCTGAATGGTTGGACAGGCCTGACCTAGACATCACTACTCCAGATCCGAATAAGACTAATACGGAAGATGACACGCGCTGCTGGAATACATTTTTCTTTTTTTTCCTTTGCTCCACAGTTGGAATCTTTCCTTATCTGAGGAGGAAGATAAAAAAAGAATTCCAAGGTGGCGGATTCTTTTCAGCACGTTGCTTGACACTGAAATTGAGAATCACCCCTATGGGATTTTAGTGATAGTGACGCCATCGCCGTCGTCTGCCGTCTAAATACCGATTTACAAATGTGCTGTTCCTTCGGTTCATGGCTAAATTTACAACCAGAAAGTTCTCCGCAGACCTCTTTTGAAAACTCCATTGTTAAGAAAGAGTCAGTTGAAGTTGAGGAGCCAAGTGCGTCGCAAAAGATCAGGCGAATGACTTTTGTTTTTTCAAACTTTGCTGAAATAAATCAAGCGTAGAAAGAACATAATTTATTCCTGTAAGTTTCCGTTTCAGTTGTGGAAAAGGGTGATGAACTTGTCGGCTTTTTTTTTCAAAGTCTTTTTTTTCTTTTAAAACTATTGAATTTCCATAAACAAAAAGCGACTTAAAATTTAACTGTCTTAAATTTTGGTCATACTACCGAATGAAGGATGTTTTTAAGGAGGATTTTTGGAAGGAAAATTACTCGAACCCTGTTTTTTTTTAAATGCAAGCTCATGCAAGGTTAAATTCTTAAAATCTACTCATTTAGGGTTAACGTAAGGTTTAACTTATTTTTAGATCAGAACACTTAATCCAGGCTAACCATTGAGCAGAGCGATTTTTCGATGCTAAGTCGATTGTTAGAAAACATTTGATGATAATTTAACGGTATAAATAATTTAGATTTCCCCCCTCTAGCACGATTTAAATACTTAATAATTTTTTGAAGTATGCTTCTAGTTAGATTTATTTTATCAAATATTTTGTCAAATAAAATATTTCTGCAGAAAGGGCGGTGCAAATCCTATGCCACACTGGATCAGCAATAACCATTGGTATGTTGTAAAGGATGAACAACTCTGAAAGTGTGGGTTAAACGTGGTGAATGAGGTGTGTTCAAACTATAACTAATTTTATAAACATTCAGATCTTGGTGCATTAGCTCTTGCACTTTTATGCAAAAATGCATGGATACAAAATTTACTACGTTTCTATAGATTAAAATCAGTAATACTCAAATAATAGGACTCCATCTTAAATAGGACGTCATCACCATGGCAAACTAGAATCATTACCTGTCATGGTTCATATCATTGAATTCATTGCGTATGATAGGATTTAATAGAATGAAGAAAACTTTTATTAATATATTTTTAAGTTTTGATTCGATTTTTATAAAAATTGAAATGACTCGACAAAATTATGCAACGATTATACATATTAAATTTCAAACGATTCGTGCTGGGTAGATTTTGCGCTGTTAAATGCGGACAGACAGACAGGCAGACCTGACGACGACTATAGGTTCTACTCATTTATATGATTTAAATGGTTAACAACATTACAACAGGTAAACAATCTGGCCCATAAGTAATTTAAATTTTATTCATTGTTGAAAAGACTGTCCTACAGAACATTTAATCCTAGTATAAAACAATAAAACAAAACAATATTATTTTAAGACTGGTGCTGGCATACTTAAAACTAATTTTTGAGATTGATGACATTACCACAATTCAATCGATAAATGGCATATAAAGAATTTTATTAATTAAAATTATTAACTAAGCAGTCTAACTTTTTTTTATAATAAAAAGATAGTCAGACTTAGTAGATATCTTCAAGCGCCAACGGAAAGGAAATGTATTTCGAGCTATGACCATGATTAAATCGTGTTTTTCTTGCCCCAGGGAATGCAAAATTGCTTTGAAATAGCAAAAATTGAAGCAACAGGTGTACTTAACGAAGTTTTGCTTACACATATTTACAGGTTTTACTTTTGTTGTAAATTATAAAATACAAATGTTTTATTATGTAAAAAAATAAATCCCACGAAAATTCTATTATTAATGTTTGCAATATATTGTGATTTCTAATTTTATCTTACAGGGACTTGGCTTGATATCTTGCTAGAACATGTATGCTGTTGCGTTTAATTATAAGCTTTAAAGAAAAACATAATACTTTTTTGATAATACTTTTCTAGAAATACTTTTTCACAAATATACATTTTTTTAATAATTTATTTTTTATCACAATAAAAAAGCCGTATTCAGGCAATATAGCCTGAAGATTTCAATATCGATAAGAAAAATCAATATTGATGAATACCTGTGATGATGTGTGGGTTAAACACGTCTTAAGCATTCTTCATAATACAAACTTTTACCATATGGAATTAAATAATTGTATTAGTTAAATTTTAAGTATAAATTAAGTCATTCCGTAGATCAATCTTCACTATCTTTTTTTTTTCTTTTTTTACAATTTTAAATATTTTTGATTCCGTATGAATGAAAAGTTCAATCCACACTTTTAAAATGCAAGATAATTTTATTCATGTATATATTTCACAAAAGATGTTTTATTCATATTATATCCATACAAAATATTTTAATCATTTTTGTTGCTATGTTAATGTTTGTAATGCCGTGTTCACTTTTACTTCTACGAGATCAATAAGAATCGCACAATTGGTTTATCAGTCGAAATTTAATTTCTTATATCAACTGGCAGTAACTTCCCGTTTTATCTCGTAGATATTACAAGAACAGGACTCAAATATACATTTTGAAATAAATATACATCCATAATACACTGTAAGGAAAAAAAAATAAAGAAAAAAAAAAGACGCACCAGGAAGGAGTTATCCGAATGGGACGAAAATCTGCATGGGGAGAGAGATCCGGCGACCTTGCTGGCCAAGGTAATGTTGGGCAAGCACAAAGACAAGCAGTAGGAACTATCGCCGTGTACGGGCGGTCATTACCTTGTTCAAATGTAAGCTCAGGTTGGAATGATATGAAGGGCAACACCACGGGACGTATAATCTTGTCGACGTACCGCTGTGCTGTAAAGGTGCCGTGGATGAAAACCAAAAGGGTCGTGCTATGAAATGAAATATCCCCCCAGACCCCTAGTGACATTCCATGTCGAATGTGCCCGACACCGCTGCAAAAGAACTTGTCGGTGTGCAGTGGCCAATGGTAGTCGGCGCAAGGGTCGTCGTGAGCTCAGCCCTCTTTCTCTAAGCCGCGTATTAATGGTCCTTGCGGTTACTGGAGCATCAGCTGCACGTAGGATCGATGATAATGATGAATCTGGGGCTCTGAGTGCCGCTCTGACGATTGATCGGTCCTCACGTTCTGTCGTCTCTCTAGATCGACCGCTTCCTTATTGACGCTGTGTTCGCCCATGGTTCCTCCATTCTTGCCAACATCCTTGCCATCTAATATTGGCATTGCTCCTATCCAAATGTCGAGCAATTCGCCGATTACACCAACCGGCTTCTTTGAGCCCAACTACACTCCTCTCTCAAATGCAGACATCTGTGCATATTGTTCGTGCACCTGTATGCGAGGCATAGTTACTGTCTATCTGAGTACACGGAATAAAATTCGCAAAGAATTAATGATCTGGAATTGAAATTTCTACTCTTTAATATCCTGACAGTTGCGTAGTTGAGATGCGCAGCAGCGTCACATGTTTATTCATTGGCCGCTAAAATGTAAAATTTTGCATTTTCCATCGAAACGTGTATGCATATCAGTTTGTGTCCAATTTGCATTACTCCTTTTGGTGCGTCGTTTTTTTTTTGTCTCAGAGTGTAAATACCATATGAGTGAGCGTACCTTAGCTTATGAAGCACTTACATCAAGTGCGAACATACGCGTAGTTGGAAATGTACTCCTAAAATCATACTAGCTGGAGACAGACTCTCGGAACAGATGTCGCAGACGTACCGGGTTGAAGAGATTTTTATTTTTGCACCAATTTGGCGAGAAAGCTCTGATTTCGAATACACCGGGCTGGCACAGGCGACTATTTTTATATTCTGTTCGCACAACTATTTTTTAGAAATACATTTTGTAGTATATTTCTTTTGCAAATGTTATCAAAGCGTATGTAAAAGTTTTTTGTTTTGGAAAAGGGGTGCGAAATAGAATTAAAAAGTAGTCTCCTGTGGTATCCCTGAATACGTGTTAGACATAGCCTGTGGAAATAGCATGCTAGTTTTATTTTATTATGAAACACACAGAAGTTTTACAAAACACACACAATTTAATTATAAAACGCATACATTTAGTTCATTGTAAAACACAAACATTGTCAAGACGCTTTCATTAATGCGCACTATCTGGTTTTCCCTGCCAAAATCTCCGGGTTGCTATTCCAGGCAAAAAAAGAACCTCCATTTTGGTGCATAAAGAAACCTCGGTGCGTCTGCAAAATTTGTACCACGCTTTCTCCAGAAAACAATTAAATGTTATTAAGTCCTATACTAAAGATGGTGAATTTCTTTTTGTACTTTTGTGGCTATGGCTGTAGCTTTGCTGCTTTGTAGTTTTTGTTTATCATAGATATTTTGCTTTATACGTTCCCATTTTAATGATATTGCATGCTTTTTTAGTTCTTATTTGTCCTAAATTTCCCAGTTGCAGGCATGACGCGCATAGCTGAGTGCTTGTTCCTATCTCCTAATCACATGCAGATTTTGCGGTGGCCTCAAATCCAAGTAACCAATTCCTCCACTTCCTTCGACACGAGACCATTTCCTCCACTTCCTCCTCTTCCTCCCAATGTCTCCCATCTCATCGGCATCTAATTAGTCTCTCTTTACATTGTCCAGACACTCAGCATCACGCAGAGTTGAGACAGCAGAGGAAGAGGAGAAGAAGGTATGGTGTGGTCGAAGTGTCAAGGCTGTGGAACGCATCCTGATTCCTATCCTTGTAAATTTGCTTGAATGATTTTGTGATTATCATGCGCATCAATAAATTTTCTATGTATTTCAATGAGTGTTTTGTTCTTTATTTTGTGTCACTTGCTTGATTTTTTTTTTTTTTTTTTTTTTTTTTTTTTTTTGCTGCTTAACACACATAATATAAATACTTAAATGTCAACTTTGAAAAGGTACCACAAAATGTAAAAATATATATCTGAAATTTGGACCTAGCGTTTGAAGCGAATTTTTTTGCACCTTATATAAGTAAAGATAACATCAGAGGATCTTGTTTTTGATGGAGAGATGCACATTGTTTCGTTACTCAATATTTTACGGATAAAAAAAAAACAAGCAGGAAGTAGGAATTATGATTTTTCAGAATTTAGTGTCGCCCCTGATGAAAATATACAGGGTGCATTATATTATCTATCGCCGACCTTTAATTTCACAATCGTTAGTCGTAGACATATAGTTCCAGTTACAAAAATGTTTCAAATGAAGTAAATATTCATGTTGTGGAATTATTTAAAGTAAAAACTCAAATTTATAAAAATTACGAAATCTAACTTTTTATACGGTCCCCCAGTCCCTGTAGTTATATTTAGTAAAAGTTTACACATATCATAACAGATATAACACAAAAAGTTTGACATCTGTACTACAAAAATTGACACAGTTATTAAATTTCAAATTTGAGATTTTTGCACATGATTTTGTCTTTCATTGAGGGATCAGTTAAAAGATGAATTAAAGTAATTCGAGATCAAAATCATGGTGCAATGTCCTTTTTAAGGCGAAACCCCCTTTAGCCGGTATTGCCAATTCGGGGGAACCACCAAAGAGGGTTATTTCATCTAAAAATTTTAGCTAACTTTTAGGGGTCGTATACTAAGGGAAGAATAAAATATTGAAATTAAACAGGAAAATAAATATTAGCTTATTATAATATCAGAAAACGGTCTACTATAAAAAATGAATACATCAAACGCCGGAATCTAGTAGAAATACTGCTCAAAGTGTTCTCTATTGGTGGCAATGCACAATTGAATGTGTGACAGTACTGAGTCCTGGACACGTTAGAGCATAGCAGGTGTGCAAGCTGTGCGACAATCAATGATGATACGCTGCTTCAGATAAACTAGACAAGTGGTCTCAGTCACATAGACCTATGCCTTCATGTAACCCCAGAGGTAGAAGCCCATGGGAGTGAAGTCTGACGAACGCGGTGGCCACTCTACCGGACCACCATATCCAAGGATCTGTTGACCGAATTCGGTGGTCAGATACGTCCGACGTTTGATGTTTCATACAAAGAGGGCTCCATCATGTTGAAACGACACCCGGCATGCATGTCGGAGAGGCATCTCTTCATACCAGTCACGTACCGTGTTTTGTAGCAACTTCAGGTAACGATCGCCCGTTAAGGTCCCATCGTAGAAGATGAGTGAAACAATCTGCTTTCCCCATACACCGCAACACGTGTCGTACTGTGCGGACGATGTGGAGGTTTTCCAGGGACAAGTAATGCACATTTTGCACGTTCACAATGTCACTCCGTGTAAACATTGACTCATCTGTCCACAGAATGTCACAAAGGAACGACGGATTTTTCCTCTAAGGTGTTGAGCATGAAATTACAATAATCAAATCGTCGTGCGTGGTCACCCAGCATCAATGCTTGCACCAGCATCGGTTGGTATGGATGCGCATCATGTGCATGTATAAAATGCTAGACATGCTGACCACATGCCCCGCTTATTTCAGCCGTGCTCAGTTGTGGAATTTAAAGGGCGAATGCCAGCACCTGGGTCGTGGAGAAACAGAGACGGTCTCTCTAAGATGGTGCAATGCATCAGTTATAGTTTCATGCGTTGGATGTAGATCCTTAGGGAAACGTTCTGAATAAACATTCGCAGCCTCTTTGCATTCCTTTGACATTCACCATAAATCAGTATAATTTCGGCATATTGCAGGTATGCGTAGCTTGCCATCACGATCTCAACGTTAACTATCATGTCTACTGCCAGATGGCTCGTCGTGAACGTGTTGCACTGCGGTACTATTGTAATTTGCATAATCCCAATTTTCATGCTTGTTATAACTTGGCTGGACGTTTGCCTTCCGCTGCCATTTATCTAGTCCTTAGTGAGAATGTTTTATTTTCCGGTTGTCGATTCTATCTACTTTGACGTTTGAATGTTGTTCGACCCATAAAAGTTAGCTCGAATTTTTAGATGAAATAACCCCCCTTGGTGATTCCTCGATTTGGCGATACCGGCTAAAGGTGGCTTTGCCGTAAAAAGGACATTGCACCCTGATTTCGATCTCGAATTACTTTAATTCATTTTTTAACTGATCCCTCAATGAAAGACAAAATCATGTGCAAAAATCTCAAACTGTGTCAATTTTTGTAGTACAGATGTCAAACTTTTAGTGTTATATCTGTTATGATAAATGGGAACTTTTACTAAATATAACCATAGGGACTAGGGGACCGTATACAAAGTTAGATTTCGTAATTTTATTAAAATTGATTTTTTACTTTAAATAATGCCAGAACATGAATATTTACTTTATTTGAAACGTTTTTGTAATTGGAACTATATGTCTACGACCAACGGTTGAGAAATTAAAGGTCGGCGATAGATAACATATTGCACCCTTTATATATATACAAATATAGATAGTACAAAACATTTCAGTTTTAAGACTTAAAATATACGCATTTATTTTATATAAAATGATATCATTTGCATCCGATGAAGAATTCCACTTTTACGATCCAGACTTAATCAACACCTATAGAAAAGTATGCATATGACGTCACTATCGCGGAATAATACACCAACACAGCGAAAAGCGATGTGATAAACTCTACAAAAAAATCGGCTATCTAATGATTTATCTGCCTTCATTTGTTTGTAACGTTAATATGGATGCTTAAAATTAAATATTGTTTATAATAGCTCTATATTTTATCAGAAATCCTTCATTTATATATTTTCAAAATAGCACGCATTTTAATTACATTTTTTTTTAGTTGTTATGAGAAAATGACAACAAAAAGATAATCTATTATTTTCCCTTTACTTTCTACAGAAATGGAGTACTTCAGTTGCCACCATTACAGAAATGGCATTAAAAACCACAACAAATTAATATCTCAAAAATAAATTCAGATGCAATTTTCAAACAAATCGCAGTTAAAAGTACTTTTTTTTTCCATATACAAAAGTGTAAAAATTAAAAATGTGCGATGCTTAGAAGATAAAAAAAAATTGCAGTAGATTATCAGTATTGAATACACCTGTTTCCTTTTACGGCTGGCTTATGTAACGGAACGTTATTCTTTAGGGACGACATTTTAATTGTTGCCCGAAAAAAATAGTACATCGGAGGCTAAAGAAAACGAAAACAAAACAGAATATAACTATGAAAAGATAAAAATGCCGTGAAAAAAATGGTAATACAATATTTAGGTTCAATTTGCAGTTTTTTTTAAAAACTAAAATCATTTTGAATGCATCGATGTTGATATTTGGCCAATTTTATCTTTGTTACTTAAACCATTTGCGTCCGAAGTGTGCATTTCAGGAATTTCTTTTTTATTCTGAAATTACGAATTCATACTGAATAGTAATTTCTGCTTTATTTAGTGACAGATATTTCGTGAATACATACAGTAAAATTTCATCTTTCAGAATTTACGGTGTAGATTCGGAATTTCGAATTGCATATATGCCTTAATGATATAAATAGGTTTAAAAAAAAAAACTAACAAACTTCTAAACTGATTCAAAGGTTAGAACCAGTTTACGAAACTTCATGTTATCCGGCGGCAGTGTTTTGGTCTAATACGTGTGTTGCCAGTTAGTTTAATATTATATGTCATTGGATTTTTATTTAATAAAGCCATTAAGGGGTCTCAGGACTCTTAACACGTTCACTTCCATGAGCATTACCGTTGGGTCTCAAAAAGTTTTCCTTTTGTGCCGTGAGCATCACTCGTGGGTCACAGGTAACTTTCCATATAATATTAAATAAAAATCCTGGGCAGGTCAGCAATGACTTTATATTTCTATTTGGCACTCTGGGATAACTGTAACTCACTATATTTTTGTGAACTTACTCCGAATTATGTATACTGTATTTATTTAAGGGGTTTATTTAACAAATAAACCCTTTAAAAACACTTTAATTAGTCTTTTTTATAAATGAAAGTTAAAATTCTAATCCTTCACCTTGATTTAAATCATTAAAATACATATAAAAGCACAAATAATTGTTTAAAAGTCCTTCCGGCCAGTGCCGGGAGGAAGAGGTAGCTTTCATATTCCTTATTTTAAAAAAGCCAACTTATATTATTCAAACATACGAAGCTCAATTTAGTGGAAACCGAATATAGGAGATTCAATACTAATTTTTATCAATACTAAATCATTATAAATGAGAATTTCGTGAAATTAGTCAGCTTTATCCAAGCTGCTTTTATTTAAAGTAACTTATATTTGGCTGCCAAATTCGGCGATTTCTTAAAGTGCCTGCCATTTTAAGACAACATGGTGGATGAGGCTAACCAGTGAACTTGGTCGAGACCTTAGTAATTGCTATGCACATGCTCACTCACATCGGAATCGATTGATATATACGAGTGCTTTCGCAGGCAAAAAATCAGATTTTTCAAAATGTCACCCACATTAGATATTGAAATTGCTATATCTGAGACATTTTTAAAGATAAAGACAAACAAAAAATGCTCCTGAATCCTTATATCAAGGTCAAATACTTAAGAAAGAAACCTTTTTCAATTTCTAATTTTTTTGCACCTCAATTTAAATACATTTTTTTTTTAATTTAATGGCCGCCATTTTGAAACAAGATGGCTGAGGAAGCTGGCCAGCAAACTTAGTCGAGATATTGATGTATATTATCCACATGCCTTCTTACATCGAAATAGGCGAATACGTGTGTTATCGCGTGACAAATACAAGATCGTTTCAAAATGTTAATCATGCTAGAAATTCAAAGTGCTATAATTCAACCATTTTTTAAGATACAAACAAAAGAACAAATTTTCAGAAACAAAAACTGCTCCGGAATCTTTGTATCAAGGCCAAACACATAAAAAAAATCTTTTTCATTTTCCAATTTTTTAATACCTCATTTTAAATTTAAAATTTAATTTTTTTTAAATGGCAACCCCTTTGAAACAAGATGGCGAATGAAGCTGGCCAACGAACTCGGTCGAGACATTGGTATGTACTATGTACAAACCAAGTTACATCCAAATCGGTTCATAAATACGCCTGATATCGCGTGACAAAAATCAGGTCGTTTTAAAATGTCAGCCACGCTAGAAATTCAAAATGCTATAACTCAGCCATTTTTTTAGATATAGACGAAACAAAAACTGTTCCGGAATCTTTGTATTAAGGTCAAACACATACGAAAAAAATCTTTTTCATTTTCCAATTTTTTGTTATTTCATCTTAAATTAATTTTTTTTAAAAATTTTTTAAATGACAGGCATTTTGAAACGAGATGGCGGATGAAGCTGGATAACGAACTCGGTCGAGATATTTGCATGTACTATGTACACACCAAGGTACAGTCGTGGAAAAAAAAAGTAAACACCCCCTACTAACTCCTCAACAAATTGTCGTAGACGAAAGTTACTGGTACCGGACGATTGGAAATAAAGTCTACTTTTAAATGGTGCGTATAAAATTTTCTTAAGGGGCCATATACATATTAAAACGAATCCAAACTTCATTTTTTTCAATAGCAGTACCCAAATTTAACGACATATTTCAAATCATCGGTTCAAACTATGCCTAGAAACCAAATTTCAAGTCATTCGAATGATAAGTTTTTGAATTATAGACATTCAAATTTTAGTACTTCTAATGTTAAATTACATTTTCATATTTTTATTTATATCTCCTGAAATTATGCTCCTAATGAGCTTATTTTTTGTGTAGCAATAATACTAATATACCCAAACATAAATACGTTGAATTTGCAATTTTTATAATTGTATGATATGAATTATGAATTAAGAAATTAATATTCGAAAAAATTATGAATTACAACCTACAATTTTTTTTGATGGATTTAGATTTATTAAGTCCTGTTTTATGGAAATCCAAAATTTCACATTTTTCTTCCAAGTAGTTTTCAAATTATGCTTAAAAAACGGCAAAATGATGGTTTAAGGGGCCGTCTATGGTAGAAGTGAGTAAATTTTTGAAATTTATTCTGCTATCCTGTAATCAAACAGGTTTCATTGACGCTTAAACGTGCCTTGATCAAGAAGGCGGCTCTCTCGGTTAACAATCGAGTTCCGAACTTCAATTTGGATACAGCCCTTAAAATACGCTCGTTTTAAAATAATTAATTAAACTTATGGCACGAATTGCATAAAAATTTGTTTATAGGCTAATTGAAAGGTGTAGAGTTCATTTATGCTGTCAGAATTGTGTACTGCTATTGAAGAAAACAAAGTTATGGTTCGTTTTAATATGTGGATGGCCCCGTAAACAAATTTTATATACATCATTTAAAAGTAGTCTCTATTTTCAATCGTTCGGTACCAGTAACTTTCTTCTACGATAATTTGTTGCGAAGTTAGTAGGGGGTGTTTACTTTTCCACGACTGTACATCCAAATCGGTTCATAAATACGCCCTTTATCACGTGACAAAAATCAGGACGTTTCAAAATGTCAGCCACGCTAGAAATTCAAAATGCTATAACTCAGCCATTTTTTAAGATATACACAAAACAAAACTGCTCCCGAATCTTTTTATCAAGATCAAACACATAAGAAAAAAATATTTTTCCAATTTTCAATTTTTTGGTACCACATTTTGAAATTTAAATTTTTCTTAAAAATGTAAATAGCCGCCATTTTTAAACAAGATGGCGGATGAAGCTGGCCAACGAACTCGGTCGAGACATTGGTATGTACTATGTATAAACGAAGTTACATCCAAATCGGTTCATAAATACGCCTTTTATCGCGTGACAAAATTCAAGACGTTTCAAAATGTCAGACACGCTAGAAATTCAAAATGCTATAACTCAGCCATTTTTAAAGATATAGACGAAACAAAAAAGGCTCCGGAATCTTTATATAAAGGTCAAATACATAAGAAAAAAATAATTTTCCATTTTCAATTTTTTGGTACCACCTTTCAAATTTTAATTTTTTTTAAATTTTAAATGGCCGCCATTTTGAAACAAAATGGCGGATGAAGCTGGCCAACGAACTCGGTCGAGACATTGGTATGTACTATGTACACACCGAATTACATCCAAATCGGTTCATAAATACGCCTGATATCGCGTGACAAATATCTGGTCGTTTTAAAACGTCAGCCACAATAGAAATTCAAAATGCTATAACTCAGCCATTTTTTTAGATATAGACGAAACAAAAACTGTTCCAGAATCTTTGTATTAAGGTCAAAGACATACAAAAAAAATCTTTTTCATTTTATAATTTTTTGGCATCTCATTTTAAATTTTAATTTTTTTTTAATTTTTTAAATGGCCGCCATTTTGAAACAAGATGGCGGGTGAAGCTGGTCAACGAACTCGGTCGAGACATTAGTATGTACTATGTACACACCGAATTTCATCCAAATCGGTTCAGAAATAAGAGAGTTACAGTGTGACAAATGTCATGTATATATATATGGATGTATATATATATATATATATATATATATATATATATCAGTTTTGAACGGAGGGTAGTTTCGGGGTCTGGGGGTCATGATCGATGAAAATATACCAAAATTTTTTGAAATCGCTTTCCTCCTTTCCTCCAAACGGCTGCAATAGGTAGCTTTTTGTGATGAAAGCTACCTGAAAATTACTTTCAGGTGAATGCATATAATATAAAGGTATTTAAAATACAAATTAAAAATACCTTAAAATGTATTAGAAAAACCCAGAACGTTTCAGCCATTGCAAGGCCGTGATCAGTAGTATTTAAATGTTGTTATTATTTTCTTTGCGCTTATTCAAGAATTGTGAAGAAGAAAACATTGTAATTTAAAGATTGTATGTCAGATGAAATGCCAGATAAAGTTATTCAAATTTTCAACAAAACGAGCGTTCATCTATTATGCAGCAAATATCTCCATACTCCATGGATATCGCATGATAGTGCATCGTTACAAGCTGTATTTTTACGAGCAATTATTTCAATTGATTCTCTTATGATGGCTTCCTGGTAATTATTTGTACGAAAGACGATTTTCGATTTATTGAAATTTACTTTTATAGGTTGAGTTTGAGCTAATCTTGATAATACAGTAAGGAGGCTCTTTAATCTGAGATCTGCTTCATGTTCTTTCATTCTATCACGAAATTTTCTCGTCGTCATACCAAAATGAATAAATTATTTACTATCTTTTTTTTTATATTTTAAGCTCCTATCTTTTCTGAACATTTTGACATAATTGTTTCCTTGAAATTCCCATTAAAACAGAAGCTATAGCTTTTAGAATGATGCCGGCTCAATAGTTGAAGCGGCGTTTCCGAAACTTCCAAGTCAGTTTTCTCAAAATGGCGTTTTTGGGCATAATGTGCAGCATATTTAAAAAACTTCCCAATATTTTTTCACGTAATTTTCAAATATATCCTCCATGTTAGTCTTTATAAACTGAACCTAAAATTTCCTTCTTATTGTTCAAAAAGAAAAAAAATATTTCTTTAGGTGATTATAATGTTGAAAATTTCAAAATTTTGTATTAACTAAATACAACTTTGTATTAAAAATATAAAAATGCTTTAAATATAAATTTATTTTGATTCAGTGTAATTATTAGAATGTGAAGTATAATTAGACACCAAAATTTTCTATCTAGTGGCAAGATTTATTTTGTAATTCTGCGTGTTAGCTGTCATACCAATCTTCTGCTCGACAAATGTCTGACAGTTTGAAGCCTCAATAAATATTAATTCTGCATCTTGTAACTTTTTAAATAACATGAAATGAAAGAACATACTTATTATCTTTCATCCCTCAAAAATTTGTCGTTTAAAATAATATACACTTTAAGATATTAAATGTTTAAAATGGTCCTCTTTTTTTCTTTTTTTCCAATTTTAAGAGTCCCGAAATACCGTAATGTTTCTCATCAAAAGTTACTCTTATCAAAAGTAAATAGCAAAGTAAATTATTATTTTTCTGAAACCAAAGATTGCTGCTAAAATCTTGTTGTACATATATATTGTAAAAAGAAATTAAATTCTGTATTTTACAACAAAAGGTGCTGGCATACCACCTGGCAACACAGTTGCTGTAAAATTTAAAATCTGCTCTTTTTAAGAAAGCTGTAAACTTTCTCAAATCTGGTTAAAGTCGCGTTTCTATTGGCTGCGTGGTGCACGTGACAGGAAGAATTCAATTTTTACTTCACTTGTTGCTTGAATTCGATTTCACAGCATCGGTGCTTGAAAAATTACAACAGAAAGCTGAGGAAAAATCACAACATTTTTTTACAGTGTAAATTTTTTTATGTTCTTTAAATCTGTACATATGCAAAATTTTAACTTTTTGATGGTTTCATATCGAAGGTGGTGCTCTATCTCAACATAAATCTCGATTCAATATGGATAAACTTGGAAATCTAGGAATATTTTATTTTCATTCAGCATAAAGTAAACTCTCAAAAATATTTACATTCTACCATCAAAGTTGATGGCATCCCCGAGTCCTCATTACCTAATTTCTGACACTTTTTACATTTGATAGTTTTGAAGGGCAACCACTTTAAAATAATCGTACTCTTATTTGGCAATAAGCCACAGTTTTTTTTTTATCAGTGATAGAAAAAAGCAATTTCTTGTAAAGTTTTCAAGTATACATTGAAAAATAGCATATCGTTAGAATTAATTTCGTCTGACTGCATCTAAAAATATGTACTTTTAAACATTTTAGTTAATTAATCATTTCTAAAGAATCTATTTATTTATTCCCACCTCCATAAAGAAAGAGGATAAAAAGGAGTTAATTCTTTAATATTTATTTTTCAATATTTTTAATTAACTGCAGGAGTATCTGAAAGGTCACAAAACTATTTAAGCATAATTATTAACAATTCTTGCTGAAATCGTAAGCTTATTCGTTAAAACTATTTCTTCCTAGATATAAAAAAGGATTGTAGTTGGGGGAGATGGGAAAGAAAATTTAAGTGAAGCTTTGGCTGGAAGCAGATTTTGTCTATAGTATGACCCAGCCAGTAGATGATCAAATAATGTCATTTCTAGGGTTTTTTTTATTCTATTTCCTTCCTTTTAAATTTTAGAGATAAACTAACATGATTGTTACAATCCTTAATACAGGCATCCACGACTTACGTATTACGTATTATTATCTATGCTAAAGTACATAAGTACTTATTTAATTTTTATGTTTTTGGTATAAATAAATCTAATATTTTCACTTTTAGTGCCTTTTTTTAAACACATTGACAGCAAAGGTTTCCCTTACAACGCTCTTTATTGACACATAATTTACATGATCGGCTTGGTTTAAATTTTTTTTAAGTTGTTAACACTTTTTCAAACAGGACCTGATATCTTACATGAAAAAAAAAAAAAAATAAATAAACGCGTGTGGAACATAGACCCTCCTGATCCACTTACCCCATTTTTATGGGGCAACTGGACCCACGAGGAAAGAAAGATGAAATATGCATATTTTTATTTTTTTAAATATTAAAATGTAATTTTGAGCATTTCTGTCTGATAGAGGGAACCTAACTGAACACATTTACAGAAGTTCAGACTTTAATTGAGATCAACATTAGCTTTTTGAAGCTGAATTGTCAGAAGCTCCCAGAGTCACATTGTAAAATCATGGCCCAGTTGCCCCAACTAACCTTACCAATAAGTTTATTTAATAATAACTTAAAAAATAGAAAAATAACTTTGAGATACACAACCTTGAATACATTATAATTGAATCGACCATTTTGAAAAGGGGTCAACTCCTATGCTACGAGTTGACTCCTTTTCAAAATGACCGATTCAATTAAATAATGCATAGTTCAACATTCATACTTTACACACTTTTAACTTTGACTAGGAAAAAAAAAACAAGAAGTAAATACAGGCAACCCTCGACTTACGTAATACTCGACTTATGTAAATTCACACTTACGTAAGAAATCTCGAAAATTACATTTGTAAACGTACTAGCGCGTTTGATACGTAGTTGCATACTTTTGATATTTATTTTATAAATAAAATATATAGATATAAACCACAACCGTAATATAGTTTATATATTAGATATTGTTATATTTTTATTGGTATGTACAATAAAATCTATAACAAAAAAACTTAATCTTTATTGTTAGTTATTCATAGTAATAATCTAATTCACAATACAGTTTTTATGCTTATTAAGTATTATTTTATTTTGTGAACTCTTTTCATTTGTCTTGCCATCAGAAATTCATGCAGAATAGGTTAAATGAGTCCTATTTAATTATTTCTTATCTTTACAGTCGTTTGATGTAGATTCAAAATTGTTATAAATCAATTCATCCATGTTAGATTTATAAATTTCGTATTCCACAAGATATTTGAAAAGTGTTATAAAAGTTTGTTTTTGTATTTGTTCACGAGTTTATAGTTTATATACGAGTAGATACTGTCGCATGATGCTTTATTTATAAAATAATACGGTGTAAATAATATATATATATATATCTATATATATATATATATGTATATATACTTACTTTTATATACATAATAAATATTGTAGTTTCTTACAAAAATTTACCTAAGCAACTTACAAATTCGACTTACGTAAAATTCAAGTTACATAAAACTTTTCCGAACGCATTACTTACGTAAGTCGGGGGATGCCTATGTAATGAAAAAAAATGAAATCCACCGAAATTAAATAGCAGCAAAATTTTAAATAAATAAATTTTTTTATTGCCATTTTCCCAGTGGCTGATCAGGCGAAAGAAGTCAATCGAAAATCTAAAAATTAATCTTTAAAATATGGCTGTGATTAACAATAATTCACATAAAAATATTACTTGAAATAAGTAAGATGGAAGTGGATTATTTTAACTTACCCTCATTGTCTCCAGCTAATCAAAAACTAAATGTTTATATTTTCTAATAAAAAAAGAATTCATAAAATGGCTTCCCATACAGCAGACAGCTGACAACAATGAGAAAACAGATGCACTAACCTTCAAAGAAAAATATTATGTCTAGTGCCACTTACAAAATTCATTTTCGCTTGAAATGGCGCAATATTTCAAAAAGTTCTTCCGGCCAGTGCCGGGAGAAAGAGGTAGTTTTCATATTCCTTATTTTTAAAAAGGCTTAAATTATTCAAACACACGAAGCTCAATTTATTGAAACAGATTATAGGAGATTCAATACTAAATTTTATCAATACTAAATCATTATGAATGAGAATTTCGCGAAATTAGTCAGCTTTATCCAAGCTGCTTTTATTTAAAGTAACATATATTTGGTTGCCAAATTCGGCGATATCTTGAAGTTACTGCCATTTTAAGACAACATAGTGGGTGAGGCTAACGAGTGAACTTGGTCGAGACCTTAGTAATTCCTGTGCACATGCTCACTCACATCGGAATCGGTTGATATATACAAGTTCTGTCGCAGGCAAAAAATCAGATTTTTCAAAATGTCACCCACATTAGAAATTCAAACTGCTATATCTGAGCCATTTTTTAAGGTAAAGACAAAACAAAAAATGCTCCGGAATCCTTATATCATGGTCAAATACTTTCAATTTCTATTTTTTTGCACCTCACTTTAAATATAATTTTTTTTTATTTTACGGTCTCTATTTTGAAACAAGATGGCTGATGAAGCTGGTCAACGAACTTGGTTGAGACCTTACGATATACTATCCACATGCATTCTTACATTGAAATAGGTTAATAAATACGCGTGTTACCAAGCGACAAATATCAGATCGTTTTAAAATGTCAGCCATGCTAGAAATTTAAAGTGCTATAATTCAACCATTTTCTAAGATATATACGAAACAAAAACTGCTCCGGAATCTTTGTATCAGGGTCAAACACATAAAAAAAATATTTTTCATTTTTCAGTTTTTTGATAACTCATTTTAAATTTAAAATTTAATTTTTTTTAAATGGCAGCCCTTTTGAAACAAGATGGCGAATGAAGCTGGCCAACGAACTCGAACGACACATTGGTATGTACTATGTACACACCAAGTTACATCCAAATCGATTCATAAATACGCCTGTTATCGCGTGACAAAAATCAGGTCATTTCAAAATGTCAGCCACAATAGAAATTCAAAATGCTATAACTCAGACATTTTTTTAGATATAGACGAAACAAAAACTGTTCCGGAATTTTTGTATTAAGGTCAAACACATATAGAAAAAATATTTTTTATTTTCGAATTTTTTGGTACATCATTTTAAATTAAAAAAAAATTAATTTTTTTAAATGGCCGCCATTTGTAAACAAGATGGCGGATGAAGTTGGCCAACGAACTCGGTTGAGACATTGGTATGCACTATGCGTACACGAAATTTCATCCAAATCGGTTCATAAATACGAGAGTTACAATGTGACGAAGATCAGATGTATATATATATATATACTTTTGAATGGAGGGTGGCTTCGGGGTCTGGGGGTCATGATCGATGAAAATATACCAAAATTTTTTGAAATAGCTTTCCTCCGAACGGCTGCAATAGGTAGCTTTTTGTAATGAAAGCTACCTAAAAAAAAATTAATGGCCGCCATTTTGAAACAAAACGAAGGATGATGTTGGCCAACGTACTCGGTCGAGACATTGGTATATACTGTGTACACACCAAGTTATATACAAATCCGTTCATAAATACGTGTGTTATCGCGTGATAAAAATCAGATCGTTTCAAGATGTCAGCCACACTAGAATTTCAAAACTCAACCGTTTTTTAAGATATAGACGAAACAAAAAATGCTTCGGAATCTTCGTATCAAGCTCAAACACATAAGAGAAAATCTTTTTCGATTTATAATTTTTTTGTACTTCATTTTAAATTTAATTTTTTTAAAATTTTAAATGGTCGCCATTTTAAAACAAGATGGCGGATGAGGCTGGCCAACGAACTCGGTCGAGACATTGCTATGTACTATACACATTTCTTGTTACATCCAAATCGGTTCATAAATACGTGTATTATCGCGTGACAAAAATCAAATCGTTTCAAAATGTCAGCCATGCTAGAAATTCAAAGTGCTATAACTCAGCCATTTTTTAAGATATAGACGAAACTAAAAATGCTCCAGAATCTTTGTATCAAGCCCAAACACATAAGAAAAAAATCTTTTTCACTGTCTAATTTTTTTGTGCCTCATTTTAAATTTTAAATTTTTTAAATTTTTTTAAATGGTCGCCATTTTGAAACAAGATGGCAGATGAAGCTGGCCAACGAACTCGGTCGAGACATTGGTATGTACTAGGGGCTGTGCATATATAACATTATCACTTTAGGGGGGAGGGGGGGTCTGGCACTTGATATCGTAAGATATCGCTGGGGGGAGGGGGGGTTTGCTTTTTGATATCGATATCATTTTCGATCCAACCAAACTTTTCTTTTTTCAATAACTTTTTGTTTACGTCCAGGTAGTCTGTTATCTTTTTTATTATTACTATTTTTATATGTTTTTATGAAAATACAAAGCTATTATTAAAGCCGTTACATTTTTATAAAATCATTTCATTCCGAAATTTGAATACCTCAATACCTTTGACATTCCTTTTCTTCTGTTCTATGCACATATAATTCGCTGTTAGAGAAATCAGGAGCATAATATGTAGAAAGCGATACTTGCATTTACCACTAAAGAAAGTCAAAGAATATTTGTTGATTAGTTCTGCTTTTAACTTTCCCAGGCAGGGGGCAAATGCAAGAAAACAATATTACTTTTGAATGCATCATGTAACAATAAGCTTTTATTGAGTACCTTTAAATAGAAACTAACTCTTTTAGATGTTATTTGATATAAATTTACTTCATGTATTGATATTTTAATGTCTTCTTGAATCCGTAAAGCATGCAACTAATATATGTATAATCATATGCGTATGTCACGTGTAACAGCGTGTAAAAAGACAGAAGAAGATTAGAAATTTTTTTTAGACATTGATAACGATAACATCGAGGGGGGGGGGAGGGGTCCGACTAATGATAACGGATGATATCGTAAGGAGGGGAGGGGGTCCAAAATTAGCCAAATGTTGATAACGTTATATATGCATAGCCCCACTATGTACCCACGAAATTTTATCCAAATCGACTCATAAATACGAGAGTTACAATATGACAAAGATGATATATATATATATATATATATGGATATATATATATATATATATATATATATATATATATCAATTTTGAAAGGAGGGTGGTTTCGGTGCCTAGGGGTCATGATCGGTGAAAATATACCATAATTTTTCGAAATCGTTTTCCTCCGAACGTCTGCAATAGGTAGCTTTTTGTAATGAAAGCTACCTAAAATGTGATCAACTACTGGAATAGTATCAACTACTGGCGGGGTCACCTTTTATGAAACACACAAAATGTGCAACTTTTAAATTATGAACAGTTATATTTTCAAGAGTTCTTTTTTATTAGGTGTATTTTTAAAAATTTGTAAATACAAACCAAAATTATGGTAACGACATTTTAAATATAGTTACTCGATAAATATCGTAGTGTCTCCAGTTTCCACTTTAAAACTGGTCTTATTCTTTCAACTACGTCTGTTCTTTTACTCAACTCATTCGAATCATTCATTCATTTACTCATTTAATGTAGGTCATTCAGTTATTTAAATGAATCATATCCATAATGTCGTCAGATTTTATTTAATTTATGAGACCTGTAGCGTTGAAGCTGTTGTCGCGACTATTCTTAACTCATTGCAATAAAGTAACGAGTGTTGCTCGCTTTTCGTGCCAAATGTAAAATGTCAAGCTACACTCCTCACGCGACTCAAGTTACTTAAAATGTTTCAAGTATCACACAATTTGTACAGTTCCTATTTAAAAATAAATTTAATTACAATCCCATCTAAATCCGGCATACTCACTACACATGATACAGGCTCACATTGAACTCGTGAGCCCGGGAAGGCGGGAGTAGGTTCACAACCCAGAAATGGGGATTGAAACTAATATCCCGAAATATCTTTTTAATACCACGATTAGTTATAATCGCCTTTAAAATGTCAACTTTGGGATTTGTATTGAGACAATAGACAAAACTTATGAACATTCTATTTTTCCCAAACATTTATTAGTCTTTTAAGAAATGAATCATCGAAACATATAAGGTGTGACTATAAATTTCCAGGACAGGATTGTAGCAAAAATTATTAGAATTGAAAGTTTGTTTGTTGGATAACAGTGATCCAGTAGGTGATTGGTTAACGAATACTTTCACGAGAGATTTTTATGTTCGGATAACGAACACATGTTAGGTTAACGAACACTTTACAAAACAAATGCAAGAAGAAGCAATGCTGTGTTTCAGATTTGCTGTTGTATTTAATTGTATCTATTGTCAGAGAACATTTTAACAGCTGTACTCGTATATGTATAGCCTAATTAATTCATGGGTTACCGGGGTTCGGGTCTTACATTTTAGAACTCGCAAATTAGAATGAGCAGATTAGAAACATTAACTTTTACATTTTGTGTTTCTTCTTAAAGAAATATTTTTAATTGCAAATTAATTATTTCGATTGAAATTTATTTCACAAATTATTAACAGACTCTGCAGTAAACACGATATTTTAGAGAACGAAAAGTTTTTTTAAAGGTCAAACTGATATGGTTTAATGCCGTAGTCAATGAATGTAATCCTAAAAGTTTTTACAAAAGGTATGTCATTAAATTTTTTTTTATTAAACACGCTAAGACAATTCAAAGACATCAAAATACGATCTGTCCATATTAAACAAGGACGTATATTAACCCTATTATAAAAGGGAGATTTATATTATTTATTTCTATACTATTTAACTTTTAAGAACGAATTAATTGAATTCCTATACAAATCTATACTAAATCTGTGATCAGTTAACGAACAATTTGTTTAAATTACAAATGGATTAAGTTCGTTAATCGATCACCCTGTTGTATTTGAATAATCACGTATCTGCGCATGATATCTACGTTGCCTGACATTCTAGTTTTACTATCTACGCTGCCTGACATTCTCGTTTTACTTTCTGGTATTGAAACATGAAAGAAACCGTTCACTGTTAAAGTATTGTTGTTGAGGTGCAGGAGCAGAGAATAAAGATTAAATTTCGTTTCAGATTCGGAAAAAATGGTAGCGAAACAGTAAAATGCTGCAGTAAGTGTACAGTACTGACGCATTATCACGTTTTGGCATTTTTGAATGGTTTTGATGTTTTCGACGATTTCTGGATATTGAGAACATCACGAAAAATCTGACGTCCGAAATTAGAAGGATTCCCAAAAATGACGTTTGCAAGTTGTTTCAAACAATTGTCGTGCGCAAAAGTGTATTACGCCAGACTGAACTTACTTCGAAACCTATTAAACAGTTATGCACCGTACATTCATATTTCAGAAGTTATTTCACCTGTTCTGGAAATTAATAGCTACACCTTGTAAATCAAGATGCCGTCCAATATAGCGGACTAAAGAATTTCAAGTTTGAAAAAACTGGCAATCTGCGTAGGTTCCAGGTTATTCAAAACATGGTCTGAAAAGAGAAATGCATTTCTTTATATTAATTAACATAATTTCTTATGTAATAAACCTAAAATACATTGAAAGAGTTTAGAGAAAGAACAAAATGGTGGACAGTCGATATCAATGTTGATGTTTTTACCCATTTTTTGGCCTCTGACCTGTTGTAAAAAATATTTAATAGGGACAATTTTAACATATTAGGTATATAGTCAAAAATGTTTACTTTGTTGAGAAACATTTTCAAGTCAATTAATTAACGATTGAGTCGCTAGAACCTGCGCAGATTTTAAAAATCTTTTTCGACGAAAACCCGTTTAAAGTTTTCGTAAACTTTACGATCCATAAAATTTTTTGCACAAAATCGTCCGTTTTGCACAAAAAATATTTTTTGAGTTGCTGAACACGAATTTGAGGTCAGATTTTTAAAATTCAAAAGAGTCAAAGGATAATTAAAAAATATATATATGTTAACTTACACTTACTAACATCCCCAACTGTCAGCTCTGGATTTTGACGAGAGTGGTATCGTTCGAAAGCTCTTGCTGCCATGAGGATAAAAAAATGTATAGAAACTATACTCCCGAATCCAATAGTTCACGAGATATGGGCCCTTTTCTGTTTCGGAGGATAGAAATAAAGAAGTAAACAAGTTGGAAATTGAACGCAAACGTGACAAATGAGGTACGTTCGTGGTATAACTAGTTTTATAAATATTTTTTGCACCGCATATTGTACTGAATGTACATTTTAGTGCACTTTATCAGTGCATATCAATTTCATTCTGTTCGAAAGGCTGTAACATCAGCCAAATGCACTTGAAATCATTATTTGCCATTGGCCATAATGTAACGGAAAGCTTTTGACTGTCCCTGTCATTAAACTATACATCCGATTTTCATACAATTTGAAATGACTCGACAAAATTTTACAACAATTACATACTTAAAATTTCAGACCATTCAGTTGGATAGTTTTTGCTCTGTTATATGCGGACAGACGGACAGATAGACGGACAGACAGACGGACGGACTGAACGACGACTATATGTGCTACGTATTTATATAATTACGAACGCACCTAAAAAACAGCATGAGATTTCTTCAAAAGCTATCGAAGGCAGGAATTTTGTCATAATTAATCATGTTTGGGTTTTTATATGTAAAAGTATTGAAAACAGAAGTGTTTTCAACACCAGGCACAAACAATGAATGGCATTATTGTGTGACAATAAAACCGTTGCCTTGATACACTCCTAGAGCTTTTCGTCAAGACCCTACCCATGCTCCTTTTCCATCCCATGGGATCAGGCGAGGAGCTAGTTCGTGTTACTACTTCTACTATACTCGCAATTTGCATTTAGTACTCTCTAATTCGTAAAACAGTTTTTAAATCTTTTCTCTTTCTTCTTTCCTTTTTTCTATTTTCCGCTGCGAATATTTAGTGATCTATTCGATTCGGCAATATAGTTTCTACACATTTCTTGATCCTCGTGTCAAAAAACTTTCGAACGATACCGCTCTCGTCAAAATCCAGAACTGACAGTTGGGGATGTTCCCTTCTGTCTGATAATGGTACATACACTATATGGCCAAAGGTGACCGGCCACTTGCGATTTTGGACGTTTTGTTGAAAATCTAGAAAAATGCATCGATAAATATCTAGAAAAATTCATCAATTGATGTATGGATACAGCCTCTCATGTTTTTGCTTCATTTTGAGAACAACGGATTTTGAGTTTATTCTATCAACGGTAATTTTCGGAATTTTCAAGCCATGTTTTTGAGACTTTTACGAAAGTTGCTCTGTACACTTAGCAAACACATTATGCACATTATATTTTAATTGCATTCGGGCATGCGCAGTGAAACATTATTTAGTAAACCTGCTCATTTTTCATACAATTTTTACTATTTTTTAATTCTGATTGCAGGGTATTGTGTACAATGTTTTTTGTCATATTTTCTGAAAAGAACTTTTTTTTTATATTAAGAGTTCTGAAAATTATAAGCAAAAAACTTGTTAAAATTTGAGACTGTTTTTATGAAAATTTGAATTTATCTTCGAGTTTACATGCTATCCTTATAAACATGAACATAAATTATTACAATAAGCCACTTAATCCTAATCTAGGATGTATGAACGCTTTTGCTACATTAGTTTTGACAGGGTTATCCAAAAGATATTCGTTCTTTTTCAATTTGTTGGCGGTCCCCTATGGGGTTTCGAAAAAAAAATCTTCAATGAAATATATGACCTGTACCGATGAAATCATTTCTCGCATTGCGGAAGATACCGCGTTCTGCATTCACACCGAAAATCCCGGTTTCCAGACCAACAGAAATCCGTCATCGTTCCTAATAAAGAAAATTTTCCTATTAAATCAATTTGGAGATATGTATGGTATATCACTGTCACGAAAAGGTACATTTATATCACGAATTTATATCACGAAAAGGTCATTTTGCGGCCCAGAAGTGATAAATGTCAGGAAATGTAACAAATTTCCTAAGATTTTTATTCATATTAATATTTAAGATTTAAATAAGCTTTTAAATAAATTTTTGATCACAATAATTTCAACTTTAATCTTTTAATTTTAACTTTAATCATTTAATGAATATAAGTCAAAATTCCCATCCGTGGACGTCCCTACATCTAAAACACAACTTTCATTTTATTGACGTTTAAACAATTCATTTAATTTTTTTTTTTAATCGAAAATATCTAATTAAAAGTCTTTAGTTACATTTTAACTCAATGTTTTTTTAAAAAATGGTTTTATTTTTGCTAACGAATTAATTTATAAACTTTGTCCCTGGCCAAATCAGTCTCTCTCAGTGGGCACTGATAAAAAATGTGCCATAGATGACAGTAGTTTCAATTCATCCTTAGATAGTTTGAGAGAAAGAAAGCCTGTTTTTTTTTCGCTATAACTCTTTGTTCTGTTGTGAAATTATTGAATCTTTTCCAATTTATTAGTCCCATTTGGTTGGCAAAGTTTTCAGCATATTACTCGGTAGCCATCAGAAATAAGGCAAGAAAAAGCTAATTTATAATTATATTATAATACAAATTTTATACGTCTTAATGTTGCATTTGATTAAAAAAAAAAAAAAAAAAAAAAGTACCATTTTAGCAACCGAAAACCAAAGTAGTTAAAAATTCGAAACTTAATATTCGTCTCATCTGTGGACTTGGCATATCTATTTTTACTGATATTGTCCAGTTCATCAATCATTTATTAAACATTGTGTGCAGTATAAAGAGATATCAAGTACAAAGATTGAAAAGTAATGAAATCCTAATGCGCATTGTTTTTCAGAAAATTACATTCTCTAAATTAAAAAGTTTAAAACCTTTTTTACCCCATTTTGCCTTTTCTGTGTGAATGACCCTTAGCAGTTTAATTATGAAAATTAAATATGTACCAACTACGTCAATAATTACACAGTTATGTCTTTATTTAATTTTTTTAAATGGCCCTTCCCATGGCGCCCATGTCCATGTCAGAATTTTAAAGAAATTAAAAACTTGTGAAAAATAAAATAGAAAACTTGACCACTAATAATTGACCTACATTTTAAGTATTAAATCGTTACAAGATAAAGTAAACAACAATGAGTATCAATATGACAAATGGAGGTATTCAAGTGCCCTCGGCAGACACGCAGACTGCAAATGTCGAGAGTAAGCCTTTCTCTGCTGAAGTTATAGCCCCGACCTTTCTTCTTCCTTTCAAAGAAAATACATTTGAGTAATATTTTACTATAAACGATGAATAGAAAATCATTTCCGGGCCGTGTCCGATCTCTTTGTTGCCACTTTGCCCATAATGAAGCCATTACAAAATCTGTGGCATACTAGCGTCTAACCTAAATGACTTGGCATTTTCAAACACATGTCATTTAAAAGGTTATTTCACACTGATCAAACAGCATAAGAACAAATAATTATTACATTGCATATTATTTAGCTATAATCAAGAAATTGTACCACTTGCCTAAAATAGAAAATGCGAAAAAAAAAAAAACCCCAATAAAATGAGTTCAGAACTAGAAAAATGTAGCCTTCCGCTTCAATACTATTAGCATCTGTGACGACACTTTTTCGCCCAGTTCCTGCGTGGCGAGGGTACAATACAGCGGAAAAAAATCAAATGGCTACTTTTCCCACATTGGTTTCTTTACCCGTCCTTATCCTACTTTTATGAAATAGATTTTTTTCTTGCCATTTTGTATGGTTTCGAGAGAATAATCCACGTAGCAATTTGCACAGTTTTATAACCTGGACGTCCTTTTCCGTACGGCAGACCGTTACGTTTGAAAGGCTGTAGCAACGTAAATGAATGGATTAAAAACTCCTTTTAGCAGCACATTATATACAGACCGGGACGGTCCAAGTCTGCAGAGAAAAAATAAACCAGGGCTTGGCCAGAGTCTAATGAGAGAAAATCGGAAGCCTGCTGTAAGGTTAAAGACAAAATAACTTCTGTTGTTATAGCAACAGTCATTAGCGAAAAAGATATCAATGTAGGAATCTAAAGCATCACGATTGATTTTGATCATCAGCGGTTCACCGTCGTGTCGTTAGAAAAAAAGATGAAAAAATTGACTTTAGAAAAACATTTCTTTGAAGCAATAAATATTAATATTATTTTAACCCTCTTGTGCATAAATTATTTTTCATTATTTTTCATTATTCACAAAAAAACCCCCCTTTTTTTGTGATAAATGAGAAACCATTATAAAATAATTTTATTATTGCAGTGCATGCTAGGTATTATCTGTCCACAAATCAAATCTCCATAAATGAATGCTCAAAATTTTTTTGCTTAATAATGCAATAATTATACGACCTCATATGAGGTCCGTATGCATGAGAGCGTTAAAATAAAAGGTACCATTAGAACAACAAAGGTACCATTTATCCATAGGTTACTTTATAATTTTTAAGTCTATCCTGGGTCGCGTGATCGCAATTTTAGGTGGTAGAAAAACGGATTATTTTCTTTTATTTCTGCATTAAGTTCCACGTTTTTTCCCAGACATGCGTAGAAGTAAGTGATCAAGACGCCGGCGAACTGGAGACAACCAAAGATTGCTCACTAGTGTTCGATGGGGGTTTTTAATTAATATCTTGGATAATTATTAAAAAATTAAAAATCTGAAACTAAGATTCCTTGTCTTCGTCTATCCTTATCCAATTTTGAAAACCTCTAAATACAATAGATTTCCTTAGCCATCGCTAACAAACAAACGCACAGACGGACATCTTCTTTTTTACGCATCTGCCTTAAGTTACCACACTTGTACGGCCGTGGAAATAAAAATAAACGCCTCCTACTAACTCTGCAACAAATTATTTTAGAAGTAAGTTACTAGTACCAAACGATTAGAAATAATGTCTATTTCTAAATTAGGTATATAAAATTTGCTTAGGGGCCATCTACATATCAAAACAAACCTAAAGTTTGTTTTTTCAATAGCAATATCCTAGGTTGGCAGCATTTATAAATTCTACACCCTTCAATTAACCCAAATACAAATTTTCATGAAATTCGTTCGATTAGTTTGAGAGAAATTAATTATTTTATAAAATGAACATACTTTAGGGACTGTATTCAAATTCAAGTTCGGTACTCGATTGTTCAGTACTACAGAATGACTAAGTCACTTATTAATGTGTTATTGCTTGTCAATAGGACGATTTCACTCACTATGTTTCGACTACAGTAGAGAGCCGATTATTCGAACAAGTTGGGACCGACCTAGTTCGGATAAATGGACAGACAATTTAAGGGATGTCTGACTGTACTAGAACTTTCGCACGATATCTAAGCTTAGGAATGGCAACACCAGTTAGTGCTGGCATGTTTTTTTTCTTTACATTTTTATCATTAAAGTTTTTTTTCTCTTTTTATCATTTTCTGTACTCCAGAGACTATAATTTAAGCAAAAAAGCTTTTGATTGTTGCTTGCTTCAACGAAGACGTTGTTTTCAATGCTGCCCTATCTCTAATTCTTCTTAAATACGTTAGTTGAATAGAATCAACGTTCTTCTGCCATTCGAGTCATCTCATAGCTGTTTCCAAATATTCAAAGGCTTCGTTATGTGATAGACCTGGAATATTTTCAGAGCATTCGTTTTCATTTTCTTCAATTTCTTTCATCATGAATATCATCCATAATCTCATCATCATATCCAGGGTCATGTTACTTCACTATTTAACCACTCGTTAATTTCATTTTCACAATAGCTTAGAATTCTTCCCATCTCCTTTATTGTTTTACATTCGTCATTTTCTGATCCACTATCAATTTTTTCTTTTTATAAAATTTTATTCCAAGCCAATGGATAAATGGGAGTTCGGTTTAAAAAAAGTTTTGGGAGAAATAGGGTGTTCGGATAACTGGAAGTTCAGTTAAAATTTTTTTTCGAGAGAAATAGGCTGTTCGTATAATTGGTAGTTCGGTTAATTGGAGCTCCGATAATCGGCGCTCTACTGTATTGCCTGCCCAAATGTTTCAATAAAATGAATAAAATATATTTTTTTTCAAAGTATGCTTTTCTGCACATTATACACTTAAACCATCATTTTGACGTTTTTGACGTTTTTAAAGCGCAACTTAAAAACTACTTGGAAGAAAAATTTGAAATTTTGAATTCGCATAAAGTAGGACATAATAAATATAAATCTATAAAAAAAATGTAGGTTGCAATTCATATTTTTCTCGCAAACTAATTTCATAATTTCATAATTCATATTATAATTTTTTTAATTACCAATTCAATGTATTTATGTTTGGGATTTTTAGTATTATAACCACACAAAAAATTATCACATTTGGATTACAATTTCAGGAGATATTAATAAAAACATGAAAATGTAATTTAACGTTAGAAGATCTAAATTTTGAATATTTATTATTCAATAATTTATCTTCAAAAGGACTTTAAAATTTGTACCTAGGCATAGCTTGTACTGAAGATTTAAAATATATTGTCAAAATTGGGTGTTGCCATTAAAAAAGCACAGTTTGGTCTGATTTTCATTTGCAGATGCCTCTAAGCAAATTATATATGTATCATTTAAAAGCAGACTTTATTTCCAATCGTTTTGGTACCACTAACTTTGTTCTACTATAACTTGTTGCAGAGGGTGTCTTTCCACGATTGTACATTGTACAAGCGATTAGTTCCATATTTATTCCAGTAATTGGTTGTCAAAAAATTAACATTTCAGGACTTCTAATAAAGTTATTTTTACATTTAAGACATCCATCAGATATATTTTTTTAAAAAGTGACACTTTGACCAATATTTCAGTAGTTTTCAAAAGTACTGAATTCGTTTAAAAAGAGAGTGAAATTTACAACATCAACATTATCTGTAAGAAAAAATGTTTAAATTTTATATCTGTTTGAATTTATTATTTATCTCTATTAGCTCAAAAATTATGAAAGATTTTACAAACCTTTGAATTTTGTGAAAACGTGAAAAATTACATGGTTCAAATCCTTCTAATGAAAAAGATTTTCAAGATCGATTTTTTTTTGCATATGGATTAAAAAAAAATTCTATAGGTTTTAACCATAAAATACGGGGAAAAAATCGAAATTCTATGGTATAACACTATGGGGAACAAGGATACAAAACTTTTCCAAGAAAACATAAGCACATGGTTACTTCAACAAAAAATTTAATGTTAGGAAGAATAGTTAAAAGGAAGGAAATCAAACCGCTCAAAAACCTCCAGAACTTTTATTTGTTTGACAAAGAAAAAAAAAATCTAGCAATTTTATTTGCGATAAATAGTTTAAAGATTATGTTTTCTTTCAGGCAACAAGGTCGTTTTCTCTAACATTCTGTGATTGTGCTTTTCTGGTATGTAGTGAACCTATATCTGTAGTAAACTAGTTTAGGCAACCAAGTTTCGCTTTCTAACGCTTTTATATACTACTTTTTTCTTGCAAGCATGTACATAACAGTGCTGTGATACTGTAGTGTGATGATGTAGTGTATTCATTAACGAACTGGATTGCATACACCGTAAGAAAATCGTTTTCTTTTAAATTTTTGTATGTGGAGTTTTGGAAAAAAGACAACATAGCTCCGTCTTGAAATATTTTTTGACACTTTACAATACTCATCTTTACTGTATGAAACACAGGGTGTCTAAATTAATATCTATGAGTGAGGAATTCAAATGCCTCGGCAACCACTAGTGTTAAAGTTGTACTGTTTTGTAATTTAGAAATAGAATTTCATTTTTTCTTTCTTTACTCTTTTATTTACCAATATTTGGAAGATCGTAAAATTATTAGAGTGCAAGTATTTCTTGTTTATTCACAAGCATGCAAAACAGCGTATTTTGCAGTGAGTCAATCAGTCGGTTGCGTATTGCATTTGGTTCGCAAAATTCAGTTGTTGATATTGTACCTATTTCAATAGATTTGAATTTATTCCTTGAATCATAATCAGTACTGAACCTTATGTTGCTCTATAAGCGATGCTTTGTGCTCACCAGTGAGCAAATCCTGCCAGTTCTTGGAAAAAAACTTATCAACAATAACAATACCCGGACAATTATATCATCATTGAATACCGAGATATTTAAGCTTCTTATTTAATAATATCCAGGTTACCTGCATATTTTTTACAGAATATAGAGTGGTTCACTAAAAGGTAAGTCCCGGAGAATGTTAATTGAAGAAGTAAAATACATTAATGTGTATTCCAAATGTGTTTGGGAGCTTACAAAGGACATTTCCAACACCCCCATGATTCCTTATTTTTTAAACATAGAGGTGTATCTAATTGTCTTGTTTTATTTTCTTCTGTATTTTTTTCTAAACCCATTAGTCTAGTGGGCTATCTTTTAGTGGTACACTCTATATATTTGCAACACATTAACGCTATAAATATAAATATTCTGAATATTCTTGCAACAATGTAACATAATAAGAAATATAAGAAATACGAAAAAAAAAACTATTTTTATCTTACTTGGCGTCAAAAATGTTAAATTAAAACTTAAATAAACGTAGAAATCCATAATATATTGAAACATGTAGATTACAATTGCATAGCTGTCAACCTTCTGGTTTTGTTTCGAGAGAAATGCATACATTTCAACAAGAAATTTTATTTAATGAAGGAAAAGATATAACTACTACATAGTCAAAAAGTAACATTTTATTAAAAAAATAAATTCTTTTTAAAAGTATGTATATCTAATTAAAAAAATCCAGAAGTTTGGCTGCTATCCAATTGTATTGTAGTTTTCAATCATTGCTAATAAAACCACTAACCCATAAAGTATTAAAGAGACATCTGTTTATAAATTAATTACCTGATAATTCGCTAATTAATTAATCACATATTTTATTTACAGCATTCTGGATTATGTAAAGTACTATTGAGGAGGTGGGTTTCAAAGCTATCCTTATCCAGAAAATCAAATTTCGAGAAATCGCAAAAAACCTCTGGCTATGTCCATTGGTTTTCATAGCAAACAAAGATTTTACAATAGTAGAAATACAGGATAAAGTCAGTTTTTTTGCAGATTGTTTTGTTTTTTCGGTGCAGGTTTACCAATAGAACGGATTGATAGAGAAAACGCGATTTTTTAAATTTTGGGTAAGTCAAGTTTTGAAACTTACGTCCTCTATTAGATAATCGTAATATTTAAATAGTGATCTGTAACTTATTTTGCAGAAGTTCGACTTTCTAAAGCCCCTGGTAGGATTTATGCTACACCCACTGTTGCGAATTGGGCGGGACTTTTTTTTTATTATTCAGATTGCTTGCTTGTTACCACTTTTCTTAAAATAATAATATTCGCCTCGTTTAAGTACAGATTAAATAAGGCGAGTATTATTGTTTCCAAAAAGTGGTGACATTCAAGCAATCTGAATAACCTCCCGACCAACTAGCAACTCTTATGGCAATTCAAAGGAATTACAGGATTAAAGATTACAGAGAAAGTTAAGAATTAAAACCTATATTTGCTCACTGATTTTAAGGGTTTCGTTCATCTGACGAAACCCTATTCGTCTCACTCTTCTGTCTGTCTGTCACAGAGCCCATTCTCAGAAACTATATATATTAGAGACTTGAAATTTTGCATACTTATATCTGAACACCTTACATCAAGCGGCAAATCATAAAAAATTGAAAAAGTCTTATATTTACCCCTCTGGACTCTGACTTGTGTATTTTTTACCCCTCCGGTCTCTAACTTGTGCATTTTAAGCAGTTTTCTAAATCAGCCCCTAATTAAGTTGGAGACTTGAAATTTTGAAAACTTGTAGAAGAACACTTGCAATCACATGAAAAATCATAAAATTTTTAAAAAGTCTTATATTATATACACCTAACTTGTGGATCTAACTTGTGCATTTTAAGCAATTTTTCTAACCTTCCCCCCTTTTCACCCTGGGGACACTTTTATAACTTTTGCCGACACACCTCAAGGGATATATCATTAAACAGCCCTTTGACCACTCTTTCATATTATGCACCATAACCTTACATATTTTAGTTCCACTTTTTTTCACCAGGAGGCACCTACCTATCTCGGGTGCTATAGACCCGATCCCCTCGATTAATATATCTACGGATAGGTTGTAAAACGGGGTTTTGTTCGGATAGAGGTTTGTTTAGAATAGAGTGCGCTTAGAATTTGGTTGCGAAATGTGGAACTAACAGACTTTGCAAAAGGATAAAGTGTTTTGAAAGGAATATTAAACGAAACCCTCTGTGAGATCTGTGAGACTTATCCACTTGTTTTCAAGTTCAGAATGCTGAAAAAAGAGGTCGAACATAAGAAGAAAAAGTTAAATGAATTAAAAAATAAAATAAAGGTAAGGAAAAATAACCAGTTTATAATTTAACAATCAAAGATCTATACCACACAAAAATATTAGAAATATTTATTTTACTTTATAAAAAATTAGATTAAATAAGGCGAATACAATTTTGTGATTTAAATATTAAACAGAATATTTTTAACTTGAAATAATGGTGCCATGCTCTTTGGAAATTCTAGGGAGCCTAGTAGTTCCTAGGAGCCTAGAAAATTCTAGGGAGTCATCTCAGTCCCGTTACCTCATATTCTATCTCTGTCGGCTAACTCCGGAATGTCTCGCTCAAGTTATATTATACAGCAAACATTGTACTCCGTATTTTAGATTTGCCCTTGCATTATTAATCTACTAAATTAACAGATTCGGTCAAAGGGAGAATCGATTTTACCTTTCCCTTAGGGATTCTTTCATGCTACTATACAGTGATAAAGGAAGCCGCGAATTAATTCACCCCGAAATTATACTTAGGGCTATTTTATCAAGTGACAAATAATAGAAAACATTCATACAATTGCTCAGTTTTTTCAGGTTTGTTGGGAAAAATGCAACGGAACCAATTGGATTTTAACAACTACAAAGACATGCACAGATGCTCTATTTTATATCATTAGGGATATCATGATTGGGTATCATTAGGAGTGCTATGATGGGATAACATTGCTGTATGTTGATTAAAAAAAATATGACATTCGGGGCTTTAGTAAGCTTAGAGAAGAAACAGTCCTGGAGGCAGCGTCAAATTTTTTGCCACCAATTTTAACGTCGATGAATTTGATATATATGTCAGATTAGATAGTGCAGACAACGAAATTGACAATCAGTTAGCGCACCAGCGTAGGAGGAGGTGTTACCATAGTAACATTGCAGAGGCCACAAATGAATGGCGACCCTATTACTGTCGATGCATCGAAATCGTGCTAACATGAGTAATCGGGTTGCTATTAATTTGGCATTGCAGCTGGGTGCACGACGTTGCTGTGACAACACCTCCCACTGTTGCACCGGGCCTATATCCCTAGAGTAGATAATCGGCCGTCAAAAAACCAACCAAACCAAACTCACTGTTGCACTCAGCCGACTAACAGTTTCTGCACCATCTATTCTGCCATATATATTTATCAAAATAATCGACGCTAAAATTGGTTGCAAAAATGCAACGCTGCCACCCGGCCGATGAGAATATCATATATATAAAATGAGCAAGCAATTTTGGGTATCCGGTTGATTTCAAAAACGGCTGGAACGATTTTCACGAAACTTGACTATTATACTACACCCAGCCCGAGAGAACGATCTAGCTAATTTCCGAATTCAGAAAAGTTTGTTTTCACAGGTAAAAGTAAACTCAGCATCGAAAATGCTGCTAGTTATCAATCGAAAAATGTTTTAAAGATTTTCACGAAACGTGCCACCTATACTATTTCTAGCACAGAAGTATACTATTTCCAGCACTATTTCTAGAAAGCTATATATTTAGGTTTCGAAATCAGGAAAATTCGTTTTGACCGGTTAAAGCAATTTCAGCACTGAAAATACAGCCCCAATTCGAAGACATCTGACGATTTAAAAAAAAATGGGCCTTCTATAGTAATTTGAGCACGAGAAAGCGATCTAGTTAGGTCCACCATTTGGGGAAATTCGTTTTGACAGATTAAATCAATCTCAGCAATGAAAATGTTTCTATAAATCGAAAAAAAAAGATGTGACGATTTTCTCAAAATTAGCCTTATTCGAATATGAGAAAACCATCTAATTAGGTCTTGACTCCGGAAAAATTTAATTTGATAGGTTTAAATAAAAAAAATAATTTTTAGTAATTAGTTCTCGCCAATAATATTGGTCATTAATCACGATCAGCCACATGATTACAGACAGATTTTTACTTTGTCGTAAATGTAATGTAAGTCTTCCTGTTTAGTATTTTATAAGCAATATTGCCTTTCAAATGATGTATAATTATGATGATATTTAATATTTCAGATTTTAATTGCTTAAAAGACGTACAGCGAACAGAGTGAAAAAGTCTCCAAACCGGGACTCGAACCCAGGTCATCGGTATAGCGCATCGACGTTCTACCAACTGAACCACTTGGAACGACAACCACCCTGGCACTTTTCACTATCATATGTTGACAAGGCTAAAACCGCAGCACAAGATGGACTTTTTTTTCCCGTGAGCCACCGCCTCTGGGGCAAAGACGGAAACTAAAGACAATCGTGTTTGCCCTAGAGGCGGTGGCTCACGGAAAAATATTCTAATATATGATAGTGAGAAGTGCCAGGCTGAGTATCGTTCCAAGTGGTTTAGTTGGTAGGACGTCAGTGCGCTATACCGATGACCCGGTTTCGGTTCCCGGTTTGGACACTTTTTTATTATGTTGGCTGTACGCCTTTTAAGCAATTAAAAATTTAAAATATTGTTCAATGCAAGGTGTGAGAAATTTTCTACAGAAAAAATTTCCAAGAATTATATATAGATTTATGATGATGTTTGATGGCTTAGAACTTTCTGTGATTACCTAGTATGATTTACATAAAAGGAGACACGGAAGCACATGATCAGATAAGTCTCGATTGTAGCAAATAGTATTTTAATATGTTAAAGCGAACTTAATTGTCCGGGAGGCAGAGACCTTTTTAAAAACCATTTTATACAAGCTGAAATCCAAATATATAATTGATCTTACTCGAATATCACGAAAAAATCGGTCAGCTGTTGCTACAGCAGTGAATGCGGCATCCGTTTCTCTAATCAATGGGAAATGAATGGCAACCAGATTACTACAGAAAATCCTCGTTACACCTACACTATTCTTAATTTTAAATTACTTAATTTGTATGGAAAATAGGGTTGAATACCGTAGCAATAAAGCAATTTGGTACTTAACGACTGCTGAAATATAGAACAAAAATATCTTAATTTTATTTCGACAACATGAAGAAATTGGATACAGTATTAGAAATACAGAAAAAAAAAGAAATAAAAAACGAAATATAAGCATTTGTTATTAGTATTTTTAGAAGGTAGAAATGATATTTTTATGTAGAAAAATAAATTGTGTTCACTCAAATACAATGTCAATGCAGAAAAAAAATTACCGAGATAGGTCACTCAGATAGTATTCTTTTATACAAGCAAAAAATATATAAAATACATACGTAAAAGTTTAGAAGAAAAAAAATTAAATTTACCGCTGCAATCACACGCACATATTTATTTTATAGTTGAAAAAATCCCTGCCGGCTCGGCTTACAGGCATAGGTAGATTTTGAAGTTAAGTGCTAACTTCACCAATAAAAACTAAATGAAGATTAGAGATTAACCCAGTTTAAAAAAATTTTCTGGCCGCTTTTGGCGAGTTTTTAATTTCATTTTACTGTAAGAGCTGGTTTTATCGGAATCATGTTAATACGATAATTTTTTCTTCAAGCCCTATTTCTTTTATTTTTATTTTCATACTTTAAATGTTGGTCCTATTAAAAATTTGTCAATATAAAAGTAGTAGATAAGATTAAGAAAATTTATAATAAATTTATGCGTATTTGATATCTTGTGAATTGGCGAAGTTATGAATTTCTTTCTTCTTAAAACTCTATTTTTTTCACCTCTTGAACCCACTTTTAATGATATGAAAACTCTGTTATATATAAGTTTTGGCCCTTTTCCAAGAAATAATAATAACTTTAAACTGATTTGATATGTATTTTAATTAGAAAGTTATGGGTTTTTTTTCTGTTTTCACAAAACCCTCCCTGTTTCCACTCCGTTGGGCAGATTTTGCCCATTAACGAACATGACGCAGATTTTCTACCCCTGGATTTTATGTATAATTTTGGATGAGGTTTGTGCAGAATTATGAAGATATCGTGTCCATAAAAAAGTGATATATATATATATATATATACATATAGATATAGAGAGATAGATGTAAAGTTGATAGATATATAAAGTTTTGAATTGGGAGGTGGTTTTGGGTTCTAGGGGGTCATGATCGGCGTACATCTGCAAAACGTTTTCAGAAATTCCAACATAGGGGAGAATATAATAGATAGTACTTCTTACGAAATCTACCTAATATTCCATATAAGTGAATGCATGAAACTATAAGTTTCTTCTAAAGTTTTAAACAGGGCCTTGAATGCAGCATTTCGCCTTTTATTTTATCTCAAGATTCAACTGTAACCAAATGCTTGAAACTGCAGCACGCCAGTGCATTTTTATGTTCTTCTCAATCGTACCTAAATCACCTGTGACAGAAGGTGTCTTTTAACAGATATTAGGACGTCTGCCAGGTGTGCAATTCAGTATCAAATGTGTTGCACCTTTTTTTCTCACCTCACTTTTAAGTTGCCCTTGGACTCGAAGCGGAATGTTAAGAATGCGGTGGGAGTGTCGTAGAATAATAATAAAAAAAATCGCATTCGTGTTTGGAAGCACATACAAAAATTGCGAAAGCCTTTCCCAAGATTTGTCAAAATACTTGTAAATTCAATTGTCTAGACTCTTGTAGACTTGTCTATTTGTCTGCCTATTGCTCCGTACATCTGCCGTGTAAAGATTTTGATACCTCATTTTCTATTCTCAGCCAAAAATTGTGAAAGCTGTGGGAAAACAATTTCAACCCATTCATAATAAGCTACTCAATTTGTCAGCCTATCTCCTCGCGCATCTGTCATTGACTTGATTCACCTTTGATATACTTGCGAAAGTTTTAACACTTTCCAAAGATGTGTAAGAGTCTTTGTGTCTTAAATTGTCTATTATTCAGGTTGTTTGTCTTCAAGTTTGTCTACCACTTCGTGGGCCTGGTTTAAAATGTAAAACTTTCGCACTTAGGTTTCGATAATTGTGAAGGCCTTAATTTTGTTAAAGTCTTTGTGACTTCCGTTGTATGTCTGTCCGTGAGGTTATTTACTTATTTATTTCCTTATCTTATTACACGTCCGTGTCGCAGTGCAACACTTAGGTTTTGATTCGCTGTTATGATTGTGTAATCTCTAAAATTTTCCAAAGTTGTGCCACACTCTCTGTAATTTAAGAAAACTAACTTTAGATTGTTTGTATGTTTATAGATTACTATGCATACATGGAATATATTTATTATTTATGTTTGGAAATTTTTAAGAGTAAGAACGATAAGTGAAGAAATTTCACAAAAAGCAGAAAAATTCATTAAGTTTAACTCGCAGTGATGATGTAACTGATCAATTAGATAAAAGGTTTTTTTTTTCACATTTTTCTATGGTAGCCTTCTATATTCATTAAATACATTCTTATTTCAACATCTAACACGAGAGAAGGGTCACAGATTTCTACGTAAAAGGCATGTAATCGAATTTTAGAGTAGCTGCATCAATTATAAGCTGTATGTTTTAAATTAAATATAAATACCCTAAATTGGTTGTGCCCGTCCAATACGGTCCCAAAGTTGGCGCTATTGTTTAAGAGGAAACTTCAGTCAAGCGAAAATACCCGTTCGCTAATGAAAATTTATGGAACAAATTTATAAAGATATCTCGGTTGCATTTCAATATTTTTAAATGATTTTTTTTCATTGGATAGCTGAGATCGATCGGCACAAAAGCCGTTTTCTACTTTTTCAATTTTGTTTACACATATTTATAATGTGGAAACTTTCATTTTCGGAACCGGTTTCGAAAGTGAAAGCATCCTCATAGAAAAAATCTGCAATCAAAATCAAAAAAGTAATAAACGGCTTCTGTACAGATTGATCTCAGCTATCTAATGCATAAAAAAAAATCAGTTAAAAATAGTAAAATGCAACCGAGATATCTTTATAAATTTCTCCCTTAAAATTTGCATTAGCGAGAGGATCTTTTCGCGTGACTGAAGTAGCCCCTTAAGATCTAAACATTCATTTTTCATGGCTCACAATAGACAGAGCAAAGCTTTATGGCTTCGGAATATTTTGGGGTGTTGTTTCTTCTAACATAATTTAAATAGGATTTTTTCCATCAAAATTTTCACACCGCGGGCATTGAAATTCAGGTAGATTTAACCTGCTATAAAAGAACTGCTATATTTTCAACAAACATGTTTTTCAGGTAAACGGGGTAAATTAACAGCATTTACATTAAAATTACTATTATTTTGTTACTCTTGCATGTATAAATTCAATGACGCTGGTGAAAATGTTTACTTGGCAATCGATAGTATCCTAAAAATCGATAATCCGGTGTGAGAAAACTGATTAATACACTATAAAAACGACTCGAAAACGTTTACATAAATCAATGGTAGCAAAAGAATTTTTTTAATAAATGCTTGGAATCGTAGGTAATTCGAGAGATTATTGCATATTTTTTTCGTGATTATATTATATTTTCCTAGATATCTTCTGAAACATTTGTCTTTTTCCACAATGTAATTGCTATAAGTGACAACGCAACGGTAGGAATTTCAAAGACAGCAATATACACCGCAATCATTTAACTCGCAGTACAAGAGTTGGTTTTGTTATATTCCAACAGCTTCAATCATCCCTTAGGAATGTCTACCATTGTATTCTACAATAAAGCTAAGATGGATGAATAATAGAAATGTTTCAACATCAGATAATATAAAAAGCATACTGACGAGCGCTGCGTTATTCTTTGCCAAAGCACTTCGAAAATATCTTAGAGAAGAAGTAGCATCTTGTGGGGGAGCACTTAGCCATCTTTCCTTCGTTTTGCTTCTTATTTTTCAAAACAGTTGTTTACAGTAGAGCAGGGATGGCGTCTGTTGAACTTTAATTGCACCTGAAGTAGCGCCAATTAGGAAGAACATCAAGGTAGAGATGTTGAGATATCGAGGTACGTCCGACCTTCAAAGAAACTGAGGTGTAGTCTTGATGCTTTTGGCGATAGTGTGTTAATGGGCTAAAATTACTCTTTTACGAGAGAAATAAACCTTTCCGGGTCTGGCGTCTTTCTAATAGCCAGGGCTGTCTTTAGACATTCTGTGACCCTGGGCACGATTGATTTTTGAGGGATTCCTTGCAGATTAACTTATACTAATTTACTTATTTTCCTAAATGTATTCGATAGTGGTATTTACACAATAATGGGATTGTAAAATTGATTTATTGATGATTAAGATATAAATTATAATAACAATTTATACACCAAAATTATCACGAAATATATACTTTTTAGATGATATGCGACGAGAAAACTGCATCACTTTTTAATACAGTGGTTTCCAACCATTTTTTGGCCACACCCCACATAAGGATATCTAAAATCATTATGCTCCACCTATCTCTGTAACATTTACTTCATATTACTTAAAACATGAATTCTTATTCACATGGAAAAGCCTAATAGATCATCAATAATAAGATTTTTTTTTTATAAGCTGTTAACTTACCAAACAGGTAAAATTTTGTCACAAATATGTTTTTAATATAACTCTATAAATGCAATGAAATCATACATCTTTGCCTTTGTATCTAAAAGGGTTTTGATGTTTTTGACCAACTTACGTCGGTGTGAAACAAAACTGTTACACAGGGTGCAATACGTAATCTATCGCCGACCTTTAATTTCTAAACCTTTGGTCGTGGACATATAGTTCCAATTACAAAAACGTTTCAAATGAGATAAATATTCATGTTGTGGCATTATTTAAAGTAAAAAAATTAATTTTATAAAAATTACGAAATGTAACTTTTTATACGGCCCCCCAGTTCCTATAGTTATATTTAGTAAAAGTTTACACATATCATAACAGATACAACACAAAACATTTGACAAAAATTGAAACAGTTATTAAATTTCAAAGTTTGAGATTTTTGCACATGATTTTGTTTTTCATTGAGGGGTCAGTTAAAAGATGAATTAAAGTAATCGAGATCAAAATCAGGGTGCAATTCCTTTTTACGGCGAAACCACCTTTAGCCGTTATCGCCAAATCGGGGAATCACCACAAACGGTAATTTCATTTAAAAATTTGAGCTAACTATTATGGGTCGAACAACATTCAAACATCAAAGTAGGTAGAATCGACATTCGGTCAACAGATCCTTGGGTATGGTGGTCCGGTAGAGTGGCCACCGCGTTCGCCGGACTTGACTCCCATGGACATCTACCTCTGGAGTTACATCAAGGCATAGGTGTATGTGACTGAGACCATTTCTCTGGTTTACTTGAAGCAGCACATCATCCTTGATTGTCGCACAGTTTGAACACCTGCTATGTTCTAACATGTCCAGGATTCAGTACTGTCACGCATTCAGTTGTGCATTGCCACCAATGGAGAACACTTTGAGCAGTATCTCCAGTAGATTTCGGTGTTTTAAGTATTCATTTTTTATAGTAGACCGTTTTCTGATATTATAATAAATTGATATTTTTTTTTTCTGTTAAGTTTCAATATTTCATTCTGCGCTTTGTATATGACCCCTAAATGTCAGCTCAAATTTTTAGATAAAATAACCCTCTTTGGTGATACCCCGATTTGGCGATACCGGCTAAAGGTGGTTTCGCCGTAAAAAAGACATAGCACCCTGATTTTGATCTCGAATTACTTTAATTCATCTTTTAACTGATCCCTCAATGAAAGACAAAATCATGTGCAAAAATCTCAAACTTTGAAATTTAATAACTTTGTCAATTTTTATAGTACAGATGTCAAACTTTTTGTGTTATATCTGTTATGATATGTGTAAACTTTTACTAAATATAGCTATAGCGACTGGAGGACCGTATAAAAAGTTAGATTTCGTAATTTTTATAAAATTGATTTTTTACTTTAAATAATGCCCCAACATGAATATGTATCTCATTTGAAAACGTTTTTGTAATTGGAACTATATGTCTACGAACGACCAACTGTTGAGAAATTAAAGATCGGCGATAAATAACATATTGCACCCTGTGTCGTCTCCATTTTTATAGTCACAAAACTTCTTGGGGAGCCTCTTACATTTGATAAAAAATTTGAAGTCATTGGTACATTTTAATAATCTATTTCAGTACTTCATTAAGAACAGGAGAAAACATTTTACACACTAATATCTCGCTATGAATAACACAATATACAGGGTGTTGCCGAATTCGACCGACAAATTCAGAGGGGTGAAAGTAGGCGTCAAGAGGATAAAGAATTACCATAGAACATGGGGTCGCAAACCATTTATTTAATCAAAAATACAGGGTGTTTCACTATAATTGAACTCGGGTTGACGGTAATAATTTTGAGAAAAATGAAAATACTGCAATGGAAATATAACGATATGAAATGTAATAACATCACGAAAAGTTCTGAAAGAAGAGGGTGCTCAAGCAAACGATGATACCGCATGAACTGGCAATCGCAGTCTAAAATGTGAAGCGTCAACTACATACTTCTGGTGAGTATAATGGAAACTTCTGCCACTTTTTTTTTTAATGTTATCTTACTTACAACAAAAGTGAGCATGTCTGTTAAATGTTTCATTATAATATACTTCAGTTTTCTGAAAGTTATAACTGGCAATCCAAGTTGAGTTAAGGTAGAACACCATGTATTTTTGATTAAATACCTGATTTGCGACAGACATGTGCCATTGCAATTTTTGTTCCTCTTTGATGCCTACTACAGGGTTAGCACGCTATTAAGCCACTCCCCATTTTGTAAGGGCTCTACCACCAGTATTATTATAAAGATCATTTTCTTCACGATTCATTAGCTAGAAGGTAATTTTATGCGATTATGGGTGGTAGAGTCCTTACAAAATGGGGCGTGGCTTAATAGCGTGCAAACCCTGTACTATCACCCCTCTGAATTAATCGGTCGAATTTGGCAACACCTTGTATAAGAAGCACTTCTGGATTTTCATCTTAATTAATTTAATTAGTCTTTTTCTTTCCCACCACAATACTGTTATCCCTTTACCATTATCGACACTTAAAGGGGCCTTGTATAAGCTGATTTTAAATACTAAAATTTACATATCATAATTTATATTTATATGATCCGACCGGGACCGTGATAATAACCTTAAATATACCAAAAATCACCGTTTAATGATTTTATACTTTTAAAACAATATTTTTAGTTTCTTATATTTACAACAGAAGAAAGTATTGCAATAGAAATTTATGTCGACTTTCGGTTTTCAACGGATTTAAACGTTTTAGGGGTCAGCGATCCCGTAAAACACATTTTCACAAAATGCCTGTTTTCGTGTGTCTGAGTATGAAGTTATGCATAGAATTGAACCAAATTTCGTATATATTTTTTTGGCTATGGCCAAAAGGTCCACGTTTTATTTGGGGATATTTCGCCGAAAGGGTGCTCTGTAATAGTAATAATAACTGTAATAATTATTTGTGCCTTTTTCATTAATGTATCATCGCAAAGTGTATGAAGTTATGCATAAAACTGAACTAAATTTCGTATATACGTTTTTGGCTATGGCCAGAATGTCCCGTTGAATCTGGTGATATTCCGTCAGAAGGTGTCGATGTAACAGCAATGTTTGTGCTTTTTTCATTATTGTATCATCGGAAGGTGCAAAAAGTTATGTATAGAAATGAACCAAATACCATTTGTAGGCTTTTGGTTATGGCTAGAAGCAGGGTTCTCCCTGCCGCTCGCCATTGTGCCCAATTACGACCAAATGTTTCATTTGACGAGTAAACGGATGATTAGATTCGCCAAATTGCGAGTGCTCAATTTTTGCTCATCTTTTTTTTTGTGTGTATGTGTGTGCATTTTTTAGAATTCATTGAATGTAATATGTTGAAATTCTGAGTTAACTGGGATTTGAAGTTTTATTTCATAACATTTTATTGCGTTAAATCAAATTAAAATTTTTTTTCTTGATATCGTAAGACATTTAGAATACAGTTATTTTTTTTAGTTTCTGTAGCAGATAATTAAATTCAGATGAAAAAAACAAAAACAGTTAATAAACAGTTTCAAAATCTTAGGCTCTTTCAGAACATATTGAAAAAGAGGGGGATACATTAAAGGGTTAACTTTCATTCTTTTACAACGAATTTATTTTGCTAATTACTTTTTCATTTGGCAAATGTTTTTATTTCTGATTAGCCAAATTGCTAACGTTCGTAAAAAGTCAGCAAGAACCCTGTCTAGAACGTCCCCGTTGAATTTGGAAATATTCCGCCAGAAGGGGGCGCTATAATATCGATTTTTGTGTCATTTTCATTACTGCATCATCGGAAAGTATATGAATTTATCCATAGATTTGAACCAAGCTTCCTACATATATTGTTGACTATAGGCGTCATGTTGTTTTTACTTTTCAGATTTTATTTACAGGTTTTTTTTATTAGGAAGCTTTTACTGTCGGAACCAGTTTCGAAAGTGGAAGTAGTCTCATTGAGAAAACCTGCAAAGAAAATCGAAAATGTCTTTGTACAGATTGATCTCACCTAGCCAATGTGAAAAAAAGCCGCTTAAAAATATTGAAATGCAAACGAGATATCTTAAAAAAGTTCCTCCATAGGATTAACATTAGCGAATGAGTTTTTTTGCGTGAGCGAAGTAGCTCCTTAAACGACTACCCTAATTAAGCAGTCTCTCAAATAACCGGAATCTATTGTATATCGCGTTTCTTGTGCATAATAACTGTACTATTAAATAATATCCACGTGGAAAATACGATTCTTTTATTCCTTTTATTGTTTTCTTTTATCATGATGATGTACTTAATTAAATTGCTAAAAGGTGTAAAATTAAAACTATAAAAATAGTAAAAAAAGATTTTAATAAACTGTTTACATGTTTCGGTTTTACTTGTTACATGTTTCACCACAGCACAGCCATTATCAAAACAAGAATATTGTATAGTTGCACGATGTCATGATTTGAAACGCCATTATTCAAGTTTTCATGTACTCTTTCAGATAGCGCATGATATCTTATTTTATTTTTATTTGGATGTTTATTTTTATATTCGTAAGCATGGAGTAATTCAACCCATAATTTCGGTAAGTTAAATGATGCTGCATCTTTATATATTGAATCTTTATGTGTTATAAACACTATAGTTTCTGTTTAAATGGATGACGATTACATAGTATAGATTGAAGGGAAAATTGTATCTGTACTAACCAACCATTGTTTGATGAGCCGTTGAGATTGTAACACGTAAAAAATCAATATGTAACGATGCAGTATTATTTAACGTACCAAAATTTTGGGTTCGATTACTAGTAATTAACCCCTTGAGGGGCGCCGTTTGCAGTCTGCAAACAGTTCATTTTAATGCCTAAATATCCAGGGTCGGACTGGGACAGCCAAAAAGGCGCAGACCTTGGATTTTCAGGGCGCAAAAATTTTAACGAATTCGTGTTAATTTTACTTGTTTGTTTTGTATCTGGCTTAACAAGGTTTAACATATTCAAACAGTACTAAGTATGAAAATGGCTTGATATTATATCTCTGAGTCTAGATAGAAGACTTCGCTGTATTCTCCGTTCATGTTTAAAGTTCAATGCTACGCAATTTTTTAAAGCGAATAATGTGATATCGAAAAGTTCCAGTTCCAGCAAGTTGAACACAGATTAGCTTGTAATAGATGACTGATATTATATATTATTCTTTTGTCAATAGTTAGCTTATAAAAGTCATGAAAAAAAATACCCTACCAATTCTGCAAATGACCTTATACTGGGTTCGAACGCCTCTCTGAATTTTGCGGACCAAAAAACTATTCGACACCAGTATTTTCTTGAAGAAAATCTCTCCTCAAAAGACGGCGAAATTTCGTGCGTTTAAATTACAGTTTTTTTTCTATAAAAAAATATTGGTAGTTCTCCTGGAAAAATTCTCTGATCCGCACGAACCCTGGTATAAAAAGACATAAGTACCAACTAATTGGGAATAATATCTACTATTGAATGCTATTCATAAATTTTGCTTTGTTGGGTTGTCTACATATTAAAAATGCACAAACGTTGATTTTTCAAATGTAACATTCACTTTTGACATTCTATTTCATTTCCTTGCCAGACGGTAAAGAGATACAATTTATATGTTTTTCTTAAACATTAATACAGTTATAAAACAAAGAGTGCTAGGGGTTTATCCATAAATTTCGAAAAAATAAAATGATCTTACAATAAAAAGTACCGAAAACACTCAATTAGTCACCAGTAAAATTATACAGGAATTTTAAATTTACAATAAAATAATTTTACAAATCCTATAAAGTGTTTCTGGTACGTATCTACGAAATTTTTCTGTGGCTCTTTTGATAAAGGAAGACGGTCCCCTTATATTATACGGAAGGGCAAAATTTCTCTTTATGTCGAAAACTAATTATTCAAATGAGCTGTAAACTTACACATTGATGTTTTTAATGATTGTGATTTGTTGTATGCAAAAATTAATATAGGTCATAATTCATAATTTTTAATATGAATTTTTTAATAATTTTCATGTTTAAAAATGTTTTTAAGTAGCGAAAAAGGTCTGTAGTATGTTTGGGTCTATTCAGTGTATCCCTTAAACAAATTGATAAAAAATCAATCAGATGACTTTTATGAAGATATAAATTAATGTTTCTCAAATTGGTTTCCTTTAGCATCCTCAAATTTAAACTCTTCAAACTCTATCAAGGTTTAAGATAATGTAAATAACCAATGTCATTTTCCGGGCTGTCCCTATCTAAGAAACTTAAATAAGATATTAAAAATAGGTGTTATTGTTTGAAATTCAAAGTTGGTACAATTTTTAATATGTAGACTACTTCGGAAACATAATTTATACATAACAATAATTAGTAGACATTATTTCTAGTCGATTGGTTCCTGTATATTTTGTTTGATTATTTTTAACAGAATTAGTAATGGATAACCATTTTATTCCACTTATCACTATTGCACTGAAAACAAGTAGATAAACTAACATGGCTTTTAGCACTAGGCGCCAAATAGAGTTGCTGCAGTGCTGCTGAAGGGTTCATCCCTTTTTTTAAGTATATTTCTTTAGTGTTATAGGAATTAGTAATAAGTCAGTTAAAAATTAGATAAATTCAATTTCTGTTACAATCTGGCAGCAATTACTTTTTACAGGTATTTTGTAGGAAGAGGTATTTTGTATCCTTAACACGTTCTCGCCGGCACGGTGTGTCACACTCGACAGTCTCGGATCTGCCAAGTCTCCGGCTTTTTGGATACCAGCATTTTAATACAGAAAATGTTGTTTTATTTAATCAGAACAATTGAGCGATTTAAATAAACAACATTTTCTCTAAAATAATAGTGGTGTGCAAAAAGTCGGAGGCTTGAGAACTCTGAGACAGTCGAGTGTGACCCACCGCGCCGGCGTGAACGTGTTAAAATATGATTTTATGCATCCATAAAATTCTGAATTCATATTGCACTATTATAGGGTTTCTACAGAAAAAAGTACACAAAAAATCGCTTTGTTAGTCTAAAATCACTAAAATAATTGAGTAAATTTACTCTTCTCAACAAATTCTTCCCATGATTTGCAAAATTCTTATCCCAATTAGAGATCAGGTGAAATATTTAAGTATCCATATGCAAGTTACAGAATCCTGGAGCCGGCGATTTTTTTTTCTTTTTCAAAAAATCTATCATATTTTTTATTTCAAGCAATTACTTTTTACAGGTATTTTGTAGAAAGAGGCATTTTGTATCCTTAAAAAAAGATTTTATGCATCCCTAAAATGCTGAATTCATATTTCACTATTAAAAGGTTTCTACAGAAAAAGTATACCAAAACAAGTCGCTTTGTTAGACTAAAATCCCCATAATTGAGTAAATTGAATCTTCTCAGCACACTCTCTTTCAGTGATTTGCAAAATTAGTATCACAATTAGAGATCAAGGGAAATATTTAAGTTATAAGCCAGTTACAGGATTCCGGAGTCAGATTTTTTCATTCAAAAAACCTATCATATTTTTTTAATATTGTCTTTGTTTGATATTTCGTGATTAGATTAAACAATTTTTTATTTAAAATACATAACAGTTTTTTTAATAGTTATTTAACTATGAAAAGACTGAAATAAAGAGAAGATTAGCATTAACTGAAAGTTGTGTTGTAAATTTTGTGAATGAAAAAGCGCTGGCTGCTGGATTTCACAGCTTGCAGCTTGTAATCCAAAAGTGTCATCAAGCTTGTATTCGTCGAAAAGAAAGATCATGTTTTCCAGTCATCAATAAAATTCCCATAAGAAGTTTTTTGCCTTCTGATATATCTTTCTTTTCTAAATTTGTTTTCAAAAAGCACGGTTTCAATTATAGGTGCATTCAAGGCCGGCTTTAAAGGGTAGGGAAAGGCAAGGTACTAAAAGCTGAAGGAATGGAAATATGCAAAATATTTGGTTAAAATTAAAATCTGTTATATATCACTCAAAGAAAGGATGGGAAAAAAATCTAGCCTAGGGCGCCATGGCTCCTAAAGCTTTCCCTGTAAGCATGTTTTCTCTCATGCCCATTTTTCAGGATTTTCGATCCTGAAATTGTTTCGATGTATCTTTAATTTCTTTGTGATAACGAAAAAATCCCTGCCGGCTCGGGCCTACAGGCGGAGGTAGATTTCGAAGTTAAGTACTAAATTCACCAACAAAACTTAAATCAAGATTAAAAATAAACCCAGTTCCTTCGCTAAGAATGAGCTCTAGGGAGCTAAACATTTTGTGAAAATTCTAATATACACACACGGAATAGGTTTAAAAATGGCTAAATCAAATTCAGAGAACCTCAAAGTGTTAAAATATGTTAATATTTCCATACTCGGGTTTATATCATGCTTTAATACGTTTCTTCAAACTCAATGACGTTACATATTCACCAGCTGTGGTCCATTATATTTTCAATATGACGCAATATTTTGTTGTTTTTTTTAATTCGTCAAACTATTTATTTCATTTTGAATTTTCATGCAGAAATCTTGCTCTAGAAAACTTATGACGTAATATTCAATTTGTTTTCAATTCGTCAAACTGTTTATCTAATTTAATTTTTCATGTGAAAACACTGCATTAGAAAAGCAATTGTTGTGGTGAGAATTTTATTCCTTTTTTTTTATTGTTGGCAACAGCTATAACGAAAAATATTTATTTTTTCCTGCCATTGTTGTGTAAAAGCTGGTTTTATCAGAATCATGTTAAGACATTATTCAAAATTTTAAACCTTCCCCATTCCCCTTTCCTTGGACCGATTTTGCTCATTTTCAATCCCCGCCGAGAAATTAGCTATCTTAAAGTTGTTGGCGAGTTTGAAGACGTTCCGTGCATAATTGCGACTTTTATCGTGCGGACAAAATTTAGTACATACATACATATATATATATATATATATATAAACTTTTTAGGTGGGTGTGGTTTTGGGTTCCTGGGGTCCTATAATGAAAAGTTATGAAGGAATTTTTCAAAAGTCGCACCATGGTAACGACTGCAATAGGTAGTATTTCTTACGAAATCTACCTAAAATACCTTTCTAGTGTTGTTTGCCTGTTAACTGATGATTATTCCCTAAACGAATTCTCGAAATTTAGTAAAGTAGTTAGAAAGTATAGCATATACAACGATACTAAAAATATTGGTGCGCCTTAGGCACTTATGGGGAGCGCGAAGTTTTCTCTAGGCGAGGGCGCACCGGCCCTCGGGCCGATAGGCCGGCGGGCCAGTCCGAGCCTGTAAATATCCAAATGGCACCAGTAATTTTTTAGTACAATTTCGATCTCATAATAAACGTGAAAAAAGGCTTTTGATTATTTTCAAATAAATTTGTTTGCTAACTGCGGTGTGAATTAATTATTTGAAAATTTTTTGAGCAGAAATGCTTTGCCCATGTAAGGGTTAAAATAACTAGGAAAAGTAAAATTAAATTAATTAAGATACGTAATCTGAAAGAGTACGTGAAAAAATGAACGATGGCGTTTCATATAATTGCATCATAGATCGTGCAACCATAAAATATGCTTTTTGTTTTGATAATGATTTCGGTGGAGACGAAACATGTGAAATTAAAACTTTTTTTACTGTTTTTATAGTTTTATTTTAAACCTTTTAGCAATTTCATGAAGTATATTACTACTGGGTTAATAATTTGTTATAAACGGTGTTGCCAAATTCGACCGACAAATTTAGAGGGGTGACAATAGGCAACAAGAGGATGAAAAATCCCCATAGAACATTGGATTGCAAACCACGTATTTAATCAAAAATACAGGACGTTCTAATCTAACCCAATTTGAGCTGACCGTAATAACTTTCAGAAAACTGTAGTATATTATAATAAAACTTTTAATAGACATTCTCACCTTTGTTGTGAAAGCGATAATATAAAAATAAGTGGTAGAAGTTTCCAGATTTCGCCCAACAATATGCACTTGACGCCACACATTTTGGACTGCGGTTGCCAGTTCATACGGTGTCAGCGATTGCTTGAGCATTCTGCTTTTCCGCAACTTTTTGTGATGTTACAACATTTCACACAAAGCAAGGTACATATTGTTGCATTTACATTGCAATATTTTTATTTTCCTCAAAATTATTACCGTCAATTCTAGTTCAGTTAGGATGAAAATTTATACACTTATTTGTGACTCAAATAAGTGGTTTGCGACCCCATATTCTATCGCAATTTTTCATTCTCTTGATGCCTGCTATCACCACTCTAAATTTGGCGATCGAATTCGGCAACACTCTGTATATGATGTTGATAATGCTCAAAGTGTATCAAGATACTTACTGTTAACTCGCAAAAACCAATTTATTGAAACATTTTATTCCCTTTCACTTTAATAAAATCATTTAACATGCATCAGAAATCAAATACGCTTGACGACTCATCCAGACATTGAAGTCTGTTCCAGATTTGTTAATTTATTCCGTTAGGTGGTGATATCAATCTTATTTAAACGCCTAGTTGTGATGATTGGGTAAAACATTGTTTCCATTCATCATTATCAAAACATGCAAAAGGCACTTGAAGAACATTTAAAAGGATTCTAAAAATAGTCAAACTAACAGCTAGAATCGAATAAAAAAAGGCACATATTAACACTTAATCACATTTAATTTAGATTATTTATTTATTTTACTAATCTTTATTATTATTTTTTTGTAAGACATTCACATAGAAGTTGATACCCATAGAATCGAGTCTTACTGTGTGGCGATACAAGGGAAAGTTATTGAATGCTGCACATTCAACTTTGCACAAATAAATAGCAGATTCCAAATAAACAAAATTAAGAATCATAACTTGTGCCTAATTGTGTGGCATCTATAATGAAACTAATGAAAAAAAAAAATCTAATTTTTAAAAATCTTTCTCATTTAATAGTGAGCACTATCTATGAATCTCTTGAAATTGTAGATTATTTGTTAGTGTGAATAAGCCAAATTCAAAACTTGGCGCATAAAAGTTTTAGATTACAGTTGAGTAGCAAGTAAGGAGTGTGGCGCTAAAATATTTCAAGAAATACAAAGCTGAAAAGTTGTTGCTTTAGAAAGGGGGGGGGGGTCTTCATCTTTTTTGTCAAAAATTCGTTTGCCGCTATAAATTCCACAAGCTAATATACGTCTTATTTAATTACAAAATTTCTGTCATTAAACAAGGCAAAGTTTTCTATTTTAAAATAGTGGTGGCATGATAGACTGCAGCTTACAGGTTGTTGAAGAGCCTTACTTTACTTGATTAGAATATTTCCTGTACCTTTAAATGTAACATCGAACATAAAAAGGTAATATATCCATCGTATCTAATTTCCAACAAAGTTCTAGCTTCACCCCTTCACATTCATCTAGTTAATCAGTTTAAGGCAGTGGTTCCTAACTTGTGGTACGCATACCCCATTAAGTGACAGACCGTTTGTAGTTGGCACATAGGTAAGGGCTAATCAATTAAAACTCTTCCTATCTACATAATAAAGGACAAACGCGTCCATGCGTAACGCTGATATCATTTTGACGGTGGCAACAACAAACGATTAAATTTGACTTTTATCGCAATATTTTTAACTTCTAAATACCGCACATTTTCAATTTTTACACCATCGAATACAGAAAAAATGCACTTTCAAATGTAATTTGTTTGGAAACTATAGTGCAATTTGTTTGAAAACTGTATCGGAGTTTACTCAATGTTTAATGCTTTTAAAATAATTTTTAAGCATGATTTTTTTTTTCAAATCTATCTCTATCACTTGAAGACGATTACGGAAAAGAAATCTATTTGCACTTAAATGAATACAAATAACTGATTATTAGTTTCCAGCTTATATTCCTTAACGAATTTAAAACATAAATCAATCAATAAATGAAACAATAAAATGTAAATAAAATACAAATTTAAGACATATAATCGAGTTTAGTGCTTAAACCACTGGAATGAACCAAAACTGTATATATATTAAGCGTACAAAGTCAATACTGGAATCTGGAGTATATTGACACAGCTGTGCCATCTGGTGGACGGGGTGAATAATGCAAATACGCGGGTTTTCAGTATGACGTCATATATGACAGAATATCTGCTATCTATGCATATTTTCTGAATCTTTACTCACTTATGGAAGATGAACCTTGTTTACCAGATTTATAGCAGAATATTTTTATTACAGTTTGTTTTGATAAAATTATGTACATTAAAAAAAAAAATAGTCGCAATATCATTTTAATTTCGGGAGAAAAGCACTAATGCTACGAAAGCATTACTATCTTTTGCCCTTAAACTAAAATGACATTGCGATTTTTTTTAAATACACATATTTTTATCAAAACAATCTGTAACAGAAATATTTTGCAATACATCTGGTAAACAAGATTAATTTTCTGTGAGTAAGTAACAATCTGAAATTGGTAATTCAGTTTTTAACAGGGATTCTCTAAATGGCTTTGTCCGTTAAAAAAAAAAAAATAATAATCTGATGATTTTGGGAAAATTATTGAAGTTTTTGCCTAGACTCGCAAAATATGTAAACAAATAAATAAACAGCACTTGCTCGTTTAATAGTACAACATTTAATGCATGCATTTTAAATTAAAGTGATTTCGAATATAAAATGAAATGAATTTTAAATTAAATGAATGAAATATTTGTAAGTTAAATAAGATGAATGCAATGCAATTAAGAGAATATTGGAAATTTATCGTTTGCGCTTGATAAACCAACAAAACGACTTAAAATTGAATATTTTATTTATAATTAAATTCTGTACATATTCTAAACATTCAAAAAGATTGTATTATCATCGGCAATACAACCGTGTATATCATTTCTTATAACTTTAGCACATCAAGAATTGAGTAAAAAATGAGAATACAAAATTCCGTTTTTACACATTAACTACTTACTAATTTTTATGCGTCATTTTTCATTTCATTAAAAGAAAATAATTAAAATCGAGCATATTTAAATCAACAACATTTGACAATATATATTAAATAATATTTTATCTTTTTTAATAAATTAAAGTTAAAATACGTAACTAATTTGTTTTACTCTTTGGGAAAGGACAGATATGAATTCTATAAGAAAAGGAATTTTCTTACAATTTCGAAAACTACAGCTATTCGATGGCCAACATTTTGCCATTTTAACAAATAATATTTAGTTCTAAAAAGAACTGTTTTTATTTAAATAATTAACTATAATAAATAAGTCAAAAAACACGAATAAAAATTAATAGAATATTCTATTACTGTCAGAATATAAATGCTTCAAACAAATGAAAACACGACGTTTGTGCTTGCGCAGTTATTTCATAGATGTGCAATTAATAGATTATCCATAAAGAAGAAAACAGTTAGGTATCTTTCTGTAGTTCACCCCGTCCGCTACGTGGCGAGCGACCTTGATTGATGTGACCTTAATCTTGCGGTTACCTCTCACATTTAAGATAGGACGCTTACTTATATCGCTTTGGAATGAACAGAATCAAAAAGGCTGATTTTAAATAGCGATTTTTTGGGGCTGTCAACTCCTGGCGCGTCAGCAATTTGAAAATATTGATTTTAATGCGTTTCAAAACTTTATTTGAACGCATTATTAATATGTTTCATATAAACATGATTTTTAGTATTGTTAGAGGACATTCTAAGAAAAAAAAAATATATATATTAAGTGTAAAAAATCTATTACAGTTATCAATTTTAAACAAAAGGTTTTCACCTACATTGTGCTACGCCTGTGTTTTTGTACTTTTATTTTTAAAGTTTCAGTGCTCGAATTGTTTATGTTTTTTCTTTAGTTATATTTTAGAATAAAATCTTATTATTTAAGACATTTACAACAGAGTAAGTCTAAGGGGGACAGTTTACCTTAAAATTGGTTAAAAAAAATCGATTTTTCTTTTTACTATTAAATGAAAACCTGTTTAATTGTGAATATTTTGACGTTTCATTTTTACCCATACGGCAATTATATCGCGAGATATTGTAAATTTTGTTAATACACTCAGCGCCATTACCCACACAAATTAAAACTTTAAATGGCTTTTTCTCCATGTCCCTACTTTTGTTCACTTTCATGTTTTAAAAATGTTAAGGCTCTTTTTACTTTCTTCTATCTTTACAAGAAGAAAGTATTGGATTTTTACGTATTTTTACGAATTTTTACGAAAATTTTTACGAATCCAATACTTTCTTCTTGTAAAGATAGAAGAAAGTATTGGATTCGTAAAAATTTTTGACTTCCGGTTTTCGACGGATTTACACGTTTTAGAGATCAGAGATTCCGAAAAACATGTTTTTACAAAATGTCTGTCTGTGAGTCTGTCTGTATGTATGTGACAAAAATTTTGTGGGCGCTCTATCTCAAGAACTAATGCACGGAATTTAATAAAAATATATATTCAAATAGTCCCTAATATAAATTGCAGCTGACTAGTTTTTGGTGTAAATCGCCCTACAGGCGGCGCTGCTATGCTGCATTTTTCTCAATTTATGCAATAGCTCTATCTCAAGAACTAATGCACGGATTTTCATCAAACTTCAGATCTAGTTATTCCTTTATATGAATTGGTGCTGGGAACGTTTTGGTGTAAATCGCCTTACAGATGGCGCTGCTATGCTGCATTTTGTAGCATTTACACGATTTTCGTAATAGCTCTATCTCAAGAAATAATGCACGGATTTTCATCAAATCTCAGATTCAGTTAGTCGTTGACATGAATTGACGTTTTGCACTGTTTGGTGTAAATCGCTCAACAGGTGGCCCTGCTATGCAGCATTTTTTGTGATTCCTGCAATAGCGCTATCTCAAGAACTAATGCTTGTGTTTTCAACAAACTTCAGATTCAGGTATACCTGGATATGAATTAGTGCTGCTTATGTTTTGGTGCAAATCGCTCAAAAGGTGGAGCTGCTATGCTGCATATTTTGTGATTTCCGCTATAGCTCTATCTCAAGAAATAATGCTTGGATTTTCAACAAACTCCAGATTCTGGTATACCTTGATATGAATTAGTGCTGTTTGTGTTTTGGTGCAAATCGCTCAACAGGTGGCGTTGCTGTGCTGCATTTTTCAGAATTTCCCCCACAGCTCTATAACTAATGCACGAATTTTCATCGAACTTCAAATTCTGATATACTTTGATATGAATTGGTGCTAAATGGATGTAATTTCTTGTACTATTTAAATGATTTAATTGATGTGATTTATATAGAAGAAAGTTTTGTGATGGCCACAACATACTAGTTGTATTTAAGATAGAGATTTAAACTTTTTTGTAAATGTTTTTTTTTATTATATATGTGATAAATCTGCGCGTGGAATTAGCCTTCAGGTTTTTTGTTATTTTTAGAGTTCCGTATTTAAAAAGTAAAAACGGAACCAATATAAGATCACTCCTGTGTCTGTCTGTCAGTCTGTCACAGCCTTGTTACTTGTAAACTATGAGACGTGGAAAGTTCAAATTGGGGGACGTGATAAAGACTATTAACCCACATATTTACAGATTATTAAACATTCACAAATATATTTGGGAAAAATATGGAGGGGATAATTAAGTTACTTGGGAAAAAAATCTTTTCTTCGCACATCGTGTGAAATATTTCTTTACGGTGAACTCAAAATACATTCCTTTTAATTTTAGGTATTATATTTTCAGCGGTATCGTCGAAAATGTAGTGCAAAAATATGTCCCCGTCCTCTATTTCAGAATCTATTGAAGCTAAAATTATAATAAATTAGAGGTAGTAGATGTTAATTTAAACCTTGCAGGAAAATTATAGCGATTACCCTAGGTCGCATAGTTTTTGAGAAAAGCGCATTTTTCAGTTACACACAATTTTCGATTTACGGGCATTCAGCAGAGGTGTTGAGGAACGCTGGAGGTACCTAATGCAGCAGAAGTATAAAAGCATTGTTGATAATGATTTTCGAAAAAAAAAATAGTCGGTAATTAGCTGAGATATTAACCCTTACAGGTATGACGGTTTGTACATGCATAATGACAGGGGCAGCGTACTCTATGTTCCATCGGCTTTTAAAGCCTAGATAACAATTTTTAATGATATATTTGTGTAATGCAATGCCCAGTAGCAGTATAAAATAAATAAACGCCAAATTGTTAAAAACACACTAATTTAATTAGAATTAATCACACAAATACTCTGAGATTCGGAATTAGTTTGCATTGAGTGGATATCTGAAAAGCCTCCCGTGTCTTTAAAATATAATTAAAACATGTCTGGAAAAACGCGGCACGGACAAAGGCGGCATTGCAACTTTGCGACCTCCTTTCAAAGAGCGCTTAGTACAATACCAAGTTTAAACTTTAAACAAGGGTTTTGTGTTAGCTTTGTAAAAGGAAAAGATTATTACTACGCTGAATTTAGTTTTATGAAATGCCAAATTAAGTTTAAAAATCACTACTTTTATTGTCAGTACCGAATTAAGTTCATCATAAACATATTAGGATAAGATATATAAAAAAAGAGTTATACTGAATAGCAAAATTTGATATTATTTAGGCTTCATATCTCTTTGAACTTTTATGATTAACTCATTCCTACTATTCTAGTATATACGGCTATACCCAACCCTACCTTGTACAGCTTTTTTGCAAAGTCTTATTATTCTTTTGGCGGCGATTTTTTTAAATAATGCAGTTAATAATTCATATATTTATTGTACGGAACCCTCTGATCGCGAGTAATACTCGCACTTGTATAACTCGCATAAAAGTATATCAAGATGAGTTAGATTTCATAGCTTTACACTATGAAATATATCAGTAAAAAAATTATATTAAATGTAATATTAGTTGTATCTAAAAATCCATGCGCAGTCTTGTGTAATACACATTCGAAAATCTTTAAAAAAATTGGGCAGAAATATCAATATTTTAAAAAGTAGTAGGGATTTTAAAAAGTTAAAATTTTTATAAACTTTTTAAAAATTTTAATTAAATATGCAGTTACTTTTTTTTAAATGTACTTTTAGTTGAAAATTGAAATGCGGTGAGTTCACCATTTGAACCATATTTTTAAAAATAAACAAAACTTTTGAAAAAAGTAAACTGTCGCCTCAAAGAATTAAAATTACGGCCCGTGATAAACAACAATGCTTTGGATTTATCTTTTTTACTTTCTTCTATCTTCAATAGAAAGTATTGTAATCGAAATTTTTTTCGACTTCCGGTTTTAGACGGATTTACACGTTTTAGGGGTCAGAGATCCCAAAAAACATGTTTATAGAAAATGTCTGTCTGGCCGTCCGTCTGTCTGTCTGTCCGTCCGTCTGTCTGTCGCCATTGTATCATCAAAAAGTGTATGAAGTTATGCATAGAATTGAACCAAATTTTTATTTTAAGTTTTTGGCTTGGGCAGGTCCTCTCTGAATTTTGAAAAAAATCGCCGGTAGGGGGCGCTGTAATAGCGATTTTTGTGCGATTGTTTGCCATTTTGAATATTCTACCCTCGAAAAGTACATAAAGTTATGCATAGAATTGAACCAAGTTTTTTGTGTTTGTTTTTGGTCATGGCACAAAGGTCTTCCCTGAATTTGGAAAAATTCCGCCGGAAGGAGGCGCTATAATTGCGATGCTTGTGCCATTTTCTTTATCGTACCTTCGGAAAGTGTATAAAATTATGCATACAATTGAACCAAATTTTTTGTGCATGTTTTTGGCTTTGGCCAATAGTTCCTCCTTTAATTTGGAAAAATTGCGCGGTAAAGGGGCTCTGTGATAGCGATTTTTGTATACTTTTCTTGATTTTTCGTAGTTCTATTGTCCATCGGCGGCTCGTGCAGCGGCGGGAGCTCGCTTCCTGCTAAGCGGGCTATTCGCAAACAGCTGATAACAACAGAATAAGGAAAAACTATTAATTTTAAAAAATATCATGCTATAGATTAACTCGTTTTTAGTCCGTTTAATTGACTGAATCAGAAATTTAAGATGAAAGTCAAAGTTGGTATAGTATTGAACTAATAATATTGAAGTATTAACATGTCTAACTACTTTTTGAAATATTAAGATGTATAAGATAGAAGAAAGTTTTGGGATTGGCACAGCCAACTAGTTTAGATTGCAATTGGCCATAAAATGTAAAATAGGTACAGAGCTCCAACAACCCATTTGAAAATCTTTTTAAAAAAATATCAATATTTTAAAAAGTAGTAAAGATTTAAAAAAATTCAAATTTTCATAAACTTTTTAAAAATTTTAATTAAATATGCAGTTAATTTTTTTTTTCAAAATGTACTTTTAGTTGAAAATTGTTCACCATTTGAACCATATTTTTAAAAATAAACAAAATTGTTGAAAAAATAAACTGTCCCCTTAAAGACTTAAAATTACGGCCCGTGATAAACAACAGTGCTTTGCATTTATCTTTTTTTAGATTGTAATTGGCTATAAAATGTAAAATAGGTACAGAAGTCAAACAACACATTTGAAAATCTTTAAAAAAAATTGGGCAAAGATATCAATATTTTAAAAAGTAGTAAAGATTTAAAAAAGTTCAAATTTTTATAAACTTTTTAAAAATTTTAATTAAATATGCAGTTAATTTTTTTTTTCAAAATGTACTTTTAGTTGAAAATTGTTCACCATTTGAACCATATTTTTAAAAATAAACAAAATTGTTGAAAAAGTAAACGGTCCCTTTAAAGAATTAAAATTACGGCCCGTGATTAATAACTGTGCTTTGCATTTATCTTTTTTTTAGATTGTAATTAGCCATAAAATGTAAAATAGGTACAGAGGTCAAACAACACATTTGAAAATCTTTTAAAAAAAATTGGGCAAAAATATCAATATTTTAAAAAGTAGTAGGGATTTTAAAAAATTCAAATTTTTATAAAATTAAAAAAAAATTAATTAAATATGCAGTTAATTTTTTTTTCAAAATGCACTTTTAGTTAAACATTTAAATGCACTACGCTCACCATTCGAACCATATTTTTAATAATAAACAAAATTGTTGAAAAGGTAAACCATCCCCTTAAAGAATTAAAATTACCCCACGTGATAAACAACATTGCTTTGCATTTATCTTTTTTTAGATTGAAATTGGCCATAAAATGTAAAATAGGTACAGAGCTCAAACAATCGACTCAATGCACTCCACAACATAAAAGTCTCATCAACTGCTCCTGATAGCCGGTCAGTAACTTTAAAAGCATCCTTACTCTCTTTAAAACAAACACATGGCTCGTCTCCGATCACGTCTAAAATAACCACGGGGCTTCAACAACACTGAGTAGTACAATGATGCTCGTGTTCTTTTCGTTGACAGTGCTCGCCTGTGCTTGTCTCTTTTTTAAAACATCCTGACTCCGGTAGATTCAAAGGATTTTGATGCTCAAGCGTAAATTGGGTCAAGTAAAATGGAATTCAAGGTAGAAACCTGAAGCAAAGATCCGATTATTTCTGTAGAGAGTTGCTGGTAGTTTTCGTTTACGGTTTGTGTTTACGGCATATTAAGGATAATTATAGTGCTGGAAAGAAAAGAAAAAATATTGTTTGATTCATGGAGTAATTTTTTTTATCAAAAAGGATTCAAATATCAAAGGATATATATTTATATATTACATCTGTGACAGGTGAGCAGTTAATTAATTCACATTAGCTCATAATTAAGCGTGAAATGAAATTTGAATAAATATTTAAAGTATAAATAATATATGTTTATGGAAGTTTTATATTATTTATTATATATAATATATAATAAATATTTAATTAATACTGTAACATAACTATGTTGCCGTACATCATCGTAACAATAAAATAATTGAAGTGTTTCGAATTCGTATATTACCATAGCTATAAAAATATTAAATTATTTTAAGTATGGATTATATGTTTTTACCAAGATTTCTATTTTTTACGCTGTATATTAATTATTTGTATATTTTATACTCATTATAACGTAACATACAAAGGTATATTAACTAAATGCTATTTTTTTTTTTTTATTTAACTAAAAAATATTTAAGATGTTTAAAAATTATATGTTACCATAACTATAATAATATTTAAGATATTCAAAATATGAACATTATGTCTTTCTGCATATTTCTTTTTTTCTATATGTATAGGGCTCTACAAATTGAAATTAGTAGCCAACAAAAATAGCACGTAGCCCCTAAAAAATCCCTCCCCACATACACGCACCGTTTAACTGCTTTTTAATTCTTTAATCATGGATTTCCAGAAAGTACAAAAGTTTCTTTTTTATGAATGGACTGAGGAAAAGTAAGTCTTCTTTCTTTAACTCTCTTAATAAAATAATTTTAAAAGATAAAATAAGCTTTTCAACAAAACGTATTACCAACGTATACGAATATACGCATTGCCAATAAAATACATAATACAAAACTTGAACGAATAAAGTATGCAAATTGCAACAAAAGTATTTGTTCTTAATTAAAACCTTTAGAAAGTAAAATTACTTTTAAATTATTAAAAGAAAATTACTTTGAAAGGCATTTTTTAGAACAAAACACTGGAAAGTATCCTTAAACTGTCAGCTATAGGGCATTTTATTTTAGGCAACAGGTTTACAAAGGCTTTTTTTGATATATTTAATGCCATAACACTTATTAATGGTAATTACTTTTCCACAAGACACTAAAAAAAAATAATAATAATGAGGTACCGAAACTATAATTGTATGTTAAAATATTTTTCTCGCGAGTGGCGACCTGGCGAACGTATTTATCGACCCCTGATATTATTATTATGTATAATTTTAAGACAACTATACAAAGACGCTATCTTAACTCTACATATTTTTTGTCTTAACTTTAAAAATGTGCGACATATTTAAATTTTATGTATTACCTTAACTATAAAATGTTAATTTTTTTGTAAATATGGTATTATATTTTTCTGCAATTTTCTACTATTTATGATGTGTAACAGCTATTTAGGTATAAATTTAACGTAAATAATCGTCAGTTACAATAACCCTTAAGTATTTACGTATACTTATAACATAACTATATATCGATGTGCCATAATAACTATATGCTATTTCTATCTTAACTATAAAATAATGGACAATTTCCAGTTTCATATATTACATTACATGTTTACATGCTAAAAAAAAAAAAAAATAAAATAAAAAAAAAAATAAAAAAATAAAAAATCAAGTTATGGATAATGATTTTTGTAAAAAATTCTCTTATTTATGATGGATATTAATTATTTTGTATATTTGATTTATAAGTGGAATATATTATCTTAATTATATATTATTTTTATTGTGATTATAATATTATTTAAAAGAATAATCAAAATATTGATAGTATATATATTTTAAGCTTTCAATAATTTAAGACATATATTAACTATTTATGTATAATTGCAACCAGGGCTTAATTTCTAACAAAAAAAATGTACTGGAGCTCTAATATTCTGCAGGAATAAAAACAGTAGTGTATCTCCCTGCACCCGAATATTTATTATTCATACATCATTTACAAAATTTAAAGTAATTTCGTCTTCAGAAAAATAAATATTTTACTATATTTTAACTATATCTATATGCATTTATACGTCACAAAATGTAATAAATGAATAGAGCGAAAACCTTAAAATCAGGAGTGGGGGGATTTTCAATAAAATCTACTCGCCTAGGATTTATTTAATGTCAAGAAGCAAAACACAACAGATAGCACTGTTCTGGTGGGCTGCGGAGCGCAGTATTTATTAACTCTGGTGAATTCCGACCAATACTTAAACATTCAGTAAAAGCAAAGAAGTACCGGAGCCGATCTCTGGGCAGCTCCGGTGCAAATTAAGCACTGATTGCAACATAACTACACGTCGTTTGTATTACCTTAACTATATCTTACTTTCATCGTAACTATAAAAATGTTTAAAATACAGTCAAATTTGATTAATAAAAGAAGTATAGGAATTATAAATGTTTTCGAGTACTACTTGATTATCCCGTCGACCAATTTCGCCAAATTATACAAATTACCAAATTATACCAATGGAAGAATGTTGTCATTCTAAAACTTTACGATAAGAAAATTAACGAATTTAAATATAAAAAATCACAAAAGAAAAGGGTTATTTTAATGATGACGTTCAGTTATGGCGTAGCGACATATCAAATATAAAATTTGATTTGTTTAGATGATTTTGGACAAAATAATATTAATAGTTTACGTATTTAAATGCAGAATTATTAAATTGAACCATAAAAAAAAACCAGATATTTTAAAGATACTGTATTTGTGAATAAAATGTAAGTATTTTAAATGTAATAATCGAGTTTATTAAGCGACTTAAAAATATCAATGATAACGGAAAATTGTAAGGAACCTAATGCTCTTTATTTAGTCAAAAATGTAGACGAATATAAATGTAAAATGTTTGTAAACATTAGATATAGGCTTGAAGCAAAAAAAGAAAAAAAAAATCAAAATTTACAGTAATTTTAAATAACGAAAGAACAAATAAATTAGTAAAACATTAATAAAAATACAAATAAAACGTCGAATTAAAAAGACTCGATGACGTAACAAACACCTGTAACATGTTTAATGTCAAGTGAATGTGATATTTACGATCATCCATTACTGGCATTTAATCTTTCAGTTTGGCGCCAGTTTTTTAGTTGACGGGATAATCAAATATTACCAGTTTTCGTATTTTAACCGTTACTGGTAATACCCGTGAAGATTATAAAAATCTTAAAAAATGCACACATAAATAAGCTAATTAAAACTAATAATTGCTTTACCTCAATGCTGAGAAATAGCATAATATCACAATTTTTATCGGAAAACTAAAAACTTGGCTAACATTGCAATTAGTCACTGTAATTCTTGAGCTGTTGATTTCACACAACCAATTCACATTCACTTTAACAGTGTAATAGATATGAAAAGACTGGTTAATATGGCCATCACCAAGAGTCCTTATTTAAAGAAAAAGCATTTAAGGGTTTCCTTCTATGCTCCTTCATTTCCATACCTAAGCTGTAAATCTTAGAAAGTGGCAGTGTTTGAAACGTCCTTCGATCAAATTCCTTTTACGAATGTCACAATATCGCCGCGGAACATGAGAAAATGCTAAAAATCGCATTAAAAAATCCCTAAAAATTCAAAAGTCGCGGAATTCAAAATTTTCTATATTAGGGTTGGAACCTAATTCTTTTTACGAAACTCAAAAGATCGACGTGATACGCGAAAAAACGTAAATATCGCATTAAAAATCCAAAAAGTCAAAAATCGTGGAGGACAAAAAGTACTAATATTAGGCTAAAAGTTTGAAACCAAATTTCTTTTACAAATGTTCAAAAAACCGCCATGTAACGAAAAGAAAAAAAAAAAACCCGCTAAAAATAACTTTGAAAATCACATTAAACATCGTTAAAAAACAACAAAAACAAACAAAAAAACAAAAAACAAGACAAAACAAAAAAAAAAAAAACTGCTAATGACAAAACTTACTATATTATGCTAAAACTTGGAAACCGAATTCCTTTCTATATTATTCTGAAAACTAATTCTATTTACAAATGCCTGAAAATCGCAGCAGCGCGCGTAAAAACGCTAAATATTCTATTAAAAATCGCTAAAATTTGAAAAACTGCTGTGGGGAAAATTTACTATAATAGGCTAAAAATTTGAAATAGATTTTTTTTTCACGAATGTCTAAAAAATCGCCCGCGGAACGTAAAAAAGACAAAATAAAACAAACAAATAAACAAAAAAACCGCACTGAAAGTCGCCGAAATTGGATTAAAAATCGCAGAGGGCAAAGTTTACTATAGTGGGCTAAAACATTGCGACCGTAATTCTTTCACGAATGTAAAAAAATTGCCGCGGAACGTGAAAAATCGATAAAAGTTGCTAATAATTACATTAAAAATTGCTAAAAATTTAAAATCCTTTTTTAAGACTCAAAGTTTGAAAGAGAACTTCTTTTACGAATGTCAAAAAATCGCCGGAAAACACGAAAAAAACTCTAAAAATTGCATAAAAAATTCGCAAAAAATTGCTATGAGAATTTCTAATAAACTTTACTGAAAAGAGGACAAACTTTACTATAATGGACTAAAATACTGAATTCGGATTATTTTTACTAATGTGATAAACGTAAAAAAAAAAAAAAAAAACACTAAAAATTTCATAAAATTTATAAAAGAAAATTCTAAAGTTATATGCTAAAAGTGAAAAAAGTACAATTAAAGGTTTATGAGTGCCTTTAAAAAATCAGATCTACATGTTTCGAGCGCGCAATCGGCGACTTTATCAAGATCAATATAGATAAATAAACTATTTCCGGAAAAATTTATAAAATGATCTTGGTATTAAAAAATCCCGATATCACAGGTATAATGAAAGCAAGTGCTTTAGTAAAGAAAATGGTCATCTGTGAAAGTGAATTAGTGTATCATTTCTTTTTTTTTTAATTTATAAAGCATCTCGTTCCAAATATTGAGGTATCAGGTTTTTTTTTTTCACTTTTAGTATCTTATAACTTCGGTTAATGATGATAAGTGATTTTCTTACATAATATTACATAAAAAAATCTACTAAAAATACAAAATCGGGTTTTGTGGTGCGTAACTACACATATAGAGAAAATATATATAGATATCGTGATAAAATATGTATAGATAAATATATAGATAGCGTGCAAAAAAAAAAGTAAACAACCCTTACTAATTCTGCAACAAATTTTTGTAGAAGAAAGTTACTGGTACCAAACGATTGAAAATAAAGCCTACTTTTAAATGGTATACATAAAATTTGCTTAGGGGGTCATATACATATCAAGACTTGTCCAAACTTTTTTTTTTCGATTAGCAATACCCACGTTTGACACCATAAATAAATTTTACACCCTTCAATTAGCCTAAATGCAAATTTTCATGCCATTCGTACGATTAGTTCCTGAGAAATTAATTATTTTAAAATGAGCCTATTTTAGGGGCTGTATCCAAATTGAAGTTCGGTACTCGATTGTTGAAATCTGTTAATGTATTATTTCTTGCCATTTCACTCGCTTAATATGTTGCGACTATTTACAGCCCAAATGTTTCAATAAAATGAGTAAAATATATTTTTTTTTCAAATTATGTTTTTCTGTACATTATAGACGGCCCCTTAAACCATCATTTTGACGTTTTTTAATCGTAATTCGAAAACTACTTGGAAGTAGAAATTTGAAATTGAGAATTCCTATAAAGCAGGACATAATAAACATGAACTTATCAAAAATATTGTAAGTTGCAATTCATATTTTCTCGAATATTAATTTCATAATTTATAATTCATATTATAAAACTTTTAAAATTACGAATTCAGTGTATTTATGTTTGGGTTTTTTAGTGTTATAACCACAGAAGAAATTATCACATTAGGTTTATAATATAAGGAGATATTAATAAAAATATGAAAATGTAAGTTAACATTAGAAGTTTTGAATGCTTATAATTCAAACAATTATCATCCAAACGACTTGAAATTTCTTTTCTAGACATACTTTGAACCAAAGATTTAAAATTTATTGCCAAAATTGGGTGTTGCCATTGAAAAAACAAAATCTGGTCTGATTTTGATTTGTTGATGTGTTTACTTTTTCCCCACGACTGTAGGTTACTGTCAAATTTCGTCTGCGTCCAGCGGTCTTTTCAGAACATAGCCACACACATATACAGGCAGACACACATTCTTCTGCCTTTATTTCTATAACTAGATTTAAGTCTAATTGTAACATGATTATGCAAGGATATATTACTTTAAAAACACCCTTTTTAAAAAATATTAATTATTAAAAAAAATTGAAATATTTGAATTTCATGTGCTACCTTAAGGTGTATTCGAAAAAATATTTTCCCACGCTCAACAGCTCGAAATTTTCTGACTCATTTTCAGATTCATTTTTTAAAGTAAAAACATGAAACTTGTTGAGGTGATTTTTGAAGAGATTTATAAGTGGCCGTGTGATTTCGTTTTTCGCTCAGTTAATTAGAATTTGATTTTTAAACAATTATTTTCTCAGTATGACCATTTTTTTCATTCCCAGATCTTACGCTTCGGAAAATTCTGTTCAAAACGCCCACTTTGACAGCATTTTTTTGCAATATTTTCTGCGTTTATCAAAAAATCGAGAAGCATGGCACATTATTTAGTTTCTAAATAAGAGAATTTCCCAGTTTGATGCGTTTGAGAGCAAAAATGAATTTAAAAATGAATCAGAAAATAAGCAGTTTGAATTGGAATACACCCTTAACTAAACAATATTTTAGAAAAAATATTCATAGAATGCATAGTATACTTTTTCTGAAGATTTCTATAATTTATGGATGTGTATTACTAATTTGGTATGATTGTAACATAAATACACGCAGAAATCTTACTGTATTTATGTGTTATTTTTATATTAAGAACAAAAATATCTGTAATATTATAATTTTATATACTACACTGTAAAAAAAAATCACTGTAGATTTGCCAGCACAATGTACTGGCAATTCGGACGCCAGCAGTTTGTGCTGTTAATTTTATGCAACTACTGTAATTTTTCATGTTTATAGCCAAGAAACCAAAGAAAGCTACAACACATTCGACTGTGATCGAGTTTGAGAGCGAGAGGAACAGTACTTTGTGCTGCAAAAATGTCGTTTTTTTTACAGTGTAGTACTTCTTTACCTAAAAATTAAAAAAATTGTAATAAAAAAATTGCAATATATAAAAAAATTGTATTCAAAATATGGTTTGTACGCTTTTTCTCATGACTTTCTGTTATTTATGATATGTGGGTCGTTAAAAGGCAGAATGATGTAAGTCACATTTTCTTAAATGCTTAAAAACAAGAATTTTCTGGACGTGCTTACAAGGATTCCTTATGGGGTACAATATCTTCGAGTGCTATACGGATGTCCACTCTCGATGGCTAATTCCTGAACCGTTAGACATACACATTTAGTTTCAATTACACAAACGTTTTAAATGAGGTAATTTTTATACGGTCGCACGGTCCTATAAGTTATATTTAGTAAAAATTTCCTATTAAACTATGAAGTAAGACAAAAAAAAAGTACCATTCTTCTACGATTAAAACTGGCCAAGTAATAGGTGTTTAAAGTGGAAGCATATTTCTTGCTCAGAAATAGGGATCATTCACAAATTGACTAGAAATATAAAAAATCGTCAGATATAAAAAAATATATAATAGTTGAGTGTAAAATTAACATTGCAATATAAATTTGAAATCTATTTTCATTCTGACTTATTAAAGAAAAATATACAATCTGTACTAAAAATACAAGTTAAAAAATAACATAATTTTTGTTAAATGGAATGATGAAAAGCAACGGACGCAATTCATTGTAAAATGACGCCTAATTTAAAATGCTATTAAATTATCTAATCTAAAACTTAATTAATAAAAATTAAAGTTATCTTAAAACTTGCTCGAGGTGACTCCCTTCAGCTGCAATGCAGAAATGTACACGCGAAATAAATCCTTCTAATACTTTAAGCACTTTGTGTACGATCCCTCAAATCATGACCCAACTCATTTGTGTTCAGATGTATAAAATTTGCATAAGTCGTGCAATTCAAAGATTCCTAACTCGGCCAATTTTAGTGTTAGATGAATGGGATTTTTTGTCTTACTTGTTAGTGTATTAGAAAATTTTTGCTAAATATTACTAATAGTACCGAGGGACCGTAAAAAAATTTAATTTCATAACTTTTTAAGAAATGTTTTTATTGACCAAAACGACTTTTAAAATAATTTTTTACCTCATTTAATGCATTTTTGTAATTGGAATTATATGTATATGACAAACGGTTTAGAAATTAGCCATTGGACACCGTTGAGAGTAGGCGCCCTGCATATGAGAAAATTTCGTGGAACTGCAACTTTTGGAGATATTTATATGTATAGATTGATATGTCTAGATATCCTTCATGCACTAAATTAAATTTTTCAAAATTATAAACTTAAATTTACATGTCTTACAAACTTACTTGTTCTGCTTTTAAACAGGTCATGTATTATCTAGTTAGTTATAATTGAAACTTAACAAAGATATATTATCTAATTGACATGCCTTTTAAAAAAATCGTAACTATAAAAATATTTGAAATATTTCAATTACTTCTTTAAACATAAAAGTATTAAAAAAAATTTAAACAATGGGTGACATATTTTGTTTGAATATTTTTGTTTTCAGTATGTGTAATTGTAACAAAAAAAAAAAAAAAAAAAAAAAAAAAAAATACGTGGATAAGTTATCTTAACTTTAAAACATTTGAAATTATATCTTTCATACATTAACTAAAATATCCAAAGTCGGGATCCATTTTCTGTATACTTCTGTTATTTGAGGACCCCAGAAGCCAAGGTGTATAAGTAACAAAATTTAAATGAAAAATCCATTTATCTAAATTAAGGGGGGAGGGGGGGAGAACTAACATACATACGTACGTATGATGTACGTATGAACATACATACGTACGTACATACATACATACAGAACGGACGGGCACATTATCTTTCAGGCTTTGATAGCCTGTGAGCTAAAAACTGACCTAAGTACACAGGCTATCTGGAAATAAGGCTATTTGTTTGGAGGTAAAGAAATATAAGGGACTTTCTAATTATCTGTTGAGTTCCAGAGGTCAACCACTTAAGCTCTTTAAACTACTTAACTACTTAACTACTTAACTCTTTAATCTCTACTTAAATTAAAAAAAAATATTATACTCCACTTTTCTTTAAGATTTATTGAAATAAGAGTTCAATGACCGCTGTGAAATAAGCAACAGTTTCGTATTTTAATTCAGTCAATTACTATTGATGTCCCAAGTTTGAACTCAATTTACTCCAAATCTAAATTTTGTCACTTGTATCCCTTAGCTTCTGGGGTCGTCATTTATGATATGCCGAACCTATTTTGCCGGATTATTATAACAGCCAAAATATAAATTTTACAGAATACGGGTTTTTATTTAATTTATTTTCATTTTTTTTATATTAAGCAGTCAGCCTCTTGCGTTTTTCATGAGTCAAACAAACATAATTTGAACCAGAAAAAATATTTGATGAAATATTTCTTGCTTTCGCCTGGTTATCATTTAAATTAATTTATTTATTAAAATTTGTGGTTCCATTTAATTTGAAAACAAAACGTATGGTTGGCAGCTATGCTAAACTTATGAATGAGGGGGCGGGGATTAAAAAATAGTATAAAGTACGCATCGGAACTGTTGCCTATAATGTTTTTATATATATATATATAAGTGGATGATTTGGTGCTTACAACGATTTTGCTGGCGCAGTAAGTCCTTGAGCCCAACCTGTCAAATTATCTTAAGAGACAAAATGTATATTTTCAAAGTATGCTTAAAGTATTAACCATTTGGAAAAATGGTTATTGTCCTCGTCAGGTTAGGAAATCAAAAGCATATCTGAAGGTTTTTATTGGCTTAATCCGCAATTTATTCGTTTTCTGATTGGTCTATACAGTAATCTGTATTTCCCTTTACTTTCAACAGATATGGACAATAGAGTGTTGCCACTATGACAAAAAAGTAATAAAAACTACAAAAAAATTAATAAATCGGAAACAAATTGAGATACAGCTTTCAAACAAACTGCATTTAAAAGTACATTTTTTTCTCTATACGACGATATAAAAAGTAATATTGTGGGATGTTTAGAAGTTTAAGAAATAAATTTCATTTAAAATTGGCCGTCAGATTTCTTGGAAATCTGACGATGGAAAAGCCTTTTCCCGAACAGCCAATGAAATGCTTGGATAATACGTAAGTTTCAAGTGGATAATACGTACGCGTCGCAGGCGATTTCTGTCGCTTGCAATTTTTACGTGTAATAACACTATTAATGCTTAATTCATGGCGTACGTAATGTATGATCTACTCCGTGCTATTTTTTATGTCTTAAATTTTAGTCTTTGACAAAAAATCATTTTCCAAATGGTCGTTGTAATTTGTTAAATTGCATTTTTTTTTATCATTTTCTTTAACTTCTCTTTGAGCTAAGCAGGGTAAAAGTTTGAATGGATTAGTGTTACCAGGTGTCCTGCGTAAATAGGGGCCATAAATTGCTCTGGACACTAGTATTTTAAAGTAATTTTCTCCGTCTTATCTGTTATATATATATATATATATATGGTACATTTTACTAGAAAAGCTAAATTGCATTCATTACCGCCTTCCCGTAATCTAATCAAGTTACATTACACTGGCACTTACGATAAAATTCGGTACAATACAAAAGTAGACAAGGCATATTTAAAATTTGCGATTACATTTGTTTGTAACTTTACCGGCATTTCGGAAAAAAGTTTTTAAGGCTTAAACGCTTAACAGTTTTACTCGTACTTCATACAGGAAGCGTATTTTCGCCCAGCCTGATTTGCCCGTGCTAACGGACATCTCATTTTGCAGGGTTACATTTTAGTTTATCCAGTATATTTCAATCTAGTTGACATTTTTGCTTATACATGTCATTAGTCATCCACAAACATGTTTTCCTGTTATTTATCTTCTGAATTCTACGCGAAGCACATGTTAGTTTTCGAAAAAGTGTGTTACGTTTGCTGACATTTTTGTGAAGAAGACTGTGTTCAGAAGAATTACATTCTGTGCATGAGTTTGTCTTTTTTGTTTCAGGTAACTGAGTTCAGTATAATTATTATATCATTATTACGACGTTGAATTCTAATTTTGCATGTAAAGTTTCTGTATTAACTACAAATGGATTACACTGAGAGCTATGATTAAAAAAATTCTGATTCGAGTGATTGTGAAATTTCTGTGTGTGAATCTGGTACTTCTTCTGATTTTTGAAACAGATATATCGGAAGACAGTGGAAATATAAGTATCTTTTTCAAAATTCGACAGGATGGAAAATGCAAGGAACGCAATAAAAGCTTTCCTCTCATGCCGGCATGTATAAAAAAAGCCAACTTTAATTCGGAAATACATAAATTTATATTTGCATATATCATCTTTATTTTTGATCTGCAATTATTTTTATATATATTTCGTTTAAAAATAGCATGAAAATATCATTTTTGCAATTAAAAAAAAAAGTTTTTTCGAAAATATTGAACTGGTAAGTGATTAATAAAGATTTTGCTGTCGCTCAGTAGTATCATAAATTCAAAATATAATTTGCTGGCAATCGCTTTGCACTCGCTGACGATTATTATTTGAAAGTAGCGATCACCTTTTTAGCTACCACTATTTCTAAACAAAAAGTTTTGCCATAGATTTGTATTATAAATGTTCTAGAAATATAATATAAATATTTTATTATGAAGAATGGTATTCAAAGCTTAATTCTGAAATAGTGTTGGAGACAATCTTTGTCAGGTCTCAGCTGGCAATCGAGTGCAAAGAGTAAAAAAAAATCATTCAAAATTATGCACAGTGTAAATGTCTATAAATGAAAATAAATGTGATATAATTTAGAAAATGTTTTGTAATGATATTTTGCCTAACAATTTTTCAACGTATGAAGTGGGATAGATATATCTTAATATTATAAAAACAGTTGGATTCCGTTTGGTTATAAATTGATAAGAAATTACAGTGTTATATTTATTATTAATGTTCATTATTATTTATTATTATTACAAAATAGTAAATGAAATTATCAAATTTCAAACAAGAAAGCTGACGATGTTTTAAAGAGAAACAATCACGTGTTATAACTTAAAATTTATTATTTACGCATTAATGATATGTAAGATTTATTTTATGTTGTCAAAGTTCTTTTTTTATAAAGAATTTTATAAACAATTCTGCTTATCTATCTGCAGCCTCCCGTTTATGTGGTTGTAATGGATTACAGTCCAAGGCCAGGCGATAGCGAAGGGCTCGCAGTAACAGAAGGACAAGAAGTTGAAGTTATAGATTCCAGCAAAGCGCACAAGTAAGAATCATATTCAAAAATTAAATTTGTTTCATCGCGATTATTAAGTGGACATGCATTCCAAAACAATTTATTTTTTATTTTTATTATGAGCTTAAAAAAATATTTTTAGATGTATCATTATGTAAATGTTAAATACAAATAATTTGATAAAAAAAACTTCCAAAACCTATAATTATCTTTTCTAAAAATAAAAAAAAGTTCAGTTTTAACGACCTAATGTAAAACGCTACTAGTATTTTATTTTATAAACTTTTCATCTGATTTTTTATTGCATGTCAGTACTAACATTCTGAACATACACTGGTGTCCAAAATTAAGGACCAGTCACAAAATGCTAATTTTTAAGTAAGCGAATACTCAAAAGGAAATTATATAATTCGAATAATTACTATCCCTACAGCACAGCTAGTCCATATAGCATCTCATTCATGATACACATGGTCACAAGTGCCACAGTCACTACGGTGAAGCAAAAAATAGGAAATTCCACACGTCTCATTATGAGTCTAAAAAGATCACTATATCTGACTCCACCGAGACGTCAATGTGACTGCTGCTTTGTGACGAGTCACCAGGTGACTTTATGATGTAGTTACATTGTGACTCTCATGTGACTGTCATTTTTAGACTCAAAGTCACCATGAACGTTGCATTATGATAAGTCACCAAATAATATCACATTATAGTCACATGGTAACTTTTTACAAAAGAACACAATGGTGACTTCACAGCAGTCTCCCTGTCACCTGAAAGTCATCATGTGACTTTAATGCGACATTATTTGGTAACTTATCACAATGCAGCGTTCACGATGGCTTTGAAATTGAGTCTGTAGATGACAGTCACATGAGAGTCACAATGTAACTACATTGTAAAGTCACATGGTAACTCGTGTCAAAGCAGCAGTTACAGTGACGTCTCAGTGGAGTCACATATAGTGATCGTTTGAGACTCATAATGAGATGTATGGAATTTCCTTTTTTTTTGCTTCACCGTACTGACTGTGACACTTGTGATCATGTGTGACATGAATGAGATGTTATATGGACTAGCTCTGCTGTAGAGATAGTAATTATTCGAATTATATTATTTCCTTTTGAGTATTCGCGTACTTCAAAATTAGCATTTTGTGATCGGTCCTTAATTTTGGACACCAGTGTATTTAAGCGGCTCATAACCATAGCAGACCCAATCCATTTTGAAAAAAAAATGAGATAGTCCATTTAAAAGGTGCATAAAATCTGTTTTATCCATTCCCACAATAAACCAAGCCTGTAAACAGATGGCATAGTATATGATAAAGTATGTGAAAACAAACTTGGTTCACTGAGGGAGCGGATAAAACAAATTTTATGCCCCTTCTAAATGGACTATCTCATTTTTTTTTTAAATGGACTTGGTCTACTATGGTTGTGAATCTCTCATTTAAGGATCAGATATTTTTTAATAGCTATAGTTTTAAAGAAAAAAAAGTAACTAAATACAAGCGAAAAAAAAACCAAACAAACAGAGAGTAATTACAGTAGAACCTCTTTTATCCGAAACTTTTTTAACCGAAACTCTCGGTTAACCGAAAGCCACTTTTAACGCTTTTTTTTTTTTTTTACTAACATATTCCTTGTGTGCAAAATCCATTTTGAAAGCTTTTTTTTTTAATCATCATATTCTTTGTGAACAAGCAGTCCCTTCCGAACTACGAGTACATATAAATATAATCGATCCGCTTTCTTAGAGTTCCTTTGAATTTAACTTGACCTCCCGTAAGCTCTGGAGTGGAACAAAAAAAGAACGAACAAATTAGAAAGTCTGAAGCTTTTGAATGTTTTGCAAAAGTTTTGGCATGACTGAAGCAGCAGAAAGACTACGATACTGGCGAACTAATAATATTAAAATACTCCGTGATAGAGCTTCAAAGCAAAGGCAATCGAAACTGCGACGCACAAAATTTTTTTTCAAACACTCGTGATGTATGTAAAAGTACTTAATTTCAAAATTAAAATTCAGGTAATTTATTCCGGTTTCTACTTTGCTATTGCTTTACTTTTATTAAGCACATTTGTTACCATAATAAGAAATATTGCATCTATTTCTCCTTAATCTTAAAATTGAAGCATTCTCGATTACCCGGAAATTTCGATTTTCCGAAAGAGGGTCGGTCCCAATTACTTCGGATAATCGAGGTTCTACTGTACGAGTTTTTGTACATGTGAATTTTTTTTTAAACAAAAGTTATCAAGATATTAAAAATCCGATTCTTAAATTTCTTTAATATATGTTTTACGTTGTTAAATTAGATAAAATTTCACGCCCTTTCATTTATACCTAGAAAAGTTTGAGCATTTTGAAGACATAGAAAAGCTACAAAAACACGAACTGATATAAATGAGTTTAAAGATTTCTGAATGTGAGTTTTTGAAAGGGTGAATATGATATTAGATGTTTCTTAAATCAGACGTCACAGTGGTTCTATATACCCGGTGTCCTAAAAAGGACTGACTGATTTTTAAATTCAATAACTCGCAAACGGTGACAGAAATTAAAAAAATTCTTGCAGAGAGTTCTTTCTCTTCTCCCATGCCAAAAAAGGAGATTAAAATGGCCGCATCCAGAGGAGCCACCGGTTAGTCACCAAGGCGTTCAGTGCTGCTAACCAGGTCGCAACCAATGTCGTTCAGCGCAAGTAACCAAGGTGACCAGTGAGAGACCGAACTAACCGAAGAAAGTTCTTGGTTAGTTGGGTTACGTGATCGGTTACATGAAAGTTTATCTACATTTGCATGGTACATCATAAAACAATAATAAAAGAATAATTACGGCAACGTAATACAGATAACACCAGTGTAAATAACACCATAGTAAATAACACCAGTGCCGTCCAGTAGGTCTGTCGACCGGTTAGAGACCGGTCACTTACCGTGATGTCACGTAACCAATCTCACCGGTGACTTTGGTGAGGTCTGCTGGACTCGCCCAATGTATTGAGTGCGGGTCCCGAAGTACCAAAAATCGGGCCTGGATTTAGCGCATATTCTCGCAGCGCCATCTGTTGTTTGTAATTCGAACTAAATACGAGAATAACAATAAAAAACTCCTGCCATCATGCATAACGCTCCTGCAAGAATTTTTTAAATATCTGTCGCCGCTTGCAAGTTATTGAATTTTAAAATCAGTCAGTCCTTCTTAGGATACCCGGTATATGCAGCATGAGTCTGAAATTTTGTCACGATGTTTTCGAAAGTATATGGTATGTGATAAGGTAAAAATCTGAGAAATTTAAATTCTTACGAAATTTCGATACTGGTAGGGAACCTAGTCCCCTTAACATTTTGAGATCCAGGTGTTTATTCACTATTCGAGTGTAGAAAACCAGAGATTTTAGGTACATTTTTGATATGAAAATAATAGCTACAGGTAAAATCTCATGTAATATTATAAAAGTGGGTTTTCAAGACTTTTATAATGGATCCCCAAATTATATCCGTGCATGGGAGAAGCGAACATTTTACGATAATTACGGTGTACATTTACCAGAAAAAACTAAAATGATACTTCAATAGTACACGTACAGTATAAACATAACTAAACATAAGGTGTTTGGAGACATACATTACACATTCCTAATTTATGATGAGTACATACCGGGGGTCCTAAAATGGACTGACAGATTTTAAAATTCAATAGCTAAAAAAATTCAATAATTAAAAAAATTCTTGCAGGACAGTTATGTAAGAAGGCGACGATTTTTTTTACTGCGATTGACGATTTTCGTTCAAAACAGCAGCGATAGATGGTGCTGAGTGCAATAACAGCTAAATCATGCCCATTTTTTGGCGTGTCTCTTATCTCAAAATTGATGCGAAAGAAGGAGGTTAAATATATGGAGTGGTTCTCAGTCGGCAATGCAATGTTATTCTTAAAGACCCACTCCATATAGTTAACCTGCTTCTTTCGCATCAATACTGAGAGAAGAGAGAAACAAAAAAAAATCGGGCATCAATTTAGCACCTAATGCTCTCAACGCCGTCTATCACTGGTATTTTGAACTAAAATGGGAAATCGCAGTAAAAAAACTCCTGACATCTTTCATATCCCTCCTGCAAGAAATTTCTTAATAGCTGTCACTATTTGCAGATTATTGAATTTTAAAATAACTCAATCCATGTTAGGACACCCTGTATATTTCTGAACATCGGTGCTTGCTTTTCCTTGTAATTGGTGATTTACTCTCAGACACAGAACCTAATGAATCTTTTTGGGGGGTATTTTCATCATGTGTTAGTTACGACTCCCTATAAATACAGAAAATGAACTTTAGGTGCTGCAGAAGAATTATCAAAATATACACACCATTTATGTCGAATACTTTATTAATTAGAACGTTTTAGGGTGATAACGGGGAATTAGAGTAGTTCTCTAGTTCTGTACTATGTGTCAACGATTGGGTGTAACATACTCAAATTTAACAGATATGTGTTTAAGATCACTGAAACTCGATTTTGAAAAAAAAAAAAAAAACACTTCAGGAATCGCCGTCATTTGCTTTATGTGTGGTGAATATGCACAGGAAATTCCTCAGACACAGATGGAATGGATTATTGAATTTTGGTCAGCAGGTTCAACGTGAATTCGAAGGAGACACCTCACCAGTCGGTTACCCTGTTCACTGGATTTCACTCTATGTAACTTTGGTTGAGGGAGTGTTTATTAAACACAGGTTATCAAGGGTATGTCAGTTGTTTATCACTTAAAGGAGGAATAGCTCATAATTTCAAGTAGATCTGTGCAGATATGTTGCATTCTGTAGCCGCCAAAGTTTTTGAATTCAGTTTTAGAAGATTCGTAAAGCAACATATTGTATTATATTTATAATTTAAAATTTAAATAAATATTAGTCGACTGTAATTGGTTGTTTTTCTTACTTATCTCAGGGATTTTGCGTAACGGTAGGTAGTGACCTCTAATGGTATACTTTGTAATTTTTTCCATATATTTCCTTCTATGATTGATCTAAAACATATATCTACAACATTTCTTCAAAGAAGTTTGTCCTAGTCATCTCAGCCTGCGTCTCTAAATACCCCATCTTTTGATACAGTCACCAAGGATGTGTATTTATTTTCTTATATTATATATCTACCTGTAATTTTTGAATGGGTACTATAATTTTGTAATTCCTCTTTCATGATTTTGTAGTGGTTCTGTGTAAATTTTCGTTAGAATGTAAAAAAGTATGCGTGTCTGTCTACTTGACGATCTGCCGATGCTTTAATTTTCGTGACATTGTGTCAGTTGCCATAATATTTGAAAATATTGTCAAGGTAAACAACACTACTTTTTCTTTTGAAAATAGCATACGTAAATGCGTTATACTGGTTGCGGCACTACCGAATTTTATGTACTTCTTAGATTCGTACAGTGATGGAATAGTGTAGCAGCAGAGAATCAATTGACACCTCAAAATTGTATTAGTATTGTTCATCTAACTTCAGGACAGAGTTTCTGAGATTTTTGAAGGCGAAGAATACTATAAAAATTTAGTGGTGACAATCGCTCAACTGCTGCCCCACTTTTCCATCACTTTTCATATACAACGTGGTTGATGCATCAAGCGATGTTTTTTTTTTTAAATTTTGGTTTTCGTTGGCGCGAAGCGCAGATACATGCGCTTTAATGACCGTGCCATTATCGAATTTCTTGTATTTTGTGAGATTCTTATTAGAGAACTGATTCATGAAATTATTTTATTGAATGAATAGTTTGGCATTATGTTATTGTAGTTCACCTTAGGTAAAGCTTCTTATTGATTTCTTTTGCAGATGGCGAGTGAAGCTGCGGCAAGAAGGCACAGAGGGAACAGTTCCATCATGCTACTTGGAGAAAAAATCGACAGTTACGCCCCCAATGTCACCCCAAATTGATCCGAAAACGCAAGCAGTCATTTCTAGAAGAGAGTAAGTAACCAAAATATGAATTGTGCCCCGTTCAAACTATCTGATTTATCCGTCAGAACTACAGTGTCTAGAAGTATATAGCCTGGAAATCAAGAAGAGAAACCGTATCCAAAAATTACATTTTCACCAGAGGGCGCTATGATCAAGCTTATTGTTACGAATGAATAGAAATCCAGTGTGATTTTAGATATTTATGTTGCAATTTAAACTGCAGGAAACTTATTTTTTAAAGGCAAATTTTACGAAAAATGGGATTAAAAAGATTTTATTGCAATACGCGATACATTTAATTGAATACTGATACATAGAGATGAACAAAAATCCAGGCATATACGTCCTTTAAATTCAATTCGTATCATATACTTCTAGACGCTGTAACTAACGCTGAGTGTTTAGACTTTCAATCAAAAAATCCGATGGCAACGCCACCTAAGAAAGTGTAATTTTTTGGATACATTCTAAAGCAATACTGATATACGCGATTTCCACACTATATACTTCTAGATACTGTACCAGAGACCTCAACTCACTTTGTGAGAGATTCGCTTTAACTGATTGGCTCTTGGTTTGTTTTAATTACGTGCATGCGTACACTTTTGATTAGCGCAGATTTCAGACACAGTGAGGTATTTCAAACGCAGTGACGTCTTTGTATGAATGAAACAGGAATTAATAACAAAATTATTCTCTTATGATGTCCGCGGGAATTGCAGACGAAAGTACTAAGAAATTTTAAATAAAATATATATTTTTTAACTTGCAACATCTACATTATTATTAACCATTTAAAAAATAGTTATTGTTCTCGTCAGGGTAGGAAATCAAAAGCATATCTGAAGCGTTTTATTGGTTTAATCCGCATTTTATTCGTTTTCTGATTGGTCTATACACTAACCTTTACTTTCAACAGAGATGGATACTTCTGTTGCCACTATGACAAAAAAGTAATAAAATTTACAAAAAAAAAATAAATTTAATAACTCAGAAACAAATTGAGATACAGCTTTCAAACAAATTGCATTTAAAAGTACATTTTTTTCTCTATACGACGGTGTAAAAAGTAATATTGTGGGATGTTTAGAAGTTTAAGAATGAAATTTCCTTTAAAATTGGTGGAAATCTGACGATGGAAAAGCTTTTTTCCGAACAGCCAATGAAATGCTTGGATAATACGTAAGTTTCAGGAAATTGACCACACGCAATGGGCGGAGCTTGCAATGTTTCCCACAAGCATTGCGATATTTGATTGGCTTTTGGTAAACGCTTGTGGGATAAATAGACAAGCTGATTAGCTATAATCCATCGTGGCGTTCTTTGACGTCAGAAATGCTTGTCGTCCATTTGACGAGTCGCAGGCGATTTTTATAGCTTGCACTTTTTACGTGTAATAACACTATTAATGTTTAATTCATGGCGTACGTAATGTATGATCAACTCCGTGCGATTTTTTATGTCTTAAATTTTAGTCTTTGAAAAAATCATTTTCCAAATAATCGTTGTAATTTGCTAAATTGCATTTTTTTTTTTTTTTGTCACTTTTAAGTAAAACGGGTAGTTTTTTAAAGTTCATATTGTGTATTTTGTGATTGTATCAAGGTGAAATATTGAATTTCGTCTTATGATTTTATTTAAAAATTTATATATTTCATCAAGTTTCGAGATTAATTTAAAGTGTTCCTGTAAGATCTCGCCAACAATGTATAAATTTGGAATAAATACTGGTTGTCAGTATTCTACATAAATTTTCAAAATACAAAGATTCGAAGACTTTTTCAGTATTATATTAATAAAGGATAACCTAGAAATCTATTAATATATTTAACCAATACCACACAGTTTGCACATGAGAATCTAAATAGTTACACAAGCGCTTTCGAAAACGTTGAAATGATTTCTGTTCCTTCTAAGCTTGATGGGATATGAAGAGATAAAAAAAAAAACAAGTTGGAAATTGCACGTGAAATGTGGCAAAGGTGCGTTCGTACATTAACTAGTTTTATGAATATTCAGATCTTGGTGCAATAGCTATTGCACTCTTATGCAAAAATGCATGAATACAAAATTTATTACGATTCTATGTAATAAATTGAGTAATACGGAAATAATATAACTCCTTCTTAAAAAGGACGTAAACACAATGGCAACGTATAATCATTACCTATTGTGGGATATTATTGAAGTAATTACGTATAAAAATGATTTAATAGAATGAAGAAAACTTTTATTAATATCTTTTTAAGTTCTGATTCGAATTTCATAATATTTGAAGTGATTCGACAAAATTTTGCAACGATTATATATTAAATTTCAAACCATTCGATTGGGTAGTTTTTGCGCTATTATATTCGGACACACGGACGTACCACTCGACGACTATAGCTGCTACGTATTTATATAATAACGAACTCACCTAAAAAGGTTCTTATGTGAACATTTCGCAAATAAAAAAAAACGAGATTAAGAAACATTTAGAACATAAAGCTACAGCGTTTTATGATACTTTACTAAGCACTTTCGAATAGAACACGGCGCTAAATGCTTGTCAATTTGTTTGGGATCTCGCCAGATTAAGTTAATTTAAAATAGTATCAGCATGGCTTTTGACGCTAATTGCAGTTATCTATTTTTAAAACGAAAGGAATAAAGTGCATTTTGATCCGTTTGCACGTTGCTTCTTTGCATTTTGATGATGATTCAAATAAATATTTGAATATTAAATTAATTAGTAAGGTTTTGATTTAAAAACGACACAAAGGACATATAAAAGTGCCAAAATTAAAATTCTGAAATTAAAAATAATGGTATTAGGAGGTCGCTTTAGAGATTCTCGCAGTCCTCGAAATCCCATATTAATCCTTTAGGCCCTGAATTATTTTCCAGTTTGGAGTAAAAATCCCTTTTATGCTAATAAAATTAAAAGTAACTAACCAAATCACAGAAGTTAGGTTTTACTGAAATTTAACGAATATGTTAGTTTCTCAAACCTAACGAATGTAATTATTTAGCGTTCTTTTCGTATGACAATAGTCGAAGGAAGAAATTTTGAAGACGTTTGGAAAATGTCGTATTACAACAGGATTTAACAGACATAAAAACATACTAGCATTTTTTATTGTTTCTCACAAATTATTCGTTCGGAAAAGTAGTCCCTAATTTAAGTTTGAACTGTTTCGGCCTTGACTTTGTTCGTTTTAGCAAATGTGCAATCTTGGAAATGTTGTAGAAACCCGCTTCGTGATAAGTTTTTAACACTTTTCAACATGGTTGAAAAGTATTTATGAATTATGTTTGTCTGTCTGTTCGTCCGTGCTCTAACTCCCGTAAATATAGTCAGATTGCCTCAAAATGGATATATGTTATTGGTGTATACGATGGCATGTTCCGTATTTAAAATGAAGAGTGTAGCATTAACGGTTCATTTACAGGTACACTCAAAATAATTCCGTTACATTACGGCCTATGGGGAAAAATCGTTTGCGGTGTATTTTAATACTATTAAACTGTTTTAGATATATTGAAATTTGTATATATCACTGAAGTGTACTACAAAAGGCTTTCTGTAGTGCAACTGGTACAGACTTTATAGGTAATTTACAGGGACACTCTAATCTAGTGCTCCCTATTAAACGTTTATACGAATATAAGTATAATACGTATTACACGGTACGGATTTTAGATACGTATAATATGGCTACGGAAGTTATACGTATTAAGCAAAACAGCATATATACGGATCTTATCCAAGCGGTTAAATGTATAAACATCGAAGCGTTTTTCGCTCAAGGCATAAAAATAGATGTTTTAATGCTTATCTGCGGATTACAGACATTGAGAAATATCCTCTAGCGTCTTTGTATTCTCGCGGTTTACCGGGCCCATCGCGATTCTTTGTTCAAAGAACAACGATGACCTGGGGTTCACCTACCTTTTGGTTGTTGTGCAAGTACTTCAAAAAATCTGAATACTTTCCCTTAGTTTAGGTTTTGGTTGTTTTCCCTGAAAACTAAGCTATTAATTATGAAATGTTCTACTATTGGTAGTGGGTAGCTTCAAAGCTACCTTTCGCAGATCTGTAGCACAGCCGCTAGCTTCTTTTGATTTATAGCATGAGCACTTCATGCGAAACATTATTTTTGCATACGGCCACAGAAACAGACTTAAATTTACTTAATATTTTATAGCGACATTGATCAATTCGACTCCTGGGAAGTTTTGTAATCCTACTTTTATTGTATTTTAGAATATTGTTTTCTAAATTTAAAATATTTTGAAAATATGTTTTACTCTAAACAAGAAAAGAGAAGGGAAATCATTTTAAGCATGTGCAATTGCGTTCAAAAACTGCGAGTCGATTATTTGCCAATCTATATGTAATTGAAATTTATAGGTACACTGTTAAAAATTTGCAGCATTCTGGCAGGTCATTTGACCTTTTTTTCCAAAAACGGTTACACAACCGTAATTTTAACACTATTCTGACCATATTATTGGCCATTTTATGGTCAGAATATAGTTAAATTATAATTATGAAACCGTTTTTTGAAAAAACGGTCGAATGACCTGCCAGAATGCTGCAAAATTTTTAACAGTGTACTTTATACAAAAAATGATATTTGTCAATATTAACAAATTTTAAACGTAATGCCCTAGCATTTTGTATAAAAAATACTATGAGTGTCATGATAAAAAAAATGGATTTTTATTATACATTAACAGAGTAGAAAGCATTATCTTCGTGGAAATAATAACATTTGCGCTCAGATGCAATCTTCAGTGTAACACGCAAGAATAAAGAATTTTTATAAGTTCAAAAAGAAAAAAACCATACTTAACAAGGATTCACAATAAATCTGAAACATTTATACTCTCATTCTGTGCTCAAAAAGTGTTTCATTTTGCTAGTTACTTACAATGAATACAATTTGTATATATTATACATACAAAATATAAAAATAACAGGGTATCTGGTCTCAATACCATGAGATGAACAAAAAATCCAAATAAATTCAAAGTAAAAATTTGCGAAGTACTTTTTGCAATTCACGATAATAACTTTTGTTTTGAAATAAAAACACTAACATACTAACATTTTAGAAATTCAAACAAATGCGTTTTGAGGTTACTATGTTACCTGCAGCTGAAAAGTCTCGTTCAGAACGTATTGAAGAAGACGGAATCCAGAGATACTTTTTTGCTAAATCTGCTAATCCAGGGTACTTATGTTCACGGCTCTTCCACCACTCAAAAGGGTTTAAGTGAAAACGAAGCTGTGGTTCAGTCAGATAGTTCTCAAACTGCATATTGGCATCTACAGGAGAAGACACAGTCTGCTGAAACAAAAATCCAAGAGCTGATTTTCCAGAAAAATCCTCCATTTGTTCTGATGCCGATGAGTTGCCACTTTGTTGGCGGTGTTGACTTAGCAATGACTTGACGTGGTCTCTGATAGTTTGTCGTGCTGCTGGTGGATGACTCTAAATATGTGAATCATGGGCCCGGAATTGAGCTCACTTGTCGCGTATTTACAACAGAAGTGTTTTTCCAGTCCAGCTTAAACCTATCTTTTAACTCTAATCACACAACAATCTTAAAACTTTTGCCCATAATAGTATCATTATAAAACTGTTTCATGTAATTTCTTATTACTTTACTGACAATTGGACGAACCATTGACACGGGTGAACAGCTTCACCACATAAAGCCGCCGTGGCCATTTTTAAAGGTTTGAGAAGCGTAACTAATTCTTCAATTCGTATCCATTACTCTTCCATAATTTCTAACTTTTTAGTCACAACAGTGGATGTAAAAGACCAATCAGCTAGAACACTGACAATCGGGGCTTGGTTTAAAAAAAATACCTTCCATTTTTTTAAGCTCAGATTTCCACCGGGTTTTCACACTTTGAATAAATTTAATTCGATTCATATTTAGTTGTGTCTGTTTCTCTTGAAACTCTGTTGAAGCTATGGTAGAATGGCGGAAGTGTCCCACCAACTTTCCAGTCTTTTCGGTCAACTCTTGAATTAATTGATTATTGAGGCCTTTGTTAATAACAAGCTGGATAACATGTGGCGCACACGTTATATCTTCATTATAAAACACGTTATTAATTTTTTGTACAGCATTTACAAAATTAATTGCGTTATCGGTCACAATTGCTGATATCTTTTCTTTAAGATCCTATCTTGTAATAATTTCCTCCATTGCATTATTGTTGATCTTCCGTCAGCTGGGTTGTGAGTGTATATGATTTCGGTGTCCATTTCTTATCGATGATGTGGGAAATTAAAGTCAGATACGATTGTTGGGCTCGAGAAGTCCAACAATCTGATATGCAGGCAACATAGGATGAAAAAAATAATTCTGTTTTTACCTTGGCCTCATATTATCTTCTAACATTCTCAGTCGCTTCTTTAATGCCTCTCCTTTGCAAATTTTGTATGTCGGTATAATCATCATAGTATAATCATCAAAATTCGATTTTCACCATCTGAAATTAGAAGTCCGATGGCAAAGTACTGCGCTTTAGAAAAATTATCTTCTTTATATTATAAGTATTTTTTCAGAAGTATTTCAGTATTTTTTCAACAAATGTTGAAAAATTTACTCAAATAAAAATTTTAAAAATCATTGAGGGTTTTAAAATACTTAAAATGCAGGGAAATAATTGTGCAGTACGTCGGTATCGTACATCTACTTTCTGATGGTGTAGACCGAATTTTGATAATTATGTTAATTATTAAAATTCGCGTTAATTATTAAAATTACTGTTAATTATCATTCAGTGTAACTACTAAATGATATCAATATGAAAGAAATGAAAATGCGAGTTCAGAGCTTCAATCATTAAATTACAATACGTTAGTTTGGCGTGGGCCCCGATTATTGAAAATTCACCTCTTTGATTTAATTATAATTTTTTCCCTGTTTTTTTTTTTTTTTTTTTTTTTTTTTTTTTAAAGATATAGCAAGAAGAAAGAAAAATGAAAGCATTATTTAATTTATCTATTTAGAATTTGTAAATTATTTTTTTAATGCATAATCAGTATTTAATTAATATTAAAATACTAATTGATACAATAATTGATATAATTTATATAAATTAATTAATTAATTAATTTAAAAGGATCTGATAAAATGTATATATGTGCAACAGTTAGCATTGTTGATGCTTATAACCCACAGAATGTAATAGCTTTTTTTATAGATTGTCAATACACTGGACAACAGCGGTTTTGTCCTAGAACTAAAATTAGTTGATTCTGGATCAGTTTTTGGCACTGATTCAGAATATGCTTTCCGTTTATCTCTAGGTGGTCCAGGTTTTGAGAAATTTGCATATTTAAATTTATGCAAATTTAAGCTTTTTTGTGCTATTTTATGCAAATTTTAGATACAATATATGTCACATCTAATTACGTTTTCTAGATAATAACTACTTGACTATTTGCTTCAGATAAATGTCACGATTTGCATATTCTTAACATTTATTTATCAGTTATTAAGCCTAATTTGCATATTTTTCAATGGTGTAATGTTTACATCACTATCAACTTTAAAATAGTTGCCACAGAATTGATGTTATGTTTTTCTAGACTAGATTTTTATGCTGATTTCAAATCTGCAGTCTGTTTTCTTATGTCATTTCTAGTTTTTGAGTAAGATGAATTTCTATTTTTGCACGACATTAGCACAGGTTTGATATAAGATGCTTTTTAGGGGTGTGTAATTCATTGAGAAGAAGGTGAACAGGGTCAGATTCATATCAGAGACATAAACAAAAAAATATATAATCGAAAAAAAAATAAGTAGTAGAATCTATCCTAACTAGTTGAAGTTTATCATACAAAGTATCATAAAAAGCTATTTCTGACTTTTTTGACCAAAAACTAAAATTTCACTTTTTTCAAAAACTAGACGTGATAGAAGAAAACAGATACAAGATTTGAAATTAGCTCAAAAGACTGGTTTTGAAACATATTAGCGTACTCGTGCGGCAGAAATATTTGAACGCCAAGAAACATTATTAGAAAAAGATGAAAAATATTCAAATTAGGTACAATATTTCACAGTCACATGTCAGTATAATCTCAGAAACAACGTTTTTGTGAAGTAAATTAGGTAGTAATCATAACATAAAACAAAAAACCCTGTCTGATATTGCTTTATACCTTAAATTTGCAAATAACTGTGCAAAACTTACTAAATTTGCATAAATTGAAATATCCAAATATCTCTCAAACTTGACGTGCTGGAGTAAATCTAAAACTAGATTCGGAATCAGCACAAAAAATCGCATTAAAACCAACTAATTTCTGTTTTAGGACAGAGAAAAAGTTCAAATTTGTTGACCAGTGATATTTTCATAAAATAAATAGTAAGTCAAGATTGAATATTAGTAATCTTTTATTTGTTTCAATTCTTAAGTAACATTTTTCTTTTCTAGGTAAGGCGATTACAAGACAATCCATTTTATTTATAATTTTCTAAATAAATATTTAAAGAATATAGACCTATTCTCAGTTACACGTAAATGATTTATTTATCAATTTCAGAAATTTATTTGAGGATTGTATTGGCTTAGAAGGTATGTGATCTACGAAAAAATTGACACAGCGCATTGTTTATTTATAATGTAGTAATTAATATAAGGTATTTTTTTTTCAGATTTCCCAGAAGGGAGCTTTAATTTATATCGCATACCTAGAGTCATTGGTGCTATTAACACTGTACGATGATAAAGAAAAATATATATTAATCTCCTTAGCCTAAATAATATTAAACAAAATCATTTCCTGTGTTGCAATGCATTTATGTTGCAGATATATTTTGGCAAGTGTATATCGTTCCAACATAGGGAATAGATAAGTTGTAGTGGTAAAGTATTCTCTTTAAAATAGCTTTTTTAAAGATAAATCACTTTTTTTTTCAGAAAAGTACTAAAAGAGCTGGTAGAATCCGAGGAAGCATTTGCCAGGGACATGCAATATGTTGTCAACAACTATATACAAGAGATGGAATCCAAAAATATGACCAAACAACTCAAAGACTACAAAGACACACTCTTTTCCACTTTCAGTGCTATTTCTGACTTTCACAACAAGTATTTTGCTTTTTAAATATTTATGTTTTCTTAAGTGTTCTTACAGATGAAATTAATTTTATTATTATTATTATTGCAAGTATCTGCGATCAGTTTAACTTATATACATTTATGGGGACAGTTTACCTTAAAAATTGGTCAAAAAATGGATTTTTATTTTTAAATATTAAATAAAGTACTAGAAAACAGGAATTCTTCTTTGTCAGAATTTAGTATCGCCCCCGATGAACAAAAAATATATGTATATATAAATAGTAAAACATATTTGGATTTTAAAACTTACAGCACACGCTTTTATTTTATGTAAAGTGACGTCATTCGCATCCGCTTAAGAATTCCATATTTACGATCCACTCTTAAACACCTACAGTAAAGTATGCATATTAGGACGTTACTATCGCAAAATAACACACAAATGCAGCAAAAAGATGCCATCATTAAAAAAACTCAAGAAAAAAAACGGCTGTTTAATGATTTATAGGCTTTCATTTGTTTGTAGAGATACTTAAAATATAGATATTTAAAATTAAATATATTTTATAATAGCTCCCTGTTTTAACAGAAATTATTCGCTTATATTTTTTCAAAATAGCACATATTTTAATTTCATTTTCTTTCGATCGAAACACTCGGAATTTGTCAGGAATATGTTCTAATGAAAGAACAAAGATATTTTCAAATATAGATTTAGATGTTTGAAAATTTAAAGGAATTATCTGTAATTCCATCGCACGTATCCGAGATAACCGATAAGTATCGGTGGAGGTGATACCTATCAATACTGGAGTTTTTACCTGTTTTTTTTTTCAGCTAATCCATAATGAAAAGTCACTTAAAAAATATGAAGGGGGAGGGCAATTGTTTGCTTATTTAGTGATTCTGACTCTTCTTTAGATTTTACGGGGCACCATGTTACTGTCAAAACCTAGTCTTAAATTAAAATTAAAAGCTCACAACTTTTACATGAACTTAATATATGTATCAAGTTTTAGTGAAATCAATATTATGGAAGATTGTGTGTTAAAAGGATGTTAAAACAAGACCTGGCATACACATTTGTTTATACATATGTAGGAGATGAAGATTGTGGGAATTACACCACTTTGTGTAAGTGAAATATAATACTAAATTTTTCTGAATGAAAATCGGCGAATGATTTAAATTATCACGACACTTTCATCAGCGAAAGAGTTTCTTACAATCTAATCCTTGTCTGCATATTAAAGTTTTCTTTCACTTTATGAATCATGTGCAAATATACATTTAAATTTATGTCGAACGTAAAAGCGTTCAAAAATTTAGCTTTTATGGCAATATTTTAAAATATCATTTCCAAACCTAAATAAATATATTCTTGATTTAAAAAATGTCATTTGTAAGTGAATTGAAAATCCATGTTTTATAAATGGTGTCATTCTTGACATCATGATCATACTCATTGCGTCATTTTCGCAGGTAAAAACCATACATTAAAAATTGAATATTTATGAACTATTTTCGAAATTTCAATTTCAAATTTCGTTTTCATCAAACATGGATGAAAAGGAAACGAATTCATATCGAAAGTATTAAAAATATTTTTTATTCAAATAATCATAAAATCTTAAATAAATTATCAAAATATGGTTAAAATAAACATTACCTGGGTCTCATAATATATAACTGTTGACAAAAAAACCTTTTCTATATTAACTGATATTAATCTTCCTTGTACAGCAGAGCCCCGATTATGCGAATCCCGGTTATCCGAAAATCGGCTTAACCGAAAGACCTCAAAGTTCCTTTTAAATGGGAAAATTTTTTACTGTCAACACTATTTTTACCAATGTCAAATGTCAACTTTCAAACTTATTTTGATTTATAATTACTATTTTATTTGTAAGTTTTAGATCAAAACAATTTCGAATAATTTTTAATACATTGAAGAGTTGTTTTAATACCTATTAGCTTTAAAAATTGGAAGCAAAGTAAGTAAAAATCAAATATTTGAAAGGCGTTATTAGACACTGGTAGAAATAGTGTTAAAAAAGCATGTTCTTTCTGAAATAAATAAACAGAGTCAACTTACTTATTTGGTCAATTGCGTAATTTCGAGCACTTTATTAGATAGACGCGTATGGCACCTCATTTTTTTTTACAAAATATGTTATGGTTATTATGCTGTCGGAGCGACTTGTAATTTTAGTTTGTCATTCAGGGTGCTTTGAATACGGTACCACAACATTTTTATTGCAACGATGTTCTAAATTACGATCACAGCTTTTCAATAAACAAGTTTTCCCCATAAGCCTCCCGGTTATTCGAAAATTCCTATGGAACCCCGGTTATCCGAAAATTCCTATGGAACCACGGTTATCCGAAAATTCCTATGGAACCACGGTTATCCGAAAATTCCTATGGAACCCCGGTTAACCGAAAATGCTTTGGTCCCATGCTTTTCGGATAACCGGGGTTTTACTGTATTACTAAAAAATGTTTTAAAATTCACGTTTTATTTTAAATATGATGCCATTTTCCCCCCCACCGAAATCGTTACTCAATAAATTAATTCTTGTTCAATTTCTTTTTCTATTAATCGTAAAGTCATTTTCTCTTAAATCGTTTTGCTGTTACATTTGAAAAAAAAAAAAAATCCTGTAATTAGTTGATTTATGTAAAATAAAATCAGTAGTTCTTTATTTATTTAAATGTATTTTGTCTTAATTTTCAAAATAATTTTAAAACAATGTTTCTATTGCAGTGTTCTAATGAAGGGACTACAGTACTACGCAGACGATCCACCCCGTATCGGCAAGACATTTTTAAGACTGGTAAGATAGTTTCTGTATATGTTAACCCTTAAATGCCGGGTGTTGCTTTTCGGCAACATACCCAATTTAGGCTCTAAAATAGTATTAGAATAATATTGAAGCTATAATGCCTAATGTTGTCAATAAAATACATTCTGAAAATATTATTAAATCGATTTTCAACATGTAGATGGCAACACTTGTGCTGTTTAAGAATAAAGATAGAATTATTTTTAAAATTGTTGCTACATGTTCTTTTTAGTTTGTTTTCAAGCCTGCGAAATACCCTATTTTGTTCTGCAGTGATTAAATAAAATTTATTTCTTATTATAGTTCCTAAAATTCTTGTATGTTTAATATTATAGAATTTTATCAAGGAAAGTTATTTTAGGTAGCTTTCTTTACAAAAAAGCTACCTATTGCAGCCGTTCGGAGGAAAGCGATTTCAAAAAATTTTGGTATATTTTCATCGATCATGACCCCCAGACCCCGAAACCACCCTCCGTTCAAAATTGATATATATATATATGTATATATCTGACCTATGTCACACTATAACTCCCGTAATTATGAACCGATTTCGATGAAATTTGGTGTGTACATAGTACATACCAATGTCTCGACCGAGTTCGTTGGCCAGCTTCATCCGCCATTTTGTTTCAAAATGGCGGCCATTTAAAATTTTTTTAAAAATTTAAAAATTGAAATGTGGTACCAAAAAATTGAAAATGGAAAAATATTTTTTCTTTTGTATTTGACCTTTATACAAAGATTTCGGAGCAATTTTTGTTTTGTCTATATCTTAAAAAATGGCTGAGTTATAGCATTTTGAATTTCTAGCGTGGCTGACATTTTGAAACGTCCTGAATTTTGTCATGCTATAAAAGGCGTATTTATGAACCGATTTGGATGTAACTTCGTTTATACATAGTACATACCAATGTCTCGACCGGGTTCGTTGGTCAGCTTCATCCGCCATCTTGTTTAAAAATGGTGGCCATTTAAATTTTTAAGAAAAATTTAAATTTGAAATGTGGTACCGAAAAAGTAAAAATTGAAAAAATATTTTCTTCTTATGTGTTTGACCTTGATAAAAAGATTCGGAAGCAGTTTTTGTTTCGTCTATATCTTAAGAAATGGCTGAGTTATAGCATTTTGAATTTCTAGCGTGGCTGACATTTTGAAACGTCCTGATTTTTCTCACGTAATAACAGGCGTATTTATGAACCGACATGGATGTACCTTGGTGTGTACATAGTACATACAAATATCTCGACCGAGTTCGTCGGCCGGCTTCATCCGCCATCTTGTTTCAAAATGGCGGCCATTAAAAAAAATAAAAAAATAAAAAAATTTAAATGAGATACCAAAAAAATTGGAAAGTGAAAAAGATTTTTTTTGTATGTGTTTGACCTTAATACAAAGATTCCGGAACAGTTTTTCTTTCGTCTATATCTAAAAAAAATGGCTGAGTAATAGCATTTTGAATTTCTCTTGTGGCTGACATTTTAAAACGACCTGATTTTTGTCACGCGACAACAGGCGTAATTATGAACCTATTTGGATGTAACTTGGTCTGTACATAGTACATACCAATGTCTCGACCGAGTTCGTTGGCCAGCTTCATTCGCCATCTTGTTTCAAAAGGGTTGCCATTTAAAAAAAATTAAATTTAAAATTCAAAATGAGGTATTAAACAATTGGAAAATGAAAAAGATTTTTTTATGTGTTTGACCTTGATACAAAGATTCCGGAGCAGTTTTTGTTTCTGAAAATTTGTTCTTTTGTTTATATCTTAAAAAATGGTTGATTTATAGCACTTTGAATTTCTAGCATGGCTAACATTTTGAAACGATCTTGTATTTGTCACGCGATAACACACGTATTCGCCTATTTCGATGTAAGAAGGCATGTGGATAGTATACATCAACACCTCGACCAAGTTCGCTGGCCAGATTCATCAGCCATCTTGTTTCAAAATGGCGACCATTAAATTAAAAAAATATATATATATTTAAAGTGAGGTGCAAAAAAATTAGAAATTGAAAAAGGTTTCTTTCTTAAGTATTTGACCTTGATATAAGGATTCAGGAGCATTTTTTGTTTGTCTTTACCTTAAAAAATGGCTCAGATATAGCAGTTTCAATTTCTATTGTGGGTGACATTTTGAAAAATCTGATTTTTTGCATGCGACAGCAGTCCTATATATTAACCGATTCCGATGTGAGTGAGCATGTGCACAGCAATTACTAAGGCCTCGACCGAGTTTAATGCTTAGCCTCATCCAACATGTTGTCTTAAAATGACAGGCACTTTAAGAAATTGCCGAATTTGGCAGCCAAATATATGTTACTTCAAAGAAAAGCAGCTTGGATAAAGCTGACTAATTTCGCGAAATTCTCATTCATTATATTGATAAAAATTAGTATTGAATCTCCTATATTCGGTTTCCACTAAATTGAGCTTCGTGTGTTTGAATGATATAATTTGGCTTTTTTTAAATAAGGATTATGAAAGCTACCTCTTCCTCCCGGCACTGACTTTTTTCAATTAAAGACCAGTATTGCCGATTAGTAACAAACTGTTTTTTAGCCGTAAACCATACTTAAAACAAACTATGAATTTTTTAAGTATTTTTCCTATGATTTATTTAAGAAATGAAAGCCGAAAAACATTATTACAATGATTTTTGAAAAATCAGGCATTTAAAGGTTAATAATCCATTTCTGATAACATGCAGTTTTGATAACTGAACGTTAGTTATCTAAATTTTTACTTTCTTATATCTTCAATAGAAGAAAGTATTGTAATCGAAATTTTTTTCGACTTCCGGGTTTAGACGGATTTACACGTTTTAGGGGTCAGAGATCCTAAAAAACATGTTTATAGAAAATGTCTGTCTGTCCGTGTGTCCGTATGTCGCCATTGTACCATCAGAAATTGTATGAAGTTATTCATAGAATTGAACCAAATTGTTTTTTTAAGTTTTTGGCTATGGCAAGCAGATCCTCCCTGAATTTGGAAAAAATCCGCCTGTAGGGGGCGGTGTAATAGCGATTTTTGTGCATTTTGAATATTGTACCATCGAAAAGTGTATGAAGTTATGCATAGAATTGAACCAAATATTCTGTGTATGTTTTTGGCCATAGCAAGAAGGTCCTCCCTGAATTTGGAAAAGTTCCGCCGCTAGGGGGCGCTGTAATAGCGAGTTTTGTGCGATTTTTATGCATTTTGAATATTGTACCATCAAAAAGTGTATGAAGTTATACATAGAATTGAACCAAATGTTTTGTGTATATTTTTGGATATGGCCAGCAGGCCCTCTTTTAATATGGAAATATTCTGCCGGAAGGGGGCGCTGTAATAGCGATTCTTGTGTCATTTTCATTATTGTAGCATCGAAAAGTGTATGAAGTTATGCACAGAATTGAACCAAATTTTTTGTGTATGCTTTTGACCATGGCAAGAAGATTCATCCTGAATATTGAAAAATTCCACCGAAAGGGGGCGCTGTAATAGCGATTTTTGTGCAATTTTCCATATTGTACCATCGAAAAGTGTATGAAGTTATGCATAATTCTAATAAAAATACTAATAAAACTAATAAAAATAAATTATTGGTATTTGTAACAACATTTTGAAATATTAATATACATGAGATAGAAGAAAGTTTTAGGATTGGCACATCCAACTAGTTTACTGTTAGCATAATTCAGAACACTTTCAATAAATTTATTAAACTTTGGTTTAAATTATTAGTTTATTAGCTGTTGCCCTTGCGGCTCATGCGCGTATATGTCTGTTAAAAGTATAAAGGGTGAAAACTTCATGTTTATGGCTTTTATTTACAACGAAAGCATATCAAAAACATTTTTTATACATATAACAAAATAAAAGTACAATGTGCCGTAAGTGTTGAAGTTTTGTTAAAAATTATACAATAATCTTTTTCTTTTATCCTGCTATGATCAACAAACACTGGCATTTGCTATCTACCCGCACGCTTTCGGCACAGAGTGATAATACAGAATAATAGCATGTCGCGCTGCAGTTATCACCAGAAGAATTATGATCGTTAAACCATTGGTTAGATATCTGAGGTCAATATCTAACCAAATAATTTCAGACTTTGATTCAGTTTTTTTTTTTTTTTCAGTTACTTTCTATTTGGGACCGGTTCCGCAGCTAAAAGTTTCCCGAAAAACTTTTTTTTATTATTATTTCGCAAAGTTTTTAAAATTTTTATACCATTGCTACTACTAGTATAAAACAATGAACTTTGAGGCATATTTCTATTGCAGATGTACCACAAAGATTTTTGTTTTTAAATAGTGGTAGAAAAGGTAGACAAATTTGGAAACGCTGCCAAGTCCTGCATGCTATCTAAAAGTTAGTGTCTTGCCAATTATTAGAAAACCCTTAAAAAAAAAGTCTAACCTTAATTAAAAAATAATAACATTAAAGAGAAAGTTTAAACAGAAAAAAAATATATATAAATAAAAAATTTAAGTACAAATTTTAGAAATATTAGAAAAATAAGTAAATAAGAAAACTGGGAGTAATTCAAATTTTATTAGATAATTTAGTTACATTATTATTTATTTACATTAAGGTATACCAGTACTCTTTCATTTATACTAAAAGTATACCTGTACTCCGGTACGAGGCTTTCGCACTGCAATCTTTGAGATTATTTAATGATAAGTTTTTTTTCGAACAGTTTTTAACCAAAACAATGTGTTAATTTCAAATGCTAAAAGGTGTAAATTAAAACTTTAAACCCAGTAAAAATACGTTTATTTCGACTGTTGACGTGTTTCGACTCACCCCGAGTCATTTTCAAAAACAAATAAATAAAACTATTCTAAATTTGCACGGTCTATGACACGCCATCATTCAGTTTTCCACGTATTCTTTCATATTATGCACGTTACATTTTTATTTTATATGGATGATTATTTTATTTTCATACTCTTTATGCATATTTATGCATTATAATTCATCATAATATGAAAGAATACGTGGAAAACTGAATGATGGCGTTTTCCACGTATTCTTTCATGTTATGCAAGTTACATTTTCCTTTTATGTGGATGTTTATTTTATTTTATTTTCATACTCATTATGCATATTTATACATTATAATTCATCATAATATGAAAGAATACATGGAAAACTGAATAATGGCGTGTCATAGACCGTGCAAATTTAAAATAGCTTTATTTATTTGTTTTGAAAATGACTCGGGGTGAGTCGAAACATGTCAACAGTCGTATTTTTACTGGTTTTAAAGTTTTAATTTACACCTTTTAGCATTTGAAATTAATATATTATTATAAGGTGTTATTTGCTATAGATTTACAAACAACGTGTTTTAACGAAATGCGGATGTTCTATGTCCAAAGCCCGTTCAAAAATTTTTCGTATGATACCTCATTCATCATTGTGCACTTTGCATGTGCATAGAAAAAGAGATGTTAACATCATAAATAATACATATGATTGTTTATATATTTCCGCCCTTTTCTATTGGTAGGATCGGAGATTTAATCAGGCAGCTCGGCGTTTAGGATATTGTTTACGTTTTATAGAAATTAGTTTAAAGTTTCTAAAAGTTTTTTTTTTTTGAAAGAACAAATTTTTAAATCCCTCCGTATCTTTGTGGTTAAGTTGAGAACCATTTCTAATTGTGTTTTAACGCTATTTTTAGCTTTTCACTTTTTTAGGTCATTTTGCGTAAAAAAGGGTGGTTTCCATTTGAAAACTTTGAAAACTCGTCATTGTAAAAATAATTGTGAAAGTTAACTTGATATTATTCATCACATTCTCGAGATCATACGTTAAAGTAACTGCATCCAGAATTTCACCTCGTTTCATTGAACGTGACGGTCCACTGTGGCGATTTTACCCAATATATTGGACCAACATTTTAGCCAGATTTTTTGGTAATAGATGTAGAGAGGCAGAAAATGTACCTACTGATAGTTTAATGGAGTTTCAGTAACTGCGGTACATTCTGTTGAATCGTTTACACGGCAGATCAGATGATTTTGCCAAAAAAGGTTGTCTGAGTGAACTGTGCCACTCAGTTGGGAAAGTGTCAATTATTCGATATCTTTATATATCAGTAGGTTTGAGTTAAAAACAATAAAAGATAACATACACGGCTATAATTTTAAGGGCGATCTGTCATTAGTTTTGTTAAGATAATATTTAACCTTATTTTCAATCCATTAAGATCCTAACTCGCAGCGACATTATCAAAAAAATGTTAAACCAACATAACTATTCTCCACAAATTTCTTTTAAGTATTTCAATATTTTTAAACGATTCTTTTCGTATATGATAACCGAGGTGGAAGGCTAACCTGGAAGTCTTGTACTTTTTCAATTTCTGTTGCAATCTTATTCTTAGAATACTTTCAATTATGGAACCGGTGAAGTTCGAAGTACTGTTTCATTTATCGCTTTGAAAAGTCCGTACTCGCAAAATTCCGTTTTGTTTTCCTACAAGAAGATATTTCGACATCAGATATCCTATGCAAAAAGAACTATTTGAGAATATTAAAGTGGAAACGAGAAATTTGTAGACAATGCTCCCAGTGGTTTAGAAATGCAACATTAGCTTGAGAATGCCGCATGCTGCAAGCGTAGGCTGTTAACTTAAAATAAAGTATGCGTCGCGTTTTGGAATACTGCGAGAATTTTTTACATAAAAGTTGACATATTATAGAAGTTTTAAAATAGTTTGAAGTTATCTATACTAATATTAAGAAGTTGGAAATTGCTCATCATACGTGGTAAATGAGGTGCGTTCGTACTAAAACTAGTTTTATAATTATTTTTTGCACCCCATGTTGTACTGAATGCATATTTTTTTGCACTTCATAAGTGCATAATCTGTAGCATCATTAAAATGTACTTGCAATATTTTTCCCCCATTCCCTGTAACGTAACAGAACCCTTTTGACTGTCCCTGTAATTAAACTATACATCTGATTTTCATAAAATTTGAAATGGCTCGACAAAATTTTGCAACAATTATATATTTAAAATTTCAGACCATTCGGAAAGCTTTAACATCATTAAAATGCACTTGCAATAATTTCTCCCATTGGCCGTAATGTAACGGAAATCTTTTGACCGTCCCTGTAATTAAACTATACATCCGATTTTCATAAAATTTGAAATGGCTCGACAAAATATTGCAACAATTATGTATTTAAAATTTCAGAACATTCGGAAGGCTGTAACACCATTAAAATGCACTTGCAATAATTTTTCCCATTGGCCGTCATGTCAAGAAAAACTTTTGACTGTCCCTGTAATTAAACTATACATCCGATTTTCATAAAATTTTAAATGGTCCGACAAAATTTTGCAACAATCATATATTTAAAATTTCAGACCATTCGGTTGGGTAGTTTTTGCTCTGTTATATGCGGACAGACAGACAGACGGACTGAACGACGACTATAGGTGCTACGTATTTATATAATTACGAACGCACCTAAAAAGAAGTAACGTTTGTTTGTGTATGTGTTTGTAGAGGGTAAAAATATTTTGAACTAGCGAGCCAATTTAAAAAATAATGGTGCCAAAATGTTTCTGATCTGCCAATCTGTTTCAACATAGGCTATATTTTATGTCGATACAACGACCACAAAGGGGTGCAGGAGCAAAACACTTTCTAAAATTGCGATTTTTGTGATATTGTCGGGACTAAAAACTAGAAATTTAGTGTGCTGGTTACTTTTAAGATTTAAATACTCGCTATGAAAGGTTTCTAAAAAGTACAAAATTTAAAAGGATGAAATGAGTGGAAAATTTCTAAAAACTTTTTAAATTTCAATTTGGAACTGTTAGGGATAGGAACATAGCTGTTACTTTTAAGTTATAAATGCTTGCACAGAAAAGGCTCTGTAACATTCGAAATCTAAAAGGGTAAAAACCGTTCTAAAATTGCGATTTCTGTGAAAGTGTTGAGGCTAAAAATTTAGCATAGTAGTTCCTTTTAGACTAATATCAGACGAACGTCTTTTTGCACGCTTTTTTCCCCTACATATCATCCCTACACAATGCCGTTAGCATTGTGTAGGAATGATATGTAGGGAAAAAAGCGTGCAAAAAGACGTTCGACTGACATTAGCCTTAAGATGTAAATGTTTCCAAAAAAAAAAAAAATCGCTTTAAAATTGTCAAATGAAAGAAAACTTTCTAAATTACTGTTTATTTGGAAATGTTAGGGCTAGAAACTTGAAATGTATAATAAAACTAGATTTTTTTCCCGCAAAACAATCGAAAGATCTCATGCAATTTAAATGAAACAGAATAGGTTGTCACGCAGCTAGTATAAAATAAAGTATTCTTTATTTATAAGATATTATCTATTTCATTTCGCAAATTACAAAATTACGAAATGACCCAATTATTGTTTGATTTATCACCTGGATTTTGCCACTTATGAGGATGATAAACTTTCGCGTAAGTTTAACAACAATGAATGGCTTAGTAGCATGAAATCAAAAAAGGAAAACCTCATCTCTATGAAAGCACCAGAAACTTTTAACTAAATTTTATATTTTTAACTTTGGGGGCGAAATGTTAAAAAATTACTTTTCCTTTTTTGAAAATAAAATTTTCCGATTATTCCGGTGAGAATTCAATATTACAGAGACATTATTGCTTGCATCTCAAAGGGTTAAAGGCACAGAGTGTCAAGCTGAGTGATTAAAAAATGAAGTTTATTTATTGGATAGTCATCATTAATGCACAGCTGTCATTCTTCCCGTTTTTTCATGTCAAATAAACGTATTTTTCATCAGAAATTTACTTAATAAAAGAAATAAAATAAGTAACACATAAAAACAAAACACATTTTCTTAAATAAATTTCTGGTTTTATTTGATAAAAAAAAGAAAAGAAGACTGGCAGCTGTGTTAGCATTTCATTAGAATTTTTATTTTCGACTAATGTGAATCACATTGATTAACAGAAGATGGAATCTGATAAATATGATGTGTTTCGGTTTGATATTTATAAAGAAAAGAATGTTTGTGATAACTGTAGACATTAATTTATCTATTTGTTTGTAGGAAAGAGATTTTGACATGCACGTAGCATACTGTAGAGACGAGCCTGAAGCACAGCAACTCTTGCAATCTGGACCACTGAAGGAGCACTTTGATGTAAGTACCATGTGCGAGCCTTTTTAATGAAGTAAAGAAAAACAACCCCTGTCAGTTCAAAAACATGTCCGATTTAGACTATTAATACAAATGACAGTAATTAACACACACACACATATATAGCAAATGAGTATTTGGTCTGCTTTAGCTTTTCTCCACCAAACAAGAAAACATAATATATAAAGCTAAAGCAATTAAAAGTGTAATTAAAAAAGCAATAAAACCAAAACACTAAAGACCAAATTGGCTGCGACCTCGTTGACAGTGGGTTAATGTCAAATGCCATTCATCCAGAGCAGGAATAATACCGGGTGATTCAAACTTTAAGGGTTGTCACAGCACACAGTAACAATCATTTTAGGGGTTGTGCATATATAACGTTATCAACTTTTTCGTAATTTTGTACCCCCTCCCCCTTACGATATCATACGTTATCGTCCCTCGACCCACCCCCCTACCCCGGGTAATGATATCGTTATCGATGTATAAAAATTCTTTAGATTTTTGAAATTTGTTTCTTTTGTTTGGAGTGATATACAAATATGGTAACATTTATTTTTTGCTTACTTTATTGATACAAATAAAGAGCAGTGAATAAAACATCAGTTCATATATCAAATAACACTTAAAAGAAATGGTTCTATTTAAAAGTACTTAATAATAGCTTTTTGTTAATACATTCAATGGTAATAATGTCTTTTTGCACTTTCCCCCTGCACGGGGTGGGGCAGACAGAACTTCTCACTAAAAAAAAAAAAAAAACAAAAAAAACAAAAAAAAAAAACAGGTAGACCATATTCTTTCTCTTTTATTTACTCGTAAACACAAGTATCATTTAAAAAATACTTTTCATATGGTTTGTCGAACAGTGGATTATAGACGCATGCAAGTAGGTATGACAGAAGACTAGGAATGCCAAAGTTGGGGTGTTCCATACTTTGGGATTGAATAACTTTATAATCATTTAATGATTTTGATAATAATTTCGTTACTTTCATAAAAATAGATAACATACAAAAAAATTTATAAAAAAGATACTATTTTGATGTAAAGACCAAGTTGCAAATAAAAATGGATAAAAAATTATAATGATATCAAAAGACAAATTCCCCCTTTCCCTAGAGATATTTTATGATATCATGCGCCAGACCACCCCCCTCCCCTCTAAAATGATAACGTTATATATGTATAGCCTCTTATTGTACAGGGATGGATGGGCGCAAGTGAAGCGTTGAGGCGTAAATACAGGAAAGAGACATGGAAGGAAATAAAAATGGAATTATTTCCACCAACGTTACTCAATTGTTATCGTATTTTTCTGGCTTTACCAGAGCTGCTTCAAGATGTCCCGATCTCCATTCATAACCGATGGTATTTTCAGCATGATGAGGTGCCAGCCCATTTCAGCACTGTTGTGAGCAATTACCTTGATGCCACTTTTGAGCACGATGGTTTGGGCGTGCTGGGCGAGTCTCTTGGACACCCCGATCTCCGATTTATCGAGACTCGATTAATTCTTATGAGGGACATCTGAAGAGTCTCGCTTGTGGCATTTAAGCTGACTATGTTGAGGATCTTGTCGCTCCAATATCCGTTGCTGTTGCGCGTGTGCGTGAAGTACCCGGCATCTTTGAAACTGTACGCCGATCGTTCCATCCAGTCTGCTAAGCATATGTTACTGTTGGTGGACACAAATTCGAACCCTTATTCTAAATATAGCACTTATCAACGATGTTGTAAATAAACAATTTTCCTTTCTTTCATGTCTCTTTCTTGCGTTTTTGCCTCAACGCGTCACTTACGCCCATGCATTTCTATATATAGTAAATGATTGGCACAGTGTACTGTATCAACCCTTAAAATTTGTGCCGTGAATTTGAAATCTCCAATATTTGTTGTGGTGGAGGTATTCATCCAGAACGTTGCGTAACAAAATGAAACTTTTAGAAAACATATTTGAAGGCCACGAACTAGGCGCTCAACTACCGGATCCCCACCACAAGCCGAAATTAACCCTTAAGTGGTGAGGTGGGGTGTATGTAACCCCGAAATTTGATTTCTTGTGCACTCCACAAAATTTAGCGAATTAAAATAAGAAAATTTACTGTAAATTTTGCGTTATGTATTTGTATAAAAACATCTGAAAAAGTACTGTAAGCCTACTTACATATGTAAGTGTCCATCTAGTAAAATGGCAATGTATTTCAGAATTTAAATTTCTCTGGGTCACAAAACACTCCACTTCATCAGTTAAGGGTTAATGCTGTACCAGGAAAGAAAGTAAATAAAGTTGCGAGTGGTAACAGTTCAATGGAGGTCAAAACCCTGTGATTAAACACCCCCATACCAACTCAGCCACGTTGCCACATAAAAAAACAGAATTTATTTTTTATAACCAATCCTAATTCAATCCAAATCTGTTGCAATTAAACACAGTCATCATCATAAAGCCATCCACGTAAAGGCTTTAGGTAATATCCGCACGAGTCATTTACAGATGATCACAGGCAATCAATCAATAATGGAGGCCGTCTGAAAAAAAGAATATATATTTTTAAATATAAAATCGAGCAGGATATTTTTATTGTAAAATAAAAAAATTCTTTATGAAACAGATTTTTATTAGTACATATTCTAAAAAAGCAGGTATATTTTCTGATAATGATATTTATATACGTTTATAAATATTAGATGTTATTATTCGTTATAGATATAAATACGTACAAGTGAGCAAGATGATTAACATTAAGAGCCTACACTAGTCACTCAAAAAGACCCGGATGATAATGTTAATACTATGGGGAAGTTATTTTCAAATATCTCGCTTGAATTTTGATATTTTCGAACGATTTTTTTTTTGCATAGGATAGCTGAGAACGATCTACCACCGGGCTAGTTTTTACTTTTATGATTTTGGTTTCATATTTTTTTTAATTACTTTTACTTTCGGAACCAGTTTGAACCGGTTCTGGAATTGAAACTATCCTAATATATATATAAAAAAAAACTATAACCAAAATCGAAAAAGTAAAAACTAGCCCGGTTGTAGATCGCCCTCCGCTATCCTATGAAAAAAAAATCATTCGAAAATACCAAAATTTAAGCGAGATATTTGAAAATAACTTCCCCTTAGGATTAACATTATCATCCGGGTCTTTCTGAGTGACTAGCGTAGGCTTTTAAACGTAAACCTGTGAATCTGTGCTGTATTTGGAAGTAGAATTTTTACATCAAGATAATTTGCAAAGTACAGTAACCTCTCTCTTATATGTCTATTAGTTATACGACTCTCTCGGTTATACGCCGAATTCGCTTGGTCCCGTCCACGCTTTATGGGAAATAATGCTAAACTTCTCTCAGTTATACGACTGCTTCTTTCACTTATACGACGCGTTAAACAGTTCAGGTGATTTCACATTTCTACTTCAACAATTCCTTTTTATAATCTTTAAAGTACAAATAATTCATGTTTTCCTACCTTTATCCTTTCACTATTGTTAAAGTGTTTATCAATATTGAAGACGTGAGCGAGGAGGATGACGAAGGTGAGAGCAGTGTTCCTGCTGCTGTAAATTTTTCAGAAGCAAGTGCTGCTTTAAATACATTGAAGAATTATAACCATCGAAATAATTATTCCTAAAATGATTTAAAAGCTTTATTAAACTTAGAAAAAGACATTTTCTCTTTTCGTCGACTAGAGAGACAAACTAATATCACTTCATTTTTTGAGAAAATCTGATTTGTAAATCTTTAAAATAAACATAGTGGTTAGTGAATTATATTGTGAACTTTTTAAAATACATTTTATGTTTTATTTTTTAATATATTTTAAAAATTTTGATTACGTTCATAGCACTCAAAATGTATCGTATTTAATGTAGGTAAAATAATTAATGCACATAAAGTTTGAAACATGTATAATAAAGTGGTCTCTCACTTATACGACTCTCTCGGTTATACGACTTTTTTCTCCGGTACCCTGAAAGTCGTATAAGTGAGAGGTCACTGTATTATCGGTGGTTCTCTTAGAAAGTAAAGAATCTGGATAGATTTTTCGAGAAATTTCTTGGACATCGCCATCAAAATTTAAAACAAGGAAGCCGTCAGTATATCTATAGGCTAGGAAGCGATCATCAGTTGTATTTATACGATACTGAAGTTCATGAAGAGAGTAAATAAATTAGCTGCTGTGGATGAGTAACTAGTATCCATACCAAAACATTAATTTGTTAATATATTTTAGATCCCCATATAAACATAATTATTAAAAGGAAAAATCCACATAATTGATAAAATAAATATTATAAAATCCATAACATCTGAAACAAGCTCGAGTGTTTCCTTTAAGCTATTCATGGTAAATTAGTGAAAAATCATTTGAAATTACAAGTGTGAATAAAATGTAAATGATTGCCTTCTATGGTTGTCTGTAATTTAATAGCTATTAGATATAATACAGAAAAAATTGCTATATTTGTATTTATGCTTTAACATATTTAGCAAATTCTTAACACTTTGGCTGCCAAAAAGCTGTCTGCAGGTGCCACCTAGTTTTTCTCTTCCTACATAATGCTTATAAATAAAAAAGGTATCATGATGCATATAAGTATGCATGGATCTGTTCTAATTAATTTGATTTCTATCATCTTTTCTAAGTAAGAACTTTTAAAAAATATGATTTTATGTAAATAAAATGACAATAAGTACATAAAACTAGGCCAAATTTTGGAGGGGGGAGTGGGGTGAAAGATTGATTTTTAGCTTATGGGGCTAGATTTGTGACAGTGGATGAGACGTAACTACAGTCGTTTGGACTCGAGATCATAGTGATGTAGCCACATCTCATCCACTGTCCAAATGTAGCCTCATCAGCATTTTACCCTCACCCCCTTTCTTAAAAACTCCCCCAAAAATAGGTCTTTAAAACTTCACCCCTCCCTCCAAAACTATGTTAATATAGTAGCTACGGTTCTGAAATTGAGCATATAGGCATTTAAGAGATTAGGCTTCGATATCTCACATCAACCATCGCAGTACAAATATTTTATACCCATTAGGGAAAATAATTATTGAACCATCCACGCATGTATGCAATAAATATGTATTAAAATACTGCGAGACATGTATATTTTAATCACTGTGTGATGTGCTTCTAAAAATAAATCTATAAGTAGAGTCTTATACTATCATAGCTGTCAACCTTCCAAATTTTGAGTATCATTATTTTAGAATAGAAATATTAGCTTAATTTAATGACAACATTTGCAATTAAATAAGTGGAAATTATGGTACTCTAAAATCGGAAGGTTTTGCAGTTATGTACTATGTATAAAATAATGCGCATAACACTGGTCAACGAATTAGAACTTTTGCTCTGTCCCAAAACAGAAATTAGTTGTATTTATGCGTTTTTTTGTGCTGATTTCGAATCTAATTTTAGATTTACTCCAGCAGGTCTTGTTTTTGAGATGCTTGTATATTTCGATTTATGCAAATTTAGTAAATTTTATACAATTATATGCAAATTTAAGGTATAAAGGAACTTTTTTGTTTTATGTTATGATTACTGCCTAGTTTACTTCACAAAAACATTGTTTCTGAGATTATACTAACATGTGATCATAAAATAGTGTGCCTAATTTGCATATGTTTCTAATAACGTTTCTTGACGTTCAAATATTTCTGCCATACGAGCATGCTAATATGTTTCTGAACCAGTCTTTTGAGCTGATTTCCAATCTTGTATCCGTTTTAGGTAGATTTCGTATGAAATACTACCTATTGGCGTCATTCCTATGCTGGAATTTCTGAAAAATTTTTGCAGATCTACACCGATCATGACCCCTAGAGCCCAAAACCACCCTCAGTAAAAAACTATATATATATATATATAGTTTATATATATATATATATATATATATATATATATATATATATATATATGTATGTATCTATATATATCACTTTCTTCTGGACACGATAACTTCCACAATTCTACACCAATCTCTTCCAAACTGATACATAAAATCAAGGGGCATAAAATCTCGGTCAAGTTCGTTAATGGGCAAAATCGGACCAAGGGGATGGAAATAAGGAGGGGGTTTGTGAAAACAGAAAAAACCCCATAACTTCTTAAATTTTGTACATATCGAATCAGTTTAAAGTTTTTATTACTTCTAAAAATAGGGCCAAAAATTTATGCACCACAGATTTTTGATAAAATTAAAAATGGGTTCAAGGGGAGCAAAAAATAGGGTTTTTGGGAGAAAAAAATTCATAACTTCGTCAATTCTCAAGATATCAAATCCAATTAATTTTATCATGAATCTCCTTAACATTATCTACAACTTTTATATTCACAAGTTTTTGATAGGACCAATTCGTACCGCAAAAAAATTAAAAACGAAAACAAAAGGGCGTTTGAAGAAGAAAAAAATCCATAACTCCGTCAATTCAAAACATATAAAATCCCCATGAATTTATCATATATCTTCTTAATATTATCTACAACATCTATATAGACAAGTTTTGGATAGGACCAATTCTTACAGCAAAAACAATTTAAAAATACATAGCGGTTGAAGAAAAAAATCATCGTAAGGGTGTATTCAAATCCAAACTGCTTATTTTCTGACTCATTTTACAATCCATTTTTACTCTCAAAGGCTTCCAATTGGTACCTTTTCTTACTCAGAAACTATATAATGCACTGTAATGGTCAATTTTTTGATAGAGGCAGAATATATTTTAAAACATGCTGTCAAAGTAGGCCTTTTGAACCGAATTTCCCGAAGCGGATTGTGTTGGAAAAATCATCATATTAAGGGAGTATTTAAATCCAAAATGCTTATTTTCTGACTCATTTTTTAATTCATTTTTGCTCTCAAACGCATCCAATTGGTAGATTCGCTTATTCAAAAACTGTATAATGTACCGTAATGATCGATTTTTTTACAGAGGCAGGATATATTTCAAAAAATGATGTCAAAGTGGGCATTTTGAACGGAATTTCTCGAAGAGATTGTGTTAGAAACGAAAAATATTGTCTTACTGAGAAAATAATTGTTTATATATCAAGTTTTAATTAATTGAACGAAAATTTAAAACACAGGTCGCTTATAAATCTCTTCAAAAATCACGTCAACAAGTTTCACGTTTTTCCTATTAAAAATGAATCTGGAGTTATGCCAGAAAATTTCGAGTTGTTGAGCATGGAAAAGTATTTTTTTGAATACCGCCCTAACATGATTGTGATAAAACCAGTTATTATATAAAAATGGAATAAAAACTCGTCAAAAGCGGCCAGATAAAATTGTTAAAGTGGGTTTATCTCTAATCATGATTTGGTTTTTGTTTGTGAAATTAGTATACTTAACTTCGAAATCTACCTCCGCCTGTAGGCCGAGCCGGCAGGGATTTTTCTTCTACCACGTTTAATATTTGAAAAAAAGTGAAATTTTATTTTTTGATCAAAAAAGCCAAACATCGCTTTTTATGCTACTTTTTGATGTACTTCAACTAGTTAGGATAGATTCTACTACTTTTTTTTTTTTTTTTTCTCGATTATATAAATTGTTGTTTATGTCCCTGATTGGAAATTGAATGAAAATCTGACACTGTTTACTCTCTTGACAATGAGGTACACATCCCTAAAAAGCATCTTATATCTAACATGTGCTAATGACGTACAAAAGTAGAAATTCATTTTACTCAGAAACTAGACGTGATATAAAAAACAGATTGCAGATTTGAAATAAGCAGAAAAATCTGATATAGAAAGACATTACGTCCATTCTGTGGCAACTTCTTTAAAGTTGATAGTAATGTAAACATCATACCATTGATAAATATGCAAATTAGGCTTAATAACTGACAGATAAATGTTAAGAATATGCACATCGTTACGTTATCTGAAGCAAATAGTCCAGTAGTCATTATATCGAAAAGGTAATTCAATGTGACATATATTGTATCTAAAATTTGTATAAAATAGAACAAAAATGTTTAAATTTGCATAAACTTAAATATGCAAAATTCCCAAAAATTGGACACCTAGAAAAGAAACAAAAAGTGTATTCAGAATCAGCACCAAAAACTAATCTAAAATCAATCAACTAATTTCAGTTCTGGGACAAAACCATTGGTGTACAGTGTAATGTATCGAACATTGTGTGCAAAGTATAAAATATTGCAAATTTTATGAAAACAATCAGAGTTGTCTGAAGGGAGCCCTAGTGCCTTATTTTAATATTAGGATTACAAAGCTTTTCTTTATTTTATTAAGTAAAATACAAAATAAAGTAAAATTTTCATTTCTAATATTAGGACTTCAAAGCTTTTCTTTATTTTATTAAGCAAAATAAAAAATAAAGTAAAATTTTCATTTCTTTCATGTTTATTACATATTTTTTCTTTAAAATTTATATTTTAGGAATTTAGCAAAAAGATTCAAGACGAAAAGAGTCTCTCAGAACATTTAAAACTACCAATTCAAAGGATAAACGACTACCAGTTACTACTAAAAGTAAGTACATTTTTTTATTAAGAATTATTTTGTGAGGACGTAATCGAGTTACACAAAATATTTCGGTTACAGAACTACAGTCGAACATGGTTAATACGCGATCACGCTTAATACGCGGATTTTTTCCTATCCCTTGAACATTGCCCATAAGGATAATGTAAAAATATCACGTTTAATACGCGATAAATTTTTGGTCCTTTGAGGAAAAAATCACGCTCAAGACGCGATTTCATTGGTCAAGATGCGAATTGCTTCTCTCTTCTCGAGTGTTGTCAATTTAGGGAATTTTTTTAAATTCAAATAAAAAACGCTGTTTCCGAATTTACTTTATTTAATTAAGGCGAAAATTACTAATCGGATATAGAGGTAGCTATTTGAATAAAACAAAAACTCGCTAAATTAACAAAACTGCAATCCTTTGATCCCGCCTCCCAACATTTTTTTTTCTCACTTAATGTTTTTACTGCAGTAGAGAGATGACGAATTCAAGTTAATCACTTATGTCATAAAAATTATTATGATTAGAGATGATCATACCCGTTGCTACTGTGGTTTTAAATGTACGTTATATCACTATTATGTTTTATAATGCATATTATAGGCAACAAAAATTGAAACGCGTAGAAACTAAAAAAATACGGCTTCGGTTGGATAGTTATTTTATGTTTTCTTTGCTTTTTTGCTATGTTAACAATATCTTTTACACAAAGATTAATAAGGATAGTTTTTTTTTATTATTAAAAATAAGGACAGATTATAATGGTACTAATTATTATAAGTACTAAATATGATTTTAAAAACATGACTTCAAAGATTTAATATTTTTTTCTTTCTGTTAAAAAATTAGTCTAGTAGAAAAATGATTTTTGTTTCTTTATTTTCAGTTGCAACGTATTAAGCGACAATAAAGCAATGTTTGAATTCAGATTTAATTCCCGTTATTATTCCAGTCGGTTCTGTAAAAAGAAACAATGAGTTAAAGTGGAATGCAGTTAAATTTTAATCTAAATATACGTAAAAGACATCGTTATTGACCGTAAACATGTAAATAAAAGCTCCAAAGTTCGTTTAGACGATTAAATATGTAAATATACCCAGTTGCTGCAACATTATACAAATCATGCTTAATACGCGATCTTGCTTAATACGCGACTTTAGTACACTCCCTTGAAACACGTCTTAACCGGATTCGACTGCATTATTACGGGTAATTGTTTGAAATGAGATTTCAGTTATGGTATGTGCTTTAAAGTTTAACAAAATTTGTGCATATTACGTGGTGTGTATAAATACTATAGATCCTATACAGGGCTACACAAAATAATTCGTAAGTATCACTGAGTATGAGCGTGAATTACCTAACTCGGTTTTTAATTAAGTTATGCATTTTCAAGCTGAATTATATTTAGTATACTAAGAGGTGTTTGTAGAATATAAATAAAAACATATACAGTGCTATGCAAGGACCTGGATATATGGCCGCCAAAGGATTATAATTTCTGGAAATGGGATTTCAGAATTCTAAAGCGTATTTTTACCTGAATTAAATTTTAGCCTAATATGTTGCGTGTATAAATTGTTTTAGGTAATATATAGGAAAATATAAAAAAATTCAAGTATGTCCAATTGGTAGAAATTGCTGAAGGTGAATTTTCAGCCGATTATGTGTTTTCTATCAAACTAAATTTAACATACTATGTAGAATATGTATACAAATCTATAGATTAAATACTGCTGCTCAAAAGAATTGAAGTACTTTTTCAGCTATGAACTATAATTGCTGAAATCTAGTTTTGAAATGTCTAAGATATTTACTTAAGTATCTTATTTACCTTAATAAACCGCGAATTTTTGAAAAGTATTCTGGAAGGCTTGGAAAATGATTATAATCTATGCTTGACGCATAATTTTTCTTTTCTGTTAATAAATGACTTTTATTTTATATCTAACTTTAAATATTTATGGAAAGGCATTACAAAAATCCCCACACCACTAGCATATGGCTTTACGGTTGGGCGATTGAATTTTTAGGCAGTCTTTTAAAAACTGCAGGTTATAAAAAATAAAATATACTAGAAAATAGCGATGTGCCGAGTATCGCATATAGCATAGTAGTCTGTAAAATAAATCTAGTTGTGAACACACAGAAACATGCTTAGAGAAAACCCCCAAAGCGGACAATAAACATAAGAACCTGAATAGAATAAATGCATGTTTTTACTCTGTTTACTTTTACTGTTTACTTTTACTTATATATATTACCTAAAATCTATTTGCTTTATATATTTATTCTTATAAAAATATAAAGTAATATAACAAATATGCATACAATACTATATAAGGCTGGATAAATTTTGCAATAAAAATATATTCCTATAAATTTGTTTGGAGATTTTCTGGAATTCCTGCTTATCTTAAAGTATTTATAAAATCAAATAAACACACATTTATTTTTTTTAAATGTTCTTTCGTGCGAGCTCTACATACGATATCATTTTCAAAATCTCCAAAGTTCTCCTCTGAGCACGTAAAAAATTTTCAGAATACATATTTTCCGTTTCCGAATATTATACTTAAAAATAAATTGGAGATTTCCCATCAAACATTCAATAGTTACTTTCCTCCAAATTTAACGACTGTTTGAATGTTGTTGATTTAACCCTTAAATGCCTGAGTTTTCAAAAATCATTTAAAACATGTTTTTCGGCTTTCTTTTTTTTAAATAAATCATGGGAAAAATACTTTAAGAAATCATATTTTGTTTTAAATATGGTTTACGGCTAAAAAACTGTGTGTTACTAATCAGCAATACTGGTGTTCAATTGAAAAAATAATTTTCCTTTATAAAATTCTATACTATTAAACACACAAGAATTTTAAGAACTATGGTAAGAAATAATTTTTACTTGCTCACTGCAGAACAAAATAGGGTATTTCGCAAGCTCCCAAACAAAACAAAAAGTATCAACAATTGAAAAAACAAATCTATCTTTATTCTTAAACAGCCCAAGTGTTGCCATCTAAATGTTGAAAATCGATTTAATAATATTTTCAGAATGTATTTTATTGTCAACATTAGGCATTACAGCTTCAATATTATTCTAATAGTATTTTAGAAGCCTAAATTGGGTATGTTGCTGAAAGGCAACACCCGGCATTTAAGGGTTAAGTGACAGGTTTTGTTTTATAGTGGATGTGTACAATACCAATTAATATACAGGTTGATCCAAAATTTGACCAACAAATTCAGAAGAGTAATAGAAGATATAAAAAGGATGAATAATTACCATAGAACACGGAGTCGCAAACCACGCATTTAATCAAAAATACAGGGTGATTCAACCTGACTCAATTTGTGTTGACAGTAATAACTTTCTGAAACCTAAAATATATTATAATAAAGCATTTAACAGACATTCTCACCTTTGTTGTAAATGTGATAAACACCAAACAAAAGTGGTAGAAGTTTGCATTATACGCGCCAGCAGCAGCAGAACCGTGCGAAGAGAAAACTGAGCCCGGGGCAAAGTTTCAATTTGGCGCCTCCCTCCCACCCCCTCCTTACACATACACACTTTTTCTTTGTGAGATGTATCACAAAATTGAAAAGTGTAGAAACAGAAATAAATTCTATTGAATACATATTTCGCATTTATTTTGGAACTTTACGTTTAATTTTAATCCAGAAACTCCAAACAACTAAATAACATAAGAGGAAATTGCACTTATATTTTGGCAAAGGAAATCTGGGAAATGGATGTAGAAAATATGTATCTAGCAGTAAAGTATAACAGTTTGCATCCCTTTTGTATACCCAGAAGAAAAATGCCATGCTACTTTGAGAGTATATGTTTTTGTCACAAGCACAGAAAAAAATTACAGACCCAGAAAAGAGAAGGTTAGAGAAAGAGACCAAGACAAATGCCTAAAACAAGTTTTGAAAAGAAAGACGTTCTTAATCATTAATTTGTATTTGGGTGTAAGGCTAAAGGAAAATGCGATAACTTTGAAACGAAAAATGAATGTACTTTCATTGGGGAAAAATTCCCAATCTGTAAATGTATAATTTTTCTTAAAAAAAAAAGAAGAAGAAGAAACCAGGTTTGTGACATAAATTTGGCGTCCCCTCAATTTCCACGCCCGGTGTGACCGCTCCCTTCGCCCCCCGCTTTGCACGGCCCTGGCCAGCAGTATTCACTTGACGCCCCACATTTTGAATTGTGATTATCAGTTCATACGGTATCGCCGATTGCTAGAGCAACATGTTTTCCCAGATCTACGTGATGTTATCGCATTTAATACAAAACAAGATGCTATATCGTTGCATTTTCATTGCAATTTTCTCTGGAAATGATGATTTTCAACCCGAGTTCAGTTATGGTGAAACACCCGGTATTTGTGACTAAATAAGTGGTTTGCGACCCCTTGTTCTATGGCAATTTTTAATCTTCATGATGCCTGCTATCATCCCTCTGAATTTGTCAGTCGAATTTTGGAACACCCTGCATGTGCATTTATCTTTAAATTAGAATCGCACTATCATTATCATAAACTGTCTTTTGCGCTGCCAAAGATATGCCTTTCTACTGTAGTTAAAATTACACTAAGTACAGTGAAATACGTTTAACACGAAATTGAGGGGGCCGAAATTTTTTTTCGTGTTCAAAGAATTTCGCGTTAAAAGATTCGTAAAAAAAAAAAAAAAAAAAGAACAGAAATCACAAATATTTTCGATGTCGTCAAATTGTATTTCGATTTCCTGTTAAACTACCAGTAGGTTGCATCCATTAGGATAAAAAGCAAGCAAAAAAATATATTGTTTTTGGGGAAAAAATTCAGATATATTTTTTGTGAAGTGTCTTTATGAGCATTCTGAGATCTAGCTTGTTTGAATCAAGAAGTAAAGTTGTCTCTAAATCTTCGTGGTTAGCAGTCCTGATACTTTTTCTCTCTGGCTAAAACATACTGTGCTCAAACATTAAAGTAATGGGATCCTGTTTTTTATTATCCTTGATGAAGTAGAATTGGCAACGCCAAACTCTTTACAGATTTCTGTTTTCGTCCTTTTTCACCCACTGCATTAAGCAGCTTCAACTTCATTTGAAGCGAAATAGCAATTTGTTTTCGCACCGATTTCTCAGCCATTGTGCTCATAAAACATAAGCTAATTTACAAAACCCCCACAAAATTCACCGATTTTCACCCAAAATTCAGTGGTTTAACACAAAATTTACCAATTTCAACTCAAACTAACTAGATCGTAAGCGAATTTTTTTCGTGTTAAAGGATTTTTGTTTCGTGTTAAAAGAAAAAAAAATGTATTAAATTGCATAGTATACTGTCCGGACCGCTATATCATTTCGTGTTAACCGATTTTTCATGTTAAGCGTTTTCGTGTTAAACGTGTTTCACTGTATTAATTTTATCCATTAAAATTAATGTTTTTCAGTTTTTTAACAGACTGTATATATATATGTATATTTAATTGGTCTGTACGTTTACGATGGTGTTGGAGCAAATAAGTTCTTATTTCCTTTCACGCAAACTCTGCTTTTATATCCGATGTGAAGAAAAATGTTGAAAGATTTACTCGCATTGAAAATGATACTATTTTATTGTCTTTGCTTGCTTAATAAGCATAAAGAAGCCTTACTCTACATCCTATTTTACAAATTTCACAAATATATATCTATGTATTATTTGCCGGATTGCACATGAAATGCTCCCAAACACGGATTTTAAAATAAATATATCGGGGGAGGGTGTACAAATATTTAAAGAATCAAACAAACACATGATAGTATAAACGTTGACGACCCCTGGAATAGAAAAATCTCAGATGTACTGCTTTATATTGGTTCCCATTTAATTTAGATATTAGGATAGGGGTCTCATTTCAGATATGTTTGTAGTAGCATTACACTGAGAAAAATAAAATACTGAAATCACTTAGAATGAATAGGTGGCCATTTTCTGAATTCTCAAACTAGAAATATAGATTTCCGAGCTATGAGAATAGGTTAAACAACGAAGCTGAATGGACGAAACGATCTAGAATTTCTAGTTTCTTATTTTCTAGGTGACGAAAAGATAATAAATCGTTTCAGTAGCGAGAAATTATCGCTTGATTTCTGGAATGGTTTCATAAACTGGAATTATAGTTACTAAAACTAACCTCTTCTGTTCGCATCTATTTGCAAAGATTTTAAAATAAGTTTGACCACGAGAATATAGGAAAACGCCCTTGAATTCTTGTAGGAGACTCTAGAACTCTCCAGCAAAGTGAACTAGAATTTATAGGGATGACATGCAACTATTTGTTCTAGAGCCACAATTTAGATTCTAGATGCCAGAACCATATTTTTTTTCTCAGTGTACACAATTGCTTATTTTATACATTTTTTATAACTATACTTTTTATGATTAATTATTAAAAATTAATTAATCATCTGTTTGACTTTGACCCTATGTATGGTGAATCTTTAACGCTATTTTTTGGGTCAACATCAATATAGGTACCAACAACATCAATATAGGTAGATTTCTCTGAATAAATTTTTAAAATTTCCTTTGTTTATTATTAACTATGCTAAACACTATTAATTAAGAGCAAAGAACAGTTTAAAATATTTTCTTTAGAAAAGTTTTACAAAGTTACATTTTATCAATACACTTTTAAATACTGCTTTTTTTTTTTTAGTATTTTATAGGCTGTCAGTTGTAATTTAGCTAAATAAAATAAGAACCAGATTTTTCTTAATGGTAATAACGTGCTTATAAGTGAGAGATCTATAGCATTATTTTCTTATTCCTCGTGTGTGGGACCTTACGAAATTCGCGTATAACTGAGAGACACGTGTAACTGAAAGGCGCGTATAACTGAGAGGCGCATAAGTGAGGGGTGACTGTATAGGGTACTTTACATACAAAATACTTTGCTGGATCACATTCAGTAGTCACAGCGGAACAGTCGAAGCTAAATATTTTAAAATGTGGTTATTTTTTCAACCATTTACATGGATTTATTTTTTCTTTTATTAAAAAATGTATTACGAAAAATTTGCAACTACAAAACACTTCTCAGTTACAGGTAGGATCACAATACATTCATTCACACCGTTCTTATAAGAATCCTGAGGTTTCCATAACAGTATTTTTTGTTAATTAATCTATTTATTCTTGTAAATATTAAAAAACAACTCTAAATACCGATTTACTAAATCAGTTTTATTTAAAAATCTATCTAAAAATCAAATTGTTATTACATAAGTTGTTTGTGATATCTTCAGATATTAACGAATATAACACTGGCCGGCAAAAAAAAAAAAAAAAAAAAAAAAAAAAAAAAAAAAATTTCCTCCTTGCAAACTAAGTATGTAAAGTGTACAGATCTAATATTCCTAATTCTAAATATGTTACCCAAATAGCTCCAGAACATATCATTTTTCCGAGAAACACTTTTATAATAATAACAATCAGTAAAGGATTATTATAATAATTTGCAATGCTAGATAAAATCAAAATCATGAAAAAAAGCACTTTCACTGTCTTAGATACCAAATTGGTAAAATATAGCATGAAAATCTAGTTTGTTGATACTTGTGCATATTTCTTGTTATGTCCCTCTCCTTTTCATGTCCGAATTTACTATTTGCTATCCACTAATATATTTTCATTCCTCATGCCGCTGTAACTCGGGTAAATATATTTATATATTTATTTAAAGGTAATTTACACATTATTATCTACTTTTTATGGTTTACAAAATTTCCACTCATGTTTTAGCAAAATATAAAGTACCTTAATTTTAAAAGAAAACCCCCCTACCAAAAGAACGGTACATGATACTGCAATTTCGTTACTATATTTTCATTTAGCAGAGTGAAACCTATAGCAATCACCTATTATTTTTACAGGCAGGATGTTAGTGCCGATCCGTGTAATTATTGAGCAGGAGCAAATTTCTGATTTATAATTCGGAACATAAAATGTTAAAATTAGTAATCCTTATTTAATCGTGAAATATTTGTCATTAAATAAGGCGAAGATTACTATACAAGTACTCATAAAGGGATTCAAAAGTTAGTACCCATGCTAGCACTGTGCATATTTTCCACTTCTGTGCGCGAAAGAGTTAAATGTGGTTCTCTTTTTTTTTTTTGTTGTTGTTGTTATTATCATGTCACATCCATATGCAAAACCTGCCTTCGTGTTTAATTTTGTTTATATTTAAATAAGCTACGCGTGGGAGAATTTCATTTGAAAGAAAAACAGAAGGAAAATGGAAGATATTCAAGCAGAAATGACTCAAGATGAAAATAACTCTAAAGCATCTTGATACTCGAGGCTTCGTTTTATGCATTTGTTATGCAATTGACGCTACCTAAAAAATCTGTATGATGTCAAATGAAAAAGAGCAGTTTAATGAATTAGAGAAAAAGTGTTGTACAAATTTTTCCCAACAAAAAGAAATTATTAATATTTGACTTTAAAAAACTTTTAAGATATTTGCTTATTTGAAATATATGTAAAAAAATATAAATAAAAAATATATTTACATAATATTACATTTACACAAAAATATTGTTTTAATAAAATTGTTTGTTAAAATATCCCGAGCCCGGCCTGATCTTGCCCGAATTATAATTAAGATTCCTCTAAAGAATACAGCTTACATATTTATGGGATAATTTTACAGTATATTTTAAAATTACGATGTTTGCACAAGACAAAACATATACACAGTAGCAACTTTATTCAACATTCAAATAAGGATTCATTAAAATATTACTGCAGTTTAGAACACAAGAAAAAAAAAAGGAGGGTTAAAAACGTCATAACTTTTGAATCTGTATAATAAAAAGTAGTTTTGTGAAAATATTTCACTGTCATTTATTAAGGCTTTTCATAAATCAAAAGGAGCTGCTTTCTGACATATTTTTGTATTCATTTCTTTTCGGAAACGCATAAAATTGGCAGGAGTTCTTATTCAGAAACTATGTAATAGAATGGCATTATCCATTTTTTGATAAAGGGAATATATCTTTGAGAAAATACTGTCAAAGTTAGCGTTTTGAATCCAGTTTCCGGAAGCAACAGCACGGGAAAGGAGAAAAACGTGCAGCCACATGACAAGAATCTCTTATAACTCGACAAGTAATTTATTAATAAAAAATGGAAAACGCTATTCAATTCTACATCCCTTTAATTGTCAGACTTGTCAATTTTATGCCTTTACAGTTTAAAATTAATCAGAAAATGTGTCAACGTTTCACGTTTTTGATCAGTGAATTTGAGAACCACCTTAAGGTATATTTCCAAAGATTAAGTTAACAGAAGTTCATTATCGCTATTAATATTTTTACAAAACATATTGCTTGCCCTACACATCCTGAGAACAATTAAGTTCAGTTCCGGCCTGACTTGACAATGTAAAAAGAAAAAACGCATGCCTTATAGTAGGAGAGCTGTTGAACATTTTTGAGTAGGTATTTGAAGCACCCTGAACATTTGTGCAACACTTCTTTTGTAATGCCTGAATACAAAATCGGATGTCTGGCTGAAGGATCGTGGCCCAAAAACTGTGCCAGACACGTGTCAAGTGCCATTTGGCACTTGACACGTGTCTGGCATAGTTTTTGTGCCGACTAAAGTGTCTGTCATTTTCAAAATATTTTTTTCTAAGCATAAATATTATTCTGTTTCAATCTCAGCGTGCCTCAAATACCTTCTTTGGGTAGTCAAAAAATGGCACTTGACACGTGTCTAGCACAGTTTTTGGGCGAACTAAAGTGTCTGTCGTTTTCAAAATATTGTTTTCTAAGTATAAATGTTATTCTGTCTCAATTTCAGCGTGCCTCAAATTCCTTTTTTGGGGGGGTAGTCAAAAAATGGCACTTGACACGTGTCTGGCACAGTTTTTGGGCCACGATCCTTCAGCCAGAAATTCGATTTTGTATTCAGCCATTACAAAAGAAGTGTTGCACAAATTTTCAGGGTGCCTCAAATACCTTCCCTAAAATGTTTAACAGCTCTTGGACTATTATCTCAGCCCGGCACGAGTCTGCTCACAAAAAAAAAAAAAAAAAAAAAAAAAAAAAAAAAAAAAAATGAAGCCCAAATCAGACACCATGAAACAGGCCGATGCTGATCTCTACGCTGGATGTTACATTTCTGTATTGATTTTGTCAAACTAGCATCGTCTCGTGACGTACATTTATACTTATTCTCGTGAAAGTCATGTTCATTGAAAATAGCTCATATTGTATCCGTTTCGTCTACATTTTTATATCGGGTCGTCAGCCCTGATAATTTTTTTTTTTTTATCGGCTAGGCCCAGGTCCGTGCAGACATCTAAATCATTGTAGGAAATGAAATTTTAGTGTGTTATATGTTTTTTAAGCTGAAAAAATTAAATTTCTTATCAATATTCTGTTAGCGTTTGAAAGTGTTTTATAATCTATGCTTGACGCATTACTTTTCTTTCTTGTTATTTTATTCCAGGAGCTTATCAAGTATTCCGCCCGGTTGAAAGAGAACACGACAGATCTTGAGAAAGCTTATGATTTTATGCAAGCCATTCCACAGCGTATTGCTGACTTACAATATATCAATTCCATTCAGGGTTACAAAGGTAACATCCACAAACTAGGAAGAATTCTTAAACACGTAAGTATATATAAGAACATAATATAAATTCTAACTTTCGAATTAATAAGGTATCCCACTACGTTTCATAAGTGAAAAAAAGCATAATACTGATTATTTAAAATGAATTAGTATTTAAAATAAAACTTTATTTGTTAAGTGGACTCAGTACCAAAAAAATTTATTTTGTAACTATAACCTATAATATATTTTTAGGTTCATGTTCGAATAAAGCATAGTCTTAATAGATCATTAAATGTATTAAATTCTAAATATAGCAATAACTTAAAAAAAGTGAATCTTTTTAAAAAAATTTAACAATTTTAAAAATCCTTCTTCTTTTTCACTTTTCATATTTGGAAATAGATTTTTTATCCTTTATTCAGAGTACTCTTTTCTATAAATCTAAAGAGTCCATTAGATCAGCAGAAAAAATAAATTAGTGAATGTACTATATGGAAAAAACTTGGGAAAATAGCATGTAAAAACATGCTATTCATAATTTTCATAAGTTCATAATTTTTGTTTTTAATTACAAACGTATAAAAAATCCAGTTATCACACACAGGGCTAAAGATACTTTTTAAAAAATTTCAGACAATTTGCTTAATTATTATAGAAGACTTAGCATTTCGATTAAAATGAAAATATAAAAAACTGAGAAAAATGAGTTTAAACATTTCACTTATATAAAAATGATATTAAATTTCATCTTTATGACTTAAGTATATCTACTTTATTATTTATCAAATCGTTCCGAAATTTGTACAGAATGTTCTAAGACACATTTTAAAATAAAAATCTGAAATTCGGCATTTGTGTCATTTTTTATCAAAATCACAGGTACTGAGTCTCTTTAAATAAATTATTTTGATGCGCTTCCCTTTAAATTTGAGAAATTTTAAGGAAAAATAATGCAATAGCACTCTGGTGTAAAACGATGCAATTAACAAAATGCAAGTTTCGAACTATTCAATGTTCAAGTTTTATAAGGCAAACTACGAACAAAACTACTGTGCTGACTTTTTAAAAAGTATCTTTAAAGACCCTGTGTGTGATAACTGGATTTTTTATATGTTTGTAATTTTAAAAAATATGAACTTAAAAACATGCTATTTTCCATACACATTCACTATTTTTTTTTCTGTTGATCTAATGGACTACTGTACTTCCTCTAAAACAGCTGATTTTTTAAAATTGCACCTTCAGTTAATTTATGATCATTTTGTTTGGTAGATTTTATTTTATTGGACTTGTATGAAAAATGTCTTCGTTATTAAAATGATATCTGAAATGTACCTTTGATTATTACGGCATATATTGAGTAAAAAATAATCCTTGTACTTTTAAAGGATTGGTAGGGTGCAACTCGAGAAGTTCATACACATTTCAAGAACAACAACAAAAAAAAATAAATAAAAAAAATAGCACAAATTGTAGACGATCAATGTTATATAAATATTATCGCAATTTCTAGAGATAAAAAGTTTTCGTAACATATTATTATAATAAAAATCACAGTACTCAGAAAATGGGTTTACATTTTTCATTTTCACAAAGTTATTAGAAATATTCATCCCAAATTTTTTAAATGCTCCAGATTTATATGTTTACATTTTTTAAAGTCAATGTAAAAAAAGCTTTTCTTTCTTGAGGCTGTTTGAATGCATATTTTCGGGGGAGAAGTTTTACACGTGGGGGCTAAAATATGAAACAGCCATAACTGCACTTTCAATGATAGTACGTAGAAAACAAAAATCTGATTGGGATAGCTAATTGTCAAGTCTTTCAAATAAAACAATAAAAAACTGTTATATTTGCTCAAATGGCCTATTTAAATTAGTCGGATACTTTACATTATTTTGGAGTTTTAGCGTAAGATTTTTAAGTAGATTTCGTATGAAATACAACCTATTACATTCTCCCCTAAGTTGGAATTTCTGAAAAATTTTTGCAGATCTACACCGATCATGACCCCTAGAACCCAAAACCATTCTCAGTAAAAAACTTTATCTATCTATCTATCTATCTGTATATATATATATATATATATATCCCTTTCTTCTGGACACGATAACTTCCACAATTCTACACAAATCTCTTCCAAACTGATACATAAAATCAAGGGGCATAAAATCTCGTTAATGCTCGTTAATGGGCAAAATCGGACCAAGGGAATGGAAATAGGGAGGGGTTTTGTGAAAAACGAAAAAATCCCGTAACTTCTTAATTTTTGTACAGATCAATCCAGTTTAAAGTCTTTATTACTTCTAAAAATAGGGCCAAAAATTTATGCACCACAGATTTTTGATAAAATTAAAAATGTGCTCTAAGGGCGCAAAAATAGGGTTTTTGGGAGAAAAAAATTCATAACTTCGTCAATTCTCAATATATCAAATCCAATTAATTTTATTATACATCTCCTTAATATTATCTTCAACTTTTATGTTCACAAGTTTTTGATAGGACCAATTCGTACTTCAAATAAAAATAAGGGGGGGGGGGGTTGAAGAAGAAAAAAATCCATAACTCCGTCAATTCACAAGATCTAAAATCCCCATGAATTTATCATATATCTTCTTAATACTGTCTAAAACATTTATATAGATAAGTTTTTGATAGGACCCATTCTTACAGCAAAAACAAATTAAAAATACATAGCGGTTGAAGTAAAAAAATATCTTATTAAGGGTGTATTCAAATCCAAACTGCTTATTTTCTTACTCATTTTTTAATTCATTTTTGGGTACTTTTCGGTTAGCCGGGCGCCAGTGTTATATATACTTATTTATATACATACATATATGTAAATATACATATATATACATATACATATATTGTATGTAGACACATATATATATGTGTATATATATATGTATATTTACATACATGTATATATACATATATATGTATATATAACACTGGCGCCCGGCTAACCGAAAAGTACCCATTTTTGCTCTCAAAAGCATTCCAATTGGCAGATTCTCTTATTCAGAAACTATATAATGTATCGTAATGATCGATTTTTTGATAGAGGTAGAATGTATTTCAAAAAATGATGTCAAAATGGGCATTTTGAACAGAATTTCCCGAAGCAATTGTGTTAGAAAGGGAAAATATTGTACTACTGAGAAAATAATTGTTTATAAATCAAATTTTAATTAATTGAACGAAAAATAAAAACACAGGTCGCTTATAAATCTCTTCAAAAATCACGTCAGCGAGCTTAATATTTTTTCTTTTAAAAATTAGTCTGAAAATGTGCAATAAAATTTCGAGTTCTTGAGCATGGGAAAGTATTTTTTTGAATACCGCCTTAACATGATTCTGATGAAACCAGCTATTAAATAAAAATGAAATAAAAACTCGTCAAAAGCGGCCAGATAAAATTGTTAAAGTAGGTTTATCTCTGATCGTGATTTAGTTTTTGTTGGTGAAATTAGTAAACTTAACTTCGAAATCTACTTCCGCCTGTAGGCCGGGCCGGCAGGGATTTTTTTTGTTTTGTTTTATAACTATTATAGATATAAAACATTTTTTTATAAACAATTAATGATTTAATTTCTTTTTACTCTTTACGCTTTTACTAATGAGTGTTCTAAGTTCGGAGTAAATGCAATGTGATTCTGGTGGCTATAATAATTTCTCGGACTTTTCTTCTCCAATTGAATATCTATAATTCAGAATTATTGTTTTAAAAAAATACAGAAAAGTTGGATAAAAAAAAATGCGCAACAATGTTAGTATTTCTCAATCTTACCTTAAATTCGAACGGAATGGAATAAGCTTAATTTTAAATAGTTTCAAGCGATCATTGTGTAAGGACAAATTAATAATACTCATAAACTTATATTTTAAAGAAGGTTATTTTTTAATTAAGAATTATATTTATTAATAATTCAACGTTATTTAAGAATATTATTTAAGAATTAAATTGATATTATTCAAGGATTAAATATGTTAATTCATTTACGAATTAAATTACTTTTATTTTCATTTAGATGATATTGACTTTGACCAAAATAAATGAGAAAAGTATTTAATGTTTAATAGGGCACTTTGTATTATGATAATTACCAAAATATGACGATTTTTGTACTAGCTAAAAGCGAGAATTCGGTGTAAAAATTTGCGTAATCAGCGTCAATTTACTTTGACTAGTTGAACTCATGTCTATGAGTTCTATTGTTTTATTGTTTTTATCTGAGGAATTCAGAAAGTGATTAAAAACCCCCAATATTTTCACAAAAAGTTTAGTATCTTATTGTTGCTTTAAACAATAGAACCAATATTTTTTAACGGCCAGGTATTCAATAAAGTAATATAAAAACTTAAAAGTTTGGAATAGCAGCATTTTTAGTCATGTTCTTTTACAGTTATCCAAACAATAATCATTTAAGGTCGATGCCTAAATAAAAAGAGAATGATAATTGCTTCATACACTATATAGCCATTAATGATCGGACACTTTCAATTTTAGACATTTTGTCGAATATTTAAAGATATACTTGTCGGATTTTTCTGGAACATCAGGATTATGAAGGATATCATTTGACTTCATATATTTATCAACGGCAATTTGCTCAGAAGGACAATTAGGGGGGCAACAAAAAATCAAAGAAAAATAATAATATTTGAATTACCCTGTCAAAAAAAAAAGAAAAAAAAAAACAAAGCACAAAACGATCTATCGCTATAGCTTACGAATATGTGGATATTATACAATATATGGTATTCATTTGCGTATCAATACAACGTATATTCATGGAGATCATATCTTTTTTTTTTTAAGTTAAAAAAAAATCTTCCAGGTTTTTTGTTTATATCATCTAAGTTTTTCTACCAAATTTAACGCCAGTTTCAGAAAATTTAAAAACATGCAGTAAAAATAATATAGTGCAATTGGAAGGTAAATAAATTAAAAACTTGATGAAATATGAGCAGTTGTGTGAAATATTCTTTATCTGCGCATGCGCGCAAGATAACAAATTACTTTTTTTTTTCAATATTTAATAATCAACTCTACGGAGCAAATCATAAAAAAAAGCCAGTCAAATATTTTGAAAATTCAGAACGATATCGGCGATAGAGTGAGCTGATTTTTAGTTGTTCTCTAAAAACAGCTAAATGATAAGGAGTTTTCCATAAATTGTCATTTTTAGTTTTTAGTTTTTTATTTTATTTTTTTTATTGATGCTTTAGTTATTCTTGGAAAACCACCAGAACGAACCTATTCTAAGAAAAAAAGAAATATCAAAATCTAAGGATTTCTTCTAAATCTACTTGTTGACATGGATTAAATACTAACTCCTTTGCTGAAAGCCAGTTAATAAAAAATGACAATTTGTTGAAAATACCTTATCATTCAGCAGCTTTTAGAGAGCAACTAAAAATCAGCTCACTCTGTCTCCGATATCTTTCTGAATGTTTACGATATTTCACTGGCTTTTTTTATGAGTTGCTCCATAGAGTTGATTATTAAATCATGAAAAAAAAAATTGCTATCATACGCACATGCGCAGATAAAAAAATATTTCATACGACTGCCCATATTTCATCAAATGTTAATATATTTGCATTCCAATTGCACTATATTATTTCTACTACATTTTGTCAAACTTTCTGAAAGGGGCGTAAAATTTGGTAGAAAACCCTGCATGATATAAACAAAAAATATACAAGAATATTTTGAACTTAAAAAAAAATCGATATATCTCCATGAATATACATGTTATTTTTATACAAATGAATACACATATTGTACAAAATCCACATATTCGTAAGGTATAGCGCTAAATCATTCCGTCCTTTTTATTTTACAGGTTGATCCCAAAATTATTATTTCCCCCCCCCTCCCCCCCTAATTGTCCTCCTGATCAAATCGTTGTTAATAAATATGAAACATATGAAAAAAAGTATCATAAAAAAGTGAAACATATTCTTTATAATGCTGAAGTTTCAGAAAAATCTGACAAGTATATCTTTAAATATTCGACAAAATGTCTAATATTGAAAGTGTCCGGTGATTGAGGGCTATGTATGAAGAAATGCGACAAAAATTGCATCCATAGCCTTTAGTTTTGCATTAGTTTTACACCCGCATACTGAAGTCACTTAACGAACCATACTTACTATGTTTTTGTATGATAACTTTACCCTATTAAGGTTTTGTTATTTTATTGGGTACATACAGGTATTGAATAAAATAATTTGAATACTTAAAATTTTGGAATAGTATCATTTTTATTGACGTTGTTTTAAGTTAATGCAAATTCCTCTACATTGCGTATTCGAAGTCACATGCCAAAAAATGGTGTTTAATTAAGGCTACACAGTAGGGGAGACTAGGAAGAGACTAGGACCATACGGGAGGCTTAACCCACCCATCAGTTTTCATATTTAAAAGAATTTCAGAGTTTTATCAATAGGTCTCAACCAAAGCTACAGGAATGCTCAAACAACAATCTCTGTTTCATAAAGATAATCGAAATAGGTGTGGAAAAAAACAATTGTGAGGTGTTTTCAACCTAAAAGTTGTGTTTTTTAGAAATATTTTATAAGCTTTTTTCAGATAAAATATATCACAGAAATTTAAGTAAGTGGGTTTTAAATAATGCAGAAATATCGGGCTTTCATTCCAGGCATAAAGATTATACAGTAAGTTAGGCTCAACATAGCAACGTGCTATTCTTTAGAAAAGGGCTATGTGGGGAGGCTTGACCCAGTCAATGTGAGGGAGGGTTGACCAGATATTCAAGGCTCGCTTAACACATTCACGACCGGAAACGAGGATTCTCGTTTTCATTCAAAGTACATCATTGACTAAGGGCGTGGCTTCTACCTTACAGAAAATGCATTTATATCATGTTGTCCATATTTTTTTAGATTGTAAGACATTTTATATTAAATTCGCTCATTGAAAGATACTTACCGATGCATAAACTTTGAAACCTATCTAGAACACCAATTTACTAAAGACTTTCAGAACAGGGAGGAGCTTTTACTGTTTTAAAATTCAGATTTGATAAAAATTGCTGGTCGGCAATGTCTTAATTAAGGGGGTTTGGAAATGTTTTTATTATACACTGTGCATGGTAAAATATTAATGGTTATATATAAAAATGAATGTAAATTTAACCTGCAAAGGTACAGTAAAATGGGGTGATGGAAAAGAAAACGTTTAAAACTGATTAAAAAAAGATGTAAAAAATTGCTATTTGCACTGCACGAAAAAAAAAATAATAATGAAATATAAATGCGAAAGTTGACAGGAACTTTTTTCCATTTAAATATTACTTACAATAGGTAAATTTGAACAGTGGAAAAAACTAGAAAATGCAAAAGCAGCAGTCTTAACCGTTTCAGGGGCTGTAACCCCTTTATTTTAATTCCCAAACCACACAATGGCACCAGAATTTTGTTAAAATCTTTTCAAATCTATGTGACATATAGCCTTTTTCATATTTCCAAATAAATTTGTTCGTATATTCTGGTGCCAGTCATTTTTTTTCAACATTTTATTACTGAAAGTACTTTGCCTCTGAAAGGTTTAAAATATGTTAATGATAAGTTATGTACTCATGCGGCTGCAAAAGAACATAGCATGGGTCGAAAAACTTTAGGAAGGTATGTAGACAAATTTCAACATAATGAATAGAGTGAGATGAAGCCAGACTATGTAACAACTAGAGTTGTCAGGTCGAATGTCACAAAAACTAGCACAAGGAGACAAAAAAGTAGCGGGACAGTAGCTACTAAATTCGGACATTATAATGCATGAAACCCTATGGAAACGGAACCCGTCTCTAGTGGAATTATGTCTTAAATGTTAAGATTTCATTTCCCTGTTTTACAATTATACCTGCTCAGACAAAATCCTGTTCAAAACAAAATTTTTCTCCCCTGACATGCGGTTACGCCTAAACAGGTTTGTTGAAGCAACACATTTTTAAAAAATATTTTTTTTTCATAATAATTAAAGCATGTAGCATAAAGTTATTTTGCTTTTTTTAAACAGATTTTATTTCTCTTCACAAAAATTTCAATCTAAAACTAAGTGTGTCAAGCCTCCCATATAGTGGGTCAACCCTCCCATAGGTGGGGAGCCTTGACCCATTATTTTCTCATGATTAAAACCAATCATTTTTCAAATTTCTCATATATTACACATATGTAGCAATTTTATTTTGATAACTGATTGTATAACGAATAAAATGATATATAAAACTTTATTCTACGTTTAATATTTAAAAAATAAAAAAATCATTTTATAAAAAGTGGATCAACCCTCCCTAGTCTCGCCTACACTAAAAATGACAAAAATATCGAATATTTTTTTTATTGAATTTTTCGGTGGTCCATATGGTTGTGAATCATGACTCCAAATTGTAGATCTGAAATCTAAATAGTTTTAAAGATATTTGAATTTTTTTGAGTGTTCTCAGAACGTTCTGAGTGCTCCTTTACAAACTTTAAATGCATTTTCTCAGACTTTTATTTTTGTTGATGTTAGTGTTTGCTAATCCCTGAGGCTTTTCTTCTGTTGCAGATAGAGTCTTGAAGTTTTTTGAAGACACTTACATGTATATGTACTACAATAATTAGTATGGATTTAGGTCTGAGGGCTATAGTTAATTTTTTAAAATGTCAAAATTAATATTTCCAAAATTTTTGCGTTTTTTCAGGTTTCGCGCCACAAAAATAAATAAAACTTTAAATAAAAGTTATATCTTTAATTCCATTCTAACTTTTGTTCCCAATAATTCAATGAATATAAGTCACTTAAAATAACTAAAAAATATTAAAAATTAAAAATGTTATAAAAGTTTTAAAAAACTTCAAAATCTTCAAAAAAAAAAAAAAAAAAAAAAAAAAAACGGTGACTGTTAAAGTCATTTTTTTTTTTTTTTTTTTTTACTAGAATCAGTTTAATTTTATAATCTCAAACAAAGTCATTAATGATTTTTAATGTAACTGTCTCCAAAAATTTTTTTTGAAGAAGGGCACTGTGTAGCCTTAATTGCCTTTTATTTAAAATTTGCCTTTAAGCCTTTCAGGGGCAAATCAATCCCATCTCTAAAATTCTGAAATGAATGATGAACACCGGAATTTATGAGCAAATTATTTTTTGAATAAGAAACAGCTAAATTTCCCATAACATAGTAAACGGAAAATTTTTGTACCAAAATTCAGGTGCCATTAGTGCGGGTATTAAAATTAAGTGGTTTCATAAACATACCACCGCCCTTGAAAAGATTAAAGACACCTGCCAAAAAATCCCATCTATACACTTTATTTCAAATGAAAATCAAATTTCAAAGTAATTGTTTAAGAGGCGCAAAGGCCAGCATAGTGAAAAAGATTCCATGCCGGGACTCGAACCCCGGCCATCAGTATAGCTTACTGACGTTATACCGACTAAACCACATGGAACGATACCCAGCCTGGAAAATTTCTCACTATTATATGTTGGCAAGGCTACAAACGCAGCACAAGATGGAATATTTTATCGTGAGCCACGACATAGGACAAACACGAAACATAATTAAATCCAGCATCGATAGAAATTATATTAATACATGGAAATTATTCCAGAGAGAAACATTCGCCTTGCATACAATATTTCAAATGAAAATCAAATTTCGAAGTAATTGCTTAAGAGGCGCAAAGGCCAACATAGTGAAAAAGATTTTTGTCTAATCTTTAAGTAATCTTGAAGTAACTCACTATAATCTTTTTCACTATGTTGGCCTTTCCGCCTCTTAAGCAATTACTTTGAAATTTGATTTTCATTTGAAATATTGTATGCAAGGCGAATGTTTCTCTCTGGAATAATTTCCATGTATTAATATACACTTTATTTTGAACGATTAATGAAGTCGCATAACGAATGCAAATTACTACACTCATGTTTCGTCGCCTCAGAGCAACAGTGGGATCTCTAGTAATAATCGAAAATGAGATGTCTGACTTACTTCTATGAATAACTATGTCTGCATCTAGTGGAACAGTAGGGAATTTTTATGAAACACATCTGAGATGTAGTATTAAACATAACTTTGTGTTTCAGAAATTGTTCCACTAGATACAAACGCAGTTTCTCATAACAGTAAGTTAGACATCTCATTTGTTATTATTACTAGATGTCCTATTGTTGCTCTGAGGCGACAGTTTATTAATTTAAGAAACTTACAAGGATACAAACTTACACTTTTTGTGTTGCTCGCACCTAGCATCGAGACCTGTTGCGTTTTGTAGCCCTATACATAAAAGTTAGAGAACCGATAAAATTTCTCTGTTAAAATCATATTTTATATACTTTTTTATACTTTTAATTTTTTATTATTACATTTTTATTTGTTTATTTCACGCCAAAAGTGAGTTAAGTCGCCAAATAGGGCACTACAATTTTCCGACCGCTTTATCCAAAGAGTAAATATACAGTACATATTACTAGTATACTGATTGCGATTTTTTTTTAAATAATTGATAGCATAAGAAACAAATATTAGGTTTTTATTTTTTTTTCTATGCAGACGATAAATGTATAAGTAATAAATATAATTCTATAAAAGCTTCGAAAATCATTGAAAACTATTTTTTAGTGAAATAGAAAATAAGCAAACAATTTTCTTTTGAAATCGAATGGAATAAAGTTTCGAATGTTTAAAATGAAATGTTGCTGTATTAAATGGTCCTTTAATAAAAGTAATCATAAAGTAAATAAATATTTTTACACAATTTAGTAAAATTACTGTTGCTAAATATATCGGACATTGCAATTTCTAGCCATTACAAATTCAGCTATGACATTTGGCTAGGGTTGCCGTGAAGCTCTACTTTTGAAAATAAACGCTAACTGTTTCCCCGCCAAAAATATGAATATAATTTGCAATTTTTCAAAATCAAATTCGTGAGTTTTTGAAGGAATTTTCGAACTTTTTAAAATATTTTATACTTATTATTAACTAATTTTTATTTTTAAATGCTTTTCTTTAAAAAAATTCAATGTTAATAGTCCGATAAGTGGTCTCGAAAATTGCATTTTCCGAAAGTTATGCTGCTGTAAAATCAAGAAATATTATTTTAACAGAAAAATTTTATCGATTCTCAAACTTCATAATATAGGGCTTTAAAATGCACCAGGTCTCAATGCTAGGTGCAAGCAACAACAAAAGTGGTTCCCTTGTTAGTAGAAAAAATTATTATTAACACATTTATATACTATGTATATTTAGTGTATAAACACAATTATTGTTATGACTTTTTTCTCCTTTTAAACACCATAACATAAATAACCTAAAAACAATACTTGCAGGCAAGGTATATGTAGAAAAGAAAGATTCTTATTTATTTTATTAATGAAATATTTTTATTCATTTTTCATTTCTTGCTGTAATTATAATATATGTTAATCTCTTTTTGCTATTGTAGGAAGAAACGGGTCCATTCAAAAAATTATACATGTTATATGTTGATCATATCCATTCAAACAATTCACGTATTTGTGTTTTTCTGTTTTTTTTTTTTTTTTTTAGGACTGGTTCGAAGTTACAGACGGAAACGGGTTAAGAAGAGAGAGATTTGTATTTTTATTCAAAGGCCGAATTTTCATCACCGATCACAAAAGGGTCGGAAATCACAGATCCATTTACCTAGTCAAGCATGTACTAAAGGTACGAATATCTATTTTACAGTAGAAATCCCAAATACGCTGCATTTCTTTCTGATTTTTAAATTATTGTAAACTTTTACACAACGTAATTTAGTATACGAAAGTTACAACCGTCCTCAGCGTAACTACGGTGATGTGGGTTCATCGGTTATCTTTGATCCATTCTATCGTATTCTTGATTGAATGCTTCAGGAAAAATAATTTCGTTTGTAAATTGAGATTTTAGTGGTCAGAGTACTGCTTTGCTGAGGTTCGTTCATTTTTTAACAATGTTCACCCCACCGGGGTCTATAAAATGAGAATCAAGTGTTCTTGGGGAAATAAACAGAGGGGATTTTATGTCAAACTGACTATTTGACCCTGACACATGCCATATAGCACCCTATACTGTGAAAAAAGACGCATGTTTCTTTAGCTAGAAAATATAACCATGTGCGAAAATACATAATAAAACCTCTTGCGGGCTACCCACTATTCCGAAAAAGCGTTTTTTATCCTTAGAAACCTCAGAAAAAAATATTTTCAAGATTTAAAAAAGTATTTTTAAAAATACAGTTCCTTTTGCTGCCACTGATTTTCCGAGTAGTTTTCGAAATGTTAGTAGACCGAAACGTTTCGGAGTAGTTTTTATAGTGCGTTAATTATTTTTTTTCAAACTAGAATATGGTTTTTAGAATGCTATCCATTCTCAATTAAACATTTTTAGACGCGTAACTGAATTTATACATGCAAGAGTAACAATCTAATTTTAATTTTAGTGTTAATGTTAATTTAGCATATTTGTCTGTAAAACACGTTTGTTGAACATGAAAATGTTTACTTGAGATCCGAAAAATATACATTCCAGGTTGAGAAAATTAATTAATACATTATAAAACTATTCGGAAATATTTCCGAAAATCAATGTCAGCAAAAGAAACTTTATTTTTATAAATACTTTTTAAATATATTAATTTCTGAGGTTTTCCAAAGACAAATAATGCTTTTCAGAATCATGAGTAACTCCGAAGAGGTTGTTGTCTATTTCCGTTTGTGGTTATATTACACATTACCGACGATTTTTTTCGAAAATCATAATCAACAATGCTTTTATACTTTTGCTACGATAGGTTCCTCCAGCGCTCTTCAACACCTTTGCTGAATGCCTGAAAATCTAAATTTTTGTGTAACGGAAAAATGCATTTTTCTCAAAAAGTATGTGACCTAGGGTAATCGCTATAATTTTCTTGTAAGGTTTAACTTAACGTCTACTACCTCTAATTTTTTCATTCATCATAATTTTCATTTTCTCATAATTTTAGTTTCAGTAGATTCGGAAATAGATGGGGAGAACATATTTTTGCACTACATTTTTGACTATATCTCTGGAAATATAGCACTTAAAATTAAAAGAAATGTATATTTGAGTTCAGCGTTACGAAAGCTTTCACACAGTACCCCACACAATATACAAAAGAAATTTTTTTAAAAGTAACTTAATTAGCCCCTCTATATTTTTCCTAAAAAATATTTGTAAATATTTAATAATCTATAAATATGTGGGTCAATAGTCTTTATTACTTCCCCCAATTTGAACTTTCCACGTTCTATAGTTTACGAGTAAAATGGCTGTGACAGACCGACAGACAGACACTTATAATGGATCAGTTTTTACTTTTTAAGTACGGAACCCTAATAATAATAATAATTGAGAATAAAATTAACATTACAATATATATTTGAAATCTGTTTTCATTCTGACACATTAATGCAAAATATACAACTTGTATTAAAAATACAAGTTAGAAAGTAACAGAATTTTTGTTAAGTGAAATGATGAAAGCAACCGTCGCAGTTTTTTACAAAATGATACATATTTTAAAATGCTATTAGATTATCTAATCTAAAACTTAATGAAAATTAAAGTTATCTTAAAACTTGCTCAAAGTAACTCCTTCGGCGGCAATGCAGAAATGTACACATGAGATAAATCCGCCTAATACTTTAAGCACTTTGTGTACGATCCATCAAACCTTGGTCGAACTCATCTGTGTTCAGTTGCAGAAAATTGGTTTAAGTCGTGTAATTCAAAGTTTCATAAGTCGGTCCGTTTTAGTGTTAGATGAATGGGACTTTTTTTTTTGTCTATCTTGTTAGTGCAATGGGAAATTTTTACTAAATATTACTTATAGGACCGGGGAAAGTATAAAAATTCAAATTTCGTAATTTTCTAAGAAATGTTTTTCTTGAACCAAATCGCTTTAAAAATACTTCTTTCTCTCATTTAATACATTTTTGTAATTGGCAATATATGTCTATGACTAACGATTTAGGAATTAGCTATTGGGCATCATTGAGAGTGGACACCCCTCATGATCACGAAAGCGGATTTGAGCTCCACACTGTAAAAAAAAAAAAAAACGGACTAAAAAACGGAAATACTACTGGCAATCTAGACGCCAGTACTATTTCCGTTTTTTACGGGAATTTTTACACATAAATTACGGAAAATTTTCCGTTTTTCTGATTAAAAACAGAAATTTCTGTAATTTATTGGTAAAAATTCCCGTAAAAAACGGAAATAGTACTGGCGTCTAGATTGCCAGTAGTATTTCCGTTTTTTAGTCCGTTTTTTTTACAGTGCACAATCCATGATCCTTCAATGAACTTGGAGTTTTATTTACTTTCTTATTTCTAAAAAATAAAGTATTGCAATCGAAATTTTTTTCGACTTCCGGCTTTCTACGGATTTACATGTTTTAGGGGTAAGAGATCAATGTATTTATACAAAATGTCCATCTGTCCATCCGTATGTCCGCTTTGTATCCCCGAAAAGTGTATGAAATTATGCATAGCATTGAACTAAATTTCTTGTATATGTTTTTGGCTATGACAAGCAGGTCCTCCTTGAATTTGGAAATATTTCGCCAGATGGGGGCGCTGTATTAGCGATTTTCGTGCCATTTTCAATATTTTACCATCGAAAAGTGTATGAAGTTTTAAATAGAATTGAACCAAACTTCACATATATAATTTTGGCTATGAAAAGCAGGTCCCAAGTGAATTTGGAAATATTCTACCACAGAAGGAAGCGCTGTAACAGCGATTTTTGTGTAATTTTCTCGATTTTTCGTAGTTGTGTTGTACATTACGGCTCGTGCGGCGATAAGAACATCGCATCCTGCTAAGCCGGCGATTCGCAAAATATTGATTTTATTAAATATTGTGAAGGAAATTAACTCGATTTTACTCCCTCAGATTAGTGAAATGAAGCAAAAACTTAAGATGAAAATCGAAATTGGTGTAGTATTGCAGCAATAACACTGAAGGATTAACATGTGTAACAACTTTTGAAATATTAACATGTATGAGAAAGAAGAAGGTTTTGGTATTGGCACATCCGACTAGTTTTCTTTGTAAATAGATTTTTAATTTTTCTCGGACAGAGGCTCAGACTTGATTTTGCACTCCTTCTCAATGATAAAATATGAGAACTTTTAATTTGCATGACAATATAAACCCAAATTCCTAAATTCCCTATTTAAAATAGGATATCGATACTTTATACGACATTCTTTTTTTGTAAATTTTCCAAAACAAAACGAAAAAAACTTTTGAAATTATTCAGGGATTGAAACATCCAGACTTTTCAGTAAGAAGGAATGAATCTAAATATACGTAGGAAACTTATATTTCGTCAGCGAATTTTTTTTTTTTATCATACTAGATTCCCTTCTCCCTACGAGCTGCCCTCGCCAACCCGTATCCGTATCTAGGTCCTGCAAGCTCTAAAAACACGTTAATTTACTTTGTTTTAAAAAAGATCTTACGATAACGGAAGATAAAATCATATTATCAGAACAAAGAGCTCTAAAGCCTGTATAATTTTAGAAAGTTAACCCTTTGGCAATCATTCGGGGTTCGTACATACTTATATTTTAGCACAGATATTGTCAAATAGTAATTTTCACAATTTTTTAATCGCAAAAAGGGTAATAAATTTCCGCGATTATATAAGACAAAGATTTCTATTGGAAATAGTGGTACTCAAAAATAAGTATCGTACGAATCCTGAGTGAGGTGTTGAGTTCGTTCATAACCACCAAGAAACTTTTCTTTTTGTGTAATAATTAATTTTAAATAATATTCTGATTGGACTATTTAAAGTATCGTATGCTTTAATACTTTTGTTTGTAGCTGAAAAGGTGCGACAGTGTGATTGCACCTTTTTTTTTTTTTAAACACTATCCTTTAAAAAATAATTCCTGATTGTATTTTATCCTTCTGTAATACATAACAAGTCGGAAATTGTACGTCAAACGTGGCAAATGAGGCGCGTTCGTACTATAACTAGTTTTATAAGCATTCACATCTTGGTGCAATGTTTGTTGCGCTCTTATTCAAAAATGCACGAATACAAAATTTATTACGATTCTATATAACAAATTCAGTAATACAGAAATAAAAAGACTCCATCTTAAATAGGACGTCATCCCCATGGCAACCTAGAATCATGACCTATCATGGGATATCATTGATTTAATGATGTATGATAGGATTTAATAGAATAAAGAAAACTTTTTTAAATTTCTTTTTAAGTTTTGATATGATTTTCACAAAATTTGAAATGACTCGACAAAATTATGCAACGATTCTCTATATTACATTTCAAACCATTCGATTGGGTATTTTTTGCGCTGCTATATGCGGATAAACGGACGGACCAGACGACGACTATAGGTGATATTTATATTATTACGAACGCACCTAAAAATTACAACCACTGACACGTGAGGTGCAACAGTGAATCTTTCATTTACTTTGGTATTATTATTATTATTATTTTAAATATTAAGAACACTGTTGGTTTATAGCTCTTTCAAATTTCAGTTATGAAAAAATTACAACCATTTACACGTGAGGTGCAGCAGTGAATTTTTCATTTATTTACTACTACTATTATTATTATTTTAAATATTAAAAACACTGTTGGTATATATATCTCTTTCACATTTCAGTTATGAAAAAATTACAATCACTTACATGTGAGGTGCAACAGTGAATTTTTCATTTACTTTTCAATTATTAGTAATATTAGTGTTATTAGTATTTTAAATATTAAAAACGCTGTTGGGTTATATGGCTCTTTCGAAATTCAGTTATGAAAAATTACAATCACTTACACGTGAGGTGCAACAGTGAAATTTTCAATTACTTTACTACTACAACTACAACTACTATTATTATTATTATTATTATTATTATTATTATTATTATTATTATTATTATTATTATTATTATTATTGTGATTATTATTATTATTTTAAATATTAAAAACACTATATCTCTTTCGAATTTCAGTTATGAAAAATTACAATCATTTACACGTGAGGTGCAACAGTGAAATTTTCAATTACTTTACTATTATTATTATTATTATTATTATTATTATTGTGATTATTATTATTATTTTAAATATTAAAAACACTGAATTTCTTTCAAATTTCAGTTATGAAAAAAATTACAATAACTTACACGTGAGGTGCAACAGTTAATTTTTCGTTTACATTACAATTATTCTGTTGGTTTATATAGCTGTTTCAAATTTCAGTTATGAAAAAATTACAATCACTTACACGTGAGGTGCAACAGTGAATTTTTCATTTACTTTACTATTATTATTATTTTAAATGTTATAAACACTGTTGGTATATCTATCTCTTTCAAATTTCAGTTATGAAAGAATTACAATCACTTACACGTGAGGTGCAACAGTGAATTTTTTATTTACTTTACTATTATTATTATTATTATTATTTTAAATATTAAAAACACTGTTGGTATATACATCTCTTTAAAATTTCAGTTATGAAAAAATTACAATCACTTACATGTGAGATGCAACAGTGAATTTTTCATTTACTTTTCAATTATTAGTAATATTAGTGTTATTAGTATTTTAAATATTAAAAACGCTGTTGGTTTATATGGCTCTTTCGAATTTCAGTTATGAACAAATTACAATCAATTACACGTGAGGTGCAACAGTGAATTTTTCATTTACTGTACTACTATTATTATTATTATTATTTTATTATTATTTTAATTATCATTATTATTTTAATTTAAGTATTAAAACCACTGCTGGTTTATATAGCTCTGTCAAATTTCAGTTATGAAAAAATTTCGTGCAAGTGGTTTCGTATTAATCGTTTGAAACGAGTGCTCCGAATTAATGGTGTGAGAATACGAAGCTAAAATCGGAAGCTTCTAAATTCGTGAATGGGATGATGTGCCTCCTTTTGGAGGGTTGCCAGGGCGGTGATAGTCAATCCTTACAAGGTTGTCTGTAAATAGATCATACGATGCTATTCGAAGAATGCTTAACATATTTTTGTGTATTTAATAGTAAACAGTTTTTAATTAACTCCTCGATAGCAAAAAGCAGTTTTATGGTCAGAAAATACATTAAAACGTGTGAAAAGAAAAAAAAAAAAAAAAAAGACCTGGAAAAAAAGATCATTCTAGCGAGGTGTTCGTCTTTCCAGGTATAATTATATAGTATTCTCCCCTTGGGACCATGATATTTTCCCGTTTAAGGTAGGATTCCGTTATACAGAGGTTTAATTTTTATAGATTTTAGTGTATGAAAAAAATATTTGAACAAAAATGTTTTAATGGAGTTTCAGACAAATGGAGCTCTCCAATTGAGTTTTATTTACTTTCTTATTTCTAAAGAAGAAAGTATTATAATGGAGATTTTCTTCGACTTCTGGTTTTCAACGGATTTGCACATTTTAGGGTCAGAGATCTTGAAAAACATGTTTATACAAAATGTATGTCTGCCCGTTCGTATGTCTGCTTGGTATCATCAAAAAGTGCATGAAGTTATGCATAGAATTGAACCAATTTTTTCTGTATGTTTTCGGTTATGGTCAGCAGGTCCTCCTTGAATTTGGAAATATTCCCCCGAAAGGGGGCGATGTAATAGCGATTTTTGCCCATTTTCATTATTGTACCATCAAAATGTATGAAGTTATGCATAGAATTGAACCAAATTGTTTGTGTGTTTTTTGCTATGGCAAACAGATCCTCCTTGAATTTAGAATTATTCCGCCATACGGCGCACTGCTAAAGTGATTTTTCTTGATTTTTCATAGTTCTGTTGTAAATCGGCTGTTCATGCAGCGACCCGCAATTGGCATTCAGGTAACCCGGTGATTCTCAAGCAACAGATGTACAACAGTATAACGAACAATATTGATTTTTCTAAATATCATATTAGGATAGAGATTAACTCGTTTTTACTCCGATTAGTAAAATGAAGCAGAAACGTAAGATAAAAATCAAAATTGGTTTAGTATTGACGTAATAACACTAAAGGATTAACATGTGTAACAACTTTTTAAAATATTATTATGAGAAAGAAAAAAGGTTTTCGGATTGGCACATCCTACTAGTCCTTTGTTATGTATTCTTAATTTCAAAATAAATAATGTATGTATGCAATAATGTATGATTTAAGTTTTTCAAAGATGAAAAGAACAAAACATAACCATAGAACATTATAAACTGTGGAAAAAAAGTATGCGGAAAAATTTTGTGCTAATTTAAATTTTGTCGAAAATTTTGTCGAAAATGGCTGAAAAATGTAAAAGCCAAGAGCTAAAAATGAAGATTGTTTCTCATATAAAGGTCATTGAGTCTGAAAGCGACGCGATTCCTTATAGTTTTGTCGCATTTAGGGTATATTTGGCATTTTATTAAATAAATACATGTTTTATAAATGATAAATTTTTTGAATACCGTGCTTTTAGTTTAAAATTAACTTGTATTGTAGAAATTGAATCAGCATCTCTAAGCCAACGGTATACGATTGTCGCATTTAGGTCTTTTTTTTCGCATTTACGGTATTTAAAATTCATATGAGAGGTTCAAAGCCTTAAATGTGACAATACGTTTAATGCATGTCAGTTTATCTTAGAACATTCGTTTAAATGCTATGAATTTTTGAATTACTTAATAAAAAGTTGAAATACATGAAATTGAAAGTTGAATAGCTTATTATTGAACTACTTAATATACCAATAAGTTTATTTAATAATAAACTTAAAAATAGAAAAATAACTTTGAGATATACATAACCTTTAATACATTATAATTGAATTGGCCATTTTGAAAAGGGGTCAACTCCTATGCTACGAGTTGACTCCTTTTCAAAATGACCGATTCAATTAAATAATGCATAGTTCAACATTCATACTTTACACACTTTTAACTTTGACTATGAAAAAAACGAGAAGTAAATACAGGCATCCCTCGACTTACGTAATACTCGACTTACGTAAATTCGCACTTATGTAAGAAATTTCGAAAATTACATTTATGAACACACTAGCGCGTTTGATACGCATTTGCATACTTTTGATAATTGTTTTATAAATAAAATATTCTGATAAAAACCACAACAATAATATAGTTTTATATATTAGATATAGTTATATTTTTATTGGAATATACAATCAAATTTTTAACAAAACAAACACATATCTGAATAAAATGAGCCAAAAAAAAAAAAAAACAACAAACAAATACACTCTGTTTAACCGTTACAATTTTGTTAGCTGAATTCAAACCATAACGAAACCTAATTTTAAAGTTTCGGTGAAGAGGAACGAGTGTTTTTTTCTTCCAGCTTCAGAGCTGTTCATTTGATGTAGATTCAAAATTGACATAAATTAATTCATCAATGTTAAATTTATAAATCCCATATTCCACAAGTTACTTTTTATTTGAAAAGTGTTCTTTCAGTTTGTTTTTATATTTTTTCATACTTTTATAGTTTATATCCAAGTAAATACTGCTGCATGCTTCTTTATTTATAAACTAATACTGTGTAAATTATGTATATATTATATATATATAATCAATATTGCAGTTTCTGACGAAATTTTACCTAAGGAATTTACAAATTTCACTTACGCAAAAGTTTACGGAACGCATTACTTACATAAGTCGGGGAATGCCTATAATGAATGACTGATGAAACAAGTATTACCAAATTTCTTGTGATGGTAAATTTTTTTAAAGAAAACTTTTTAAATACAGAGAAAATTTCGCGTTTCGTTCCTGATGGTCGGATGCCTCATTGTATAGCACTTATATATGATTTTTTCTTTAAGATTTTAAGTACAAGAATATTATCGCATTTAGGTGTCGTCACATTTAAGCACAATGACCCTAGGTGAATAGCAAAGACCGCAGTACTTCTTCAAAACAAGGCACGGTGAGAACCACAGTCTATAGATATTTTTAAAAAAGTCACCCAAGTGCATATCACTACGACTCCGTTTTCTTTGAGAAAGAAATGCGAAAACAAAAGTTTGACTTCGTATCCTGAGGAATACCTTAACCCATCGTTTGCATTTTAACATTGTAAAATAATTTTTTTTTAATGGACAGCTAAAGTCGATTCCCACAGTCGCCCTTTTTTACTTTTTCGATTTTGGTTTCAGATATTTTTTATAAAGTTACTTTCACTTTCGGAGCCAGTTAAAAAGTGAAAGTGTCATCATAAAGAAAAAAAAAACTGCAACCAAAATCAAAAAAGTTGAAAAAGAGTGACTGTAAGGATCGATTTTAGCTCCACAATGAAAAAAAAATAAAATGTCGAAATGCAAGTGAGATATTGGCAAAGAGCCTCCCCATAGGTTTAGGCCTAGCTCGCGACTGTCTTCGCCTGACGGTACGGAAGTCTTAAGCGCGATTACTCATTACCGAATGTAATTATTAAAACATGGTATTCACCATCAGAAAGTAGACATTAGATGCCGATGATGCGAGTTTTTAAACATTTCTACCGTTATTTTTTAGAATCTTTAAGATGATTATAAAATTTCATCAAGTGGAAATTTCAAATACTTAAAATTTACGGAAAAAAAAAACACATCATCGGCATCTAAGGTCTACTTTCTGATGGCGAAAATCATATTTTAATAGTAATTATATTTGGTAATGAGTAATCGCGCTTTAAAGGTCTCCCATAGATTAAAGTGGAATTTCGCGATCGGGGAGTTTCAGTGAAGCGGCCATCAACATATTTTATGCTGATATTTTACACAAATACCTGTTAGTGCTTCCATTGAATAATGGTCGGGGACGTGGAACACTTGGCCCCAGGCTCCTTGAAAAACTGCCAGAGGTTTGCACCAATTGGTGACGGTGGTGTGTCCATTTAATATTACAAAATAATTTTCCGTATTGATGTTTGTATTTATAAAGGAATGCATTTCAGGATTGCGATGGGTGGAGTACAGGTGAAAATTAAATTTAAAAAATCAAAAAACCCGACTTCGTAAAAAGCAAACTAATTAATTATTTCTCATCAATGTGAAACTATTTTTTATATTACTTACCTATTTTTTTTTTATTTACTTGTATTGATGACTTTTAAGTTGTGTGTAGTTGTTAGATCCTATCTATAAACACTGTTCTGATGAGGCCTATAGATATCTATGATGGTTAGAGTTGCAGTAAAGCTAGAGATCCTACCTACACAACTTCCAGGTTGTGTGATATTTAAACGGAGCTTCTGACTGTAAAATAGTCAATGAAACATCGTCTTCATTCTGAAAGACATATCCATTGATATGCCACTTAATAGGGTGTGTAATTTTTTTTCTTCTCTACCGCCATTTTGAAAACAAATCTAGCCTATAACCGTCGGACGGTTAAGACGAATCGATAGAGACCTCATTCATTAAAATCCATCCAGCCGCCGGGATGTTTCGAGGGTATAAAGAAATCCACATACCCAGATACGCGTGAAACACATAGCCCTTCTTGGCAGTTGGGTAAAAATACAGCGTGAGGCGACGTACAGATTAAGATAGATGCTTGGCTGCCAACTTTTAAGGTTTATGGTACCACTAAAATTTAACAGTAAGATTTCCCTTATTTAATAGCAGATTTCTACGATTAAATAAGGCAAAAATGTCTATTAATTTTTACTGGTAACAGAAAAGCGAAAAAGTTGGCAGCTATGCAGATGCACTACTGTGTTTCTGGCATATAAGTGTCAATATCATTTTTATAAAAAATATTTGTAACACCATAACGGCCAAACTTTCCGATTTTTGTGTACCACTTCTTCCAAATTACTAATCCTCATCTTATTTAATCACAATTTTCCCTCATTAAATAAAGCAAATCTTTCTATTCGGAATTAGAGTTTCTCAAAAATGGAAAGGTTTGGCAGCTACGCAACGTATTAATTTATAAAAATAATATTTATAAACAAGTATTAAAAATTAATATTTATCTTTATAGCTACCTGATGTTGAAATAGTAGACAATGCCGACGATGATGAACAAAAGCTTCGTTTCCAGAGCCTAAAACCTGGAGTAGCAGGATTTCCCTTCACCTTAAAGAGTAAAACCCTAGAACAGAAAGAAGACTGGTTGAATTCAATCCAAGTCTCATCTGCACCACACGGTACAGACACTATTACTTGATCTTTAAAAATTAGGTTTTCATAAATAAGTATGTTTTTGAGAGTGTGTACAGTTTTAGAACAATTTGTTTATAGATTTTTTCGGTTTATTTAATCTCAGAAAAATATTACAAAATCTGTATTTTAATACTTTGATTATGGTCCGGTACTGGCGACTGTTTTTATATTCATTCAATCATACCACAATTAAATTTACCAAACTTTTCCCCTGTGGTAGTTTTCTCTTAAAAATGTCCCCGAATAAATATTACATCCCAGAATATAAGATTATTTTTTAAAAAGTGGTATGAATAGAATAAAAAATAGCCCACTAGGATGCATAAGACCCGACCCGTAGTCAAAGGGTTAAATATTAAGTCTACCGGAAAGTTCTGTCAAAATGTTATTTCACGCCTACTTTTTTAAAATTCAGATTTCTTCATTGGCACCACTTTTCTGAAATAGTGAAATTCCTATTGTTTTCAAATTTCACATTGAGGTGAAAACAATGGGAATTTTACCATTTTAAAAAAGTGGTGCCAATGAAGAAATCTGAATTTAAAAAAATAGGCGTGCAATAACATTATCGGACAGAACTTTCTGGTAGACCTAATATTAAGTAGAAATTATCTGATACGAAATTGTGGTAATTCCAATGAATATACGCACCTTGGTTTTTGTCATATTCACTTCGACGTATTATTTAATTATGCTTATTTTTAAATTTATTTTTTCCTAAATATTTTACGAAATTTCTAAATGCCCCGATGAAATTTCACCAAATAAAGAAGAAGCAAGTTGTATGATTGAAGGTTTTTTAATGTTAAATATCTGATGATGCGAATATATTTTTCTCCAGCATGTAAAACTTCACATATAAAACGTAAAAAAACAAAATTAAATTCGAACGCGGACTGTTACTTCAATTCTAAGTGCTTCAAGGGAAAAATGTACCGTTTTAACTCATGAAAGGTTCTTTATAAATATATACTATTTATTTTATCATAAGAAGGTCATTTACATATAATAATTATAACTAATTTTTCAATAATGACCAGCAGCACCAAAATTTTATTTTACGTTTAAGTTCAGCATGGAAAAAAAAATAAAATGTAAAATTATAAATCTTCGTCAATTTATACCAATGGTTAGTGAAATGTAAATTACTGAAAAATGAAACTAACTAATGTGAGAGGGAAACTCCGGTTAGTTGTGTTGGCATAGAGAAATTGTATATACTAAATTACTTTGAATACAATTATTCTAATTAATAAATAAATCATGTGAGTTGTAATTTTTCAAACTAAGTGAAAAAGTGCCCAGGCCAGGATTGGAACCAGGAACCTTCGGCATAAGCTGCCAGTGTTCTCACAATTGAGCTATTCTGGACAAACGTGGCGGACCCTTCTCAGATAGAGAACCTTGTTGATTATGACATCTGGTCTCATAATTGAATCAGCTCAACAGAATAAGTTGCAAATAATGGGGCTCCAAGAAACATTGGATATATAATTACACTATAATAATTTTAACACAATTATTCTAATTGGTGAAGAAAAATTTGGTTACCTTTCTCTCTCAGAGAACTTCTATTGCCTGCGATTTATACTGTTGAGCTGATTCAGATGTCATAATCAACAAGGTTCTCTGGATGAGAAAGGTTAGCCAAATTTGTCCAGGAAATCTCAAATGGTACAGCATTGGCAGCTTACGCCAGAGGTTCCTGGTTCAAATCCTGGCTGGACACTTTTCCGTTTTCCCCTTAGTTGGAAAAATTACAAATTATATGATTTATTTATTAATTAGTATAATTGTATTAAAAGTACTTTAGTATATACATAATTGTTCTATGCCTATACAACCGACCGGTTTTTCCTTTACACATTAGTTAACTTCATTTTTCAGTAATTTACATTTCACTAACCACTGGTATAAACTGATGAAGATTTATAATTTTGCATTTTATTTTTATTTTTTCCCATGCTGAACTTAATTCTGAAATAAAATTTTGGTGCCGCTGGTAATTATTTAAAAATTAGTTACAATTATTATATGCAAAAGACCTCTTATGAGAAAATCAATAATGTACATTTAAGAAGAACCTTTCATAAGTTAAAATGGCACATTTTATTCCCTTGAAGCACTTAGAACGGAAGTTACAGTCTGCTTTCGGATTTAATTTTTTTCTTTACGTTCTTCATCAATTTATACCAGTGGTTAGTGAAATGTAAATTACTGAAAAATGAAACTAACCAGTGTGAAAGGGAAACACCGGTCAGTTGTGTAGGCATAGAACAATTATGTCTATACTAAATTACTTTTAACACAATTATTCTAATTAATAAATAAATCATATGAGTTGTAATTTTTCCAACTAAGTGAAAAAGTGTCCAGGCCAGGATTTGAACCAGGAACCTTTCGCATAAGCTGCCAGTGTTCTGACAATTGAGCTATCGTGGACAAAATTGAGCTATCGTGGACAAAATTGAGCTATCGTGGACAAATGTGGCGGACCTTTCTCATTTAGAGAACCTTGTTGACTATGACATCTGGTCTCATAATGGACTTTAACCATGTGACGTCAGCCGCGGGTAAGCAGAAGAAAAACACCAATAGAAGGGAAGAACAATTTAACACTATTTCCCCTTCGTCCATTAAACAGTCTTTTTTGAAGGATATTCCCCCTCAGAGGCATGGCTGTTGCCATCCGTGGGTAAAGTCCATTGAATCATCTCAACAGAATAAATTGCAGGTAATGGGACACCAAGAAACATTGGATATATAATTACCCTATATAAATTTTAACATAATTATTCCAATTGGTAAAGACAAATCTGGTTACTTTTTTCACTCAGAGAATCACATTGCCTGCGATGTATTCTGTTCAGCTGATTCCGATGTCATAATCAACAAGGTTCTCTGGATGAGAAAGGTTAGCCAGATTTATCCAGGAAAGCTCAAATGGCACAGTACTGGCAGCTTATGCCAGAAGTTCCTGGTTCGAATACTGTCCTGGACATTTTTTCACTCAGTTGGGAAAAATACAACTCGAATAATCTACATAGCTCTTTTTTTGTTTTATATAATACGGTGTAAAAGTTCATAGAAAACTCATATGTTTTGGATCAAAGAGTTTTTTAAAATATTAATTATTAATTAATAATGTGATTTTTAACAAATAAATATAAGCATATTTTTCTTTGGTTCCAATTAGAATGAATATAATCGAAAACCTCCCAACTGAAATTTTCTGTTTATTGGTTTTTGACATCATAAACAAATATGTAAAAACGGCAACATTAAGAGGACGTATATTAGATTATTATAAAAAATCCATGTCCTGCATTTCATGTATTCTAAATATTAGGAAACAAACGTATATTTCCATACAATCTTTTTTTTTTCTTCTATACGATGATGTAAAAATTAAAAATGTACGATCTTTAGAAGTTAAAAAAATCGCAGTAGCGAAAATTGCAAAAGAGAAATTTCATCGGCAAGTGTTGCCATTCACAAAATAACTTCAGAGTTACGCACAAATACCTTTTTCCCTTTGTAATATAGATAGATATTTCCCCAAAATCTACAAAGACAAGTGGAGTATATCATTGTAAGCAAAATTTTACTGACCAATATAATTTCTTGAAGTTTATTTATTGTACTATAATGTGTTAAATCTTTTTACTGCAGTCGATGATTTGGGTGATGAAGAAGAGATCCTTGAAGAAGCAGCTAAGATAGAGGAATTTTATGAAAAACACGAAACAAAAGTCGAGGTAGTGGAAGATTTCGAAGCATACGAGGAAATGCAAACTGTGGTCACTGAAAGTGTGCGATCAGGATCTTTGACGTCTTTGGAAGGTAAGTTTATAATTTAATGAAAATTAATATTAAGTTATAGTAATTTTAACATAATTATTCATGCTGGTAAATTGATCATACGAGGTGTAATTTTCCAGCTGAGTAAAAAAGTGTCTAGGCCAAGATTCAAACTAGAAACTTTTGCGTAAGCTGGTAATACTCTGCCTATATCGAGCTATCCTATTCAAATCTGATGGACCTTTCTCATTTAGAGAACCTTGTTGATTATGACATCTGGTATTGGTAGCTTACACCAAAGGTTTCTAGTTCGAATCCTGGCCGGGATAATTTTTCACTCTGCTGGAAAATTACAATTCGTATAATATTAAGTTATGTTGAATTTAAAACTCAAAAAAGTATATAATTCCCCCCTTCTCCTTAATTCCGAATTAAAAAAGTACTTATTTTTTCTTCAGATAAAAAAATTGAAAATTTAATTCTTTGTTTCAGATCCGATTTTCCCCCCCTTCGTTGAGATTTTTTAAAATACAAAATTTAAACAATTAAAAGTAGCTGTCCAAAAAGAAAAATTAAAGTTTACTAAAACATGGTGTAAAAAAAAAAAAATGGACCACATCAATTTGACGCCACAGGCAACTGAATTCAGCGTATCAACCGCAAATTGGATCCATACAAGCCCGGCTAGAGAAAGCTAGAGAGGAAATGTGTTGTTTTCACGTGAAGCTAAAAATGCAACCCTGAAACCGGTTAAAAACCGGTCACAATTCGGCCCAAACACTTGCAACTCGCGTTGCAAACATCTCCCCGTCCAGTGAATTCAGTCCTTGTTCTACGTGCTTGTCTTGTTTAGGCCGAATGATTTTAGCGATAATTTAGTGAATTCAGCCCTTGTTCTACGTGCTTGTCTTGTTTGGGCCGAATGATTTTAGCGATAACTGGCTCCATATTACTAATTGTTTTGACGGTATAGTACATCTCTAGTATACTCTGAACTCTGTGGTTTGTGTTGATCCAATTTGTGGCTGATACGTGTTGTTCAGTTGCCTGTGACGTTACCACTGATGGTATCTATTAAATTTAACTTATGTGTTGCAAATTACATTATGTAAGACAAATGCCCTTGAAAGAGAAGTCGGTGTTTGTAAAGCTTTTTGTATTATTAGCACACAACACGCTTAAAAAGATATTGCGACTTTTTGCATCCACATGTATTAATTGATCTTCTGGCCGAAATGAAGGCTTCGGACAAGTAAAACACAGTATTAATTATAACAATTAAAAAAATACATACAGGAAATGAAATAGAACACAGAGATTAAAGAATACTTTTCTCATTTGACTGTTAAATGTTATTAATAAAAAAAGTTATAATATGTCTATAGTGTAAAAAGAAAGTTTCTTGATCTAGCAAAAACATTTTCGAATATATACCTAATATAAACTCTTCCGACTGACACACGATTCAGAAAGGCATTCCTGCATCTCCAGAAAAAAACAGAAACTAATAGATTTCGAGATTTAAAGTAAACATTTCTGAAACAAAAATTTCTTTTTCTGCTTATAATTTTCGGAAAAGTTAAAAAGTAGTTCTTAAAGTGTTTTGATCAGTTTTCTTAATTAGTATCAACATGAAATATTGATTTTTCGGTTGTTATGAATTCTCAAGTAGACGTGTTCATGTTCAACAGCCAAACGTGTTAAACTAACAGAGCAAAATGAACATTACAATTTTATTACTCTTGCATGTAGATTTTTTTTTTTATACGTAACTGAAAATTTTTACTTGAAAATTGATAGCACCCGAAAACCTGATATTTCGTATTGATAAGGGATTGAGAAACTAATTAATACACAGTAAAAACTATCAGGAAACGTTTCCAAAAATTATTGGCAGTAAAAGAAATTTTTATTTCAGAAATCTATTCGTTTCAGAGATTTCTGAAAATAAAGAAACACTTTTCGGAATAGTGGGTAAATTGGAAGAAGTCATATTTTCGTAAGTTTTTTTTCCAGATCTCTCTCCAGTTTAACAGTGTAGTAGTAAGATGGAAGGCAATTAAAATTAGGTACCATTTCATGAGTTCAGAAATACTATAAAGCATACACATTTAATTTTTTTTAACGGGAAAATAGCAAACTGCATTTTAATTAAAATACATTTTTATATACATTTCTGATATTACATTTTTATATTTTAAATCTGACTTAAAAAAAAAAAAAAAGTTTTCACGAATTTTGTTTAATAGGAGCACAATTAAAATAAAATTAGTAAAATAATAATTAGCTGTCTTTCTTTGCTAATTGAGAGCCATCTGTTTAGACTTTTAAAAATAGAATTTTAGATTTTCACATTTAAGAATAATTAAACATCTCTAAATCTCCATAAAGAACTGCATAATATCTAAATTAAAACCGATGAAATGCAAAAAGCTTTGTGGTAATTCTTGATTGCTGCAAAAACAAATTTTTAAGTCACTAAATCCAACTAAATCAAGATGTGGGTTTGTAAGCATAAATAATGTATTAAAATTGAGAATACGAAAAAAAACTACAAATTGAAGTTTTAATCTGTATGTGTAAAAGCGAGAGCAAGCTAAGAAAAGCAGTTTTGAAAAAAAAAAATTTAATTTATGTTGCCATTTCAGTGCATTATGCAACTTCTTCTGCTTTTTATTGTTATTATTATGAGTATTTTGTAGAACGATTGTTGCATTTTTAAATGAAATATATCATTATGAAACATTTTTAAGGGTATATTTAGAATTGTTAATTTTCTTTTAAATGATATGAAAACTTGAATTGATATCTTAAATTTCAAGCAAATGCTACAATTGTTACTTCTTAAAATATGTTCACAAATTCTAATTAATTTACAGGGTGTCCTAAAATAAACTGATCGTTTTTTAAAATAAATAATTTGCATGAGGTGACAGCTAGTAAAAAAAATCTTGCAGGATACCAATATATTCATTTAGGATTTTGTTTACTGTTCATTTTCGATTTTAGTTCCAGTTATCAACGACAGAATTCGCTACGATATCTTAGCGCTTCACCAAAGTAGAATACCCTTATGTATAAGAGTGGTGACCTACTCACAGGATGGAGGTTCGGATTGAAATTTTTATTCAAATTATAGAAACTCCCATTCTACAACTTCGCGCCAGGAGGAATTTGATTAGATGAGTGAGTCAATTTAACAAATATTAACTTGTAAATAATGTCAGGATCTCCAAGAAGCTTTGTGAATTGTATTTGTACAAAATCGACTCGAATAATCAAATTTTATTACCTTTATTGACACCCTTTTACATGGAGGCGCCCTCTGCCGCAGCATGCGCGAAGCCCAGTCGCTGTTTTGCTCACTGAACATGAAGCCTCAATTTCTTCAGACTGTACTGAATAACACTTTTAACAGCATGCTCGTTTGATCGCGACCAGCGTCTTACAATGACAGTTCTTGACTCGTTCATAAAAGTCAAACGTGGTGGATCATCTTTACAAGGCGATTGGCAAAAAACGATGCACAGTGGTGGATTTAGCCGGCCAAAAATATTTCTTATTGAAAAATTGGACTAAAGTTTATTATTGATTAGTTTATCTTATTACTATCACTTTTTAGTAGTTTTCTTTGAAAAATACATTATACACTCATTGCCATAAAAATTTGCGAACCAAAAAATAATTGTGGGATCGTAACGAAACTTGGCATGAAGGTACATATTAGGCAGATATGCAAATGATTAGAAATGCAGCGTGATTGCGCATTGCGTAATGCCACTAGAGGGCGTTGAACTTTGTCCTCCTTGGAGTATAAAACTGGTAAGCAGAACGTGTCTGAGTGTACCTTTTCTTTTGCAAAGGAAACGCTGAGGTAGACATGCCGTTACGCAGCCATCGAAGACAATATGAGCAGCTGTCAGAGTTTTAGAGGGGAAGAATCATCGGGATGATGGAAGCTGGGTGGTCAGCTCGGCGAGTAGCTCGTCAAGTAGGCCGTTCTGATTTTACTGAGAGGAGGTGTTGGGACCATTTGACTGAAGAGACGTCATTTACACGGCGACCAGGCTCGGGACGCACTCGACAGTCCAGTCGTCGAGAAGACCGTCACATCATACGAAGCGCACGCGTAGATTCAACTGCCTCAGTGGCCGCTATCCAGACACAAGCAGAATCTTCACTACGGATCCCTGTGTCTTTCCGAACCATCGCAAGGCGCCTGGCCGAAGGACATCTGGTATCGCGGCGCCCATTACGTGTGCTGCCAATGACACCCACCCACCGTAGCCTCCGTTTGGATGGTGTCGCTTACGACAGGATTGGACTGTAACAGAATGGAACCAGGTCGTCTTCAGCGACGACTCTAGATTCAATTTGAGCAGCGATGACAATCGTGTTCGTGTGTGGAGGCCCCGTGGTGAATGCCTCAATCCTGCCTTCGCTTTACAGCGACACACCGCTCTCACAGCTGGTGTGATGGTATGGGGTGCCATTGCTTACGATACACGGTCATCCCTAATATTGATCCGCGGCACAATGACAGCCCAGCGGTGCGTCCAGGACATTCTTCAGCCACATGTGTTGCCACTCGTGGCAGGGCTCCCAGGAGCCATTTTCAGCAAGACAATGCTCGGCCACACACAGCAAGGATGTCACAAGCCTGCCTCCGCCACATTACCACCCTTCCCTGGCCTGCTCGATCCCCAGATTTGTCACCAATCGAGCATAACTGGGATCATTTGGGACGGCAAGTTGGCTACCCTACGAATTTGGTTGAACTCGAGGCGCGTTTACAGCAACTGTGGAACGAGATGTCTCAGGACATCATGCGGAACTTGTATGCCTCAATGCCCGCTCGTATCACATCGTGCATTCGCTCTAGAGGGGGTCCAACAGAGTACTAAAATTCTCGTTCATTTGTACTTTTTTCTGCAATAAATGATCCTTTTTCTTTGGTTTTCTACTCACTTACTTATATGATAGTAGTACTTACGCGTGTAAAATTTCGTTTCATTTGGACATCTTTTTCTTGGTGCGCAAATTTTTATGGCAATGAGTGTATCTAACATATATATATATATATACATATATATAAATACAGGGTATATGAAAAACAATGTAATATGTAATAATGACTTTAATACAGCAGAATATTAGTGAATATATTGTATTCTATCCGCCAATACAAATGTATTTTTTCATATACAGTGAAACCTCCCTGTGCGACCACCTCTATTAAGCGACCACCTGAACGACCATTTTTTCATGGAACGAAACTTATTTCCATAGGCTCAATACTAATTTTACCTCCATTCAGAGACCACCTCAATTGAACTCCCTTCATGGGCGACCAATTTCTATGAAACAAATTTCGTTTTTTCCTGGTCACTTTTAAAAGGTTTTATTACAAAAATAATTCCTGAGAGCGCATTGTTCATCAAACTTCTAAACTAATTTTAGAATTTTTTTTATACCTATAACTATTAAGTCTTTAAACCCCTTTGTGCCTTTTTATGTTCCTTGTTACCAATATGAATTTTTTTTCAAGAAAGAATGCTTATTCCCACTTGATTCATGCCATTTTTTCTGAAATTCAGGCTTGATATATTTTTTTAATCATTTTTTATTTGTAGCTTTTGGTTTTCTGAATAATTACTTTTGTTAACAAGATAATCCTCGAGAAAGTCTAGTTTTTTATCGAAATCAGGCAAATTCTGGTCATCCATAATGTTGAAGAGCTCTTGTCTTGATAGAATTTTAACTCCAGACGGACCTGAAATAACTTTGTACAGGAAATAATAAGAGTAATTAATTTTAAAGATATTTAGTTTTAGAATTTTATTAAAAATGCTCATATATAGAAACACATAAGTTTGTGTAAAAAAAATCCATCCTGACATCCTGCCAGTTTTTTTTAAAGTTATTAACCGCATAGCTGATGCATTTAAACTGAAAAACATTAACTAGAATCATCGGAAAGCATAAAAAATTTCCTTATGCACTATACAAATTTAAAAAATAAAACTTTGATGCTTGATCTTACATTTTAAAAACCATATATAAACATATGATATGAAATATAAACATATTTACTTGGCTCTTTTGAAATCTAAAAATGATTGATATAAGTAAGCGTTTAAAACAAAAAACCGACTTAAATAAGTAGTCGCATAATCGAAGTTGAAAGTACGGCAGATCAAACTATTTCTACAAGTATATATTAACTGTCGAGTCATAAAATCGAAGTTGAACAAAATATTGATCATAAATATTAATTTTTATTATTTTATGTCGTAGACGACGTTCTGACAATATTTGCAATTTATCTTTCTTAAAATATTTTTTTTTTTAATTTCTTTTAATGAAAATGAAACATTTATCATTTAAGGAAACACAACGTGCTTGAAATGAAGTATTCCAAATTACCGATTATTCGTAGATATTGTTTTCAACGTTATTAATATCTAGATCTCATTTAAAGTATAAAAAAATCATTTTACTCATCGGGAAGTGTAACGAATTTTTTATAGAATATTGAAATTAAAAACACAAATTTCGAACATGTTCGATAAACTTTTTGCCTCTTTATAAAATCTTCTAAATAAATAAATATAAACATATTCATGTGGAATATATAAATATATTTACCTGGACTTTCACAATCCATAATTAAATACTAGATGTATTTACGAAGCAGCATTTATAAGATGTAAACTAAAACAACGCAACATTTTCTAAGAAAGACATATCATTTTTAAATTTAGAACATAAATAAGTAACATAGAACTTCAGAAACAGGCGCAGACAATACTAAAAAAATTATGGGTCAGATATGTAAATTGGAACTTTTTTATGTCCGCAGATGATTCAGTCTGACAATAATTTCAATTTATCTATCGTAGAATACTTTTCAAATCGAAAGGGAAATGCAAAAATTGTCATTTACAGGAGCATACAGTTGTGTATTTGAAAGGAATTCTTCTAAAATCGCAGTTTTTCGCAGCTACAGTTTTCAAAATTATTAACTACATATCTTGAACTGTCATTTAGATTTAAAAAGATCCTTCGGATCGACCCTGATGTATAACAAATGTTTTATAGAATATTGAAATTAACAACTCAAATTTCAAAAATATACGGCACATTTTAAGTCGTTTTATCATAACTGTTAAATTAAAAAATATAAATATATTCATGTGAAATGCAAACATATATACATGGGCATTCAGAATCCAGAACTATATGGTATAAGCAAAAGTTTATGGGGAAAAAATCACAGTGAAATAAACAGGCACAAAATGGAACTTTAAAGTACAAATAGAAAACTTACTGCTACAAACAAGTTTGACCTTCCCTGGTACCAATTTTCTCGCACAACAAAAAAAAATTATAAATGTACGGTGAATCCCCATCTATTTATCTTCATAATTAGCTACATTTTCTCTCCTCAACTACGTTTCGAAAAATTGACTTTTGGCCGGCTAAATTGGGAAAATACTCCACTGTGCGATGGGCGCGATGCTTTGTACCAATCATCGTGTAAAGATGATCCGTACCGTGTGACGTTTTAAACGTCTTGAACTGGCCTTGTATGTCGTTGGTTGTAGTCATTTTAGAACGATGACGTCCAACATCTAACATTGGAGCCTCCTAGGGTACGGCGTCTAGAATACCTAGTGTGGAAATATGCTATCCAAACAACGCTAAAAATTTGTATCCCTTAAATGTGCGACGATACTGCTAAAATCCAAAGTGTCGATCGCAGCGACATCTGCGGTATTTTCGTATTACATTGTATAGACTAGCAATATCTTGCAGTTGTAGAAAATATCTTACAGATGTCGCTGAGATCTGTATATTTCAGCAGCATCGTTGCACATTTAAGGGATACAATATTTTAGCACTTTCTTAAGTATTACAGGGATAGCCGATTTCCACACTATATATTCTAGGCGCTATAACAATGTTAAAGAACTTCGCGATACTGCCAATCATCTTAGGGATCCTGGCATTATTTTCAAGCTAATGTTTATTGACTTGTCTCATTCGTCTAATTAACAACCCAAGGCGAGTATTGCAGAGTTGAAGAAAGTGAGTTCTTGTAATTTGGGTAAAAACTTCAATCCTAGCATGTATCATGTGCTTATGTTGTCACTATCATGTTTAAAGTCAATGTACTTCGGTGGAGATTTGTCGCTGTTAATTGAAACTAAAACCAATAATCACACACACAAAAAAAAATTCCTGACGTTATACATTACTCTCATGCAAGAATTCTTTTAATAGCTGTCATCTTCTACAAGTTATTGATTTTTAAAATCAATAACTCAAAACATTTCAAAATACCCTGTCTATACATTGAAATGTCTCTTACAAATGTAGTTTTGAAAAAAGGGAATACTTATGTAGGGTAATTAATGCTTTCTAGTATAAAATTACACTGCTTTGCATAATTCTTATAATATTTCCCTTAAATTAATTCTTAGTGATAGAAACGCAATCTCAATCTTGAAAAATAAAAAGCGAAATTTGCTTAAGGCATATAATAATAAATAATCAGGTATTTATTGACTATTTAGCTAATGAGAATTACTGTTAGTGTGCTAACAGTTGTTTAACATTTTTATCGATAACAATAATTTTCATTCAAACTACAGAGAATTTGTTTACTTGCTTAAGCTTCCTATGAAAAAGGCATAACAAGCCAGGAATTTTGCTAATTAATTTTGCGAACTTGTGTGTAATTTCTATAACACTAAAACATTAATTCTTAATTCTCTTGGACATGCTGGAAAAATCTTGTTTTTATTTTTTAAGAATTAACGTATCTTACCTTCTTCTTTTGTTTTTTTCCCTAACTTTTAATTTACGAAACATTTTTAGTGCATAACGTGTGATATTATAAGACTAACAGAAATTTTTATGACATTTTTGTGCCTGTGATTTTATTCTTTTTTGATTTTTCTATTACATTGTAATGATGTATTTTAATAATATTTTGCTTAATTTCAATTAACATTCATATTTCTCTAGATTATAGTATTTGAATATTACAATGTACTATATAATACCGTTTATGCAAACATAATGTTAACCTAACTAGTGCTACATAACTAGGCTAGAAAAAGACCAGAAAGTGGGAAAAGGAAGGTATTGCTAAAAAAGTATATTAATAGTTGTAGTGAAATGAGGATTTTCAGGTTTACTCTTGCATAATTCTTTCTTAGAAGCATAATTTTGCTTTATTTACACAAGAACATACACACATACATATAAATATATACCGGATGTTTCAAAAATTCGGTGCGAAAGTAAAACGCGATTAAAAAAAAAAGAAGATCTATGGGTCAGAGAGGCATGCGGTTTACAGATAAATATTCAGCGTGGTACGGGATTTTGCACGACGCCAACAAAAAATTAGTTCAAAATTGCCACAATAGAAGGAGCCACTGCAGATAATTCAGTGGAATTATTCCACAGAATTATCTGCAGCAACGCCCTCTATTGTCGAAATTTTGAATTAATTTTTTGTTGATGTTATATAAAATCCTGTACCACGTTGAATACTTATCTGCAAAACGTATGTCACTTTGGCCATTAGATCTATTTTATCGCAATTTACTTTAGCACCGAACTTTTGAAACACTCGGCATATAACACATTTTTTATTCAAAAGTTATTTCTCCTTCGGCGTTTGATTTATTACAAAATAATAATAAATTATAGATGAGATTGCATACAATGCTATGGACTACATTTTGCTTTTAAAATCTTTCGTATTTAAAAAAAATTTTTTTTGGTGTTAATTAAGCAGCAATTATTAAATAATTTAAATACACTTTCTTCCTTTTAATTCCGGTACCTAATGAAAATACTTTTAGAAATTCCTCATCATTAAAATACTCTTTTTGTTTAAATAAATACGAGGGGTAGGCTGAAAAGAAATGCACACAGGCTTGTACAACACGAATAAAAAGAAATTACAAATCTAACAAAAAATACATTAAAGTACAATTCTTTAGCTACAAAATCAAATATTTATTTTTCGACATAGTCACCGTTAAGGCTATCAAATTTCTCCCAACGTATAACAAGATTTTTTATTCTGTCACTGAAATTTTCTTCCGACTTTTCTAGAATCCAGGACTTCACAGCTGCCTTCATATCATCGTCCGAGGTGTAATGATTACCCTTGAGGTCTGTCTTGAGTAGAGGAAAAAAAAATAAAAATCACAAGGCGCAAGATTGTGGAAGTAAGGAGGGTGCGAAATAAGTTCAAACTTCAAGTTTTACAGAGGTTCTGCAGTTGCGCATTTTACGGAACCCCAATTGTTCAATAATGAAGACGACTCATTCCTTGGATATTCCAATATGGTTTGCGATACACTTTTGTGTGATTCGCCCTTCATTTTGAATCAAATCGTCGACGAATTTGTGGTGTTTTTCGTCTGGGCAGTGATCAGACGTCCACTGCGTTTTTCATCAACAATTATGGCTTTTCTAGGCTCGAAATCGCAAAATTTTACTGCCGATCGATTTACAGTAGACTTATCAACAGCATCGTCATCATTAAACGACGATGAATCTCAGCATGAGTCACTTTTTCAGCAATTAAAAATTTGATAACAGCACGCTGTTTAACTCGCGTTGACATAGCACTAGAACATGTCTCCATATTTCCGCCTCTCGAAGTACACTGGATGAATTCAAGGACTTCAAATCTGCACATGTGTATAGAGGGTGAATGTTACTTTCACTTGCCACCGGGCGCGCTGCTGAAGGTCATTTCGTTCGCGCTCTAGAAGTATGTGTGGATTACTTATCAGCCTATCCTCGTAATTCTCGAATCTCTAATAAGTACCTAATAAAGAATGATAAAATTTGATAATGCTAATATTAACGAAACCTTTTTGATTTGAACCCTTTTGATAATATTAACAGAAAAAAAAAATATACAATGTAAAAAGTAGATTGTTTACGTAGAAAATAGAAACTCTTTATTGAAAAATCGGATGATCTTATTTTATTTCATTTACAATGCAATCAATGTATGGAAGTAGCTCAGAAAGGAAAAAAAAAGTTTGAAAATACACCGTTAGATGGTGTAGTTCAGTATTTGTTCTTAAGAATTCAATCACAGTCCCCGAATGCTAGAACTACACCCTCACTCAAAAAATGGGGCTTTTGAAGGCGAAACTTTCTCAGCGTTCGCACGGTCCCTTGAATTTGTGTACCACTATTTAGCTTTGGCATATTTTTCTGCTATAAAAATCTATATTATTCCGCTATAAAAATCTATATTATTCCGCTATAAAAAATACCGAAGGTTACTGTGCGGAGATATTGCAATCAAATTCAAGGAATCTTCTGAAACTAAAAAAAAAATAAAATCCTCCTTCGGCAGCTGCTATTTGCTGAGCCAGAGAGTAGGCCTAGTGTACAGGAATCTGTAATTCAACATGTGGTCAAGATCGACCGATATGGCTATTGCATTAACCGCCTGAGGGGCGGCAGGGCATATTATATCCCACCTCATTTTAATTTAGGTATGCACCAGAAACAGTTAATTAAATTTTATTTTTATTACTTTGGTGGCAAAAAGTTATAAAATTGCTTTTCCTTATTTTGAAATAAAAATTTTCGAGAACTCCGATGTGAATTCAACGTTAAAGAATTACAATTACTTGCCCCTGAAAGGGTTAAGGATGTATTCAAATTCGAACTCGCTTCTTTCTAATATATTCACAAAGTCATTTTTATTCGTAAATCCGCGAAAATTGAAAAATTTTTCATTGAAATCCCAAGAAATTGAATAGCGTCTCTATCTTCATCTTATACGAGTAATGTGTCAGAAAATTTTCTGGAGGTTGGTGTTTTAAGCAGATTTTCAAGACGCAATGATCGGATCAGCGAAAGGTCTTCATTGGGGAGTTAATCAATTATAACTCAAGATGTAATACATTTATTGGAAAATAAAAAAAATCTATTCGATTTGAAGAAACTCGAATAGAAATGTGTATAAATTTCATGTTTTGACTTACGCAAAAGATTTCATGAACGTGTCAGAAAGATTCAAAATAAAAAAGAGGAAAAGTAAAATAACTGTTACACTCTTAAGGGGTCTCAAGACTCTTAAAATTGGGAAAAAATAGAAAATAAAAGACCATTTTTAACATTTAATACTTTAAAATGTATTTGTTTTTCAGACACAGTTTTTATTGGGATGAAAGATATGTGATATACCTTAAAATGTATATGATTTTAAACGACAAATTTTTGAGGGTTGAAAAGTAATATGTTCTTTCATTTTATGTATTTAAAAAATTGCAAGATGCAGAATTAGCATTTATAGGGGGCTCCAAACTGTCAGACATTTGACAAGCAGAAAATTGGGATAGCATATTACGTGCAGGATTACAAAATACATTTTGCAACTAGAATAAAAATGTTGATGCATACTTATGCTTCAGATTATAAGAATTACCCTGAACCTAAATAAATTTTTATTTAAAGCATTTTTATATTTTTAATACAAAGCTGTATTTTGCTAATGCAAAATTTAGAAAATTTCAACAGTATAATCACCTAAAAAAATTTTTTTTTTTTTTTTTTTTTTTTTTTTTTTTTTTTTTTTTTTTTTTTTTTTTAAGGAAATTTTAAGTTCAGTTTATACAGACTAGTATGGAACATTGTGTTTTGAAAATTTCATAAAAAAATATTTGGAAGTTTTTGAGATATCGTGCGTCCTATGCCCAAAAACGTCATTTACAGAAAAATAACTTCAAAGTTTCGGAAACACTGCTTCAGCTATTGAGCGGTTCTAATTCTAAAAGCCATAACTTCTGTTCAAATGGAAATTTCAAGGAATCAATTATATCAAAATGTTCAGAAAAAATAGGAGTTTAACATCTAAAAAAATTAAAATTTCGAAAATTTTAAAGCTTTAAGTGTCATGAGACCCCTTAGCAAATGACGCTGCAAATTAGATTTTGCTTCTTTATTTTATTTATTTATTTTTTTTTCTTTAATATTTCTCTTGATATTATAAATAGTACAGCTCCATATTTATGACTGAGGATAGATATTTAAACACGTTTTCCCTCGCTTCTCTATCACCTGAATGGCACATATGTACAATTTCATATGCCTCGGTTGTTTACAACCACTTCCAAAATCTTGCGAATACCGTCCCTAGTATTAAAACCAATATTGTTTATATTGATTATATCGAAGTTTATTAATGAGTTTTATTGGGTTCATTAGTTATACCGCCTGAATATTATACATTCTTCAAAATACATTCAATGAAATACCAATATTGGTTAAATATTAACCTTACATTAGGAATATTTGCAATTAAATGCTAGTATTGCAGAAATATATATTATCAATATAAGCAATAATGCTCCAATATTGTTTTTAAACTAGGGTTAAGTTTAATTATACCCCTTTTACACATATAAGGGACGACATTTAACAATAAATAAATAAATAAATGACAGCATTAATATTGCTAACAACTCCTCCCCGTTTTTAATACTATATTTCCGAATAACAATTTTTGCCTTATTTAATATGGTTTTTTTGACATTAAATAAAACGAATATTTTTATTTGGAGGTAGTGGCACTAAATAAACGGGATAGTTGCCAGATATGCATTATTTTATTTTATTTTTGTAAGGCAATCATTTTTTTCACGGTTTGGAATTTAAAACTTTTAAAGACCGATTCCAGTTTAAATATTTAAGAATTCATTTGTATTCATTAAGCAAAATTGTGCATAGTCTTTAACAGTTAAGCAAGTTATAGTCTAAACAAAAGCATGTTAAAATTTGGTTTATATAATAAGTTTCTGAAAATAAATCGTCAAAAATATGATGAAAAGCTGACTATTCTAAGAATTCATATGAAATGACTTCTTGTTCCTAAAGAAAAACAGTCGTTAGTTTATTTCTAGAAGGAAAATTGAACTACAGTCATTAACAAAAGTTTAAGATCATTTGATGCTTATGATAACATTTAAGATTACTTGCTATTAGAGATGACAATCTAAATTATTTTCAATATAAAACTAAATATATCAAGACTGCTGTACACAATGCCACAGTGAAGCATGAAATAGATGGGATATTTATGGCAAGAAAACGACTATATAGATAAAAGCAACAACGTCTCGATGCGACCATATTATGCGGCGAATAGCTGTGTATTTGTTCTAGGCGATCCTGTCAGAAAATGCTTGCAGCTTTGCTTTGGTAGAGCAAATAGACGGGTTGCACATGACGTTACATGTCTGAAATCGCTTCATATAGAGCTCAAATATAAGGCGAATGTGGTGCTTTCCATTTGATTTATTAGACTTATTTGAACTATAATAATAAAAAATAAGGAAGACCTAAATTAAACAGAAAGATAACACGTTCTTTTAATGGCAAATGTGGAGTTCTGACGTTCAGTGTGTGCACCAGATGTAATAGTATCAGTCGTTGTTAATAGCAACGTGACATCAATGCAAGGGGTCTATAGGGTTTACAGTAGATCCCCGTGATCAGGTGATCCCGATTCACTTAGGCAATTAAGCAGTTTTGCTTGCTAAAAGAAGAAATGTCAGCTTGATGACTGGATCTAGGCGTTTAATCTTTTGAAGGGCAAGCAATAATGTCTTCGTAATATTGAATTCTCACCAGAATAATCGAAAAATTTTATTTTTAAATATGGAAAAGCAATTTTTCACCATTTCGCCCCCCACAGTTAAAAATATAAAATTTAGTTTAAAGTTTCTGGTGCGAATCTTGGGATATAATATAGCTCACCGCCCCTCAAATGGTTAAGTAAGGAATTTGGATTGTCATCACAAATAGCAAGTGGTCTTTAATGCTGCAATAAATATCGAGTGATCTTAAACTTTTGTTAATGACTGTATTATGAAAAACAAAAGTACTTGCAGAATTATACAAATATCTCATGGTTTTATTATTAAATGTGCTTATTATTATTGAATATTTATTATCCAATAGCTTTTGAATGGGGATGCTGCATAAGGCTGCGTAATTCGCTTGAAATCTTATCCCTTTAAAAAAAAATTTCAAATTCAATTGTTGTCGCATGTGTAAAATTTCCAATACCTCGTCTAGATATATTTATGTGTATATATTTAAAAAAAGCTTGACTTTAAATTATCAAATTCATTTTACAAAACTACCTTGACACGTGTTTTTTTTCTTTGTTTTCTTACAACGGCTAATAGCTGCCTACACAGCAAAAGTTTTAAGACAACATATTCCGTTTACGAAATTTCTTTGAAGCTACTTCGGTTTTCTTTTTTGTTGTTGTTGTTAAATACATAGTTGTTTTTAGCAAGCTTAAAATTTTTATTTTCACTTTACGACAGTTTTGTCTACGTAGAAAAAAATACTTCATTTTAAATGATGAAATTCCTTTTTCGGTAACTGGTCTTTTTCGAGCTCTCTTTTTTATATTAATGCTGCTGGCTGTCTTTACTGACATGCATGTAATCGTGTGACTTGTAGATTTTCAATCCGCATTGGAGGATGAGACATCGCTTTGCCTAACAGCATCAGACATGGAATCTGGAGGCCCAGGCCGACCCAGATTTACCGTGCCCCTGAAAGCCCACACGTGTGCAGGTAAGTCAGTGTGCCCCCGTTCCCGAAACTTTAGTAGAAAAGAACATTTTGTAATGGGTTATAGGATACACACGGTATCAGAATATTCTGCGATATAGGTTGTGAGAACTCAAGTAGAAATTTATTTCAGATAATTCTAACTAAACTTTTACTATAAGATGTTAGTTACATTTACATATTTCTACTTAGCACATTACCTATAATATATTTTAAAATTTTATTGGTATGTTACATACATGAGTTTTTCTGATGCAAGTTGCATTATTGTATAAAAATAATTCTGTTTATTATTATTTTTAAATTTATAAATCAAAGTAGCTGAAATTATTGTTGATTCCTTTATATCGAGGAAAAGTCAAAGCAAGGTGTTAATTTGAGTGTCTTACATGGGTTACAATGCCCACACTTACGTATCTAATACTTGAAGTACGTAGAATACTATAATGCATCTAGTACTTATCTAGTACTTGAAGAATGAAAGCATAATTTGTTAGAAACTTGACCTTGAAAATATAATTTAACACATCGTTTAGCTAAACAAACATTGGTAGAAGTACTTCGTTTCCATCGTGATGGGAGATCGAGTTGAACTGTAAACATTCCAGTTAGCATAATTACTGAATATAATACATACTTTTTGTTTATTAATGTAATTCATTAATTTTAATTGTTGAATTTTATTGAACTTGACTAAGGGGCGCAAAGCTAACAGAGCAAAAGCATCTCCAAGCCTGGATTCGAACCAGGGTCATTGATATTATGCGCTAATGCTTTATCGCTGATCTACACTGTTAAAAATTTTGTAGTAGGTTGAACCAACTTTTGGTGCTCCAATAGCTGCCACCATAAGATGGTGAAATATCACTCCAAGATTTGGAGCTCCGATTGAACCTTAGCTCCAAATGTTGGTTCAAGATTGCACCATATTATGATGGCAGCTACTGGAGCACCAAAAATTGGTTCAACATACCACAAAATTTTTAACAGTGTACCTCGACGATATCCAGCTTAGAAATTCTCACTCTTATCTATTGTCAAGGCTGCAACAGGCACACGATGTAATATTTTCATGAGTCAACGACACTGGGGCAAACACGAAATGATATAGCCAACCAAGGCTCGAAATGTACTGGAGAAAATCGGAACGATGTTTCGGTTCGTGAATTTATGACCAATATTGTTCCGGTTCGTGAAATTATAACCAATATTGTTCCGGTTCGCGCAATTTTAAAAACATTACTACAGTTTTATCTAATATAGCTTATTGTGCTCCCTGTTGATGTACAATAGAATAATAAAAAAATTTTGATTTTAATAAATATTGTGATCGAGATTAACTCGTTTTTACTCAGATTAATTCACTGAAGCAGAAATTTAAAATGAAAATCGAAGTAGGTATAGTATTGAACTAACAATATTGAACTAATGATATTGAAGTATTAGTATTTCTAACTACATTTCGAAGCATAAAGATGTATGAGATAGAAGAAAGTTTTAGGATTGGCACATCCAACTAGTTTAAATTATTTTTGTATTGTTAAATATAAAGTTTCTCTAATTCAAAGACGTTTTTAGGCAACAATAATTTTGAAATAGCGTTCCGGTTCGTGGATTTTTTCCTTTCGAGCCCTGTAGCCAACAGATAAGAGTGAGAAGTGCTAAGCTGGATATCGACCAGGTAGCTCAGTGAAAGAGCTTTGACGCGTAATGTCAGTGACCCTGGTTCGAATCCATTTACAGAGTCAAAATAACAATGAACAATGATACAATATATGAATAGTATTTTATTTATTTTTATAGTTTTAACTTTAACTTATTCTTTATTATAAAAGCATAAACAACTTCAGTTACTGTAAATAAGTTTTTTGAGGTGACTGCATCAAATTTTTTAAGAAATCATTACTTGTCACAGAATATTAAAGAATTTATGTTGACGTTATAATAAAGAAATTATTAAGGTAACTAAAGTTGAAATCACTATTTTCTTTGGCGCATGAAACTCCAGCACCTCTTCAAAGATGAGAAATTTTCTTGTTCATATTTTATGAAAGATAATGGGAATTTCTTAATCGTATGCAATAACATTACGAAAGCTTTAACCAATAATATCCAAAAGTGTTCATAGTTTTCTTGACATTTCTTTAATTTTAATTATATTTCATTTAGCCTGAAGTGTCACCACACATATGAGAAGCCAATATTTTTTGCTAACACAGGCATGCCCCGACTTACGTAAGTAATGCGTTCCGTAAAGTTTTACGTAACTTGAATTTACATAAGTCGAATTTGTAAGTTGCTTAGATAAAATTTTGTAAGAAACGGCAATATTTATTATATATATAGATATATATGTATATACATATATAATATTTACACCGTATTATTTTATTAAAAACATCATGAGACAGTATTTACTCGTATATAAACTATAAAAGTATTAAAAAAATATAAAAACAAACTGAAAGAACACTTTTCAAATATCGTGTGGAACACGGTAGTTATAAATATAACATTGATGATCTGATTTATAATAATTTTGAATTTACATCAAACGACTATGAAAATGAGAAATAATCAAAGAGGACTCATTTAACCTATTCTCCACGAGTTTATGATGGCAAGATAAATGAACAGCACTCACAAAATAAAATAATTCTTGATAAGCGCAAACTGTATTTATTATGAATTAGATGATTACTATGAATAACTAACAATAAAGATTTAAGTTGTTTTGTTTGAGTTTATTTGATTGTACATACGAGTAAAAATATAACTCTATCTAATATATAAACTATGTTACGGTTGTGGTTTATATTTATATATTTTATTTATAAAATAAATATCAAAAGTATGCAACTGCGTATCAAACGCGCTAGTATGTTCATAAATGTAATTTTCAATATTTATTACGTAACTGGGAATTTACGTAAGTCGCGTAATACGTAAGTCAGGGGGATGCCTGTACTGATCAAAGCTAATATTAATCGTCTTACTCGGTTCTAGTCTATATCTTTTCCTAGCATCACTGAAAATGAAAAGTGAATGCAAGAATTGATCTCAAACTTGAAAGAGTCGCCATTTTATGAAATTTTGATTTTTCTAATAAATTTTTAGTTTAGCCTCTAACTAATTTAATACATGTAAAAATGTATGTGAATTTTTTGTTTCAGATGATCATTCATAGCGCAGTTACCTATACCGATTTACTGTGTATGCCGTGCATAGTGAATTTTGGAGAAGTTTAGACCAAATAAAATATCGGAATTTTTATATAAAAATATTCATACATCTAACGCGACAGTACAATACATTCAATGCCAAAAACCTATTTTTTCTCTATGCGCATTACTTAAACACTAACAACAAAATGCTCTAAAATGCTCTAAACATCAAGCCGTATCGGGAGATCCCGACTTCACACTTTTTGAGGCATAAATTTAAATAAAAACTAAGTTATAAATTTAACAAAATTAAATTGTAATCATTTTAAACCTCTTAGTAGTATCATTGGGTTTGTTTCGACTCCTTTTTTTTTTCTTTTGAGGTTTTTCAAATTTCATACCGGAAAGATTAATAATTTTAACTCCATAAATAAAATTAAATAGATGCTTATTCAGACAAAGCTAGACCTAATAAAATAAAATTTGTGGTTCCAATCATTCAAAACTGAGAACGCTCAACAAAAATTAAAACCAGGTACTAGCTAGGAGAGTTAAAATTATAGATGAAAATAAAGTTTATTACTGATGTTTTAATTATTTCCGCAAAATATATTGCTAATATTTCTCCATGATTGTTTTTTACATCTAAAAATGCTATAACAAAGTATAAAACAATACAATGATGAAAATATAAAATTAATTCTAATCCAGATATTCATGTTTTCTTTAATTATTCCAAAACTTATATTGTAATTTTAATCACTAATAGAGGGTGTTGAAGTTGCATTAGAATGCGAAATCTGCTCCAATCCTGATGCTACTGTAGCATGGCTAAAGGATAATGCTCCACTAACTTCGACTCAGAGAGCCATATTGCAAGCAGATGGTGGAAAACACAGACTTCTTATCAAAAAGACAGAATGTTCAGACTCTGGATTGTACACCATCATTGCATCGAACATAAACGGTACAACGTCTTGCAGTGCACCTCTCACTGTTAGTTCGGGTAAGTTCTCCATAAAAGTATCAAATAAAGTGTGATTTTTTGGTTTTGTGGCTGTGTTTCATTGACAGAAAGTGTTTATTCGAGTTAGTTTTTAGAGACTGTCTTAACCCCTTGGGGACGAGCGACACGTATACGTGCCGGAAATAGGCCTAAGAATCCTCGTTTATCCTCACCAGTAAAATTTTACTGTAAAATTTGCCTTATTTAATCCGCATAGCTGCCAACCTTCCACTAATCTTCCGTAATATCTGGATTAATTTGACCCAGGTTAACCACTTTCGAACCAGAAAATTTATTTCATGAATCTTTATTTACTTAATTGAAGATTTCTACATGGAACGTTTTTAATTTTATTTCTTAAAAAAATTTCTGGTTCGAAACGCATTATACCAGGGTCAAATTAACTCACGTATTACGGAAGATTAGTTTGAGGTTGGCACCTATGAATCCGAGCATTTTCCCGATTTGAATAGGCACAAACTTCTGTTTTTTAAAACCGGTAGCAAAGTAATAAACATTTCGTAAAAGGCTCCCGTCGCGAAGGGGTTAAAGAGTCTCATGCTTTTTAACATGTTCGAAAAATCGAAAAAAAAAATATTACTGATTTTTATTCTGTAATGAGTTTTAAACAGATTAAATAGATACCGAATTAAAAATTTTGCTTTCGAAAATTCTGGTACATTTTCAGCAGTTGGGATTTAAAATTAGGTGGGAAATATACTTCCCACTGCAAGCACCTAAAAATTAACAGATTAAAATATTACTTTTAACGACAAATTAATTATAATTTTAATTTATTTTAGCGTCTTTCAAGTTTAGATGAAATTTTAAAATACTTTTTTTATTCGAAGGTTTTCTATATTGTTAATTCATTCTATAGAAAAAACCTAGTACTTGGAAATCTTGGAAAATCCTAGTACTCACACAGATTTTAATTGATAAAGGAAGCATTTGACAATAAACGCATATAAAGATTTAGAACTTTACAGCTCATTTTCTCAAAATGATCATTGTGTCACTTACCACCTTTATCATCTGAGTTCTTCATTTATTAAATAGCCAGACTTAATTTATGGCATAAATCCTTTCCTTAAATACAATCTTGAATCGTATTTTAATTATGGCATTCAAATAATGATTTTTGAAAATATATATATATCGTGAGAGAGACGAATTTAATAATTCGATGACAATTAGAGCATTAATGCTATGATATCATTTGCTGTTCTGTGAATTTTTAAAAGTTTCTAGATTAAAAGCAAACGATGAAAGTAGTCATATAACTGATAAATTATTATTCAACAGATTCGTTTATTGTAACTGCGTATTTCGATAATAGAAAGTATAACTGAATTAAGGTAAATAAAATGTTCCTTTTGTTTTTGTTAAAAATAATTTAGAATAATTTTTTCCTGTTCTTTTCAAATGTAGCTTTACCATCCTTACCACCAACAACACCCGATGGTTCATTGATGCCATACGGTCCAATATTCAGAGAAAAGTTAAGGAATACAGAACTTCAAGTAGGCACAGACTTTAGAGTTTGCGTTATTGTGGAGGGAGAGCCTAAACCTGAAGTCAAATTGTAAGAAATATCTTTCATTTATCTTTTCTTTTTTCCGATTTTTTTTTTTTTTTTTTTTTTTTTTTTTTTTTTTTTTTTACTATCAGTAATTTTACCAATGACGTTTCTCGCGACAAAGATGGCAGGGATATTACAGGTCACGTTTTTAATACAGCTATTTATTAAGAAAGTAAGCCCAGTGGTGTAGTGGTTAGAGCATCTGACTGCCACCCTGCAGGTCGAGAGTTCGACTCTCGGCTGGGTGAGATTCACTCAGCCTTTCATTCCTTCAGGGTCGATACAATGAGTACCAATCTTTCTTGGGAACTAAACACCGAGGGTCCTGCGTTAGGCTGACCAGCTGGCCGGGACATATGCTGTGTGGCACCTCGGAGCCCATGATCAAGAAAACAGGGATGGGCACTGTCGGCCCAGATCCTTCGTGGATCATTTAGTCACAGAATTTAGTTTATAGTATAAGAATAATCATCGGTGTAGTTCTATACAATATTTGTATTAGAAATCTACCACGAAGATATCATTATTATTATTATATTGCTGACCAGGCCCTACCTGCTTAGCTTAACGGGTTGTATATACCTGGTCGCGGGTTGGAATTCACTTGATCGCCTACATGACTAACACCTTGGCCGTCATGGCTGCTGCGCTATTTTTTCAATCCCTTCAGTTACTATGTTGCCCGGTTCTAGAGTGCTATTAACTATATTGTTTAGATTTGTGGGTACGTTAGCGAAAAGGGAAGTAAAAAAAAAGGGAAAACTCACTCTTGCTCAGAACTCATACTAGTCGCCTATACATGCAGTCCGCATTTGAAAATCATAAGGTGAGCAATTTAAAAAAGTTGCATAATGCTAATATAAACTATGTTTGCTAATATAGACTATGATAAGTTCACATGAGGCAGTATAAATTATAGCGTTACCATTAATACTCTTAAGATATTAATAGACTGAAAGAGAAAATTTTCCTGCGGAATTTCAACATGCCACCCTTCGCTCGGAAGCAGTCTTGTCAACATAGCCCTTTATTACTTAAAAAGCTAAAAAGAAAAGACAAAAGAAAATACCACCATCTTACCAAAATTCTGTACAATAATTTTGGTTTGTGTAGTGACAGACATTCCGTGTTTAAGTAAAATAAAAATTACAATACAGAAATTCTAGTAGGATGGTAGCTTCTTTCCGACCTTATGAGTGCCATACAGCGTAAATTATGGCACTGTTAAGGGTTAATATAAAAATATATTTTGTATTATGGTTATGATGCAGCGAGTAAAATATAAAAAAATAATTAACCCTTAAAGCTCCGGAGTCTTTTGCACAAATTTTATTCGATCGGCACCACTTTTTAAAAAGCAGTTTCCTTCAAGTACACAATTTCAAAAATGCTCTCATTAAATAAAGTGAATTTTATTTTCCTTTATTACTGGTGCGAAAAACAAATTTTGCAAAGACTTAGGATGTCTCCGCAGCGGAGCCAACGGAGTGGGAAGGGTTAAATTAGAGGATTGAATTTTGTGCAGATGCATTATGAAACGAATAGACAACGTGCACTGTAAAACAAAATCTGTAAAATTACTAAATTTTTCGTAGGAAACTGGGATTCATAGAACTTTTTAGGAAACGGAAATAACAAAATTCATGTAACAGATACACTTTTGCACCGTAAATAAAAAAATCTGTAAGGTCAATAAGATTTTTTTAGGAAACTGGGATGCCAAGAACTTTTTATGTAACTGCAACCCGGGTTACAGATAAAATTTTTAGTAACATTACTGTAATTTTAGTAGATTCGTTTGTAAAGCTACAGACTTCTGTAGTTTTACAAAAACTAGTTTTGTAAAATTACATCTTTCTTTGTACAGTGGACAGATAAAATTTTAGTAAGCATACAGATTTCAGAAGTTTACATCTGTAGAATTACAGATTTTTTACAGTGTGGTAAGAGTACAAATGAAAATATTGATGTTAAAAAGGACATAAGTAACCTATGTTTGCAAACCTGTTTCTTGCTCCCTCTATGTTTTTACAGATTTATTTTTGTGATGTTAACAATGGCATTGAGGATGGAGCTATAACCCTCTTGATGCGTAATTTAAAAAAAAATCAAAATACGCAGATTCAAAAATTGCGCGCATTTATTTTATTACGTATTTCAAATTTACATATATTTTAGAGTTAAAGTAGGTAAAGTTTTTTTGGAAAGAGTTCTTTTTTAAATATAGAATTATCTCATAAAAAAGTCGTGGGTTGCGCAAATTTTGCTACTTTTACGTTGCCCCTGGAAGCCGCGGGATGTACAGGGAGAAGGTTAAAAGCCCAGAAACAGTTATCTGCTTTTTTAACATCAATATTTTGATCTGATATCTTGTCACGTTGTCTATTAATTTCTTAAAACTAGAAGGGCCGTGAGGGGTCATTTTGACCTTACAAAATGAATATATTTCGGTTCGAACCAGAAATTTATTTATAAAATACGTTTAAAAGACAAATAAAAAAAATGTTACATAAATTAGTCAAACAGTTTTAAATAAAAATTCTGGTGTAATTTTTCTTTTTTTTAATAAAACTTGCGTAAAATTTCCTGCCTTTCTAGTATTAATAATGAAATGTTTTCTGGATGCAGCATGTCTCTGAAATTTTATACCTATAAATAATTGTTTATGAAACATGTGATAAAAATTAGAAAAATGCAACGCATGTTGTTCAATAATAATTAAGAAATGCAGCATAAACAAAATGCCGGATTTTAAAATGCTAATTATTTTTTACCCTTTTTAAGAAAAACTGTGTTTTAATAAGAGCCTATTTTTTAATCCCCGTAGTTATAAAAATGATGAAGAAATTGGAAGTGTTGGCAGAGTCCGTTACAACCAGGAGGACAAGGAATGCTATGAACTGATAATAGACAATGTAATGTTAGAAGACGCTGGAAAATATTCGTGTGTCGTCACCAGTCCAGCTGGACAGAATGTTTCATCATGTGATATTAGCGTAACAAGTTAGTGATTTGTGTATTATTCGTGTATTGTAAATTTTTAAAGTATTATTTTCCCTTTTTCTATAATTATCTGCCTTAATTACTTTTTTAATAAAAAAAATCATTCCTTCATTAATCACTAACTATTACAGGGCATATAATGGTTCAATATTGTATTTATTGTCTTTATATGGAAAATATTTTCAATGTAGTACCACTATTACGCCCGTACTGAATTGAAAATACCAGATGTCTCAAAAATGACTGATGGATTTTAAAATTCCATAACTTGCAAACGGTGACAGATATAAAACAAATTCTTGCAGGAGTGTAATGTAAGATGTCAGGAGTTTTTATGCTAAGATTCTCAGTTTTAGTTACAAATAGCATCGATAGATGGCGCTGCAAGCAATAACCTCTAAATGCAGTCTCGATTTTTCGGCCTCTCTTCTTCCATACGAAAATGGATCCCGCAGTGCCAAAAATCGGTTCTGGACTGAGCGCCTATTGCTCTCAGAGCCATCTATTGTTTGACATTCAAACTAAAATCAAGAATCACAGTACAAAAACTCCTGACATCATGCATAACCCTCCTGCAAGAATTTTTTTAATATCTGTCACCGTTTGGAAGTTATTGAATTTTAAAATCCATCAGTCATTTTTGGAGCACCCGGTATATGTCCAATATTTCTAATCAATATTCACCTAATACTGCGATTTTATTGGAAATATTTAAAGTTGATCCAAATATTTCCCCCCTACTGATGTGTCTTTGGCTATATTTCTGATATTATTACAACATTTGACCAATAGTAGCAGACATCTGCTAGCGGAAAATATTGGGCATACGTTTCCAAAATTTAAGCACTCCACTATTGGTTATACAGGGTGATTCTAAATTCATGGTACAAACTTTAAGGGTTGGTACAGGAAGCAATCCTTTATTGTATAGGAATGTATGGGCGCAAGTGACGCGTTGAGGTACAAACACCAGGGGGCCAATTTGGTACTTTTTTTTTATTTAAAAATTTCTCATTTGTACCAGAAAATTCCTATACTATTATTTTCTTTATTTAAGACAGACATTTCATGACTTACATAAAGAACAAATTCTTCTTTGAAAATTTCCGGTATGAAATCGAAATTTTTGAATTAATAAAAAACTCCATTTCTATTTATTTTCATGTATTTCCTGCGTTTGACAGATTTGCCAGTTTTGCGGGGGGTTTTTTATTCAAAAAATTTCGATTTCATACCGGAAATTTTCAAAGAAAGACTTTTTCTGTATGTAATCAAGGAATGTATGTCTTAAATAAAGAGAAATTTTGAACTAAAAAAAAGAACCAAATTTCCCCCCTGGTGTTTGTACCACAACGCGGCACTTGCACCCGTACATTCCTATACGACAAATGATTGTTACAATGTCCTGTACCAACCCTTAAAGTTTGTACCATGAATTTAGAATCGCCCTGTATATGCTCGAAATTTAAACAATTCCATTTTGGCCGGAATATTGAACAAGATTTCTCCAATACTGATTTGTTAGCAGAGCTTCTGTTATTGCAAGTTGTATTTTGCTAAGTAAGAGAATTATAATATTTTCTGAAATAATTTATACTATTGTTACATTAAAAATTTAATTTTTTTTAAATGATTAATAGAAAAATTTATTTAATGTTTCTTGGTTTTCAAAACACGAAGAAAATGCAAGAGTTGAACTTATTATTATGCATGTTTTGTTTTAGTTTTGGCATAATTACTATTTAGATTGCTAATATTTTGTTTTAGACATTGTTTGGAGACTTCTAAAAGCAAAATATTAGCAATTTTGTTTGTTTTAGACAAATTTTGTAAATAATAATTTTGTAAATAATAATTTTGTAAATTTCTAATATTTTGTTTTAGATGTGTAATAAAAATATGTTATATGTTAAATGGAACATGTAAATCCCATAATTAATCAACAAGTCAAAACCAGTATAAGTAAACGCAGCCCATTTAAGCATAACTTTTTTGTTTAGTAAAATAAATGTATAGATGATTTCTAAATGAGTGCAGTTAATATAAAAGTTAATTTAATTGTAGATGATTTTTTTAATCCATTTCCTGGTTATGATAAAAATCTGCGTAATATTAAGCGAACTAATTATAAATTTTTTTCTAAAGTATAGACAAACCTTTTATGCTAAAAAATTATGTTATTTAAAAAAAAATTAAGTAGAGAGATTCAAAATATAATATTTAAATTCTTTTTTCTCTCGCTACATACATATTGTCTTTTACGCGTTATAAACCATTTTTAATTGCCGATGAATGATTAATTTTTGCATTCACATGCAATTTGTTTAAATGGCTGGCGAACATATATGATAAATTATTAAAAAAAACTTTATTAGCAATCAATTATTAAAACTTATATGTCGCAAAAAATAATTAAAATTTAAATTGAACGCTACACCTCAAATGATGTAAGATAATTCAAACATGTTTTAGTAAACGTTTGTAGAATATTTCATATATGTTTAAATAATTTAAGCATCTTTTAAATAACAATTCAGTTATTTTAAAGCTACACTTCAAGGTTTTAGTTTTAATGGAACCGATAGTGTTCACCAATATGAAGAAGAGGTAGCGATATTAAAAAAAATAATAATAAAAATTTAATAATTACTGAGCAGAAAGATATGACCAAGGCTCGCATGATTTCTAAATTTGGGTACTTCTCTTTTCAAATAGTAATTTCAAACATATGTAATCACAGAATTTCTGTCATTAAATAAACATAATATCACTATTCGGAAATAATGGAACTCAAAAGTAAGAACCATGCTAGTCCAGCGCATGTTTTCCATATCTTAATTAACCTCTTACTTGGTAAATATTGGAACACATTGCAAGAAACAAGACTAGTGATTTTATTTTAAAAAGCTGCATATTTTCAATTGTATAAAATCATTTGAAGATGATTGTCAAAAATAATATTGAAATAAAATGTTTTTTGAACGTGTACAAGATTTCTATCTTCACCCGTAACTGAAGTACTACAATGAAAAATAAACTGTTCCCGTATAAATGCTCGTTCTATCTATATTATAAAGGAAAAACGTGTCCGTCTGTAAAGCTGACGTCATTTTGATGGTGGCTACAGCACTCGATTAAATTTATTTTTTGCTGCATTTTTTTAAACTTCAAAAATCACACATTTTCAATTCTTACATCGTCGAATAGGAAAAATTGTGTTTTTAAATGAAATGCGTTTGAAAATTCTATCCAATTTGTTTGAAAAATGCATCTTTATTTACTTAATTTTTATTGTTTAAAGATAATGTTCAAGCGTGAAGTGTTTAGAAAGCTATCGCCATCGCTATCGCTTGCAGACGATTACGAAAGATAAATCCGTTTGCACTTAAATTAATATAAATAGCCCAGCATTTATTTCCAGCTTACATTCCATAATGAAATTAAAACATTCATGATAAATAAAACAATAAAATATAAATAAAATTCAAATTTGAGACATGGAATCGAACCATTGAAATGAACAGAATCATAAAGGCTGATTGTAAATAGCAAACTTTGGTGATTTTTTTCGGCTGTTAACTCCTGGCGTGAGGACAATACGAAAGTATCTCTTTTAATAAATTTCAAAATTTTATTTGAACAAGCATTAGTGCTATTTTACATATAAATATGATTTTATGGTATTGCTAGTGGGCATTCTCAAAAAATATATTAAATGTGAAAAATCTATAAGAGTTATCAATTTTAAAAAATGTGTTTTCATCTATTTGCTGTAACCAAGGAAGCCCGGGTTTATCTCCCTGTATAAATGATGTTTAAACATGTTAATGGGTTGTGCGAGTTCTAATATACAGAATGGAAATTGCTTTTCTTCCCTATATTTTTTGCTGAGATTTTTTCTCCAATTTTGTAGTACTTTTTTTACGCAACGCATTAACAAGCGCTTGGCTGTGATTTATTATTTTGTGTTTCTTTCTGCATGATGATTTGCAAAAACTCTTATCCCATTCAGGCTCAAAAGTTTTCGTGAAAATAGAAGAAGATCTCGACAAGACATCCACTCCAGACTTAATCGATGGACATTTCCAATGGTGAGTGATAATCAGTATTTTCTAAAATTTATTGCAATGACCCTTGTACACATTATTACCCTAATATATAATAATTTAAACCATGAATTACTGAATATCTTAATTTACTGAAATTGTATAAATATAATAAGATTGCATTCCAAATCCAAAACGTTTAAGGGGGGGGGGGGGGCACAGGACCTTTAAGTTTTCAAAAAATCAGTTTTCGTTTTTTGTTATATTCCGATTTTTTTTTTTTTATTTCTCAACAATATACAAAAAACCCCATTCAAAAATCTGCTTTATTTCTTGAGTTATAATCATTTATAAATGGCGAGTATAGTTAAAGGTCCGTAGATATTGAAACTTTGAAACACGCTTTCTCAGATTTGTAAATTTGGAGTTTGCGCGCAGAGTTACTTTCAAACTATATAAGCTACAGCTTTAAAAGAATTAACCAAATATTGTTTTCGTTATTGTCTTCAGGCTAAAACCAAAAAATTCACCTATTTTGGTTCTTTATTTTTTATACTTGAAAAACTTGAAAAACAATTGAAATTTTTGAATTTTTTTTTTTTATTTTGTGCTAAAATTAAATTTTAAACGAAACTTTTTGTGTATGTTTTGGTTTTAATTTAGGAGTATGTGTGCTATGATTCTATTTTGTTAAAAAAAAAAAAAATCTATATGCATAAGAGTTTAATCATGCGCGCAGCACAATTCAAGCCTTAGTGAGATTAATTTTTAAATTTAAAATTTAAATATTAATTTTGTATATACAGCATTCATTTTTCTGGATAATATAGTTAGGAATATACAGAGAAATACGTTTAACACGAAAACGCTTAACCTGAAAAATCGGTTAACACGAAATGATATAGCGGTCCGGACAGTATACTATGCAATTTAATGCATTTTTTTTTCTTTTAACACGAAACAAAAATCGTTTATCAACGAAAAAAATTCGCTTTTGATCTAGTTAGTTTTAGTTGATATTGTTGAATTTTGTGTTAAAAATACTGAATTTTGGGTAAAAGTCAGTGAAATTTGTGTTTTTTTGTAAATTAGCTTATGTTTTATGAGCACAATGGCGGAGAAATCGGCCAGAAAACAAACTGCTATTTCGCTTCAAATGAAGATGAAGCTGCTTAATGCAGTTGATGAAAAAGAATGACGAAAATAGACACTGCCAATTCTACTTTATCAACAATAATAAAAAACAGGGATCCCATTACGTTAATGTTTGAGCGCAGTATGTTTAAGCCAGAGAGAAAACGCATGAGAACTGCTAAGCACGAATATTTAGAGACAGCTTTGCTTATTTGGCTCAAACAAGCTAGATCTTAGAATGCTGAAAAAGACACTTAAAAAAAAGATATCCCGCCCCCCCCCCCCCAAAAAAACAATATTTTTTTACATGTTTTTTATCCTAATGGATGCAACTTGCTAGTAGTTTAACAGGAAATCTACGTAAAATTTGACGACGTCGAAAATATTTGTGAGTTTTGTTCCTTTTTTAAGGATCTTTTAACGCGAAATTCTTTTAACACGAAAATTTTTTTCGATCCCGTCACTTTCGTGTTAAACGTACTTCACTGTTTAGGCAGAATGAGAAAAAAGAAGATCTTAATTGCATATTATTCGTGTTTTGGTACTTTGTAAAAGGCGATGTTTTTGATCGCTCCGACAAACTCAAAGGTCCTGTGTCCCCTTAAGAAGCTTCTTCAGTCAGGCGAAAAGACCCGTTCGCTAATGATAATCCTATGGAAGAAATTTATAAAGATATCGCGGTTGCATTTCAATATTTTTAAATGATTTTTTTGCATTAGACAGCTGAGATCGATCTCTACAAAGGTTGTTTTTTACTTTATCGATTTTGTTTACAGATATTTTTTATGGGGAGACTTTCATTTTCGGAACCGGTTTCGAAAGTGAAAACATCCTCGTAAAAAAAAAAAATCTATAATGACAATCGAAAAAGTAAAAAAACGGCCTGCATACAGATCGATCTCAGCTATCCAATTGAAAAGAAATCATTTAAAAATATTGAAATGCAACCGAGATATCTTTATAAATTTCTTCCATAGGATTAGCGTTGGCGAACGGGTCTTTTCGCCTGACTGAAGTAGCCTTTTAAGGGGGTTCATGGCTTGATCGATACCGAAAAACATGTAAACAGAGCTCTCGCTTCAAGTCCATATAAAAACAGAAGTATTCAATGTAACTAATTTAAACTTTCTGATATTTTTAAAGCATGTTTGTAGTCTTATAAAATTATAAAATGAAGTACTCCAGTGTAATAATAAATATATATATATATATATAGCAAAATTAATATCGCACAATTTTCGGAAAAAAATTTTAGGTGTCCTATCACCATCCGTAAGATATCTTAACGTTCAATTCACATAAGATCCTAATTTTTGCTTTACAATGACCAGGAAACTTTACTCTATAGAATGAATTAAGGATATAACTATCACTCAAAGGAGACCTTATTTAAAAAATCTCTCAAATTTGAAAATGTAAAAAACCCTAAAAAATACAACTTTTTTTTCATAAAAAATACTCAAAATATTAAACTATCTAAAATATATTAATTTATTCTATAGATAATGTTGTTATATGCATGCAAAACAAATTTTAAGCCATTCCATCAAATAGTTTTTTTTTTTAATCTTACGGATAGTCGTCAAAAATCAAGTTTTGAGAAAACGCGATTTAAATTTGCAATTAAATGGGTGCGGCTTTGTAACGATTGTTACATAAATGCTTATAACTCCGTTAAAAATGTGAATATTTTTATGCGGTTTTTTGCAATGTGTTCAGATTAATTAAATAATCAAAATAGATACTAAAAGAAAAATCGATTTTTGAAAAAATTTCAAGCCCTGGGCCCCCTTAATATTGGAGAAGAGAATTTGAGATCTGATTAATGAGGATCCTTAAAACTCCTTGAAGGTTTGGTGGAATACTTTTTATGCCACTTAAGATTTATATCAGAATTTTTGAACAAAATTTTACTTTCATAACTTTGGCAGAAAAAAATTTTGTAAAACTACTTTTTCGTACTTTCAAATAAAATTTTTCTTTCAAGAGTATGTGAATTCAAGATTCAGAAACACAACTCCTTTGCCTTGATAAGGGTTACATATACTGGTATGAAAATTCATTCAAATTTTATATCCGTTTTTATGAGTTATGGCAGAAAACAACAACATTTCTTAAATTTATTTGCTAAAAACGAAACAACATTCAAAAATTCAAAATACTGAGAAAAATTAAAATGAGTGGCTTTCACTTACGATTTTTATGTATTTTTTTTAAAAAGTAATTTAACGCTTTGTAGGTGGGCATCATTTTCAATGTTTTTGAACGCATAGCGGTCAAATCTAGTTATTTCGCAGGTGAATAAGTGGACAGATCTTGCTAAAGATTAAAGGATCTTAACAAAAATACATCCCTCTCATTGAACTCAAAGGTGAACTCCTAAAAGTACTTTGCAAAACAGAAGACTCATTTCGTGAAATTCAAAACTATCTGAACTATAAAGATAAAGAATACACAGCTCTGAAACCCCGTGACTTTGGAGACCAAAAAAAGTTTGTGTAATAGGTATCCCATGCAACACTCTCCTTCAGAATATTATTCAGGCTCTTAAAAAATATGATTTTATTGCTACTCATACACTCTAAAAATGACATTTTCAAAACTGAGTAAAAAATACTCATATCTGAGTATGTCTCATAGTCAAAATGGCTCCAAATCAAAATTACTCAAGTTTGAAACATGTATATACTCATTTCTGAAATCATGGACATGCTCAAATATGAGCACATGAAGCTTTATTCATGATGTTTATTCACGATTATACATTATGTTTATATTTATATATTGCTGATGGTTGTCAAATTCCACCTGCGAAGTCTTTCTTTTACGAATTTACCCATTCTTCAATTCCGCATGCTGAAGAATAAAATGTACGCTTTCGCGATTATATTACTTTTAAGTGTTCTTCCGCGAACACGATAAAAATGTAGTTCGCCACATTTCATCTTATAAATTAATACTGAAAGGAGCGTTTCGTTCGAAATCATAACAAATGAAATAATATGAATAAATTCAACTACCTGGTAAAATTTACTACGTTTAACGAAGAAAGCAATTTTGTTTGAAACTGAGTCTTTCTGGTATTTCATAATTGAAAGCATTGGGTCGTCGTATTTGAAACAAAAAGTTTCATAACAAAATGAAAATATCGATTTACGCAGATTTGAAAGTGTCATTTTTCTCAGTGTACAACCATGCTAAAAAGTCGTAATAACAGGCAAACTCATTATATGATTATTGTTCTTTTTTCAAAAATTGTGAAGAAATTTACAATATAAATGGACTTTGCTATATGCCTATCATAATTGAAAGATTTAAAAACAATAATAATGTAAAACAATGTTACCATTGCCAGAGATTTAAATACGTTTCCGTTATTTGTGCTTTATCGTTCAAATGCACGAAATGTGCCTATAACCATCTTTCTAATGAATGTCCTACAAAATGTAAGATTACTCCGGGATTCGCGAATTGCAGACTTGACTAACCGGCTACTTTACAGAGGTCCACTTATCCACTTCTAAAAAAGAAACTAACGCCTCAGTCTAAAACTCAAGACAAATCTGAACAAAACTCTAATTCTAAAGAAGCATATAATTTCGTTGAAATTCTGAAAGACTTTAACTACACAAAAAATTCTAATTTTTTTACTGATAAACCCTCAGATTGTAATTCTAAATCGGATTATGTTAGTAATAGCGTCCCTAAGGATCTGGCAATGGCGCTACTTAGTAACTCAGTCATGTTCAGATATAAGTTTTAAAACATATTTATTTAAACTAATTGGGCAGGGGGTGATAGCGTAACTTCCAAATTTAGTCTAAATTACATAGGCGGACAAACAAGGTAAATCACAATTTCAACAACTAAGAGATATCCAAATTTCAGCTTACGTAAAAAGTTTCGATCCTTTAAGATGACAACAACTGCCTCAAACTAATAAGTTACTTTCAGCTGCAAAGCTAAACATGCGTCAAATCTCTAGTGCATTACACTTGACAGGCCGTGGCTGTCAAGAAACTTTTATTTATTCAAATGAGATTTGCAAAAACTTATTACCAAAGGCAAGCGCTTCTAACTCCGACTTCACTCTTACTGCACGTGCCCGAAACATCCACTATGATTCTTCCGACGTAAGGTCAAATTCACTATCGGAGCAGGACTTGATCCAAATCAGAAAGCACACACTTTCTCTTCACATTTTATACGCTGCAGATTGAACGATGCAGCCTAATTTGCATAAATCTACAGCGAAAACAAACAACCATAGATCCCAAGAGCACCGAACTCACCTCGGAAAATTAGAGTAAAATATAGTATAGAGGTCTTTGTTGCGTCACGCAGGTTAAATGTTTGACGTTACGCTCGCACTCAAAACATTAGAGACCCTTTATAAGTGAGTCGCTAGTCCACGGCAAGGAAACCTCTGTTCAGCAAAGCTCCAGCTCGACTGACAATAGCCTTTTTTAATCCTCTATCTATTAATTTAAAAAGTGAATTACTAAAATCACCAGTTTGATATCCTTTTAGTTCAAGTAACATTAAGCTTGCCAATAAAGTAAACAGTTCTGGTTACAAACTGCATCTAACTCAACCCGCCAGCTCCCTCCAGTGAGGCAGAACTGCCAGTTTGATAAAACAACATATACCCCATTACATGTTACAAAGCACACCGCTCGATGGAGGATACTGGCATTGTCGTAAAATTTCCTCATATCGAAATTAATTTCATCTCCATTTGTTTTAAACATAGCAGGCAATACCCGGTCGACGACATTACATACATCACTTCGCATCACCAACACTGTTTTATTGTAGGAGATGATAATGCGCATAGCAGAAATTGGACTTGCCACTTTGTAACTCGTAGAAACAGGTCACTTTACACCCTAATTATTCACCATTTACATCCATCTAGTTCTCCCACACACATAAGTAATAAAACAGCTAGAAACCACCCTTATATTATTGATTTTCCTATGACTAAAAATCTTCCTTATCCTATCACCTTTACTACCACTATACTTAACAAACCTAGTTCTGATCACCTTCCGGTCTTCTTTAAAATCAACTTCATAGCCCTATTTCACTACATTCTTCCGCAGCGAAGGACTGGAATAAATTTAGTAATTATCTCAGTAATTCCAATTTCTCTTTTCCTGAAATCAATAATCTATCTGATATCGATTCCACTGTAATTCATCGGCAAAATCTTGTTACTAACGTTCAAAAGCACAAATCACTTTTCACAAATTAAAAAATAACAATACCTTTGTCCTTCTTACTAACATCCATAACCTCTGTAAACAAGGCAATATTATCTGGCAATTCTTTCAGTTCTCCTTTGATTCCACCCTTAAATCCGCTGTTTATAAACTTAATAACAAGATAAAAAAATTAATCTTCAAAAAGGCAAAAATCGTGGTTTAAACTCTTAGAAAACCTTTTACTTGATGATAACAAACTCCCTTTGACAAATAAGGAAAGGGCATGTTTACAAACAAACACTTATGTCAACCAATCTACCACTACCCCTAAATTCTTTTAGCGATCATTGCAGGAATCAACTTGGCGACGTAGGCCAATCATATCATAGATCTGTTAAATCAATCTGTTAAAGACCAATCAAATTCCTGGAGTTCATTTGTATAGTAGGAGTCAGAATGATTGAACAGGTTTTTTTGCTGATCAACAGTAATTCGACCAACAGTGACGTCAGCTGCCCTTTCCTTATTAAAAAGAAGCTTGACAACAATTTCACTCCCATTCCCCTTCTTAGTATCAACAATGTTACCACTTATACTGATGAAGATAAGGTAGAATTTTTGTCACTATCCCATACATTGCAATGCCGCTAACCTCGTTCATCTTACCACTCCCGCCAACCCCTTTCTTGTTAATGATAGACTTAAACTATTAACTGTATCCGCCACCCCTCCTGATCGTCTTCCCGAAATTCAACCAACTGTTAGCCATAACATTATCAAAAATCTCAAAAACTTATAAAGCCCTTGGTTGTGATAATATTACTAACAATGCTCTCAAACATTTACCAACAAACTGTATTTTCTACATCATCAATTTGACTAATTATATCCGAAAACTCTGGTACTATCCGTAACCATGGAAAACAGTTTCATCAAAGTGTCAAACAAGATTACTAAACCTGCTTCTGATCATAGTGACTAAAGTTGTTGAACGTATCATTTAGTTCCTGCTCTATGATTTCTTACAAAATAACAGCATTTTAATGCCTGAACAATTTGACTTGAAAACTAAACATTCTACAAAACACCAGTTGTTTCGGGTTGCGGAATTAATTCTTAACGGAGAACTTTAATGCGAAGAAACCAACTGTCAGATTTGTGTACTTCATAAACTTTTACCTTGGTGATCGTACTTTTTACCTCCGCACCTTAAGTACCATCTAATTTATCATTTAAGGCATCCTTCAAGATTCTGCTTTCAACTTATTTTTTAACATCGTACAATGTTAACGTACCTTGTTTTATATGCGGAAGACCCCACTTTTTACGCCTCAGCACATCATCCTTATTTTTTATATAAAAACCTGCAAACACACCTTGACACGTTTACGGACTGATGCAACCTTTGGCGCGTTAAAATGAATGAATTCAAAACAGCTGCTATTTACTTTCCTACAACTTCTCTCTTACTCCAATAGACTAATCTTTAACAATACTACCCTCCCTTGGAAAGATGACACCAAATATCTTGGGATTATCCTTGATAAAAGACTTGCCTTAGTCCTTTCAGGGGCAAGTAATTGTGTTTCAGTAATGTTGAATTCCCATCGGAATTTTCGAAAAATTTTATTTGAAAATAAGAAAATTCAATTATTACAACTTTTTTAAGTTAACAACTTTACAACTTTTTTAAATTTATTTTAATTTTTTTTTTTTATCTAGCTATAAAAGTACAATTTAATTAAAGGATTCTGATGAAAATCTTGATTAAAATTAGATGGGATATAATATAACCCACTGCCCCACAAGGGTTTAAAAAACGTAAGATGTAAGGTCGCCGGAGCTTCTAAATTTTTTGAACCTCTTCTTAAAAATCATGTTTTCTCTATTCATAATAAAACACTAATATGTAAAAGTTGTATTCTATCTAACATGACTTTTGCCTCTCCGATCTAGAGTTTTATATACAAATTTAGTATGGATGATATAAACCGTTTTCGATGAATACAATAAAATGAATAAACTTGATTGTTATTATTTTTACCAACTAATTAGATAATTAATATGCAAATTTGCACATAAAATCTTTAAAATGAATTTATAATTGTAACTGTAAAAATTTTTTAGTTCACCAAGAAATAGTTGTCCTTTTTTTGTTGTTAAAATTATAAACCTTTTGACCAAAAAAATACCAGACTTCAATTACTTGATTTTATATTAAATTCCAAAATTTTCTTGGGACTTTGGCCCACTGTGCATTAGCGCACAAATCACTCTAACTTAAAAATATACTTCTTCAGCGACTTTTCGTAGTTCTTTTGTACATTGGCTGCTCGTGCATCAACGGTACTTTACACCCAGCTAACCCATCAGTTCAGAAGTAGCTAATATACAGCAAAATGATGATAAGTATTGATTTTATCGGTTTTTGTTTAATTTATAAAAAAGTACTGAATCAATTTTGATGAAATTTAAATGGGACCCTTTCGAGAGTATTCTCTTTCAATTAAAATAAAAATCACACGAATTGGTCGCGTAGTTTTGGAGAAATCGGTGAACATGCATAAAAAAAAAAACACATACGAGTCGAATGGACAACCTCCTCCTTTTTTGGAAGTCGATGAAAAACTTGTTTAAAATTCATAATAGAAATTTAAGAATTATCAGAAATGGTTTCAGATACCTCCTTAATACCAACATCAGATGTGATTTAAATATTTGTTCCTTTATAAGTCGGATAAAAAAATTTTCTACAATTTTTTACAAAAATATCTATAATAATCCCAATGTGATTATTGCTGAGCTGCCGGACTCCAACCACAGAAATAAGAAGAAATCGCGTTATTCAACATTGATTGAAGATAAAACCTGATTTTCTTTCTTTTCTTTTTCTTGTTTTTTACTTTCTATTTTAAATTTCTTACACACACACACACATATATATATACCGGGTATCCCAAAAATTACTGATGTATTTTAAAATTCAATAACTTGCAAACGGTGACAGATATTACAAAAAATCTTGGAGGAGATTTATGTATGATGTAAGGAGTTTTTGTACTGTTAATTATTAATTTTAGTTCGAATTTCAAGCAACAGATGGCGCTGAGAGCAATAGGTGCTCAGATAAGATTCGATTTTTGGTACTTCGGGATCCATTCAATTTCCATTTTAATCTCCTTTTTTCGCAAGGAAGAAGAGAGAGGCTCAAAAATCGAGCCTGGATTGAGCGGTTATTGCTTGCAGCGCCATCTATCGATGCTATTTATTATTATATAACTAAAACTGAGAATTGCAGCATAAAAACTCCTGACATTTTACGTAATATCTCTGTAAGATTTTTTTTCAATAGCTGTCACCGTTTGCAAGTTATTGAATTTTAAAATCCATCAGTCATTTTTGGGACACCCGGTATATATATAGTATATATATACACACAGGATGGTTCAAAAGGTCATGTCTAAATGGCACGTGTGGGTGTGTAAGGTCATGAGGAGCAAGAATAACATAGGAACGGGGGGTCGGAAACGCGATCGTGACGGTGCAATTGCATCGTGACCGTGATGCAAAGAAAAGATAACAAACGGCTTAAAAAGACCTTTATTTTACAAAAAACTTAATCGAAGTACGAAGTACAAATGAAAAATGTTTCAACTGATAACAAGTGCTCAAAATGAGCCCCATTACCCGTGATGCATGCTCCACGTCGGCGACGCATGGAATCCCGAAAACGTTCCAATCGGCCCTGTACTGTGGCCACCGCGTACCGCGATCCCCATACCTATACCTCCTAGATTTCTAATTATGGGTATATCTTAAGTCTCTGGTGTACAAGACACCCGTTCCATCGGCCATGGACGTCATGGCACGGATAGCTGAAGCGGCGGCACGTGTCTGGGAGACTCCTGGACAATTGGAACGTGTTCGCGATTCGCGTATAATGGAAACTTCCACAACCCCTTTTTTTGTTACTATCTTAATTATAACAAAAGTGAGCATGTGTATTAAAAGTTTCATTTTAATATATAGTAGGAGAGCTGTTGAACATTTTTGAGTAGGTATTTGAGACACCCTGAAATTTTGTGCAACACTTCTTTTGTAATGCCTGAATACAAAATCGAATGTCTGGCTGAAAGATCGGGGCCCAAAACCTGTGCCAGACACGTGTCAAGTGCCATTTTTTGACACTACCCAAAAAAGGTATTTGAGGCACGCTGAGATTGAAACAGAATAATATTTATACTTAGAAAAAAATATTTTGAAAATGACAGACACTTTAGTCGGCCCAAAAACTGTGCCAGACACGTGTCAAATGCCATTTTTGGACTACCCAAAAAAGGTATTTGAGGCACGCTGAGATTGAGGCACAATAATATTTATGCTTAGAAAAAAATATTTTGAAAGTGACACACACTTTAGTCGGCACAAAAACTGCGCCAGACACGTGTCAAGTGCCATTTTTTGTCTGGCACAGGTTTTGGGCCACGATCCTTCAGCCAGACATTCGATTTTGTATTCAGGCATTACAAAAGAAGTGTTGCACAAATTTTCAGGGTGCCTCAAATACCTTCCCTAAAATGTTTAACAGCTCTTGGACTAATAGTTCAGTTTTCTGAAAGTCGTTACCGTCAACCCTAGTTGAGTTAGGACAGAACACCCTGTATATTTGATTAAATACGCGGTTTGCGACCCCATGTTCTATGGTAATTTTTCATCCTCTTCATGCCTTCTATCACCCTTCTTAATTTGTCGGCCGAATTTTGGAACACCCTATATATTATAAAATGTATATAAAGTAATACATAAAATTATTATACTTTATTTTTCACTACTGTTATCACTAACAATACAAAAATGTTTGGCTATCATTATAAAGTGCCTTTTCTTGGCCTTATATTCCTTAATCTCTCTTGGTTGTTTGGAACGATTGAACATTTTATCATTTTTATTTTTTTTGTGTAATTAACATAATTGTTTTTAAATTTAATTATATTTCTCATTTTTAATCCTATCCTAAACGCTTTTCTATCAATAATTATAATTATACTCACTTTATGTACTTTAGACTACTGTTAGTCTTCTTCTCTTATTGCGCCCTAAGTTTGAGAAATACAGCTACTCCTAGACAGGGTGTAAATTTGCAATCAACTAGGAAGCCCAGGAAATGCCTAAATTGCAAAACTGTTTAACTGTTTCTTTATTAAGGGATTCTTAAAGCCATTACCTTCTGAGCGGTTTGCCCGTTTTTTTCCGTTTCTCAAAAACAATATAAATCTGTTGTAGATAAAAAACATTTTAAACAGAATTGCATTTCAAGATGTATATCAAATAAAAGAGCATGCAGTGTATTTTAGAAACAAACAGGGAAAGAAAATTTAAATTAAAATTATTTTTATAAGCATTTTTATGAAAATGCAGGAAAGCCCTCAAGACGCTCGGAGGGTTAATAATGCTTTACGATTGACTTTACTTTCCGAAAATTGATAATTTTTCTATTTTTGCCATTTAATTAACCTTTAACCTTCTCACCGCCGTGAACTGATATCTCCGTTCACTAAGCTGCAGGTTTTACTGTGATAGAAGCATTTTTTAAATGAATATAATTCTACAGGTATAATCCAGTTTTGAAAGATTAAGTTATGATTAATACTCTCAAGGATTATGTTCTCATACATAATTAAATTTTTTATATCATGTTGAAAAAATAATTTTTTTAGCTTTTTTAAAAAAATACAGAAAAAAACAACATTACAATTTTGCCCTTTTACTCGGTGGTTAGGGGGTTTAAAATAGTTAAAGTATAATGTCAACACTGTATAAGAATTCAAATGAGAAAGCGTTTCAAGTGAGGAACTAGGTCTCCTTCAAGTGAGGAACTAGCAGATGTTGCTGCGATCGATATTTGTCCTTTAACATCGTTCAACATTTACGGGATACAATTTTTTAGCACTTTTTGAAGCATTACTGGAATAGTCAGTTTCTACACGGTATCTTCTAAATGCTGTAGTTAAAGTATTGAGTGCCTAGCGGGATCATTTGTTGATGACGAATATGTATTATTTTATCCATTAACACATGAGGTCTTATTTACATTTATTTCGCTAAAGTTTCATAATAGGTGACAAATGATTAAATACATACAAAATGTCTTATACATACAAAAACCTTTCTAGGAATAAAGACAATTCTATTGGGAAAGAAGTTGAAGCAAGCGAACGTTTCAAAGTTTCTATTGATGATCACGAAGATACGGTTGCGCTAGTGTTCCAGCATGTAACACCAGGTGATACAGGAATGCATACATGTGTTGCTAGCACCACTAGTGGTAAGATATCGTGCAGCGCTGAACTTACAGTGCAAGGTATGTTATTTTATTTTTTACGATTATTCATATTGTTATTCAATTAGCTTGCTTATTAGATACCTGCCTGTATGTTAAGTGTATGGATTAATACATAAATTATGGGATGCAATTTTACAATAAAGAAATATGTAATTTGTCAATTAAAAAATAATTAAATTTCAAGTAAATTTAAGTTCTAATTAATGCTTAATTACAAATTTTGAAAATATTCGAACTGAAAACAGTATCTCATGTATTTAATTTTTAACTTGGAAAGCGAAAATTCCTTGGAATGGCGAAATTTATACACATACATAAATGCAAAGACTAATCATAACTATTTTTTCTACATTCTGTAATATTTTAAAATAACCTACGCCGGAAAAAAAATATTAAAGAATGGAAAATTACATTTTGTTGAAATAACTTTTAAATAAGATAACCATGCCTTACTAAAGATTCTGTGTTCCTTCATTTTTCCAGAAGAGGTATGGAATTATTGACTCTATGTCAGTGGTTCGCAAACTATTTTTATTTCCGAACTACCCCTTTTTTGTGCCGAGACTCCCTGGATAAACAGTAGACTTTTTCAAATATTCAACATAATTAAAGTGAATTTCTTTTTCGGATTCGCGCTTATTTTTCTTCTTATTTGTGGTCTGAATTAAACATATAATTTTATGAAACAGTGGTTTTATTAACCCTTTGAGGTCTGGAGACTCTTACACAAATTTTATTCGGTTGGCACCACTTTTTAAAAAGAAGTAATCTTCAATTACGGTCTGATTAAATAAGGCAAATTTTATTTTCCTTTATTACTGGTGCCAAAAGAAAATTTTGCAAAGAAAAGTGATCCCGAGTCCGTAAAGTGTTAATGTACAGTCGTGGAAAAAAAAAAAAGTAAACACCCCCTACTAACTCCTCAACAAATCATCATAGAAGAAAGTGACTGGTACCGAACGATTGGAAATAAAGTCTACTTTTAAATGATGTATATAAAATTTTCTTAGGGGATCATCTACATATTAAAACGAATCCAAACTTCATTTTTTTCAATAGCAATACCCAATTTTAACGAGATATTTAAAATCTTCGGTTCAAACTATGCCTAGACACCAAATTTCAAGTCATTTGAATGATAAGTTTTTGAATTATAAACATTCAAAATTGAGTGCTTCTAATGTTAAATTATATTTTCATATTTTTATTTATATCTCCCGAAATTATGCTCCTAATGTGCTAATTTTTTTGTGGTAATAATACTAATATACCCAAACATAAATAAGCTGAATTTGCAATTTTTATAATTTTATGATATAAATTATGAATTATGAAATTAATATTTGAAAAAATTATGAATTGCAACCTACAATTTTTTTGATGGATTTAGATTTATTAAGTCCTGCTTTATGGAAATTCAAAAATTTCACATTTTTCTTCCAAGTAGTTTTCAAATTATGCTTAAAAAACGGCAAAATGATGGCTTAAGGGGCCGGCTATGATGGAAGTGAGTAGACATTTTGAAATTTATTCTGCCGTACTGTAATCTAACATGCTTCATTGACTCCTTGAGTGGCGCTTAAGGTGCCTTGATCAAGGAAGCGGCTCTCTCGGTTAACAATCCAGTACGGTACTTCAATTTGGATACAGCCCTTAAAATACGCTCGTTTTAAAATAATTAATTTCTCGGAAACTTATGGTACGAATTGCATAAAAATTCGTTTTTAGGCTAATGGAAGGGTGTAGAGTTCATTTATGCTGTCAGAATTTGGTACTGCTATTAAAAAAAAAAAGTTATGGTTCGTTTTAATATGTAGGTGGCCCCCTAAGCCAATTTTATATACATCTTTTAAAAGTAGACTTTATTTCCAATCGTTCGGTACCAGTAACTTTCTTGTACGATAATTTGTTGAGGAGTTAGTAGGGGGTATTTACTTTTTTTTTTTCCACGACTGTACATGGGTATAAATATTTTTTTGATGACAAATACGTTAAGGGGGGTCCGGGATACAAAATCTTCAAATGTTCTAAAAAACTTTTAATACATAATTTTTTTTCTGGTTTTTTTTCTTCTGCTTAAAATGACGTTTGAAGTATGTTTCTATCTTAATTAGAACAGGAAATATTAATTTTTTCGTTTTGGTTGTTTTCGAAATATAGCTTTCAAGCAAATGATTGTCATGGAATCTACTTCTTGTGAAAATGCGCTTTTTTCATGATGGTTTTTTTTCACTATTTCTCGTATTTAAATTGTTATAAGTCAAGAACCGTTAAAGGTAAATGGTTCAAACTTGGAACATGTATTTTTCAATTGCTTTACTTTATTTTGATTCAGAAAATTTGAAAAAAAATATTTACTTTTGAAAATATGATTTTTTTTTAAGTTACATCATTTAAATTTTTTTTTTTTACTTTAAAAAATTTTAATATTTTTTAATTAATATTTTTTAAAATGCTGAATCAAAATCAAAACTTATATATTTCTCTTTATTTCAATGAAAAAAAATTGAAATTCTACAAATAAAATTTCGAGTTACAGCGATTTTAAACTGACTCACTTTTTAAATAAATTTTAAATTGAAAGAAAAAATATTATGAGAAGTTTTGTCATGTGATTTTGAATACAAATAATTCGTTTAACCGTCACAAAAAGATTCAAAATTTTGACTCAATAAATAAAAACTATTTTAAAATGTACCCTCTTAAAAGAACTTTACGTTATAATAATTCATTGTGATGTATGCGCTTGCAAAGATCTCATGATTGCTTCAATGTTCGGATCTGTATTGAAAATCGCAAGCCGCAAGTTATCCCCTGAATCCAATCCAGATTGATATTTTGTTTTAATGGCAACTAATTATAAAAAGCCGGTCTCGTTTAAGTAGGTCCAATACAAGCTAAACAAAAATATTAATTGCCTTTTTCTTCAAATTGGCGTATTCGTTTCCAGTTGATAACCAAAATTTTTGGCAACATCTAAATTGAAAAAGCTGTCGCAAAGATGGCATTTGCAAAGCGTCACACGGACTCATGTTGCATATGAATCTCACCCGAGAGCAAAAAGAGGACATTTTAAATAAACAATCATTTTTTTTATTACTATGTCTGTTGGTTGCCGTAGTATAGGTATCGTATGCAAATACAGACAATGGTTTTCGTAAAAAATATAGTTATATTTTGTACAAATAATGTTATCTCATTTTACTGTTTTACTGGCACCTGATACTTTTTGAAGAAAAATCTTATATTTTTATTGTGAAATAAATTTCTTTGAATTTGGCTATCCACAAAAATTTTCTCGCGAACCGTTTGGGGGTCGCGACCCACGGTTTGAGCACCACTGCCCTAGGTAATCCCCAAGATGCATCTTTCGAAGTTCCAAGGTGAGGCATGATATTGTGGAGTCAAAGTTAGCGTGGGAGTTAGCGTTGTTTATGTTTACATCTTCTATACATTAAGTTTCTTAGATTTGGCAGGAAGATTGCTTATAAAAGTAGCAATGATCAATTTTTTGCAAGAAATATTTATATATAGATTAAGTTTGGTTAATTCATTGAAGAGGAGGTTTCAGTAAAACACTACTCTGCCCAGAGACTTCTTCCAAACGTTCGTATCTTATACCACGTGATATTAACGATATGCTGCATTCATGCGCGTTTTTGTAAATTTCATGACTCTACTTTCTGTATAAGAAAACCTTGAAATATAGGTAAGGGACTTATTCAGTAAAGTAACAAAGAATATTATATGTATTTTTTGTTTCTTAAACAATGTTATATCAAGTAAAAAAAAAAAAAAAGGTTGCATAATTGTAGTCGTAGATGGGCAGAATGCCATATTATATTTATTGCACAAATACTATCAGAATTTTTTTTCTCCAAGTAATATAACATCTTTCTATTGATTTAACAGTAACGCTATTCTACAAATAAACAACAACAAAAGAAAGTTTTCTTTCCTTCAGTATATACTATTTTCAAGTATATTAATTACTATTAATCCATGCATTTAATATCCTTCACAAAATTTTATTTTTAAAAATGTTCCCAGTGAATGGCTTTTAGTCTGCCACTTTTTAGGAGCATGGATGTTTGTTTGACTTGCTTTTAAATAACGCAAGTATGTGTGTTGAATGTTATTGTTGTATAACGTTCAACTCTTGTTCTTTTAAGTGAAGCGTATACATAGATATTTATAAAAAATATAAAGAAAAAGGCCAAATTTCATGTATAATCTGTCATTTTTCCATTTTAGATATTTTCTTTTCTAACTTATGTTGTTTTGCTTTATTCAACTTAGAATTAACTTTCTTAAATATTTTATTGATAAGGGTTTTAGATTTGTAATTATGGAATAGCCAGTTCTTTCTCTTTAACCACATGACATACAAAAATGTCTCGGATATGTCACACTACCGACCGACCGCTGATTTACCATTATGACTTTTTGATGACACCCTTGTCTTTTACGTTAGTGAAATGCGGTCAGCTTTATTATACTTAAGCATTGGCATGATCGAAACTTTTTATTTTAGCTGGAATTAAAGATATTATATGCAAGAACAGTTCTAAGAAGGGCATAACCTGATCATAAACTTTCTCCCCTGAATAATGAAAATGTTTAAAACACAACACATTCTGTTGCATATTTATATACATTACTACATATTTGGAGAACTGCCATACAATTAAGTAGATAAATATTTTTTATACGAAAATACCGGTATTAAAAAATATGAGGAGTTGGCCGTCTTGCATTTGAGATGCAAGGATAGATCCAAGGAGTAGTCAATGGGAGCTAATACAACTAAAAAAAGCTTTTACGGTATATTATGCGTAATCTGTACACACACCACATAATATCGTAAATTTAGTTAAGCGTGAAAATGAATAATTTAACTGAAAACACACTTACTGCAATTACCGATATAATTACCGAATAAACGATAACATATCAGAATACTTTTGTACGGCCCTATAAAAGAACACTAAGTATTATACGCCATATTTTCTATACGGTAAATGTTATCGCGTACCTCAATAACATATATCAATTTTATAAAGCTCACTTTAAACATCTGCTACCAACAGACAGTTATGAAATCGAGTTCGTTTGCGTGTCCCTATAAATAAACAGTATAAATACTAAACGCACTATTTTCTATACGAGACATGTTGCAATGCGTGTCAACCGTACATATCAATTTAGTAATGTTTGAAATTTTATAATATCACTAAAATGTAGTTGAAATAATTATTGCCTATAGACCATATATAATATAACGGAGTACTTTTGATTGTTCCTGTAAATGAAATGAAAATTCTACGTACTCCGTCTTCGATAAAGAACATGTCGTCATAAACTTCATGTTCATTTCGAGTAATTTACGACAGTTAGAGCATGAAAAAACAGACAGACAAACGTAATTCATTATATATAAGTGTTGGCCTAATAAAAAGTGGACACGTGTGATTGCGTCAGAATGACTACAGCAGCGCCACCAAACAGGTATATAAAGGGCGGTAGGAGGTGTGCACTGTATACGGCGTTCAACAGTGTAGCCTGTTCGCGATAGAGGAAACTGATCGTAAGTAAAATTGTGCCATACTTGGATGCGTCTAGATCGGAAGAATGTTGGTGGATGATGGTGTGAACCGTTACTTTACTCAGGTTGAGTTCGTCACTATTGTCACGGGTCTAAACTCTTCGATTAGCTCTGATCATTTCACCAACGGTGCCAATGCAGTCGTTGGCGATCATGATGCTTGCTTGGGCCGGTTTTGGCAGATTCGATATCGTTTGCTGCCCTTCACGAAAACTTTTACACCAATTGTTGACAGTCGTTCGACCTAAACAATGCTTTCCATAGACTGTCATTATTCGTCGATAGATGTCCGCATTACGCTCACTATCCGCGTTGTTCCGATTTGAACGCATCCACTTTATTTTCGATCAATTTCCTCTACCACGAACAAGTTTCACTGTTGAATGTTGTATGCAGTGCACACTTCCTACCGCCCTTTATATACCTGTTCTGTGGCGCTTCTATAGCTGCAGTGATTCTGACGCAAATGGGCGCATTCATAACCCAGATATACTTCCACATATTGATATATTTTATTACATTCATATAATTATGCAGCCATATAGTTCATAACCCAGATCTTGAGCGCTGGCTCCCCTTGTATAGCTATCAACCCTTTTTGCACTGGCGGCACTTTTACATACCATTAAAGAACATTTAATATAAAATTTATTTAATCCGCCGTTAATTGTAAAAGTATTTTGTACTTTTCATACAAAATAATTTGCTCCATCACATTTAGAAATCACAGAAAAACAGTCGAAGCTCAATACTTTATAAAGTGGTAATTTTCTCAAGTGCAGCTTTTCTATAACTAAAATATTTCGTATGAAAAATTTACAACTACAAAAACCTTTCCATTTACAGATCATCACAATACATTTATTTACTACATTGTCTTTTTAAATTATGATATTATCAACACCAATTTCTGATAATTAATAAATCTAATTAATCTTCTAAATATTTTAATGATGCTGTTTATTCGTCTGCACAGAAAAATTACTCTTTCCAAGCATATGAGAGAACTGTTAATTGAAGCATACAATAGATCTACATTAGTGAAATTGATTTTATAGCGAATATTATCTTTTATTACTCCTCTAAAGAAAATACTGAATTTCGGAAAAAATATGTTTAATGCGGAAAAAGTAGGTTGAACTGCATTTTGATTATTATAAGTGAAATACAATTGAGCTTTTTGAAGTGGAACAGATCTTTTACACGTTGTTCTTTTTAAAAATATTAAAAAAATACCTTTTATTATTATTCGTTTTAGGTGGTCTGCCTCGTGAACCAGAAGCTCCTAAAGTCACAACTCCTCAAACGAAGGTTGAAGCCAAAGAAGGAGGCTCGGCTTTGCTTGAATTGACTGCTACTGGTTTCCCAAAACCAGTCATTACATGGTTAGCTATTAATGTTTCTTCATTTTACGAACAAATAAAATAATAATAATAACACAAAGGAGTTTAAAATAAGGAATAAAACAAATAATTATTTTGCAAAACTCAAATGATATAAACATTTAAGAGAATAAAAAGTATGTTAAATAGAAAAATTATACAGTAAACGTTGGCTTTTATAAACTCTCAGAGACTACAACCATACGAGGTCTGCCTGATACCTCTCCGACCTTGATTTTTGCCGCACGTAGTAGTGATTGTACAGCGGCGCCACGGTGCACATTGGAAGGAGACAGCTTAAGGAGCATGATTAAATACTAACCCCCCCTCGCGTTCCGGTGAACCAGTCATTGCCTGCTGGTTGCCGAGTGAGGTGCTAACATACATATTCGTCGGATTTTGATTTCTCTCAAGATGACTGAACGAGTTGAGTCTGAACTAACTTGTTTACTTAAGATATTCTCTTTTGCATTATTAACTGAAAAATCTCCGTTACAATATTCTGGAAGTGTTGGAAAGTGTTTCATAATCTATGCTTGACGCGTTAATTTTCTTTCTTGCTATGTAGTTCAGTGATGTGTGCAGTCGAATAATGTTAACACTATTACAGGTCAAAAGATGGACAAGAACTGAAGATGGGAGACAAATGCGTGCTGTTACAAGAAGATGAAGAAACATACACCATGGCCATCAAGAATCTTACGCCCGATGACACTGGAAAATATGCAGCTGAAGCTATAAACGATATGGGAGAAGACAAAATTTCTTACGACCTTATAGTTACAGGTATGTTTATTAAATTAGAAAGATATATAAACGACAGGTATTTGTCAAAAATCTTTGGACTATGATACGTACGTTTACAGGAAGTATTACAACTGCGTGTGTTAATTCTCAACAAGATACGTATTCAGTGTTGATCGCTATAAAACATGTATACAATGACAAGAATAAACTGTGTGGATGTGCCAATCCCAAAATTTTCTTTTTTCTCATACATCTTAATATTTCAAAAATTAGTTACAGATGTTAATACTTCAATATTATTAGTTCAATACTATAGCAGTTTTGATTTATTAAAATCAATAGTTTTTCGTTATTCTGTTGTACATCAGCTGTTTGCGAATAACCGGCATAGCAGGACCCGAGTTCCCATTGCTGCACGAGCCGCCGATGGACAATAGACCAACAAAAAATCGAAAACATTATAGAAATATCGCTATTTTCGGTGGAATATTTCCAAATTCAAGGAGAACATGTTGGCCATAGCCAAAAATATAAGCAAAAATGTTGGTTCAATTCTATGCATAAATTAAAATACTTTCGATGGTACACAATAAATGAAATCGTACAAAAATCGCTATTACAGCGACGCCTTCGGACGAAATATTTTTAAATTCAAGGAGAAACTGCTGGCCATAGTCAAAAACATACACAAAAAAATTGGTTCAGTTCTATGCATAACTTCGTACACTTTTATGGTACAATAATGAAAATGGCACAGACATCACTATGACAGCGCCCCCTTCCGGCAGAATATTTCCACATTGAAGAGGACTTACTTGCTATAGCCAAAACATTACACAAAATTTTTGGTTCAGTTCTATGCATAACTTTATACGCTTTTCGATGCTACAATAATGAAAACGGCACAGACATCGCTATTACAGTGCCCCATCCGGTAGAATATTTCTATATTGAAGGAGGACCTGCTTGCTATAGCCAAAAACATACGAGAAAAATTTGGTTCAATTGTATGCATAACTTCATACACTTTTTGATGGTACATTAATGAAAATGGCACAGCCATCGCTATTACAGAGCCCCCTTCCGGCGGAATATTTTCATATTGAAAGAGGGCCTGCTGGCCATATCCAAAAATATACACACAAAAAAAAAATTGTTTCAATTCTATGCATAACTTCATACACTTTTCGATGGTACAATAATGAAAAAGGCACAAAAATCGCTGTTACAGCGCCCCCTTCCAGCAGAATATTTCCATATTGAAGGAGGATCTGCCTGCCATAGCCAAAAACATACATAAAAAATTTGGTTCAGTTCTATGCATAACTTCATACACTTTTCCATGGTACAATGGGGACAGACGGACATACGGACATACAGACATTTTACATAAACATGGTTTTTGGGATATCTGACCTCTGAAACGTGTAAATCCGTCGAAAACCGGAAGCCGAAAAAAAAACAAACAGTGGCACTCCGGGAGTGCCAATAGAAGTGAAAACTTCAACAATTACGTGTGTGTTTTTTTAATCGTCAGGAAACGTTTTATGCGTTGAATTGTGTAGCAGCACTAATGAAAGCATCTGGGGACACGGCAGTGCCCCTGCCAAGTCTTGAAAGCACAGCCGTAAGCATCGTTTTCTGGAAGCAACTCAGGGTACTTTTGACCCCCAATATCTTTGTGTTGGTGATTCCCAGAAACTTGAAACTTCGTAAATCTAAAGTAATGTGGAAATGGAACTAAATGCTGAAATTTCACGTTTCTATCTTTTTTATTTCAGAAGATATATGAACTTAAACTTTCGCCTTTTCGACACTGATTCACCGATCATCAAAACTCAGAGGTACGACCTGTAACCCTAGAATCTTGAAATTTGGTATGAAGGTAGTGTTTGGGATACAATGAAAGGGAAAATTTAAAAAATCCGGAAAATTTGGATAAAAAGTCGAAAAATCAAAAAACCGAGAATTTGGCAGAGATGTGATATACGAACCAGGTTTGGCGCGATTTTTTAACGTCAATTTGGCGAAAGCCCGTTTTCCAATACCAGTTACAATATATATTTTTAAATTATTTTCTATTGTTTTAAAAAGTAAACAACAATAAATAAACGGTAATTTCATTAATAACTATAGAACAAAACAATTGTACAATTAAAAAAAATAAAATAAAAGTAAATGAACAATTTATTAATAAATAAGCAACAGTAGCCGGGTTACCTTGTAAAATAAAGTAACGCCATTTTGGTGTCAATTAGGTACCCAAGTGCGTATCTGACATCTGTGCCCCGTATTTTATCTTCCGTAATCGAAATTCCCGCCAATACTGTTGGTCATTGACCAGACCATCAACACGATAAAATACAGCGTTATTGGTTTTTAGTTACACTAAATAGGTAGGTCACGAATACGGTATAATTCATTTTAACTGACGAAAAACAAAATAATAATTTGTTTTAGCAATACGCCGGGAGAAAAAGTGAGTTTTAGCTTCCTTCTTCTTTTGCGGATTGAGCTGAAGAGGGAAAAGTTCCTGTCATTCACCGCTTGGCGCGCTAGTGTCTATGTGTCAAAATGCTAGCATGTCGGTTACGTTACAGTGTCTCGAAATCAGTGGTTTTTCCCCATCTCAAAAAAAGCTCAACGCGCCTAAAAAAGTTTTCACTTCAAAAATTTCGATTACAATAATTTTTTCTATTGAAGGCAGAAGAAAGTAAAAACTAAACTTTTATTAGTAGATTTTATCTACATGCCATAGTGTTTAAAATTAATCTATACTAATGTTATAAAGAAAAAAACATTAGTTTGTATCTAAAGGGGTACCTAGAATTACCGAATCGTTTTCAAATATAATAGTGGCAAAATGGTGGTGCCAGTCTATGGTCAAACACAGGATAAATTTTATGTTGGTATTATAACCCACAAGGGGATGTAAGAGCAAAACGATTCTAAAATTGTGATTTCTTTGTTACTGTTTTTGCTTAAAAATTGAAATGGTGTTACTTTTAGATGTAAATGCTTGGTAAGAAGAGTTTCTAAAAAAAGTTTCTGGAAATTTAAAATGGTGTAATGAGCGAAAAATATTTTTAAAATGTTCTAAATTATGTTTTATTTAGAATTATTAAATCTAGAAGCTTGAAATTTAATATAGCTCTTACTGTAAAGACGTAAAGCTCTCACGGAACAGTTATTGAAAAATTCGAAATTTAAAAGGGTGCAGGAGCAAAAAACCGCCCCAAAATAGCGTTTTCTGTGACACTGTTGGTGCTAGAAACATGAAAGGATTAGGGTCCATAAGCCGTTTTTTTGGCCCATGAAACAGACTAAAATTCAATTTTGTTATACTGACTTAATTATTTCATTTTTTAATATTAGAAGGTTTATCCTATACGATTTCAACAATAGTTTTTGTGTTTTTTTTTTCAGATTTATATGACTTACACAAGCTGAAATTTCGTATTTTTCGTAGTTTGGAGGAAAAATAAGCAATTTCTCTTAATTTCACCTCAATTATTTATATGAGCGCAATCGTGCCACACTTTATTCTTGACATATACTATAAAACATATCAAAATATACAACGTATGTCAAAATAAATGTGATGCAAAGTTGCGCTCATAGTAAAATATTAAAAATAGAGAGTTAAGAGCCTACACTAGTCACTCAAAAAGACCCGGATGATAATGTTAATCCTATGGGGAAGTTATTTTCAAATATCGCACTTAAATTTTGATATTTTTGGATGATTTTTTTGCATGGGATAGCTGAGGACGATCTACCAACGGGCTAGTTTTTACTTTTTAACCATTTGGAAAAATGGTTATTGTTCTCGTCAGGGTAGGAAATCAAAAGCATATCTGAAGGTTTTTTATTGGTTTAATCCGCATTTTATTCGTTTTCTGATTGGTTTATACAGTAATCTCTATTGCCCTTTACTTTCAACAGAGATGGATACCTTCTGTTGCCACTATGACAAAAAAGTAATAAAAACTACAAAAAAAATTAATAACTCAGAAACAAATTGAGATACAGCTTTCAAACACATTACATTTAAAAGTACATTTTTTTCTCTATCCTACCATGTAAAAAGTAATATTGTCGGAGTTTAGAAGTTTAAGAATGAAATTTCATTTAAAATTGGTGTCAGATTTCTTGGAAATCTGATGTTGGAAAAGCCTTTTCCCGAACAGCCAATGAAATGCTTGGATAAGTTTCAGGTGGATAATACGTATGAGTCGCAGGCGATTTTTGTCGCTTGGAATTTTTACGTGTAATAACACTATTAGTGTTTAATTCATGGCGTACGTAATGTATGATCAACTCCGTGCGATTTTTTATGTCTTAAATTTTAGTCTTTGAAAAAATCATTTTCCAAACGGTCGTTGTAATTTGTTAAATTGCTTTTTTGATTTTGGTTTCATATTTTTTTTTTTAAACTGCTTTTACTTTCGGAACCGGTTTGAACCGGTTCTGAAATTGAAACTATCCTAATATAAAAAAACTATAACCAAAATCGAGTGGCTTTTTGAGTGGCTAGTGTAGACTCTTAAGTAACTGCATTCCTTCAAGTCACTAAGAGACTTTAGGATGCAGCGACGTGTTTAAACGAGTTAAAATTAACGTAACTATTGCTAATAATACTTGTGTTGCTTACGTGTGATACTACTAAGGATAATATTTTTTAATTTAATGTGATAAAATATATTTAAGAAAAATAGTGCTGTGTTGTACATCTACAATTGACCCAGGATTGATAGTAAATAAGTGACTTTTTAGTGCGAATGAAAAGTATATCGGGATTTTTGAATACTAACAACTTAATATTTACTGGCGATAGTGATAAATGAATTAAAATGGATAAGAATATATTATGTGGTGGCTGTTCGAGGAGAACAAAGTTGGAAAAGGCAAGGCGCCTTACGAATCTTTATGCCGTTTCAGTACTATAGGGATAAACGTTCCGGTTTTGTCAAAACTTCCTAAATGTCATGCAGAAGTGTATCGGCATAAAAAATTGCATCAAGAAAAAGTATGTATTTCTCTATTAATTTAGGAAATGTGCAAGATGACCAGAGTTTATCATCCACATCGGGTAATGACATAGATACAGCCTTATCTAGTGAACAATCTTCTACTAATATAAGTACAACAGACATAAATTTAAGCTTAAAAAGAACAAGTAGTACTCACTTAATCTGCATAATATGCAATTCTACACGGAATATTCGAAGGATCACGCTAAGGGCACGAAGTCATGCATTTGTTAACTCGAATGTAATGATACCGCTTGGAGCTATGGGAAAATTGAAAATAGTCTCTAAATCTACTACTAATATATCTAAAATGGAATTGGACAACTTATTACAAGAAATACGGAACATTGCTCTCAGGAAAGACCTCGATTTCGATAATGTTAAATCCTTATCTGAATACGATTATTATCAATTAGCAAATGTTACTAAGAATGACTTTGATATCTTGTTAACTGAATTAAGAGCAAAATCCGTTCTGCTTCTACAGTTGCTAAAAGAATTTGTCTAGCTATATTGTTAGTTAAACTACGCACTGGTCTTTTGCATTCAATCTTATGAGTTCTGTTTAAGGTAAACAGGACAGCCATCGGAAAATGCATTCGTGCAGCTACTAAGGCACTAATGTCGAAATTCTTTCCATTACACCTGGACTTGGAACATATAAGTCGTGCAGATTTCATAAATAAGCACACAAGAGAAGCTGATAAAAAATTTTTTGCTGAGAACAAAGATGACGTTGATATTGTAATGGTCGATGGAACTCACATATATATCAAGAAAAGTGGTAATCATCTATTTCATCCGAGGACATGCATAAACATAGGCTTCTTGTGAAAACAATGATTTTCGTTAGTACAACAGGATACATCTTGGAAGTTTTAGGAACATACTACACTGATGGAAAAAATAATTACTCATCTATACTGAATTTGGTTATCGCTTCTAAATCTTCCTGATTTAGGAATTGGCTTAAATCTAATGATGTTTTCATCATCGATCGCGGATGCAGAGACGTTATAAGATTCTTTGGAGATTTTTGTCTGATTGCAAAGATGCCACATTTCTTGCAAAATAAAAATAAGCATACTTGCAAAGAGGCGAATGATGAAGAGGTGATGAGGAATGAGCATCTGTTAGGTGGGTCATTGAAGCCGAAAATGTTTTAATAAAAAGATGGAAAGCTTTAGACTAAGTGATGTCCAATTCGCAATTACCATTGTTAGGTGATTTTGTGCGCATTATCTGTGCCATTTGTAATGCTTTTCGACCACCTAGAATCAAGCAAAATAATGTTGATGAGATTGTTTCTGAAAGAATGATGAAACTACTGAAACAACCCAATTAATTAAAAACTTTGGTAGAGTCTAAAAACTGGATGAGACGACAAATAGTTTGGCAGAGAATGAAAGCACAAACATTGACGGATTTTCCTAGATTAACGCTCAATGACTTGCGTAACTTAACAATTTGAGTGTATTAATCAAAGCAAGGAAAATCTTATACTGAAAAACATCTGCAGGATTCCGGACTTTATGAATTATTTGTTCATAATGAACGTAATGATATTATGAGTGTTCATCTACAATCGACACACACGTCTTCGAAGATATATAACGCATTCATTCAGTACAACAACTGTTATTCTCCGCCAATTAATTCTTGGTATTGTCAGTGGAAAGTAGAAGCCCGTCTAATGTGTTGTTGTGCACAATTTGCAGCTGTTTTGTGGTACTTGGGATACCAAAGGCATGGCAGAAGAAAAGCCTCACCTCACTCTGCTGATTACAAGGATTGTGTTCTGGACGCTGACACTTCTCATTGGTCAGAAAATGAGCAGTTTGTCACAAAAGAGCTTGATTAAGTTTGATCAGTTTTGTTTTGATCATATTTTGCATGTTTTGTTCATCCTGTAATGTTTAATTAATATTCTAATATCTTAAAATATTTAATGCCATGTCTACTTTATGTCATGCAATAGCATGTTGTTATTAAAGTTTTCAACTTGTCTACTCTATAAATTATTTAAAAACAACGTTTAAACACACAATAAAATAAGTTGATTTGATCATACGTATACGTTTCGTGAGTACTAGGACTCACATCCTCAGTGTAAAAAACTTTAAAAACAATATCCCCCCAATTACATGAACGATGAAAACCCAAATGGTAAACAAAATACCAAAAGACCATCAAGTTCTAACAGCCAATGAAATTAATGCGGAAGTGAAGTGTCGTGACACAACAAATCCACTCAGAAAGTTGAGATGTATGGTGTACTAGATAAATCATTAACCAAGGAGTCTTTAAATTTATGGATAAGTAGAGCCTCAAAAAAGTCTAAATCAAGAAATGCATCACTCCTCTGGATTTAGACTTTTTTCAGGCTCTTCATATCAATAAATTTAAAGACTCCTTGGTTAATGATTTATCTAGTACACCATACATCTCAACTTTCTGGGTGGATTTGTTGTGTCACGACACTTCACTTCCGCATTAATTTCATTGGCTGTTAGAACTTGATGGTCTTTTGGTATTTTGTTTACCATTTGGGTTTTCATCGTTCATGTAGTTGGGGGCATATTGTTTTTAAAGTTTTTTACACTGAGGATGTGAGTCCTAGTACTCACGAAACGTATACGTATGATCAAATCAACTTATTTTATTGTGTGTTTAAACGTTGTTTTTAAATAATTTATATTTCCACACAAGTTCTGTATTTACTATTTGTCTACTCTATATTTATAATTTATATGGCCTACCCTAACACATACATAAATATAAGCATCAAACTCTTTTGGGCCAAAAACGCCGCTTATGGACCCTGATCCTTTGCATTGTGGTTATTTTTAAGATGTAAATGCTCACTAAAAACGTATGTTAAAATATTCGAGATTTTAAAGGATCAAATGATTCAAAAATGCTGCATACGATCAGAGATGATCATGATTAAGCTGAAACTATCGAGGCTAGAAATTTTTAATTTAACATGCAGGTTTCTATTAACACGTGATGTTCCCAACGAAACGTTCTTCAAAAATTCGAGTTCCAAATGAAAGGAAAACGCTATACCGTTGTATTTTCCCTACGATTTCGTTAAAACTGTTAGTCTAGGATAGCTACTTTTGGCATAGAGGTAACGTTTAAAACGTACATGAGCAGCAACGATGTTTTTTTCTTAAATTTAAATTTGTAAAAAATGAAAAGATTAGAAAAATCAATTGTTTGTCATGTCAGTGTTACATACAACTTTTCTGAGCAATGGGGTAAAACGCAAATACTGGTAACTGCTATAATTAATTAAAATGATAGTAATAAAAACCTGATTACAAATTGTTCAAGAAAGTATTTCATATTTATCCTTTCGCCGCACAAAAATGACGGTTACGTATACTAAACCAATGTTATTTAACTGTATTTAATTTTTATCTTAATTCAAGTTATACTAATACTGTAAGAAGAAATAATTGTTCGTTTGTAGAAAAATGATTCTAAAATTACTGGACAGATTTTAAATGTTACTTCACTGTACGGTAGCTCATGAGCAGAGTTCACTGCGTTGCATCTTATTAAGTTCTCATCCCAACTCCAATGTCTTTGCAAATTCAGGGTTTTGAATTGCCAAAAAATAATTGGAAATAACACATATGGTCAATAAAAATATGTTGTCGCGAAAATGGCGACATTCTATCGTTAAGATTTAATCGGCGATTTATATAAGCGAAGAAAATAACTTCGAAAGCGTTAACTCTGTCACTAATAATAATAGTTTTTATTGATTCATTTATATAGTACTATATATGTTAGGTTGACCTATTAATTCAAATTATCAGATATTAAAATTTTATCGGTATTAAAATTAAGTGAAATTATTTTTATCGGTATTAAAGTACGACAGAACTTTTGCATCAACTTAATAGCATAGTATATTTGCTGATTAAACATGAATATTGTATACACCTTTTAATTGATAAGATATTATTATATGAAATATTATCCATCCATGGAAATAAAGATAGAAAATAAGACATTGTTATAACTAAATGTTGAGTGTATTTATTAGAAGAATACGCAGTATATGCAATAACATATACAAAAAATTAAACTATAAAGAAATAAAAATTCTTAGTTGGTTTTTTGTTTGCTCTTAAATCTAAAAAAATACATTATCAGAAAAAAATAGTTGCGCATTTTAAAAATTTACATCTCATGCATAATGTAAGCATTCCTGTTTTTTTTCTTTTTTTAAGTAAAATAATGAAAAGAGATTTAAATTCATAATATCCATTATTTTAAATTAATGACGTATATTTTTTTTCTATGCAAGGTCCACCCAAGTTTAAGAAACAAATGGAAGATACAACAGCGGTGTTGGATGAAGATGTTGTGTTCTCTGTTGACATTGAAGGATCTCCAGAACCATCCATTACATGGTAAAATATGTTTCAAGATTGTGTTTGCTTCACCTGGAATTTTTAGGTAGATTCTGTAAGAAACACAACCTATTACATTCTCCCCTATGTTGGAATTTCTCAAAAAGTTTGCAGATCTACGCCGATCACGACCTATAGAACTCAAAACCACGCCCAGTTCACCAGTACGCCAGATCCATAAAGAGAGATCTATCTATCTATGTATATATATCACTTTTTTATGGACACGATAACTTCAATAATTCGACACAAGTCTTTTCCAGACTGACACATAAAATAAAGGGGCAGAAAATTTCGATCAAGTTCGTTAATCGCCAAAATCGGCCCAAGAGGACGGAGAGTGGGAATAGGGAAGGGTTTTGTAAAAAAAAACCCGTAACTTCTTAATTATGATACATATGAAATCAGTTTAAAGTTATTATTACTTCTAGGAAAAGGGCCAAAAATGTATGTATAACAGATTTTTGATACCATTAAAAATGGTCTCAATGAGCAAAAAAATAAGGATTTAAGGAGAAAAAAATTCATAACTTCGCCAATTCACAAGACCAAATCCACTTAAATTTATCATAAATCTTTTTAATATTATCTACAACTTTTATATTGATTAAAATTGATTAAAATTTTGATTAAAATTGTTAAACTGGGTTTATCTCTAATCTTGAATTAGTTTTTGTTGGTGGAATTAGTACTTCGAAACAACTAAATCCACGCAACTTCGAAATCTACCTGTAGGCCGAGCCCGAAGGAATTTTTTTTTATTTGAATTACGTTGTTGGAGTTACGTAGGCAATATAAATTTCAAAAGTGTTTAAAATAATGTACGAATTAAGATTATGTTGGTGAAATAGTCCTGCATTATTTTTCACAGAGTTACAGTTCTTATAAAACAAGTTCTACAACAAGTTCTAAAACCGAGTTCAATCGTCTTTACTGCCAGAAAGCTTCGAAATTCCTTAAAATTCCAATTATCATAAGGCGTTAAGTTTTGGTCATAGAAAAAGGAAATTTTACTATTTTATTTGTCAGGTCATGAAGAAATTATTTCTAAATATAACTTATAGGACCCAAGGACCGTATAGATATTTAAAGAGTGTGACTTTTTGAAAATTAATGGCAGGGCTATTTCACAATCTAATCTTTCGTATTTTGACCACTTTTTCAATTTATATTGAATACGTTTTTCCAACATATAAAAAATTAAAGCGCATTTCAATCTTTTTGAAACATCCTGTATATATGTATATTATGTATATATATATATATATATATATATATATAAGCTCAGAAAGATCAAAAGTAAAACTAAAAGTAAAAAATAAAAATAAAAATAAAAATAAAAATAAAATCCATGCGATAAGCGCTACAGCTGCATATAACCACACAGATTATATATAGCACATTATGTTTTAAATGCGTTTGTCGGACCCAGAATCCTGCACCATAAATAAACTAAGTATAACCATAAAACATGCAAGAAATTTAAACAGATATAACCTGAACAAGAAAAAACAACAAAAGGCTGTGGCCTCTTCAGCGGTGGGCATTATAGAAAGCACAGCAATGTTTCAGATTAATTACAATTTACAACAAACTATTATTCAGTAGTGGCAGTGGGTTTCGGCCAGAGTGTCGCAAAGCATAAATCAAATGCATTTGATTTATGCTTTGCGACACTCTGGCCGAAACCCACTGCCACTACTGAATAATAGTTTGTTGTAAATTGTAATTAATCTGAAACATTGCTGTGCTTTCTATAATGCCCACCGCTGAAGAGGCCACAGCCTTTTGTTGTTTTTTCTTGTTCAGGTTATATCTGTTTAAATTTCTTGCATGTTTTATGGTTATACTTAGTTTATTTATGGTGCAGGATTCTGGGTCCGACAAACGCATTTAAAACATAATGTGCTATATATATATATATATATATATAATAAAGATGAAATCTCAAATATATGAACAAATGGTAAAGTTCTAAAGATGAACAAGATATGAACATAGGAAACAAGTATGTAAAATAAGAAACTATGAATAACCCACAGAATCATCAGAGGTGCTTGTTGGTTAATTCATAGTGAAGATGCGTTATTTCATCCAATTTTGTCGGCATTAAGCCTAAAATGACAAAAATTGGCATCTAATAGCGCATCATAAAAGAAATTAAATAAAATACCAAGAGATCTAAAGAAAGATACACCTCACACAGGATATTAAAAATTATAAAATCACAATACCTGAATTATATACAAGGATTCAAAACATCATAAAGTTGACTCACAATGTTAAAGCATGTGAGGATGAAAACAGATTTAGGACTATTGGAACATGTGGGCAGCAGTTGCTGAGAAAAAGGACATTGCTGCCAGTTGGTATGAAAAAGGGAAACTATACTGTAATTAGGTTTTAACAAAAATGTTTAGTGCTGCTATCTATACCCATAAACAAATAATATAAAAATTTTGTTTTTAAAGTCAATTCCTACTTAGGTCATCAAAGGAAAATTTAATATAATCCCTTACGCTAATATTAGTTTTTGTTGCATTAAAATATCTCAATTTGTTGATTTTCTATAAGCAAGTAGGTTTACAATGGAAGTCTATGGGAATTTGGCGAAATATTAAGAGATATCGATAAGTTGGTGACACCTTTGGCGACTCATTTTGGTCTCCAAATTTGGCGGTATATCGCCAAGTTGGCGACAAACTTGGCGGTATTTGGCGACAGAATAGGGTCCCCCATATGGTAACCCCCCTTATAGATATCAAGATGCATTAAATGCTTCACTATTCAATGGCCGCCATTTTGTGTCCCACGTAAAACTAAAATTAATTAATTAAAATTTAATTAATGAATTAATATTTGAAAAAACTGTATTAACATCAATTGTCATCCAGTACAAGTTTTAAAAAATTTATTTCAGTTTGATAGGATGAATAATAAGTATTTTATTAACGATTGAAAATTTGAACAAGATACATAAATAAATAAATAAATATAGGAAGAGTGTGAACTAATAGTAGGAATTGAAAAAAAAAATTAGACTAGTTGAAGAAATTAGATTAACATTTATTTAAAGTAGAATCAAAAAATAGGAATAAACTTAATAAGTACTGAGTAAATATAAAATAAAATAAATAAGTATATAAAAATAAGTAAATAGAAGGCCATTAATTAAATTAACTAGTTTTAAAACAAATATTATAAAATAAAAAATGAGTATATAAATAACATTTAAAAAACAATAAGGATTATGTTGAGATAGTAAAATATGGCCTTGTATTATGTACCAATATGTGAAAATTAATGAAAAATATGAAGTTAAATGCATTATACCATTATTTTTTAAAAATATATCCATACAATATATAAGCACACATACATACACATATACATGCTCACACACATATAAACATATAAGGTTTTAAAACTTTTTAGCATTCCCGACCACACACACACACATATATATGACGACGTGAGTTTCAAAACTCGGCTTATCCAAAATTTTAAAAATCGAGTTTTCTCTGTCAATCTGTTTTAATGGCGCCCCTGCATCGAAAAAACACTAAAACCTGCGAAAAAAATGGTTTTATCATGTATTTCTGTCATTGTAAAATCTTGGTTTACAGTGAATAGATGCAGTCACAGGTTTTTCGGAATTTCTCAAAATTTGATTTTCTGGATAAGGCGAGTGTTGAAATTTAGGTCCTCATATATGTATTGTATACAGGGGCGTAGCCACAGATATTTTTTCGGGGGGGAGAATTCGAAAATTTCCCAACTTGAAACAAATTGCTCCAATTTTCGACTAAAATGATATGCACAACGTGTGTAATAATTATAATGATACTTTTGCATAAAACATTCCTTTCCAAAGAAAAATTCTGAAACTGAAAACATAAAAATTCTAATTATGGGTTTGTTTACTAAAAAATAAATACGCTTTTTACTTTCTTCTATCTTTACAAGAAGAAAGTATTGGATTCGTGAAAAAATTGGACTTCCGGTTTTAGACTGATTTATACGTTTTAGTAAGTCCTGAACAGATTCGACTGTTTTTAGAAAATATCTGTCTGTCTATATGTGATACAAATTTTGTGGGCGCTCTAACACAAGAACTAATGCACGAAATTAAAAAAAACTTTAGAGATTCACTTATACAGTCGAACCGCGTTAACGCGAACACTCAAGGGGAAAATTTTTTTGTTCGTATTAAAAGTAGTTCGTGTTATCGGAACTTAACTACATTACATACAACTGGACGAGGCAATCGGAAACAGTTCTTGTTAACGAGGTTTGACTGTACTTGATAAAAATTGGTGCTGATTTGTTTTTGGTGTAAATCGTCCAACAGGTGGCACTGCTATGCGGCATTTTTCACGATTTACATGATTTTAGCGATAATTATACCTCAAAAACTATTGCACGGAATCTGATCAAACGTCATATTCTGTTAAACCTTGACATAATTTGATGCAGATTAGCTTTTTATGTATATCATATACCAGGTGACACTGCTATGCAGCATTTTCCCCGATTTTGCTATAGCAGTATCTCAAAAACTAATGCACGGAATTTAGTCAAACTTCATATTCCACATTATTAGCACTTCCACATAAATAGATCCTTATTAGGCTTGGGTCTATACTGTCCAAAGCTATCGCTTTTGTGCACTTTGAGTAAGGAATTTTGGTTGCAGACATCTAAGAGACTGGGTGCCAAAATTCAATGATTTGTTTGAAAAATGCTATGCTTATATCTCCTTTTTAAATGCACACAATTCAACACATCTATACCTTTAGAGTTTGTTATTATAGGCAAAGAATTGTCATTTAATTTTGGCACTGTGATTGCAAATTTTGCGACATTAACATGTATGGAGTAGAAGAAAATTTGGGATTGGCACATCCGACTAGTTTTCACTTAATATTAATTCTTGTGGTCTTCAAAGAAGCCTACCTGTTAATAACATTGCTTAGTTTAATAAAATTACCTATTTCACTTTCATATTTTAAAAGCATTAGGCTGTCAAGTCTGTCATCCCTCATTGTATCTTGCAATATATATATTTTTAATTTTTATTTGACTAAAGATTCTTTCATTAGATGCAACGCCATAAAGATAAGCTGCTGTGAATGTTAAGGGTGTTCTCAAGTCCAAAAGGGCAATTTTCTGACATAAGTTTTAATTTGTTTTTGTTCGTAATTGCAAGAAACTAGCTGGTGGTGTTGTTCAGAAACTATGTCATTGAGCTGTTTTTTCCATTTTTTTGCAAACGCAATAGATCTTTCAGAAAAGAGTGCCAAAGTGGACGTTTTGAACCGAGTTTCCGCGCGAACGGAGAATAAGCACTCAAGAGCGGACGAAAACGTGTTTGTCATGTGATCCAAAACGCTTATAATTCATTAGGTAATGGATGGATCAAAAAATGGAAAAAACAGTTGTATTCCAAATCACTTCCATGGCCAGGCTTTCCAATTTTATACCTTTCCGTTAAAAAATGAATTTGTAAATGTGTCAAAACGTTTTGTGCTTGTTGGGCAGAGCAGTTAAGAACAGCCTTAAGGTACAAGTATATAGTTTGACGGCGTGACCCAAATAGTCTTTGAACTTCATGGCACGAGTAGAAGGTTTGTTAAGTGAGTTGGGATTTGGTTTATTTCTATTTGACTCTGCAAGTCATGTAAATCCGGTGCCTCATATTCAGGTGGAAACATTATTAACCCTCCGTCTACCAGACGGGTCCATTGGACCCGACAGGTACATACAAAATATTCATTCAAACCAGAAATTTCTTTAAAATAAACTAAGTATATAAACCAGACAAAAATAAGGTAAATAAATAAGTTAAATAGTTTTAAATAAAAATTCTGGTGTAGAACGTTTTATTAAAACTTGAATAAAATTCCCGGTAGATCTAGGGTTAACTTTTCCCTTGCAGAATTGCAATTTAAATATGGAATGCATTGCTGCAATATTTTCTTGATATAGGGAACATTGTCATTTAAGCCCATTACTAAATTCCCGAAATTTTCTTGTATTTCTTATAATTCTTTACTGTAAAACTTATGTGTATCAATGTCCATTGCTGTGTTATTATTTTTATCTATTGCGTTTGGTGAAACCGTTTTCCTACGGTGCTTTCCGAACTCAGCTTCTCCAGTCACATCCTAATATTCATAATTGTTTGTGAGCCTGTCTGTAAGGAAATCTTTAAGAATATCTTAAATTTATTTCTTCAAAATTTTATTCAAGTGCAACGTGACAGTGTTACAGTGCATGTCGATTTTTTCTTCAGTTGATGGACTTCTTTCATGGTCATATTTCTGTTCCAAATTAAAATCGTCCATTTTTTACCTTTTTCATCCTCGAATGGATTTTTAGATGCTCCAAAATCTTGCTCGAAAACTCTTTTTCTATTATGAAGGGTTTATTCGTCCTGAGATTTATAGTAACTTTTTAGAACAGCTTTAAACACAGAACACTGGACTTTTGGATTAAAATTTTATAGACATATATAATAAACGAACAGGACTGATATATATTTCCGCACACAAATAAAAGTAAAATGTGACAAATTTATCTAAACTAACGACTTCTTATATCCACATTTGCTCATATAACGCTTTTAACTTGACAGCGAAGGGTTGACTAGTTTTTGCGGCAAAAAAATCACGAAATGAGTAAAATATTTTCCAAAAATCGCAAAATTAGTCAAAAAAGTTGTGAATACTCATCAAATCTTCTTACCCATAGCTGTGTTTCAAGTAGGTTACTACATTCCTTTCTGTTGTGCTACAAGTGATCTCCAATTTTCAAAAGAAGCTGCAATCCCTTTGGATTAAAATATCTGGATTCTCTTTTGGAAGGAGAAGGGCAGTTAGGGTGAAATTTTTGAGAAAGGAACAAAGTTTTGGAGGAAATAAAGGAACTGGTTAGTCAGTTATTGATGGACAGGAGTAGAGGAATTTAGGTCTTGTATATGTACAATATTTTTGTAGAACTAGAAAATACAATGATAGATTGAGTGTGACTGATTTCTTTTTCTATTTCTTTTGATAATTTAACTTGTTTACTGTTGCAGTACTCAAAATAATCACCAAAACAATAAAAATTTCGTAATTTTTTTACTATTACTTTAAAAAAAGAAAATGTCTCAAAAATCTAGAATTTCCCAACTCTAAGCTCAAATTTCCCAACTTCACATATATTGGGGGGGGAGGCTCCCCCCCCATACCCCCCCATGGCGACGCCCCTGATTGTATAATGTATGTAATATAAAATTTAATGCACAGTCGTTGAAACAATAAAAAAGGTTACTACCACACTAACTGTGGCGAAAATTATCGTATAAAAATGTAGCTGGTGCCATTTGATTAATAATAATGTTTGCTGGTTAATGCTATACATAAATTTTGTTTGAAAGATTGTCTACATATAAGATATTGCACGAAACTTGAAAATTTTCAATACTAAACCAAAACTTTTCTTAACTTCACCAAACGAGAAATCCTTCGGTTAAGTAGTTTACGAATTATGCAAGTTTGGAGTTTGGAACTCCTAATGTTAAATTCTTTTTCAACCGTTGCAATGACGATAGTTTTTTGAAGCATAACTCAAAAACTGCTTAGTGGATCAAGCTGTAAATTTGTATTTGCTTTTTTAATGGCTATAAAAATCGATTTATTTTCTTTTTTTTCTTTCTTTTTTTTTTTTTTTTTTTTTTTTTTTTTTTTAATCATAGGTTACATTTAATATTTTTTCGAAAATTAGTTAAAAAAAATTTTTTTTTTTTTGAAAGAAAATTTGAATAATAACTTATGAACGTTTTTTTTTTTGTTTTTTTTTTGTTTTTTTTTTTGTTTTAAGTAGAACTAGATTTCTAGAAGTTTTAAATATGCGAATCCAAATATACAGCTTATTGCGTGCCCAGTAGTTTTTCTACCCGCACTACGACATGTTGAATTCCAACCTTTAATTCACCCGTTGAATTCCCTTCAATTCCAAACTTTAAACCTTCATAACTCCTAAACTACTTGACCAAATGCTTTCCCGTTTGATATCCTACGGTAAAATTTACTGAATAATCCAAAAATTAAATGTTAGTATTGAAATTTTAAAGCTTGTTACAACTTCTATATGTAGACACGAGTCCCTAATGTTGCCCCTAAAAATGTTGAATAGCATTAATTAGTAGACGTTATTACTAATTGATTGGTACCAGTCATATTTTTATACGATGATTATGATGATTTTGCGGTAGAATTAGTAGGAGGGTATATATATATATATTACGACTGTACAGTACATACCGGCGTCAAAATACTAAACTGTGCAGATTTATATAATTTTATATTTATGTTTTTAGGAGCAAAGACGGTTCACCCTTATCAGAAACAGATCGCATCAAAATGGTATCGGATGGCAAGACTAAAAAACTGATTATCAAAAAAGCACAAACAGATGATGCTGGTAATTATTCTTGCATAATAAAGAATGAAAATGGAAGCCAAGGAGCATATGGAACTCTCAAAGTCAAATGTAAGCATAATCATTGAAGGGTTTCAGATATTTCTTTATAATTTTAAGCATTATTTTATTTTATTTTACTTTGATTTGTGCTGTTGTATATGTTCATAATTTATGTCTCATTTCTTTAATTTTTACTGCGTTAAGTTTAACATCATTATTTTTTACTCTCTAGCTCCTGCTAAATTCGTAAAAGGACTTAGTGATATTTCGTGTTCCGTTGATGAAGATGTTACATTATCAGTCACAATTTCTGGAAGCCCCAAACCATCTGTCAAATGGTAAAATAAAAGTTATTTCTTTGAATGGAATTTATTATACGAATGTTATTAGTTTTATAAATAATATTGAAATATATCACAATGTCTACTGCATTTAAATCGTTAGTATGATTATTTGTATTTAAAACTGTAAATCTCTACTTCCAAATATTTTTTTTTCTTCTTCTTTGAGAAACAAAGAAATTGCAATATATTTTGTGTAAAGATTGAAATCGGATTGCTAAAACGCGGAAACGTAAAATTAGTTTATAAATCATGAAATTAAAAAAAAAATACTAATCAAAAATTCAATCTAGAAGAATGTCGCGCGAAAAATGTAATACAAAATTCATTCAGTTGCAAGGAATAATGTAATTCAATGAGCAATATTTTAGTGGCGTTACAGTGAATATAGATATGAAATTTTATTGGCTTATAAAAATAAATTAAGTATGTTTCTCGATATTTAACGCAACTTAACTTGAATATTTAAATAAGTCCTAAAAAGGGAAAGTTCTAAAAGTGTTTGAATTATATCCATACATTGTTATTATTTTTTCTGCAGTTTTTTCTTAAGTTGTAACAACAGGGAAAAAAAAGCATTTGAAAATTAACAAAATAGATTTCCATAAAGATGAATTATAACAGGTGGTTGAAAAAAAGATTTACTGAGTGGTATGGGAAATTTGTAAAGTAGCTAGTATTGTGCATCGAATCCTAAAGTAGGAATTACCAGCTTTTGTCTAATCAGTTAAAAAATGTAAATATAAATTATGGAAGGTAGTTGAAAAAAAGGAATAAGGGGTGATATGGGAAATTGAAATTTTTAAAGTATTTTTCGCCGGTCTTCTTAAACGTGATCTTAAACTATGTCGCCCAAATCGGTCGAGAATCATAAACCTCCTTAAAAACATCTAAACAAAATTAATTTTTACACACACACACACACACACACACATATATATATATATATATATATGGGGCATTCTCACAATCTTTTGACTTCCATGTCCCTGAATAATAATTTTTATTTTAATACATTTTTCTGTGTTTTTTTTTTCATATACTGGGGAACACCCCGCTGCATGATTGCACAACAATATTAACGAGGTAAATAAGTTTTGGATGATGTTGGGGGTCCAAACACCTAGAAAACTCCTATACCGTCCCGTGTCCCTGATGCTGATTTTTAAGTTTGGAGCTGTCTGGATAAAACTGTTTCAATAAAAGTAATCCGATATAATTTTTTCTGAAACTGGAACTATTGTTTTATATAAATATGTAGCTAAAAATTAACCTGCACACATTTTTAGGGTTGTTATTATTTTTTAAACTCTGCCCCTGGGTTTTAGATTCCTTACCATCCCTCTTCTAAAATTATACAGAAAATCATTTCAGATGCAGCCACAGATTTTTTTTCAAGTTTTTTCTCATGCAGAGGTATGCTAGAAAAATAATGTCTAAAATTATTTGGCAGGAAATTTACTGTAGAATTTAAATCAGCATTTAAATATCAATTTCAAGCATCGTGGCTTTATTGGTAGTCTCACCGTCCCCAAGGTTTATTCCTGCAGTTTTCAAGGTAAATTAAAAAAAAATTAATTTAATCCAATGTTAACAACTGTTTCTAAAAATAAATGAACATTGTGGCTATCACTTAGTCTTAACATGATTTTCCTAAAAATAGGTGGTAATTTTCCTTACCGTTCCATCCTTACCGTCACTTTTTTTTATCATTTCGTCCCTTTTTTCCAATACTATCCCCTTTTTTTACCTTACCGTCCTTCTTTACACCCCTTTAAGACAATGTTATACAAAAATTTTGTATTAAAAGTACTACATTTTTATTATTTCTTATTTGAATGTCCTGTGGGTACTATGTAAATTCATTATAAGTAAAAATTTAGAAGAAAATAAAAAGTTATAGTGGTAAAATGGTAAGGAAAATTAAACTCGCAAGTTTAACTTAAACCTCAGTTAAATAAAAATTTTTTCGCTGCTGACCATTTTTTCTTTATTTTGAATCATTAAGGCCTTCGCCTATCAGATTAAAATGTTATTTTAGCAAGTTTAATTTTGTCAGATTTTTTTTCCCCCAAAAGTCAAAAGATTGTGAGAATGCCCTATATATAATATTATTTTTTCTTTTAATGTTACAAAAATAAAAATTTGGCAACAAATACTGTCCATTTTCATTTCTAAAAATATTTAAACAGTTACGTGCAGCATTAACTAGTGGACTATACCCTTCATTTCAGCACACGCGCACGCCACTCTAGTGGAGTTTGGGATTTCGTAATTTCAACTGCTTATAACTTTGTTTAAAATATAGTGATAATAAAATATAACACATGATTCGTATGCGAAATTTATTGAGAAAAAGAAATGTATTTTTTATATTTATCAGAAAATTTAATTTTATTATTGAAAAATGCAAATTAACGAAAGAAAGTTTTTTAAAAAAGGCTGCCATTTGAAATTTTAGCCATTATAAATTAGCACGAATGAGGAGATCACGAATTAAAAGTTAATTTTCTTGAATGTACAGTGAATTCTCATCCGAAATTTCTTAACTTGAGTGTATCAATGAAAATTAAAAGTGGAACGTGAAAGCGCAAGTTAAATAATAATAATAAAAGTCTGAATTGAAATAGTACGTATAAAAAGAAATAATAATATACATATTTGTTTGTTTATTTTTAGGATGAAAGATGGAAAAGAAGTGAAAACAGATGGAACTCATATTATTCAAAAAGAAGAGAGTGAAACTAATTATACTCTTATTATTAAAAAAGTGACCCAGAAAGATACTGGTGAATATAGTTGTGAAGTTAGCAATGAGCACGGCAAGGATACTTCAAAAGGAAAACTGAGCACGAAAGTTACCACAGGTATTGCCAATAATTTATTTGCAAGGAAATTAAATACTTTAAGGAGTGGAAGTCAATATTAATTTTGTTCTAAAAATTTTATAAATGGATGTTAACAAGTTGCTTTTTCAAAAGAAACATTCTTTTATTTCCAGCTTACGATGTTAATTTACAGTAGAATATCGATTTATTTATTGAACACATACATCTGATTTGTTTGCTTGACATGTGGTGTCCATTCATCCTCAATATACTAGGACGAGATAGCCACAAGGAAATTTACAAACCAAAGAATTACAGCCGAGAGCTCCAAAAGAGCATGTAACGCAGCTAGCGGGAGTCGAACCCGCAGCCCGCCTACACTCTCAAGCGATTAGGGGTGAGGTACCTTAAGGCTCCTGTCCCTGCTGGTGAAAGCACTCACGAGCTAATGCTAATCCTATGGGGAGGGATTTTTCTAATATCTCGTTTGCATTTCGACATTTTTATTTATTTATTTATTTATTTTTTTTGGCATTGGATAGCCGAGATCCGTCTCTACATCGCACCTTTTTTACTTTTTCGATTTTGATTGCAGATATATTTTAGAATGACACTTTCGTTTTCAGAACCGGTTTTGAAAGTGAAAATAACTTTATAAAAAATATCTGCGACCAAAATCCAAAAAGTACAAAAGGTGCGATGTAGAGACGAACCTCAACTACCCAATAAATAAATAAATAAATTAAAAATGTTGAAATGTAAACGATATATTAGATAAGTTCCTCCCCATAGGATTAGCATTAGCTCGTGAGTGTCTTCGCTGGTATAGAGACAGGAGCCTTAACCACTCGACCACGGTGGGTCCAGAATATCGATTTTCGGGATAATGAATTATGTTGCACACTCTTTTAACCGATACTTCTACCATACACATTTTACCCCTATATCTGGCTTATTGTCACTTATAATGTGGAAAAAGCAAACACGTAATTGCAGATATGTGGTTAAAATTGATTAGTTATACATTTTTTTACTGTAGTAGTTATTTATTTTCTATAGTATTTTTAGTTATAGTTTGATGTTTGGTCGCTTATAAGAGGCTTCAGTTAATGTGTCTTCCCGTTTATCCAAAGAAATCGATTGCCGACATAAATTTAGTACCGTGCGTGTCGAATTATGACAATCAGCATTGCTATTAAATATGTCGATAAAAATCCTTACCTTCATTAAGCACAATTTCTTATAGTGTAGATATCAGTTGGTCTTTTTATTTCAGTATGCAAGATTAATAACTTTTAAGCAGGGCATTAACTTTTTTTGTTATAATCTTTTTGCATGCGTTTTAATATGCAAATACTCGTACATAAGACATTTTACGTATGCATTTGTATAAATCTGTCTTTTGCAAAAAAATTTTGTCGTGTCATTTCAAATGGTATGAAAATCGGATGTATAGTTTAATGACAGGGACAGTCAAAATTTTTTTGGTACATTACGACCAATAGAAAAAACATTATTTAAAGTGCATTTTAATGATGTTACAGCCTTTCGAACAGGATTAAATTGATATTCACTTATGAAGTGCACTAAAATATACATTCAGTAGAATATGCGGTACAAAAAAATATTTATAATACTAGTTATAGTACGAACGCACCGAATTTGCCAGGTTTGATGTGCAATTTTAAACTTGTTTTTTATTTGAGATGAATATCTCCGTCTAGGAATGATTTTTCCATTCCTAATCCAATTCCTAAAATAATGAACATTTTTAAATGAATTTTCTAATAAATTGCCACATACATTTCTTTTCAGAAAAAGCAAGCTTTAAAAAGGGTCTTAAAGATTTAGAGGCTTCAGAAGGCGAAGACCTTACACTGAATATAAAGTTGACTGGAACACCAAAACCATCTTTTAAATGGTAAGGAAATAAATTATTTAATTTTGTAAATTTATCATTGAAAAAAAAATTCTTAATCAAAGAAAATATGCAACTAGAAAACAGGAATTTTCAGAATTTTGTGTCGCTCCCGATGAAAAAAAAAATGTATATAAATATACATTGTAAAAAACATATTTCAATTTTAAGACTTAAAACATACGCTTTTATTTTATATAAATGACGTCATTCGCATCCTCTGAAGAATTCCTCATTTACGATCCAGTCTTAAACAACGTCTACAGTAAAGTATTCTTATGACGATACTATCGCTGAATAATATACAAAAAAAAAAAAAAAAAAAAAAACAGATGTCACTCAAGAAACTTGACAGAAAACAATATCAGCTATCTAATGATTCATATGCCTTCTTTTGTTTGTAATATAGATAATTAAATTAAATATAGTTATAATAGCTCAATGTTTTATCAGAAATCATTCGTTTATATATTTTCAAAATTTCTTTTCTAAAAATAATCTCTGGTGTTATTTCTGCTTCGACAAATAGACTAAAATTACTTTGTCTCTCTAACTAATGACATGCTGCCACCTTCTTTCATTTTACTATATTTGTGAGTAAAAGCCCACAAGTAAAGAGTTTTTATATTAAGGAGAATTCTTATAACCCTCTGACATTTGTATTTTAATTACTTTTTTTTCAGCACTTACGGGAAAATGGCAACGAAAATATAATTACTATTTTCCAACTATTTTTTATTTACTTTCTAAAGAAATGGCGTACTTGAGTTGCCCAAAATAAACAAATGGCGTTAAAAACTACAAAAATTACTACCTCAAAAATAAATTAAATGCAGTTTTCAAGCAAATTGCATTTAAAAGTACTTTTTTTTGCGATTCGATGGTATAAAAATTGAAAATGTGCGATGCTTAGAAGTTAAAAAAATTGCAGTAGAGTATTTAACAGTACAATGATACATCTGCTTTGTTTTACTGCTGGCTTATACAACGTAACGTTATTTTTTGGAGACGACATTTTAATCGCTGGGAGAAAGAAATAGCATATCGGAGGCTAAAAATATACGAACGAAGATATACAATACCTTTTTCCGAATTACCCACGATTTCGGAAAGAGTTGTTTATATTTAGAAACCTCAGAAACAAATATATTTTTAGATCTAAAGAACCATTTACAAAAACAAAGTTTCTTTTGCTGCCACTGATATTCGAAAACGTTTCCGAGTAGGTTAATCAATTTTATCAAACCGGAATATCGGTTTCTATCATGCTATTAATTCTCAAGTAAATATTTTCATGTTAAAAAAACATGTTATACAGACAAACATTTTAAATCTATAGCATTAACGGTAACATTAAAATTAATATTGTTTTGGTACTCTCGCGGGTATTAATTCAGTTAAGGAGTCTCGGTTATCACTCTTAAAGCTTCAAAATTTTCGAAATTTTTATTTTTTTAGATATTAAACGCCTATCTGCTCTGAACATTTTGATATAATTGTTTCCTTGAAATTCCCATTAGAACAGAAGTTATAGCTTTTACAATTATACCCGCTCAATAGCTAAAGCGGCATTTCCGAAACTTTGAAATAATTTTCCTGCAAATGATGTTTTTGGGCATAACGCTCAGGATATCTCAAAAACTTCGGAATATTTTTTTCATGAAATTTTCAAAACGTATGTTTCGTGTTACTCTGTATAAACTGAACCTAAAATTTCATTTTTATTGTAAAAAAAAAAAAAAAAAAAAAAAGAAAAGAAAAGAAAAGAAAAGAAAAAAAGGAAAAATATTTTTTTAGGTGATTACACTGTTCACATTTTCAAAATTTTGTATGAACTAAATACAACTTTGTATTAAAAATAGAAAATTGCTTTAAATACAAACTTATTTAGGTTCAGTGTAATTATTATAATGTGAAGTATATTTAGGCACAAAAAATATCATTCTAGTTGAAAAATTTATTTTGTAATTCTGCGCGTAAGCTGTTATGTCAATTTTCTGCTCCACACGTGTCTGAAAGTTTGGAGCTCCCTATAAATAGTAATTCTGAATCTTGCAATTTTTTAAATGCATGAAATGAAAGAACATACTTATATCTTTCATCCCAATAAAATCTGAGTTTTTAAATCATATACATTTTAAGATATTAAATGTTGAAAATGGGTTTTTTTTCTTCCAATTTTAAGAGTCCCGAGAGCTCTGAAGAAGCTGAAAATGTTTAAGAATTATTTCTCAACAGTTTAATCTTTTCGGCCCTGGCGGTCCCCAGGTGTTCCTTACTTTTAAAATGCTCTAAACTATAAATAACGCCTTGCAGATACGTAAAAACCTCATAATCACGTATGTGCATTCTATATTTTGACTTTATAGTGGACAAGTAGCGCCATCTACCATTGAAATAGTAAAAAAAAAAAAAAAAAAGTTGACAAAAGTTTAAATTTTTTTGGAGTTTAAGAAAAAAATCAGAGTCGAAAGGGTAAACTTAACCCGGGAGAACTCGCTAGTGAGAATGCCCAATTGCTTTTCTTTTACTTTACATTCATATAATATCAACTTTTTTTGGTTGGCTTAGTACTTTTATTCACAAAATAGGTAAAACAATTGAAAAACATTTTGAAATTTTAATTAAAATGAAAAAGGATTTAAATAAGAGTCTTAAAAAAGTACGACTGTGAGAGAAAATCTCATGCAGCGAGTTCTCTCGGGTTAAATTAGGGACTACTTTTCCGAATGAATAATTTGTGATAAACTATAAAAAATGCTAGTATGTTTTTATGTCTGTTAAATCCTATTGTAATACGACATTTTCATAACGTCTTCAAAAATTCTTCCTTCGACTATTGTCATACAAAAAGAACGCGAAATAACTACATTCGTTAGGTTTTAGAAACTAACATATTCGTTAAATTTCAACAAAACCTAACTTCTGTGATTTGGTTTGTTACTTTTAATTTGTTACTTTTAATTGAAAAACAGTTCAGGGCCTAAAGGGTTAAAATAAAATGAGTGGCACTCTTCATAGTTGTTTAGGTATCTGCTCTGTTTACAATTTACGAAACCAGAAGAGTTCTGGGTTTGAATCGTGCTGACGCAACAGGACAGGGGATTAATTGGCCTGCATATTGTCCTGATTTGAACCCCCTGGATTATTTTCTCTGGGGCTACTTGAAGGACAATGTGTTCAAAAATCCTCCATAATCATTAGATGTGCTCCGACAAGCCATTTCTGCTGAAATTTCGGGTATCACACTGCCAACTATTCGTTCAGTTTTGGACAACTTTGATCTTAGACTTCGCCATATTGTGGCAAGTAACGGGAAGCACTTCGAAAATCGTGTGCATTAAATCGGAATAAATGTACTTATTTGTGAAGTAAATATTTTTCTTTTATCTCTTCTCAAACTCTTTTACTAAACAATTCAAATTTTTGGTTAATTACTGGACACTCTGTACAGTTAAAAAAAAGAATCCCGAACCTAATAAGATACCTTAAATGGGCTATTTTCAAAAAGCGATTCCTTAACATCATTTTTCTCAAAATAATGATTTTGGGAATTACGCTCCAGGTAGTTAAAAATCTTTTTCAACATTTTGTCATAAAATTTTCAGGATATATAGTGTATGGAAGGCCCTATAAAGTGAACCTAAATTTTCATCTTTTTTTTTTGTTGAAAAGATATTTTTTCCTTAGTGTAATATTTCTAATATTTTGCAAATTTGATATAAGCAAGATGCAATTTTGTTTTGAAAACATAAAAATGCTATAAATAAGCCATTTTTTAGGTCCAGTACAAGCCCAAAACTTTCAAGTATAATTAGGTACCCAAAAGTTTGCATTGCATGCAGAAAATTGTTTTGTAATCATGTGCAACCTTCAATTCCAATTTTCGCCGCGACAAATGTCTAAAAGTTAAAAAAAAAACCTATAAAAGCTAAATTTTCCCATTATGATCTGAAAAATATGAAATGAAAGAAGAACCTGTGTCTAGTTTTAGGTGCGTTTGTAATTATATAAATACTTAGCACCTATAGTCGCCGTCTGGTCCGTCCGTCTGTCCGCATATAACAGCGCAAGAACTACCCAACCGAATGGTTTGATCTTTAATATATAGAATTGTTGCAGAATTTTCTCATTTCAAATTTTATGATAATCTAATCAAAACTTAAAAAGATATTAATGAAAGTTTTCTTCATTCTATTAAAGCCTATCATCCGTCATTAATTCAATGATATCCCATGATAAGTTATGATTCTAGGATGCCATGGTGATGACGTCCTATTTAAGATGGAGTCTTATTAATTACTGAATTTAATATATAGAATCGTAATAAATTCTGTATTCATGCATTTTGGCATAAGAGTGCACATTAGGAGTATAATTTAAGGAGATATCAATAAAAATATGCAAATGTAATTTAACATTAGAAGCATTAAATTTTGAATGCTTATAATTCAAAAACGTATCATTCAAATGACTTGAAATTTGGTGTCTAGCCATAGTTTGAACCGAAGGTATGAAATATCTTGTTAAAATTGTGTATTGCCATTAAAAAAAAATGAAGTTTGGGTTCGTTTCAATATGTAGTTGGCTCCCTAAGCAAATTTTATATACATCGTTTAAAAGTAGACTTTATTTCAAATCGTTCGTTACCAGTAACTTTCTTCTACGTTAATTAATGCGTTGAGGAGTTAGTAGGGGGTGTTTACTTTTTTTCCACGACTGTACCTCGACTTACGTCGGTAGTATTGGAACGAATTGCTGACATAAGACAGGGTATTACTGTATCGTCTGTTTTACCATTTTGCTTAAATAATGATGTTTTGACTACAGGACTAAAGATGGAAACGATCTTAAGATTGATAATAAGCGCATTGAACTGAAGGAGGAAGAGGATGGAACTTCACTTACTCTCACCGTCCACAAATGCACAGCTGAAGATGAAGGCAAATACGAATGCAAAATCGCGAACCCAGAAGGATCTGAAGCAACTAGCAGCAAAGTGACCGTGAAAGGTAAGTTTACACAAAACTTACAAGGAAGGTCTCCATACGGGCATACTCAGAAAAATCTGAAAAAAAAATACAGAATCTTCTTCTCCCATGGGTATATATGTTTATAAAAAAAATTTCGGCGGAACCTCGGTAGAACGTCCGTAAAAAAATAATGAAACTTTCGTTTATTTGGCGACTTATCACCATTTGGCGAAGAAATAAAATTTCAAAAAATACGCTTGTCGAATACTCTCTAAGGAAAAAACTTTTTATGTTGAATTTGTTTAAATAAGTTTAATTTAAATAACTTTAGCTTTGTCATTTTTAGTTGGTTTTAACTATAGTTTTGTCATATATATTTATATGTACTTATAACGATTTGTAACTATCATATTTTACGATTTAAAACAAAATCTAAATTGAATAAAATTGTTCCAAACTCAAAAATATGCCCCATTGAGCCCTGTGGTCCTGTGGATTCAACTTTGTTGCTATGGAAACAACTTCTACGGTATGGAAATATATTACGGCAGCATTATTCACCTGGCGTTAAAAGTTATTTTTATAACCGATAAAACGCTTTAAATTAAAAAAAAAATTGTGGATTGGAGAATAAAACAATGGCAAAATTTCATTCAAATCGGCAACAAGCAACATGTATGATATAAAATGTAATAATAATAATAATTTCTTTCATGGTTTACGTTTAAATTCATAAAAAACCGCATATTCTCAAAATCAATTAACAAACAATTTTCAGATTCAAAGGTATATATAAATATTTTACAGACATACATACATATGTGTGAATGTGTGTTTTAATGTATATTGTAGTATGTGTGTTTATTATTAATTTTCAGATTCGTTCAAATCGTTTGCTTTTGGCGAGGAAAAATGCTGCTCGCCAAATTGCGTGCCGCTTTCGTCTTTTCACGCCAATTATTCGAAAGTATTTTATTTTTTTACAGATTTTCTACTGTAATTCCGCCGCTAATTTTAACTGATCCTTTATTACATACATGAGTACTTTCACTAGCATTTTTTTCAACATATTCTGAGTATGCCCAGTATGGAGACCTTCCTTGTTAGTAACATTTTGTGGATTTTTATCTACGTGAAATTAATATAATACTAGAAAACAGGAAGTTTGCTTTTTCAGAATTTAGTGTCGCCCCCGATGAAAAAAGATATATACGTAGATATACATCAATAGTACAAAACATATTTCAATTTTAAGACTTAAAACACACGCTTGTATTTTATATAAAATGACGTCATCCGCATTCGCTGAAGAATTCCTCATTTGTGATCCAGTATTAAACAACATCTACAGTAAAGTACGCATCGGACGTCACTATCGCTGAGAAATACACAAATCGAAAAAAAGAGATATCGTCATTCAAGAAACTCGAGAAAGAAAAATCTGTTATAAAAACATGTATAATAATCACTTATAAACAAATTAAGTTAAATAATGCTATAAAAAGTGATAGAATATCTTTATTAAGACTTATGATCGTTTCATCGCACAATCGGCGACATTTTTAAAATCAATCATAATAGAAAATATTTTCACATAACTTAAAAACAATAATATAGTAAAGAATGTCACGAGACATGAAGCATAATAAAAATATTGCAACCATAAAATAAAATAAAATTAAATTAGCTATTTGCGAGCCTGGATTAATTTTCACATAATTTAAAAACAACATGGTAAACAATGTCACGAGACATCAAGCATGCTGAAAAACATTGCAAAACATAAAATAAAATAAAATTAACTTGGCTATTTGCGAGTGTGGATTAATTTTTACTATTGTTTCTACAATTACTTAGTATCTCTTTCCAAATTCTAGGTAAATCAAGGGACACAGAATCATTGCAAATATTCTCGTTGCGTAAAAATATTTCTATTGATTCTCGGACTATGGATGGAAAATAAAATCTTGATGGATAAATTAACTTGCTATTTTCAAATTCAATCTGTAAAGGTTCTTCGCTGCATAATCTGGCCAAAGCTGTGGTTCTTCTATTGTATTTGATGTCTGCTATATGTTCTTTGATTCTAGTTTTAAGTTTTCTGCTTGTCATACCTATATAAAACTGCTTTGTTCCATCTTCTTTGGTGAAAGGTATTTCGTATACTCCTGCTAATTGGTTGGACTCAATTTGATCTATTTTCTTGCATACTATATTTTTTATTTTCATGGATGGTTTTGCGACTAGGAAGATATTGAATTTATTGAGTTTATATTTTAAACGTTCGAAGAAACCAGGAAAATATTGCAAAGTGGATAACGTGGAATTTTGTGGCTTGAAATTTCTTTTCTTTTTGTTCTTCAAGCTCTTAATTAATTTTTCTATGGTGCTTTCTTTGTATCCATTGTTTCTTGCAATATCATATATTTTATTTATTTCGTTATTTAAATGTTCAGGGGTACAAACTGCGAAAGCTCTCTGAATAGAATGTCTAAATGCAGAAACTTTGTATGAAAAAGGTGCTTGCGCATTATTAGGGATAATGGATTGACTGGCTATGGGCTTTCTGTACACAGTGCGCTTTATTCCTTGGTGCGTCTTGATTAATAATACATCTAAATACGGTAGCGTACTATTTTCTTCTATTTCCAATGTAAATTTAATTTTAGAATCAAGATTATTAATCTGGTTCAGAAAGTTATTGAGCAAGGTTTCTTCATGTTGCCACACGATGAAAATATCGTCTACGTATCTGATCCATGCATGGGGGGTATAATCCAAATTGTTTATATCCATTTCAAGAGGTCGTAATATGAATTCAGCTAATAATCCTGATATAGGAGAACCCATTGGAGCTCCGTTATTCTGTTTGTATATTTTGCCGTCGAAAGTGAAGTATTTATTATTAACTATGAGATTAAGAGCACTCTTTAGAGTAATTTTCATATTTTCGTTAATACTCTCCATGTGGTCGATGCAGTTATTTATATTAGTAACGGTTTTTTGGGTATCAATAGATGGGTATAAAGAGACTACATCTAGACTGGCAATTAAATAATTCTGAGGTAAATTAATGTTATTCAAATATTGAATGAACTCATAAGTTGAATTAATTACATGATCAGAGTTGGGCAAAATATTTTTCAATAAAACTACAAAAGCTTTTTCCATAAAACATGTAGGGCTTGAGCCTTTATTTACTATTGGCCTTATTGGCATATCTATTTTGTGGTCTTTGAGTCTGCCGACAATTGCTGGGATTACTGCTAACTTATTAATTCTCATTAGAACTTTCATATTATCAGGCCAGCCCCCTTTATTAACCAATTCGTTAACATTTTTGTTAATTATGTTAAGTGGATTCTTCTTGACTTGTTGACAATCCATATTGTTAATACACTGTACCATTTTATTTTTATAGTCATCAGTATTTAATATGGCTAATTTATTAGATTTATCTGTTTGGACTAAAATAATTTCTGTATCAAGTTTAAGATTTTTCAAAATATTCAATTCTTCCTTTGGTACTATTGTGGGTTGCTTAATTAACTTCTTAAGTTCGTGGTACATAACATTGCGAATTTCTTCTTTATGATCGTTATTAGCCGACTGTACAATGTTTTCGAGTTCCGGAATTATAGATTTTAGATTAGGCTTACCTGGAAAAATGTATTTTGGCCCGCGCTCAAGCACTTTTATTTCTTCTTCGGTTAAAGGTCTGCTAGATAAATTCAGAAATTCCACAGGTTGGCATATATGGTTGATATAGGACTTTTGTGCGTTGCAAAGATTTTCTATCTTGCGAGCTTGTACCTTTTCTTTCAAGCGGATTTTACCGTATCTATATTTTTCCAGGCTGTTCATGAGAATATCAAATATATATTGTGGAGTAGAGGCTGCGAATTCATAATATAAATCTAAGGTTTTCTGTTGTAGTTTACTAATATATGCATACTTCTTTCTAATACATAATATTAAACATTTACTCTCAAATTGTCTATTAAGATCAGTAAAATTATAATTAGCAAATTTATTTCTGTTTTTCAAAAATGACGGAATTATGTTCCTACTTCGGCATAATTTAAGAAAATCCAAATTCAAAAGTTCCCGATCCAGGCGTAGTCTTTCATATTTGAAACGCGAAAATATTTTCTTATCAAACTCTTCAAACATATTCATTCCAGCATCAAAGAAATGTTATAAAAACATGTATAATAATCACTTATAAACAAATTAAGTTAAATAATGCTATAAAAAGTGATAGAATATCTTTATTAAGACTTACGATCGTTTCATCGCACAATCGGCGACATTTTCAAAATCAATCATAATAGAAAATATTTACTGCTAGATGGAGCAGCGGGGACCCTAAAAATTACTACACTTGTGGCAGAGTGCCTATCTATTCTTCTATAAGGGTACTCTATATATATATATATATAAGTGTATAAAAGAAATAGAAAATCTGTTATCTAATGATTCGTATGCCTTCATTTATTTGTAATACTAATATAGATACTTAAAATTAAATGTAGTTTAGAATAGCTCCATGTTTTATCAGAAATCCTTCATTTGTATTTTTTCAAAATAGCACATATTTAAAAAAATTTTTTTTTCAGTTTATATGAGAAAATGACAACAAAAAGATATAACTGCTATTTTCCAACTATTTTCCCTTTACTTTCTACAGAAATGGAGTATTTGTGTTGCCAAAATTAAACAAATGACGCTAAAAACTACAAAAAAAAATTAATATCTCAAAAATAAGTGGAGATGCAGTTTTCAAACAAATTACATTTAAAAGTACTTCTTTTCCCAATACGACGGTATAAAAATTAAAAATTTGCGGTGCTTAGAAATTAAAAAAATTCCAGTAGAGTATTTAAAAGTACAATGATACATCTGCTTTGTTTTACGGTTGGCTTACACAACGGAACGTTATTTTTTAAAGACGACACTTTATTTGCTGGGAGAAAGAAATAGCATTACCGGGGGCTAAAAAGTTTATTTCTTTTCGGCTATTTGAAACAAATTCTGTTCTCCTCATTTTAAATAACAGCTTTTAGATCTCCGCCATTTTCCCTTAAACAATAAGAGATTTTCTTTGGGAGGAAACATGTATAAGTGTTACATTTTTCGAAAGATCTTTCAAAAACATTTATATTATCTACGTATACTTGATGACGTAAGGGTAATTTTTTTCGTAAGTGTGTGAGAACCCTTTCAGGGCTGTCAATTTGAAAAGAAAACTTGACACTGGGTTTAACAAACACAACAAATTTACTTTAAACGATAATCAGGATATGTTAGCAGTACAGCAGGTAGATTTGATTCAGACGATCGATTACGAAAACTGAGAAGGGGTGGAGCAATCCTTTGCCAAGCTTATTAAATTATAACTTCTCTTAACAATTTTCCTCGCCGTTGTTTACTAGAACCTAAGAAATACGCTTTAGAATATAATATAAACTATAAATGTAATTCCCCGAATTCGGATGCTTTTTTATTCGATGTAGAAAATTCAATTTCTTACCAAATAGGCGAAATCTCAAAACCACTGATAGAAAACTACTAGTGAGGAACTGCAACTCAAACCAGCATACACGTGGCGTCAATACTACGAGAGAACTCAATTACTCGTAAGCGAGATTTGTTCTAAAATCCGCTGAATACATCTACTACAGCACTATTTACAGATACTGCACAACCACTACAGTTACCTAATTAACATATTATTGTAACAATAACTACCATAACCAGATTTTCGGCGATACATAAAATACTTTGCGAAACTTAAAGAATCACAAAATAGATCCACGCACAAATGCTAGTGATTCAGGACAATACACTCGCACGCCCGAATCTCAAAACTCACTCGTTCAATAGAGTACCGTTATAAAAGAATAGATAGGCACTCTGCCACAAGTGTAATAATTTTTAGGGTCCCCCGCTGCTCCATCTAGCAATAAATAATAGCGAAATAATTTGAAAACAACTTCTGTAAAAGTATAGTTTACTGATCACACCGAGTCAGTATTTTTTTCCCGTTTGTTGCGCTTTAAAAAGTTCTTGCTTTACTTGTCGGTAAAATTAATTATTTTAGTTTATAGTTGAATCACTGAGCTTTTTAAGTTTAATTACCACCAAAAACGGAAAAACTGAAGAAGAAGTATCTAATTTATAGCGTCATGGCATGCGGTTTATACATAGTCTAGATACTTTTCTTTTAATTTACTTGGGCTCTGAAAAAGAAAAATGTAAAAGCTTGAATCATCTGTATACTATCCCTTTATTTAAAAGGAATTTCGACAATTTGAAAAATCTTTTTAAAAGTATATTCGGAGAAAATAAATCTTTAGAAAGGTTTTTCTCTAATGATAAAATTAATAAAGATCTTTAAAGTTAAAAATTGAATGAAATGATTCCATGCATACCGCATTAACGGTTGTCCAAAATTTCTTTCAGAAAAAACAAAAGCTCCATCCTTTAAGAAAGAGTTAACAAATATAACTGTTAAAGAAGAAGAGACTGTCGAATTAACAGTGACATTTACTGGGAAGCCGAAGGTAAAATGGTGAGTTTGCATTCTTGCTCTTTTATTAAACTACTTTTTAAAGCATAAGGTTATACGTGGGGCAACTGGGCCATGATTTTACATTGCGACTCTCGAGATTCTGACAATCCAGCTTCCAAAAGCTAATGTTCATTTGAGTTAAAATTTTGAACCTTTGTAAATGTATTCAGTTAGGTTCACTCTATCAAACAGAAATTTTCAAAATTTCATTTTAAATCTAACGGCTAAAAATAAAAAAATATATATATATTGCATCTTTCTTTCTTCATGGGTCCAATTGCCCCATAAAAATGGGACAACTGGACCAGGTAGGTTTGTGTTCCACATGCGTTTTTTTTTTAAATATGGGATATCAGGTTCTGTTTGAAAAAGTGTAAATAACTTAAAAAAAATTAAAACAGGCAGATCATGTAAATTATATATCAACTGAAGAGCGTTGCAAGGGAAACCTTTGCAGTCAAGGTGTCTAAAAAACCACAAAATGTGAAATTATTAGATTTATTCCAATTTCAAATGCTAAAAGGTGTAAATTAAAACTTTAAAACTAGTAAAAAAGCGTTTATTTCGACTGTTTACATGTTTCGACTCTCCCGAGTCTTTTTCAAAACAAATAAATAAAACTATTGTGAAATTGCTATCGGTCTATGAAACGCCATCATTAAAATTTCCAAGAATTCTTTCTTATTATGCACGTTATTTTTTATTTCACTTGGATATTTAATTTATTTTTATTTTTATAACCATTGAGTAGCTCGAGCCATATTTTCCGTAAGTGAAATGATGCTGCATCATTACATATTGAATTTTTGCGCGTTACAATTTCTATGGTTTCTGTTATAATGGATGGAGAGTATAGACTGAAGGGAAAAATTATTTTACTTTCATTGAAATTTGTTTGCATGGTTTCTTCTTGATATAATCTTGCTAGGGATGTGGTGTTTCTATAAAGGTTAAATTACCAACTCCATTTCCCCCTATTTCCCTCATTCATGATATTTTCACCATAAATTTTGTAAATTTTTCTGCCGCACGAACATTTTTTGCGCACAAAAATCTTATCACCGAATGCGCTTTACACGCGCATTTTAATGTCCATTTTAAATTAAAACAGCAAAGACAGACAGTAGACCGAGAGCCGGCAGCACAAATAATCACCTCATTGAGTTCACGGACGAAATTCCAGGATTAGTTAAATCTTGATTCGCATATTAAAACGCAATAGGTCTGCCAAATCATACCTTGGTGGAAAACACCTGAAAATCCGATTTTAGCGGCTGACTCGTAGGTTTATCATTATGTTTTCCTGCTTTCAGTCCTCCATGTTTTCATACATTTTGGTGGAGGAAAACACAATGGTAAACCTGCGAGTCAGCCGCTAAAATCGGGTATTCAGGTGTTTTGCACAAAGATATGACTTGGCAGACCGATTGCGTTTTAATATGCGAATCAAGATTTAACTAATCCTAGAATTTCATCCGTGAACTCGATGAGGTGATTGTCTGTGGTGCTGGCTCCCGGTTTACAGTTTCGTAGAACAATATCATTCAAACAACTGTTGCACTAGACGTTCAGTACTTACAATAGTCATTACAATGGCGTGACCTGCACGTACCCTATAGGGTAAGGTGGTGCATGAGTGCTCACTATAGCTATTTAATTAAATGAAAATAAAGGAACAGATTTAAGGGGTCTTGTACCTTTTAAACGCGTCGAAAATTAACGAAAAACTTCAAAGTTTGAATTAGTCTATCTTCAAAATCTTTTAATGTAGAAACTTGAAATTTTGGATATTGATTAAAGAGATTGTGCTTAGTAATATACTACAATAAGAAATTTATTAACCCTTTACAGAATTTGCGTATTGTTGAAATCAAAATAGCTCTTTTTTTTATCCCATAAATCATTGCGCGCATGATATCTTGAGAAAGTATGTATGGATTGTCATGAAATTTGGTAAATATACTAAACAAATATGTGTGTTTAAAATGATCTACTTTTAAGTATTTATAATGGTAATATTTTTAGTTATGACTATTTTTATTCATTAAAAATACAAAATTTTTATTTTTTTCTTACGAAAATACTTTTTTTATATAGTTAATGAAATAATTTTAGCCTAAGAGTAGGTCATTTTAAACACACATATATGTTTAGTATCTTTACCAAATTTCATGCAAATCCATACGTACTTTCTCAAGATATCATGCGCGCAATGACTTATGGGGTAAAAAAGAGCTATCTTGATTTCAACAATACACAAATTCTGTAAAAGGTTAATAAGTTTCTAATGGTAGCATATTACAAAGCACAATCTGTTCAATCAATATCCAAAATTTCATGTTTATACATAAAAAGGCTTTGGAGATAGACTAATTCAAACTTTGAAGTTTTTCGTTAATTTTCAACGCGTTTAAAAGGTACAAGACCCCTTAAAGGATGATGTTATAATTTATTTATAATATTATATTATTAAGCTAACAACCAAAAAAATTACATTCATCAACTTACAAGAAACACCCTCGGTATTATTTGCAAAAACAATTATCCACCTAAATGCTCACTCTTGTACAACCACTAAGGGCAAGAGTACGCAGTCAAGTGTGTAAAAGTGCGCAATATAAAACAAGTTGGAAATTGCACGTCAAACGCGGCAAATGAGGTGCGTTCGTACTATATCTAGTTTTATAAATATTTTTGGCACTGCATATTTTACTGAATGTATATTTTAGCGCACGTCATAAGCGCATATCCGCTTCATTCTTTTCGAAAAGCTGTAACATAATTAAAATGCCCTTGAAATAATTTTTTACCATTTGCCGTAATGTAACGAAAAACTTTTGACTGTCCCTGTAATTTAACTATGCATCCAATTTTCATAAAATTTGAAATGACTCTACAAAACAATGCAATAATTATATATTTTAAAATTCAAACGATTAGGTTGTTTGAGCTGTTATATGCGGACAGACAGATAGACGGACAGACAGACAGACGGACAGACAGACAGACGGACGGACTGAACGACGACTATAGGTGCTGCGCATTTATATAATTACAAACGCACCTAAAAGGAAGCGTTTCATTTACAAACCTCACATTTTTAGTGACAACTACTTGCGTAGTCTGTGCGCTCTTCTTGCCACCAGTCTCTGCAAGAAATGCACTCGATCCAATACTCTACCATTGGTTCTCTATAGATTTCTGAGCAGCATGAACATATCCATAGTTTTTTCTTTGGTAATTTGTTTGGTTCATGGGTTTACTGTTACTCTTTTTTTTTGGTAAAGCTTTTTGGCTTTTTCCCGCAGCGTCCTCTTCAAGCTGTCTTTTGTGTGGTGAACTGCTTAAAATTTCAGACTTTCTGGTCCTCTTATTATAATATCGCAGCACAGATTATTCTGGATACAGTGACAACTCAGTTAATTTGACGTAATATGAAGCTGTTGAAGTCGAAACTATACCTTGAGAAACAGAAGTTGTGTTAATTTCACATTGAGCGTGTGTCTTTTCTTTACATAGCTTTTCTGCCTTTTCGGAAATATCATTTTCTATTTAAGGAATTCTCTTTCCTCCTCAGTTTCAGCGTTCTGTGCTTCAACTGACATATGTCGTTCAACAAGTTTAAGTTCTAATGGCCTTCCAGTGACGCTGCGTGCTGAAAAGTCAGTATATAAAAAAGGATAATTTTTGAAAGGCTATAGAACCGTTATTTTAAATCCTGCTTTAGCAACGGTAGCAGTTTTTCCAGGGCTGGTGCACACTCTAGCACACTTTAGCACTGTACACTCTTACACTATCGTCACTAAATATTTTTGAAACATCAGTAATGCCATCTATTGATAAACAAATCAAAATCACTTAGGTGACAGGTGGTCCAATAATAACCTAATTCATAAAAAACAAAAAAAGTAAATTAGCTTTGTAATCGTTATTATGATCCTGTTTTCAAACCAATAAATATTATAACTAGAAGGGCAAAATCCCTTTTTCTCTTGTAAGTCATTAAAAATTTCACCAAAATACGCAGTTTTTTTTTCACCATAAACTTATCATGTCATTACATCGTTTTCAACTGTAGCTAAATGCAAAACTCTGTTTTTGGATTAGGTAATCGCTCAGCGCACTCTAGTACACCGCACACTTTTGCACCATCTAACCCTATGCAATCGATTTTTAGTTTGTGGACGTACCTCGTAAATGCAATGTTTTTTATCTGATATAATGAAAGACTAGTTAAGTATTTTCTCTGTGTAGGACGAAAGATGATGCTGAGCTTAAAATAGATAACAAGCATTTCCAATACAAGAAAGAAGAAGCCGAAGATTCTTTAACACTTATAATAAATAAAGCAACGAAAGAAGATACTGGCAAATATTCTTGCATCATTACCAATGAGGCCGGATCTGCAACTACAAGCAGCAAGCTTACAGTACAATGTAAGATACAAAAAATATTTTGTATGAGTGTAATTTATCTTTACATTCTTGTTAACATTGTATGGCCAATGCCCAAATCTTTGTGCAAAAGCATTTTATTAAACCACCCAGAAGTGTTATTTTGCAGCAGAACGTAATTTATACATTTAGAACCTGCTCTATGTTGATTTATATATTTTTCCCGCATGATTTTACCAGTAATGATTCTTAATAACTCATTTGTATGTATTGTACATTGTATGATTTATACGGGTATTATGAATATTTAAAATAAATAAATTAACATATTAAGGTACTTCCTGATGGATGAAAACGGTGTTAAGTGAAATAATAATAATAATAATAATAATAATAATAATAATATCATACGAATTCAATTTTTGTGACTGAACAAAAAAATGCTCAAACTGGGACTCGAACCCAGAACCTTTGACTTAAATTGTCAATGCTCTACCATTTGAGCTACCTGGGCTGACAACCGGCGGTCATATTTCTCTCAGATAACCTTATTGACAATAACATCTGGTGTTTCATGTAGACAAATGTTGGAAAAGTTGAATTCGTCTGAATACATCCAACTCTTAATTAACCCTTTAAAAATATATATCACAATCTGTATTTTCTCTATATTTCCCCTGTTTGTCTATAATATAAAGGATAAACGTGTTCGTCCGTAACGTTGATATCATTTCAACGGTGGCTACACCAGACGATTAAATTTCGTTTTTGCTGCTATTTTTTAAACATCTAAACATCATACAATTTCAATTTTTACACCATCGAATGGGGAAAAAAATGTATTTTCAAATGCAATTTGTTTGAAAACTGTATGACAATTTGTTTGAAAACTTTTTAGCAATTTACTAAATTTTTATGGCTTTTAAAATAATTTTTAAGCGTGAATATTTCAAAAATCTATCTTTATTGCATGCCGACGATTACGAAAGATAAACCCGTTTTCATTTAAAATAATATAAATAGTTCAGCATTTGTTGCCAGCTAATATTTCATAAAGAAATTAAAACTTCATCAATAAGTGAATAAAATAATAAAGTATAAATAAAATACAAATTTAAGACATGTAATTAAACTACGCGCTGAATCACTGAAATGATCAGAATAAAAAAGACTGGATCTAAACAGCGGTTTTTGACGAATTCTTTGGTTGTTAACTCCTGGCATGAGGTCGATACGAAAGTTGAACTTTATATGAATGCATAATTGTTTTTCCATATAAATATGATTTTTGGTGTTGTTAGTGGGGATTCTAAAAACAATATTAACCTTTTCAGACCTGAATGTATAATAACACTACAAATGCACATTCATGGCTTTTGCACAAACAAAAAGACACCCTAGAGGATACAAGAATCCCTCTTTCTGAAATGGGTACTTTAGGGGACGGGTCATTTAGGTTCACAAACAGGGATCTAAAATGACTAGCCTCTTTAAAATATCAATTTAATGATCAATAACCTAAATTCATGCAATAAAAAATTTAAGGACTTTAAGCAAGGGAATGATCTGCAAATCCTCAATTTTTTTACTGTAAAGCCTTTAAGTTAAACAATTGTGAATTTTTTTTACTTTATTAGCCACACTGTCTTGAAGCCATTTTGCAAACTCGGATAAAAATAACATTTATTTTATGAGGAAATAAGCATCAATACTGCCATTGAATGGATTTGCCCCAAAGCCAAAAACATTCAGTTACTTAAACGTAAAGTCAAAATGTAACAAAATCAAACAGTTTAGTTTTTATGAAGAAAACAATAGAGGTGCACAATTGTGTACCTCGGGTCTGAAGAGGTTAAATTTAAGAAAATCTGCTAGAGTTTTCAATTTAAAAAAAAGTGGTTTCACTTATTTTCTTTAACCCGAAAAACCCGGCTTTATCACCTTGGGAATTATAATGAATATTTTGTTTTAGAAAAAAGATAGTTTTTTGCATAGACCAATATAATTTTTAGGTAGATTTCGTATGAAATACTACCTATTGGGATCGTTCCTATGTTGGAATTTCTGAAAAATTTTTGCAGATCTATACCGATCATGACTCCTAGAACCCAAAACCACCCTCAGTAAAAAACTTTATCTATCTATCTATCTATCTATCTATCTATCTATCTATCTATCTATCTATCTATCTATATCACTTTCTTCTGGACACGATAACTTTCGTAATTCTGCACCAATCTCTTCCAAACTGATACATAAAATCAAAGGGCATAAAATCTCGGTCAAGTTCGTTAATGGGCAAAATCGGACCAAGGGGATGGAAATAGGGAGGGGTTTTGTGAAAACCGAAAACCCCCCATAACTTCTTAATTTTTGTACATATCAAATCAGTTTAAAGTTTTTATTACTTCTAAAAATAGGGCCAAAATTTTATGTATCACAGATTTTTGATAAAGTTAAAAATGGGCTCAAGGGGCGCAAAAAATAGGGTTTTTGGGAGAAAAAAATTCATAACTTCGTCAATTTTCAAGATATCAATTCCAATTAATTTTATTATAAATCTCCTCAATATTATCTACAAATGTTATATTCACAAGTTTTTGATAGGACCAATTCGTACCGCAAAAAAAAATTAAAAACGAAAACAAAAAGGGGGTTTGAAGAAGTAAAAAATCCATAACTCCGTCAGTTCAAAAGATATAAAATCCCCATGAATTTATCATATATCTTCTTAATATTGTCTACAACATCTATATAGACAAGTTTGGGTTAGGACCAATTCTTACAGCAAAAACAAATTAAAAATACATAGCGGTTGAAGAAAAAAATCATCTATGTAAGGGTGTATTCAAATCCAAACTGCGTATTTTCTTACTCATTTTACAATTCATTTTTGCTCTCAAAGGCTTCCAATTGGTACGTTTTCTTACTCAGAAGCTATATAATGTACCGTAATGGTCGATTTTTTGATAGAGGCAGAATATATTTAAAAAAATGCTGTTAAAGTGGGCATTTTGAACCGAATTTCCCGAAGCGGATTGTGTTGGAAAAATCATTGCATTAAGGATTCACTCAAATCCAAACTGCTTATTTTCTGACTCATTTTTAAATTCATTTTTGCTCTCAAATGCATTTAATTGGTAAATTCGCTTATTCAGAAACTATATAATGTACCGCAATGATCGATTTTTTGATAGAGGCAGAATATATCTCAAAAAATTATATCAAAGTGGGCATTTTGAACGGAATTTCCCGAAGCAATTGTGTTATCACTTTCTTCTGGACACGATAACTTCCGCAATTCTGCAAAAATCTCTTCCAAACTGATACATAAAATCAAGGGACATAAAATCTCGGTCAAGTTCGTAAATGGGCAAAAGCGGACAAAGGGGATAGAAATAGGGAGGGGTTTTGTGAAAACCGAAAAAACCCCATAACTTCTTAATTTTTGTACATATCAAATCAGTTTAAAGTTTTTATTACTTCTAAAAATAGCGCCAAAAATTCATGCATCACAGATTTTTGATAAAATTTAAAATAGGCTCAAGGGGCGCAAAAAATAGGGTTTTTGGGAGAAAAAAAATTCCTTACTACGTCAATTATCAAGATATTAAATCCAGTAATTTTATTATACATCTCCTTAATATTATCTACAACTTTTATATTCACAAGTTTTTGATAGGACCAATTCGTACCGAAAAAAAGAAAAAAAAAAGAAGGTTGAAGAAGAAAATTTTTCATAACTCCGTCAATTCACAAGATATAAAATCTCCATGAATTTATCATATATCTTCTTAATATTGTCGTCAACATTTATATAGACAAGTTTTTGATAGGGCCAATTCTTAAAGCAAAAACAAATTAAAAATACATAGCGGTTGAAGATAAAAATCATCTTATTAGGGGTGCATTCAAATCCAAACTGTCTATTATCTTACTCATTTTAAAATTCATTTTTGTTCTCAAACGCATCCAATTGCTAGATTCTCTTATTTAGAAACTGTATAATGTACAGAATTGATCGATTTTTTGATAGAGGCAGAATGTATTTCAAAAAATGATGTCAAAGTGGGCATTTTGAACAGAATTTCCCGAAGCGATTGTATTAGAAACGAAAAATATTGCCCTACTGAGAAAATAATGGTTTATTAATCAAGTTTTAATTAATTGAAAGAAAAATAAAAACACCGGTCGCTTATAAATCGTTTCAAAAATCACGTCAGCATGTTTCATATTTTTTTTTTTTTATTAAAAATTAATCTGAAAATGTGCCAGAAAATTTCGAGTTGTTGAGTATGGAAAAATATTTTTTTAATATCGCCTTAACATGATTCTGATAAAACCAGCTATTTTATAAAAAAGGAAATATAAACTCGTCAAAAGCAGACAGATAAAACTGTTAAAGTGAATTTATATCTAATAATGATTTAGTTTTTGTTTGTGAAATTAGTATACTTAACTTCGAAATCTACCTCTGCCTGTAGGCCGGGCCGGCAGGGATTTTTTTTAAATTAATGTTCTAAAAAAAAAAAAAAATTACATATTTAAACACAAATGTCCGACAATGAGTGACACTATAAAATTAAATGTATAAGGATGGATCTTTTATATAATACAGATTTGCCTAAGTTAGCCAGCCATCGGTGATGTAAATAAATGATCGGAATTCAATAATTAAAAACAAATATATATATTCTGATTAGATTTAAGTCTGTTATAATAGTTCAGATTTTAGCTATATTCATTTTTTAAGATGAATTTAATAGTAAAGGTTATTTAAATCGATTTTTATGCTAAAATTTTTGTTTTAGCCGAAACTAAGGCAGCATCCTTTGAGAAGGGCTTGAAAGACGTTACAGTTAAAGAGGATGAAACTGTTACTTTAACGGTAAAATTCACTGGAAAGCCAAAACCAACTGCAAAATGGTAAGTATATGCTTCTTTCTCGTTATATCTATTGTAAAGACATCAGAATAGATATAATAGATATCTGGTGGTCTATCTATATGTCTACATCTAAAAGATATAATATTAACAAAATTTTTCTCATCGAAATACGGTGTATGTTTTTATTGATGAATATTTTTACTTACTTTAAACATATTTACAATATAAAACGATGAAATTATAATGACAGCATATATCTTTCAAAAATTTGATTCAGCATGATTTCTTTATTCTGTTTAAGCAACCCAAGTGATTTTTCATCTATATCCACTGAATCGATCTTAACATGTGTATTTTTTCAGTTTATATAATAAAGTGTTTTATACACATTTTTCAAAAAAAGTTTTTCTTATAATTTTATTTTTTTTAATCCCCCTATTTAACTTTTATAAAAATTTTCTAATAGATCCGAACTAAATTTTTTTGTGTGGTAGATTTTAGCAGCTTTGCTTAAGGCAAACGGCAAGCTGTGCAATGAAGTACCGGTTTCTATTCGAACACCGAAATGAAACAGCATCTTTCGTGGTCAATACTTGGGGAGGGCGGCATCCTGGTGACATTGAGTTTTTCATGGCTTATCACATACCTGCAAAGTAGTAAATGAATAATCATATACTATCGTCCTTTAATAAGTTATTAATAAATTGATCTTTTGATTATTTTCTTTCTTTCTTTCTAAAATATTGTTTCCATTATTATCTAAATTGTCTAAGCATCTTGAGATGCATGAAATTAATTAAGCAATCGATTCAATCCAATAGAATATTTCCTTTCTCATCGCTTTTTTAAAATGCATTCTTTAAACAATGCTAAAGAATCAGTGCTCTTCTTTGTAACTAGTGCGATTATTATCCCTTTACCATGTAGCCATAGATAACCAATTAGTGCAACTCGGACTATAATATTTTGGTTATCACTTTTAAATGACCAGTATAGACACATGCTTACATCGGCCACCCAACAGAAGGGGTTATGAATTTATTTAATCAAGGCTTATGAATCAGTGCACTGTTTACTAAGTAGTCGATGGTTATCCCTTTGTCATGGCAGCCATAGATAACCAATTAGTGCAAGTCGAACAGTAATAATTTGGTTATCACTTTTAAATGACCGGTATAGGCACATGCCTGCATTGACCACCCAAAGGAAGGGGTTATGAATACTACTATTTTCGAATAGAAATCTTATTTAATCGCATAACTCTGGGATTAAATAAGTACTATTCAGAAATAGTAGCATGCCCCCCTGTACGCCTAACTGATTACATACACGTAAATGCATGTGGAAAAAAAATAAATAGTTATGTAAATGAGCTTTCATGTATTTTGTGTTGTTGTTATGCTGATCATAAATCTAAACTGCCGCAGGAACAAAGATGGCGCTGAGTTGAAGATTGACAAAAAGCACTTTGAACAACGGTATGAGGAGGCTGAAGATTCTTTGACTCTCGTTCTGAATAAAGCTACCAAGGAAGATACTGGCACATACTCATGTGTCATTTCTAATGAGGCTGGATCAGATACTACCAGCTGCAAGTTAAATGTCACAGGTATGCACCTTATCTTTAAAAAATTATGAAATGTTTCCATCATCAACGGTTTAAGAGATAACTGCTATTATCTCTACTTTGAATCACCCAGTAGGGTAAAGTGCCCATATTTCATCCACCCAGTCACTTTTAGGCCCTAAATGTTGTAATTTTCACTAAAAACCTACCAAATTTGGATTTTAAATAGACTAACTACCCACTCACATATAAACATAGGCAAATATCGTACGAAAAAAATTTTAACAATGCGAAAAATTGTTTTTTAAAAAGTATCTAAAAAAAGAAAAAGAAAAAAAATGGTCCCAATTTCGTCCCCCGCCAAAAATCCAATTCGCCGAGGCTTAACTTATCACTAAATCAAAATTTATTTCTAAATGAATAAGTAATTTAATTTACATTAAAGTAAGGCACAAAGAAATGTACTACTTATCAGTGGAAGAATAACATAAAGAAATATTAGCCATCCAAACATGAGGAAAAAATTTTAAAAATTGTCATGAAAAAGCATTCCTAATTTCGTCCCCGGGACGAAAATAGCGACTGCAAGAAAGACTGCTTCCTTTTTGGACCACGCTACTTCCCAATATGGCGGAACTTCAGTTCCCGTAAGATGAACTGAGCGTCCTAAAACTCACTGTGTGCTACTGTCAGCTTCTTACCTACGTAAAATACATGCAATGAATCAGAAATAAATACTTACAGTACAGTAGATAACGTTCACGACGTAATAAGAACTCAGGTCTTCTAAAAATAGAAATTCGGCGTCTTTAATTTATGTACGCGTCTTAGGAAACGAAACTTTCAATCTGACCACCTTTTACCTTCCGTCCCCTGCGTCGTAAGTTGCGCCACTTTCGCAGAAGCGGAGAAGTTTAGGTGGGCGAAATTAGGAAAGGGGACGAAATATGGGCCCTTTACCTTATATTGTTATCAATTGCATTATATTAGCAGTCGAATAAATTTACTTTCATTTTGATTACTACTTGAATATTAAACATAATTTTTGAAATAGCAAGTTGTCTCGCATAATGAAAAAAAAAATTGTGTAATTTTCAACTATGCTGGGGGTTTCGGATAAGGTGTAGGAAGAAAAATATAAACAGTATTTAGAGTTTTTTATATATTTGAGTAAATGAATTATTGACATTTATTATTATTTTTTTAGCATCTACAAAGGCTCCATCTTTTGAGAAAAAATTAAAAGATATAACAGTGAAAGAAGATGAAACAGTGAGTTTCACAGTGAAATTCACCGGAAATCCAAAACCAACGACAAAATGGTAAGATTTGATTTTCCATAACTGTGTAAATGTTTATACGAACAAATTTGTTAGTAATTCTAATTTTTGAATTTAATTTGTAGTAATAAAATGTTATGCTATATAAATGATAATCGTGTAAAGACTTTTATATCAATTTAAATTATTCTCACACATACAAACTAGGACTTTAAAAGTCGTAGGTTTTCAGTATTTCTTGGGCAAATCTTCCCATAAAAAGATATGCCTTTCAGAACAAAATAACAGACATCTAATAGTTTGCTTTCATTTGCTAGAAAAGTAAACACTTGCCTTTTACAGGAATTTTTATTAGGGCGTACCGAATTTATTATTATTATTATTATTATTATTATTATTAATTTTAAACGCCTGTGGTGGGAAATTTGGGCATGATCACAGTAAACTCACACACCGATTTTTATCAAGATCGGAATATAGTAAAGCCTGCCTCCAGGTCATTGAACTTTTCGTTATTCCTTTTAACAGATATACAGGGAGTTTCATAAAAATGGGCAAAACTTTAAGAGGTGGTATAGTCCAAGAGCCGACAGCACAAAAACCTATGTTATCAAGCACAAGAAAAAACTTTTATTTTATGGGAGAGTAGAGATAGGGGAATCTAATGATCCATGTCTGTCGGAAGTGAAGTGGGCATAAGCCAAAAATTGATACCACCAGTGGTTGACTCGTAGGTTTATCATCGTCTTTGTCCTACAACTATCCTCCATGTTTTCATACCTTTGTTTGTTGGACAAACACAATAGTAAACCTACGAATCAACCACTGGTGGTATTAATGAATTGCTTATGCACCACTTCACTTCCGGCAGACATGGATCATTAAGATTCCCCTATTTCTACTCTTCCATAAAATAAAAGTTTTTTTCTTGTGATTGATAACATAGGTTTTTGTGCTGTCGGCTCTTGGACTACTAGTATACATTCAAACAAGCAACTTTCATCAAATAATGCATGATTGTAAATAAAACGCAAAGGTGCTGGTGCGTTTGGAAACTTGGTCCATGCAAACGTTAAAGCACACATTCCTGTTGCGAGTTATATAAAGAAGAACGACACTAGTAGCATGCAAATATGATATGGGGAAGAAGAATAAAGCGTATGTGAAATTTCGCCTCGATTAATACATAAAAGCCGTTGATCCGAGTGTGCAACTGTCAATCGCGGTAGTAACGTATCGGCAGATGTTGCCTTTCACCAATAAAGGAAAGGCTGATATGCATTTTATCTACGGAACTGCAAATGAAAATGGCTCAGAGGCTCAACAACTGTACGAAAAGCGGTTTCCCACCTTGTTTTTGTCACTTAATCGTTCTTTGTGTGCCTCTGCCTCGTATAACAACATCACCTTCGGCGCCCTCTAGCACATTTGCGTTTTAATTTCGACCATGCATTCTTTGATGAAAGTTGTTTGTTTGGATGTGTACTGTCACTTGTTAAAGTTTTGCCCATATTTTATGAAGCACCTTGTATGCAATTTTTAGTGTTCCTTTATGCCTAATTTTAACGATTTCTGTAAGTAATTCCAAAATCACTTACAGAAATCACTTACTTGAAATCTAAAGTGATTTTGAAAGCACTTTTGGGAGTTTCTTAATGATATCCTTAACAAGTAGATCCTGTTTTCTCTTTAAAAAAATTTCAGGCTTTATAGTGGGTATTTGAAATTAACATTTGATCGTTTTTAGGATTTTTCGCAATTTTTTTTTATTAACACTCAGGAGACAGGTTTTTTTTTTTATATTTCAGTATGAAATAAGATAATATGTATTAGTAGGGTCTAATTAGCAATATAAAGATAATAAGTACTAGTAGCATCAATATAGGGTTTCGGTAATTTTTTTTAATAATGGGAGTATTTAAAAAATCGCTACAAAAAGTGAAAGATATTGAATTATATAATTATATATGAAAAAGTTTAAACAATGATATTCAATGTCAACTGTTTTCAAGAAACGATCAAAAACTCAAAGGAAAATTGGAAAAAATCCTAAAAGTGGTCAAATGTTAATTTCAAAGACCCACCATGAAGCCAGAGAATTTTTGAAATAAAAGATAATTGGGTCCACATGCAAAGGATATCATTAAGAAAATCCCAAAAGTGCATACATTTCAAAGTCACTTACAGAAATAGAGAAAAATAGGCATAAAGCACTGAAAATCGCATATTTCCCTTCAAAGGAATAGCGAAAAGTTTAATGACCTGGAGGTAAGCCTTACCATATTCCGATCTTGATAAAATATTTTATGTGAGTTTATTGTCGCCATACCCAACGTTTCTCAACACAGGCGTTTCAAATTTTAAAAAAAAAATGTCGACTCGCTCTAATTTTTATATAATAATTAGGTTTTTTAACGTTGCGGTAGATACGTTTCTTTAACATAAGGGATAGCTAAAAGTCATTTATATGTTCATAGATTAAAGATGATCTAAAAGCTCATAATGGTAATTGATTTTTATGATGTTGTCAATTTGTATTAAAAACATTCCACAGATAGGGAAAGAGATATAATTGCCGAGATCTTAATAAATCGTTTTATGAAATGTTTCAAATGATCTACGGATGAATCTCGATAGCTCGAGTCCTACAGGAAGATTGAAATTGATTTGTATCGACATATAACAATGTTTGAAATAATATTGTTTAATATAATATATGCAAAACTAAAGGCCTGAAATATACTTTAATAAAAACAGAAATAATTACCAATGTTTAATTTTAATTTTTTTAAATTCGATTAAAATGTAAATTCTATATAAGTTTAAATTTCGTTATTTAATTTAAAAAAAAGTTAAATTTAAAAGGAATAAATAACGTGAAAATAAATCATTATGAGTAAATTACATAATGGATGGAAAAAAAAGATGGAAGTAAAGTTACAACTACTAAATTTTGAATCTTTTCAGGAAGTCATTATGAAATGAATTCATTGGAGTTTTTCTTTTGAATTCTAACAGATTCGAATAGTCAATACTTCGGCGGACAATTTAGAAGTTCCAGCTAATGAAGATGGGGGCTTTTTTATAGTACAGGTGTCTCTGAGAATGATTTGGGAATATCAAATTTGTTCATTTCATAATTTATACAAAATTGTTAAAATCATAGTTGAGCAATTAAAATTATGGTAACATTTATGTATGCATGTCGATGAGAGAAATAGTTCTTTTTGATTATTTCTTAATATATTGAATATTAACGGCTGCATAATACATACTTTTGTGCTGGATATTAGTAATTTCTCCGTTTTACATTAATTTATATATATTATTCATTTATATTTTACATTAATTTATATATATATATACTCATACTCCATACATTAATTTATGTGTTATATTTCATAATCAGTTTTTGCTTATTTACAAATTGTAATATATATATATATATTTCCACAATTAGAGTAAAATGAAATTAAAGACAAAAGTTATATGTATCTAAATATGTAGCTATATAGCCAGATGTATATTCTAAGACATTGAAAATGTTTTTATACATGTTAATACTTCAAATTGAGCTATCACAGTGCCAAAATAAAAGGACAATCTATGTCCATCATGAGGTTTTTAATGGTATAGATTCGTTGGATTGTATGCATTTAAAAAAGAGATATAAGAATCGCATTTTTTAAACAAATCATTGAATTTCGGCACCCTCCCTCTTAGATGTCTCCAACCGAAATTCCCAATTCAAAGAGCATAAAAGCGACACCTGTTGGGAAATACACACACAAGCCTGATAAGGATCTATGTATGTAAAAGTGCAACAGAATATGAAGTTTGATTAAATTTCGTGCAATAGTTTTTGAGATATAGCTATCGCGAAAATCCTGAAAAGGGCAGCATGGTTATATGATTAACGCCACCTGTTATATGATTTACAAGAGTACCTAATCAGCAAAAATTTATGTCAAAGTCTAACAGAATATGAAGTTTAATGCAATTCCGTGCATTAGTTCTTGAGATATGGCTATCACTAAATCGTGTAAATCCTAAAAAATGCAGCATAGAAGCGCCACCTTTTTGGCGATTTACACCAAAACACAATCAGCAACAACGTATGTTAACGTCTAACTGAATCTGAAGTTTGATAAAAATTTCCTGCATTAGTTCTTAAAATAGATAGCTATTGCGGAAATCGTGAAAAATGCAGCATAGCACCGCCACCTCTTGGTAGATTTACATCAAAACCAAATCATCAGCAACTTATCTCAAAGTCTAACTGAACCTAATCAGCTAACTATCTGCATTATAGTGCAATATATAGCGCAAATTCTTTATTCCTGCTTCACATGTTCTTTGTTTATGTATTCGTAATGAAGCTAAAACATATATTAATTCTCAGAATCACTTTGAGAAAAAACAACTAAAAATTTTCCAGGTAGGCTTCCTTTAGTGAACTAATTTATGAGCAAGAATTAAGTCATTATTTGTATTAAACAGATTAAGGAATTTGTAGCCCTACGAAATCTTAAATTAATTTTCTGTAATTTACTGTCATTAATTTACCGTATTTTCCGGAGAAGAAATAACTTAGCGTCAACACCCTCTATGAATCGGATGAAGATTTAATTTAAGTCTACTTAGCAAACAAAATAAAAAATAAAGAGGCAGTGCGATCCTTAATTTCGCTCTTAATTGTATACTCTGCGCCATGGGAAAGTTTATGGATAAGCCGCCATAATTATCTGCTGTTCTTTATAAGATCTCTAACACGTACTTATAATTACATTCCTGTACTCGTTACCTACTCTCGTTTATTATTCCATTTAAAAAAAATTCAGTCCATTTCAGGGTACACTGAAAGAATTTAATCTACTAGCCGTCCTTGGCGATCAGTTTGGTCTCTCTTAAAATTTATGTTTGGATATGCATGTTAAGTATTGTATCATGATACTTTTATTTGTAATTTAATTTACTTGAACTCCCTTAAATCTAATTAATATAATCCCTTAAGCTGATATTAGTTTTTGTTGTATTAAAATATCTCAATTTGCAGGGTCGTACTGGCATAACTGAGAGGGCGGTGGCAAAATGGATAAAAAGGGCGCCGATTGCCTTACAAAAGGGCGCAAATGCTTATATATACATACATACACATACTATATAAATTATGTATAAAAAATCACTTTAAAAATATATAACGAGTATATTGCTATAGCGAAAACTTTATTCCTAAAATAATTATGTCACCCAAATTAGTATTTTACACTATAGAAATGTAATATGCACAAAAATAGTTCCCCGCAAGGCATTGCAGTTAAAAAAAAGTCTGATGTTAGACCAGTGCTGCCAATTTAGAGGTATTTTTTTCCACCACACTTTTCTAAGAAAGCTATCTCTATTTTCGAATTTCGCTCACCTTATCTAATGAGTTAATTCAAACTTTACCCCGAATATTTGAATAAAAATCTCCATACAATTATCTCCAAATGGAAAATAAAATATTAAAATAAAACAAAAACAATTTCGTTGGGTCAAAACTCAAAAGTGCAAAACATTATTTAATACAATTCAATAATATTTTATATAATACAATCTCTAGAATACAAATACTAATTATGATGTATAAAATTTCAGGAAAGTTATTTTTGTTTAGTTCAAGAGTGACGTCTATTTTACGTGAATTATTTTTAAAATATGTTTTATTTCTTTATTTTTTCAACATTCAAAAGATATCATAGATTTTTTTTTTTTTTAATTATGGCCATTTTTTTTTCCATTCTGATCAGAAACAAAATTATGGCCATTTTTTTTTCATCCTAACCAGGAAAAAAAAAAAAAATTATGACCATTTTTTTTTTTCCTTTTCTGACCAGAAAATCAGAGTTCTAACTTTTTACGACAGCTCTTTCATCTTCACCTAACACTTCATTTATAACGGTTGTTTCAAAATAATGGATGGCGCCAGTCCATCAGAAGAAAATGATCCATTCCAAAGGTATAAGTTCGATTGAAAAAAACTATTTAATACTTTGAGCAGAAAGAAGAGGCTACACCTGCAATTTTTATGACACTAATAGAATCCCATAGCTGCCAATGTGTACGGTTTAGTTACCTCTAAAATTTAACACAATTTTTTGCCATATTTAATCGTTGACAATTGTTAGACTTTTTAAACTGAAATTCCGGAAGTGACAGCCAATTGTTCCCTTGCGACGACATTCCTCTGGCTTCAACTCGTAAAACTTGGCTAAAAGTGCTATCTTTGACAACATTTTTCTGAATGAATCTTTGTCTTTATAAGAAAATGGGAAACTAATTTCCTGGTATCTGAACAAAATGGACAAATTTTATATTTTTACGAATATTAATGCAAATTTTTTGTATTTACGAATGAAAATGACTTCGCGAAAGTATCAGAAAAGTAGTTAGTTTGGATTTGGGAATAGCTTTCAATATAAAAAATTCTCATAACGAGGATGTGATCGCCCCCCACCCCAAAAAAGGAAATCCATGACCCCCTCTAAATGATGAGCTGAATCCGTCCTTGGCTTTGTCGAATATTGATTGATTAAAATTTCGGAAACGGAATCGAAAAAAATCCGCTTTATACAGGATTCTTATGTCATATCATCTTTAGATTCTTCTATGTTTTGTCATTCGCCAGACAGAATGATTTTAACAATACCGTGCAAAACACAGATGCGAGAAAAATCGACAAACAAAATCTTCATTTGGCGCCCGAGGCACATGCCCCCTCTGCCCCCTTAATTTCGGTCCTGCTTTCAAATCAGCAAACTTACAAAGGATGTGCCCAATAATGGAGTTGTTTCTGTTTTTCAAAGATCTTGTTCTTTTTTTACCGCGATTCATGTGTGTACGCAGGGTAGGGGGGGGGGGGGGCAGAAAATCTTTGGAAAAGTAATACATTCTTTAAAAGTATTACGCTGAATGTATTATTTTGAAAAGTAGTATTACTTGTATTTTATTGCATGATAGTTTTGTTTTAAAGGTTTTCATTAAATTTCATTGTAACTGCTGACTGCTTTACTTGGCTGAAAATACCAATTATTTTTTATTGCCCACCAGAAACTTTTTAATCGAACTGTCTTTTATATTTTTTGAGAAAAACAAAAGATCTTTCAGAAAAGGCTGCCAAATGTGGCGTTTTGAACCGAATTTCCGGACGCGACAGTGGAGGAAGAGAAAGAAAATTGTTGTCATGAGACAACAATCAATTTTAACTCAAGATGTAATTAATTTAAAGAACAGAATCTATTGTATTGCAAATCACTTCAATAACCAAGTCTGCAAGTCTCATTCTTTTATGTGGAGTTTGGCCGAATATTCGGTTTCATTTTCGTTTTCAGCCCAAAATCCTAGTTTCGGCGAAAATACTGCCGTATATTCGGTATTACTATAACTGCCCCTCCCTAGCCTCCCCCAAACGGCACTCCCATCCAAAGAGCCGTACATACTATAAATTCACATACAAGGAGATAAATCTAGAAGGTATTACTAATATTGATTAAATTCGTTATTTTTAAATTAAATCATTTTTTAATATATTTTTTATGTTTATAGCACCTTATATTTAATTAATTTTATTTCAATCAAATTATTTTGTTAATTATGTACTGCCGTTTCTACGCAAAACATTATTCAGATAACATGCGTATATGTATGTTTATGTTACTTACTTTGAATTTATTTTTAAAACAATTTCGCTTTCGTTTTCAGTCGATACTAGGAATGTAACCGAAATTCAGTTTCTTTCGAACACTATTTTTATGTTTGTAAATGAGCAGAAATTTTCGCATTATTGAACGTTAAAATTTTTTTTTTTTTTTTTTTGAGAACCGCTTGAAGGATTTACACGTAATCATAAATTTCGGAAAATCGAGTTTTTATTTTAGCGGCTTTATCAACGGAATTGAGACTTCTTTATGTGGCCAGAATATGGAATAGACAATTCTATGTAAGTAAAAAAAAATAAAAAAATACAATAAGCATTCTATTATAATTATAACATAAAATTGAAACAAGTTTTTTTTTTTCTCAAAATTGCATTTTTTAATAGATGACCACGGCACGATTACTTTAATAATACTGAATTGTTTTTCACTTCTAATTTTGTCAGCTTTTTCCTTCTATATATTAAAAAAAAAGTTTCGAATTGGAATTTTACCAATGAAAATTTGCGTAGATATTCCCGGTAGATCGGCATCCAATTTGAATGCTTAAGCATGGCCTTTCTTCGTTAATATAAAAAAAAAAAAAAAAAAAAAAAAAAAAACTGTTGCAAACAAAAATATGAAAATCAGTGGTATTACAGAGAAATGTTTGATAAATACGCTGATGCAGACAGTTTTCAAATCAAAGAATTATTTTAAGAGATATTTAATGCCAAAGTTGGAAAAAATCGTTCCATTAAAAAAGTTTTATTGGAGCAAAAACTATACTAGTGGTGTAGTCCTGGAAAAAAAGTAGGGGGGGGGGGCACTCATACTTTCGAACATTAGGGTCTTACATCACCCATAGGGCAAACTTTCTTGCTTTTCATATTTTCAACTGCATTGAAAAGTAAATGAAAAATTAAATTTAAAAATTTAAATTTAATTAAAATTAACTTAATTAAAAGGTTCTTTTTTTTGTTGGCTTACTGTAGAATTAAAAAAATTGAAACCTTTTTCATGTCTGAACAAAAGAAATGACACTTTCAGAATTTAGTGTCACCCCCGATAAAAAAATATATATACGTATATATAGATAGATAGTAAAAAACCTATTTCAGTTTTAAGACTTAAAATACACGCTTTTATTTTATATAAAATGACGTAATCCGCATCCGCTAGAGAATTCTTCATTTACTATCCAGTCTTAAACAACATCTACAGGATAAATTAACATAAAGATGGGACACTTCCATAGAGCGTAATGGTAATGCGATTGCGATCGTAGCGCCTTTAGTGACAATGGGGAAGAAACTCCCCATCCCTGTAGTATTTTATTATTGAGTATCTACCTCATTGGGATCTTTCTTTTTTTAATGTTGCATGTTTACGTTTTCAATAGAATCTTACACCGATACATGAATATAGAATAGATATTCTATTTTATATATCTAATATCTGTTCTATGTTCATGTACTGATACACGCATTTTTTTTATTTTATTTAACATGATGCGTGAACAATTTAAGTGCAACGAAAAACAAAGTAAACATTTAATCTTGAATGCTATATATCAAAAGCAATGGTGTAATATAAGACTATACGAAATATTGCACTCTACAAGTCCCAGAAAATTTCATAAATATTCCCATTTAATAGGAAAATTTTTATAGCCGATGTTTTATTAATTTATGAAGTTTAACGTATTAAACAATCGTTACAATCTTTTAAAATTTACGCATCTTCCCTTTCTTACTGATAAAGTAAAAATATTGCTTTTAATGTAAATAACGTTCAACCAATTGAATAATATTTATAATATTAACATATAAGAAATAATAATAAAATTACAGATTTTGAAAAATTTCTTTCGACAAATTTTTAGAATTATATAAATCTAAAAGTTAAAAATAAATAGAGGTACCGACATTACACTCAGTAAAATTTTATTCGATATGAATAAATTAACACAATGCCTGAATTTGATTTTTTTACAATTTAATCTCATAAACTTACACATTTCCGTTCTTAACAGAATTTTCTAGGGTTTTTCTTTTATATCATTACTCTAATTATCGTTTTGTAAATTAAAAGTAACAACGATACAAGCACGATAAAAAAAAAAAAAAAAAAAAAAAAAAAAAAAAAAAAAAGCAGCTAAATAAATAAAGCGTAAATACAATATCATCTGCCTCTTCTTCGTTTGGAAAGAATAGATATTCAAAACATAAAGCGTAAACATATTTCTTCAACATATGTAAATTTCGGTCCGTAGTAACGCTAGTACTGTTGTCATTACAGATTTCGCATTAAATGTCCCATCTCGTATGTTAATCTATGAGCTATAGTAAAGTACGCATATGACGTCACTATCGCTGAATAATACACAAATCTCGAAAAAAGAGATGTCATTCAAGAAACTCGACAAAATCAGCTATAAAATGATTCATATGCCTTCATCTGTTTGTAATATTAATATAGATACTTAAAATTAAATTTTGTTTATAATAGCTCGATGTTTTATCAGAAATCATTCATCTATAGTTCTTCAAAATAGTACGTATTTTAATTACATTTTTTAAAACTTGTTATGGGAAAACGGCAACAAAAAGATATAATTACTATTTTCCAACTATTTCTCCTTTACTTTCAACATAAATGGAGTATTTGAGCTGCCAAGATTAAACAAATGCGCTAAAAACTACAAAAGAATTAATATTTAAAAAATAAATTGTGATACAGTTTACAAACAAATTGCGTTTAAAAGTACTTTTTTCCCAATACGGCGGTATAAAAATTGAAAATATGCGATGCTTAAAAGTTAAAAAAATTGCATTAGAGTATTTAACCGTACAATGATACATCTGCTTTGTTTTACGTCTGGCTTATACAACGGAAGTTAGTTTTTTGAGACGACACTTTAATAGCTGGGAGAAAGAAATAGCATACCGGGGACTAAAAAGTAATTTTTGAAAATTACTGCACTTTTTAAATGTGTTTAAAATTTAAAATGTGTTCATATTTGAACCAGACCACGTTATATAAAGCACTTCCCTAATCGATTATTTTAACTATTATTATCTGAATAGAACTGGTAAATTTTATGCATTTACAAACAGAAAATGTAACTTTGATAACGTGTCATAAAACAGCCAGTTTGGAATTGAGGACGAAGAAAAACCGTAAGATATAAAAATTGATATTATACCGATATGACCCTTCCCTACAAAAAGAGGCACATGATACACAGACTCCATCCACCTCATCTACATCCACCCGCGGTGCAAATCACAAATGTCTAGACGCAACTTTAATAAACTATATTACTAAATAAAAGTTATACCATCTTTTTCGGTTTCAGTGTAATTAACAGTTTCAATAGTGTGTTCTGATTAATTAAAATATTTATTTTTTAATTTTGTGCAATTTAATTCAGCTTTGTAATAGAAAAATGTAAGATCTGTTACTGCATTCCCACTTAATAAAATAAATAATTTTTGCGCCTCTTAGTACTAATAACATCTGTTACTTCAATCTTAGTTTTAAACATCGTACTATAGATAAGATTTTCTTTCAAACTTTTGAAAATGGTACATATTGGTTACATAAATAATTTATTTTTTTGTACACAGTTATTCAAAATGAAAAAGAAATTCATTAAACGTAATTTATGTTTCAACGATTTTACATTTTTTATTCCAAATACAACTTTAACTAGAATAAAAATCATACGCCATGCATAGAATATGAAATATTTTCTAATACTATCAAAAATATTTTATTAGAATTATTTTTTTCATACAAGGGACAGCGATGCGTTAATAGACATTTTAGAAAATACTTAACAAAGTTAAAAGCCTTATCTCAGTAATTACTGTCTAGACTGAAGTAGTCCCTAAAGACATTAAGGGACTACTTCACCCACAGGAACTGAATTCGCTTACTAATGTTAATCCTATGGGAGAATTTTTTTTAAAAGATGTATCGTTTGCAGGTCAAAATTTTTAAATGATTTTTTTTTTTTTTTTTTTTTTTTTTTTTTTTTTTCATTGGATAGCCAAGGTCAATTTTCATAATGCCCGTTTTTTACTTTTTCGATTTTGTTCGCAGTCATTTTTTATGAGGATAGGTCGACTTTCGAAACCGGTTCCGAAAGTAAAATTATCTAAATTGAAAAAAAAAAAAAAATACAAACAAAATCGAAAAAGATTCGGCCTTTGTAGAGATTGGCCTCAGCTATCTAATGAAAAAAAAAATATTTTACAAATATTGAAAATCAAACAAGAAAAAAAAAAAAAAAAAAAAAAAATCGTCCATATGATTAACATTAGAAAGCGGGTGTGAAGAATTTGCGAGTGTTAACATGCAAAATCTTCAGTAATATAATCCTTGTATTTTATGCATACCACACAGTAAAACTAAAAGTCTAATTAAATATAACAACGCTTTTCACACAAAAAAAAAGGTTTTTACCGTTCATTGACGACAATATTTGTGTATATGTCTTTTGTGCAGTCCTATGTATGAATTTATTTATATTATATTCACACAGTAAGATAAGTTGTGAGTAAGTTAAGTTCTCACAGTAAGACTTAGTTGTGCTAAAAAACAAATAACTCTTGAAAATGCATTTTCATCAAATCCCGCCCACACAATTTAAATATTTTGAATTGTTGCACTGCATATAATTTATAGAATTCATTCCACAGAATTTAATAAAAATTAGTTGAGATTGAAAACGCACATCTTACAATGTTGCTTATAGACTGTTAAAGAAAATTGATATGATATATTCCCTATGTTTTCTGTGGATGACGTTATCTCCCTCCTCAATAACGTATATAAATTTCAAAAAACGCTTTTCAAACAATTACTGTCATTAGTGAATTCAGGAGGTGGCCCGGAGGGGACATTCCCCCGGAAGATTTGAGATTTCGTGTTTTGAATGGTCAAACAGTGCAATCCCCCTCGGAACTCTATAATGTCACCCTCAGAGCCACAAATCCCCCCCCCCCCCCGAGGAAAGTGTCTGAATTCAACACTGATTATTGTAAACCGAGATTAATACAATGTAATTTATTTCTATATCTCTGTAAATAAACGAAAGAAGTTACACGATACGTATTCTATATTAAGCGTGTTGTTGTGCCCTTCTGTGATGTATATCAATTTCTTTATGTTTGAAGTAGTGTAACATCATTAAAATACAAAATAAAGAATTTTCTTTCCATAGGACATAATTTAACGGAATATTCTTTTATGTATACCTGCAAACGAACTATAAGTGCTAAACACTTCATTTTCATTAAAGAATCTTTGTAGTAAATAGTAAATCATAATAATGTATATAAATAGAGTGGCAATCAAAGTTTATTTACGGGCAATCGGAATGACGAACCAAAGTCATAAACTTTTCAACTATGTTAGAAAGTGTTAAAATGTTGTAGTTTAATTTTGTATTGTTTATGCTACTGCAAATTTTATTGAGATTGCAAACATTTTCAAACAATATTGCCGTTATTAAATAAAATCTATATTTTATTTTAAAACAAAGTATTTTAGAAATATAACAAATAAAAAGCATATTAAAAACTTCTAAATTAAACTTCTATCAGCTTTTTTTTACAAAAGGAACTAGTGAAACATATTACTATTTTTTCTGCACACCTGATATATTTTAATCGGTGGTTTAGAAAAAAAATACACAAACATAAAAGAAAAACAGAACTAAAAATAGTCTTTTACGGGGGCTTCAGGAGGACAGACCCTCTCCCTGATGAATAATTCTTTGTATCCTTTCTTTTACTGTTCAATTACTTTAAATCCTATGCGAAGAACAAACTTTGTTATTTTTTGAAATTTTCGAGAGGGAAAGAAAATTTAGTTAATTAAATTTGAAAATTTAAAGAGGGGCAATTCTGCTCAACTACCATTTCTGGCACCCATGTTTCCTTTCTATCCCATTGTACAAAAGATATAATTTTATACAAAAACATATTGATATTTGGAAAATATGAAACCCTTATCAAAGATTCATGGTATAACATAGCATATAATTAAAAATATTATTGATCAAAACTCAAAATATGCTTACGATTCTCTTGCATCGGACTTTTGATCCTCAATTCTGCTAGATAATTTCGTATCAATGATCACGGCATTGTTATACTATCATCGACGACCAACGTTTCGAAGAATTTATAAAACTTTCCAATTTTGGCTGCCTATATCGTTTCATTGTTATTTTTTCCTTCAAAAATTGAAATTTTGATGCAAAATACTTATGGCTAGAATTTAAAAAACAGATACTTCAGAGATATTAGCTGGAATTCAAAATAATCCAATGCTTGTAGTTTATTCCTGTCTAAAGAAGTAATCCCCGAATAGTAAACCAAGAAATAATTGTCCATGTGAATGATACAGGAAGATAGGAGAAAGGGGGATAATGATTTTGTGGGATTCTTGGCACTGCAATATATCAGGAGTTGTCGGTCTGCATTGGTGTCCCTTTTGTTGATTTATTCTGTATTCGATTGCAGACACCATACCAGTCATCTGAGGACCCCTACTAACCAACAGTATGTGACAGATATGACAATTACCCCGAACGTCTTTAAATACCTTATTTACTGACTAATGGAAACATGCTGTTGTTAATTACCATGTGAGAAAAACATGACCAGTCTTTCAAAACTGAAACATCTGGATATTTTTTAAACGGAGACTGCGGTGTATAAGATCTTTTTCAAAGAGCTTTTGGGGTCTTTATGTTAGGAAAAGGAGGAGGATAATAGTTTTCGATTAGAAAATTCCAAGTAAAACTAATGTATGCATCTGAAGGAATTAATGTTAGCGCGGTATTTCAGGTGTTTCACTACTGTTAATTATGGTGAAACGGCAAGTAAATATCCCTTTCTTCCCAATTCCTTTCAGTTTGTTTTCTGAATACTCAAAGAAAACTCAAATAGTTTTAAAAATCAATTCTTTACTTCATAAAATTCTTAATTTATTAATGTGCTTTTTATTTTAAACATTTAATAAATCAGGAAGATCTGCGTCCCCTCGCGCCCTTAGCGTCCCCCTTGAAAAAAAAAGTAAGGGGACGCTTGAAATAAAATAAAAAAGTGGGGGGACGCCGTCCCCCTTCGTCCCCCCTCGACTACACCACTACTATACATGAGAATTTAATCATTTTTAGATCATTTTATACGTTATAAGTTCCCGGTGTGCAGATTGAATTTATTTTTTTTATTTGACTCATTTTTTGAGGTTTTATTTCTATTTTAAATTCAAATTTTCAGCTTTTCGAGAGATATTTTTTATATATTTTAGAAAATGTTATTAATTTAAACTGTTGCCAATTGTATAAACAGCGAAACAATAATGTTCACTTCAAATTAAAAATTTATTTACACGTGACTATTGTAAACAGAAATAAAAACTTTAAAATTAGAACTAAATGATCACATGTTAAAAGCAGGAAAATTGCGTCCTAAGAACCATATTCACACTTGAATTTTAAAAGAGAAACAAAATGTTAAAATAAAAAAATTATTATGCGATAAAACTTGTAAAGGGGAGAAATTACATTATTTAAAATGGCCAAAAAATATGGTAAAACATTTAAATTAAAAAATATATTTGCGCGAGATATTTTGAGATAATCTTTTCAACTATTATCGTGAATTCGAAGACAGCGCAAATAATATTTCCTTCTAACAACTAAAGTATTTTCACCTGAATATTAATAAGAGAAATAAAACTTTGGTGTAAATTACGTCAGATTTAAAACGATACATTTAAAATGAATTATTTAAAAGAACTATCTTATAGCGCTGTTAAAAAATACCGGGAGACAAGGACACTGTTTACTTAATTCATTTTACATTAGCTTATTTTCAAATGTTTAACTAATTTTTTAATTAAATACGTAAACAGCCATTGAATCTCTTAACAGCAGAAGATTTGGTCTTAAAAATCCCCAGTCCAAGGAAAACGAATGGAAAACCCGTTTACAGAAAAATCACTACTGTTTTTTTTTCTTTTGTTTTTTTTTAAATTCAATATTTTTAAAGCCGATCAAATTACCGTGCTTTTTGGATTTTGGTGTGCCTGAACGGGGGTTGGCGAGCGTAGCTCGTAGGGGGCAGAGCCCCCTAGTTTCTTATATAGAAATCGGCGGACTATAAATAACTATGCAGACGAAAATAACTATGCAGTGCATTAAGGATTTTTTTTTTTTTTTTTTGTCAATCATCAAAAATCAGCATTTTTCTACGATAAAAGTTGAATACCCTCTTCAAATAATCAGCATTAAAGAAAAAAAAAAGAGAGAGAGAGAGAGAGCTTTTCATAATTTCCACCTTTTGCATCGTCTAGTCACTAAAATAAGTCATATTTAATTAAAAATTACTGTTTCTTTTAATTTCAGATAAGCCAATTTTAAACTACAATGGTCGTCGCAACTCACACGCACAAAAAACACCAACAGCGCGTCGTGTCGCGCATGTGTCGTGTGTTAATTAGTATTTCATGGGAAAATACCTCCACATCCGCCGATTTCTATTTTCTCCAGAAAGATAGAGAGCTCCAGAATACGGTATAATAAAAAAAAAGTGTCACACCTGATATTACTACAGAAACCACTGGGTATCTATAGAACCGATTTGAAACCCCGCCGAAATGGTAATTTGTCTTCTTAGGAACTCCCACGTTACTGACTAACAGCATTGAAAACTGAACCCAAATACATCTGCACTTCTCTTTACTTATATTTATCCATTCTTTTGTAAAAGGACTTTTACAATTTTAGTGGTTTATCTATTTATTTTAATTACATATGTATTTTTCAATTTATATATTCGGGTGGTGTTTGAAGTTTAAAGAGGTTAAGCAGATCCGGTTTAAAAAAAAAAATAACGTTTTTACATATTGGCTTTTTCGGATGCTAAAAATATTATCGAATTTTTAAATAGATATGAAAAATTAACATTTTCTTCTTTCAAAAGCAAAATTTACATAAGTTTCCATCGCAAAATCTTGTGAAGAATTAGTCTTGGCGCCCTTGGCGGTCTAACTCTTATATTATCATTAAGAAATTATGGAATGCTCCACTTTAGTAGAACTAAGGGCATCAATTTGTGTGTTTATTTGTGGGGAGTGTGCGTGTGTGTGGGGGGGGGAGGGGGGGTTTGCTATTACAAAAACACGATACTATTTTTTTTTCAAGTTATTTTTGCAGAGGCGCTAAAAAAAATCTGTCCAAGGGCGCCATGATTACAAAAACACGATGATAGTTTTTTGAAAGGGATTTTTACAGAGGCGCTGAAAAATATCTGACCAAGGGCGCCATGATTACAAAAACACGATATTAGTTTTTTAAAACTTATTTTTACAGAGGCGCTGAAAAAATCTGACTAAGGGCGCCGTAATTAAAAAACACGATATTAAGTTTTTGAAATTTATTTTTACAGATGCGCTGAAAAAAATCTCTCTAAGGGCGCCATGATTAAAAAAACACGATAATAGTTTTTCAAAATTATTTTTACAGAGGCGCTGAAAAAATCTGACCAAGGGCGCCATGATTACAAAAGCATGATATTAGTTTTCTGAAAGTTATTTTTACAGGGCGCTGAAAAAATCTCACCAAGAGCGCATTGATTACGAAAACACGACATTAGTTTTTTGAAAGTTATTTTTACAGAGAGGCGCTGAAAAAAAAAATCTGCCCAAGGGCGCCATGAGAACAAAAACGCGATAATAGCTTTTTGAAAGGCATTTTTACAGAGGCGCTGAAAAATATCTGACCAAGGGCGCCATGATTACAAAAACACGATATTAGTTTTTTGAAATTTATTTTTACAGCGGCGCTGAAAAAGACCAAGGGCGCCATTATTACGTAAACACGATATTAGTTTTTTTAAACTTATTTTTACAGAGGCGCTAAAAAAATTGACCAAGGGCGCCATGATTACCAAAGCCGCCTCTGACAAAGGAACCAAATGAAATTAAAATGAAAATCCCCTGTCTTAAATTGGCAATTTTTTTTTGTTCTTTCACAAAAAACAGAAATACCAAACTACCGGGCAGCCACCCAGGGCGCTGAATATTTGACAGAAAATATACTAAATACATCATTAATACCAATATTAATTTATGTAGAAGTTACTATTCTTCGGGGTACTGAATAAAATCTGGACCAGGGCGCCATGACCAGGGTCGTACTGGCATGACAAAAAGGGCGGTGGCAACTTGGATAAAAAGGGCGCCAACTTCTAATCAAAAGGGCGCCGACTACAATTTAAAAGAATTTTAAACAATTTTTTTGAAAAGTTAAGATAACAGCTACAAGATTATTTTATATATTTTGAATGAGATAATTCCTTTTCTTCAAATGGAGTATCCTTTATTTGGAGGCTAAATGCATTAGAAATTTAACTTAAACGGACTCGGACTTACGAAATTGTCAGTTTCGTCCTGAAACTCCTTTTTACCCCCCCCCCCCCCTCTCTTGTGTAATTTGCTCCCAAGAAGGTTGGTCTATTGGCCATAAACTTGTCTTGCTATTGCTATAAACTTGCGATATGCATGAACCCTAAACAATTAGAGTCAATCCAACGCGCAACGAAAGAAATATTGCCTATCCGAACCGATCAGATCTAAATCGCGGGTGTAGTCGGGTAAACGGACCTAATGCAGGATTGTAATCCCAAGGGCGGATCCAGCTCACCATTTACAGGGGGGTCATGGATTACCTTTTATTGGGTGGGAGGGGATCATATCTCTTTATGAGAATTTTTTATATTGAAAGCTATTCCCAAATCCAAACTAACTGCTTTTCTGATACTTTCGCGGAGTCATTTCCATTCGTAAATACAAAAAAATTGCATTACTATTCGTAAAAATATAAAATTTACCGATTTTGTTCAGATACCAAGAAATTCAAGAGTTTCCCGTTTTCTTATAAATGCAAAGATTTATTTAGAAAATGTTGTCAAAGTTAGCGTATTTAGACAATTTTTACGAGTTGACAGTCACAGAAATGTCGTCACAAGGGAACAAATGGCTGTACTTCCGGAAATTCTGTTTAAAAAGCCTAACAAATATGAACGATTAAATATGTCAAAAATATGTATTAAATTTTAGTAGTAGCAAAACCAATCAAATATTTAATCAAATTAGCAGCTATGTGATTCTATTAGTGTCATGAAAATTGCAGGTGCAGCCTCTTCTTTCTTCTCAAAGTATTAAATAGGTTTTTCGATCGAACTTATACCTTTGGAATGGATCATTTTCTTCTGATGGACTGAATAACTAATATTATTATGAGACAGCCATCATAAATGAAGTGTTAGGTGAAGATGAAAGAGCAGCCGTAAAAAGTTAAAACTCTGATTTTCTTGTCAGAATGGGGAAAAAAAATCAAGGCCATTTTTTTTTCCCATTCTGACCAGAAAATTAGAGTTCTAACTTTTTACGGCTGCTCTTTCATCTTCACCTAACACTTCATTTATAATGGCTATTTCATAATAATAGAAGCCTTCAATCCATCAGAAGAAAATAATTCGGTTAAAGCAGAAACTCGGTTAAGCGGGTCTCAGATAATCGGGACTCTACTGTTTATTTCATTTTAAAAATGATCTTTAGAATATTTTTGTTGGTGTTCAGAGGGGGGTCATGACCACCGTGACCTCCCCCTTGGATCCGCATTGTGTAATCCGCATTAATTGTAAATCTCATGGTTTAATATCAATATCGCTTATTATGATATGAAGTAGACGATGACACAAATAAACTTTCTGAGGTATACGTGTAATACATATATAATCAAACTTTTTGTAATTGTATATATATATATATATATATAGATGAAACGACGAGTATTTTATAACCATAAAATGGTACTGTGTGCCTTAATTTTGTTTTTAAATCCAAACTGAATATTTTTTTACTTTTTTTTTAAAATTATTATTCATTTTTGTTATCAAACGCATGAAATTGACAGGTGGTCTTATTTAGAACCATGTAAGTAAGAATTTTTTCGTTTCTTGATAAAAGTAGGAAATTTTTCAGAAAATGTGTTAAAGTGGGAGTTTTGAACCGAATTTCCGTATGCAACAGCGCGGGAAAAGACAAAAATCTGCCACCACGAGAGAACAATCACTTATAACTCAGGATGACATTTATATATCGGAAAAATGAAAGAAAAAAAATCGATTACAAATCAGTTTGATATTCATGGCTCCGGGAATGTGTCAAAAAGATTCGCATTGTTGAACGAGGAAAAATATTTTTTCGAGAATTGCCTTAACAGCATATTAATATTTCGTGAAAATTGGTCAATTTTTATATAAATTAAAGCCTAGAATGTAAAAAAAAATAAAAAGAAAAGAAAAGAAAGAGAGAGAGAGAAGTGAAAACAGACAACTTAATGATATTAAAAGATGTCCATTTATAAAGACAGAACGTCCCTTACCCCCAGAAAAAAGTCTAAAAATCAAACCATCTGCTCAAGAGTTTCGTGTCTACAGTGTACTTGTTTTCGGTGTCCATTTTATAATGTATGGATATATACAATGTTGTAGACCCTGGAAAAAAAAAAAAAAAAAAAAAACAATTTCGCAAAAGTCACTTGTATCAATTTAAAAAGCTATTTCAAACAATTACTTTATGCTGAGACTGAGAATAATAATACAATTAGATTATTTTGTGTGTCCCTGTAAATAAACGATAAAAATTATTCAATTCGTATTCCATGTAGTGTATCAAATTGATAAATTTCAATTTAACTATGTTTGAAGTACTGTAACATCATTAAAATACACTGCTAACAATTTTTCCCATAGGACATAATGCAACGGAATATTTTTGTGTGCTTCTGTAAACGAACTATAAGTGCTACAGACTCCATTTTCATTAAGGAACCTCCTATAGTAAATCATACACATAAGTGGCGTGGCAGTGTGAGTTTATTTATGTTTACGGACAGACTAACCGAAGCCATACATACTTTTCAACTATTTTGGAAAGTGTTAATATGTTGAATTTTAAATTTGTAATTTTTACTTTCTTCTATCTTTACAAGAAGAAAGTATTGGATTCGTGAAAAATTTCGACTTCCGGTTTCCAACGGATTTATACGTTTTAGAATGCCCAGAACACGATTTGATGGTTTTTAGAAAATGTCTCTCTGTCACTCTGTCACTCCGTCACTCTGTCACTCCGTCACTCTGTCACTCTGTCTGTGAGTCTGTATGTGACAAAAATTTTGTGGGCGCTCTATCTCAAGAAATAATGCACGGAATTTCACAAAACTTCATATTTAGTTAGACATTGATAAAAACTGGACCTGATTAGTTTTTGGTGAAAATCGCCCAAGAGGTGGCGCTGCTATGCGGCATTTTTCACGATTTCTGCAATAGCTATATCTCAAGAACTACTGAACGGATTTTTATAAAACTTCAGATTCAGTTAGTCCAAGATATAGTTTGGTGCTGATTACTTTTTTGTGAAAATCGCTCAACAGGTGGCGCTGGTATGCTGCATTGTTCATGATTATCGCAATAGCTCTAACTCAAGAAAAAATGCACGAATTTTCATCAAACTTCAGATTCAGTTAGTCCCTGATATAAATTAGTGCTGTTTAATTTTTGGTGTAAATCGCCCAATAGGTGGCGCTGCTGTGCTGCATTTTTCACGCTTTCCACAAGAGCTGTATCTCAAGAACTATTGCACGGATTTTCATCAAACTACAGATTTAGTTAGTCCTTGACATGAATTGACGTATAAATTAGTGTTGTTTAATTTTTGGTGTAAATCGCTCCACAGGTGGCGCTGCTATGCTGTATTTTTTGCGATTTCCGCAATAGCTTTTTCTCAAGAACTAATGCTTGGATTTTCAACAAACTTCAGATTCAGGTATACCTTAGTATAGTTTAGTGCTGTTTACTTTTAGTGTAAATCGCTCAACAGGTGGCGCTGCTATGCTACATTTTTTCAGAATTTCCGCTATAGCTCTATCTCAAGAACTAATGCACGAATTTTCATCCAACTTCAAATTCAGATATACTTTGATATGAATTGGTGCTAAATCGTTGTTATTTCTTGTACTATTTAAAGGATTTAATTGACGTGATTTATATAGAAGAAAGTTTTGTGATGACCACAACATACTAGTTTATTTATGTTGGAGCAAATTTTATAAAAATTAAACACATATTTAAACAATATTGCCGTTATTCAGTGAAATAAGTATCTTAACCAGAGGGGAAAGAAAAATATCCCGAAAAACTCGTATAAATTTGGTTTCATCCCATGGCCACCCACAGAACAAAATCCAAGGAGGGGAAGATTTTGGAACAGATATGTGCTTGTACTACACTGCCAAAACTTACTTTTTTTTTTCTTTGGCAAGAACCCTACTTAAAACAATTTCGAAACATACTACCATTAAAAGAAGACAGAAATGTAACAAGATGTAAATCAAAAATCAAACTTCTACCGTCTTCTTTATAAATGAAAAATTGAAATAGTTTATTATTCTTTTTCCCCCCAATTTATATATTTTTTCCTGAACCGCAATTTGAAATAATTTTTAATGCATAAACGCAGAAGAAAAACAGAACTAAAATTGGTCTTTTATGGGGGCTTCAAGGGGACAGACTATTAACCTCTGACGATTAATCCTTGGTTAATTTTTTTTCTTAATATTCATTTATTATAAATCATTTGAGAGGAACAATCTATTACTTTTTCAAAATCATGAGAGAAAAAGATTTAGTCAAATTCGAAAATTCAGAGAGGGACAATTGCCCTCTTCTTATTTCTCTCCCTCGCCCATTGCTGGCGACCATGTTTCATCCCTTTCTACAAAAGGCACTGTTTTATATTCGAAGCATATTGATATTTGGAAAATATCGAACACTCATTATCAAAAATTCATGACATACCATACCATATAATTAATTAACAGCATATTATTTGTCAAAACTTAATAATTTAAAATTACTTACAAGTCTCTTGAATCGGACGTTTGATCTCCAAACCTGGTAGTATATGTTTTAATATCGTTATTTTTTTTAGTCTTCAAAAAATAAAAAATCAGAATTCAATAAAGAGATACTCCAGAGTAAAATATACTTGTTCGAATTCAGTCTGAACACTTGTGGTTTTTTTGTCCTCTGAACTAATCCGGAAATAATTGTCCATGTGAATGATAAACGATATTCTTAGGTAGTGGAAGCCTCAGAGTAAAGATGGAAGCTGTGATAATAGGAAGATTCTTGCACGGCAAGCAGTTATCGGTTTCGATTGATATTGATGGTCCCTCTTGTTTACTTCAAATGTGTTTAAAAGCGGACCCTTTTAAATCACTAATGACTAACTGCTGTTGTTCCATGTGGTATACAAAGATCTTTTCGGGAAGTCGGTCTTTCAGCTGGTCGTAGGAAGGGTAATAACAGTTTTCGATAAGAGATTTCCAAGTAAAACTAATGCATGCATCTGAAGAAACTAATGGTACAGCTGTATCTCATTAGTGGGGATTAAGAAGAAACAGCAAGTAAACATCACTTTTTCTGCAGTTCTTTTCAATTTGTTTTTAAATGCTTTTAAAGCCTAAAATACTTTAAAAATACTTTAAAAAAGCCTTACTTCATAAAATTGAATTTATTAATGTGTTTGTTCTTTTAAACATTTAATAAACTAGAAAGGTCTGCGTCCCTTCGAGCCCCTCTTGCAAATAAAAAGCGAGAGGGGGGATTTCACGAACTCTTTCGTTGGAAGTCGGTAAAAAAAATATAGACAATACATTTAAAAAATTGACAGCAGTAAGAAAATTATTCAATTTTAGTAAATAATTCGTAAAACTAATATTTTTAAAGATATACATAAAACTCAATAAATGATAGAAACGTCAAATAAGATTTAGGTGTACGAATAAATAATATATATATATATATATCAAAATTTATAAATTTCGACTACATACAAACAAGCCATAAAGAAATTTCGAATCTAAAAACATTGCACTTAAGGCTGTTCTCAAATCCAAAAGGGCAATTTTATGACATAAGTTTTAATTCATTTTTGTTCGGATGCAATAGATGTTTCAGAAAATATTGTCAAAGTGGTCGTTTTGAACCGAATTTCCGCGCGAAAGAAGTATAACCACTCAATGAAGGGTGAAAAACGTCTTTGTCACGTGATCAAAATCGCTTATAACTCAACAGGTAATTTATTTATCAAAAATGGAAAACACAGTTCGATTCCAAATCGCTTCCATAGTCAGGACTTCCAATTTTATATCTTTCCGTTAAAAAATGAATTTGTAAATGCGTCAAAACGTTTTGCACTTGTTGAGCAGAGCAGTTGAGAACAGCTTTAAAAGATTAAAGCCACCATTAGCACTTTTTAATTAAAAAAATTACTACTATTTTCGCCTTATCTAATGACAAATTAAATAAAGCTGAATATTACTATTTGGAAATAAAGATGGATTTTTTAATTAATAATTTTTTACACCACCAGTGGATCCAATGAAAAAGTCTTTCTTAGAGTGCCGTGTACAAAAGCCAGCACTGTACTTAAGAATAATTAAAATAAAAATCCGTTTATTTCCAGTTTTAATTGAAACTCCATCTGCTTCTTAGTTTGCACTTGCACAAAAATTATAAATGTCAAAATACTGTGTAACCACCGTGGCCCCAAATTCTCAAAAGTAGAAAATACAAGAAATGCTTAACACTGAATTTTTGTTTCGAGTCATCATTTGTATTAGATGCTGTAAAAAATATGCCTATGGGCACCATGATTACGAACGCCATCTCTGCCAATGTGACCATTTAAAATTAAAATATTCTTTTCTTAAACTGACCTTCAATCTTTTTTTACCGTTTGTATTTACACAAAATGCAGAAATGCCAAAATATCCGGAAGTTGCACAGGTCGCAAAATACGTAAAATGGGATTAATACTGGAGGCTCCTGTCCCTGCAGACGAATACCACTTCTGTCAATAGGTCGAATTAAAATGATTTTTAAAGCATTCAATCCTGTCTCATTGTTCGCATTAGCTCAGTAGGTAGAAATTTCAAAATACCGGGCAGTCATACGAGGCGCCAAATACTTAAAAGCAGAAAATTAGCTAAATGCGTGATTAATTCTTAATATGAGTTTCCTTACAAGATATCATTCGTAGAGGTGCTGAAAAAAAAAAAAATTGGCACGGGCGCCATGACTACCAAAGCCACTTCTGTCAATAAGTTGAATTAAAACGATTTTTAAGGCATTGAATCCTGTTTCATCGTTTGCATTAGCACAATAGGTAGAAATTCCAAAATACCGGGCAACCATACGAGGCGCCAAATACTTAAATGCGGAAAATATGCTAAATACATGATTAATTCTTAATATCAGTTTCCTTAAAAGACATTATTCGTAGAGGCGCTGAAGAAAAAAATTAGCACGGGGCGCCATGACTGTCAAAACCACTTCTGTCAATAGGTCGAATTAAAACGATTTTTAAAACATTCAATCCTGTCTCATTGTTCGCATTAGCTCAGTAGGTAGAAATTTCAAAATACCGGGCAGTCATACGAGGCGCCAAATATTTAAAGGCAGAAAATTAGCTAAATGCGTGATTAATTCTTAATATGAGTTTCCTTACAAGATATCATTCGTAGAGGCGCTGAAAAAAAAATTGGCACGGGCGCCATGACTACCAAAGCCACTTCTGTCAATAAGTTGAATTAAAACGATTTTTAAGGCATTCAATCCTGTTTCATCGTTTGCATTAGCTCAATAGGTAGAAATTCCAAAATACCGGGCAACCATACGAGGCGCCAAATACTTAAATGCGGAAAATATGCTAAATACATGATTAATTCTTAATATCAGTTTCCTTAAAAGGCATTATTCGTAGAGGCGCTGAAGAAAAAAATTAGCACGGGGCGCCATGACTGTCAAAACCACTTCTGTCAATAGGTCGAATTAAAACGATTTTTAAAACATTCAATCCTGTCTCATTGTTCGCATTAGCTCAGTAGGTAGAAATTTCAAAATACCGGGCAGTCATACGAGGCGCCAAATATTTAAAGGCAGAAAATTAGCTAAATGCGTGATTAATTCTTATCCTGACAAGATATCATTCGTAGAGGCGCTGAAAAAAAAAATTGGCACGGGCGCCATGACTACCAAAGCCACTTCTTTCAATAAGTTGAATTAAAACGATTTTTAAGGCATTGAATCCTGTTTCATCGTTTGCATTAGCACAATAGGTAGAAATTCCAAAATACCGGACAACCATACGAGGCGCCAAATACTTAAATGCGGAAAATATGCTAAATACGTGATTAATTCTTAATATCAGTTTCCTTAAAAGACATTATTCGTAGAGGCACTGAAGAAAAAAAATTAGCACTCGGCGCCATGACTGCCAAAACCACTTCTGTCAATAAGTCGAATTAAAATGAGTTTTAAAGCAATCAATCCTGTCTCATTGTTCGCATTAGCTCAGTAGGTAGAAATTTCAAAATACCGGGCAGTCATACGAGGCGCCAAATGCTTAAAGGCAGAAAATTAGCTAAATGCGTGATTAATTCTTAATATGAGTTTCCTTACAAGATATCATTCGTAGAGGCGCTGAAAAAAAAATTGGCACGGGCGCCATGACTACAAAAGCCACTTCTGTTAATAAGTTGAATTAAAACGATTTTTAAGGCATTCAATCCTGTTTCATCGTTTGCATTAGCACAATAGGTAGAAATTCCAAAATACCGGGCAACCATACGAGGCGCCAAATACTTAAATGCGGAAAATATGCTAAATGCGTGATTAATTCTTAATATCAGTTTCCGTACAAGACATCATTCGTAGAGGCGCTGAAAAAAAAATCGGTCCCAGGGCGCCATGACGTATGACTGCAAAAAGACGCCTCGTGTCAAAATGGGTCCAATAAAAATGAAAATTTGTTTTTCTTGCGATCACATTCTACCTCTTTCTTCGTTGACTTACCCAATGTGTAGAAATACCTTAATAGCGGGCAACCGTTCGAGACGCAAATTCTTAAAGAATCACATACTGTAAATATAACATATAAAACGTGTTTAATACTTATTAGTTTCCTTAGAAAGTATCATTCGTAGATACGTTTTTAAAAACGTCAAATAATTTTCTTTTTGCCGCTCAGAAAAAAAAAAAAAAAAAAAAAAAAAAAATCTGACGAGGGGCGCACCGGGCATTTGCCTCGTTGCCCGGTGGGCCAGTACGACCCTGGCCATGACTATCAAAGTCTCTGCGAATGAATCCATTTAAAATGAGAATATGTTTCTTATACAGTGTTTCGTCGTTTATACTTGCACAAAAGGCAGAAATACAAAAATACCTCACAACACCAGGGGCGCTAAATACTTAGACGCAGAAAATATGCAAACGTATTAGACGCAGACTCATTAGACACTTATTAGAAGCATTCCTAGAACAGAAATTATTTAGGCGTACATCTAAATAAGTGAGTATTTAATATTATTTTTCTTAGAATTTATCATTAGTACAGGCTCTGAAACAAAGTCTGGTCCTGGATACAATGTGTAACAATGGCATATCTGATTGTCGATAACTTATGTTATCTCGAAATTGGTTTATCTAATTGTCTTTGATCGCACATAGTTTGCTTATGCTATACTTTAAAAAATAAAAAGCATTACTTTTTAATTTTCCAAATGAAAATCTTTGAAAATTTTATGCCTTTCAAAATGCGTGCTTAAAAAAAAGATTAAAAAAAAAAAAAGAAAAAAGTGACGATGGGCGCACCGGGCATTTGCCTCGTTGCCCGGTGGGCCAGTACGACCCTGTCAATTTGTTGATTTTCTGTAAGCAAGTAAACCCTATTGGTTTACAATGGGAATTTTACGAAATATTAGAGATATCGCCACGTTGACGTCACTTTTGGCGACTCATTTTGGTCACCAAATTTGACAATATCTCGCCAAGTTGGCGATGAACTTTTCGGCATTTGGCAACAGAACAGGGTCTCCCCCTACGGTAACCCCCCTTATAGGTATGGAGATGCATTAAATGCTGTTCAATAGTCAATGAGATGCATTTCATTCGAGCGTTGCCATTAAACAATTAACAAATAATCGCGATTTTTGGGCCACGTACGATAGCGTAATATATATATATATATATATATATATATATATAGCTTTCTATGCCACGTACGATACCGTAATATATATATATAGATACTGCAATTTTTATAATAAGCCATTTCCTAATTTTATAACATGTATAACTTCAAGCACTTTAACCATCCGAGATGAAACTAAATTTTATGATGCTTTCAGGAACAAGGATGGTGCTGAACTGACGATCGACAAGAAACACTTCGAACTTCGTTATGAAGAAGCATCGGACTCGTTAACTTTAGTGCTAAATAAAGCGAAAAAAGAAGATGCCGGTACCTATTCGTGCGTCATTTCCAACGAGGCTGGCTCGGAAACGACTTCCAGCAAGCTTGTTGTTACAGGTAATACATTGACAACAGAAAAAAATGAGCTAGTTTAACCCTTTATTTACTGACGGTACTTATAAGTACCATTAAAATAACTTGTTATAAAATTTATTTCATACATCGATTAATAGCAATACAGTTTAGAATGAGTTATAGATGTATTACTTTATGCTGTTCCAAAAGCATTATTGGTTGCTCAAAACAAATTTTTTTTTAAAAGAATGATTTCTTTTGCCTTTGCATCTTTTCAGCTTTCTTGGCGTGTGTGTGTGTGGGGGGGGGGGGGATTTTTCAATTTAGAAACATTCCTATATTTCTATTTTAAGAACATTATATTTGTACATTTCCTAATTCTACAAAATACTAAGAAAAATATTTAAAATAAAAGATTTGAGTGGGGTTATAAATATTGCACAAAATTCCTATAAGTTCAAATTTAATGAATCCTCCTAAATTCTTCAATCCTTCTAAAGTCCTTCTAAAATTTATTAAATGATTATGTAAATATTCTAAAATTTACGAAAAAGGCTTTAGAAGATAAAATTTTCATGAATTTATAATTCAGTACATAAAGGGTTAACAATAATACTGCATTTCTGTGGTTCTGAGTATAGATTTTATTTATTTTACCAAAATATACCATATGTAATGCTTTTCAAGTTTTGTTCTCCGAAATAGGCATTTTACAAATTAGAATATGTCCATTCTTTTTTTATTTCCTTTCATTTTGAAAATGAAAGTATAAAAAATTCTCATGTATCAGGGAATATTAAACTACTTATACAGAAGTAAATATATAAACAATAAGTCAGATAAAAGAAAATAAAGTAAAAAAAGAAACAGTAATAGTAATAACAATAAAAAAGATAACGAAATTAATTTTATAATAATAATACTAATAATGTGAAAAAAGACTAGTGCCTAGCGTGGTAGTCACACATTGAACAGGAGAAGCTAAAGCTCGGAAATTTAACACTGCATAATCTAATCGGAGTGGCTACATGACATTTTAATATTATCTGGGTTCAAAAACGAAAATTTGGGGTCACATTTTTTTCATGAATTTTCTGAATGTGGCCAAAATGGGCAGATGCCTAGTTACATCAACTCAACCCAATTTTCGACATTCTAAGGTAACAGAATGTCGCTTTAAGATATTAGCTTAGTTATTTTTATAGAGATATATAGTAAAAAGACAACATTTCTTTCTATAAGGGATATTATCATCATTATCACCCTTAAGAATTTCCTTTATGTAATGGGTATCCCATAAAAGTATTTTTGAGATTTTTTTTCCATTTCTCCCTGTCCAGAGCAATAACATCACTTCAGGGCCCGACTAACAAGTTTTGCTGCCCAGGGCACTTTCAATTTTTTGTGCCCCCTTAGATTGGTTTATTTACTAATAGCAGTTTAAAAAAAAAAAAAAATATTACATACTTATTCGAAAAATGTCAACTCAAAAACTTCAGTTTTTCAGAAAATTGAAAACGTTTCCAGGAATAAAAATAAAATATTTCTTCCAATTATTTATTGAAATGTGCTTTTAACCTATATTGAGATATATTTTTGTCATTTCATCATATTAATATCTCAAATATCACATATTTTCACAATTATGATTTTTTAAAAATAGAAATTTAAGTAAGATTACGAAAAATCTTGTGCCCCTCAGAAATTTTGTTCCCAGGGCATGGGCCTCAGGGTGCCCATACGATAGTCAGGGCCTGCATCACTCACTTATACGTGTTCAATGACTTTTCAATAGAATTTTTCCAAGGCATCCGTGGTCTATCTCTCCTTCGTCTCCTTTTCGGAACTTCGCTCTAAAATGATTTTTGGAAGGCGCTCATCTTTCATTCTGCGAACATGCCCACATCATCTAAACTTATTACGTTCGATCGTCCGTACAACATTTTGTTTAACTTGTATGATTTGACGATTCTTGAATTTTTAAATTTATCTAGCTTTGATGATCTTACTGATCTTCGCCAAAAGTCCATTTCGGTAGAGAGGGCTTTCTTGTTTAGGGAGATTTTTAAGGCCAATGTCTCCGAATCAGACAATAAAATGCTTTACAGGATTTCACTATAAAGTAGTCTTTTAGTTTTGGGGGAAATGATACCATTTCAGAAAACATAATTAACATTGAAATTGTTTTTCTGCATTCACCGTCTGTATTCTCTGTTCTGCATCTCTTTGGCATGATATTATTATGAAAACAATAATATTTTAGAAAAACATCTAACATGGGCTTTGTTGTTGCTTCGAAATATAGTAAGCTCTATTTCAGATAAAAGAAACTCTGAAGAACGATATGACCATTTTGAAATTCGATATTTTTTTAGTTGGATAATTTTGAATTGAAAAGTCCTACTTCTTATTTGATTTTTTAAAACTTGTTTATAATACATTTTTGATGAGTTCACACCCAAATGTTTTCATTCTTGAAATCGATGCGTTATATGTTATGTAAATATTTAGAATTGTAGTAATGCTTACTAGATGTTTTGTTACAAATATAAATCGATGCTGAGGAAATTAAAAATTACATAAAAACGAAAGTTTGACAGTCATAAAATGTTTGGGTTAAAAATCAGACTACGGGTGATTTTAAACTATGAATTCAATAACATTTTTAATATAATTTCTTAATTACATTTGGTAAGCTTAATTTAAAACTTTCCTGCAAATTATCTTTCTCGCGAAAATAGCGAACTTAGAAAGAATAAGACCGATTTAATTTGTATTAGATCTGATACATTTACTCTAAAATAAAAAATTAAAGAATTTAACTACTCTCCTCTCTGAGTGCTATAACAGAATATTTTCCTTCTGTAGAATTTATATGATTCTGCTGGGACGCTCTGTATGAAAGTTGTATGCAATAGTGTTTTCTTATGCAACAGATTTAAAAAGAAAAAAAATATTAATGTAAGATTTCTTTTTATTTTCAGCTAAAGAAACAGCGCCATCATTTGTGAAGGGATTGAAAGATCAAACAGTTAAAGAAAATGAAACGGTCAATTTCACTGTGAAATTTGCTGGAAAACCGAAACCAACAGCAAAATGGTAACTATTCTAACATAAAATTAAAAACATTTTCAATTGTTTCAGTTGTAATATAATTTCTAATTATCCTTTATCACTATGGAAGTGTTGTGCGCAGTTAACAACCTGTTTTTATTTTAATTTATGCTGCAATATTTTTTCTGATTTTCTACAAGAGTATAATTCAGAAAAACAAATTTAAAAACGTTGCTTGTTATTAATAGGAAAATAATGGATCATTCTGTATTTACCTATATACACTGTTCAAAACAGTTAAAGGATATTGAGGATATGGATGGATCTTTCGGCTTGGAAATTCTTTAGTTGATTGATACATGATCGACTGACATCGTAGGCTGTATGAGAAAAAGTACACATGTTTGGCAGAAAAAAATGAACTATATTCAGCATTTGGGTACAAAAGAAAAAAAGACATAATTTTTGCATGTAAGAAAAAATAATAAAAAAGGGAGTTTCTTCAAAGAAAATTGTTTTAGTTGTGGGCGTGGTTTCCCCGGACGGCCAGCAACGTTGAACACTTTTGAGGCATGGAGTCAATGAGGCTATTAATGAGAAACTGGAGGGGAATTCTGTCTCACTCCTCCAGAAGAGCTCTTTCCAGGTCTTGGAAAGTTTGTGGGAGTGGTAAGCAGCCAGGTACTCGTCTGCCTAGAATGTCCCAACCATGCTCTTTTCGTCTCATGTCCGGTCCGGAGAAAACGCTGCCATTCCATTCGTATAATTCCTTCCTCGAAAAGGAAATCATCCACCAAGTGAGTACGATGTGGCCTACAATTGCCGTTCCTTAACATGAAGTCATCTCCAATTGCTGCAGAGTAAGGGACTACAATAGGCTTGAATATCTCATCCCTATATTGCTGACCGGTCAGAGCTCTATTTCAAATGATGTGGAGGTCGGTGCGCCCATCAGTGGAGATACCAGCATAGACCATCACTCCCCCACCGCCAAATCTGACACTTCCTTGCACGAACGCAGGATTTTTTCTAGTGCCACGTTCCCTCCAGATGAAAATACGCCTATTATCAGGATGAACAGAAAAAACGGGACTCAAAAGAGAAAAGAATTTTGTGCCATAAATTTCTCCTCCTGTTCACATGCTCTGTTTTCCACTCCCTACGTGCGCCACAGTGCCTTGCTGTTAACGTAACACATACCATTGGTCTGAGAGAATACAGACTTACAGCGTGGAGACGCTTTCGGGCAGTTTGAGTCTAAACTGTAGTGCCAGTAGCCGAGCGAAGGTGTTGTTGAAGAAGAGGGGCATCCTTATTTCGGTGTCTCCGAGCCGTTAGCCTTAAATATCGATCTTCATTGGGCGTTGTTGCACGTCTATGACCTTGCCCTGGTCTTCGCCTGCATCTGCAACCTTCAAAAAACGGTTCCAGATCATGGAAATCACACTTTGTGAAACTCTAGCGGCTTCGGTTTGTGTTTGGTCTCACTCTAACCAACCAACAACTCTCCAAGCTTCTGATTCCGTTAAATAACTTCGCTGAGACATCGCACTCAACGAAACAAAGCGCTTACTGAATGTCGATCATTTTTTTTTTCTGCTTTGTCTGTCAGTCAGTTGAAAGCCAAATTTCATTCGCTGCTGCTAAAGCGTCGTTTTTAACGCCAAACTCAACATTTGTATACTCCAAAGTCTGAAAATGAGGAAAATTTGCATTTTTGACTATCTGCTTTCATTTTCTGCAAAAAAAAAAAAAAAAAAAAAAGAAAAAAAAAGAAAAAAAATTCGCTTATACCGTTATTTTATATAAGACTTACAATATCTTTTAATTAGATGTAAATTTCCAACTGGGCGAAAAATGTCCGGACCAGGATTCGAACCCGGGACCTCCTGGCTGAAGCCGCCAGTGCTCTGCCATCTGAGCTATCCCGGACGATTCTGGTCGAACTTTTTCACCCAGCTAACCTTGAAGATTACAGCATCTGGTCTGAAACCTGGTTCAGCTCAACAGAATAAATCTCAGGTAATGGAACTCCAGAAATCGCTGGATACGAAATTACACTAGATTAATTTTCACACAATTATTCTAATTGGTAAACAAATCATATTAGATGTAAAAACGTGTCTTTTAATTGTTTTGAGCAGTGTAGTTTTCGCGCTCACGTCTATTTTACAGTTCCTAATTTTGAAAGATGTCTTGATGAAAAAAAAATCGTGTACTTTTCGCTTACAGGATATGATGTAATTTGTAAGGATGGAACGGATATTAATACAATTTGCAAGTGACCTGTCCATTTCCATTTTTTAATTTGTTTTAACCTCAGGTTTATCTTTGTATCTGTAGATGATAAGGAATGCCTTCAGCAGTTTTCTTTTCTCGAATTCTTTAAAATATACGAATCATTAAATAATCGAAAATATACGATGCTGCATGTTACTAAATTACCTAAAAGTCTTATTCTTATTATTTGATCAAGTAACAAATAAAGTAAAAAAAATAAAAAAACATATTTTCTTTTCCCAATGTTAATAAGAATAGGATGATGTTTACAATATTACTACACATTTCCTTTTCAGGAATAAAGACGACGCTGAACTGAAAATTGACGGCAAGCATTTTGAATTTCGCTCAGAAGAAGCTGAAGACTCTTTGACCATAATCCTTAATAAAGCAACGAAGGAAGATGCTGGGACGTATTCTTGTACTATTTCAAACTCTGTTGGTTCGGAAACAACCTCTAGTAAACTTGAAGTTAAAGGTAACAGAATAGATATAATACTTTTGCAGTTGAAATATTTTTGCCTTACGTAAGAATATCAAAGCATTATCATAGCATATTATTTCGATATAAGAAAGCATATTATAAAGCACCGTACAAATCATAATATAATAAAAAATAATTCGATAAAGAAGATCGATCATAAAACATATTCGATATAATAAAGCATAGAATAAAGCCTATTCGATAAAACAAATCATATTATAAAGCATAGTATAAATCATCATATAGGGCAATTCCACAGAAAATTATCATTTGGGAGGGGAGAGTAAAATTAATAATATAGTTAATTTAAGGGTATGATTAGAAAACGTGATATTCTTATGTTCTATAAAAAATTCCTAGCAAGAATGCATTGTAAATTGCTGTTCACATACTAAGTTAAGTACCATTATTGTCTTTGTAAAGTTATAATGTTACGCCAGTTACACAATAAAAGTTACGTTAGTTACATATGTAAACGCCATTTTTTCTTTTTTATTGTTCAAAAATTAATTAAAAAAACTATTATTATAATTTGTCATTACTTAGTGTTGTTAAAAACATAAAACCACTTTTTTTAACGGGATAGCTTGGATAATTTTTACACTTCAATGAAGGCAGAAAATATGTTTGTCTATTTAATGTTACATCAGAATTTTGAAATGCAATTTTTAGGACAAAAATATAGACTGAAATAATTTGCAGGTATTTCGCTCTTAAGTTCTTAATAAGGAATATTTTAAATTATAAAAAATTGTTCTACCTTTATTAGTAAATTTTCTACACGGTTTAGAAAACAATAATCAGTCATCAAATGTTACGTCAGTTACTATGGAATTGACTTATAAAGAATTATCATAGCATATTATTTCTATATTCTGCCTAGGTCTGATTTTAAATATTTTTAATTAAAATTTTTAAAATGAAATTTAATGGGTGCCTTGTAGAAGGAAAACACATTCCCTTAAATAAACTTTCTGGTTTTAAACGTGTTTGACTGGAGTCATCCTTTGAACGTCATTTGACCATGGAAAACATCAAAATGCTCGCATCTATGATATGTATAAATCGGTACTTAACCTGAAGTTTCCTGAACTGCATTTTGTTTTGCTTTGTATTAATTAGTAACACATAGTCTATTTTCATATCCAAATTCCCTACATTTAAACTGTCATCAAGTTCTGGGGAAATTTTCTTACCATATCTATGTGCATCTTTTAAAGTGCATACCTGTACATGTTTTGTATGAGTGACATAAGCAATGATTTCTTCCTGAAGAAAAGAAAAATATGGAACAAAGGAGTGGCTACAAAACATGTTTTTTAGTAGCCGATTTGTTTTTCGCTTGTGAACTGAGTAATGTTGTAAGATTGGTTTTAAAACGTGTTTTTGAGTTGGGTTTGAGTACACATATTGAAAATAAAAATGTAATAATTTGTTTTAGAGTGCTGGATAATACGAAACATAGGAACTGATTAGCATTGAGTGCCACAATATTACACTGGCAATTTTAGTCATAAGTGTATCATTCCAACGCCATTTATGGTTTTTCAATGCGCAGATGAATTTGGGTAGGGAAAAAAGGACATTGCCATTCGAAATTTTCAAATTTTTTTTCTCTGTAACCGTAACCGTGAGAGCTCTATCATCGCGATCTCGAGCGGATATCTTCAAATAACTAAATCTGAAATTTCATTTCGATTGGTTGAGCGGTTAGGTCGCTAGGGGTACATATATCGGGGAAACTTTTTTTATGACCACCCTGTACTTTTGTATGCCCCTATAGGAAGGATAAATTATATGCACGCCAGTTTCTACAATAAGCGATTTGTAGTACACTGCAGTGATATATATCAATTTCAATATGTTTAAAATAGTGTAATATCATAAAAAAGCAACGCAAGTGACATTTCCCCATAAGCGCAGTGTAACGTAATTCTTTTGAGTGTCTCTGTAAATGAAACGTAAATGCTACACTCTTAAGTTTCAATACCGAGCATGTGTAGTAAACACCAATAACATATATCTATTTCATCACAATCAGACTATATTTACGCGAGTTAGAGTATGGACAGACGGACATACAAACGAATTCATAAACACTTTTCAATTATGTTGAAAAATGTTAAGAAACATATTTGCTAAATCAATGTAATTTATTGTACTATAGGCATCCTCCGATTTACGTATTACGCGAATTACGTAAATTCGCAGTTACGTAATTAATCTAAAAAATTACACTTGGGAACATACTAGCGCCTTTGATATGCAGTTGTATACTTTTGATATATATTTTATAAATAAAATATATAAATATAAACCACAACCGTAATATAGTTTATATATTAGATAGAGTTACATTTTTATTCGTATATACAATCAAATCTATCATAAAACAACTAAATCTTTATTGTTAGTTATTCATAGTAGTCACCTAAACTCTAATTGAAAATAAATACAGTTAGTGCTTATCAAGGTTTTTATTTTTATTTCGAGAGTGCTATTCATTTGTCTTGCCATCAGAAATTCATGGAGAATAGGTTAAATGAGCCCTCTTTAATTATTTCTTATTTTTAAAGTCGTTTGATGTAGGTTCAAAATTGTTATAAATCATTTCATCAATGGTAGTTTCTTCTATTGAAGATAGAAGAAAGTAAAAATTACATAAATGTTAAATTGTATTTTTTTTCGTTTTCCGAATCATTTGTTACATAAATTTTATTACTGTCATCCTTTAATAGAGACAACCACGGCCCCATCCTTCACCAAAAAACTGAAAAATGTTACAACTACTGAAGATGAGACTGTTGAACTGACTGTGGAATATGAAGGTTCTCCAAAACCAACTACAAAATGGTAAAAATAATGTCTTATTATAATATTTTCTTTTGTATTTAATTTAATTAAATTTCACACAATGCTTTGTATGAACTATGAATTTGTATTTTATTAATTTCAAAAAAATTATTGCTGTTGATTTCCACTAAAATTTCTGTATTTTTGCGGAGTTTTTTTTTTTTTCTTTTTTTAATGACAGTGATTTTGTGAATGTGCCAAAAAGTATGGGTTTAAGAATATCTTTGACAAATAATACTAATTTTTTCATTTTTCTAAAGCTGTGGTATTTATTTTTATTACTACACATAAAAAGAAAAAACACGTAAAAATACGGAAATTGTACTGGCAGAATGCGGAAATTCTATTTAGAGTGTTATAAAAAAAAAAAAAAAGCTTCAGCGAAAACGACAAATTAACTAGACTATGAGCATTATTATCTGACAAGGATGTTCTTAAATCCATATTTGCTAATTTCTGACACATTCACAAAATCAGAACAAATTGTACTGGCAATCAACGGATTATTATTATTATTATTATTTATTTTTACCTGCATCAAAATTTATTACTAAAATAGGTGTTGATGAAATATATACAAAAAGGTTTTCAAAATTAAAAACCCTAGATGTTAAAAGCATATACGGCTAAAACTAAGCCATTATCAGGGAGGATACCAGAAGAGAAAAGAGGTCGATGCTGACTGGCCCAAACGACAGGAAACACGTTCGAAAATTTTTATAGGCATCCACTAATAAGGGGCTATGCATATATAACGTTATCACTTTAGGGGGGAAGGATGGATCTGGCATATGATATCGAAAGATATCTGTAGGGGGGTGGGGGGTGTTGTCTTTTGATATCGTTATCATTTTGATTTAACCAAAATTTTCTTTTTCTATTTTTATGAAAATACAAAGTTATTATTAAATTCATTAAATGATTATAAAATTATTTAATTCCAAAATTTGGAATACCTCAACTTTCGGCATTCCTATTCTGCTGTCATATATATCGGGTGTCCTAAAAAGGACTTACTGATTTTAAAATTCAATAACTTGCAAACGGTGACAGATATTTAAAAAATTCTTGCAGGAGGGTTATGCATGAGGTCAAAAGTTTTTTTACAGTGATTTTCGATTTTAATTCGAATTACAAACAATAGATGGCGCTGCGATCAATAGACGCTAAATTCAGGCTCGATTTTTGGTCCTTCCGGACCCACTTAATACATTTCCATCTCCTTTTTCCGCATGGAAGAGGAGATCGACCAAAAAATTGAGCCTGTTTTTAGCGCCTATTGCTTACAGCGCCATCTATTGTTTGTAATTCGAACTAAAATCGAAAATCACTGTTAAAATACTTTTGACCTTATGCATAACGCTCCTGTAAGAATTTTTTAAATACCTGTCACCGTTTGCAAGTTATTGAATTTTAAAATCAGTCAGTCCTTTTTAGGACACCCGGTATATGCATATATAATCCGCTGATCGAGAAGACAAATGCAAAGTACTTTGAAATAATACTTGAGTTTAGCAGTAAAAAAAGTGAATGTTTTCCACCTGTTTTGTTGATAAAAAGTCCTACTGATCCGCCCCTCTCCTTTCCCGTGCGGGGGCAAGGCATTATTACTGTTAAATACATTGTAACTAGTCGGATGTGGCAATCCCAAAACTTTCTTCTATCTCATACACGTTAATACTTCCTGAAAAATGGATTATAACAGCGAAATCGAATCAGCAACAACTTATGTCAACTTCTAATTGAATTTGAAGTTCGATAAAAATCCGTGCATTAGTTTTTGAGATAGAGCTATTGCAGAAATCCTGAAAAGTGCTGCATAGCATTGGTACCTGCTGGGCAATTTACACAAAAAACTTAACAGGATCAATTTATATCAGGGACTAACTGAATCTAAAGTTGGATGAAAATTCATGCATTAGTTTTTGAGATACGGATATTGCGGAAATCGTGAAAAATGCACATAGTAGCGCCACCTGTTGGGCAATTTACGCCAAAAACTAAACAACACTAATTTATATCAGGGACTAACTGAATCTGAAGTTTGATGTAAATTCGCGCATTAGTTCTTGAGATATTGCGATAATCATGAATAAGGCAACATAGCAGCACCACCTATTGGGCGATTTATACCAAAAAGTTATCAGCACAAAATTATATCAAGTACTAACAGGACCTGAAGTTTTAAAAAATCCGTGCTTTAGTTCTTGAGATATAGCTATTGTGGAAACAATGAATAATGCAGCATAGCAACGCCACCTGCTGGGCGATTTACACCAAAAAGTAATCAGCACCAATTTATATCAGGGACTAACTGAATCTAAAGTTTTATTAAATTCCTTTCGTTAGTATTGAGATAGAGCTCCCACAAAATTTGTGTTACACACAGACAGACTCACAGACAGACATTTTGTAAAAACATGTTTTTCGGGATCTCTTACCCCTAAAACTCGTAAATCCATCGAAAACCGGATAGCCCTAAAGAGTGGGAAAGAGGTAAAGAAAGCTCAACCTCACGATTCACTCGGAAGGCTAAACTCTCCTGTAACTTGAAGTTGCTCGAGCGAAATACGCGGTATTTGGTTTGACGAAACGTCGTTACAACAGTTATTTGCTTGCTCTAAAATTTCTAAGGATTCGAGAATTGTACGACTGTTAAAATCAGAAGCCTGCATAATGATTTTCGCTCTATTAACAAGTTGGAAATTTCACGTCAAACGTGGCAAATGAGGTGCGTTCTTACTATAACTAGTTTTATAAATATTTTTTGCACTGCATATTCTACTGAATATATATTTTAGTGCACTTTATAACTGCATACTAATTTCATTCTGTTCGAAAGTCTGTAACATCATTAAACTGCACTTGAAATATTTTTTCCCATTGGCCGTAATGTAATGGAAAGCTTTTGACTTTCCCTGTCATTAAACTATGCATCCGATTTTCATAAAATTTGAAATGATTCGACAAAATTGTGCCACAATTTTATATTTAAAATTTCAGACCATTCGGTTGGGTAGTTATTGCTCTGTTATATGCGGGCCGACGGACGACTATAGGTGCTATGTATTTATATAATTACGAACGCACCTAAAAAGAATTTCAATGTAATTAGTTTGGAACAATCTAGAGAGGGCGGTAGAAAGTCTATTCTTACTAACATCCTGTACATGCTCATTGATTCTTATCTTGAATTTTGTAGTTGTCATGCTGATATAATTTAATATTTATTTCTTACTTTATCGCTGTAGAAGATGATATAAACCCATGATTTATTGTGCATACCAATAGGATAAATTCTTTTCTGCACAAGATTAATTAATTTGGCAATTTGGCATCGTGTCTGGCTAATATTATATTACTTTAGGAAGAATTTTAACTTTTCGTATAAGTGAGTGATATAATCCACTGCTATAAATTTAACTTCTAATTTTCTCTAGTTAGGTTGTTCCGGCATGCTTAAAATTTATAAATCAATTTATTAATACATCTACTGGAAAAAACATTACTATTAGCGATTAACTTAATTTTATTTAAATCATCGCCTAGGTGGATATCAGAGCAAATTACAAATGCACGCTTAATATAAAAGCTGTAAGCCGCAGCTTTATAATGAAACGGGAAATAGCTTTTATAAGGAATGGTAATGTCTGAACGACATAATTTCTTGTAAACTGTCCTATCAATAGAGTGAGTTAATCGAATGGACAGTTTACAGGAAATCATTTAATTTTTGAAAACCTTTTGGTGTATATTTCATCAACATCTATTTTAGTGATAAAATTTAATGAATAATTTTTTATGAATGTTTTTATATTTTACATAGTAAAACAAAGGTGAATTGATCATTTCGAGTGGACTATATATTCACTTTATAAAGTTAGTTTATTAATATCATTTTGATACGCTACTAAATGATTTGATGAAAAAAGATTGCTAGGATTTTTTTTTTAAATTTACTTATATTTTAATTTTAATTTTTTATATTTTTATTTATTTGTATTGAATTTGTTTTGTGTTCTTAGATATGTTTATCTGACAGTTAACCATTAAATGCCATACCATTGATTTTTAATATAAAAAATACATTTGTTAAATTTCTGTAATATATAAAGTAATATGTAATACATGAAGTAAATATGTAATATATAAAGATTTTAAATTCTGCAACTTTTTCTTTCAGGGAAAAAGATGGTTCAGATATAAAAATTGACGATGACCACTATGAATTGAAAAAAGAGGATAATTCTGAAACGCTTATCATCAATGATGTCACTCCAGATGATTCAGGAAAATATTCTTGCATTATTGCAAACTCGGAGGGATCTACTACTACAGATAGTGTTGTAACCGTAAAAGGTAAGTTAAATTTTACTTTTCAATGGGGAAATATTCTTCTACATATACTTATGACACTTTAGTACGAAACTGATTTATCATAGACCGTTTAAAAATGTTGCAGCGACTTAAATCATCTGCGGAAGAATTGTAATATAGCTGGTATAGAAAAACAAGTTGGAAATTGCTCGTCAAACGTGGCAAATGAGGTGCGTTCGTACTATAACTAGTTTTATAATTATTTTTTGCACCCCATATTGTACTGAATGTATAATTCTTTGCACTTCATAAAGCGCATAGTCTGATACATCATTAAAATGCACTTCCAATATTTTTTTCCCATTCCCCGTAATGTAACGGAACACTTTTGACTGTCCCTGTAATTAAACTATACATCCGATTTTCCTAAAATTTGAAATAGCTCAACAAAATTTTGCAACAATTATATCTTTAAAATTTCAGACCATTCTGAAGGCTGTAATATCATTAAAATGCACTTGCAATAATTTTTCCCATTGGCCGTAATGTAAAGAAAAACTTTTGACTGTCCCTGTAATTAAACTATGCATCCGATTTTCCTAAAATTTGAAAGGGCTCGACAAAATTTTGCAACAGTTATATCTTTAAAATTTCAGATCATTCTGAAGGCTGTAATATCATTAAAATCCACTTGCAATAATTTTTCCCATTGGCCGTAATGTAAAGAAAAACTTTTGACTGTCCCTGTAATTAAACTATACATCCGATTTTTCTAAAATTTGAAAGGGCTCGACAAAATTTTGCAACAGTTATATCTTTAAAATTTCAGATCATTCGGAAGGCTCTCATATCATTAAAATGCACTTGCAATAATTTTTCCCATTGGCCGTAATGTAAAGAAAAACTTTTGACTGTCCCTGTAATTAAACTATACATCCGATTTTCCTAAAATTTGAAAGGGCTCGACAAAATTTTGCAACAGTTATATCTTTAAAATTTCAGATCATTCGGAAAGCTCTAATATCATTAAAATGCACTTGCCATAATTTTTCCCATTGGCCGTAATGTAAGGAAAAACTTTTGACTGTCCCTGTAATTAAACTATACATCCGATTTTCTTAAAATTTGAAAGGGCTCGAAAACATTTTGCAACAGTTATATCTTTAAAATTTCAGATCATTCGGAAGGCTGTAATATCATTAAAATGCACTTGCAATAATTTTTCCGATTGGCCGTAATGTAAAGAAAAACTTTTGACTGTCCCTGTAATTAAACTATACATCCGATTTTCATAAAATTTGAAATGGCTCGACAAAATTTTGCAACAATCCTATATTTGAAATTTCAGACGATTCGGTTGGGTAGTTTTTGCTCTGTTACATGCGGACAGACGGACGGACAGACGGACGGACAGACGGACGGACAGACGGACAGACGGACGGACAGACGGACAGACGGACGGACTGAACGACGACTATAGGTGCTACGTATTTATATAATTACGAACGCACCTAAAAATGAGCAGAAAAATAACTAGGATAATATGCTTAATTAGTACAATTAATGAATTTTTCATACAAATTAGAAATTATTACAGAAGTATTTAGCATGGAAAAGTGCTATACCATTTTCTGAATGTACCATGCCACATTTTGATAGTGTCGTGCCGTTTTAGTGTTCCGTACCTCAAAAAGGAAAACAGAACTCCAAAGGTCAGTTTACTCCTAACTTCAAATATTCTCCCTCAGAAGCAATTATCGCCCTTTCTTTTCCAACCGTTTGTGGTTATTAACAAAAGGACGGGAAGATTCAACAATGGAAAGAGGCAGAGGTGAATTTGAAGGAAAGACTTTCGTCTTACAGAATGATACTTCAAATACTTCAAAAGCAATAAAAAATGAAAAGCACCGCGTAATCACAAAAAGATGCCGACGGTTGAAGGCAGTTGAATGATACGTCTATTTGGATCTTTATACTGAGTTTACATTATGGCGTAATCGTCTCTCCAGGCACCGCCCACTAGGCCTGAGCGCTGACACAAAAAATGGCGACGGCTCAGGCCTACCAGGTCTACGACCTTTTCGATGCACTGATTTCCCATCCAATGAGCGTGCTTCATAGATTGTTTACGCCCTATTGATTGGTTATGTCTTATGATATAACGTATGGAATGCCAACATCTAGAACTATAATGCTATAATTTAAATAGACTTTTATAATATCACTTTGTTGTCCGTGTGTCGAACAAGTCCGTTTTTTCAGGAGCGGCTGAAGTTGATATTAATTAAATTAAATGTTGATTAGCTTACACTAGATTAATTTTAACACAATTATTCTAATTGGTAAATAAATCATATTAGATGTAAATTTCCAACTGGGCGAAAAATGTCTGGACCAGGATTCGAACCAGGGATCTCCTGGCTGAAGCCGCCAGTTCTCTACCATCTGAGCTATCCTGGACGAATCTGGTGGAACTTTTTCACCCAGCTAACCTTAATGATTATCAATTAGAATAATTGCGTTAAAATTAATCTAGTGTAATTACGTATCCAGCGATTTCTGGAGTTCCATTACCTGAGAGTTATTCTGTTGAGCTGAACCAGGTTTCAGACCAGATGCTATAATCATTAAGGTTAGCTGTGTGAAAAAGTTCCACCAGATTCGTCCGGGATAGCTCAGATGGTAGAGCACTGGCGGCTTCAGCCAGGAGATCCCTGGTCCGGACATTTTTCGCCCAGTTGGAAATTTACATCTAAGTTGATTAGCTTACTCATTTTATTGTTTGAAAATAAATGTCGATTGTTTATCCTAACTGTAGTAATTGCATCTTTCAGTTTTATTACTTTTTCACTTTTGCAGAAGAAACATCTGCTCCGAAGTTTTTGAAAGAGCTGAAGGATATGAATGTAAAAGAGGAACAAACGGCGAATTTCACTGTGAAATTCTCTGGAAAACCTAAACCTACAGTAAAATGGTAAGATTACTGGAAAATGAAATACTTTTTCAGTTCTAAATCAAAATGATGCCTCCTTTATTACTTGAAATAATTTCTTGGATATTTTTGCCAGTTAATCAACAGTGCCTCACCACATAATTCTCATTTTCCACACAAGTTTTAATACTAACTACCATGCATTGCTGCTTTATCTTGTTACTTCTTCATATAATGTTGTGGACATACTCTCATACAAATATGTTCGAAGTATGACTTCTCCTAATCATATTTATATTCATGAAATTGGCAATTTTCTATAAAAATGTTTGAAAAAAATTATAATTTGGCAATTTTAAAAATTTAGTAAAAGTTACTCTTTTTATAATTTAATGTTCTACTTCAGTTGTCGCCAACCTTTCGTGCCTCATGGACCATACAATTCAAAACTTTATTTCTTACTGAACACTAATTCGAATTTTAGGGTTAGAATAATGTTAAGGGAAAAATCTTGTTAAATCTTTAATGTTGTTAAAACTTTAGTAAATGTTACTCTTTTTTATCTGATTTAATGGCTTAATTTAGTGGTCGTCAAAATTTCGTAATTCACGGGCCATCGAATTCGTAATTTTGGATCTCACTGAATCTCGAAAAATTCACTAATGTTTGAAAAAGATAATAATTTGGCGATTTTAAAAATTTAGTAAAAGTTACTCTTTTATAATTTAATGTTCTACTTCAGTTGTCGCCAACCTTTCGTACCTCATGGACCATAGAATTTAAAATTTTATTTCTCACTGAACACTAATTCGAATTTTAGGGTTAGAATAATGTTAAGAGAAAAAATCTTGTTAAATCTTTAATGTTGTTAAAACTTTAGTAAATGTTAATCTTTTTTATCTGATTTAATAGCTTAATTTATAGATCGTCAAAATTTCGTAATTCACGGGCCATCGAATTCGTAATTTTAGATGTCGCTAAATCTCGAAAAACTCACTAATGTTTGAAAAAAATTATAATTTGGCGATTTTAAAAATTTAGTAAAAGTTACTCTTTTTATAATTTAATGTTCTACTTCAGTTGTCGCCAACCTTTAGTGCCTCATGGACCATAGAATTTAAAATTTTATTTCTCACTGAACACTAATTCGAATTTTAGGGTTAGAGTAATGTTAAGGGAAAAATCTTGTTAAATCTTTAATGTTGTTAAAACTTTAGTAAATGTTACTCTTTTTTATCTGATTTAATGGCTTAAGTTAGTGGTCGTCAAAATTTCGTAATTCACGGGCCATCGAATTCGTAATTTTAGATCTCGCTGAATCTCGAAAAATTCACTAATGTGAATTTAAGCATAAATACAACTGTACAATAATCAGAGAGCTACTATTTTATTAATATCTATTTATTATAAAAAAAACTTATAAATGGTTATCTAGTCATAACAAAATTCTTTAAAGGCTGTTTAACTGAGAAAGAAGTGAAGCGTGTTTAACCCTATTGGGGTCTAGAGTACTAGTAACGGTACATGTCTTTTCACTGAGTATTATTTTGTCTTACCAATTAATTTTCTTACTGTCTACCTGTAGTAATGCTAGTATATGGTCTATGCATTTTTTATTATCACTTCATGTATGTTTTGGCATTCAATAATAATACTAATAATAATTTGTTTGTTTCTCTTTGCACTGTTGGCGATTCCTTTTATCGTAAACAAATATTTCACTCTTTAAAGGGCATAGCCGGATAAGCATTGGAAACATGCCTTTCAATCAAATTTCTTGATTTTTTTTCCCAGATGTAGCTACATATCTGACAATGTATTTCCCCTATTATCACCCTATAAATATTGATATTTAATGAGATAAAAATGTTTTTTCAATTTTTTAAAAAACAGATTTTCTAAAAAACTGCTGCACGGAACTTCTTGCCATTAACTCAGTATATATAGATGCCAAAGATGCATAACTGGTAATTTTTGTATAATTTTCTGTTAATAAAAACTGTGTGAAATAGCCAAATAAAAATTCAAAAAAATAAAAACCATATCTTATGGTTATCCGAAAATTACCATTTTCTTGTAAAAAATTCCCCATATGTGCCGGTATATTCTGTATAAATGCCGAAAGTTTGCGTTTGGTACTACATATAAATATTTACAAAAATGTATAGTAAAATTATTCAAATTCATTTTAAGACGTGTTTTGGGGCGGAGCTACTCAACTTCGACATCCGAATAATTTTTCGAACAAAGTCAGCAGACTGGATGTCAACTGGTGTATTTTAGATTCCATTATGCATATGAGTATTATTTTTCAACTTCATGTTCATTTTGATATCGACAGCGTTGAGAATGTTGCTCATGTGTTCATTAAAATTTAAAATACAGCAATTCTGTAAACGTTTATTCCAAAAATTCTTCGGGTGTCGAAGTTGAGTAGCTCCGCCCCAAATAACGCCTTAAAAGGAATTTCAATAATTTTAATATATATTTTTGTAAATATTTATATGTAGTACCCAACGCAAACTTTCGGTATTTATATAGAATATACGGGCACATATGGGGTATTTTTTACAAGAAAATGGTAATTTTCGGATAACCATAAGATATGATTTTTATTCTTTAAAATTTTAATTTCGCTGTTTCACACAGTTTTTATAAACAGAAATTATACAAAAATTACCAGTTATGTATCTTTGGTATCTATATCCTCAGTTAAGGGCATGAAATTCCGTGCAGCAGTTTTTGAGAAATTCCGTTTTTTAAAAAATCGGAAAAACATTTTTTTCTCATTAAATATCAATATTTATAGGTTGATAATAGGGGAAATATATTGTCAGATATGTAGCTACATCTAGGAAAAAAATCATGAAATTTGATTGAAAGGCATGTTTCCAATGCTTATTCGGCTATGCCCTTTAGAATAGAGGTTACTTTTCTGAACAAATCATGTGCGAGAAAACTAAAAAAATATCAGAAAGTTGAAATATCTGTTAAAACGTGTTGTAGTACGGTATTTTCCAAAAGTCTCAAAAACTCTTCCTTAGTCTATTGTCATGTGAATATTAATTTAATAATACACGAAATAACTGCATTTGTTAGATTTCAGACAATGATAGATTCGTTAAACTTCAGTAAATTTATTTGGATTGCTACTATCAACATTACTAACTTAAAAGTAATTTTTTTCTTTAAATAAAAATATACCCGAAAGAGTTAAGTATTTCTCATTTTTAGTGTGTTAGTTGTTCCTGATTGTCTGAATTAACCCTTTAGTGTGCAGCTTTGCATATATGCAAACAACACTGTTTTGAATTTAATAGATTTTTTTATCCGCATATACCTAATCCACACCAGAAAATTAAAATAGCAACATATAAAATAGCAACAAATGTAATTAAAAAAAAAAAAAAAGACATTCCGTATTTAAATAAAGCGAAATTAACCATTGAAACTTTCTGGTGTTAAGTCAGATTCTCTGAACTACGTAATTTTTAGAACGTATTCTATTATGGGAATTAAAGGGTTAAATGTTAAGTTTTATAAAATAAATAATTATATAAAATAAGGTATTTGGAGACATAATTATTAGAGTATTTACTAATTTGCATTATTTTAGCGTGAAACAGCCACACGACAGTAGTTTTTACTTGTATTGCAGGTGTACAATAGAAGAATAGATTGACGTATTATATGAAAAATATATCTTTGATTTTTTTCATTATTTTTCCTGTGTAATAAACCTTTCATAGTATCATATATAATTTTTTCGAAAAAAAGTAAAAAATCGCGCTATTAAGGGTTAAGATCACGGATTTTTGGCTTCAATGACGTAACTGCACAGCGGAGAACCCTTCTTACTTCAAGCTGAGACCGATACCGAGTTTCAGTTTCTGCGGCATCATCAAGAAGGCTTTTAGTAGGTGAAAATGGAATCAAAAGTTTTATTGCTTTTTGATTCAACAGTGGTTCTTCACTTTTCATAGAGAAACAAAAATAAAAATACATATTTCTCAAATAAAGAACATCTATTGACATAATTATCGATGCCTGCTATGATTCCAATTTACAAAACTAGAAATGTACAATTTCATATATAATTAAGAATTTCTTAGAATTATTGTTGTTTTATTATCAATTAAAAATAAAAAGTACAAATAATATTATGATTATTATGAGGACTACTAAAATGTTTTCGTGGATCGCTTATGGTCCACAGAAGCACTGGTTAACGAACCATTGGTTTGGTTAAAATAAAAATAAATCTTCAAATTAAATTTCGTCTTAATGTATGATTCTTAAGAATTTAAGAGAGGATCTTAATTTATTAAACATTTTAAATTTTAATAATTTATGTATTTTTTCTATGAACTTTATTAAATCATTCATGAATTAAATCCAAAACTTTAGATAAAGTGGCGAAAAATCCGATTTTATTTTCCAGGATGAGAGATGGATACGAACTCGGGATTGATGATGTTCATATCCAATCCATAACCGAAGGAGAAAATTCAGTGACCATGAGCATTACAAAAGCCAGCAAAGAAGACATGGGAACTTACACTTGCACCATCTCGAACTCAGAAGGGTCGGAGAGCACATCCTGTAAACTTAAAGTGTCTGGTAAATAATGTAAAATTCTAGTTTATGTTAAATTAAAACAGAATTTCTCAATCAGTAGTCTGTAAATAACTTATAGTTTTCAATAGAATGTCTGAAACCATGCTTATACGATTTAATATTTTAATTGATTAATTACTTAATAATTACTTAATTTACTGTTAATTTTATTATTTTAATCGATTATAATTAGAGATCGACCGTAAATTCGGTTTTGTTTTCGTTTTCGGCCCAAAATCTGAGTTTCGACGAAAATTCGTTTTCGGCGAAAATGCTGCCAAACATTCGGCTGGACCGAAACTCGACCGAAACTATCTGTATTTAAAAAATCTCGTTTCTTACTCAAGACGTGAGTACAAATTATAAAGCAAGCATTGCATATATGACTAAATTTTGAAGACGATTTCCACGTGTTCATTAAAAGAATCAGAATTTAGAGTAATAGAAAATTTATAGTTTGAAACCGCAGAAGTGTATCGAATGCTCTTTGAGAAAGTTCTAGTATAGCAGGTGATCGTTTACAAAAATCGTTATAAAAGATAAATCGAGGTATGTATACCTAAACATTTTTTAATTAGATGGAAATGTGTATAATTAGAAAAACATTCTGTGTTGTTGATTAATTAATAGCAGTTTATTTTATTTGAAAATCAAAAATTTTGGTCTGAGGCACAGAGAGGAAACTTAGGCCACACGTATAATTAATTAATAATTATGTATATTTAATTAACACGTATACTTAATTAATAATGGTTTATATTTATGTATGTAGGAATTACTTTTAAAAAATTTTTGTTGAAAATTTTCGTTTTCGTTTTCGGCGGAAGATAGGAAGATTACCGAAATTCGGTTTCGGTCTTACAAACCTGTTTCGTTCGATCCATCGTTAATTATAATGCAAAAACTAAGAAAACTAAAGGTGTCGGTTATACTTCTAGGGTAGTTTGACGCAACAATGAATCTTGATAAGCGAAATTGTCATTAAAATTCATTATTTATCAAAATTGGAAATGTTAAATATTTGGGCTCCACGTCAAGCTGGTATATCTTATATTTCATGTTTTGGAGCAATACTGTAAAAATTACAACGTCAGCTTAGATTTCAGTTTGTGAAAAAGGGTCCTAGCTCGTAGGTAAACGGATTCAATTGTAGAAATATGCCAGTATTTTAAAATCATATATTGATGAGGTAAATTTCAGGGCTTGGATCATTTAGCTTGGAAAAGACACATTTCCCAGGGGTCGTACTGGTCCTGAAATTTCCAAAAAATGAAATTCTTCGGTACCAGTATTTTTTTATAAAAATCTCTCGGTGAGATTTGGTGCGTTTAATCTAGATTTATTATTCCATAAAAAATTACTGATATTTGTCCTGAAAAATTCTCTGAAACGTACGAGCCCTGATTCCCCCAAAATAATTATCCGATAAATACCCGTAAGTTTACAATTTTTACTTTTTACGGTAAAAATTAAATGTATTTTTGTAAACAGGGATGTAATGCTGAAAACTTGACATGTCGTCACCACATTCAGCAAATTTTTTTACGTGCTTTTTGCCTCTTACTTTTTCATACTGTTAAATCCAATCACAGTTGTTTATACTAGATTCTTACCGATATTTCTTATAATTTCATAAAGCTTTGATGCAGACCCCGATTATGTAAAATTTGCCCTAAAATTTGACAGAATAAACTTTTTGGTGCATTTGAATTAAATATTTTTTGTGCTATTTTCGATATATTTATATGTAATGGTTTTTAAAACCATTTCAGTAAATATAATAAGGGGAAATACAGGGTGTTTCAAAAGTATCCTGACATTTTCCTGAAAAATACTTTTAATAAAGAGCTTGTTAGTACAAATAAGAAATACAAGATTTAATCAATGTATTTCAATATGGTTGTCTAAAGCATAGGCTCCAACTTTCTTGGGTGACGCGAAAGACATCTTCAAGTATATGTGGTGTTATTTGTGCTGCTGCATCAGTTATTGTTGCTTTATATTGTTCAATTGTGTGGATTTTCACTGCGTACACCTTCGACTTCATAAACCCCCACACAAAAAACACACCCCACACATTCCTGGATGAACAATTCCCCGATAGGGGTATAGTTAGCGGTACGCGCAGACTGTAGGCGCCGAGCACTCCTGACTTAACGCCCCTAGACTTTTATGTGTGGGGGTTCATGAAATCGAAGGTGTACGCAGGGGAGATCCAAACAATCTCTATATAATAAAACACAGTGTAACGAATCCGAGGCGAACCCATCAAACTTACCAGTCACCGATAACATGGGAGCCACGTTAGGCTTAATTTCGATTTGAGATGTGTATGAGAAAACTTACCTGCCTAAATACAAATCTTTTCTAACTGAAATCCCTTCTGTTAAACATAATTTTCCATAAAAGATTCAAAACTAACAAAATTTCAATGATTTGCACAGCCATTTCAGAAATCGAGTTGAAAACAAATGTAGCGTACTCCGTGCGTAAAACGTAAATAATGTGCTGTGGTAGAGAGTCATTCTCTTTGTGATTCATTGAAAAAAAATTAAACCATGGAGCTATGAAGATTAAAGGAGACGACATAAATGGCATCACTTGAAGCTGTCCTACCCCTGCTGCGTGACGTCAGCCGCGAGTATACAGAAGAAAAACACCAATGGGCGTGTAGAACATCTTAACAATGCTTCGCCTTCGTTCTTTTGGATGGGGTTCAACCCCAGATACTTCCGTAAAGATCGTACAGAGAATAAAACATGCTTGAGAAATGCCGCTGTCCACTTATTGACAGATTTAAAACACACTGAGACTGTTTTATTTCTTTAAAATTTATCCTATTTATTAATCAATATACATGAGTTTTTTGGGGGAGGAGGGAGGTAAATTATACAATTTCAAAGTGTTATATATATATAAAAAAAAAATAGTATCATTTCAATAGTTGCAGCAGACTTTTTTAACTACGCAGTTTTACTGCATATTTGTTAAATTTTTGTTTTATTAAGAAATCTTAATTTTGTTATGATATATTATCCGGAAAGCCTTGTTTACCCAGAAGTATTGTAAATGCTAATAGTGTGTTTATTAGAACATAAATTAGCCGAACTTTGCTCATCTAAACGCTTCCATATTGTCAATTATTTTTATCAGTTTTTCGAATTTTAAGTGAAAAACACAATTTTTATCCACCGTCCTAGGACGGGCATTTACACTAGTTGAACAAATAAAACAACGAACAACTGACGCAGCCGCACAAATAACACCACATATTCTTGCAGATGTCTTTCGTGCCACCCAAGAAAGGTGGAGCCCATGCTTAGACTTACAGTGCAACCACACTGAAACGCATTGATTTATACCTTGTACTTATTATTTGTATTAACAAGTTCTTTATTAAAAGAACTTTTCAGGAAAATGTCAAGATACTTTTGAAACACCCTCATTTTAATTACTGTTACCTCCTTATTTTAATTGCATTTAAATACCTTTTCACCCATCATACTAGAGTAGGTTTCATTTAATCTTGTAATGTAAGAGTGCAGTTGTTTCATGGAATTTCATATTGTACATTTTTCAGAGGCCTCCTCATCTCCAGAATTCACCCAGAAGCTTAAAGACAAAGAAGTTAAAGAAGGAATGGACGTTGAATTTGTTGTTAAATTTACAGGAAAACCACAACCTACTGGAAAATGGTAAGTTTTATGTTTTCTTCTAAACTGATGAATGAGTAACGAATGGATCTTTGAGCTTTATTTTTTAAAAATATTTGTTATTTTATTAATCTCTTTGCTTCTTGGGTCCACATATGTGGACTTCTATTCTTTTTATCATAAAAACTGAACTGTTTGATTTTTTTACATTTTGACTTCACTTCTTAATAGCTAAAAGTTTTTTTTTTTTTTTTTTTTTTTTTTTTTTGCTTTAAAAGCAGGCGAATAAATGGTAACATTTATGCTGATTTTCGCAGAAAATAAATATTATTTTCATATGAGTTTGCAAAATGCCTTTAAGACAGTGTGGCCTAGAAAGTGAGAAAATTTCATAAATATTTATATTAAATCCGTTACAATAAGAATTTTTGAGGATTTGTATTCATTCACTTGTGTAAAGCCCTTAAAATATGATCGTGAGAATTTAGATTAGTGATACTTAAATTGATATTTTAATGGGGTTTGTGATTTTAGATCCATATATGTGGACCTAAATTACTAGCCCCCTAAAGCATCAATTTCAGAAAATTTCTTTTTTCTGTCATCTATGATGTCATTTTGATTGTGAACGAGGCTAATGCAAAAGACAGACTACCTCAGTGCATTCCACATTTCTTTTTTTTACAGACCACTGGAGTCACGTGATGCTCGAATGCGCCAATAAAGGTGTACGAAAAGAATATCACATCGCTCTAGCGGTCTGTAAAAGAAAGCACCGCAGTAGCCTGTCTTTTTCGTTAGCTCGGATTGTGAAAAACCAATGAATGAGTGTATTTGTAGCCTTATTTTAGCTTCGAGTCTGAAGAGGTTAAGCTTGGAAATGGGATAAAAGATGCTGTTTCAAGAAAAAATAAATTTTATTATCTGAATATTTAACTAGATTCCAAGTGTTCACAAATGTGAAAATGCTAAAACTTTCTGAAATTATTTTGTAACCAGTCCCCCCCCCCCCCACAGCCTTAGCTTTAAACACATATTTATGTTAGTATGCGTCACAAGCTTGACTATAAATGAACATTACAAATAAACATGAAAACACAATATAAGGTTTATATAAAAGTGAATATGAAATATGAATTTCAAAGTGATAGAAAAATTATTTTTTGTTTTATTATCTTTATCTTAAATTTTTTAATGCGAATTGAATAAAAATAATGGGGATACAAAATCTTAAAAATTCGTGCCAGATAGTGGAATGTACACTGTCGGAAGAATTTGTCTTTATACGCTAAATTATCTGTCATTTCTAAATAAATTATTTCTATACTCCTAGAAAACATATTTTTTCCATTAATTCTTCCCGAAAGTGCGAAAAAAGGGAAAGATTTCTTTTATTCCTTGCACTCATGCGTATTGGCTGTATTAATACCAAAGTTCAAATTTATTTTTAAAATGAAAAACCGAATATTCAATAAATAAAAATTTGCAATTTATTTAAAAACAAACAAACGAAAATAATTCTTTCGAATTTAATAAAGTAGCAATTTTATCACTCATATAAACTTATTCGCAATCTATTTCTTAAAGTATTAAAAAAAAATATTCGCATGTAAAATATATTCTAAACGAACACACTAAAAAAATACATATAGTATTTCAGTCAAGTTAAAAAAAATCGATTTTATTCAAAAAAGCAAACACTCGAATTTAATTTAAAATATAATATTCATGTTTTACATCTAACAATCAAAATATGTCTTATTAAAAATATGTCTAATACACTCGGACCTCTATTTAACAAACCTCTATTTTGCGAACTTTTCCTCGGAACCAACAACATTTTGCGAATTTCTTCGTAAAATAACCTCCAAACAGCGAAGTGTATCCTCTATTTAACGAACGTTTCCTTCTGATATTATTTTTTTTTTTCCTTATTTCTCAAAATATTTCCGGACACTTCAAACTTATTCTTTCTTTTACACATTTTATAATGCTTAATAACCTTGAATTAGTTTTACCAGGTGCCTAACACAACGAGAGCAGTAAAATCCCTGTCATTCTTTGCATTTCATGCAGGAAATGCAAACTTTCAATATCCCCCTCTCACACTCAAAAAAGCTGTTCTGTAGTAAATAAGTTTCAGTAATTAAATTTAAGGACGCATGTAGTAATACATTGCTTAAAATTACTTGTTATAACAAATACGATAATGTCATTAGAATTCATCAATTTTAATGAAAATATTTTCTTAAAACTGAAAATACAGTGTATTTTCGGACAATATATTTTTAAATTATTGTTGTCCTTGCAGATTTCTTTTTGATGGGTAAAATGAATAATAATAAAAAAAAAATAAATGATTAAAAAAAAAAAAGAGTGATTAGTTAAGTTTTTTAATAATGTTTAGTGTTTATGAATTAAAAATCTGTTTTGTGTAGTTTAAAGTATTTAAAAAGGTTCATCTCTATTTAACGAATTTTCCACATAACGAACTTTTTTTCGGGATTTAGCGACTTCGTTAAATAGAAGTCCGACTGTATCTAGTTATTTTTACCCTCTATTATTCTATAAGTATTAAAGCACCAAACATTATTTCATAACGACCGAAATGTTCCTGCAATTAAGTTTAAATATCCGATCTTTCTAAACAATAAATTTAACAAGCCTTACCAATCCCCCATTTGAAGAAACCCATATCTTCATTCTAAATTGGCCTTCTGACAAGTGCTCGCTGGCCGAGTGGTTATAATCTAAGTTAGAGACGCGTGGATTCGGGTGGATCCACGGAAGAATGAGAGACGTAATTTTTAAAAAACTCCTTCTTCAAGATTACGGAAATTTGCTATCCTAGAATGGAAAACAAAAAGAACGGAAATTTCTTCAATTCTCGGATATTTACCGGCATCAGTGCCTCCAGGAATATTTCCGTGAATTGAAGAAATTATTTCTGAAAGTGTATATACACTGATGCATAGGTGCGATCATCCTTCACAGGTAAAGGGATAAAGGTGGAATTTGGAAATTCAAATTTAGTAATACCGTGTGAGTGAAGAGCTTGGGCGACTTTAAACATTAATTAAAACGAACAAATGACGATTAAAACAAACAAAAAAACTGCTTCTGGTAGGATTGGGTCCAGAGAGACATAGGATTATTCTAATAACAAAGAAAATGGTTGAGTAAAAACTAATGTAGCAAAAGCGTTCAAACTCGAGATTATTAATAAGTGGCTTATTGGAATATACTGAGTTCATTTTTATGAGGATAGCATGTATACTCGTAGAGAAATTAAGGTTTTTATAAAAACAGTCCCAAATTTCGCCAAGTTTTTTGCTTATCATTTGTAGAGTTCTTAATATAAAAAAAAAGTTATTTTCAGAAAATATGACGAATAACATTGTACACAATACTCTGCAAGCAGAAATAAAAAATAATAAACATTGGATGAAAAATGAGCAGGTTTACTAAAGAGTATTTCACTTCGCATGCGCGAATGCAATCAAATAATAATTTGCATAATGTGTTAGCTAAATATACAGAGCAACTTTTGTGAAAGTCTCAAAAACATAGTTTGCAAAGTCTGATAATAATCGTTTATAGAATGAGCTCAAAATCCGTTGTTCCCAAAATGAAGCAAAAAGATGGGGGGTTGTATCCATATATCCATTGATTAGTGCCAATATAGCATGCACAATATTGCACGTACTACTGTATTTGTATACAGCCCTCATCTTTTGGCTTCCTCTTAGGAATAACGGATTTTGAGCTTATTCTATAAACGATTATTATCAGACTTTTCTAACTATGTATTTGGGACTTTCACAAAAGTTGCTCTATACATTTAGCTAACATATTATGCAAATTATATTTTGATTACGTTCGAGTATGCGCAGTGAATCATTATTTAGTAAACATGCTCATTTTTCATACAATTTTTATTATTTTTTCATTCTGATTGCAGGGTATTGTGTACAATGTTGTTTGTCATATTTTCTAAAAAGAACTTTTTTTCTATTAAAAACTCTGCAAATTATAAGCAAAAAAATTGGCGAAATTTGGGACTGTTTTTATAAAAACCTTAATTTCTCTATGAGTATATATGTTATCCTCATGAAAATAAACACAGTACATTACAATAAGCCACTTATTAATAATCTCGAGTTTGAACTCTTTTGCTACATTAGTTTTTACAGGGTTATCCAAAAGACATTCGTTCTTTTTCAATATGTTGATGGTCCCCTATGGGGTTTAGGGAAAAAATATTCGCCGAAATATATGACTTATACAGGGTGGTTATAATTAAACTTCCCCTATAAACAACATCTTACAGCGCAAACGGGTGAACGGAATGCAACGAAATTTGGTATATAGACTATACACGAGATGCGCTCACGGAATTTCTAAAAAAAAATTTAGTTCCAAAATGTCCACCAGAGGGCGTTTTTTCTGGAAGAAACATTAAATTTAACTATAAACAGCCAAAACAGAATCCAGAATTGTCAATAAATGTTAATATTGTTTCTGGATTTTGTTTTGGACGTTTATTGTGTTAAATTTAATGTTTTTCTGGAAAAGGCACCCTCTGGTGGACATTTTGGAACTAATTTTTTTTTTCGAAATTCCGTAAGCGCATCTCGTTTATAGCCTATATACCAAATTTCGTTGCATTCCGTTCACCCGTTTGCGCTGTAAGATGCTGTTTATAGGAGAAGTTTAATTATAATCACTCTGTACTATACTGTTTACACACCTGCAGTTTCAGGTTAACGCCTCATGTATTTTTCTAGTTATGTGACAAAACGTCTAAAATTGCAAGTGACCGGTCACCTTTGGCCATATAGTGTATATTTAAATTTTTCTTTTAGTTAAATCTCGATAATGCTGTGGCTGGTCTATTAAACCTAATATCACCTGTGTGCTCTTTCAACCTGCTTTTAAACTTTCGTTCAGTCATTCCAATATGTACTTTATTTTCTTCTGCGCTGTTATCAGTGGTATTACATATATGCTTGCGATTTCATCCTTTGGAATTCCGTCAATTTTGTTGTGGATTAATCAACAAATTTTGGTAATTATGATAATTTAATAATTTTGTTTGTGGTCTTTTATCTTTCCTTTTGTTTTAGCCACAAGATTAATATTAAATTTCTTTAAAGCTTACCTTAGTCCCTTATACAAAAACGGTGTATAGTCAAAGTTACAAAAGTTTTTTTTTTTTTTTTTTAAGCTATAAATTATTTTTATGCTCTGCAAGTTTCATGTCATATATGAGTTTATTGATATGATGCAGAGAGAAACCATTTTCAATGGTGATGTGCTTAATTCTAACCACTGAAATAAGCCCCTACCTGCTGAGCTTTTGCCCAGCTGAACGGGTTGACACGTGACAACAAGGCGAAGATTCGCCTCCGCAAGCGGAGATGTAATTGGCAAGCCGTCGTGGTTGGAGTGCTTCTTGTTGTTTACGTTGATTTTTATAAGTTAACTGGTTGTTAATTGATATTTAGTTGAGTTGAGTCGATTCGACACTGCACAGCGCTGTGAAGTTATGCTGGGAAGAGACGAGATACCTTTTATTGTTTGGTGTTTTGTCTCTATCGTTGAAGGTTGTCATTTCCTTGTGATAAGTCTCTGAAGAGTCTATTTCCTGATGGTATTGGTTTATAGTTTTTTTTTCCACTTTCGATGGTTTTTGACTCTTTCTACGCTGCTACCTAAACGTGGCATACCTAAACGTGGTACCTAAACATACTCTGCGAGGGATAGTAAAAGTTGAAAGTTTATACAACTGATTTCATTACGTAATAACAATTTTTTACATATTGTGACATCTTTTTAAGTAAATAAATACATATTTTTAGCAAGGTTATTGATTGTAAATTAGGAACTTTTTTTATTTCCAGGACTTTTGACGGAGAAAAATTTCCCATAGACGGAGAGCATATCGAACAAAAATTCGAGGACGATTACTCAACGCTGAGATTAATCATCCACAATGCTACAAAAGACGATGCCGGAAAATATGGATGCACAATTACTAACACTCTGGGATCTGAAACTTGTAGTGCAAGGCTTTCTGTGACCAGTAAGTTACAAATGCAAATGATGTAAATGCTGATATTGAGATTAGTCGATACATATCAATATAGGAAACTAGCAGACTCTCTATGGGCAGACCCGGGACAATCTTGAACGTTCAGAATTTACCATTAAGCAAAATTTCAATTTTATCATCCTGTCTGATTTTACTTCCATAATTTTTAACACTTTCCAACATAGTTTAAAAGTGTTATGAATTCGCTTTGTCTGCGTATGATGTAATTAATTAAATCATGATCGCATAAGTATACTCAGATTTTTATATTAATGATGCTCATTATGGAATGTTTGCTATTGAAAATGAAAAGTGTGTATCTTTTATAGTTTGTTTACTAGGGCACAAAAGAATTCCGCTACATTATGGTGCATGTGGTAATACTGTTTGCTGTGCATTTTCTTTAAATTCCTTGTTTAGATATCTCATTTCATTGCATGGAAAATTAAATTTCTTAGTTATATTCTGTTAATGCTGGAAAGTGTTTCATATTCTATATCTGATGTAGAATATTTCAATCTTCTTATATAAATAATGGTGGAGGGGCGAAAATTTGCCTTGGGTGAAAATATTTTTAACCAAGGTTTTCGTAGGCAGTCTCATTGAATTGAAATAGAGAAATTAGTGATTATATCTAAAAAACCTTTCTGGTACAGCGTTATAGCTTTAGTGTTTTGAATTTTCGTGACTAAAGAAGTCTATGGAAACTACGTTTTCGAAATTTAGAATTGTCTGTATTCTTAAACACTTACTGCGTGGTCATTAAAAATTCTTTCTAAGAAGCATAAAATTCTCCATTGGGAAAAACAGTCATTGTAGCTAAAAAACCCTTTTCGGTACAGCGTTATAACTTTAGTATTTTGAATTTTCGTGATTAAAGAAGTCTATGGAAACTATGTTTTCGAAATTTAGAATTGTCTGTATTCTTAAACGCTTACTGCGTGGTCATTAAATATTTTTTCTAAGAAGCATGAAATTTTCCAAAACAGTAATTATGTAAAAAGAAAAAAAATATTACATTAAAATGCGAGTGGTATTTCTAACGAAGTGATACTAAATATTAACACCATTTTCTAAAGACACTTTTTCAAAGATCTTAATTAAATTAAATTATTTTCTAAAGAATTATATTAAAAGAAAGTTATTTTATTTATAATTTTTATACTCAAACAATCGCAAATGTTTTCTTAATATACTGAAGACCTATTTTTATATTTATGAACTTTGAAAATTACATGCTTAAATATTTAAAAGATATAATTTGACACCGGTAAAAATAGTTTTAATTCAAGTTATTGTTTTTTTCAGTGGCTCCTGTTTTCACGAAACCGCTGGAGGATATTGAAGCAGAAGAAGGAGCGCCATTGAAAATTAATGTGAAATTCGAAGGACAGCCAGATCCTTCAGTATCTTGGTAAACCAATTTTTACATATTTATTTTAGGTATTTCTGGGCACTTTTTCACTCAGTTGGAAAATTACAACTCGTATAATTTATTTACCTTTGTGAATAATTGCATTAAATTAATAAAGGTGTGCAGACGGTTTCTTTGAATTCCATTATCTGCGATTGATCCTGTTGAGCTATTTCAGAGTACAGACCCTATCATCAATCATTATCAAAAAGGTTACCTGAATGAATTGTATCCGCCAGATATTTCCCGAATAGCTCAGTTTGCAGAGCGTTGGCAGTTTAATCCAAAGGCCTTTGGTTCAAATCCTGGCCTGGCCTAGACACTTTTTCAATCAGGTGGAAAAATTTTGCAACTCGCATTCATTTAAAAGTCAGATTTCATTTGTAAAATCAAAATCTTTTCATTCTGATTTGACAGACGTTGTTCATAAATTTGATAGCAATCTATATCAGTGTTTTAATACTCCCCTTTGTTATTGTTGTTATAGTATCGAAGCATTTTTGAACGTGCAAGTTAAACGACCCTCATTTTGTATGCACTGTTGGCTCTGGACCAAATTACCAGAAATGGTACATAAATTCAGAACTTTACCACGTCAGGAAGTGACAGAAAAACTATTAAGAAATTCCATATTTACAAACCTTTTTCAAATCCGTAGGAACTACTTTCTGACACAATTTTTAATTCATTTTTGTTCGGAAATGCATGACATTGGCAGGAGCTTTTATTCAAAAACTATGTGATCAAAAGACGTTTTCCTTGTTTAGTTAAAGGCAGACGATCATTTAGGACATATGTTCAAAGTTGGCATTTTGAGCCCAATGTCAGGACTCGATACTGCGAGAGAGGAGAAAAAGTGGTTGTCACGAGAGGGAAATTGCTTATAACTCGATAAGTAATTTGTTTATTAAAATATGGAAAAATCATTTCGATTCCAAATCGTTTCAATAGTCAGGCCTGCCAATTTCATTCATTTACGTTTAAAAATGAGTGAGAAATTGTGTCAGAAAGTTCCGTGTTGGTGAAAAAGGTAGTTGAGAACAGTCTTAAAAACAAGTTAAGTTAATGAAACAAACAAGTAAAAACAAGACACAAATTTGATATTACTACAGTAGGAATTTAACAATTGCATAACTTTTACAGGAATTATTCAGTACACAAACTTTGTGTAATTTCCAGATAAATGAAATTAACCAATCATTAATGATACTGGATTGACAATTAAGACACACATCTATTGGCTGAAAATTAAACTACGCGGATCAGTAAAAAAGGTAGTTGTAGCAGTAGAGAATTGTCTGTTAATAGAGAATATCTTAATGATATTGATTTTTAAGGTATGCAGTTGGCTGAAGTTGTATGTATATTTTAACTCACGAATGATGTACCATGAACTGAATGCGACGTCTAAATTGGAAAATTGTACATTATCTCATTTCTGGGAGCAAAATGATGCAGCTCTAATGGATTCTTCGAATTCGGAATGTACAGTAATGAAACATTTTTGGTTGTAAAATAGTGCTCATTATTCGATAATGGCTTCACTTGCCATTATAGATCTTGACAATTTTATGAAACATTTGTTTTGGCGAAACTTTGAGGGAACAATGATAACATGCCTGAGTTTCAAAGGGAATCAGTTTTTTTTGCACGTGGTTACAGAATTACGTCTGTTTTGAAACATAAAATCTGTACCAGGGCCATTCCATGAAGAGCGTACAAAATGTCCTGCACGTGATACTTACATAAATACCTATATCTGTTAAATTAAAAGTTGTTAGAATATAAACTATACATTAGAAAGAACAAAAATCCGTAGATTTCATATCAGAATAGTTGCTTTAATTTGAGGATAAAACAGCATTATTAAAGCAGCTGTAATGTGTAGAAAAGATGTACCACACGGGATATGGGATGATCCTTTAATAGGTTTAAAAGTATCCACATTTTAAACCCTAGACCTAAGTAAACTGACCGTTACAGGGCCGTTCCATGAAAAAAGGAAACAATGTCCTGCGTGTTACGCTTACATAGATACCTATAACTGATTAGTTGTTAAAATATAAACTATACGTTAAAAATAATTTTAAAAAACCTAGATTTTGATATTAGCATAGTTGTTTTAAATTGAGGATCACATTACATAACAGCAGTAATATGTAGAAAAGCTGTCCCACACGTGACAGCCCACCATAAGTTAGAAGTAGATTTCATATTGGAACTTCGTTTATTAATCTGGTTTCCTGTAAAATGTGCAAATCAAATTGACATCGTTCTTTACAATTTTCATATTTTCAATAATATTTATCGCGTTTAATGTTATTCATCGTTGAAATTGATAGCAGAGCATTACGATTATCATTTTCAAGCTCAATACGCCCGTTATCGAATAACGTACACCATTTTATGAGCCAAAAATGCTTCCTTGCAATTGGCTTTAAACATCACTGAACGTTCACTTATCTTCTCGCAAATCCGAGTTTCTGCAAGAAGTTCAAGCTGCGACGCAACATCTAAATGGTGATACATTATTAGTGGGTTAATACAGATTCACCCACAGGTATAAATTTACTATATTTTAGTGTTTTCAAAGTTGTCACCAAATACTATTCAAATGTGCTTCTATAATGAGTGTAAAAATCATAAGTATATGGAAATTTTGCATATTTCTGAAAAAAGTTAGAGTAAAGAGACTAGAAAACAGGAATTCTGCTTTTTCAGAATTTAGTGTCACCCACGATGGAAAAAAATGTGTATAAATATAGATAGTATAAAACATATTTCAGTTTTCAGACTTAAAATACACGCTTTTTTTATATAAAATGGCGTCATTTGCATCCGCTGAAGAATTCTACATTTACTACCCAGTCTTAAATAACATCTATAGAAAAGTATGTATAGGACGTCACTATCGCAGAATGTAATGCACAAACCCAGCAAAATCGATGTCGTCATTGAAGAAACTCGACAAAAAAAATCGGTTTTCTAATGATTCATAAACCTTTATTTGTTTGTAACATTAATATGGATACTGGAAATTAAATATAGTTTATAATAACTCCATGTTTTATCAGAAATCATTTATATTTTTTTAATTTAAATTTATATATTTTTTAAATTCGGAAAATGTTATTACCACGGATTAATAAAATTGCACTATTTCAGTCTTTTAATAAGAATTAAGTAAATACGGAGAAAAAAAGTCACACATAGGATATACTTTAAAGTACATTTTTATAGCAAACGATATTCTTGGCATAACACGTATTTTAATTAAAATTTTTTTTTTAGTTTTTATGAGAAAATGGCAACAAAAAAATACAGTAATCTACTATTTTCTATTTTCCCTTTACTTTCTACAGAAATGGAATACTTCATGCGCCACCATTACTGAAAGGGGATTAAAAACTACAAAATTTAATATCTCAAAAATAAATTGAGATGCAGTTTTTAACAAACTGCATTTAAAAGTAATTTTTTCCCTGTGAATTGCGCGATGTTTAGAAGTTTAAAAAATTGCAGTAGAGATTATCAGTATTTAACCGTACAATGATGCATCTGCTTCGTTTTACGCTTGGCTTATGTAACGTAACGTAACGTCATTTTTAGGGGCAAAACTTTAATTGCTGCCCGAAAGAAATAGCACGTCAGGGGCTAATAACAAATTATTTATCATACGAATAAGCTTGTTTCTATAAACTTATATTGTGTTAAAAATTAATGATTTGATGTGATAGTTAAATGATTTTACATGAGATGTGAAAATGCATTGCGTTTCTAGGACGAAGGATGGCAAACCATTGGAAATGGACGGAAAGAAATTCAAAACAACGATCGAAAACGATGATTCCGTCTCACTGTTGATAGATAAGATGAAACCAGAAGATGCGGGAAAATATTCTTGTGAAATAAAGAACAGTCATGGTTCTGCATCTTCAGCTAGCAACGTCAAAGTTTCAGGTATTTATAAGTTTTTATAATAAATTTCGTATTTATTCTTACTTCAGAATTTTAATTTGAATGATATATGGTTAATACATTGATGCAGTCACTTACTTAAGAAAATTTTCAGCCCAGTAAGTTTTTGCTTGTAAAATAAAACCAGTGCAAACGGATTCTGTATGCAGAGTGTTTGTTAATTCTGTCACAGGATAGGACTGGGTTGTTAAAAAAAGCACAGACCTTGAATTTTCAGAGGTCACAAATACTTGCTGGGGCGATTAAATAACAAGACTGACGTCATAAAACTTTTTATTTGTCACCAATTACACCAGAAACTTTATCGCCTTCAATATACTCCTATCCACTGCACAAAGCAATGCAGGAAGTCCTATTTTGCCAGTTTATTGAGCGTCATCGCCGCTTTTGCGTTAACCGATCTCATGCTTTGAAAACTTGCCCCCTTGAGCTCCGATTTAATGAATGTCTGTTTCCTTCTGAAATAAGTAGAAGTTATAGGGGGATATGTAGGGCGAGTACATTGGATGATCCAACGCGCAGATGGTGTATTTTTTCCAGAACCGCTTCAAAGATAAATCGGGCTGGGTTGGTGCGTTGTCCTGGTGAATGATCTAGGATTCTTCAAACACTTTCTTTGTCGATTCCTGTCAACTCAGCAACGGTTCAGCTGCTCAGATAACGATTTTCGTGGATCAACTGACCAGTTTTTTTAATATTTGTGTCCATTTTTGATGTGCAAGTTCGTCCAGGCCGCGCATCGTCTTCGGTTGTTTTTCGCCCCTCTTTGAACTTATTAAATCTCTCAAAAACTTGAATGCGAGTTAAACATGTATGTGCATACATATCCTTTAACATACCATAAGCAGCAGTAGCAGTTTTGCCTAGAAAATTCACAAGAAACTTGATGTTAACCCGTTGCTCCATCTGAATCCTTATCGTTTTTCAGGTGAGTCACTGCCGCAAAGTTCACTCCGTGCAAATGCTACACTGAAAAAAAAAAAAATGGGTACTCAAAATTGAGTAAAAAGTACTCAATTTTAAATACGTCACGTACTCAAAATCGCTCCGATCCAAATATACTCAAAATTGAGAAACACAATGCACTCATTTTTGATACCATGGTTGTGTTCAAATATGAATCGTTATGTACTAACCCCCCCCCCCCTGAATCTACAAATTAAAGTAAAAATGTACTGACAAGGGAATCACTTTTGGTACTGATCGCACCTATTATTGTGACCTAGTGCATTTTAAAGCCCTATATTAGGAAGTTTGAGAATCGATAAAATTTTTCTGTTAAAATAATATTTTGTGATTTTACAGCAGCATAACTTTCTGAAAATGCAATTTTCGAAACCCCTTATCGGACTATTAACATAGAATTTTTTTTAAAGAAAAGCATTTAAAAATGCAAATTAGTCATTAATAAGTATAAAATATTGAAAAAAGTTTAAAAGTTCCTTCAAGAACCTACGAATTTAATTTTGAAAAATTTCAACATTAAATTCATATTTTTGGCGGGGAAAAAATGGGAGTTTTTTTCTTCAAAAGTATAGCTTTCCAGCAACCCTATCCGAATGTCATACCTGCTTGTCAGGTGTGAGCGGTGCTTTGGTGTTCGCTAGAAATTGTAATGTCCGACCTAATTAGGCACAGTAAATTTTCTAAATTGCATAAAAATATTAATTTACTTTGCACATTACTTGTGATTACTTTTACCAAAAGAGACAACATTTAATACAACAACATTTCATTTTAAACATTCGGAACTTTATTCGATCCGACTTCAAATGGAAATAGTTTGCTATTTTGTATTTCACTAAAAAAAAAAAAAAAAAAAAAAAAAAAAACAGTTTTCAGCGATCTTGAAAGTTTTTAATTGAAATATATTTACTATTGATATATTTATCGTCTGCACAGAAAACAAAGCATATTCTTGTTTCTTATGCTATCGATTAAAAAAAAAAAAATCGCAATCTGATTTAATTCTACAATAATACGTACCGTACACACTCTCCAGGGAGAAAGAGGGAGAAAAATTTGTAGCGCCATATTTGGCAACTTAACTCACTTTTGGCGTGAAATAAACAAATAAAAATCCAATAATAAAAAATTTAAAGTATAAAAAAGTATATAAAATATGATTTTAACAGAGAAATTTTATCGGTTCTCTAACTTTTATGTACAGGTCTACAAAATGCAGAAGGTCTCGATGTTAGGTGCGAGCAGCGCCAAAAGTGGTTCCCTTGTGAGATTTATTTCCCGTTTAAAATTATTTATAAGAAATGTTTAATTGATTATTTATTAAGAACAATAGCAAAATTATTAGAAATATACCCAAATCGAATATTTTTAGGACAAGAGCTTATTTGCAAGCCCTTTTACATTATTTTAAAATACTGCGCATAATTTAATATTTACATTAATAAATATCTTTTATGCCACCATAAATGAAATAATCCATTACTGGGTGCAAAAATTATCGTTTCGCTTGGGTTTGTTTGATAACATGTGATGTTTCAAAATTGATGAGCTAAGTGGGAGAACATGTTAAGTAACAAAAATTACATTTCAAGAAATTTGATGTGAAAGTTTTTGTTGTAAATTTTAAGAATTTATTTTCTGTTTGATACCATGTGTTTAAAATATTAAAAGGTATGGTAGTAAACTCTCTCAGAAAAACTTATTCATATTGAATTTTCGAATATTAAAAATTATTAATATTATTGACATTATTAAATATTAAAATATTAAATATTAATGAATAATCTCTTAAATCTTCAAGACTAATAAGAATCTTAGTATTTTAGCTTCACCATGTGATAGGATACCTCATAATGCTTTCATCCAAAAGATTAAAAAAAATTAGAAAATGTAGCATAACATGTTCATCCACTCAGCTCTTCAATTGAGAAATCATAGGTTCATTTGTGATCCAAACATACTCAATTCGATATGAGTATATCGATTTACTCATTTTTCAGTACTTCATTTTTTTTAGTGACAGCCAAAGTAAGTTGCACGTTACCCTTACGATCGAACAGGAGATAGGAGAGATATCACGAAATATTGTCAAGGAAAATTCGACCTCGCCACTCTCGCTGCTTGCCGGTGGCAGCAACAGTCCGGTTATTTAATAGCCACACCTCGTATTATTTTACAAGTGCGAGTTATAAAGTTCAACTCTAGTTATAATACACGCAGAGCCAATATTTTTTTGTGTAGAAAACTAGAGTTATAATCCTTTTTTTTCAGTCAAAAATGCAGGACACTTACTCTAATTTGAAAAAGGACTTTTGTTCATAACTTTAAAGTTAATAAAGTCATATAAGAAATTTTTTAAAAGACTTAGCTTGCTTTGCAAGGAGCGCAATGATATCAGAGCCGTGATGGAACGAAGGAAATTAATCGCGTCCAAACAGCACTGAACTAGATTTTCAATATTCCAGACTGTAATTAACATTAGATACGGTGCCATTCGCCGAATTATTCTGTATTTCCAAAAGTTTTCGAAATATCACCCCGTTTTACATAAAGCAAAAACATACGTATTAAATATCAGTATAATACCTCTATTATTGTTTTAATCGAAAACTAAAGTTCGATTAGGAGTGAGACACTCCGTATTTTTGACTAAATAAATGTATTGTGCCTTTGATTTCGCTTACGAAAATTGTATTTCAATGATGTCATACTACTTCAAACATAATGACATTAAGGTGAACTACAAGATGCTTACTGTAGAATAGGGTACACTGTTAAAAATTTTCCTGTGAAATTACAGAGAATCTACGGGTACCCGATTATCTTAAATCTTATGTAAAATTACAGAGATTAGAAAAACAGAGATTCTGTGAAATAACAGAGAAGTTATTTGATAAATTTGCAGAAGACTCTATAAGTTAACATCGGTAAAAATACACAAGACTCTGTAAATCAATTTATTTTTTCATTTAAAATTATTTAACTTAGTTTTTAAAATCAGTGAATTTTAGAACTTCGAAGTATCGAGAATTATTCGAGCAAATTTGGACTGCTGTACCATTTAATTTAATTTTTTACAGAACTTGCTTCTGCCCGGCCTGGGGTTCGAACCGAAGACCTCTGGGCAGGAGAAAGACATCTTACTGACTGCGCCATAGGAGCTGTTGCAGCCGTGTATAAAGGATGTCCTTTATAATAAAGCGGGGAAAAATCTATTGTACTTGTGCTTTTCAAAGATTTCACTTCAAATATATTCGTTAGACAATTTCTTAAATGGTTTATTTAAATTTAGTTTGGACCGATACATAATATCTATTATTTTTTTTAATCAAATTTAATTTTTTAATCCTTTACTTAAGGAATTATTTATCAAGAAATTGCTTCTTCTCAATAATTATCTTCTTTAATATCTGAAGATAAACTGGAATTTTTAAATAATAATAATGTGAAATTTAGGTGTATTTTTCCATTAAAACTAGTTAAATATATCGGTAATTATCGGTAATTAACTTTTTTGTAAAATATTTACAAAAATAATCAGATTAATTAACGAAAAATACTTATATGGTTATATCACAATTCTAATAAAAGCAATGCATTTAAATGTATTATGAATATAACTAACTAAATAAATGAAAAAAAAATGAAACTAGGTTTTCTTCATTCATTTTAATAGAAATGCAAAAGAATTTTAAAAGTGTGTATTTGAATTACAAGTTTTAACAAAGCTGAAAATATTTTAAAATAAAAAAATGGAAATCCTTACAGGGAATTAGATACAAGATAAGGGAAATGTCTATAAAACGATGACCGAGAAATTCAATCAAATGCACTTAACCGAGAACTAGTGTAAATTTACTTGATCTAACTAAAGTTGATTTGAGTCTTGACCGAGAAACTCAATCGAATGCATTTAACCGAGAACTGTTGCAAAATTTACGGAGAGTCTTGACCGAGAAGCTCAATCGCATGCATTTAACCAAGAACTAGTGTAAATTTACAGAGAGTCTCGATTTTTTTTCTGTGTTTTTACAGAAATTTTTAACAGTGTATGCATAACATTTATCATTTATTTTCAAGGACACGCCTAAGGAGTCGGTTACAGTAGTGTCTAGGGAACTAACTGGAAGTTCGTTTTCAATGGTGGTAAATTTTTCAACTTTAACTAATTTTTTTTTTTGCATTTTACTTGTTGTGCATAAACTCTGTGGATCCTATACAAGGCTACAGAAAAGAATTGCTGTACATTTAGCTAGCTTATTGATGGAAATTGTTGAAGGCGAATTTTCAACTGCGTTGTGCATTTCCTGACAGAGCTAAATTTTTGCATAGAACGTAGTACAGTCCTCACCACTTAATCGGGTCACGGATAATCTAATAACCCGCTTATTCGAATAGAATCCTCCGGAACCGAATTTATTCCTATTGGTTCTATGTTATTTCCCCCCGCTTAAAACCAAATACCTTTTACGAACGTCCCCGCTTAATCGAATAACAACTGTGTGACCGATGTTTGAAAATAGGCCCGGAAAACATGTTTCAGCTGGAATTTCCTTCCATCTTTTGTCATTTTCGGTTTCTTTAAGCTGAAAATAAATTCTCAGTTTTTCCTGCAATGATTTCGGCCATCTGGTGTACAATGGACAGGTCAAAAGGCAAACGATTTCCCCACCTTGATCTCCTCACCATCACTTCTTGCTGTTAACCTGGCTTTAATGGGAATGCGCCGTCACTTCGAGACTCGAAATGGTAGTTGTGATATTTTGCACTCATTCGAAAAATAACTCTATATTTACTCCTTTAAAATTCCACTTAAACAAACCACTTTAAACGATTTTTTTACGGCAGTATAAATAACATAAATTAGAAGTAGCAAAGTTTTGACCAAATTCAAACGAGCATTGCATTGAGTGTGATGTAAACCATATAAATGTATGTGTACTGACATATTAAATTAATACGTATATTTACTTTATATTAGCATTTGTATTTATTTTAGTTTATGTTATTCTATTAACGATTTATTATGCTGTTAATTAAATACACCGTAGATGGTTATTTTGCCTTTTTATTACGCATTAAGTATTACAGTTATGATTCCCCGTTTAATCAAATACCCGCTTAATCGAATATTATTTTTGGAACTGTCAATATTCGTTTAAACGGTGACGACTGTAATGCAAAGTTATAGGTCATGTTGAACAAAAGAATTCTGATATTTTCCCAACTTTAGATGTTAAATGCTGAAATTGGCTTTTCAAGTGTGTTATACGGTCACCAAATTCTTTACTTAGACACCATCTTTTACCTTATTAAGAGGTGAAGTTTTGTTACAGTATTCTGAATGGTGTTGGAAGGATTGCATAATCTATGCTTGAAGCGTGATTTTTCTTTCTTCATTTCTTTGTTAGTAATATTTGTTTTCTTGGAGAATTAAAAGATAAAGTTTGTCTTTTAGGCAAACCAGTCATCAAGAAAGGTCTTGCAGATAAACACGCTTTTGAAAACGACACTAATGTTGAAGTCACCGTGGAAGCTACTGGCACCCCGGCACCAGAAATCAAGTGGTGAGTATGTTTTTCTTCAGCAAATACATAAATAGAATGCTAAATTCATCTTTAAAAGCTAAACTTAAAATTACACTATGTGCAAAATAGTTAGAAGATGATACAATATTTAAAAAGATGTTAAATTACTTTAATTCATTTTAGAACTTTCAACTATAAACATAGCCTTCGTCAGGGAATACAAAAATACTGTTATTAATGTCTTATTTTCAAAATTCCAGTAGATGGTATCAAAAGGAGTTTTCCTTTCGATTCTCAAATGAATTAATACTTTTTTCGACACCATCTACGTGAATTTTGAAAATAAGACGTTAATAACAGTATTTTTGTATTTTCTGACGAAGGCTATGTTTTTAGTTGAAAGTTCTAAGATGAATTAAAGTAATTTAACATCTTTTTAAATATTGTATCATCTTAAGTATTTTGCACATAATGTAAATTTTAAGTTTATGCTTTTCCTCTATCAATTCAAAGAAGTTAATTCAAAATCTTATGAACATTGAGTTATTTACACATTTAAAATCCGATTTTATAAAAATTGAAAATTTTTTTTAAAGTTTATGTAACAAGTGGATATTAGCAAGGTGTAAAATTAAAGTGAATAAGGGAAGTTGTTTTGTTCATATAAATTTCAAAGTAAAGCAGAAAAGGGCAGATCCAAGCAAATGATCAACGAGAGAGCTTCAACCAAAATATATGTAGTGGTTTTGCTATGACCAGGGATATGGAGGGGGATATACAGCGGTATACGCCTATAGAATAACTGAGGTCGAACTCTAATATTACAGTTTTTTACTTTTTCGATTTCTGTTGCAGATTTTTTTTAACAAATCTACTTTCACTTTCGGCACCGGTTTCGAAAGTGAAAGAACCTTTATTAAAAAAATCTACAACCAAAATCGAAAAAGTGCAAAGTGATCGAGAGATTGGGCTCAGCTATCCTATTAAAAAAATCGTTTAAAAGTATTCAAATTTAAACGAGAAATTCGAAACCAACCTTCCCACAGATTTAATATTAGCGAACGGGGGTTTTCAAGAGAGTGAAGAATCCCCTTAAGTACGAACTTAATAAAACTGCCCTGGATTAAACTATCTGCATCTCACCGAAGTTAATCAATACAATGATCTTATTGTGCAGTTGTCCCCCCCCCCCCCAAAAAAAAGGGAGAGAAAAAGAGAGAAAACACCCTATACTTTTTAAACTATTAAATCAAACTTCCCGTTTGATATGGTATGGTAAAATTTACCAAAAAAAAAATTATGATGTTAAAATTGGATGCTCATATTAAACATTTTATAGTTTGGTACAATTCACTATGAAGACGACACTCTAAACTTTTTTTTTTTTTTTACATAAACAGAAGACATAATTTCCAGTTGAATGACTACTTTCGTACTTTTCTGTGAAAATTTCGGAGATTAAAATGAGTGGGATGTTTTCTTTTCTTTTCTATTTGGTCTTACTGTTCTGGAATCTCATTTATACAAATCAGATTGGCATAACCGTAACGGACGAATATCAATATTGAAACTGAATTTATGTTTTAAAACACCTTTTTCGTCTGTTTAAAAATATTAATTTCTAAATAACAAGTATTGTAATTTTTTTAATTGAATTTCTTCTTTCTGCTGAAATAATAGACTGTGAAAATGTTTCTTTAACTAACATTTAGGTTCTTGAACGATCAAGAAGTAAAAGATGGAGATAATTTCATACTATCCAAAGATGAAACTAAAGGCATCTATAAATTAACGGTCAAGAAATACAGTGCCGAAACAACAGGCGAGCTGAAATTTGAGGCATCTAATGCAAGCGGGAAAGCAGAATCGAAGGGAAACCTCTTTTTGCTCCGTAAGTCTCTTTTTCATAGATTACGGTGTTTATACCACAGTCTATTATTTAAAACAGTATTGACCCAATATACAGTGTGATTCAAAAGAGAAGCAATGGCGATTATGTTTTAAAATGATATAAACATAACTAAGTTTTAAAAACGTCTTTTTCATTTTAGTGCTGCAGAAAGCTAAAATTTCCTAAAATTTAAAGTATCCTTACTCAATAAGTTTTCGTCGTAAAAGAGTGGGACTTCTTAGACGTCTTAGAATATCTGCTAAACGTAAAAAAAACTTTTTTCTAAATATAAGTTAGAGGGGTAGGGGTCGTATAATATACTAAGTTTCATATTTTAATATGGCATTGAAGCGCTTATAAAACAAACATATATTTTTTGTAATTGGATGTGTGTTTTATCATCGATAGTGCTTCGATAGATAACCGCTGTTATTTTGAATCACTCAGTATATGAAGTATGGTCTTTATTGACTGCGAATCTGAAATGAGTATGACTAGTTATAAATATTTTGTAAATAATTGTATTGTAAAGGGAATATTTTAGTATAATAATTCATGTTTGAAAAGATTGGTACATTTACCGAAATATTTTTCTATTTTCTTAATTTTCCTCTCCTACAGACATTTAAATCAATATTGCCAATATTTAATATTTTTTCTATGCTGTCCCAACATTTCACCAACATCGGTTAAATATTGGTAGTAATAATTGCCTATAAAGCTGAAAAGATGCAACGAAAGTTCTTTCTCAGTAGTTTGTTTTAGTTTATTGATTAGTTTTCTCAAACTGAAATATTGATTTTTAAGATGTTATTAATTCAGCTGCATAATTTAATTTACATATGCAAGAGTAACAAAATATAATAAATTTGAAAATGTTAATGTGGTTAATTTACCATGTTTGTCTGTAAAACATGTTTGTTGAACATGAAAATGTTTACTTGAGAATCGATATCATCCCGAAAATCTATATTCCGGATTTATAAAATGGATAAATACACACTAAAAACTACTCAGAAACATTTCCGAAAATCGGTGGAGGTAAAAGAAATTTATTTTTACAAGTGCTTCTTTAAATCTCGAAAATATATTGGTTTCTGAAGTTCCTAAATATAAACAAGTTGTAAATTGCACGGCAAACGTAGCACATGAGGTGCGTTCATACTATAACTTGTTTTATAAATATTTTTTGCACTACATATCGTACTGAATGTATATTTTAGTGCACTTCATAAGTGCATATGCATTTCATTCTGTTCGAAAGGCTGTAACATCATTAAAATGCACTTGAAATAATTTTTTCCCATTGGCCGTAATGTAACGGAAAACTTTTGACTGTCCCTGTCATTAAACTATACATCCGATTTTCATAAAATTGGAAATGACTCGACAAAATTTTGCAACAATTATATATTTAAAATTTCAGACCATTCGATTGTATAGTTTTTGCTCTGTTACATGAGGACGGACGGACAGACAGACGGTCAAACAGACAGACAGATAGACAGACAGACTGAACGACGACTATAGGTGCTACGTATTTATGTAATTACAAACGCACCTAAAAATGCTGGTAACTCGGAAGAATGTATTGTGTATTTTCGTTCTTGGTTGTTTTATATTTACCTATATTAAAAACACCTGTTTTTTTCTTTTTTTTTATAGTGTAGGGAGTCTCTAATTCAGCGCTATTTGCATAAAGATTATGACCACTTATACCACTTCTCGTCATACCTTTATACTATACAAAAAGAAAAATCAGTCTATTTTAAATTTCGTTAAAATTTCTTCAACATTATTAAATTATAAGCAAAAATCTGAATTCGGATTCGAGCAAGACAACCTGTAATTTTGACTGAGTAAATGGATTGTGACCTTAGTTTTCCTATTACTACAAAAATTAATCGTTGTAGTATGTATGTGCACTACCACCTCTTAAAGTTTTCCCTATCACTTGTTTTTAATCGCCCAGAATAAAAATCCTAACAGAATATACAAAATGGCTTTTGCCAATATTGATTTGTTGCGAGTCGGATTGTTCAAAATTTTCAGCAACTTAACCTTTTAAGAACTGAATTATGAATTCATGAAAGTTTTATCAATGCAAAAACCCTTGACGGGTTAAATGTTTCTGACGCAGCACTTTATCTTATGCTCTAAGAATTTTAAATATGGAACTTAAAAATACTGATATCAAATTTTGAGTGACGTTATGCTATTTCTTAAAAAATATATTTGTATTTATTTCACCATTTTATTTTTGTTTTATTTATAATCGCATGTGCAAAAGTTATGTTCAACATGAAAAGCTGCATAAAATTTTATTCGCTGTTGCTTTATCATTTACATCTCTCATAAATTCAAAATATGTGTTTTAAAAGACATGATATAAAATTTAAGTGACGCCTTGATGTGACTTTAAAAGGTTTGTTTTTTAAAATTCAATTTAAATTATTTTTGACTTGGTTAAAATATTTTTTTTTTACATCTACACAATACTTTTAATTTTCCAATTCACTGTTAAATATATCACTTTCATTGAATCTATACTATGCATTGAAATGTATTTATTTCAATAAATTGATTTATCTTTTGTGTCACGCTATTCAAAATTGTGAGTAAGATTTATGTAAATGGTTTATTTGCGTCAAACTATCCTTTTTCATACATTTCATGTAGTTTGGACACAATGACGCAAAGAAACCATTTACATAAATCTTACTCACAATTTTGAATAGCGTGACACAAAAGATAAATCAATTTATTGAAATAAATACATTTCAATACATAGTATAGATTCAATGAAAGTGATATATTTGACAGTGAATTGGAAAATTAAAAGTATTGTGTAGATGTAAAAAAAATATTTTAACCAAGTCAAAAATAATTTAAATTGAATTTTAAAAAACAAACCTTTTAAAGTCACATCAAGGCGTCACTTAAATTTTATATCATGTCTTTTAAAACACATATTTTGAATTTATGAGAGATGTAAATGATAAAGCAACAGCGAATAAAATTTTATGCAGCTTTTCATGTTGAACATAACTTTTGCACATGCGATTATAAATAAAACAAAAATAAAATGGTGAAATAAATACAAATATATTTTTTAAGAAATAGCATAACGTCACTCAAAATTTGATATCAGTATTTTTAAGTTCCATATTTAAAATTCTTAGAGCATAAGATAAAGTGCTGCGTCAGAAACATTTAACCCGTCAAGGGTTTTTGCATTGATATCATTACTTTTTTGAGGTTAGTGATAAAATGATTAAAAAAAAGATACTTATGGAATTTAATGCAGATTTAATTTTTACTATTTTATTACAATTTTCCTTATAGCAGTTTGTATCTAAAAACAACTGGGTAAGTATAATCGCAGATCGCACAGAGGGTTTCATTTGATATTCCTTTAAAAACACTTTATCCTTAAATTAATAAATCCAAAATGTTAATTTATAATTATTAAATCCTTTGATAGATGTAGCACCAATAGTTCCAATTTTCATGGGGCAGGGAACGCACTCTTTTAAACAAACCACCTTCCAATTGAAGTCATCAAAAACCAAGTTGAATAAGCCAGAGCCCGTTGTGTTGTTTGACAAACAGCAGTCTCATGTCCCTTCCTTCCCCCCTTTTTCAAAATTTTTCAGACCAGTACCTAAGAATGGAACCGAAATAATTTTTTCTCTTCAGAAATTACGATAAAAAATAGTATGCAGTACTCATAAATTTACTTTAATGCTATATAGGGTGATTATTAAGTTAATTATAACGTTTGGAATCTGTTGCATTGATGTTCGAAAGGTAGTTTCTGAGTTATGGAAGCTGGACCCATAAGGCGCCATAGAGGGGCGAAGCCCGCTAGTGTCTATTATAATTATATCTGCCATGTAGACTAATTGCGATATTTAATCAAAATAGCCCCCCCCCCCTCCTCATCCCCGGAAATATAACAAATACAAAATGTGTCTTTATAAACCTATCGTCAAATAGGTTTTTATTTCTTTATTCCTAAAAAAAACATGATTTTTATATCCGTAACGTAAATAGCGGACGAAGCCCGCTAGTTCCTATCATAATATATATTTTTAATAATTTTATATAGTCTATAATAAAAATCAGACTTAAAATAGTCTAGTTCCATGAGTACTTGTAGTGTCAGTTACATGCTACGATTTTTGGATACCAGTATTTTAGAACGGGAAAATGTGACTTATTTTATCGGAGATTGAATAAGGTGAAGCAAACTTTTTGAAAAAAAGGTGGCCAACAAGCATGGTAGTTATCAGCTATGTGACTTTGTGCTAAAGTCCATTAATTTGATCTGCTTTAAAAAGATTACGGAAGATTGAATTATAGTAGAACCTGGGTTAACCGAGCTTCGATTAATCGAGGTTTCTGTTAACCGAGCTGATAACAAAGTCTGATTTTTTTTTTCCTTTTGAATGAGCCTTAAAAATAACCACACTCTTTAGCTCACTGTCCGTGCTATACAGGCCCTTCTGCCCCCAAAAGCCCTCAACTCCAAAGAAACATTGGACCCTGAGAAGTCAATAGCGAACAATGCTTTGTTTCCAGTGGCTGTGTGAACTTTCGTAAATTTTTCAATTTGCATTTTAAAATTTACTACTGGTAGTTGATTTTCTTTTTAAATTTGTTAAGCTGTGAAACAGAACTTTACATATATTTACTTTTATTATTTAAAAAACGTTCTATATATTTTTTTAAAAGAGATGTTAAATTCGCAAGCACGGCGAGTTTTTACACACAGTTTCTATTAACCGAGATTTCCGATTCCGATTTACTAACAGTCCCAATTAGCTCGGATAATCGAGGCTGCTCTGTATAATTAAAAAATCAATGGCGATCTTACTGTAAACGGGTTTCCCTTTACTGAGGGATTTCAAAACCGAATCAGCTGATGTTAGTTCCTGTTTCCCTGCTTGATTAAATAAGATTAGTTAAACATTTGAAAATTACCAAATATAAAAGGAACTAAGTCAACAGAGTCTTTGCTTTATGGTACTATTTAACAACGCTATAAGAAAATGATTTTAAATAAGAGATTTTAAATGTAACGTTTTAAATCTGACATAATTTTCACCAAACTTTCCCTTCTCTTTGTAACATTCAACTGATAATATTTTTATTATTAGAAAGATAATATTATTATTTGCGCTACCTTAAAATTAGCAACTATAGTTAAAAATATCATCTCGAAATTTGAAATAAATCTCTCATATAAATATATTTTTTAATTTACACTGTTTTGCAATATGTTTTGCAATGTGTTTTGTAAACTGTTTTGGCCACTTTGGCCAATATGACGTAATTTCCTCCATTTACGACTTTTAATATCAATGAATTTATAATTTAAAAATTTTCTTTTTCTTTTAATATTCACGTGTAAATATAATTTTTATGACGTAATTTTCAATGTTTTCCTTCTTTTAATGCGTAATCATTTAATTCTAATTTGAAAATAATTGATTATTTTATAATTTTCTTTCATTTTAAGTAAGCATGTGTAAAAACAATTTTTATGACGTAATGTTTAATATTTTCCTGCTTTTAACGCGTTATCATTTAATTCTAATTTAAAAGGATTTTTTTCTGTTTATAATAGTCACGTGTGAATAAATTTTTAATTTAAAGGATATATTATTCTTTGCGCTGTTTTAACATTTGGCAACAATTTAAAATAACCTTTTCTAAAATATGTAAAAAATATCTCTGGAAATTCTGAAAATTTTAATTTAAAATTGAAATAAATCTTCAAAAAATTAGGCAAGTTAAAAATAATAAATGCACTCTGCAAACTTCGAGTTTCTATTGAATGATTAAATTGAATGAAAATGATTAAATTCCCATGTATATATTTTTTTTTCCTATGAGACTTTTTTAATGAGACAATTTTATCCAGATTTAACATTAAATATCTCTTAAAATAATTCTTCGATTTAAAAACTGTCTATTCAACGTTTTTATCAAACATTTCTCTATAATACTACGCAATTGCGTCAAAAGATGGCGACACCAGAATTCTGATATGCTTATTATGTAAACTGTAAATATTGCAAAGTTAAATAAAAAAGAATTGTCTCGGGGTTATCAAACTTCATTGATATTTATAAATAAAACATTTCAACTAAATTATTTATTATAAAAGAATTATTACATCACAATAGCTTTTATGCAAGGAAAATAATAATAATAATAATATTATTATTATGGATGTCAGTGATTATATATTGATTGACCGTCATAATAATAAAAAATGATATTATAAAAAGAAGAGCTGAAATGAATTATTTTTTTACGTTTCTGATCGTGTGATTTATATTCAAATAATAATTATTAATGTATACTTTTTGTAAAGTGATTGAAATTAAATATATTTATAAAATTTATGGTAATATTTTTATTGTTGAAAAATTGCCAAGAAATAATCATCATCAAATTGGCGTCATTATAATTGTAATTTTATTTAACTTAATAGCAATTAAAAAAATTACATAGGAACTGAGAATAATGGTCAACTAGCAGACTTTAAAAAAAAAAAAAAAAAAAAAAAAAAACCATTCACATGTGAAAACACGTACGAGAGAGTATCGAACTGCCTATCCTAAGGTCAGTAAACGATGGCCCTTAGCCACTCAGCCACTGGGAAGACAAAATTTTTCTCCCCAAAAGTGGTTAAAAAGAAAGCATGTGTATGAATACAGTGTCATGCATTTTCGGTGAAATTTCTATAGAATGGCGAAGAAATATAGTCCGATTTTTCATGCGCATTATAAAACGAACAAGAGTCTTGCTGGAAACAAGTAAATTGTTATTTGGTTCATCTGAAACATATTTATTTGATTTTTAAAAAATCGCCCGTGTCATTTTCGAGAGAAAAAAAAATCGAATTATTTAACGAACGAGAGTTTTCCCAGAAAAAAGAAAAGTGTTATTCACCTCGCCTTAATCACATTTATATTATGTATCAATTTAAAAATAATCGTTAGAACCGTTTTCGAGATTTTCAAATTAGGAGCTTCCTCGATATTATACCAACGTTTTCACTTTAAAAATGGCTATTTAGATCTCAAAATATACTGCACGTAGAAATGCAAAAATTTCAGTATACGATTAGACTGCAGATATAAGACTGTTCTAGAAAATTCAGAACAATAAGACATATATCTGCTGAGTTATTAAAAGGCGGCTTTTCGCGTTTTCTTTGATGTCGAGTTAGCTGTATATATGAGTTCCGCCATCTACGAATTCTATGATACGATACGATACGATTTTAACGATACGATACGATACGATTTTAGGCTTAAGGCTGCGTCACTCGAAATACTACCGTCTTCCATGATCTTCTAAAGCATTTTTCGTGAGCTTTTGAAAGTACATTAGAAGATTTACATAATCATTTAATAAATTTTAGGATTTTAGAACGATTGAAGGATTTAGAATGAATCATTAAATTTGAATTTATAGGGATTTTGTGCAATATTTATAACCCCACTCAAATCTTTTATTTTAAATAGTTTTCTTGGTATTTTGTAAGATTATAAAATGTACAAATATAATATTCTTACAATAGAAATATAGGAATATTTCCGAATTGAAAAATCCCTCCCCCCCCCCCCCCACACACACACACGCCAAGAAAGCTGAAAAGATGCAAAGGCAAAAGAAATCATCCTTTTAAAAATATTTTTGCTTTGTGTAACCCATAATGCTTTTGGAACAAGATAAAGTAATGTATCTATAATTCATTCTAAACTGGATTACAACTAATCGATGTATTAAATGAATTTTATAACAAGTTATTTTAATGGTACTTATAAGTACCGTCAGTAGATAAAGGGTTAAGATGTTAAAGAACAGCAAAAATCATGTAAATTATGTAAAACAATTAGCTTAATCTTAAATAAACAAATATTTTATGTTTTTCTTTGTAAATTTTCTAATACTGCATACTGCTCAATATGCTAGAAATTAATATCGATACTTAAAATTTCAGAGAAACCAGTGTTTGTGAAAGGACTAAAAGATCTTGTTATAAATGAAGAAGAGCCTCTGAAACTAGAAGTAACAGTTAGTGGTATCCCCACACCAGAAGTAACATGGTAAAATCACTCTACATAATGTTAGATCCATGATTATAATAAACTGATGTTGATTATAATGATGGTATTATATTGTTGTAATTAAGTAAAATCAATATGAATCAGTGGTCATTCCATGTCATGTGTGGGACAGCTTTTCTACATATTTCTGCTGTTTAAACAATGTTATTATATCCTCAAATTAAAACAATCATGCTAATATGAAAATCTATAGTTTTTGTTATTTTTAATGTATTGTTTAAGTTTTAAAAACTTATAAGTCAATCGATATAGATATTTATGTAAGCGACGCACGCAGGACATTTTGTCAGTTTTTCATGGAATGGCCCTGGAATGGGCAGATTGCTTAGTTTCTAGGGTTTAAAGTGTGGAGATTTTTATTATCTATTATTTTTATTATTTCCTTATTCTTAAAAATTATTAATTTTATTTTTATTATCTATTATTTTTATTAGTTATTTATTATTAAAAATTATTTATAACTATTGCTTAATTTCTAGGCTTTAAAATGTGGAGATTTTTATTATCTATTATTTTTATTATTTACTTATTAATAAAAATTATTTATAACTATTGCTTAGTTTCTAGGATTTAAAATGTGGAGATTTTTATTATCTATTATTTTTATTATTTACTTATTATTAAAAATTATTTATAATTATTGCTTAGTTTCTGGGGTTTAAAATGTGGAGATTTTTATTATCTATTATTTTTATTATTTATTTATTATTAAAAATTATTTATAACTATTGCTTAGTTTCTTGGGTTTAAAATGTGGAGATTTTTATTATCTATTATTTTTATTATTTACTTATTATTAAAAATTATTAATAATTATTTCTTAGTTTCTGGGGTTTAAAATGTGGAGATTTTTATTATCTATTATTTTTATTATTTATTTATTATTAAAAATTATTTATAACTATTGCTTAGTTTCTTGGGTTTAAAATGTGGAGATTTTTATTTTCTATTATTTTTATTATTTACTTATTATTAAAAATTATTAATAATTATTGCTTAGTTTCTAGGCTTTAAAATGTGGAGATTTTTATTATCTATTATTTTTATTATTTACTTATTATTAAAAATTATTTATAATTATTGCTTAGTTTCTAGGCTTTAAAATGTGGAGATTTTTATTATCTATTTATTTATTTATTATTAAGAACGGGCAGCTTACTAAGGTCTAGGGTTTAAAATGCAGAGATTTTTAAACCTATTAAAGGGCCATTTCATATCACGTGTGGAACAGCTTTTCTACATATTATTGCTGTTTTAACAATGCTGTTGTATCCTCAAATTAAAACAACTATTCTAATATCAAATTCTAGGATTTTTTGTTAATTTTAATGTATAGTTTATATTTTAACAACTTATAAGTTAATAAATATAGGTATTTATGCAAGCGTCACGTGCCGGAAACTTTGTCCGTTTCTCATGGAATGGCTCGTATCATGTTGGTTATAATTATGATTTAAGGGGGCTTATCTGATCAGGAAGAAACGTTGTTAATTTCCAAAAGTATAAAAAGTTTTCTTTACTCTTTTGTAACTTATGAGTGGAAAAAATATAAAATTTTTAAGGTTACAGAGCGATAAGGAGCCTTCCTATCTACATGCTGGAAAAAAATATTGTTGAAATTTCCAAATTTGAATGAACAAGAAGGATAAATATTTTCCCCATAGGATAACATGGGATTGCATTTTTTTCTTCCCACCAGATAAGTCCCCGTATGATAGCCATTTTCTTTTTTATAATGAAAAATAAATATAATTCTGTTTAAAGAAACAATTTCATTTATTAAATAAATCATCAAATATATTATAATGCAATAAATGAAATACAGTAATAAAATAACTCTGGATATGTTAGATTCATGGTTGCGTTTTGGTTCTTTTTTTTTCTTTTTTGTTAATAAAGATTATTTTAAGAGACAATTTCAGTTGCGAAATAAATTATATTCATGATTTTTTTCAATGCTCAGAATGTTAAGGTAATGCAATATTTCACTTTTACAAAAGATAAGAAAAATTATGATGACTTACTGAATTTTTTTAATATATGTTCTTCAGTTTGAGGTACGAAGAATGTAATGAACCACAATCTAGTTGCAGAGACAAAAAAATAATGAGGTTTCTTGATTTCTTTAGTAAATATTATATTGTTATTTATGTCATTTTGTCATTAATTTTCTCAAAAAATAAGAAAAATTATGATAGCTTACTTAATTTTTTAAATATATGTTTTTCAGTTTGAGGTATAAAGAATGTAATGAACAACAATTTAGTTGCAGAGACAAAAAAAAAAATAATGATGTTTCTTTCTTTCTTTAGTAAATATTATATTGCTATTAATGTCATTTTCTCATTAAAGTTAAAAATAAAATATATTTTAATTTGAATCGCAGAAGGGCTATATGCTTCTGTGCGTACAAATGACAGCATGTTTAATAGAGAACACGCTTTTCTTTTCATAAAACTATTCCTTAATTAATTTATAATGCTAATAAATATTAATAAATGTATTATGAATGGATATAAATGTATTTTTTTTTTTAGCATGCTTTCATAAAAATTCACAAAAATGTAGAAAAAAAAAATATATTTAAATGCACTAAAAAGTAGAAAAGTCTTAAGAAAAAACCATTAAATGCACGGAGTTTAAATTAAATTGCGGTGAGCTCGATCATGGAAGAGAAATCGATTTAAACGGGAATTTTGCCAAATTAGCCAGCAAGTTGGCTTCATGTATCGCAACTTATTTTTGTCTCCAAATTTGGCAATATTTCGTCTAGTTCGCTAAAATTTGGCGCTATTGTGGCAATCCTGTTATTATTACTTTTCAACAAATACTGTTGAAGCTGATGCTGATTTCTCCATAGGAAATCAAACGTAACCATTAAGTAAAAATTTCCCCTGCGTTGCCCCCCTTGGGGATCGAATTTAAAAAAATCAATGTCCAGTTCATGTATTAAATGCACTGAAAAATAGAAAAGTCTTAAGAAAAAGCCCTTAAATGCACGGAGTTTAAATTAAATTGCGGTGAGCTCGATCATGGAAGAGAAATCGATTTAAACGGGAATTTTGCCCAATTAGCCAGCAAGTTGGCTTCATATAGGACACATAGGCTTCACAGGAACACATATATATTCCAAGTTTCAAAGCTGTATGTCAACAGGGAGTGGGTGAAAATGAGTCACAAGATTTGTCAGCCACACACAAACATAATTGTAAGTTAAAAGAAAGCATGTAAAAATAATAAATGCATTAGGCTGTCCCAAAAGTTTCTTTCGTTTTTTACCAAAAATGAACCATGCGAAATATCGGAAAACGGCGAGATTTTATGGAAGTATATATGTGCCATTCTGTTGAACAACCTTCTTCCATCTCTCCGGAAGTTTCTTTCCAAAACATTTGTGATTTGCTGGCAAAATACTTATCGAGGCGATTTTTGTATGTCATTCAGAAAGTTATTTTATTTATTTTTTATTTATTTATTTTTTTTTGTGTGAAGGGAATTTTTGAGAGAAAGAAATAAATAGTAGTTGGACGGATCAATGTTCGGAGAGTAGGGAATGGGGGAGCAGAACACCTCAGTCGAATTCAAGGAGTTTGTTTCTAACAACGAAAGATACGTGCGGCCTGGAGTTGTCATGGTGGAAGACATCACGTCGTCTGTTTGCTAACTCGGGCCGTTTCTTAGCTATTGCTGCCTTTAATTCGTCAAGTTGCAAGAGGTATTTTTTAGAGTTGATGGTCTGGTTTAATGGAAGCAGATCGTGGTGGTAACACCCAAGGAGGAAAGAGATAGATGGAGATGCAGTATGTCGTAAAAACGGTTTGTAATATGATGCGTGTTATCACTCAAATTTAAATGCCCTCATTCGGCGCAAACAAAAGAAGCACGTGGAACAGTGACCGAATTCTTTGATATCACCCGTGCATTTTTTTCTCTAAATGAAAATGATCTGCTTATATTTAAGCATTCTAAAGTGGTATTTCATTGTATTATGAATTAAAAACTGTATTATTAGAAGTTTTCTTCTTTTTTTGCGAAAGCACGTGATTGCGTTTGGGCCGAACGTAGCGGATTTTAGAGTTACATTTTTGGCGTCACTTTCAGCCCCCACACTTCTTCTCTATTCTTTCTCTCTACTCTATGGGTAATCCAATCCCACCAAATGGATAACAAAATTTTCTTCGGGTAGAAGCCAACTTTAGCGACAGGATGTCAGGATGGGACCTTTGTCTCGGCTGGACCAGGATTGTTTGCTTCCCACGTTGTCATAAAGTATTTAGCTTTTGTCCTCGGTGACCAATCTTTTCAAAAAAGGATATGTTTCGTAGATGAAAAGCGGACTAGAATGTTGCGCTCCGTCAGGTTATGTTTATGTCCATTGGCGACTATTTTTATATCCTATTCGTTCCACTATATAAGAAAAATACACTTTGTAGTATATTCTTTTGCTTAACAGTGTTGATACTTTGAGGGGCTTCCGATCTGACGTCAACCTTACGCCCAGTCTGTTGATCATTGTCTTGTAATTAATGAGTCATTGGGAGAAAAAAGTCTAGCTGTAGTATAAAACTACGTAATAATCTTTCTTTTGCAAACGTTGTTAAAGTTTATGAAAAAAGACTTTTATTTTCAGAAAGTGGTGCAAGATGAATTAAACAATATCGCGTGAATTGAGAAAAAAACTTTTGGAGAACCTAATGTTATAAAATCCATACATATACATAAAAATCTTTACGGTAAAATCTCAGTATTTAAAGGGAACGTTCGATCTTTTTTCGGCCCGCAGGTGGGACAACCCTCATTCGTATTATACACTCTGCTATAGTGGCTAAATTAGGCATAATTGCATTTCATTTTTCTTTAAACTTGTTGAATTATGCTACGAAAATCAAAATGCCGTTGGTATACGACATATATGTTTTATACATTTTGTCTGTATGTTGATATTTATAGGGTACTATGAGCAAAACAAGAATAATTACATTCCTTTCCTGTATAAATTTGCCATACTTAAAATGCAGCTAGAATATGACACTCTTTTTTAAAAAATATATTCTGTCGATTTGTTAATATTATATTAATATTATATTTTCTACTTACTAGGTACTATGGCCCACGTCAAAAGGAAATTAGACCACAAGCTGGAAAGTTAATTACTGGTAAAGATAATAAGCATATGCTGCTTTTCGAGGAATCGACTGTTGAAGATAGCGGAACTTATGTGTGCAAAGCCATTAACAGAGTTGGAGAGGTTTCACAGACAATAACAGTAACAGTAAAATGTAAGTGAAAATGGAAAGGGGAAAACGTTCTTGAAAATATACATTGTTGTTTAAATGACAAAATTTAACATTCAGGATTTGCTTAAAAAACAAACTTTCTTTCTTCCACTGTATACAGCGACACTTCCTCAATATATGTCATTTTATACAGATGGACATAAATTATTTGGGCAATTTCGTAACTAGATAAATTGCGAAATATTAATCGTAAATTACCAGTTCAATGACAGATTAGTAGTATTGTATCGTAAATATTTTAATACTTTATTGTTGTTGTTGAAGTCCCAATTTGGATTGGTCACACGGATGTTATTACATGGCCACCCCAATTAACTAGACTTTCCGCCCCTAGATTTCAATTAAGAAAGAAATGGAAAAGGTGGTATTATTGAGCTTAAGCCTTTTCTTAGGTCTCCCCACCTAGCTGAACCTGTTAAAAAAGGCAGGCAGCTTTTTTGGAGATTCTAAAGCCCCATCACCAGTGCAATACTTATAACAAGTTTGTGTATAAAAACATAAAATTTTTCAACCAGTGCAGCTAGCGGTCGAGTGTAAAATGACTGTAAGTGTTGAAAACAACAGTCTCCGTTTATTTCTTAATATCACGGCACAAAATTCCATCCTCCCATTTTAACTAGATTTCAATGCCGTTTCCTAAATTCATTCCTAAAATTGAAATCCCCAATCAGCACTGTGCTTGGTTTGATCGACGTAAACGTGATCACAAAAATACGACAAGAACTGATTCAATGATGGTACATTTGTATAATAACAAAGGGCATCCAAAGGAAATATTTGTAAAAAAAATAAGAAAAGTTAAACTTTGTATATTTCATTATCTTAACAATCATGCGTGTTCTTTCATATTTGACTATAACTGCGCATAATGAAACATTCTTTTTGCCCAACAAATTTATGCCCATTGCTTTTTTTTTTTTTTTTTTTTAAATAGTCATAAACATTCCTTCATTAATAACGAAAGTTGTTTTCTTTATTCATCATAGTTCACCTCTTCATTATCTTTATTGATTATAGTAGAATATAGTTATAGTATATAGAGTACAATAATCCTAGAAACAATCTAATACTGGTTTATTTCGATTGTACAGGGATCGAAAATTGTATCAAGATTACATTCATTACTAGTACATCGAATATCAGTATTGACTAAACATTACCTTTATGTTGGAAATACTTGCAATAAAATGCCACTGTTAAAGAAATGTATACTTTATATTGGAAATGCGGGCAAACGGAAAGTTCTGTCCGATAATGTTATTTCACGCCTGCTTTTTTTAAATTCAGATTTCTTCATTGGCACCACTTTTTTGAAATGGTGAAATTCCCCTTGCTTTCACCTTAATGTGAAATGTGAAAACAATCGTAATATTACCATTTCAAAAAAGTGGTGCCAATCAAGAAATCTGAATAAAAAAAAGTAGGCGTAAAATAACATTATCGGACAGAACTTTCCGGTAGACCTAATACTAGCGATCGAATTGCGAAATACTTCTCGAAACTATTGTTGCATTATTTGAAAAATGACAGCACTACAATGTTGTGGAAATATTTTATATTAACGTATTGTTTTGTTACTATGGAATGGAATACAGTATGACTTCAAAAATCCGGAAACTTGAAAAATCCGGCATTAAAACCATCTTTTCCCTCCCTTTTTCTTTTACACTTTCAAGTTATGGGAGAAGAAAAATAGCAATTTTTATGAATTAAAAACTTCAAGATCGAAAGTAAAAATGTAAAATAAGAATATTTGACTTTTTATTTTCATTTGTCAGAGACCATTATTTTCTGGGAGCTGCACTGTTGCTTAGCAACGGGAACAACTTTGGGGACAACTGTGGCGTATGGATTTACAAAATATATGGCCGGAACGAATTTTCGCAAAGGCGACATCAATGATGAGGAAAAATTTTCAAGCTTTCAAATTTGCCGTGAAAAGACCGCATTTTATAAGCAGATTGAACATGCAAAATCTGAAAATGCATTAAGTGTCAAAAATAGGGATATAGATGAGTGGCTAGACATTGTCAAAAATGCATCCACAGCGAACAATTTAACGGACAGCGAGATCACTGTCGCTGTGCTAAATTGAACGCCGATAATGCTATTAGTAGCTCAGAAAACGAGTATGATCAACCGGTAGAAGAAAAGGTGTCACTATAAAAATGCACAAATTTGATTGGAGAATTAATTAATATATGTTTTAGAGAAACAAGACTGTATTTTCGAAATAGACATTCTTCATTTGTATAAAATAAAAAATAAAAAACTTGTTAAAGAACGGGTAAAAAAAAATTGAAGCAAACAAAGCTGACATCGATGTTTCCGAAATTACAAGAGAAGAAATAATTTCATTCTTTATTAGTTCTGTAACATAGAAAATATCAATTAAAATAAGTTTTTTTTTAATTTAATTTTCTCTTTTTCTTACCTAATTATCAGTTAATAATGAATTATATTATGGCTAAAGGCACCATTAAGAATATAGAACTACTTTTGATATTCCTTCAAAAATCCGGAATTTTCAAAAATCCGGCATAGTCTCAGTCCCGATGTTGCCGGATTTTTGAAGTTATACTGTATAAACATTCCGGCAAGAATCAGCTGAATATGGAAAAAAAGAAAGAAAAAGAAAACTTGTTACTCCGCCAACTTTTTATTCCATTTAATTTTAGTTTAACGTTTTTGAGTTACCTGAATCTGTGTTACTAAAAATAATTTTATTTTTCAGCAAAAGGAGAAACCCAAAATCCAACATTTGTTACCCATTTGTGCGATCAAAACGTAGTTGTTGGAGATGCCGCAAGAATGGAAGTGAAAATCACTGGAAAACCAGATCCTGATGTTGTTTGGTAAGGTTTCTAACTCAGCTTTTTGAATTCATTAAATTATTAAAATAAAATTTACATAATTTCTTTTTGTGATGATTATTTAATTTTTTTTTTTTTTTTTTTTTTTTTTTTTTTTTTTTTTACGAAATAATTCTTTACAGAATATTTCTTGGAGATTATTTTACATATTATTTGAATTTTCGACTTTTGAACAATTCATGTATTAAGCAGTATAATTTCAGGAGAGTTAATATTATTACTATTGTTACAGTGCGTTCGTAATTATATAAATACGCCGCATATAGTCGTCGTTCAGTCCGTCTGTCCGTTCGCCCGTCCGCATATAACAACGCAAAAACTACCCAACCGAATCGTTTGAAATTTAAAATATATTATTGTTGCATAGTTTTGTCGAGTCATTTCAATTTTTATGAAAATCGGATGCATAGTTTAATGAAAGGGACAGTCAAAAGTTTTCCGTTACATTAAGGCCAATGAAAAAAAAATTATTTCAAGTGCATTTTAATGATGTTACAACCTTTCGAACAGAATTAAATTGATATGCACTAAAATATACATTCAGTACAAGATGCAGCGCAAAAGATATTAATAAAACTAGTTATAGTTCGAACGCACCTCATCTGCCACATTTGACGTGCAATTTCCAACTTGTTTTTACTTGTGGACCCGCACGAAGGTAACGATACATGAGTGTATTTTGTCAAAAACCTATTCGAAAACCTTTCGTATATTACCACATCCATCGCTGTACTTTTTGTATATTAATATAGAAAGGGATGTAGGCACCAGAAATATTATGTATGATGATGTTTAACTTCAAAGTATAATGAAAATTCAGTATGTGATGTCAGATGTAAGCAAACAATTCTCTCCAATGATACCTCATTCATCGCTGTTCCCTACATATTAGTTGAGTAAAAGGAATGTTGACAACGGAACTAATATATATGATTATTATTATTATTATTATTATTAGTAGTAGTAGTAGTAGTACTAAAAGGAAAATTCACATAATTTGCTTGTGATGGCTTCTTTAATTTATTTATATCATAAAACAATTGTTTGCAAATTATTTCTTGAAAATTTCAAAATTCTAATCAAAATAATAATGTTTCTACATTATTATTTTGATTAGAATTTTGTCAATCAAGACAACAAAAATCTATCAGCTATATGGAAAATCATAAACAACTGGCTTTTGTAAAAGTCGAAATCTTTATCTATATCACTATGAAAATTTATAAAATAAACAACACTGTGCCGTTTCAGATCATAGAAAATCGTCCCTCATCAGGTTTAAATTCAACACGCAGTTAGAAGGAATAGCACTATGTAAACAGGGAAATCGGATAAGCTAAAGAAGCGAAAGGAAGATTATTACTAGCTTTTAAGACGTTGATAAACTAACTTTTCAAAACGGAAGTGCGGATTTGTTTTATTATGTGTAAAGATTTTCCATTACAGAGACATATTGAGAAGTTTTTAAAAAAATTTTAAACGCATAGAAAATTTTAAACCAAAATGCTATGCCATGTTATTTTCACGCGAAGACATTCGCAAGAAAATGTTAAACAATTGGCAACGTTCTTTTAAAATTTATTGTTTGCATTTCTATATTTTTAGGTAATTTTTCTCATAGTGTACCTAAGGGGATATCAAATTAGGTAATTTCGTATTTGTTCGATTTTGTTTGCAGCTTTTTTGTTTTCTGCGAACACTTTCACTTTCAGCGAAAGTGGATTAACGTCAGTTTTGTGAATGTCTCCGCGCTACTAGCGTAGGTACTAAATGTAACTTCCATTCTACTGTTTTACTTACAATTGCGTTATGTTTTACAGGTTCCGTGGAGATGAAGAACTCAGTGAAAGTGATAACGTTATTATCAAGAAAGATGCAGAGAACATCACTTACAGCCTAACCTTGAAAAATCTAAAAGCGAGTGACTCATCTAAATATTCCTGCAAAGCTGTGAACAAGTATGGGGAGGCTAAAGAGACGGCAGAACTCACTGTCAAAGGTAAACAGCTAAGTAGAATAAAGTATAACCTCCGTTAACTGACTTTCTGTCAACCAAGGTATTAGTTTGCCGAATCGGCAATCAATTTACCGATTCGGCAATCAATTTAACCCCTTAAATCTCGCTCCCGTGGCTTTCACGGCCAGTGTAGGCTATTTTTTTAAAATTCAGATTGTTTTATTCCCCCTCTCCTAGTTTTTTTTAAATAGTGTAATTGGCATTATAAATTTAATATAGTGTAAATGTTTCTAGCATGATTTTATCTGCCGTTAAATAAGATGAATATTTCTACTTCAAAAAAGCGGTGGCTATCAAACAATTTGAATTTTAAAAAAGTAGCTTACACTTATCGGGCGTGACACTTAAGAGGTTAAAGAAAGTATTGGAAAAAATATGTGCATGGATAATCCAGTACCGAGTCTAATTTCCAATCTCTTGATTTCTAGATTGTATAAATGAAATCCTGGGATCGGGACTTATCTGGGGATTTGACGAACAAGATATTTTCCAATATCACTACTTTTTTCTTCAATAATTAAATGAAGTAATCTTTAGAATTGGTAATTTATGTAGAAATATAGTTTATTCTTCCGAATAAGTGTCATTTTCTTTTAATAATATTACATAAATACGAAAGCAATAAAGTTATTTGATTTACGAAGTTTATAATAAATTGCAGTAAATAAATTATACTTTTACATTTTTGAAATGTGATAATAAAAAAATTAATTCCATGGTTTGTTTCCTTTTCAAAATCAAATTTTCAATACAGCAAGATGCTAAAAATGTTCGTTTTGATTCAATAATAATAAGCGGTAGTATTAAGATACATTGTTAGTTCTAAATTAATTTATGATGTAAATCAAAAATTTTATTGGTGAATCCGTTATTTACATTAACTAGAACATGCTACATGAATAAATTCAGAATTAATTCTGTCAAAAATTTACTAAAATATGTTTAATGCGTTGTTAAATATATAAAATACAAAAAATATTTATCTAAAATCTAGTACACCATGAGTGAAGCTACAGTTACCTTATATCAGTTACCACAAATGATGACAAAATGAAAAGTTAGATTATACTGGCATGCCAACGCGGAATTTCAGATACAAAAATTGTCCGCAATATCGAGATTAAATCAAGGATGTGGTATTAATATGCATTTCAACAAGGCCAAGACCATCAACAAAATGTTTGGTTATTACGGTTCATCTATCAGAGAATCTTTAGAGATTATATGCAAAAATAATAACATTTGTAATGATACTTTATCTTACATTATACCCAATATTTAGATTACTGATAAAATAACAATCTTCAACCACCAGTCAATCTGCCCTACGATTTATTTTGGAACATTCCAACGGATATTTGATTCGAAAGGACTCGGTTTCCGATTTCGTATTTTCTATTTTTCAACCCTGATGACGAATACGATTGGGCTTGAAAGTACTATAGGTTTAAGATGTACAGATGGCGTATTTTATATTTTATATGTTTAACAACTACTAAACAACATTTAGTACAATTTTGACTGAATTAATTGTGAATTTCTTCATGGAAAATATTGTTAGTTCGTCATCTGTGAGACCCTGTTTAACCTTCTTGTTGTTCATGTAACCAAGATGGAAAGTTCAGTTTTCTGTCAATTCTATGCGACTAATGAGAATGAATGCTCTGAATAAGTAAACATTTTTGTCTTACATCTTCTAAATGAGAATTTGAGCATTTTTCCTCCACACGGATTTCACATCTACTTTCTTTCGGAAATTTCTCCTCGAAGACAGATCCTGGCAATTTGGTTTGAATCTGTCTACTGCCAAAACATACCGCCCTTCCGCCACGCGCCCTCCGCTTTCGAAAGTCATCGCGAAAACACAGCTTAAACTTAATAATTACTCAATTGTAGTTTGATTTTCTATGGAGAAATTAGCATCAGCTTCAACAATGAGTATTTGTTGAAAAGTACTAATGGCAGGGTTACCATTATAGCGCCAAATTTTGGCCAACTTGGCGAAATATCGCCAAATTTGGTAGTGCATTTAAAATATTTTTTTTCTATATTTCAGTGAATTTTAATGAAAGCATGCTTTAAAAAATACATTTATAATATTGTTTTAATGTTTAAATTTTTATCTCAGAGCCAGTTGCTCCTCATATTGAAGAACTTGAAGATGCTGAAGTACGTTACGGTGCTCCCACTAGATTGACAGCCAAGATTTCTGGATTTCCTAGTCCTGATGTAAAATGGTAAGAAATTATTTAAAAAATTAAGTTTATCATACATAACCCAATAGATATGACCCTAGGCGTATGAAATGCCCTGTATATCGTATCTCCTAAAATCTACGTTTCATAAAATGCTAACCCAGAATTATTAAATAACACAATAATCCATTAGTTTAATAGTCCCAACTATTTAGCTTAAAAAAAAAATAAATAAAAAGAAAAGTGCCCAGTTAAACTTAAGGCATTGAGCTCAAAGGCTATTCCCACTAATTGTATATTATACTTTTATTTCAAAGAATAATGCCCCTCGAAAAATAAAGGAATCGATAAAAAAAAATCCATTTAGATAAATTAAGGGGGGGAGGTGTTAGCTCCCCCATTTTTCCTCCTTTATACTTAACTAATGAACCTCCAATTCTAATCAGGGAAGCGCCTTATCAGAATAAACTAGTATACCAAATTAGAAGCAAACCGGATAATTCTGCATGAAAAACCCATTTATCTAAATTAAGGGGGAGTTAGCCCCCTTTCCCGTATTTATGACATGACATCGCGGTGCTTAAGGAGTGCAACGCCGCCGCGCGTAACCTCCAACTAAATATGAGTACGAACTAGAGTGAATTTCGAAACAATGCACGGCCTAAAAGTATAATTTGGAAGCTCTGGTGGAGTCCCGAGGGCCATTCCAGAGTTGAAAGCACGAGGTTAAATATAACCTCCAGGAAAAAGGGGCGCATAGGGCATCCAAGAATTTTTTGGTTACCCTATACTTCGATGTCACTTCACCAACTGGCGTCGGCAAAAAACGGAAAATGCAAAGACAGTAGGGTACCAAAGAGCACAGAAAGTTATAGCATAAGGTAGCCAAGCCTAACTAACCTCTCTAAAAACTTATAAAAAAAAGGGGGGGCCACATAGCTCACTAATTTTGATGTCAAGCCTAGTGCGCATTACGTGTCGCGGGTCTCCCGGCTTTCACACAAACCGTACAGCCTTGAAAAAGGCTTTGTGTTACTAGACATAGAGAGAACACCGCTAGTACAAATTGCATGTTGGCATTGACAGAGATCGAAAATGGGGACAAGTTAAGATTAAAATTAAATGCTAAAAAATATTTAAGCCACAACTTCAAAAATAACTATAAAACTGGGGTATGAATTTCGTGACCGGGATGCCTAAGCACCGCCGGTCGACTGAACCGAAAAGGGGGGGGGGGGAAGTATAATGGGCCGGGATGCCGTGAGCAAGCACCCCAAGGCCGGCGGGAATAAGGTAGGCATAGCCTGACCTCTCCCTGGTAAGTACCGAAGATGCACTAAGACAATACTAAAATTTTGAAAAAGCAGGTAACACCCATTAAATAAACAGTAAAGTAAAGGGAAGTCCAGAATATAAAAGATGATAATTACAAACATCAAAGTTAGGAAAGTTGAATTGCGCGGCTGTTAACAAAAAACAGTGTGCTGCATGACGTCACGGGGAAAGCCAAAGCTAGATGAAAATTTCTTTCAATCTAGGGAAAGATAGAATTTTCCCGGGGAATTCTGCGTTTAGTTGACACCAGAAGGGTTCCTTCTCGAAGTCTTCGAACATGGGACGAAGTCGTCATCCCGAGTGAGAATAGCGAGGTCCCGTATTTATACTTAGCCAATCAACCCTCAACACTAATCAGGGAAGCGCCTTGTCAGCATAAATCTACTATACATAAAAATTTTAAGCAAATCGGATACTTCTATCAAGAGTTATCGCGTTACGTACATAAATACATATGCACGTACGTACATACATACAGAAACTGCGGGCACATTAGCTCTCAGACTTTGATAACCTGTGAGCTAAAGATCTTAAGAAAGCCGAAACCAATTCGGGTTTTATTCAAGATTACGGGATAATCGTCAATGTGCACTGGTTTTTAACACATTCCAACATAGTTGAAGAGCGTTTATGACTTCCATTTGTCTATCGGCCGTCTGTCTGTCTGTCAGAACTCTAACTCACGTAAATATACTCGGAATGTCCCGTAATTGATATATGTGCTACTTCTGATATAAAGTGATGCAAAATATTTAAAAACTGAAAATATGCGTTTAGTTAAAAAAATAAATACTCATTATTCAAGTCGTTCTACGATGTTAATTAATTATTGAGAATTGTCTATCGTTATTGGTTGTTAGCAATAAAATATAAAAATTGTTTTCTTATTTATGTTTTATTTTAAACTTATACACACACATACGTATATATAAACATTGCGTCTCAAAAGTATATGAACAGGTGATTTTTTTAAATATCAGTTCAAAAAATGAAGCAATTATCATGAAAAAAAATTATAAGCATATGGAATCATAGCATAAGTTTATTACAACAAAGAAATATAGTATAAGTTTTACAGAATTTTTGTAAAACAATCGAAATCAAAATAGGCTTTCCTAAAAACATATGGACTTTTCGATTATTTTCTATTTAAATTCAAATTTTGGATTCCGTTCCTTTAAATTATCATAAAAATCATATCAGGCATGCTTCGAACTAGTGTTTGGAGAAAGTGTGACTGTAAAGAGAACCAACTCTGCTCCACTTGTTGCTTTAATTCCTGAATAGTCGAAAACTTACGACCAGGGGCATACATCTCTCGTGCAAGTTCTCTCCATTTTTTTTTCAATTCGATTGAGGCCAGGGCTGATGGTTGGACAGTCAGTAACAGCCACTTGATTCTGCGTAAACCAAGTTGTTGTTGAATGGGAGATATGAAGCGACGCACTGTCCTATTGAAATTTCCAGTTTTCCCTTTGGAAGTAGATTGCTTTTGAGGACATTCTGATAATCCCCAGAGCACTGTTGACTGTTAAGAAAAGCAAAATCCGTTGTCCCGTTGTAATAGAACGCGACCCACAACATGAGAGAACCTCCTCCTTGTCGGCGGCTAAAGAACTCGCGAAGTTCTCGTCGTAGATCATCTTAATAGTCCAAGCCACCAGGACCAACCTAATTGAATTGTTTTTCGTCACTGAAGAAAAAATTTAACCATTTATCCTTCCAATGCATGTATCTTTAATGCGCGCTTTTCCATGGTGCAATTTCAGCATAAGTATCCGACACATTTTGCGATATTTATGAAATTTGCTTGCCTCTATTCGTCGGTGAACACTAGATCCTGAAATAGGAAACACTAAATTCATCGCAATTTCACAAATAGACTTCTTTGGGGTTGAAACGGATCATCTCTATCTCCCTATCTTGTAGCTGAGTTGTTTTTATTGGCAGATCTGAACTCTTTTCTGCAATCGCATTGTCACCTCTCGATAAAATTTTATAAATTACAGATCTTCTATGCTTCATTTGTTTAGCAGTATCAGAAACTTTAACATTTTAAGCCTTAAAACGCTGAACTTTACCTATATCAGCTGCGAGACTTGAACGTTGCGAGGGATTTTCCAACTGTTCGAGAATTGAAGAACCAGCAGTAATTTTATGCTCGAAGTTGTTATGTCACATGTACAGAACGCAGCATATGCAATTTTTTTTTGATACGGTGGTAATAAAAGCGATACTTTTCATTGTCCATATATTTTTGGGACAGCTTATTTTGAATTTTATTTTTTTTACAAACAATCTGCGATATAAGCATGATATTTCTGTATTATAATAAACTTATGTTAGGATTTCATATGCTTCATTTTGTGAACTGATATTTCAAAAGATCGCCTGTCCATATACTTTTGAAACGCATTGTATATATATATATATATATATATGTATGTGTGGTTGCTATAAATGTATAAATGTGTTTCTATATACTTATAATTAATTAATAATTATTTATATACATACATGTATTAAGTACTTTAAATTTACTTTTAAGAAAGTTTCGTTTTCTGCCGAAACTAAGATAACCGAAATTCGGTGATCCATAGATTTGTATATATACTACGTAGTCCTATAGCATATTCTCTATTGAAAAGGAAGTGTGTAGAATTTACAGTTCCTTTGCAAAGTCACTGAAAATGTTTTGTTACATTATGGTCTATGAGGTAAAAATCATTTGCAATGTATTTTAATGATGTTACATTATTGAAATTGATCAAAAATATTGGAAAATATTGATGCCGATATAGAGCTTTGAGGTGTACTACAAGATACTTATTATAGAATAAGGTGTGCATAGCGTTTATTCTTCATTTACAGGGACACACAAACGAATTCTGCTACAGTTCTGTCTGTCAGTGATAAATTCTGGAAGTGTGTTTTCAGTTGTGGTGCATTTTTAAATGCAACAAATTTTTGCATATTGTGTTATAAATTCTATAAATCATACACAGGGCTGTGCAATAGAACTTAACTACATTTTCGTTGATTGACGGAAATTGTTAAATCGAAATTTTCAACTGAGTTATATGTTGAAACTGAACTAAATTTTAGCATACTACGTAGTACATATACAAATATATAGACTGCCGAATTTCGGTTATGTTAGTTTCTGCCAAAGACGAAAGCTTCATAAAAATAATTTTAATGTAATTAATACTTGCGTATGTATAAATAATCATTAATTAATTATAAGTATATAGAAATTTTTTTCTAACAAACACACATACATATATATGCCAGTATATATATGTATAAGTTTCAAATAAAAACGAAACGTAAATAATAATACAACTTATATATTTTATTACTATTTAACAACCAATAATGCCTTTATCAAAAATTAATAAACGATGTAGTTAAAAAATTGAAGAACGAATTGAATAATAAACATTTATTTTTTAGCTATACACAGATTACATGAGTTGCAATTTTCTAACTGGGCGAAAAATGTCCAGGTAGAATTCGAACCAGGGATTTCTTGGCTGAAGCCGCCAATAATAAGGTTAGTTGGGTGAATTAGGTCCTTCAGGTTCGTCCGAGATAACTCAATTGGCAGAGCATTGTCAGCTTCAGCCAAGCGATTCCTGGTTCGAATCCTAGCCCGGACATTTTTTGTCCCAGTTGGAAAATTACAACTCATATGATTTATTTACCAATTAGAATGATTGCGTTAAAATTAATCTAGTATATGGGGCATTCTCACAATCTTTTGACTTTTGGGGAAAAAAATCTGACAAAATTAAACTTGCTAAAATATCATTTTAATCTGATAGAAGAATGCCTTAATGATTCAAAATAAAGAAAAAATGGTCAGCAGCGAAATTTTTTTTATTTAACTGAGGTTTAAGTTAAACTTGCGCGTTTAATTTTCTTACCATTTTACCCCTATAACTTTTTATTTTCTTCTAAATTTTTACTTATAATGAATTTGCATAGAACCCACAGGACATTCAATAAGAAATAATAATAATGTAGTACTTTTAATACAGAATATTTTTATAACATTGTATTAAAGGGGTGTTAAAGAAGGGGCGGTAAGGTAAATAAAAAAGAAAAGTGCCCAGCTAAACTGATGGCATTGAGCTCACAGGCTATTTACACTAATTGTATATTATACACTTATTTTAAAGAATAATGCCCCTCAAAAAAATAAGTGAAGGGGAATTAGCCCCCGTTTCCCCCTTTATACTTAACCAGTGAACCTCCAAATCTCATCAGGGAAGCCCCTTATAATAAACCGGTATACCAAATTTGGAGCAAATCGAATAATCCTGCAAAAAAAAAAAACATTTATCTAAATTAAGGGGGTGGACTAGCCCCCCTTTATCTTTAACCAATGAATCGCCAAAACGAATCAGGGAAGCTCCTTAACATAATAAACCGATATACCAAATTTGGAGCAAAGCGAATAATTCTGCATGAAAACCCGTTTATATAAGTTAAGGGGGGTGGCCTAGCCCCCCTTCCCCCTTTATCTTTAACCAATAACCCCCCAAAACTAATCAAAGAAGTTCCTTAACATAATAAACCGGTATACCAACTGCGGAGCAAATCGAATCATTCTGCATGAAAAACCCATTTATCTGAATTAAAAGGGGTGGACTAGCCCCCTTTCCCCCCTTTATTCGTAACTAATGGACCCCCAAAACTAATCAGGGAAGTTCCTTAACATAATAAACCGGTATACCAAATTCGGAGCAAATCGAATAATTCTGCATGAAAAACCCAATTATCCGAATTAAGGAGGTGGACTAGCCCCCCTTTTCCCTTTTATTCTTAACCAATGAACCCCCAAAACTAATCAGGGAAGTTCCTTAACATAATAAACTAGTATACCAAATTCGGAGCAAATCGAATAATTCTGCATGAAATACCCATTTATCTGAATTAAAAGGGGTGGACTAGCCCCCTTTCCCCCCTTTATTCTTAACTAATGAACACCCAAAACTAATCAGGGAAGTTCCTTAACATAATAAACCGGTATACCAAATTCGGAGCAAATCGAATAATTCTGCATGAAATACCAATTTATCTGAATTAAGGGGGTGGACTAACCCCCCTTTACCCCCTTTATACTTAACAAGTGAACCTCCAAATCTAATCAGGGAAGCTCCTTATCATAATAAACCGGTATACCAAATTTGGAGCAAATCGAATAATCTTGCAAAAAAAAAAAACATTTATCTAAATTAAGGGGGTGGACTAGCCCCCCTTTATCCTTAACCAATGAATCGCCAAAACAAATCAGGGAAGCTCCTTAACATAATAAACCGGTATACCAACTTCGGAGCAAATCGAAACATTCTGCATGAAAAACCCATTTATCTAAATTAAGAGGGGCGGGCTAACCTCCCTTTTCCCCCTTTACCCTTAAGCAATGAATCCCCAAAACTAATCAGGGAAGTTCCTTAACATAATAAACCGGTATACCAAATTCGGAGCAAATCGAATCATTCTGCATGAAAAACACATTTATCTGAATTAAGGGGGGTGGACTAACCCCGTTTTTCCCCCTTTATTCTTATCCAATGATCTCCCAAAACTGATGAGGGAAGTTCCTTAACATAATAAACCGGTATACCAAATTCGGAGCAAATCGAATCATTCTGCATGAAAAACCCATTTATCTGAATTAAGGGGGGGGGGGGGTGTGGACTAACCCCGTTTTTCCACATTTATCCTTAACCAATGAACTCCCAAAACTAATCAAGGAAGTTCCTTAACATAATAAACCGGTATACCAAATTCGGAGCAAATCGAATGATTCTGCATGAAAAACCCATTTATCTGAATTAAGGGGGTGGACTAACCCCCCTTTTCCCCCTTTATCCTTAACCAATGAACCCCCAAAATTAATGAGGGATGTTCCTTAACATAATAAACCGGTATACCAAATTCAGAGCAAATCGAATGATTCTGCATGAAAAAACCATTTTTCTGAATTAAGGGGGGTCGGACTAACCCCGTTTTTCCCCCTTTATCCTTAACCAATGAACCCCCAAAACTAATCATGGATGTTCCTTAACATAATAAACCGGTATACCAAATTCGGAGAAAATCGAATGATTCTGCATGAAAAACCCATTTTTCTGAATTAAGGGGGGGGACTAACCCCGTTTTTCCCCCTTTATCCTTAACCAATGAACTTCCAAAACTAATCAGGGAAGCGCCTTCTCACAATGAACCTAGGAAAAAATTTTGAAGCAAATCGGATGTTTCTATCAAGAGTTATCGCGTTACGTACATACGTACGTACGTACATACATACATACATACATACATACATACATACATACATACATACATACATACATACAGAACGGGCGGGCACATTAGCTCTCAGGCTTTGATAGCCTGTGAGCTAAAAAAGGGGATGGTATTGGGAAAAAGGGACGGTAAGGATGGAACGGTAAGGAAAATTACCACTTATTTTTAGGCAAATCATGTTAAGACTAAGTGATAGCCACAATGTTCATTGATTTTTGGAAACAATTGTTAACATTTGATTAAATTAATTTTTTTTTTTTAAATTTACCTCGAAAAGTGCAGGAATAAACCTTGGGGGCGGTAAGACTACCAATAAAGCCACGATGTTGAAATTGATATTTAAATGCTGATTTAAATTCTACAGTAAATTTCCTGCCAAAGAATTTTAGACATTCTTTCTCTAGCATACTTCTGCATGAGAAAAAACTTGAAAAAAAATTCTGTCGCTGCATCTCAAATAATTTTGTGTATAATTTTAGAAGAGGGATGGTAAGGTATCTAAAATCCAGGGACAGAGTTTTAAAAATAATAACAACCCTAAAAATGTGTGCAGGTTAATTTTTAGCTGCATATTTATATAAAACAATAGTTCCAGTTTCAGAAAAAAATGACATCGAATTATTTTTATTGAAACAATTTTATCCAGACAGCTCCAAACTTAAAAATCAGCGTCAGGGACACGGGACGGTATAGGAGTTTTCCAGGTGTTTGGACCCCCAACATCGTCCAGAACTTATTTATCTCGTTAATATTGTTGTGCAATCATGCAATGGGATGTTCCCCAGTATATGAAATAAAAAAAAAAACACAAAAAAGTGTATTAAATAAAAAATTGTTATTCAGGGACATGAAAGTCAAAAGATTGTGAGAATGCCCCATATACAGATTTTCAGTTTTTTAATATTTTACATTTAAATTAATTCAAATAAACAACGTAAAAGTTTTTTCTGTCTCTGGCCGATCAAGAAAACATTTCATGTAAAAATAATGTAATCTGCTAGATGCAAAATCTCTGTCTAATTGGTGTGGCAAATTGCATGTACATTGCTGTTATAGCTCAAAAGGCAAACATGCAGTTGTGTAGTATGCATGTTGTCTGAATAATATTTTACTTAGAATCGACAGTGCAAAACTATTAATTGAACGTTAATTTGATTTCAAATAAAATTATTTGAAAATATTAAGTGAAATTATAGAATTAAAAGTAATTTTTTATAAAGATATAAATAAAAAAAATAATTTAAAATAACGAATATAATCAATATTATTAATATCTTACAGATTCATCCCCTTTTATGTAATTACATATGTGTGACTCTTTGGGAAAAGTAGTGCCATTTGATAAGATAAGGGAGGAGGTGCCGCCTTAAGGACTGTGATATTTAAGAATACAGAGTGTATTAGGATTGATTGTTCAAATTTGGTAAGGAGATAGAACACAATCTCATATATGAAAATGTGGGCGCAAACGAACGCTTGAAGTTGTAGAGGGCGCTGTGTATCTATAACTTCAGATCACACGCAAATCTCTCTGACCAATCCATCCGGTCGGCATTACACAAGGTGATTTTACAGAAATAACATGATTCATTATACGTTAAGTGAAAATGCAGATCGGCATCTAACTTACGCTGCGGCAGGGGAAAGTGGTCGGAAAGCTGCGCAAATGTATGCAGAACGCTATCCCAACCGGCGCAAACCTCCGCATCAAATGTTTGTACGTATTCATCAACAACTGTGCGAAACTGGATCGATTATCAGTACCTGTCATGATAGAGGTGGCAACCGATCGACTCGGACAGTTTGAATCGAGGAAGCTATCTTACAATCTGTGGAAGAACAACCAAGTTTCAGCACACAAGGTATTGCTCGCCAGTTTGGTGTTTCGCGCTCAAAAGTGTGGCGGATACTGAACGAGAAACGTTTGCATTCCTTTTCAGTTATTCATGAATATGTACAAAATTTGACACTGAGGTTTGCGCCTGTTGTGATAGCGTTCTGCATACATTTGCGCAGTTCTCAGAACCACTTTCCCATATCGCACCGTAAGTTAGATGCATACCTCCATATTCATTTAACGTATAATGATTCATATGTTACTTCTGCAAAGTCACCTTGTCGAATGACGACCGGCTGGATTTGTCAGAGAGCTTTGCGTGAGGTCAGAAGTTGTGGATACACAGCGCCCTTTACAACGTCATGGATTCGTTTGCGCCTATGCTTTCCTATGTGAGATTGTGTTCTTTTGTTATTTTTTAACTCCACACCAAAGTTGAACTATCCTGATACAGCCTGTATATCAGTCAAAACAAAATCTGCACAAAACGGATTTAATGTGTCAAATTCGACTAAAATAAAAATATTTGCATTAAAACAATACTTTAAGCTCAGAAATTAATAATTATCAGTTTTATTTGCCATTTCAACATTCTCAAAGTGATACATTTAACGTAGGCGAATTTTACATTTATGACTACTTTAACTAATTTTAAAAATAGCGTAACTCCTGGAGAGTCGCCGCATACGGGATAGATGCCGCACCCCTTGTATTTCTTGTAATTATCGATAGATGGTCTTCAAACGCACAGTATAGGTGCGCAATGAGATTATTTTAACCAGTGTATAGCGTGAATCTCATTTCGATGTTTACTTGTACAATTACAATCCTTAATTTAACGTAAGTGCATGATTTCACTGTCCAAACATTTAAACACGTTATGTTAAAATACTTTTCATACACTAATTACTAAATGCATGCATGATTTCGAAGTCAAAACTAAGTTTAACGTTTGTATAGAGTACTGTGTGTATGATTACGCGATTCCCCTTAGCGATGGCAGGTAACTGTGATGGCCGACGTCTGCACCATGCAAATGGGATACATGCCGCACTACTATTCCGGTATGCATGCCGCAGTTTCTTTTGTACGGGATGATTAAGTGTCATTAACTTTTCCTTTTCTTTTTGCACAGACTAACTATGTTAGGCATATTATCATGTTTACTAAAACCAAAGGAGAAAAAGGGGAAAATAAAAAGTAAGAAGGGCAAGAAAAATGTAAGTCATGATGATAATAATAAAAAATTGGATTAGCCGTAACGCAGACGTTCTTTGCAAACTACTCCAAAAAAGAGGATGTGTAATTAGCTTCGTTGCATCATGTTTTTAAATGTAGTTACATAAAGACTATACTTTTTCGACACTTTTTCTGTAGATTGTAGTCGAAAAAACAGGTCTTTTAACCCATTCGGGACCATAGGTGCATATAAGCACCTTCGTAAAGAGCTTACAAAATTTATTTCTGGCGCCAGTAAAAAAGAAAAGTAATATTTGCTTTATTTAATTAGAGCATTTTCATGATTATTTAATTAAAGGTAACATCTTTTAAAAAAGTGGTACCAACCGAATAAAATTTGTATAAAAGCAAATCGGTCCCGAAAGGCTTAACAAATAAATTATGTAAAAACAATGTTACTTTTTTCTTTTCCCTTTTTAATACATTGATGTTACGTTGTAGCTGAAATAACAATTAAAATTTAATATAAAAAAAAATAAGTTGATAATTTTAATAGTGAAAGTAGGCAACAATTATTAATTTGAATCTACTAATACGTTTCATTGTACTCATTTAGTTTCATTTTGTTATTACATCGTTAATTATAGTCCAGATATAAATATTTTTTGAATATTTTTATTTATAATTTCATTCTGTTCTTATTACAAGCGCGGCATAGCTACCGCACAAGTGCGGCGTCTCAGCCCGAATGTACGGGTGACGCGCCGCAGTGTAATGTTTTAGAAAAAAATTGTTAAAAATATTAATAATTTGTTTTGAATTTTTTTGTCGCAGTACACGCGTTGTATATTTAACATTAAATAGCACAGCATGATTTTTTTTTTTTTTTATGTCCACCATGGGACTTTATACACAACTTTAAAAAAATGTGCGGCATAAATCCCGGAATTACCCTACATGTAAGAATAAAACTGTATCAATTTCTTCTCAAATTTGCACAAGATAAAAAAAAAAAAAAAATGCGGATTAAACCAATGAAAACCTTCAGATATGCTTTTGATTTCCTACCCTGACGAGAACAATAACCATTTTTCTAAATGGTTAATAAAAGCTTACCTAACCACACCCCCTTTAAGAAAGTTTTGAAACGGCGGCGCCCATATGTTTGGAAATTTTATCCCCAAGTTTGGTCTTTGTGCCTCTGACCAAAATTTCGAATTTTCATATGGAATAAAATGTTACTAATTCATCTATAAGGCGGAATTACTTCCTAATTCTACGAATTTTATCTAATTAAAAAATGTTTTACATTTTAAAATAACTTTTGTAAATTATCACCAACTATTTTATTCTGTACTTTTATTCTATACCTTTCTTACAGCGCGTTCAAAACACTTCTGCGGTAAAAAAAAAAAAAAAAAAAAAACTATCATTATTAAATCTGTAGATTGCTTATAATTTGCGTCCATGATAACTGATAAAAAGAAATATATAAACAGGGTCACATTTGAGCCAAAACAGCTCAAATTGGTGAGGAATTTTGAAAATTTCCGAAGGATGAAACGAGGTTTTACGATTGCTGATACTTTAGCTACCAGTCGAATATTCAGCAATATTTTCGCCGAAAACGAATGTGCACCAAAACTATAATTTTGTACCAAAAATGGAAACGAAATCAAATATTCGGTAAAACTCTAATAGAAATGATTTTTTTTTTTTTTGCATGCATCATATCCCCACTTTTTTTATACTTGAAATGAAGAAAATTCTCATTATTACTAAAATGTATTACTCGTACAATTACGAAGAAATTACAAAAGAAAAATAATGTACGAAATTTTTAAAAAGCTAGTGACAAGATACATTTAAGTGTAATTCATTTTTTTATTAACTTCATCTTATTTAAAATATTTTTTCAGGATAAAAGATGATTCTCCCCTCACAAGCAAGGATGGTTATGAAGTCATTGCGGACGTAGACAACCACAGATACTCTGTTGCTATCAAAAGTGTAAAAGCAGACGAGCTTGGTAGTTATACCTGCATTGCCACCAATTCGGCCGGAGAAGCTAAAGCTCAGTGCAAGCTTACTATTAAATGTAATTGTTTTATATTGTATTATTTCTTGGATGTTATTCATTTATATATTATTTTTTTAATTTTCTTTGATATCAGTAATGTTTACTTGCGTGAACCTAGTAGAAAAGCAGTTTTTGCTAGATCAGTTACAAATAGAAGTTCAAAAACAAGTTTCACCTTTTTTTTTCGATATACAGCAACGGGACAAACTAAAGTCCCGTTTTATTCAGAAGTCATCTCTTTGTCATGTGGTGACGACTGAGTTCAACGGTGTTGTCGTAAAACACACCAAATGATAACTATAACAGAACCATACACCAGATGGTACCTGCGATAACCGAAGAATACACCAGAAGGTATATGCTATAACCGAAGCATATACCTTCGGGTTATATGCTTCCAGGGGGTTATATGCTATAGCTACGGAGGGTATAAGGAGTTATCCAGAATGTATACGGCATATACCACCCTATCCCTCCACTACATCCCTGACTGATCTTTGATGTAAGCGGAGAGCTAATTCGGTACTCTGCTTCATCTGCTAAAACCGTATCGCACCATTTTGAGCATGACTTCTCCAACAATAGGGGAATTGATTGTTTTGCCATACTTTTCCTTCAAAGTGAAACCGACTTAGCAAAAAATTATGGCAGAGGTGCATTTATACGTGTACAGTGGGCTTCAATATTAAAGTATAGGGAGTTAACTCTCCGTTTTATATTAGAGCTCATTAATAGTGATATACGTGTAGGACCGATATTATGCAAATAGCGTTAGCGTAGTACTGACAGAAAGATTGTATGAGCGAGGCATTCCGTGCCCTATTGGTATGAGAAGCAGGCGTGTTTTGCAATCGTAGACAAAAAAAAAAAATGCAGGTCCGTTTTTCGATACGAATGGGTTTGTGTGACATCTGGTGTTAAAATTCATACCCTATTCATGGAAGTATAGGGTAGGAAGTAGGTCCAAATGTCCTTGCCACCTTTGGTTAGGAGCTCCTTTTCTATTCGACCTGCAATTACGATCTGGCGCCAAGTGACTTCAACCTTTTCCCAGCATTGAAAAAATATTCTCAGAAAAAGAGAATTTGCATCAACGAAGAAGAAAAGACAACCGTTAAGCAATTTTTCCATACGCAGGACACATCGTTTTAGACAGGACATATACTTTCCCAAGCGTTATGCAAATGGGTCAGTGTCCTTGACGACTGTGTGGGAAAAAAAAAGCTAGCCTACTTCATTATATTCGTAGTCTACCGTTTGTCTTGAATAAAAACACCGACCATATCAGCATTGACTACTTATTTTTTCCATTTTTCCTCGTGCATTGGATCCTAATATTCCGACGATGTTGCATGCATCGTAAATACTTCCGGGGGAAAAACCAGTATAAGTTAACCCATTATCGAGTAATGAGATCCACTTAATTTTTTATTGAAAACTGGTTGATTCGCACCGTAATAGTTAGTAAAATATTTTGATTTCATACTGCATGTGATGGAAACGCCGCTTTTTATTTTTAAATCAGTTTGTTTGTAGATTTTGGTGACAGTGAATCTTTTCAACATTTTAGCCACAGAAATGACTTGCCCGATAAAAGGGTTAAACATTGCCATAAAAACGGCAAAATGTTTTTTTTCCTTACAAATATCATTTTTAATTCTTCGACTATATTTTACTTTTTGCTTCGTTTGCAGCTCAAATGCCTGCTTTCGTCAAAGATATTTCCGATCAGTCCATAGACATGGGAGAACCATTTACCTTCGAGGCCGAAATTTACGGATATCCAACCCCAGAAGTAACTTGGTAAGTAATTTTTAAAAACTTCGAAGTAATTTTTATCTGACAAAAAGTAAAGCACGTATCCTAAAACTTATTGCAATTCGAAAATAAGGATGTGCTTAAGAATACATTTTAAAAATTAATTTGACAATTAGGAAAATGAATAATGGATAAAATATTTATGAGAATAACTAATTTTTCAAATTAATTATTAGCACCATTATCGCAAATTTAATATTTTAATTATATTAAAAGATTTTAGATGATGAATTCTTGCGAGTTACGGGGAGAAGGATTCAGGGAAGCTGAGTTCCCCCCCCCCCCCAGGACATAATATAAAGTTTTCATAGAAAATAAACTCACTGGAATTTCCAAGCAAATCTGCCACACTATTTCAGATTTGATTTCTTAAAGTTAATTTTTAAATTGCAGAATTTGTAGTTTTCTTATTTAATCGCAGAATTTGTAATATTTTTCTGCGATTAAATAAGGCGAAACATTGTAGTAGAGCTGTATGTACCCTACGAATATAATCTTAATGATTTATTTTGATATTTGAATGAAACATTCGAGCACGCAAAAGTTTAGCTGCCAACTATTGTATTCTTTTTTATTAATTGCCGCCAGAAATTTTAAGAGCAAAAGCATTTATATGATTCTTAAATTATCTCTTTCCAAAACTGAATACATATTAAGCGTCCAAAGTTAATGTTGGAATCGGGCGTAAACAGCTGCGCCATCTTGTGGACGGGGTTGATAATCCAGATACGCGGGCTTTTAGTGTGACTTCATATATGACAGAACAAGGCTAACAAAAAGGACAGGCTTCCGCGATGCATCCCGCGTGTCTTTTTTTACAGACCGCTAGAGTGACGTGATGCTCTTTTCGTTCTCCTTCATTGGTGCATTCGATCATCACGTGATTCCAGCGGTCTGTAAAAAAAAATACGTGGAATGCACCGCGGTAGCCTGTCTTTCTCGTTAGCCTCGCGACAGAATATCTATCATCTGTGCATATTTTCTAAATCTTTAGTCACTCACGGAATATGAATCTTGTTTAACAGATTTATTGCAAAATAATGGCGTAGCGAGAAGGGTGTGGGGTTCAGATGCACTTGACACCACGAAGTTTTCGTCGCCTTATCTAATCAAAAACTTTTCAGCTATTAATCAAGCTGAAAAAAACTTTACAATTTTAGTGGTGTGAAGTAAGAAAACAGTTAGGCATCTTCCTGTAGTTCAATCCCATCCGCTACGTGGCGCGTGACCTTGATTGATGTGACCTCCTCTTTAATTTTGCGTTTACCTCTCCCATTTCAGATAGGACGCTTAATATGTAAGCAGTTTTCTTTCTTTCTTTTATTACAAATTTTCACGGTTCACTTGATTAAAAAGAATACGAAGAATAGCAGTTATATTTTGCACATTCCCGAATGATTCATTCGAACATCAAAATAACTAATTATACTAATCGCTATTATAGTTTCTTAAAGGAATTCTTAAAAAATATAGTTTTCTGAAATAAGTATCGTGGATTTTTTGGATATTTGTAAAATTTGCAGGTTACCAATGATAGCACATTTCTAATTTTTCTAGGTGCAAGGACAATAAAGCATTAGAAGGAAACACGAACTACACCATTTCTAGTTCAGGTGACATATTCAAATTGCAGGGTAAAATAAGGGATGTAGAAGATGCTGGAGTTATTGTTTGCCGAGCTAAAAACGTAGCTGGAGAAGATTCTAGGAAAGCAAATCTTAAAGTGAATGGTAGGATTATTTTCTTCCTCTAATGCATGATTTTATTTTCTGTTTCAGTTTATTAGAATCGTGTATCATGAAGATAATTTATGATGTCAGATAATATTATAATCCTTTGTTCTGTAACATTTTAACCAATAGATCAACGGAAATGCCTCATTAGCATTTCTTCTGACACCTTTGGAACATCAAACGATACCGAAAGTTTTAAAGCTTGTTATTTGAAAACTATTACATCCACTTGTACGAAACTATAAAGCAATATTTGCATAGCCCTAATTTTTTTTAGTTTGCTTTTGGAGATTTTAAATATATTCATTTTCTTATTAATTTTAAAAGCCATAAGAAGATGCATATATGATACACGAATATCACTCACAAATGTACGCATTAATATTTTTTTTACTACTTACAAGGAAGGTCTTCTTACTGGGCATACTCAGAATATTTTGAAAAAAATACGAATTAAACTACTTATGTATGTAATAAAGGATCAGTCAAATTTAGCGGCGGAATTACAGTAGAAAGTCTGTAAAAAAATAAAATACTTTCGAGTATTTGGCGCGAAAAGACGGAAGCGTCACGCGATTTGGCGAGCAGCACTTTGCCACGCCAGAAGCAAACGATTTTAATGCACCTGAAAATTGTTTGTAAATTGATTTTTAGAATAGGTGTAAAAAGTATTTAATGAATTTAAACAATGAGAGAGTTTAATAAATACATTTTTTCGTGTTACATATTTATGTTGCTTGTTATTTAATTTTATTACTTTAAAAACAATTTCATATATAAAAAATACTTTCATATATTTAAGCGTATTCCAAAATAAAGGCAAGATTCATTTACCAGTTATTCATTTCAATATAAAAAAAATCGTCGTTTCCATAGCAACAAAATTGAATTGACAGTGCTCAATTGGACTTAATTTTGAGATATTGAAACAATTTTAATTTATTTTAATCTTGTTTTAATTCATAAAATTTGATATTTAACTTTCATTATAAATGTATATATATATGACAAAACTATACTTAAATCAAATTAAAACGGACAAAACTTAAGTTATTTACTTTGAATTTATTTAAGCAAGTTCAATATGAAGCATTTTTATCTTAAACAGTATTCGACATAAAAAAGTATTTTTCGAAATTTCATTTCATCGCCAACCGATGATAAATCGCCAAATAAACGAAATTTTCATTATTTTTTTAAGAACGTTCTGTCGAGGTTCCGCCAAAAGAATTTTTATAAACATATATATCCACATGAGAAGAACACTCTGTAATTTTTTCAGATTTTTCTGAATATGCCCTTGTGGAGACCTTCCTTGTTAGATAAATAGTTTTTAATTATTATGATTTCGTTAACATTCTTCAATCTCATTGGTTGTTGAAAGTGGTTGTCGGAGCCGCTCTTGTAAATTCTGCATTATAGTTTTTAATTTCTTTCTTTTATATTATTAGTATTGATTAAGTTATTATTTTATTGAATTTAGTATACATATATATTAATATAATGTATGGCTCTAGTGCTTTTTTTCGATCCCTTATCCCCGGTTTGCTAAATACAATCGACCAATCTCAATGGTATCGAATTTGTACAAATTTTAATTTGCTTAACCGTCTACGCATCAAGATAATTCTACTGATCACCTCCGATGGAAAGTACGCGGTGACATTATGACCATAGTAGGCACTTCTGACTTATCTGCATTGGTTCATCTGCATTAAAATGGCCTATTAAGGAAAACAAAATTTTTATTTTTTTCAATTGTTGAATCTAAATATTTCATAGACGTCGTAAATTTAGAAACATTTAAAAAACATAAATAAGCATACATTAACTAATAGAACTTCTAGGTAATTTCACGTATGCAATCATTTACTATGCCAGATGTTAAAATTTCATAAAAATTTGTCCATCTATTTACGCGAAACTGTATGTGAAAGCTTCAAAGTAACCGTTTTGATTGAAATGATTTTGAAGATGAAGCATTACAAATTAACTTTAACTTCAATTTAGTGTCGGTTTGAAGGAAAAAGACTCTTTAAAGTGGAGATCAATATGTTAAGCCTTTGTGTTGAAAGCGCACAAAAATGCAATTATTTGTTGTAAGTAACCCTACAGAAGTAGAATGTCAGCTTTAGAATAGTTTAATAATGTTATTTGAGCAATAACTTGAAACAATTGTAAATTAAATTAATTTCACTTGTTAGAAAAATGTTTATTAATATTACTGCATCGCTGCCAACCTTTCGTTTTTTATCAAGTCAAAGAATCTGTAGAGCACACGAAAATATATTTAATAAAATTATTTAATAATGTGTTATTTCCGTATGATATTGCTTTTACTTCTTTTATTAATTAAAAGCTCCGTTTCAAAGTACTCTTTTTTAATTAAAAAAACCCGGAACATTGGCAGGTAGGCTACCGTATGTATAGGTTGACTTTGTATGTAAGTATGTGTGAAAGGTATTAAAATATTAAATTTGCATTTCAAATTTTAATTAATTTCAAACTCTTAATAGCTAATTCTGAATCTCCCCTTATAAATTGGTTTTTTTTCCAACAAATATTACTTTCAGATATTAACCCTCTCGCTTCACAACTTGCATTTTCCCGTCAAATTAATACTATTTGGTTGTTCCCACCAGTTATGTTTTAGCGAAAACTTTGTCTCATTTAATGAGGACATTTCCCCCGACTACGATAGTCAAAAATTTCTGCTTTAAAGAACAGGTGACAAACGATTAAAAATTCTGTAAAAGACTCTCATCGCGAAGAATTACTTACGCAGCGAGAGGGTTAAATAGTAACAAACTTTAAGATTCAAAATGCAAACTTTAGCAGAATGTGCAGTTCATTGTGGTTGAGGTTTGCAAAATCGTATCCCCGGGAAGCGTACTGATCTCGACTACACATCAATCACAAGTTTTTAAACCAATGAAGTTTAACTTTCCTCCCAATTTGACATCTTCACCATCTGCTAGAAAATATTGCTAGCGCTGATCAAAGAGCAAAAATTCGTGCGAAAACGACAGTTTCTTGGCAGATTTGAAATTTTCAGCCTGTCCTGGAACCCTGTAGGAATTTAAACTAGTCTTTCCGGTTCCCGCGGCCTCCTCCGAACATCCTACGACTAATTTGTATGATGGACCATGAAACTGCTTAAAACGATGTTCGTTTGATGGACAGATCTCTGAGTTCCGTTTTCTTATTTCCGAGAATCAAGTTATTTAGATTGTATAATAAACCCGGTATTTCAAAGAAAGCATCCGCACAGCTCATATTTCCCCCATGTAGGGGTGAGGTATGTTATGGTATGGATATAAGCATGTGAGATGGATGTAAGTATACAAAATTTATGTATACAATTTTCAAGTATGAAAAATTCAACATAAATTGTTATTAAAAAGTATTTTTTAATTTTCACTGCTTCGGTGCGCATACTGAGTTTTCTTTTTTAAATCTTTCATTAGATTTTGCCCCTATAATGATAGAGAAGCTTCCTGAAGCAGTTAATCTTACAGAAAATGATAAACTTACATTGAAAGCTAAAGTTGGCGGCAAACCAATGCCATCGGTAAAATGGTAAGTTCCTGTTTAGTTTTCTACATTAGATTTGTATATATTACAGCATAATTTTGCTGTACTAGCATAACACTCTTACTTGTATAGTACATACTTGTATAGAATTTTTCTTATAATAAAAGAGCTGGACATTTACACCATGAAAAGTTACATATAAACGTGAAAATAAAAAATCACAAGTTTACTAAACGGTGTATAAAATGTTGCAAAGTCTAAAAACTACACAAACATTAAAATAAAGTTAAGATATTCAACGGTTCGATCACCATCTGTGACCTCAATCAGGAAAACGTTGTTGTAATGCTTCTAAAAACAGAGCCCAAACAGAGCTTATGGATTAGATTAGGCTCTGTTTTTAGAAGCACAACATTTTTCTGATGAAGGTCACAGATGATGATCGAAACGTTGAATATCTTAACTTTATTTCAATGTTTGTGTAGTTTTTAGACTTTGCAACGTTTTATACACCGCTTAGTAAACTTGTGATTTTTATTTTTACGTTTATACAGTGAGCAAAAAAAGTATTTGCACGCAGACGATTTTTTGCATAATTAACCATAGAAAGCAAATTTGATACTATTCTCTATTATTCATTTATTTAAATAAGAAGAAAATAAAAATAACTACCCATTTTCTTTAAACAGTAATATTACACATTTTAAAAAGTAAATTAATATTTTCTCATACCTAAAAAGTATTTGCACAAGAAGCATTGACTGTTAAAAAAGGCATTAAATGTGAACATTATGCAAATGTTTAGCATATCAGTCCCGCAGTACATTTTCCCCGCACTTTAAAGTCACGTAATATATTAACTGGAGCAGGGATTCTGGGGAGTTTTTGTTCTAATGGAGCCAAAAACGTGTGAACTGTCTGTTGCTACCCGTGAGAACATTATATTTCTTCACAATTCTGGATTAAGTTACCGAGGAATAGGTAAAAAATTAAATCTAAACTTTTCTAGTGTTCGTTATGTAATTAAGAAGAAAAAAGAAACTGGTTCGACAATAAATAAGCCGCGAACTGGGCATCCAAGCTAAATACCAGGCAAAGGAGAGCCATCATAAAAGAATCTTCAAAAAACCCTTTTCTAAGTGCTCGAGAATTGGCTGTTGATGTCGCTTCAACGTCGGGAACAATAGTTACACCACAATCAATTAGAAATATTCTTCATGATGCAAATATTCGAGGAAGAGCCCCTCGAAATAAACCATTTATTAGTGAAACAAATAGGTTGAAAAGACTTGAATTTGCAAAAGCTTATGCCAGCAAACCACTAGAGTTTTGGAAAACTGTTATTTTTTCCGATGAAAGCAAGTTCAATATTTTTGGCTCAGATGGTAAAAAAACTGTATGGCGAAAGCCAAATACTTCTCTTCAAATTAAAAACTTGAAACCAACTGTAAAACATGGCGGTGGTCATATAATGATTTGGGGATGCATGTCTTTTAACGGAGTTGGCGAAATGACCTTTATTGAAGGCAATATGAATGCTAAACAATATATTAATATATTGCGAGATCATTTATCTAATAGTGCTCTGAAATTAGGAATTCCTAATTCATATTATTTCCAACAGGATAACGATCCGAAACAAACTGCATATATTACGAGGTTATGGTTGCTTTATAATGTAAAAAATCAATTGAAAAGGCCGCCACAATCACCAGACCTCAATCCGATTGAAAATTTATGGCATATTTTGGATGTGAAAATAAGGAAAAAGAAAATTTCTAACAAATCAGAATTTAAGCAAGCTCTTAGGGACGAATGGCTACAAATCAGCAGTGAAACATGTCACAAATTAATAGAATCAATGCCCAGAGGATTACAAGCCGTAATTGAAGCAAAGGGCATGCATACTAAATATTAGCACTGTTTTTAACTTATAAATAATTCCTCTAGTTCTATTTCTATTGCTAGTGTGCAAATATTTTTTTGGCAGTACAAATGCTACTTTTTTATGTTTTCATATTTTAAATATAATTATTAAGTCAGATATTAAATATGTTTATTTGTTTTGTAAAAGTGTAGGTATTTTTAATTCTTACTTGCTTTTTATTTATTTATACATATGCTACAACACATTTAGCTGGTGTGCAAATACTTTTTTTGCTCACTGTATGTATTTTTTTTACTTACAGCTATTTGAAATGATTAATGTAAATATAATAGTTCAGAAGATATACAGGAAAACGATTTTTTAATGATATTCTGAAATATACTAGTAACTATTTTTTAAATTAACTTATTTTTCATAAAAATGAAAAATTCTTCGTATTGTTATTAAAGATTTATAACCTGCATATCAAATTTAAAGAAGTTATTTGGAATAATTTTTTTAAGCCTACCTGACTGACTTTTAGCTATATATAGGTAAATAAAAATTAAAAACTCACACTAAATAAAATTATTCATATGTCCACTATGTTTTGTGTTGTATATAAACTGAAATATATACATTTTAAATGAGCAAAATGTTAAGTTATCTGTGAACAAATTATATGCTTATAAACATAATGCTCAATCTGTTTCGTTCATACTATCGAGATAGTATCAGTGCCTTTAAAGCAGTAGCTTGATACTTATCTATATAGAGCCAACAACAACAAAAAAAGACGAACTAGTGCTGTTAAAAGTGCTTGAAAATGAGAACAGAAAACTGCTTATTTTTACTTTCTTCTTTCAATAGAAGAAAGTATTGTAATAGAAATTTTTTTCGACTTCCGGTTTTCGACGGATTTGCATGTTTTAGGGGTCAGAGATTCCAAAAAACATGTTTATAGAAAATGTCTGTCTGTCTGTGTGTCCGTCTGTCCGTCTGTCTGTCGCCATTGTACCATCAAAAAGTGTATGAAGTTATGTATAGAATTAAACCAAAATTTTATTATAAGTTTTTGGCTATGGCAAGCAGGTCCTCCCAGAATTTGGAAAAAATTCGCCGGTAGGGGGAGCTGATATAACAATTTTTGTGCGATCTTGAATATTGTACCATCCAAAAGTGTATGGAGTTATGCATGGAATTGAACCAAATTTTTAGTTTAAGTTTTTGGATATGACAAGCAGGTCCTCCCTGAATTTGGAAAAAATTCGCCGGTAGGGGGCGCTGTAAATGCGTTTTTTGTGCGATTTTGAATATTGTACCATCGAAAAGTGTATGAAGTTATGCATAGAATTGAACCAAATTTTTATTTTAAGTTTTTGGCTATGGCAAGCAGGTTCTCCGTGAATTTGGAAAAAATTCGCCGTTAGGGGGCGCTGTAATAGCGATTTTTGTGCGATTTTGAATATTGTACCGTCCAAAAGTGTATGAAGTTATCATTAGAATTAAACCAAATTTTTATTTTAAGTTTTTGGCTATAGCAAGCAGGTCCTCCCTGAATTTGGAAAAAAATCGCCGTTAGGGGGCGTTGTAACAGCGATTTTTGTGCGATTTTGAATATTGCACCATCGAAAAGTGTATGAAGTTATGCATAGAATTGAACCAAAAAAAATTTTAAGTTCTTGGCTATGTCAAGGACATCCTCCCTTAATTTGTAAAAAAATTGCTCGTAGAGTTCGCTGTAATAGCGATTTTTGTACAATTTTTGTGCCATTTTGAATATTGTACCGCCGAAAAGTGTATGAAGTTATGCATAGAATTGAACCAAATTTTATGTGTTTATTTTTGGTCATGTCACGAAGGTCCTCCCTGAATTTGGAAAAATTCTGCCGGAAGGGGGCACTATAATTGCGATGTCTGTACCATTTTCATTATTGTACCATCGAAAAGTGTATGAAGTTATCCATATAATTGAACCAAATTTTTTGTGCATGTTTCTGGCTATGGCAAACAAGTCCTCCCTGAACTTGAAAAAATTCCGAAAGAAGGGGGCGCTATAATTCCGATCTCTGTGCCATTTTCATTATTGTACCATCGAACAGCGTATAAAATTATGCATACAATTGAACCAAAATGTTTGTGCTTGTTTTTGGCTTTGGCCAACAGGTTCTCCTTGAATTTGGAAATATTGCGCGGTAAAGGGGCTCCGTGCTAGCGATTTTTGTATACTTTTCTTGATTTTTCGTAGTTCTATTGTCCATCGGCGGCTCATGCAGCGGCGATAACTCGCTTCCTGCTATGCCGGCTATTCGCAAACAGCTGATAACGACAGAATAAGGAAAAATTAATAATTTTAACAAATATGATATAGATTAACTCGTTTTTAGTCCGTTTAATTGACTTGAGCAGAAATTTAAGATGAAAATCAAAGTTGGTATAGTATTGAACTAATAATATTGAAGTATTAACATGTGTAACTAGGTTTTGAAATATTAAGATGTATAAGATAGAAGAAAGTTTTGGTATTGGCACATCCAACTAGTTTTCAAGTAATTTTGACACGAAAATGATTATTTTCATTTACGTACTTAAATCTTTCATAGTAAAGGAAATGGAAAATATTAAAACATATTTAACAGTACTGCTGCTTATTTAGAATAAAAATTATGATTGTATCATTAGAAAAGTCGTACTATACGACTTATGCAGGGCCCGCTTAAGACTTAGAAGTAGGGAAAGCCCGACGTCACACAAGGGGCCCCCTAATACTCTAACTCAACCAATTGCTTTTTTATTTACTAAATCCATTTTTAGTATGCTTAAATAATTTGAAATTGTACCATCAAAATTTCGAGTAAATAACATTTTTAATATTAAATTAAAACTAATTACATATATGCATAAAAAGTATTCATTATATACATAATTATACATAACCAATTAATTTTGTAAATGACAAATATGGAACTAAAGTTGAGAATATTTGAACTTCAAATATCTTTTGTGGATTAGAAATTGCAGTATAGTAAGAAAAAAAAGTTTCATAAGAAAAGAAAACGCACTTATCACCCTTGTTTTCTTCTAAAAATTAGGTTTGAAAAGTAAATTTGGTGACCCCTTTGTATTTCAGTGAGTAAGCACAAGCTTCACGGGCCTATTCGGAAAAGAGGTCCTGCACTTATAACGTTTTCGCTCAATTACTCGAGTATCTTTAATATAGTCAAAGGTAATTTGAAATTGAACAGTTTTTACTGGTTCGGTGATGATTTCATTATGTGCTTTTAGCTTTTAAACAACTGGCTCTATCTTTTATCAATAGCTGCATGTTAATGACTGTAAATGTACAGGCATTTTCGTTTATAGAAATTTCGACTGCTTAACGATAGAAAGCATAATCTTTGATGACATCAAAGCTTTTCATATTATTAAAGTACATTTCTAGGTTTTCACTAGAATTCTTCCGAAACTTTGAATGACAGAAAAAAATGGACACAATTTAATCACTTTTGAGAAGATGTAGTATCTTACAAATAAGAACATTGATTTCATATTTAAGTAATTTTTTCACAGATCTATTCTGAGAACAAGATGTGCTTGAAAATAAACAATTATATCTCAATTATATGAACACAGTTTTAAAATTAAGAGCTTTGTTATTGACTTATCAATAACATATATTTTAATGTTTTTTTACTATCCCAGTAATTATTTTTTTCAATTCTAATCATTATATTATAATACGAGCAAATCTTGGGTGTGTGTGTTTGTAAATTTTATCTATAAAATCGCTCGAGCGATTTTGACAAAATTTTGTATCCTACCGTTTTGGGGTACGAGAAGACCATTGGACTTGGTTACATGTTCGAGAAAATTCAATTAGTGGGTCATTTTGGGGTTACGACGGGTCAATGTATTTCAGTGGGAACGAAGAAAGAAACAGTTATTAAGTTATTGAACAGCTGGCAGTAAACGAAGTCGCAAAGTTGACAACATTTTGCCGAATTTGGTGATATTGGTAATATTTGGCTGTAAAATCGACTTTCAAGATTACCAAAGGCAAAACATATGCTTGGCGCTAAATGAAAGAATGTCGCCAAATTTGGCGAAATTTTAGTGAGACTAAGTGAAAAAATTAGTTTTCAGAATATGATGGAATTTTCTGGAAATTCCCAATAGGGGTCGATACACATGATTCAACCAATCAGAGTCCATAGAACGTTCTCGAAAACAGAATTCAACCAGTCAGGGTACATAGAACTTTCTCAACCCATGCTTGGCCCCAAGTGGAAGAATGTCGTCAAGTGTGACGAAATTTTGCTGATATTTGGCGAAAAAATTACCTTTCTGAATCTGGAGTAATTTTCTAGAAATTCCCAGTACGACCCGAGATACATGACTCCAACAATCAGAATACATAGAACGTTCTCGAAAACAGAATTCAACAAATCAGGCTACAAAGAACTTTCAACTCAGTAAAAGATCAACCGAAGGGCGCACTAGAGTTCACCCCGGAATTTCTTAATGCCGTGGCATCTGCCGCCACACGAAATGAACATCAAAACTAACACCATAATCATGTTCCTGCGGAACTTCGACGTATCAGAAGCACTTTTGCAACCGTGCGCGTCCTATTGTGACAGATCTTTGCAATAACATAATCAAGGCAAAAATAATTATTGGCGAGTATTTCAGTCGTGTGGTTCATATATCCAGAATCACACTGGGCTTAACTAGGGCCAGCTGAGTTTCCCGTGTGGCCGGCGTCATCCGACTCCGTAGGTGTGGGTTTAAGGGTATTCGGCTTTATGCACGGAATGCTGTACATTGTTTTCTCACGTTAAAAAAGGCATTCAAGCCTCAAAGACCTGCTACCAAAAGAAAATGTGCAACGAACTAAAAATGTAGTTTGGAAGTATGCTCTTTCGTTTTAAATATGTAAGTAAAATTTAGAAATATGTAGATAGTTTCAATGCTGATTGTTTTTCTAAATAAAATGTACTGTTATAAAAAAATGCGTTATAGAATAATATAGAGATAATTTATTGTTACATCGAGTTGAACATAAGAGCTAATTTTAACCGAGCGTAGTACGGTCTTACCTCACGAAAACGTCACACAAAGCATATTTAATTTTGAACAACTTTGATGTTTCGTTTTCTTTGGATAGTGGAATTATTAATTATTCTTAGAAAATAAGAACTAATAATTCTACAAGCCAACAAAATCGAAACATGCAAGTTGTTCGATTTTTTTACTTTGTTTTGCCTGTTTTGTGTGACGTTTGCGTGACGCGTATCAAGGCTTTCTCTCTTATCTAGGGGACGTTGGTCTTACCCGCTGGTTTTTTTTATTGTTCGAATTAACTCGAATTTCTACAGATATTTTCTAAAACTTTTATTTTCCGTTTTGTGTATTTTCAGTTATTTCAAAACTTTCTTTTATCTTAGGCTCAAGGATGGGAAAGAATTAAGACCCTCTAATAAGATGACTACCACAATGTCACCAGACGGAGTAGCAGAATTGACTGTTCTTGCAGTGAGTCATAACGATGCCGGTAGATACAAATTAGAAGCCACGAACGAAAAAGGACGTTCAGGAACGGAATCCATAGTCTCTGTTGGCTGTATGTACTCAAATTCAAAAGAGATTTTCAAACTGAAATTAATGGAAGAACAGTACTGTTTTTTACAGATTTTTAAGATTGCAATAATAGGGTGACCCGGTCAGTAGTTGATATCCTTCCTGTAGTTGATCAAATTTTTGAAATATACCGCTATTTCAGGCGGAAATGAGTTTTATATGAGGCACTGGACATAACACTTTTGTTTTAATGTTGGAGCACCTATTGTCAAAATGTTGTCTGCTGTAAGAAAAGACATTTTATGAATTTTTTTTTTACAGAAAATGTACAAATTTAATTTTTTATTAGTTCGAGACAATTACGGTAAGTTAAAATAATGCACTTCCATCTTCCCTATTTCAACTATTAGTTTTATAAGAATTATTGGTAATCACAGCCCAAGGATGATATTTAAAACATTAATTTTCAGATTTTCGATTGACTTATTTCGCCTGATCAACTACTGGAAAGTGGCAATTAAAAAAACTATTTATTTATAATTTTGTTGCTATTTAATTTCAGCAGATTTCCTTTTCGTCTATTATACGACATTCATTAAGGTTTGTAACAATCATGTTATTTTACTTCTAAAACTTGAAAGGAAGAAATATGATAAAAACCCCGTAGCGCTGACTTTCTTTGATCAACTACTGGCTGGGTCACACTATATATTGTAGGAAGCAAAAAAATTGGCGAACATATGAATAAACATAACTTTCATTAGATTAATTTTAACACAATCATTCTAATTTGTAAATAGTAAATCATATGAGATGTAAATTTCCAACTGGGCGAAAAATTTCCGGACAAGGACGTTGTTTAGAAATTTACATTTCATATGATTTATTATTTACAAATTAGAATGATTGTGTTAAAATTAATAGTGTAATTACGTATTCAGCAATTTCTGGAGTTCTATTACCTGCGATTTATTCTGTTGAGCTGATTCAGATATATGACCAGATGCTGTAATCAATAAGTTAAGCTGGGGGAATTAGATCCACCAGATTCGTCCGATATAGATCAGATGGTTGAACAGTGGCGGCTTCAGCCAAGAGATCCCTGGTTCAAATCCTGGGTCGGACATTTTTCACCCAGTTGGAAATTTAGGTCTCATAAAACATTACTTTGTTAGAAAAACGTTTATTATAGCAAAGCTTACTTTATTTTGTTCAAGAGATTCTACTTTAAAAAACATATTGTAAGGTTGTTTTTTTTTCTTTTTTTAACCAGAGAATTCAACCCAGGCTTTCCGGTTGCTGAACATAAATTAAAAAAATAATTATGGAAAACTATATTATACTTTTTAGGTTTAATCTATCTATTTTTTTGGACCATCAACACTAAAAGCATTTTTATATCAAAAATATTAATTACCTATTCAAATCAGATTTTGAAATTTATTAAAAGCGATATTTTCGCATTAACCGCAGGCCAAAGATTGATAAACAAAGAAATCGCCAAAGATTTTAATACTTACAGCAGTCTTATATATTCTTTTTACTTCAGTGTTTAAGCTCGTAGTTCGATTACATAACTGTTAAATTTGTGTTTTATTGATGTTATTGTATTTTTATATTCACTTATTGATGAAGTGGTAATTTCACTATGGAAAGTCAGTCGGAAACAAAGCCTGAACTATTTTAACAGCAAATGCCTTCATAATTGAGCCGCATAATGATGAAATAGATTAATAAAAAATTCATGCTTCGACATTATTTTTAAAACCATAAAAATTTAGTAAATTAAGATACAGTTTTCAAACAAATTGCATAAGTATATTTCATAATACTGGTTGAATGCTCTTTAGAAAAGTCTTTTTTTACTGATAATTCGTTTAATTTTAATAGGATTTAAGTCTGGGAAATTTAGGGCTATTAAAATGCTGGATTCCATAACCTTCAAGAAATTTTAATGTTTGGTATTTTTTTTTTTTTTTTTTTTGAACCCATTTAAAATAACCAGCATCTTTCAAAATTCTGCTAATTGTCCATCGAAAGGCTAAAGTATTAAGTTTCCAATTGCAATCTTTATAGTAAATTTCAGGATGTATTTTGAATGAAAATCTAATTGCACCGGACGATGTCTATCATATCTGTAGGTCCTGATTTACCATTTAACTAAATACTTTCACCTATTCAAAGTTTTTTATGACTCAATGACATGTTCCAATGGCCTTTCCTTGATCTCAGACTAGGCTTTTTTCTGCTCTCATCCCACTCTAATATCGCGTTTGCTCAGAAATCGGAATGTGTTGGATTTCTATTTTTATAGCATTTTGAGTGTAATTATATCTTTATAACAAACCTTCTAAATAAAATTACTGTGTAATTATATCTTTATAACAGACATCTTAAATAAAATTACTGTATGCTGTCTTTAAGTTGGTTTATGTAGTATGTTTCATATCAAAAGTAAAGTGGTAACTGCACTAGGTATGTAAAAATTTTGATTTTCTATGAAAACATATTTTGCCTTATTTTTTTCTTACTCCCTACTATATATTAACATCACTCGGGTTCCGATTTCCCCTCACTAATGTAAAATCTATGGGCATTGGATGCATTCGTATATTTAAAATATCTCCTCAAGAAATTAATATTTTTAACTTCTATTTTTTGTGTACGCTTCCTAAAAGATGTCTCTTTTTTTCTTAGTTCTCAAAATATTTCTAAAGTATAGACTTAATTTTATATAGTGTTAAAATCGTACTCACAGTTCGCCCGCATTTAACACATAAAATATTAAATTCAGCATAGATTTTAGAAATATTTTTTAAACTAAGAGAAAAAGAGACATTTTTAAAGGAAAGTGCACAGAAAAAGATGTTAAAAATATGAATTTCCCGAGAAGATATTTTAAATATACGGATGCATCAAAAGTCCATAGATTTAACATTACGGAGGAGAATTCGGAATCTGAGTGACTCCCCCCCTCCCCCCACTTAAGCATATTTGACCATATTAAGGTCAGAATGAAGTTAAATGAACGGTTATGTAAGGGTCATTCCATGTCAGTTCAGGCAGGCATGTAACCCACCATCACAGATTTTGATGAAACTGCGTGTGTTTGTTCCTTTTATTAAGATATGATTCCCAGTATTTTTTTTTTACTCCTTGGTCAAATAGTTTCTGAGAAAAAAAATGTCAAAATTTTGAAAAACTGCCATCAGTTGGCATTCTTGACTGCTCGATTTTCAAATGTAGCATGACATAAATATGATCATATTTCAATATCTATTCCACAAATCATCTTCAAATAATTTATGCATAATATATAGGGTACGTATTTTATGAAAAAAATACTGTTACGCTTATATAACATTTTAAGTGTGTCTAAAAAAATGTTTAATCTTTGAAGTCGTGATTTTTTTATGAAAAATAATGCATTAACTAAAATAGCATTATTAACAAAAGGCGGTATTTTTATTAAATTTATTTTTTGTGGGGGATATACTTAAAGGTGTCCTTTACCTGATTCTGAAATAAAAGTAGTGGGATTTTGGGTGTTTTTAGTAGTATTTCATATTTAAAAATATTTTGAGGCGTATTTCAAATCAAATCAAGCAGAGTCATTCCATGTCAGTTCGCCTAAGACATTTAATTCACTGTCACAAATTTCAATGAAACTGGGTATGTTTATAATTAATTTTAAGACAGGATCAAGGAAATTAAAGGTGATTACAAGTAAAATATTTTTTAAGATTAAAAAAAAATATCTAAATTTTGAAATTTTTTAAAAATGTTTTTAATGATAGATCTATATTCAAAGACTGCATAAAAAAAAGTCATTTCAATATAAAATCACTAAATAAGTTTCAAATAATGTATATGTGACAAATAATGTAGGCAGATTATTATTTATTGTTGTTTGTCATGTTTAAATGCTAAGAGTGTGTTTAATCTTGTGAATTCTTAAAATCAAGAATTTTGTGAAAAATAATGTGTTAATCAAAAATTTATTATTAACCGAAGGCAGGCTGTTATTACTTTTTTTTTAATTGTACGTAAAAATATCTTTTCAATAGTTATAAAATAAAAATAGTGAAAATATGAGCAATTTTAACAAAATTTTCCTAAAATGTGAATGTTTAATGATAAATATTGAAGCTTTTCATGCTAAGATGTACTAAAATGACTACGATATCGTGTATTTCTACTCTTGCTTAAATATAATACATACAATAATAAAATAACAAATATTATTTACAGCAATAAAAAATAAATTAAATAGTACCAGTTCCTTTACCAACACTACATTGCTCAACAGCCGACTTAAAATCAACAGCCCACTCTTATTGAAAAATACTTTCAACTGTTCAAATAATAAATAAACTGCATTTAAAAATTTTAATATCAACTTATTATCTTAAGACGATAATAATAACTAAACAACATGATGAATTTATAAATCAGCTTTTAATTGAAAAGTCATGAAATGGTCCCTTTAAATATTGTTGTTCATCGAGTCAATCAAAACAAATTATATAAAAAAAAATAGTGAGCCTAATATGCTGACTGCAATGACACTTCTAACAAAACTAATTAATTCATTACCATCTGAAATCAAACCCGAAAGATCAAAAAAAAAAAAAAAATCATCTGTAGTGTGAATGTGACATACTCAGTGGTTGTTGAGGTAGGAATGTCTTTGTGACATTTTCCCCTGTACTTCAATAAAATATAAACATGTAAGCTTTTTTCATTCATCCAAATTAAGTAAAACAATTATAAAATTTTGTTGTCATTACACCAGATGTTAAATTTTTCGTTACATACTATTAGATAAGTTCTTTACTTTTAGACATTATTGACATAATATCATAAAATTTACTATAATGTATTTTCTATAAGTGTATAAACAATATATATATGCTTTATTAAACATAAATGAATAATTTTTAAATAATTGGTTTGAGAACAGGGATATATATACACACATATATATGTTGAAAATCCATCTTTCAGCAATATTGTGATGAAATAAATCAAATTACCGTAATTTCCGGTGTATAGCCCGCGGATCAAACAATCGTGTTTCGACCCAGAAATTTTTAAAAATAAAATGTAACTTTTTAGATCACAGTAAATATTGGTCTTCAAATACTGAATAAAATTTCTGGGTCCAAACTGAATTGTTTGATCTGCGGGCTATACACCCGAAATTACGGTACATATCATTAGAAACTGAATAAAGTTACAAAAGTGCAACTCATTAAGTTTTAAATATTTTTTTAGATATAGTTATTTGAAAGATATAAATATAATGGATTATGCATTTTTTGCATATATTTAAAGCACAATACGTCAAAATTTTCTTCAACAGAGTGAAATTTGGTATTTTTTTTTCAATATTAGCAGCTCAATGCTAAATTTTCAATATTAACAGCCAAATATGAGTTTAAAGATTAGGACTGTCATTTTGAAAATTTCTATTGGGCGGTGAGGAGCTAGTGATTTTTCTCTTTTTTTGAAAGGGATAATTGCTCTTCGCCCTAGAAGTTTTACTAAAAAACAATATTGTTTATTTTTTTCCTTAAGAAACGAACATAAAAGATAATTTGAAAAATAAAATAAATGTATAAATAAAAATATTTCCAGGGATGATACATTGGATAGGTTTTACATTTGAAAATATTGATAATTTTAAATATGATTTAAATACTACTAAAACCAACCAAAATCCCACTATTTTTATTTCAGATCCAGTTATAATGTAGTATTATGTACAATTTAAAATTAAAAAATTAGTCATAGAAACTCCGCCTCTGATTGATAAAGATTTTTTAATAATTTCATTATTTTTTGTAAAATATTTTTGATTTCAAAGATTATACAATTTTTTAGACACATTTAAATATTTTTTAACATTACAGCAATATTTTTTTCATAATCTACATACTTTATTTACCTTGCTTAAATTATTCGAAGAAGATTTCTTTATTAGTTATTGAAATATGATTTTATATGTAAAATGGGGCCTTTGATAATTGAACAATCATTAATGGCAACTCGTGGCATTTTTCCAAAATTTTGATATTTTTTTCTCATATGTTCACTATTTTTATTTTATAACCATTTAAAAGATATTTTTACGTACAATTAAAAAAAGCAATAACACCCTGCCTTCGGTTAATAATAAATTTTTGATTAACACATTATTTTTGACAAAATTCTTGATTTTAGAAATTCATAAGATAAAAGACACTCTTAGTGTTTAAACATGATAAAAAACAAGAAATAATAATCAGCCTACATTATTTGTCACATATACATTATTTGAAACCTATTTAGTGATTTTATATTGAAATGACTTTTTTTTTTTTTTTTTTTTTTAATGCAGTCTTTGAATATCGAACTGTCATTAAACAAATTTAAAACAATTTTTCAAAATTTTGATATTTTTTATCTTAAAAAATATTTTACTTAGGATCAAGAAAATTAAAGGTGATTACGTCTTAAAATAAGCTATAAACAAACCCAATTTCATTGAAATTTGTGACAGTGATTAAATGGCTTAGGGGAACTGACATGGAATGACTCTGCTTGATTTGATATGAAATGCACCTCAAAATATTTTTAAATAGGAAATACTACCAAAAACACCCAAAATCCCACTATTTTTATTTCAGAATCAGGTAAAGGACACCTTTAAGTATATCTCCCATAAAAAATAAATTTAATAAAAATACCGCCTTTTGTTGATAATGCTTTTTTTGTTAATGCATTATTTTTCATAAAAAATTCACGACTTCAAAGTTTAAATATTTTTTAGACACACTTAAAATGTTATAAGCGTAACAATATATTTTTTTCATAAGCTGCGTACCCTAAATATTGTGCATAAATTATTTGAAGATGATTTGTAGAGTAGATATTGAAATATGATTATATATATGACATGCTACATTTGAAAACCAAGCTATCAAGAATGCCAACTGACGGCAGTTTTTCAAAATTTTGACAATTTTTTTCTCAAAAACTATTTCACCAAGGAGCAAAAAAAATTACTGTTGATCATATCTTAATAGTAAGATCAAACACACGCAGTTTCATTAAAATCTGTGATGGTGGGTTACAATTGATGTTTTACTGCCTGATTTGACGTGGAATGCCCCGTAACTCTTTTCTATGACAGCAGTCGAATGACTGAACAGTTTCTAATAAATTCAAATTTGAACATTTTTTCTACTTTCCTTATTTTAAGTTTTCCATTATAAACGAATCCAGCAATAACCATAAAACATTTAACAAAACTTACCTTGTTTTCTCTAAACCCGCATGTTAGGCCTTTTTCTCCTCTAAATGTACCATTATTGGGTATGCGTTTTTTACCTTTTTTTTGAGTCAAATGTAAACTTTGACGTTTATTTCCTTTTCTTATTAATTATGTTGCTTATTTTACGTGTAGAAATATAAAAACCATGGTTTCCATACCTCTTTTTAATATTCGAATAAAAGTTTTCTCTTTGAAAACTGCAAATACATCGTTCGATCCATTGTTTATTTTCTAGCAATATTCTAAAGCAAAGAATATTTTCAGTGATGCAGACGATAATTAAACCGTATTCTGAATCGATGCCACATAGGTTTTAATTTTTTTTCATTTAAATTTAAATCATAGAAAAAGTCAACATTTTTACAAAAATGTGTGAATACACTCTGTATATATAATTTGAAATACTTTTTAAAATATAAAGCGTGAAAATTTTATTTATTTTTCAATGTTAATCAAAATCAATATAGTTATGTCCTCATGTGTAATTTTAAAATAATACGTTCAGTTTACTTAGTTTTTCTAATTTGGGAAAATTTATATCTATCTTTTTAGATTAACTTGCTTTTTATGAGAATAATCCTTAATCTTCTGGATAAATATCACGCTAACATTTGTATTTCAAGATAAATTTGTAAAAATTTACGTTATCATGTGATATCTCATTAACCGAAACGTGAAAATAAAAATTGTTAAAGTTTATTATATAACACTTTAAACATAATTTTTAACAAGATAATTTTAATTACTATTCTCTTACTTTAGTTTTTGCTATAGCATATTCTTTACAAAATGCAAATGAAAATAATTTTTACAAATTTGAATAATAAAAGACTTAGCATGTCAAATAATGGTTTTTTTTTTTTTTTTTTTTTTTTTTTAGTGTAATAGTTTATTGTAGGACATTTGACTGACATATACGATTTTATAATAATAGCCACTTGCTGATACTGAGATAGAGCTTGATTATCTATTAATGATTATCTATTAATTTCTCTATTTTTTTTTATTTAACTACACTCGCCAACCCCCGTTTAGGCACCGCAAACTCTAAAAGCACGCTAATTTGATCGGTTTTACAAAAATTTCGGAAGAATGAATTATAATTAAAAAAAAAAAAAACAGTTGCGATCTCCCTGTTAACGGGTTGTTTTCGTCTTTGATTAAATCATATCAGTGAAACATGTAAAAATAAGCTAATATAAAATGAATTAAGTAAACAGAGTGTTTGTCTCTCGGTATTTTTTTCAACACTATAAGAAAGTTCTTTTAAATAAGACATTTTAAATGTATCGTTTTAAAACTGACGTAATTTTCATGAAAGTTTTCTTTTTCTTTTTAATATTCATGTGAAAATACTTTTCTTGTTAGAAAGGAAATATTATTTGCGCTGTCTTATGATTCTCAACAATAGTTTAAAAGATTATCGCACAATATGAAATAAATGTCTCGCGCAAATATATTTGTAAATTTAAACTGTTTGGCAAAACATAGTTTCGCAATTTTAAATCTGTCGTAATTTCCCCCATTTAAGACTTTTAACGCATATCAATGAATTTATTATTTTAAAATTTTCTTTCTCTTTTAAAATTCACGTAGAAATATAGTTTTTACACGGAATTATCAATATTTTTCTGCTTTTAATACGTAATCATTTAATTCTCATTCCAGAGTTTTTTTTTCTGTTTATAATAGTCACGTGTAAATATTTTTTTAATCTGAAAGAAATAGTATTCTTTGCGCTGCTTTTACAATTTGGCAACAGTTTAAAATAACACCCTTTTCTAAAAGATGTAAAAAATATCTCTCGAAATGCTGAAAATTTGAATTTAAAATGGAAATAAATCCTTAAAAATAAATGTCGTCTGCACACCGGGAACTTCTAATGTATAAAATGATCTAAAAAGGATTACATTCCTCTGAATAGTTTTTGCACCTATAAAACTTTTTTACTGGAACTATTTTGACTTACTTTAACATTAAATATCTCTTAAAATAATTATTCGATTTAAAAACTGTCTTCATCAGCGTGTTTATCAAACATTTCTCTATAATACCCCCCCCCCCTATTTTCATATTTTTGTATGAAGTAGTTTTCTTAATATTAACGAAGAAAGCCACCGGTCACAAAAAATTCAAAACCGGCGGCGACGGCGGCAGCGGCGGTGACAGCATTAGTTTCTTTTTTTTTTTTAGAATAGAGACACTTTAAAAAAATAAGTTTGAATGCTAAGTCCACTAAATCACAAAATTGCGCAATATTGTCTGCATCATTGGTCACAATATCTATGGATTCTAAGATATGACCAAAAATTATAGTTTCTAAACGATATTTCACAGAACCATAATCGTAAAGAATTATATTAGAAGTAAATTTCCAACTGGGTGAAAAATGTCCGGACCAGGATTCGAACCCGGGAACTCCTGGCTGAAGCCGGCAGTGCTCTGCCATCTGAGCTATCCCGGACGATTCTGGTCGAACTTTTTCACCCAGCTAACCTTGATGATTACAGCATCTGGCGCCAGATGCTGTAATCATCAAGGTTAGCTGGGTGAAAAAGTTCGAACAGAATCGTCCGGGATAGCTCAGGCCAGATGCTGTAATCATCAAGATTAGCTGGGTGAAAAAGTTCGAACAGAATCGTCCGGGATAGCTCAGGCCAGATGCTGTAATCATCAAGGTTAGCTGGGTGAAAAAGTTCGACCAGAATCGTCCGGGATAGCTCAGATGGCAGAGCACTGGCGGCTTCAGCCAGGAGGTCCCGGGTTCGAATCCTGGTCCGGACATTTTTCGCCCAGTTGGAAATTTACTTCTAATATGATTTGTTTACCAATTAGAATAATTGTGTTAAAATTAATCTAGCGTAAAGAATTAGTCCAGTAAAATTTTGGAGTTACTCCGAAAAAGTAAAAACGAGGTTTTTAGCTTTCGTAGGATAACTCCTGTCTGCTTTTTCTGAGGAAAGTAGATATTAATAATTAATTACTCTCGAAATTATAGTCGTGATTTTATTAGTTATCTGCATTAAACAGAATATCTCTCTATATATTCAATGTAAATTTATTTATTTGTCTGCAGTTGTTTAATTAATATTACTTATCATATTTAAAATTTGATAATATTCAGTTCATCTTTTTTTTCAGTTAAAGAAAAGGATCAAAAGCCTTTTGTTGGCCAACTGCATGGAGTGGATGTTACTGTCGGTAATCCTATTGTCCTAGAAGCAAAAGTTATGGGACATCCGCCACCTAAAATAGAATGGTGAGTACCTTCTTTACTCGACTGCTAAGAAGGGTTATGTGTTTCACGCGTATCTCGGTATGTGGATTTCTTTATACCCTCTAAACATCCCAACGGCTGGTTAGATTTTAATGAATGAGGTCTCTATCGATTCGTCTTAACCATCCGATGGTTATAGGCTAGGTTTGGTTTTTATAAATTCAAAATGGCGGCCGTAAAATACAAAATGGCGGTAGAGACAAAAAAAAATTGCGCATCATATTGAGTGGCATATCATTGGATAGGTCTTTCAAAATGAGACTATGTTTTATTGACTATTTTGCAGTCTGAAGCTCCGTTTAAATATTACACAATCTGGAAGTTGTGTAGGTAGGATCTCTAGCGTTACTGCAACTCTAACCATCGTATACATCTATAGGCATCATCAAAACAGTGTTTATAGATAGGAACTAACAATTAAACAGAACTTAAAAGTCAGTACAAGTAAATAAAAAAAATAGATAAGTAATATGAAAAATAGTTTCACATTGGTGAGAAATAATTAATTAGTTTGCTTTTTACGCAGTCGGGTTTTTTGATTTTTCAAATTTAATTTTATTAACACTATAACTCCAAGATTTCACTCTTTATGCCTCAAATTAGGAATTCGAAGAGAAATAAAAAAGGTTACAACTGAGTACAGAAACTCCTGAAAAAAAAGGAAACCAAAAAAATCCCTGCCGGCCCGGCCTACAGGCAGAGGTAGATTTCGAAGTTAAGCATACTAATTTCACCAACAAAAACTAAATCATTATTAGATATAAATCCACTTTAACAGTTTTATCTGTCTGCTTTTGACGAGTTTTTATTTCCTTTTTATAAAATAGCTGGTTTTATCAGAATCATGTTAAGGCGATATTAAAAAAAATATTTTTCCATACTCAACAACTCGAAATTTTCTGGCACATTTTCAGATTCATCTTTAATTTAAAAAAAATATGAAACATGCTGGACGTGATTTTTGAAAAGATTTATAAGCGACCTGTGTTTTTATTTTTCTTTCAATTAATTAAAACTTAATTAATAAACAATTATTTTCTCAGTAGAGCAATATTTTTCGTTTCTAACACAATCGCTTCCGGAAATTCTGTTCAAAATGCCCACTTTGACATCATTTTTTGAAATATATTCTGCCTCTATCAAAAAATCGATCATTACTGTACATTATATAGTTTGTAAATAAGAGAATCTAGCAATTGGATGCGTTTGAGAGCAAAAATGAATTTAAAAATGAGTAAGAAAATAGGCAGTTTGGATTTGAATGCACCCTTAATGATTTTTTTCTTCAACAGCTATGTATTTTTAATTTGTTTTTGCTGTAAGAATTGGCCCTATCAAAAACTTGTCTATATAAAAGTTGAAGACAATATTAAGAAGATATATGATAAATTCATGGAGATTTTATATCTTGTGAATTGACGGAGTTATGAAAATTTTTCTACTTCAATCCCCCTTTTTTGTTTTCGTTTTTAATTTTTTTTTTGCGGTACGAATTGGTCCTATCAAAAACTTGTGAATATAAAAGTTGTAGATAATATTAAGGAGATGTATAATAAAATTATTGGATTTGATATCTTGAGAATTGACGAATTAAGGAATTTTTTTCTCCCCAAAACACTATTTTTTGGGCCCCTTGAGCCTATTTTAAATTTTATCAAAAATCTGTGATGCATGAATTTTGGCGCTATTTTTAGAAGTAATAAAAACTTTAAACTGATTTTATATGTGCAAAAATGAAGAAGTTATGGGGTTTTTTCGGTTTTCACAAAACCCCTCCCTATTTCCATCCCCTTTGTCCGCTTTTGCCCATTAACGAACTTGACCGAGATTTTATGTCCCTTGATTTTATGTATCAGTTTGGAAGAGATTTGTGCAGAATTGCGGAAGTTATCGTGTCCAGAAGAAAGTGATAACACTATTGCTTCGGGAAATTCCGTTCAAAATGCCCACTTTGACATCATTTTTTGAAATACATTCTGCCTCTATCAAAAAATCGATCATTGCTGTACATTATATAGTTTCTGAATAAGCGAATCTACCAATTAAATGCGTTTGAGAGCAAAAATGAATTTAAAAATGAGTCAGAAAATAAGCAGTTTGGATTTGAGTGTATCCTTAATGCAATGATTTTTCCAATACAATCCGCTTTGGGAAATTCGGTTCAAAATGTCCACTTTAACAGCTTTTTTGAAATATATTCTGCCTCTATCAAAAAATCGATCATTACTGTACATTATATAGTTTCTGAATAAGAGAATCTAGCAATTGGATGCGTCTGAGAGCAAAAATAAATTGTAGAATGAGTCAGAAAATACGCAGTTTGGATTTGAATACACCCTTACTTAGATGATTTTTTTCTTCAACCGCTATGTATTTTTAATTTGTTTTTTCTGTAAGAATTGGTCCTATCTAAAACTTGTCTATCTAGATGTAGTAGACAATATTAAGAAGATATATGATAAATTCATGGGGATTTTATATCTTTTGAATTGACGGAGTTATGGATTTTTTACTTCTTCAATCCCCCTTTTTGTTTTTGTTTTTGTTTTCGTTTTTAATTTTTTTTTGCGGTACAAATTGGTCCTATCAAAAACTTGTGAATATAAAAGTTGTAGATAATTTTAAGGAGATTTATAATAAAATTAATTGGAATTGATATCTTGAGAATTGACGAAGTTATAAATTTTTTTCCCAAAAAACTCTATTTTTTGCGCCCATTGAGCCCATTTTTAACTTTATCAAAAATCTGTGATACATAAAATTTTGGCCCTATTTTTAGAAGTAATAAAAACTTATAAACTGATTTGATATGTACAAAAATTAAGAAGTTATGGTGGGTTTTCGGTTTTAACAAATCCCCCCCCCCCTATTTCCGTCCCCTTGGTCCGATTTTGCCCATTAACGAACTTGACCGTTATATATATATATATATATATATATAAAGTTTTTTACTGAGGGTGGTTTTGGGTTCTAGGGGTCATGATCGGTGTAGATCTGCAAAAATTTTTCAGAAATTCCAACATAGGAACGATCCCAATAGGTAGTATTTCATACGAAATCTACCTAAAAATAATTTATGACTCTTGCCCGCATACTCAATGTGATTTATAAATTTAAGCTACGAGCGGACCTAATTGCACGACAAAAGACATAAGTTAACTCGTTGAACTTTTTTTCCAAATATTCTATGCTCAGGTGTAAACATTTTAGTCTTCTTTAGCAGTTTCATATTATTTATTTATTTTCTTGCCACAAACTAAAAGTATAGGCAAAACACCACTTTTTCCGAAATATTGTATTCACATTGTTTAATCGAAAAATTTATGTCATTAAATGATGAAGAATTCAGTTAAAAATTAGTGGTATCCAAAGCTTTGGGTAATGGCGAAAGCAAATTTTTCTTGCACGTACAGTGTGTGGGCAAAGCACTTAAGGGTGTACTCGAAAAAGTATTTTCCCATGCTCAACAACTCAAAATTTTCGGACACATTTTCAGACTTATTTTTAAAGGAGAAAACATGAAACTTGCTGACATGATTTTTGAAGACATGTATACGTATAGCAGCCGTGTGTTTTCATTTTTCGCTCAATTAATTAGAACTTGATTTATAAACAGTTATTTTCTCAATATGACCTTTTTTTTCGTTCCCAGCTCTTTCGCTTCGGAAAATTGGGTTCAAAACGCACGCTTTAATAGCATTCTTTTGCAATATATTCTACCTTTATCAAAAAATCGACAAGTACGGCACATTATATAATTTCTGAATAAGAAAATCTGCCAATTTGATGCGTTTCAGAACAAAAATGAATTAAAAAATAATTCAGAAAATAAGAAGTTTGGATTTGAACACATCCTTAAGGGGTTAAAGGTTCCAAAGCAAAGCAAACAGAATTAAGCAAATAAATTCTGTTCAGGAGAAGTGATAAAGATTTGTTCCACGGCCGAAAAAAGGCCTTCATTTAAGCAAATAAATATCCATCTTATGCTGTCATCTCGATAACAGATAAAAACAATTATAATTATTCCATGCAGTTTTCATGTTATAAAAAAAGAAAATTATACAAATTAATTAAAATTCGAAGCGTCCAAAAAAATGGGACGCTAGGCATAAGTAGGTTAATAAAAAAGCTGGACATTTGCACCATGAAAAGTTAAATATTTACGTGGAAATAAAAATCACAAAATTACTGAATGATGTGTATATAAGATAAATTAAAAACTAAATAAACGTTGAAAAAAAATAAAATAATCAACGTTTCAGTCATCCTCTATGACCAAAATGTTTTGGCTTTGTTCTTTAAAAGCTTTGTTCTTTTGTGTCTTTTGGCTTTGTTTCTCTTCTCCTGATGATGGTCATAGAGGATGACTGAAACGTTGATTATTTTATTTTTTTAACGTTAATTTAGTTTTTAATTTATTTTATCTACACCATTCAGTAATTTTGTGATTTTTGTTTTCACGTTAATATTAATATTGTATTATTTTCAAATATAGACATCCCCCGACTTACGTAAGTAATGCGTTCCGTAAAGTTTTACGTAATTTGAATTTTACTAACAAAGTCGAATTTGTGAGTTGCTTACAAATTTTTTTGTAAGAGACTGCATTAATTATTATACTTGTAGGTTATGTTTAATTATTGGTTATATATATATATATATATATATATATATATATATGTGTGTGTGTGTGTGTGTGTGTGTATATACATGTACACTATATCTATTATAAACACCGTATTATTTTACAAATAAAGCATCATGCGACAGTATTTACTCATATATAAACTATAAAAGTACAAAAAATATAAAACCAAACTTATAGATCACTTTTCAAATATCTTGTGGAATATCTAACGTTGATGAATAGATTTATAACAATTTTTAATCTTCATTAAACGATTATAAAAATAAGAAATAATTAAAGAAGACTAATTTAACCTATTCTGAATGAATTTCTGATGGAAAGACAAATGAATAGCACTCACAAAATAAAATAATCCTGGATAAGCTCAAATTGTATTTATTATGAATTAGATGACTACTATGAATAACTAACAATAAAGGTTAAGTTGTTTTGTTATAGATTTGATTGTATATACCAATAAAAATATAACTGTATCTAATATGTAACCTATATTATGGTTGGGGTTTATAACTATATGTTTAATTTATAAAATAAATATTAAAAGTATCAAACTGCGTATCAAACGCGCTACTGTGTTCACAAATGTAATTTTCAAACTTTATTACGTAACTACGAATTTACGTAAGTCGGGGGATGCCTGTAATTCAGTAATATCAGATCGTTCTTCTTTGGGACATGATGCATAAATATATTTTGTCCTTATGGCCAACAATGCTCTTGAACGTTTTCGAGAAAAAATATTTCGTTGAACTTATGTTAAAATATATATTGGAAGGGTGATGGTTACTAGTAATTAAACGGCGATAAAGTCAAATACACCTGCAATAAATAAATAAATAAATAAATAAATAAATAAATAAAGAAAAGAAATTTCGGATACTTCTTGGAGCAAATAAGATTAATAGTATAGCCTACAGAAGAATAAATTTTAAACTGACTACTTTTTGTATTACATAATAAAATTGTATTGTAAAGACTGACATGATTAAAAATTAAATAAAAAAATTAACTTCGATTTTAAAAAAAAATAAGAAAAAGAGTAAAAATTTTTAATTAAAAAGTTTTAACTCATACCAGTGAGAAAGGGATATTAAATAGAAATTTTACATATTTTAATTTAAAGTCCTTACGGGACTTGGAGAAATCGGCATTTAACTGAAATGTATCAGAGGCCCATAAATGACAGGTCACTATTCGTGATTTTTTATTTATTTATTTATTTATTTATTTTTTTTTTTTTGGTAATCGTTTGTACTCTATCATGCATATTTATGAGGAGTCGTTATGATCTCTATATCATGATAAAATTGAATGTTTATACAACTGTGTGATGCATTTAATTGATATAAGTTATTTTCTGCAACAGGTTTAAAGACGGTAATAAACTCGTATCTGGAGACCATGTAAAATTGTCAGAGAAAGATAATAAAGCTGTATTGACAATTAATTCTGCAAAAACAGAAGATACTGGAGAATATAAACTTGTGGTATCCAGTGACGTGGGAGAAGATAGTTCCACCGCAGCCGTAACTGTTTCAGGTAAATCAGAAAAGAGTAAAAGAATGCAAAAATATATAATTTATTTAAAGCATGCATAAACTAAGAAACTTACGATATTGGATGGGTAAATAAAGTATGAAAATTTAATTAAAATAAACGAAACAATTAAACAGAGAGTTTTTTTGATGTTTCAAATCTTTGAATGTAATTATTTTACGAGAAACTGGAAATGCAAGGCGGAAACCGGGGTGAAGATAATTAGTATATATTGTCAGCACGTATTGAGATTCATTGAAATTATGCAATCCAATAAAAAATATTAACTTTGCAATCTTTTGGATTAATTATATCAGAGATGCACATCATACATCAGTCAGTAAATGATATCTTCAGAGAATATGACGTTTAACATTTTTTGTTACTTTAAGGTGGTTCTAAAAAATATAATTCTTTACTTAACAACGCAAAACTTTTTGACTCATTTATAAACACATTTTGAAACGTGATTTTACTAGTGAAGTTAATTAGAATCGAATAGCGTACGTTACCATTTTTCAATAAATGTATTACATCTTAGATTATAAGCGATTGCTATCTTGCCTTTCAGAGACTATAATGTATGAAAATTTAGCACGAAATGCCATCTTTGACATCATTTTCTGAAATATTCTTTGTCTTTATAGAAAAATGAAAAACACTATTTTCGTAATAAGTTCACCTGCTAATTTAATGCATCTAAGATTCCAATGGCTTCACGAATATGACAGAAAATCGCCATTTCAGATTTGTGCACTACTTTAACATAAGAGTCATTGATTCTATCTTTTTCCACTTATGAAAATAATAAAAGTCAAAACAGTTTTTTAAACACTATTTTATAAGCATTCAATGTTTACATAGCTGCCAACTTGTACGGATTTTTCGTACCACTAAAATTTAACACAATTTTTAACTTATTTAAACGTTAAAATTTCTTGAATTTCGGTGATTCAATTAGCTGAAATTTACTATTAAATTTTAGTGGTATTAAAAATCCGTAGAAGTTGGCAGCTATGTGTTTATCTGAAAAAATACGCCATAAGTGTAATTTATGTAGTTCCGAAAAATCTCTTTGTAATACTCTAATTTGGCATAGATCCCGATTATTTAAAATTCGCCGCATTAATTTACGCTTGATAGAAAGCGCAAACAAGAGAATTTCTTTAAAAAATTATAATTTTTTCTCTGTTTTGTACATGGACATGGACGTGCATGTCCTGCCCTATAATCAAAGGGTTAAGTATCTAATTTTTAAAGTTTGATATATTACTTGATGTGTATTGTTACGTTTTGTGACATGCATCGCAGAATAGATCTTGCAACCGTCTTACTTTTTCCACTAACTTATGAAAATTTGAGCTCAAAAGTTATCATTTTTGTAAACTTGTAGCACATAAACTTGTACTTTTAAATAAAGACTTTCAATAAAATATATTCAATATAATAAACTTTTAAGCAATTAAATGTTTCAGAAATGTCTTTATAAGTTTCCGATATTTCGTCCTCTACATTGTTTTTAAGTGGAAATTTTTTACTTTGTTAATTTTTTCGTGTAACACAAAATTTCGTAGTTACATATGGCAAAGATGACTTATTAAATCGCACATTTCCGTCATTAAATAAAGCGAAAATTGCTATACAGAAATAGTGGTATTTAATAATTGGAAGGTTTGGCAGCCATGATATTGAAATTAAAAAAAAACTTGAATTTAACAAAAAGAATGTCGTTTACAAATTGTTCACGTGTCAGCAGATGTTTCATAGATGTTGTAGTTTTATCATCACTGAACTTAAATTCTCTAGTCCTAATTTATTCTTCAGAAAGTCAAACAGCTTTTCATTAAAGTTTGCGCATAAAATTAATAATAAGTTTATGTTGATTATTTTCAGACGTAGGAAAGAAACCTACAATTATCAAAGAAATTTCAAATTAAAAGAAAACTTAAATTTAAAAAAACAAGATCGCGTATAAATTGTTCAAGTACCAGCAAAGCATTCACAGATGCTGTAGTTTTAGCATCACTAAACTTGAACTCTCTAATCCTAATTATTCTTTAGAAAGTCCAAACAGCCTTCCATTAAAGTTTGCGTATAAAATTAATAATAAGTTTATGTTGATTATTTTCAGACGTAAGAAAGAAACCTACAATTATCAAAGAAATTTCAAATTAAAAGAAAACTTAAATTTAAAAAAACAAGATCGCGTATAAATTGTTCAAGTACCAGCAAAGGATTCACAGATGCTGTAGTTTTAGCATCACTAAACTTGAACTCTCTAATCCTAATTATTCTTTAGAAAGTCAAACAGCTTTTCATTAAAGTTTGCGTATAAACTTATTAATAAGTTTACATTGATTTTTTTTCAGTCGCAGGAAAGAAACCGGCAATTGTCAAAGAATTAAAAGCTGTGAAGCTTCAAGAAGGGGAGGAAGGAAAGCTTGAAGTCGTCGTGTCTGGTCACCCAAAACCAACTGTTGCGTGGTAAATGTTTTATCTCTTTTGTTTCTTTGATTATACTGTTTGTATATTTTCTTAACCCCTTCGGGACGGAGCCTTTTACGAAATTTTTAATCTTTTGTCACCGTTTTTTAAAAACAAAAATTTCTGTCTTCTTGAATCGAGAAAATGAGCTGATTAAATAAGGCAAATTTTGCAGTAAAATTTTACTGGTGAGGAAAAACAAGGATTCTGAGCGCTTCATGCGGCACGTATACGTGTCGCTCGTCCCCAAGGGGTTAAGGCTTCCGACCTGTCAGGCGAAGACCACTCGCGAGCTAATGCTAATCCTGTGGAAAGGTTATTTTCAAATATCTTATTTGTATTTCGATATTTTAAATTTTTTTTTTTTTTTTTTTTTTTTTTTTTTTTTTTTTTTTTTTTTTTGCATTGGATAGCTGAGGTCGAACTCTATACATCTGCTCTTTTTTTAGTTTTTGATTTTGGTTGTAGTTTTTTAACTTTCGGAACCGGTTTAGGAAAGTAACTTTATAAAAAAAATCTGCAACCAAAACCGAAAAGCTAGGTGTAGAGATCAACCTCAGCTATCCAATGCCAAAAAAAAAAAAAAAAAAAAAAAAAAAAAAGAAACTATTTAAAAATATCGAAATGCGAATGAGACATTTTAAAATAACATTTTCATAGGTTTAGCATTAGTTCGCGAGTGTCCTCGCCTGACGGAATGGGAGCCTTAAGCTTCAGGTATCAATTTGTCCAAAAGAATAAGAAATTTAGCTTCGATCCTATAATGTCGTATTTATTAAATCAAATTTAAACTTCTTCTAAATATAATCTTAATGTCACGAGATTTTTTGTAAAACTGAAAGTATGACTCAATGATAAATTAGAATCAATACTTATACTTTTTACCCTGATGTACACAAAAATAATAATTGAAATGAGTAATTTATATGGGTTTGACTAGATTAGTTTATTAATCAGCATAAAAAATTTAACTATCTTCTGGTATTCATCCTTCAAGTTATTAACAAAACAGTAAAACCGGCACTGTCTTACACATGTCTTCTCATTGTCTTTCAGATCATTTACTTTATTTTAATACGAACGAACACGTGGGGCATATGACAAAGCTCACATTTTGCCCTTTATAAAAGTTTTGAAATATATATCCGCAAGAAAACTTTAACTTTTTCCAATCAATTGTAACGTTGTTTCAGTTTTTTTTTTTCAATTAGAAAAGAAATTCTTACAATAAAAATTAGTAAAAATATATTCATCAGTTCGAAATTTGTATTTAATTATTGTTATAATTACTCTCAAGTTTTTTTAATAAATAGTAACAGAAGTGAAATTCATAAAAAGAATAGTTGTTTCTGCAAAAAATGGATTCTATGTTTAAATTTCGGCAATTGAAATTGAAGACAAGTGAGACAATGCATTTTTTTCCCTCTTTTTTTAGACCAATGATTGCTCTACGCAAACTATATATCTACAGCTAAATTATCTTATAACAGCAAATTTATTTTCCTGTCCGTTTTTATTTCAAAATTTTGAACAAGAAAAAAATCAAACTGCTGCATAAAATTCTAATATGTTTGATAGCAGGATAGAAAAGTAGAAAAATAAATATATGATAGAATTTTATTGGTATAGTGTGTAGAAATATAGCTAAATATTCCAGATAAACTAAAACATATTAATAGAGCTTAACATAGTTAATAGTATTTTTTTCTCTTTGTATATGTGTTTGGAATTCCAACGATAAATATTTTAAGGGGTCTCAGGACTCTTAAAATTGGAAAAATCGAAAAAAAAAAGACCATTTTCAACATATAATATCTTAAAATGTAATTGATTTTAAGACAAAATGTTATATTGGGATGAAAGATATAAGTATGTTCTTTCATTTCATGTATTTGAAAAATTACAAGATACAGAATTAGAATTTACAGTGTGCTCCAAAATGTCAGACATTTGACGAGCGGAAAATCGGCATAACAGATTATGCGCACGATTACAAAATAAATTTTGCAAGTAGAAGGAAAATTTTGGGTCCTACTTATGCTTCACATTGTAATAATTACTCTGAACCTAAATAAATTTGTATTTAAAGCATTTTTCTATTTGTAATACAAAGTTGTATTTAGTTAATAAAAAATTTAGAAATTTTCAACAGTATAATCACTTATAAAGAATATATTTCTGAACAATAAGAAGAAAATTTTAGGTTCAGTTTATACAGACTAACATGAAACATATGTTTTGAAAATTTCATGAAAAAAAATTCGGAAGTTTTTGAGATATTGTGCGCGTTATGCCCAAAAACGTCATTTGGAGAAAATTGACTTCAAAGTTTCGGAAACGCCGCTTCAGCTATTGAGCGTGTATAATTCTAAAAGCCATAACTTCTGTTCTAATGGGAATTTCAAGGAAACATTTATACCAAAATGTTCAGAAAAGATAGTAGTTTAACATCTAAAAAAATTAAAATTTCGAAAATTTTAAAGCTTTAAGAGTCCTGAGACCCCTTAATGAAGTTATTATTAATTGTTTGAGTTTAAAAACAACCCTTCAAAGTGAAATCAAGACAATGTATTAGACAGCAGGAGCAGACGATTAGCTAAGGATTTGATTGAAGCAAATATAGAAAAACAATGGAGTTACGAATAAAGAGGAGGGTACATATAGTGCATTGTCTACCAGTTGCGAGTGAAGTAACTGAGGAGGTTATAACAAGATGGCGGCCATTTTTTTATCGGATCAGCAGTTTCTTATTACCATTGGGGAAAACTTCCACCAGTAAATTTGAATAGAAAATTTCGTCCTATTTAACGGCCTTATTCATGAAATATTTTCTCACAAATATGGCAAAAATTTCTATTTATTTTTAATGGTGGCATTTTACCCAGGTATTATAATCTTTTCCACTGAAACTAACAGGAGGTTGTCATAATATAGCGGAAACGCAGGGTTTGACTACCGCCCAAAATAAACTTCCACCAGTAAAAAATAATATCTGTTTTCACCATTATTTATAACAGAAATTTTGCATTAATAAAACGTTTACAGTTGGTTACAGACGTTTAAAGCGGTTACCGTTGAAGCTTCACTATTTTAAGGCTATGTCAGTTCCTCTATATTAATAGTTCCATTAGAAAAACATGCATTCTAGAAAATATTAGATATCTTGAGCTAAGATATAACTTTCTTTCATGTATAATCTAAAATGAAGTTATGCATTCTAGTTTTCATATCGTGAAATTTTTAATGTAAACAATATTATGTAAATCAATCCTTAAACATTTCAATTTTCTTTTTCCCAGGATGCATAATGGTAGAAATGTAATGGAAGGTCAGCACTGCACATGCGCATTAGATGACAACGGTCGGGCAACTTTGACAATACACAATGTGAAATGTGAAGATGCAGGGTTATATTCTGCCATTGCTTCAAACAAACATGGTAAAGCAATGAGTGAGGCTCCAGTAATTGGTAAGTATTTTTATAATCGCGACCAAAAGTCTCAACTACCATTTATAATGGTTTTTTTTTTGGGGGGGGGGAAGGGGTATTAGTATTTCAATTGAATTCACATTACTTGATGTTACATTTATTGTATTTCTTAAAATTGAAACTTTTTTATTTGCACCATATGAATTTTATAAAATTTTGAATGAAGAAATGAGAATAAAAATAATAATAAGTAGAAAAGAAGTATGTTAACTGCATCAAAACATATTGCAGATGCTCCTTTGAGGACAAAATATATGGGGGAGGGGATTAGCAGCAATTATAACAACTATTAAGCCCAACAAAGGCTAAAATAGTAAAAATCGAGCTCTGATGAAGTCTTTATAAAAAAGGAAAGGAAATTGATTCTATTTGTTTTATAACGCTAACATTTTATAAACTTCTAACTTAAAAATGAAGATAAAAAAGACCAAGTAGAAAGGCCGAATAATTATGTTACTAAAAGTGTCAAACAAGTATCAAAATATCCTAAGGAATCTTTTGCTCTCTATGAAAAGCAAGACGGAGTTAGCAACGATAGTTACTCATACACACACTGCATATTAAAATACCAAGGCTGAGATCTGGCAAGAATATTCTTGGAGAACGCAGTTCTTCAATTTGTATTATAATCACATACGTTATATAATTGTGAGTTAAAATCCAAGATAAGCAGACAGGTAATTTAGTAAAGGACATAGACATTCTGAACATAGTCATTACGGCTCAGACCTTGAAGAGAACGATGGAGAAACGATCCAGAACATGAAAGTTACTGGAGTGTATTGACACTGTCGAATTACAGCGAATGTTTATTCTAAATAGATTATGAACCAGTAAAGTAAAAATATATTTTACCCAGACCGACTTTATTAGTTGATGATGCAAAATCTCTGCATATGCGGATTTGTATTTCTTTATACAACAGCCCCTTATTATATAGCGAGTCGAAAGTGCAAGAGACAAGAAAAAACGTGATGTATAAGAAAACACACAATAACCGATAATATTAAAAGAAATTAAGAAAGATTAAAACCTACAAGCAAACATTTTATGCCTATCGCTAAAACTTCAATTAATCCTCATATTATAATTTTCTTAGTAAAATCAATTATAAAAAAGTATTGTATAGGCTTTTTTAAACGAGATATATGTAAAGATGCTTTTTAAGTACTTTAGAAATTCTTTCAGTGATGAGTTCAGTGTGTTAGCGTACATAACAAACATACAAACACATTTCACCTGCACGCTGCTTTACCTGAACTAGTAAAAATAATATTCTTCCATGATTATCATAAAACGTTTAGAAATAAATAAATAAATAAATAAAAATGCATTATTTAAAAACAATATAAAATTAATCAAAAACACAACGATTTCTTCAAATATTCTTGTCCTTTTTTACTATAATTATCTGATGCCTGTTTCTTGGAATTTTTTTACTTCTATGATTTCATTGTTTTATGGGATAATTTTGAAATCGTATTATATTATTCTATTATTTTTATTATTTTTATAGTGACTCCCATTATAAAAGGAGAAACGGAAAAGAAACCCACAAAGATGTTCGAATTCCTTCAAAGTCTTATGCCACAGCTTGTGCCCGAAGGAAAACCTTGCACTCTTGAAGCCAGAGTGACAACAGATCCTAAGCCAGTATCGGTGAAATGGTATTTTAATATTCTTATACAATTAAAAAATTCAAATATTCTTCTTTTAATTGAACAAGAAATATATATAACATATAATTAGCAGTACGAAATCAAAAGAGGGTGGATCGATTTTTTTAACGAGCTTTGTGATGCCTTATTATAATAAGTAAAAACACTTCATTCACCGATCATATGTATATTTTTTATCTTAGTGTATATTTAAGTCATCTGTATTTTTTTTTTTTTTTTTTTTAACTGTGAAACGTAAAGATAATATTTAAATATAACTACTAAATAAACGGAATGAGACATATTAATTTGCTGCTGCTGCTATGAACATTGGGTAGCACCAATGAGTCTCCTAAAAATAACATTAATGCAAAGATAAAAATTGTGTTGTTAAAATTCCTTAAGCACATTTGCATCAGATAAAATCCACGCATATATAGGTACACTGAATTTTTCTAGTCTATATCGCCAAAAGCGCGATCACATGAAGTAAAAGTTCTTCTTTAGGAATTTCCGGTATGAATTCGAAATTTCTGAATAAAAATGGAGACCAAACTGGCAGCCCCGGGCCAAACAGTTAAAGTGTCACAACAAAAAAATAATTTTTTAAGTATGAAAGTGATGATTTAGTAAATCAATGCTAGTATATTGAGATAGATAAATCTTTGGTAAACATAAAAATATTTAATTTAAAAGTTTGGTCTTTTAGCAGTGTAGAAGGTTAATTTATGTGTAAGTCAGGCACGCCTTCATGGAAATGGCATGCATGAACTTTATTGAGCTAAATAAAATTATGAAATTTTTGTTTACACCGTTTGGTTTTTAGTTTTTTTTTTTTTGTGTGTTTTCAACTATTTCCATTTTGAAAAAAAAAAAAAAAAAAAAAAGAATTGTGCTCAGGACTAATTTTCCATTTTTCCAAATGATACAAATTGGTCAAACTATAAAATTTTGTATATAAAAAATAATTTCGAAAGCAGTCATTTTAGAGTTTTTTCGCCTTCCCTTCAAAATTCCGGGAAATTTCTTATAATGGGAATTTAGGACTAAACAGGTCGCTGCCTACCGTCTTTCTCTTATAACAGACTGTAAAAGCCTACAAATTATTTGAAAAGTATCCTAGTAAGTACCAAACCGATATTGGTTACATTAGATCCCAATATTGCGTTAATATGGTACTCATTGGAAAACTCATTTGCAATGAAATACAAATATTACTTAAATATTCGCTTTAAATTGAAAATACTTGAAATGAAATGCCAATTGTCTATAATAATAAGAAAAGAAGTTTGTGTGTGAGTGTGTCGACTGTGTTATGAATACACCGCTGCAAGTAGAGCTACAAAATTTGGGGAAAAGGTACGTCTGTATATGAAGTATTGCACCTCGAAGCTCGATTTTCGATTTTTTGATTAGATTTTTTTAATTTAATTTTTTATGCGATTTTTAGCCTTTTTTTAAGTTTCGAGGCGATTTTTCCGCATTAGTGAAAAGAATACGGTTTCTTTCTTTTAACCCAATATAGTAAATTTTGTTCTCTTTTCAAAAAAGTTTATTCGAAATTCGTACAGCGATATTTGAATTTTTAGCGAATTTTTTATGCGATTATTGAACAGCATTTAATGCATCTCTATACCTATAAGGGGGGACACAGTTCTGTCGCCAAATGCCGCCAAGTTTGTAGCCAACTTGGCGATATATCTCCAAATTTCGCCACCAAAATTAGTCGCCAAAAGTGACGCCAATTTGGCGATATCTCTAATATTTCGCCAAATTCCCGTAGACTTCCGTTGTAAACTAATAGGGATTACTTACTTACAGAAAATCAACAAATTGAAATATTTTAATGAAACAAAAACTAACATATTAACTTAAGGAATTATATTAATTATATTTAAAGGAATCCAAGTAAATTAAATTATGAATAAAAGTAACATGATACAATGCTTAACATGCTTTCCCAAACATAAATTTTAAGAGAGCCCGCATGCAAAAGGAATTGGATTTGAAACTTTTATCCAATTATAGTAAATTTTGACTTTCGTGATTTTTGAACTTTTTGTGATTTTTAATTCGATTTTTACGTTTCCTCTCTATCTGATGCAATATTTTGACTTTCTATTTTTGACTTATAATACTAAAGTAATTTCAGCCCTCATTTCAATAAAGTTTATTCGAATTTCGTATAGCAATTTTCGAATTTTTCGGGAATTTTGTATGTGATTTTTAGTGCATTTTAACTGTTTCCTACCATTTTTCCACATTAGTGAAAGGAATCAACTTTCAATCTTCGAACACAATATATAATTTTTTTTCCCTTTTCGAAATTTGTGCAGTTTTAAAAATGTGCAGAATTAAATTTTAAATTTGTGCAGATTTAAAATTTTTTCGCGATATCTTATTGTTATTCAGAGCTTTTTCGCAATTTCGCTGTTTTTTGACGTACCCGGGCAAGATAGCTAGTAAATTAATAAATAAATAAATTGGTTATACATTGGGAATATTTGTAATTGAATAGTGGAACATTTCATAGCATTAATGGACTATTATTGGCAGTATGCATCCGCCCCAAAATAATCAGAAATTACATGCAATTATTGGCAATATTGAAACATAAAAAAAGTCATTCAAACAATCATACGAGACTTTTATAATGCAAATCACTTTTTGTTTATTCTAAAAGATTTATAGGTATTGCAATTGTTTGTGACACTGATTTAACGAATCTTTATTATTTGTGGTTGTATAATGACAGATGTGTAAAGTGTTAATGTTTTCGAACAAGCTGAAAACATGATAGACACCAATTTTATGGTCAATGTGCAGGAAAATCAAGTTAAGTTACCAATATAATAGACTAGGCTCAATTTTGACTTTAGTCTTGACAGAAGTCTTCGGTTTTAAGGGGTTTCGACTGCTTAAAAAAAAAAAAATGCCTTGTCGCGACAGTTGTACAAAAAGATTAATTGACAAACCTTACAATTTGAAAACTTATCTGTTTCATTCCTTGGTGATCGGGAAGGGAAAATATCTACAAGCGATGAATGGCTAAGATCTTTATCGTTACATAAAGAGCCTTTCGCGAAAAAATAATAATACCCTTTACAAATGAAAATCTTGGTATTTTTATCAAAATTTCTAATAAGAAATGAGAGAGAGGTTGGAAAATTTTCATTGGTTACAGCCGTGTTTTTGAAAACAAAATAAAAAAAGTTAGGCGGTAAATTTTGGAAATGTACTATATTTTTGAGTAAGGAAGAATATAGGTGGCGGGGAAGTGTCGAGTCAATAACGCTAGGATTGTTAAATATTTTCCAGGACGGGACTGCTCGTCCTGCCTCGTTACTGGCCTGCATATCGATATAGCCTATTCCATTTTTTAAAATATAATCAATAATCTACATTTTATTATCTTAAGTGTATAGAGAAACCTATAATACATCAGGTATATTTCCAAGATTCCAATCAAAATTTTTATCGACAGTTACGCCTACATTCATCTTCTACAGTGATGCGATTCAGTAAAATCTGGATTACAGTAAACGCAGTTCACATCAAACATTCTTTTTACATGTGTTATTTGTGCACGCCTTGCATATCCTTAACTTCCCGAAATATTTTGTTTGATTGTTGAAAACACAAATCTGGAACGGTTAGGGACGCAAAATTCTAAAAATTCTTTGCTGTATAACCAAAATGTAAAATTGTAACGAAAAAGAAAGCATTTTAGGAGTTATTTTTTAATGTCTGTCTCACTTTCATAGGATCAAAGATGGCAAAGAAATTCCACCGTCAGAGCGTGTACAGATAAGCCAGGATTCGTCTGGATTATTAAAACTCTGCATTTCTGCTATGACACCATCGGACAGGGGAAAATATGCTGTTATTGTGTCAGATGGGAACACGGAAATCCGGAGTGAATCTTTGGTGAACAGTAAGAATAATTTAACTCTTTCATCGCTACAGATGAGGTACTTCGTATGCATGAATATTCGCACCGCGTTAAGGACGAAATATCTCCTCTGTATTGTAGTCTTTTTATATTTTTGAAGAATGCGTTGGTGATTTATTAGATAATTTCAGATTAAAGGCCTTAAACTCAGAATGGCAAAACGGATCCACCTGTGTGGACGTTATAAGTACATATTTGCATTTATAAAAACTGAACAAAATTGCAATCTTAAATCAATAGTCTCCCCCTAACTTTTTGAACCGTCTTTCTGTATATAAAGCCCCTGTTTTTACAGTTTTTGAAAAATTATAAAAAATGACCATTGAAAAGTATTTATTCCTGTTAATATTTTATTAAATATGAGTGATAAACATCTTTTGAATATTTCAGTGATGCCTGCTATGCCTGGAATATCGGCTAATAAGCCAAACTTTATCAAAGGATTGGAACCCCAGAAAGTTAACGAAGGCGGCACGATTACACTTAAGGCACAGCTACCACCTGATCATGGATGTAAAATCAAATGGTATGGATTATTGAATAATTAATTAATTGTAGTAACTTAATTTATGGAATACGATATTCACTAGTTATTTCTAAAGTCAGAAAAAAAGTTTCTATAAAAAAATACATTTATTTTTTATTAATTACAATTTAAGTAAGATAAATGAATTGACAGTTTTAAAATGTGTTTTGGTAATTTCTATATTATTTAAAAGATGAATTTTAAATTTAAGTACTATTAAATTTTTTTGTAAGGATTCTGAACGGGATAGATTTGAAGTTTTTGGCAGTTTTATTGCAGTAAAACCCTTTTTACATAAATACGAATTCAAAATGGAAAAAAGTGTTTTCAATTACTTTTATTTTACATTACAATATTTTTTTCATTTCATTCAGCTTCTCACAATACACTAGTAGGCCAAGGCATTAAGATTAAAAATCGTTGATGTAGAAGTTAGGGCGTTGACTGGTAATCGAGAGATGCTAGATTTGATTCCTGATACGAGTATGATTCATATTGATTCGAAATCTAATTTAAGCTTGGAGTCTTATCTTTTTTAATCTCCATGAAGAAAAATTGTTCATAAATCAAAATAATATAAACTTTTAACGAAAAGAAGAAAAAAAAGACTCTAAAAACTACTACTAGTGAGCGATCCGAAATTGACTCTGTTGGCAAGCAATGCATTGCTATAGCAGCAGTTGTGTGCGTGGGTTTTTTTTTTTTTTTTTCGAATCTGATCCAATTACATAGACAGTTAGAAATTATTTATTAAATTGACAGTTTTGTTAACCGCATTCTTGTACACGCTAATTACTTGATTTTATATCAAATTTTAAAAAAATTGTCAGGAATTGTTGGCCCACCAATTAATTAACAATCGTAGAATCAAAAACCGTATAAAGAGCAGGAAAGTCGCTGGCTAGCGACTTTCTTACCAAACAGATAGCGCTACATCACTTGATGAGTATCGTTGAAAATGATACATTTTAATGCTGTTTCTTTATTTTTATTTTTAACCATTTGACAAAATGGTTATTGTCCTCGGTCAGGGTAGGAAATCAAAAACATATCTGAAGCGTTTTATTAGTTGAATCCCGTATTTTATTCGTTTTCTGATTGGTCTATACAGTAATCTGTATTTTCCCTTTACTTTCAACAGAGATGGATACTTCTGTTTCCACTATGACAAAAAAGTAATAAAAACTACAAAAAAAAATTAATAACTCAGGAAGAAATTGAGATACAGCTTTCAAGCAAATTGTAATTAAAAATGCATTTTTTCGCTATACGACGATATAAAAAGTAATATTGTGGGAGGTTTAGAAGTTTAAAAATGAAATTTCATTTAAAATTGGTCCAGGAATATTAATGTTTAATCCATGGCGTACGTAATGTATGATCAGCTCCGTAGAAGATAAAAAGTCCTTCCGGCCAGTGCCGGGAGGAAGAGGTAGCTTTCATAATCTTTATTTAAAAAAAGCCAACTTATATCATGCAAACACACGAAGCTCAATTTAGTGGAAACCGAATATAGGAGATTCAATGCTAATTTTTATCAATATAATGAATGAGAAGTTTTCAGAAACAAAAACTGCTCCGGAATCTTTGTATCAAGGCCAAACACATAAAAAAAATCTTTTTTCCAATTTTTTAATACCTCATTTTGAATTTTAAATTTAAATTTTTTTAAATGGCAACCCTTTTGAAACAAGATGGCGAATGAAGCTGGCCAACGAACTCGGTCGAGACATTGGTATGTACTATGTACAGACCAAGTTACATCCAAATAGGTTCATAAATACACCTGTTATCGCGTGTCAAAAATCAGGTCGTTTTAAAATGTCAGCCACAAGAGAAATTCAAAATGCTATTACTCAGCCATTTTTTTAGATATAGACGAAACAAAACCTGTTCCGGAATCTTTGTATTAAGGTCAAACACTTACAAAAAAAATCTTTTTTATTTTCCAATTTTTTGGTATGTCATTTAATTTTTTTTTTTTTAATTTTTTTAAATGGCCGCCATTTTGAAACAAGATGGCGGATGGAGCTGGGCAACGAACTCGGTCGAGACATTAGTATGTACTATGTATAAACGAAGTTACATCCAAATCGGTTCATAAATACGCCTTTTATCGCGTGACAAAATTCAGGACGTTTCAAAATGTCAGCCACGCTAGAAAATCAAAATGCTGCAACTCAGCCATTTTTTAACATATAGACGAAACAAAAACTGCTCCCGAATCTTTTTATCAAGATCAAACACATAAGAAGAAAATATTTTTTCAATTTTCAATTTTTGGTACCACATTTCAAATTTAAATTTTTCTTAAAAATTTAAATGGCCGCCATTTTTAAACAAGATGGCGGGTGAAGCTGGCCAACGAACCCGGTCGAGACATTGGTATGTACTATGTATAAACGAAGTTACATCCAAATCGGTTCATAAATACGCCTGTTATCGCGTGACAAAAATCAGGACGTTTCAAAATGTCAGCCACGCTAGAAATTCAAAATGCTATAACTCAGCCATTTTTTAAGATATAGACGAAACAAAAACTGCTCCGAAATCTTTGTATAAAGGTCAAATACATGAGAAAAAAATATTTTTCCATTTTCAATTTTTTGGTACCACATTTCAAATTTTAAATTTTTAAAAAAATTTTAAATGGCCGCTATTTTGAAACAAAATGGCGGATGAAGCTGCCCAACGAACTCGGTCGAGAGATTGGTATGTACTATGTACACACCGAATTACATCCAAATCGGTTCATAAATACGCCTTTTATCGCGTGACAAAGTTCAGAACGTTTCAAAATGTCAGCCACGCTAGAAATTCAAAATGCTATAGCTCAGCCATTTTTTAAGATATAGACGAAACAAAAACTGCTCCGGAATCTTTGTATAAAGGTCAAATACATAAGAAAAAAATATTTTTCCATTTTCAATTTTTTGGTACCACATTTCAAGTTTTAAATTTTTTTAAAAATTTTAAATGGCCGCCATTTTGAAACAAAATGGCGGATGAAGCTGGCCAACGAACTCGGTCGAGACATTGGTATGTACTATGTACACACCGAATTACATGGAAATCGGTTCATAATTACGGGAGTTACAGTGTGACATAGGTCAGATATATATATATATATATATCAATTTTGAACGGAGGGTGGTTTCGGGGTCTGGGGGTCATGATCGATGAAAATATACCAAAATTTTTTGAAATCGCTTTCCTCCGAACGGCTGCAATAGGTAGCTTTTTTGTAAAGAAAGCTACCTAAAAATTTACAGTGCCGAAAATTGTAAAACTGAAATTTCTTTTAAAATTTGTTCATGATGGGTCCAGGAATGTTAATATTTAATCCATGGCGTACGTAATGTATGATCAACTCCGTGCGATTTTTTATCCCTTAAATTTTAGTCCTTGAAAAAATCCTTTTCCAAATGGTCGTTGTAATTTGTTAAATTCCTTTTTTTTTTTTTTTTTTTTTTTTTGCTTTTGTTGAATTTCTAAAAAAGTATTGAACCAATTTTTATGAAATTTAAATGGGACCCATTTGAGAGTATAATCGGTGAATATATCTAAACAAATAAATACACGCGTTTAATTGAGAATGTCTTCCTTTTCTGATGTAGATTTAAAACCAAACAACCAAACAGTTTTCTATTCATTTACATTACCTAAAATCACTGGCAGTCGATGTGTGTCACAGTCGTCTAAAATGTCCGCAATCACAACCGTTACCAAAGGATGGCTCTTTCCAATACATTACAACCCTTAAGCGGCGGTGACTCCACGGTGAAGCCACCGTGACCGAGTTTTCGAGCCGTTTGCCCTTCACCACAAATGCGACCTATCGACTTAACAGTGATGTGGATATAGCTCATTTTCCACGTCACGTGGCGACAATGTGAACAGTAAAAATTGCATTCGGGTCACGATACCTTCCATTTTGGTCACATCCGGGTCACAATTGTAATTAGGGTTATTTCTAACTGATTAAAAATAACTTAATCAATTGTTAGTTATTAGCCCCCGGTACGGTATGCTATTTCTTTCTCCCAGCTTATTTTGTGTCGACTCCAAAAAATAACGTTACCTTACAGAAGCCAGCCGTAAAAAAAAGCAGTACGGTTAAATACTCTATAGCAATTTTTTAAACTTCTAAGCATCGCCCATTTTCAATTTTTATACCGTCGTATTGGAAAAAAAATTACTTTTAAATGCAATTTGTTTGAAAACTGTATCTCCATTTAGTTTTGAAATATTAATTTTTTTTTTGTAGTTTTTAGCACCATTTGTTTAATTTTGGTAACTCAAGTACTCCATTTATGTAAAAAGTAAAGGGAAAATAGTTGAAAAATAGCAATTATATCTTATTGTTGCCATTTTCTCATAACAACCGAAAGAAAATGTAATTAAAATACGTGCTATTTTGAAAAAATATAAACGAACAATTTCTGTTAAAACATGGAGCTATTATAAACTATATTTAATTTTAAGTATCTACAGACGCTTTCAGTGCGACGTCAGTCATGACATTTTGGTTGGAAACTGACTCCAAACAAGCGATTGCTATGCGTCATTTCTTTTTAAATATAAATCGTGGAAAATGTTACCAGTACATATAAAGTATTAAAACACTTATATGTGAGATATAGATATAAGATATAGCTGCAACACACAAACAAAATAGAAAATACAACATAGCAACCGTTCGTTTGAAGTCAGTTTCCAACCAAAACGTCATGACTGACGTCACGACTGAAATCGCCTAAATTAATGTTACAAACAAATGAAGGCCTATGAATCATTAGATAGCCTTTTTTTTTTTTTTTTTTTTTTTTTTTTTTTTTTTGAGTTTCTTTAATGACGGCATCTTTTTGCTGCATTTGTGTATTATTTTGCGATAGTGACACCCTATGCATGCTTCACTGCAGATGTTTAAGAGTAGATCGTAAATGTGGAATTCTTTAGCGGATGTGAATGACGTCATTTTACATAAAATAATAGTGTGTGTTTTAAGTCTTAAAATTGAAATATGTTTTATACTATTTATATAAATATATTTTTTTTTTTCATCGGGGGCAAGACTAAATTCTGAAAAAGATGAATTCCTGTTTTCTAGTTTTCTTATTAAACTCATTATATATATGTACTTTTTTAAAATTTAGGATGAAGGATGGCGACGATATAGTCAAGAATGATCGAACCCAAATATTGGAGCAACATAACGGTCAAATAGCTCTTGTAATTGAAGCTGCCATGCTTGAAGATTCAGGCAAATACGTTGTTACAGCTTCCAGTGATGAAGGAAAAACTAGAAGTTCGGCTAATGTAGCTGTAGTAGGTCAGTTGGAATTTTCATATTTGTGTATTTGATAATTGAGTTATGTTAAAACTGTGAATAAGATAATAAGTAGTTAAAAACTAATAATAAAAAAAATGACTGATTACACAGGCCTGCGAAATTGAAGTTTTTGAAAAATACAAGAGAAGTTTTTGCTGGTTTTTATGTTATTTGGTGTGCTGATTTCGAAAAGGACCTCCATTTTTCCCCATCACATCAGGATTTTTTTTATAAAATCGATATGGATATTTTTGCTAAAATCCTATTTAAAAAGGAATTCTCTCGAATAATTTTACATGTACTATCTGGCAACAGTGGTTTTTATCCATGTAAATCTATGTACAATAATCGATTCTCGGTGAGGCAAATTGATTTTTAGGTTTAAATGGATGAAAACAACTGTTGCTATCGCGCGAGCTGCCTCTGGTCGAGAGAAAAACAAAAATTTTCCTTGAGTTTAAACTTTTTACATCAAATTATGGTGCAGTTTCTAGAAAAAAATCATCTACATACTATTTTAATTTATTTTTATTAAGGCAACTTACATAAAATAGACGACTGACCAAGGGGAGCAAATATTATGTATATGTACATGAAAGTTTCAAACAAATTTTAAACTGAGCAAAAAACAAAACAAAAAAGTTTCTACTTAAGTACGTACTGTTTTTCCTATGAAACTTCTTTTTGATGTTCAATCTCGTGTTAACATCCAGCAGTAATCGGCGAGCATGTTCTTATACTATTTTACTTGCTATTTGCGCTCCATATCTTTCATGTCTTAATAGAGCCTTTCACCTTGTTCTTCGCTGACTGATCCTAAATTTTCGGGTGAAAACGTCCACATGTAAGTGTAGAAAATATATTTCGATACTCATGGGGCAACCCAACGCCTGAAATTTGTCCAGCATATTCATTACAATTGGTTTATAGTCGGGATTCTTGTAATAACACAGAAATTTACTGACGACATCTTTGAAGGCAACACAAGCTTCTTTTTTCTTTGTTGTCATGCTAGTCTCAATTATTTTATTCATCTTTAAGCTTCCGGATATCTGGACCAACAGAGATTCCCTCTTTCAAATTGGCTTCTGATAAACCTGGAAACATTTTGCACAGGTATTTGAAACAATCGCAATCATTTGAAACGATACAATTTTTGGCTCAACTAAATTGTTCCGAATCACATTCTTGGTGCCTTGAGTAAGATTTTGTCTTTTCGGACATTCTTTTTTGACCCAATGTTGAGTCTTATCACGTCTGTCACACTCACAAATGAAACATAGATACTCTGTGTATCCGCCTTGCTGACTAAGAAGCATGGAGATAACAATCTAAATGACCGCAAACGGTAGAACCGAGGTCGGAATATTTAATTTTGTTGAGGACGAGAGCCAGATTTTCATAGCGTTAACACAATTCACATAACTACAGACATACACATATTAAAATTTTATTAAAAACAATTAAAATATAATTAAAATTTATATAAACGTTTCGGCTATTTTCATAGCCCTCATCAGTAAACGAGCAGAGTCACAAAACAGCAAGAGCCACAGCAAACGAAAAAACAGTTAAAATCACAGTTTAAGTAGGATAGAATACTCAGCAGGAACCTGGGTCGCTTCGTTAATGGGCGATTCAGCTAAAAAAGTCACCCAGCCCTCAAGAAAGACACGACTAAAATATACGGGGCAATCGGCTTCCACAATTCGTGCATTCTAAAAATCGGAGTTCTCAATTGCATTCTCAAATTCCGATTTTGAGAATGCACGAATTGTGGAAATTTGGCGTATGGACGATGGAATGTTCATAAAAATCCAACTAAAATTGAATTTTTCAAGAAAACGCGACGTGATAGAACTTTTTCATTATTTTTTTTTTAATTCGCACAAAAAAATACGTAAAGTTTAGCTATCAATTCCCTTGTATTTTTTTCATCGCAGTCTTGTGTTATTGGCCATAAATGGGAATTTTTCTTTTTCTCTTTTCCATTGCTCCGCTCATGGATCTTACTGTTAAATAATCTATATAACATTTCTAAGTATAAAAATGTTTATATTAATATAATGATATTTATGTATTATGTATGTATAAATTGAACTATATACAAAATATGCTGTGTATAAATGTGCAAATAATACAAGATAATATAATGATAGAGTAAATGAACTATACATGCAGAATGTGTTGATTAGTGATATTACTGTTATTATATGCATGCATTTATGGTAGAGTATAAAATGAAGAAAAAATATTTTCTTAAAAAATGCAATATCCAAGCTTAAAAGTCATGAGTGGAACTATGTCGTACTACAGTTTAGCTAAAACCCAGCTGTTGAATCATTATTGTAAAATATCAATTATATATGTTAATTTAGGATCGATAGTACCTGAAAAAGTGATATTCCGGATAATCAATTAATATTTGAAATTAACACTAAAATGAACAATCCAATATTTTCTGTAGATGTTCTAGTTTTACAGTCACGTTTTAATGCATTCATAGTAAACAAAAGCGAAAAAATCTAAATCAGCGAAATCAACAAAATATTTTTCACCATTTCTTGATAAAAAAAAAAAGAATGCACAATGAATAAAATATAGTGAGCGTAAACGCTTATATCGAGGCATGATTCAGAAAAAATCTAGATAACCGAACATTCGGATAATCTATTATCGCATAACTGACAATTTATCATACTTTTAGTTCTGATTATCCTAGAAAATGTTTTGAGAAATGTAGTTTTACAGTCGTTTGAGAATGTAGTTTTACAGTCACGTTTTAATGCATTCATAGTAAACAAAAGCGAAAACATCTAAATCAGCGAAATCAACAAAATCATCTTTCACCATTTCCTGATTAAAAAAGAAAATGCACAATGAATAAAATATAGTGAGCGTAAATGCTTATATAGAGACATGATTCAGAAAAAAATCTGGATAACCGATCATTCGGAAAATTGATTATCGCATAACTGACAATTTACCATACTTTTAGTTGTGATTATCCTAGAAAATGTTTTGAGGAATAGTTTATATTTTTTCGACGAAGTGGCTTTTTTTGGCAGACATTTACAAATCGGTTTTCAGTGTTTATTGAGTTGCTTCTCAATTCCCAATCACAGCAATGTTTGTTCATTTTATACAAAGTGTTACTTCTATATTTTGGTACTTGTTAGTTATCCCGTCGACCAATTTCGCCAAATTATATAAATCGCGAAACCACGCGCCAAATTATACAAATTGACATAATTTTTATTTTAAATAACGAAAGAACAAATAAATTTGAATAACATTAATAAAAATACAAATAAAACGTCGAAATAAAAATCACTTGATGACGTAAACACGTTTTGTCCAGTGAATGTGACATTTACGATCAATCATTATTGGCATTTAATCTTACAATTTGGCGACTGTAATTTGGTCGACGGGATAACTAACAAGTACCTATATTTTTTTAATTTAAAAAAAAGTCAAATGTTAGTTATTTTTACACGCTGAATGCCAAACTTAAGTCACTGAACTTCCCTGGGGGTATGATATGGGGTTCTTTTTTGAATTACATGGTAATAAATTATTATCAACAGTCCCGTTTCATAACAATAAATTGTCTTCAGTGAAAATATTGATGGCGCGCTTATCCGTGCGGCATGGCACCCCGAAAAATATTTCTGGAGCACATATTCGTGTGCCATGGCAGTTAATGCATTAATAAACTATACTATAACTAATATTATTTTTTATCACACATAACACAACACGCGTATTGAATTAGCTTTTCTTCAATAACTTCTTCCATATTAGTCACAACAGTTGTAAATTTCCAAGTGGGTGAAAAAATCCGGGCCAGGATTCGAACCAGGGATGTCTTGGCCAATGTTCTACTGACTGAGTCATCCCGGACGAATCTAGCAGACTAATTCACCCAACATATTACATTTATCTAACATATTAGTCACATTTAGAATTCATTAAGTTGTTGAATTTTACCTTTTGCTTTACTAATTTTATATTTCGTTAAACAATCATTTTTCCTATGTTTGAAAGATAAAACTATAATTTTCGGCGCATAATCTGAGGAACAAAGTAACATATTTAGACCCAGAATTAAACAAAGAAAATAAAAAGCTTGCTCGAACGTGGTATTTATTTTAGTTCTTAATACGTTTTAGATATATAGCCATTCCTAAACAAGCTATAAAGTTGGCTTCAGCTAGGAAGACCAGAAAATGCCTAAACTGTTCAAACTGTTATTTTAGTTCAATTATTAAATAAAACATCTAGGTCTAAATATAGTTATTTGATCCGTGGATTATATGCCGGACATTACAATAACCAAATGACATTGTTTTGACTTCTTTACTACTATTTTTTTAGGGGCTGGCTTCAAATTACCTGAAGTCATAGATGCTCTACAACCAGCTTCTTTTGTACAAGGAGATACAGGAAAACTTGTTGCCAAAGTGAGCGGAGAACCTACACCTGAAGTAAAATGGTAAAATATTCATTTTTTTTATTAGATATAAGTAAGTAAGTTGTCTTCATATACACGATAGAAAATTATACAAACAATAAATACATTTTCCGTAGGTCTTTGTAATATTTGCGGCATTGCAATTCCTGTAACAGGTCGTTCGCTAAACAACTTTGTCGGTGTTATAAATTTATTAATTATGATATTTTAAGTTCTATTTTTTTAAGCGAGCACATTATGAGCAAAGCTACTTTTCAGAAAAATGCATTTAAAGTTTAATACAGTGTACTTTTACAATGAAATATTTCGACTGGATAATCAGCACTTTGTTGTTTAGCCCTCGTATTTACCAATTACACCAACTGAGGAAAGAATCTAGGGCGAACGATGAAATGATATTCACTATCAACTCAATCGGACTTCGCACGCTGTCAGGTTAATTGTAAATACCATTTGAGCGTTCAATCGAAGTTTTCGTGATTAACCAAGCACTTGAGGTAGATGGTGAATACGAGTGTTAGACAAGAAAGTACTGCCTTATTCAGTGAAAATATCTCGTTGTAAAAATACACTGTGTTAAGACGTAGAAACAAAAACAAGATTGTTTTGTAAAGCTAATTATATGGTCTGTTCTACTAAAGAGAAAAACGTAATGCTTTTGGTATTTTCAAAATACAGTGAAACCTCTCTGTGCGACCACCTCCATTAAGCGACCACCTCCCTGAACGACCATTTTTTCATGGAACGAAATTTATCCCCATAGGCTCAACACTAATTTTACCTCTATTCAGAGACTATCCCAGTTGAACTCCCTCCATGAGCGACCCATTTCTTTGAAGAAAATGAAAGAAATTCCGTTTTTTCCTGGTCGCTTGAAGAAGGTTTTATTAAAAAAATAATTCCGGGGAGCGCATTATTCATCAAACTTCTAAACTAAGTTTAGAATTTTTATTTATTCCGGTAAATATTAAGTGTTTAACCCCTTTGTGCCTTTTTAGCAGTGAATTGAACTCTTATGACAAATTAAGGATGACGGTTAATAAACTCCCCTGCCCTATTTTATTAGGAAACTCTCAAAGAAATACATAAATTAATGAAATCGTCATTATTTGTTCCCGTCCAAAAAAAAAATTGCATTTATTTACTGAACTTCGAAAAGACTTGGAAATAAAAGTTATAAAAGATAAAACCGTAAAATCAAAGCAAACGTCAATGTATTCAATTTTGAAACTCTGCACTAATTAGCTTATGTATTTTGTTTTGATACTTAAATTTTCATATTTTTTCCTAATGTGAAAAATAAATTTTAGTTGCATTAATTGTTACCTTTTTTTAACAATTAAAATCTAGATTTAAACATGACCTCCATTAAGAGACCACCTCTCGGAACGACCAATTTTTATTGGAACGGAACATGGTCGCTTTAGGGAGGTTTTACTGTAGTTGAAGATTTTTTTTTTTTTATTATTCAGTTAGTTATATGGATTCAATGCACTTTTTATTTAAAAAGTTAACATTAATGGAATATATTTTTAGAAACCCAATAAGGGCATGGAAAGAGTTTTATTTGGCGTAAGCTTTATTTGGCAAACTTATGGTAGGTGTTTCTCCTATTGGATAGATCAAACAATCCTTTCAGAACAATGTCAGATTGCTATTTTAAGGTTTCCTGTTTATTCATCTAATAATGAGGCTAAAATGAATAACTTGCTTTTCTAAATACTGATTCTGTTGGTCTTATTAGCCGTGCAATGTGTACATCAGAAGCACACTGTAGGATTCTTGTAAAGCATAACCTTTTAAGTAGTATTTATTAAATATAGTAGGCGTTCTATTGAGGTGCAAAATAGAAGTTTTCAAATTCTGAGAAGAAATATGAACTGAAAAAAAGTTTCTTTTTTGCGGTATAAAATATTAATTTTCGCCTAAAATGGTTATGTGTAAATTTTTAATAAATAAGCTGAGTTTTTTTTTTTTTTTTTTTAATACACTACCGCACATACTATAGTTAACATTTATAAGTCTGAAAGTAAAAACAGCATAGCCAACTATACTTTTAGGACTAACACAAATTCTATGAAGGCAATATTTCTATAAATCAACTTTCACGTTCGTATGAATGACGTATTGCCATGAAATCTAGATTTAAATGGTTTGAAATTCAAATGATATAAAAGGAATTCTTCATATCAAAGTTATATTCTTATTTTCAAATGGACCAACTTTCTATCCATGAATCTTTGGTACTCTTATCATAGTAAAAAAAAAAAAATTACATTGCCAGTGGACCCGTGAGAGGCTTTAATAATACAATGTTTGAGATTGTTTGCTGATGCGTATTTGACATTCATTTTATTTAATTAACCGTGAATTTTTAATCAAACAACGTATTTTAACGAAATTTGAGTGTACTATGTACAAAGCCTGTTAAAATACCTTTCGTATGAAACCTCTTTCATCATTGCGCGCTGTGTATGTGTATAGAAAAAACAATGTTGATATCAGAAATAATAAATAGGATCATAGATACCGCGGATTCTGACTTTTGAATAACACTATTTCCGGATTGCCAGTGGATCAGTGAGAGGCTTTAATAATACAATCTTTGAGATTGTTTGCTGATGCGTATTTGACATTCATTTTTTAATTAATCGTGAATTTTTAATCAAACAACGTATTTTAACGAAATTTGAGTGTACTATGTACAAAGCCTGTTAAAATACCTTTCGTATGAGACCTCTTTCATCATTGCGCGCTCTGTATGTGTATAGAAAAAGCAATGTTGATATCAGAAATAATAAATAGGATCATAGATACCGCGGATTCTGACTTTTGAATAACACTATTTCCGGATAGTAATAATCATCTTTTTCTTTCTTACTAAACAATGACAAGGCTCCTACCTGCCGGGTTGCCCCAGCTGAACGGGTTTGATACCTGGCATCGGGGCGGGTGACCGCCTAATCGCCGCGTAGCGTCAATAAGCCTAACACCATTGCCTCGATCGTCATTCTATCTGCAGTGCCTACTGCTCGTTTTGTGTATACTTTGTTTTGCCAATTACTTAACTTGTTGTTTGGCACCTGCACATTGCTGTTCAAGTTGGTCTCGTAATTTAGGGGCTTGATCAGATGACGAGACCTTCACCTGGCAAGTCACCTCCAAAGGTATAATTCACAGGTAACTTGGAAGACTTTGCATCCTCGACGAATTTTACATGCACCAGGCGCTATTAGCGTACATGACGGAATTTTAGCCGGCAGTTAGCCTGTGTCCTGCGACCAACAGCTACGAGTACAATGCTCTGTCAATTTGGCCACCGCTGCCCTATCTAATTGGGATAGTCTGGAGTTTTTGAAGCCTAATTGTTGATGTATACTTGTCAAATGAAAATGATAAATTTTTTAGTACGAGGGGGTGGGGGTGGGGGGGCAGAGAAAACAAAAAATGGGGCAAGTAATAATCACCTTATTTAATGGCAAAAAAATTGGCCACTAAATAAGATGAAGATTGATCACTATTTGGTGATGGTGATATTAAAAATACATAATGAGTGGCAATCTACATATTATGATGAAACTTCTTATTACAGATGCTTTTCGTACATATATGAAACATGTGACCCATCGAAAAATATATGATTCATTCAAATATAAATGACGTGAGACTCAACATATATATATATATAAAAGAATGCTTAATAGTAAAATTATTCTTCCAATTACAACAACTTTTATTGTTTTCGAAGTAAATAACATTTTTTAACTAAAAGAAACTTTAAATTTAAAATTTGTTAACATTTTAATGTATATTTTTATTTAAGGCTGCATGATGGTGTTCCAGTTGAACCAAGTGATAGAATCAAAATTCAGCAACAACCCGATGGAACCGTATCCTTGGAAATTCGTAATGTGAAGCCTGAAGATGCGGGAAAATATACAATATTGGTTTCTAATTTAGGAGGAGAGATGAGAAGTTCAGCAAAAGTCGATGTCATTCGTAAGTACTGATAAGAAAGTAAAATTTGTGGAAAAAATAATAATTCTGAGTCTTCCAAAAACAGATTACTAACAGCAGAAAAATATAGATCTTTCTTTTAAAAAATTAATATATATATATATATATATATATATATATATATATATTATGAAAATTTAATTTCCGTGCTTCATTAAATTTATTCCATAAAAATTTCCTTTCTAAAATGATTCTACAATCCTAATTTATTAAATTATTTCCTATCTTAAATAATATTTCATTCATTCTGTTTACTTAAATCATTTGTATTTAAAATGCGCATTTTAATATTTTATTGCCTTTCAAAATCCATTGTAAAAAACAGTGCCGTAATTATTATTTGCTTTCAAGGTCTTTCATTTCTCAATCTTAAAATGCCAATATGAATTTTATTAAAATTATCTGTTTGCATCATTTTTTTAATTCGAAAATTCGTTTGGCGCTTTTTTTTCGATAAAACTACATCATTTCAATTTTCTTACGCTGTTAAAATATAGTTCGGTCCAGCTTTGATCTGTTATTAGTCCTTTCCCATATCCGCAATGCCGGAAATAACCTTCCGAGCCTTGGTGTAAAACATCGAAACATGAACGCAGAATTTTCGTGTCACCAATTGTCTTTAAGTACTACGTCTGCTGTTAGGATGAGAGTCTTTGAAAATATAGAATGATATCGTAATATCCTTTTGAAAATATAGTTCATGATGACATGACATGACTAACTACTAAAGTTATAGTAGTGGAAGTGTCTAAATATTTTATGGAACTGTGGCAGATGCTTACTTCTATTGTAGTCAACTGACCTATAATAAAGTATTTCCGAACGGATAATTCTGTTTTCTGCTTAATGGAGAAACCCTAATACATTCGCTTCATGGCAGAGCGGCAGCTGACGGCTGCAAACAAGCTGTTCATATATATTTTCTTCAGTATTTATGCATTAGATAAGTAAGTAGAATTTTGTTGATTAAAGTTTCTGTATTTGGAATTTGTAAGCGGCTTTAGATGAGTATTCAAATGAAGTTATAGAGAGCGATTTATGACTATGACATCAGTATTCGTCTGAATGTTACAAGTAATGATAATATATATATCTATATATATAACCATTAATTAAACATTACCGACCATCATCAAAAACCGCATTATTGTGAATGAATTGACAATAAAAATGGATGCCACAAACCTATAATATAGAACTGTATGTATAAAATAAAGTACCTTATACTTAATTACAAGAATTAATAAGGAAGAATACAAAGAAGAATATGGATTCCGAAAAAATTGAAAAACTTATATATTGAATTACGTTTTCAAGAGTACAGAATTCAATGATATAAGCAAATCGGTTGTTTTCTGTGAGAAAAAAGCTAAAAGCTGAAATTTTTTTTTCTCCTGTACCCGAACAACCAATAGAACCAAAAGAATAGTCTCAAGATGAAAACAGAACAGTATTAAAAGGCATGAAATGAAAAAAAAATCACTACAACCCATTAAATATTTAATTTATAGCAATAGAAATCTTACACAACTTACCGAATAAATTCCCAGTAGATTTTCAAAATATATTCCCGCACATGGAATCCACAAGCATGATAAGATTAATGTGAATAAAATAGTTAAGTTAACACAGAAATTAAAACCTGTGGATTCAGTTATATATATATATATATATATATATATATATATATATATATATATATATATATAAATTATATTAATAAAAAGTAATCACGATAACTTAGAATTAATAGAATGTTTTACGGTTCTTAATATAAATTTCGCTTCATTGCATTTATCATTGCGTTATTTTCTAGCTCAAACAAAGTTCTTTGATTTTTTAAACCCTTAAATGGTATAGTGGAATAACAAACCTTTTACAGCCTTGGAAAAAAATTTCAGAACTGCTACTAACCACTGATGAATCCAGGGAGTTTCCCGGAGAGTCCCACCCCCCCTTTCGAGTATCAGAATGTATTCCCCTGCGCACCAGAATGTTCAGTCTAGAAGATTTGTGATTGTGTGTTAGATACTCTTTCAAAAGTACGATTTGTCCTCCAGAACCCCATGATGCTTGCCGACCAATGGTATGTCTTACGTTAACAGCAAGGTACCGTGGCGTCCGCAAGGAGAGGACAACAGAGCATATGAACCGGAGGAGATTTGAATGGTGCAATATTCTGTTCCCTGACGCGTCCCATTTTTCTGTTCATCCTGATAATAGGCGTAATTTCCTCTGATGGTCTATGCTGGCATCTCCACTGATGAGCGCACTGAACTCCATATTTTTCAAAATGGAGCTTTGATCGGCCAGCGATACAGGTATTAGATCCTCACACCTACTGCAGCAATTGAAGATGATTTCCTATTAATGGATGACAATTGCAAGCCGCACCGTGCTCACTTGGTGAATGATGTCCTTTTCGAGGAAGGAATCATACGACTGGAATGGCCAGCGTGTTCTCCGGCCTTGAACCCAATAGAGCATGTTTGGGAAATTCTATGCAGGCAAGTTGCTGGTCGCTTATCACCCCCTCCCACAAACTCTAGCTCCTTATTAATAGCCTCATTGACTCGAAGCCTCAACAGTGTTCAACGTTGCTGGCCGTCTGAGGAAACCATACCCCCTACTAAAAATGGTTTTATTTGAAAGAAACACCCTTTTCTATTCGTTTTTTCTGATATGCACAAGTTGTGTTTTTTTTCCCTTTTCTCCCCAAATGTTCAATACAATGCATTTTTTTCTGCCAAACAAGTGTAATTTTTTTCTTATATACCCTACCACGTCTGTCGATCATGTATCAATCATCTAAACAATTCTACAGCCGCAAAATCCATCCACAACCACAATATCCTTTAATTGTTTTGAGCAGTGTATAATTACCTACCCGAGAAATAATAGTAGATTTTTTGTTAATTCATTGTAAATATTTTGTATATTATTTCGCTTGCTTCCTTAAAATTAAACATTTCCCTGTTAGAGATTAGTGATAATTTTTTAGATAAAAAGATCTTTTATTTCTATTTTTCAGAAAGTCCTTTGTTCCTTAATTCTCTTCAACCTGCTGTGGGCGTGGTTGGAAGCCCCGCACATTTGGAGTGTAAAGTCAGTGGCGATCCAGCGCCGGATATTAAATGGTAAAATATGAAAATAATTTTCAAAATTCTATTGGTATAGTAACCGAGACCTAAAGTATGATATTTGATATTGTGACAATTAAAAAAAAAAAAAACAAGAAAAAAGAAAAAAACGCTTATAAATGCGCAAATTGAAAGCGTATTGTAATTTTACGGCATACGACGTAGAACACTAGATTGATATCTATCGCGTACACATTTATATCATTCAATTTTGTCAGTGTTTCAGCTTAAAATATCATTGTAATTAAAAATATTTTGTTCTTTCACCAGGCACTTAATAAGACTTAGTATAAGGATACCAATCATATTAATTGATTTAGCTTTAATTATATTAAATTTACAAAAATCAATAAAGATTATTTGTGAATAAAGGTAAGATTAAAATTAGGAAGAAATAAATCTGAAACTAAGTATCTTAAAGAATTTTCACAACAGTAATAATTTAAAAAATAATTTATGTTTTACAACATTGTAAAATTTAATTACAATAGACTCTCGATTAACCGGGATTGGATTATCCGGGTTGCGGATTAACCGGGACTGTAAAAACCTTACAGTTTTGGATGCAATTTATTATGGTGATGCTGCATATAAATTAGTAAAAAGCACGAAATGTGGGAGATTCATGGATATATCATAAAGGCCAATTTTATCGGCTGAAGAAAATGAAATTCCTGCAGAAGACGAGGATAATACTGATTTGCAGAGAAAAATCTTAGAAGATTTGAGAAAGTTAAACTGTTCTGAAAATGTGGACGAAAAAAGCAGATTGTAATGCTACGAAGTTTTAAGTGACGATGATATTGTGTCGCCTATCGCTTGAAGTTCAGAAGAAACAAAGAATTTCGAGGAATGTCCTGAAAGTGATGTAGAAAATCTTGTAACTCATCAAAAATTAAGTCACGATGACGCATCAATACACACTGAGGCGTTACTTAATTACTTGGAGCAAGAAGATGAAAGCACACCTGCTGAAAAAATGATGTCAAGAAATTTGAGAAGTAAAATTCGTGGAAGTGTAAATGAAAAACAAAAACAGACTTCCATCATTTCATTCTTCACAAAACACTGAGGTAAACTACATTTTTATATTGTACTAATTGTAAATTTAAGTAATATTAAAATTTCTGTTCATTCTCTTTCTTTTGTATTTACCCTTTATCTACGGCATTATGATCTACTGCAGTTTTATTCATGAAACGTTTTTTTTTTCAGTTACTACAATGAAAATTAAAGGATAAACATAAAAAAATACTCACCCGTGAGAAATTTTATTATTTAGAGGTAATTAATTAATTGGTACTTTTAAAGTACCGTCAGTACACTATGACTAAAATATCGTAACAGAAAATCCACAAGATATTTCAACTGTCACCAGAAAATACTTCGATTTAATAAGTATGTGAAATATAGGCTTTTTCTTACTTACAAATGAATCGTTTGGCAAATTCCGGTGCTAATCATTTTTTTCAACCATTTAGAATTTAAAATACTTTGCTCCTGAAGGATTAAAAAAAAATTTTTTTTTTTTTAGGTTTCGATCTTATTAGCAGTCTTTTAGTTATGCGACGTCAATATTCAAGGGACAAAATGTTCTCTCGCATCTCCACATATGCAATATATGAATTTACATATACCATTTCTAGCATAGCAGAAACGAGCCGGTGCCACAACTTTTTCGATTTCTATAAAAAAAATAACAATGAAACAGAAAAGAAATACCAAGGAAATTATTACCACACTACATTTTAGTAATTACATTTTAAAGCAGATGAAAACGATGGTTAACTACACAGACGAAAAGTAAACAAGAAGTTTTTCTCCCACACCCGGTGTACTGACGGTACTTATAAGTACTACCGAGTAATTCAACTGTTAAATCAAATACATACACCGTTCACCTAAAATAGCTAGTCATATTGTATTCTATGATCATAATGAACACATAAAAAAAATCTAACACTTATCTTATATCCTTTACTGTGTTTGCAGCAATGAAAAGACGAGCGTGGTAATCTGTACAAAATGTCGGCACAAAACACATCGATTGCTTCAAAGATAGCCTCATCCCTCTCTAAAATAACAAACCTAGAACTACTGCTGCCATGTATTCGGATAAAGTGGAGTTAAAAGAGCGTTTTTTGCAAAGTACCATTAGAATATTAGTAATATTCATTATGGTATAAAAGTTTAAAGTGAGTGGTACTTATAGTACCGTCAGTAAATAAAGGGTTAATTAAATTATTAATGTCCTATGGTATGATAATTTGATATTTTCTATCGTCCCAAAAACTTTCATGAAAATTTGCGCAGATTCGATTATCAGGGATATTCGCTTATCCAGGACGAGGTATTTCCCGAACATATCCCGATTAATCCAGAGTCTACTTTACTCTTTTACGTTTATTATAAACTTTTTAATATTTTCATTCGGTAAAATGGGCAAAAAATAGAAAAAGTAAACGCCCTCGGACTATTTAACTTCAAAATTGTTGCTGGGAGAGATGTCACAATTAGGAATTGTGTTTTCTACAGCAATTTGTAAAATTAAAAAAATGCATAATTATATCAATACTGAAATAGAAACAAAATTTCAATAGCAAATACTCAAATTTACATCATATTTCGATTCTAAAGTAAATTTTACATTTAGATTTCTGATTTGAATCATTCGTTTAGGAATTATGTCGATATAAAATTTTGTGAGTTAAATTAAATAAATAAATGTACTGTTAATTTATCCATTCATATATTTCTTGTAATGATTATTTTTTTCAAGCTGGTTTATTATACGTCATGCTAGTATTAAATAACAAAAATATAATTATTTGCTTTCCATGACTTTTTTAAATTTTTAAACATGAAATATGAAATTATAATACTGATATTTGGAAAAAAATGTTAATTGTACGCTATAAATATTTTAAAGGAAATCAACTATCGTCTTTTAAGATGTAGGGGAGACTAGGGAGGGTTGACCATACGGGAGGCTTGACCCATCACCCATCAGTTTTCATATTTAAAATAATTTCAGAGTTTTACCAATAGGTGTCAACCAAAGCTATTGGAATGCTCAAACAACAGTCTTTGTTTCATACAGCTAATCGAAATAGGTGTGGAAAAATCAAATGGGGAGCGTTTTCAACCTAAAAAGTGCGTTTTTTAGAAATAATTTGTAAGCTTTTTTCAGATAAAATATATCATACAAATTTAAGTAAATAGGTTTAAAGTAATGCAGAAATAACGAGCTTTCATTCCAGGCATAAAGATTGTACCGTAAGTTAGGCTTAACATAACAATATGCTATTATTTAGAAAAGTGGTATGTGGGGAGGTTTGACCCAGTCAATGTGAGGGTGGGTTGACCAGATGCTCAAGGCTCCCTTAATTAAGTGGTTTTGGCAATCTGTTTATTATACACTGTGCATAATGAAAAGGGTTTTAAAAAAGAATATATATTTATCCTGTAAAGCTACTGCAAAATGGGTTGATGGAAAAGAAAGTGTTTGAAACTGCTTAAAGAAAGATGTAAAAAATTGCTGTAGTATCCACTGCAAGAAAATACTTAATGAAATATAAATGGGAAAGTTGATAGGAACTTTTCTCCATCTAAATATTACTTAAAATAGGTAAATAGAAACAGTGGAAAAGAATAGAAAGTATGAAAACAGCAGTCTTAACCATTTCAGGGACAGTGGCATGTTTATGAAACCACTTAATTTTAATTCCCAAACGCCAGAATGACACCAGAATTTTACTAAAATGTTTTCCATTTAATATGTATGTGAAATATAGCCTTTTTCTTATTTCCAAATAAATTTGTTCGTAAATTCCGGTGCCAGTCATTTATTTCAACATTTTAGTACTGAAAGTACTTTGCCCCCGAAAGGCCTAAACGATGTTAGTAATAAGTTAAGTGCCCAATGCGGCTGCAAAAGAAAATAGCATTGATCGAAAAACTTCAGGAAGGCATGTAGACAAATTTCACCAGGATGAATAAAGTTAGATGAAGCCAAACTATGTGACAACTATGTTGTTAGGTCGAGTGTCAAAAAAAGTAGGACAAGGAGACAAAAAAAAAAAAAAAAAGGCGGGACAGTGTTTCCGAATTCAGACATATTCATACATGAAACCCTATGAAAACGGAACCTGTCTCTACCGGAATATTGTCTTAAATGTTAAAATTTCATTTTCCCTGCTGTACAATTATATATGCTCAGACAAAATCATGTTTAAAACGAATATTTTCTCCTATGACTTGCGATTGAGTCAAAACAGGTTTTTTTAAGCGTCATGTTTTCAAAAATATTTTTTTAATAATTAAAGCATGTAGCATAAAGTTATTCTTTTTTTTTTTAAACTGATTTTATTCTCTTCTCAAATATTTCAATATAATACAAAGTGGGTCAAGCCTCCCATATAGTGGGTCAACCCTCCCGTATGTGGGGAGCCTTGACCCATTATTTTGTCATGAATGAAATCATTCATTTTTCAAATTTCTTATATATTACACTTATGTAGTAATTTTATTTTGATAACTGATTGTATAACGAATAAAATGATATATAAAACTTTATTCTACGTTCAATATTTAAAAAATAAAAAACCATTTTGTAAAAAGTAGGTCAACCCTCCCTAGTCTCCCCTATGCATAAAAATTCACATTATTCCTTCAAGTACTTTTTGAGTTATGCTTTAAAACTAATCAGCATTATAGTTTAAGAGACCGTATAATCATCTAAAAAAATGATCAATTCCACGGAAAACCATTTTAAAAGGTTGCAACGGCCATGGTTGTTTGATGGGATATTAAAGAAATAGTTTAGCGTTTTTCTAAAATTGATATTTCCTATTGAAAAAATAAAATAAAATTTGTAATAAATCAGAGTTTGATAGTAACAGATTTCACGTTTGAGACCTTTCACAAAATTATCTCAATTTTTAATATCTAATATTTCCGGAAATATATAAACTTCGTGAAAATTTATGTTCTGGTTAATTTGAAGCCCTGTATTCGTTTTTTCATGTCCAAGTGTTATTAACAAAATTGTAAGACAATTCAATTAAAAGGTTCAATAGGGAGACGACCGACCCTTTAAATATACCTTTTAGCAAGACATAATTCTAAACAAAACTATTAATTTTTTCTTCAATAATTTGGTCATTAAATAGTATGTGCTACTTCGTTTTAACATTGACTAATAATACCTGCTTTAACACTAAACGTACCGATATTTTTTTACACCTATTCCTACCGGAAGGGGTCAAATGAACCCTATATAAAAAGCTATTTATTTTACGATCTTTTGCGAAAAATATATCAATTGATACACTTTCGTGTATGAATAAAACATTTTTTTTTCAAATAATTATTACAAATTGTTTATTTATTAAAGTAAAAAAATATTATAATTAAGAAAAAATTTAAAAAAATAATAATTATTATTTCAAGAAATTCGAAAATTTAATAAACAAATATTGTGCAAATTTGTTTTATGTTCACCACATATTTTTAAGATTATTTCGCTCTCGATATAACCTGAAATGTTGAAATTAGAATCTCACTCGGAGTAAAGTCTATTTCTAATTATACCATCACATACTAACAAATAGGATGCAATATAACAGAATAAATGATGTAATAGCAAAAATACGCAATTTACTAGCGTTGTTAGAAAATAAAACATTTAATATATTTATGATTTCCCATAAACTTATTCAGGGGTCAAATGACCCATTGCAGTAGTTAAGCCTAAAACATTTTTTTTCTAGGCAAAAAAAAGTAGTTCGGAGATGAGGCATTTTATGATCATATATTTTAATACAAGTCGTGAAATATAAAGAAATTTCATAATGTTTTAGTTTAAGAAATTAAAAAAACCAATTCAAAAAGGGTCATTTGACACCTCGCGGTAGCTTTAGTGTTAACAAGCCTTGACACGCGTCACGAAAAGTCACACAAAGCAGGGAAAAAACAGGAAAAAATTCTAACAACTTGCAAGTTTCGTTTTCTTTGGCTTGTGGAATTATTAATTATTATTAGACAATAATAATTAATAATGTCGTGAGCCAAAGAAATCGAAACATGTAAATTGTTCGAATTTTTTTCCTTTGTTTTGCCTGCTTTGTGTGACTTTTCGTGACGCGTGTCGCGTTGCTTTAACCCTTTAACCGTCGCGCCCAATAAGTATAGGCTACTTTTGTTAAAATTCATATTGTTTGCCACCACTTTTTTGAAGTAGAAATATTCACCTTATTTAATGACAGACAAAAGGATGCGAGAATAATGTAAGTTGCACTATTAAAAAAAAAAAAAAAGAAAGAAAAAAGAAAGAAAGAAACTGGTGGAATCAAACGATTTGAATAAAAAAGGTAGCCTACACTGTTTGTGAAATTCACAGAGCGAGAATTAAGGGGTTAAATAATATAATAAAAATGTCATTTTTTTCCCTCTTACAGCTAATGTAATCAGTATAATGATTTGTTTATATTTGTCGTGAAAAATATAGTTATAGAATATGAGAATAAAGAGTGCCGGCTACCATAGTCCACAATGAAATTTTTATATCTCATGAAACCACATATACTACTAGTTTCCAATAGTACCATTAACAATAAATCGTTATCCACTAGCATATCAATAACACTGTATTATCATTATACACATTGTTACCCACTCGTGTTGCCAAGTGTCCCGCGTAAATCAGAGCTCAAAATGCTCTGGGCACCACTAATTTCTTACAGTTTATTTCGCCATCTTTTATCGCAGAAAATTCTACCATTAGATAAGGCGAATAAAATTACTTTAAAATACTGGTGTCCAGAACATTTGGAGCCCAGATTTACGCAAAGCAACAACACTAGTTACTACCTACCTTGTGATGTCATTTTTTGTCTTAAAATCGGAACATTTACTGTCAGTACAGGGTTCGTACGCATCAAGGGATTCAGGGGATTTTAGGTGTTTTAGGACCAGAAATTTCGTAAAATACTGATCGATATATCTGGAGATAGAATTATTTTTAATTAAATAAGACAAATATTACTTTGCAAAAATTCTGGTGAAAGGTCCTTGAAAGTCCTTGAAGCATACGAACCCTGGCGTAAATGAAAATATTTCGATATTTTCAAAGAAACAGTATTTTATTAAGAAATTACATCTTGTAATTGAAGAACTGAGTGTACGAACATGTTATGCTACATTTTCTAAAAAAATTTTTTATCTTTTGTATGAAAGCGTTATGAGGTATCCTATCACATGTTGAAGCTAAAATACTAAGATTCTATTTAGTCTTGAAGATTTAAGACATTATTCATTAATATTTAATATTTTAATATTTAATAATGTAAATAATATTAATAAATTTTAATATTTGAAAATTAAATATGAATAAGTTTTTCTGAGAGAGTTTAGTAGCATACCTGTTAATATTTTAAACACATGGTATCAAACAGAAAATAAATCATTAAATTTACAGCAAAAACTTTCACTTCAAATTTCTTCAAATGTAATTTTTGCTACTTAACATGTTCTTCCACTTAGCTCTTCAATGCTGATACGATATCCATTATTAATTCAGGTCTAAATGCCAAGTAACTAATATTTTAACATTATTTTAAATCTAATATACCAATAGGACAAAAGATGGAACTGAAGTTTCAGATGATGATTTGAATGTCCGAAAACAACAACTTCCTGGAGGTGAAGTTTCTCTTGGTTTCGATAAATGCAGACCAGAAGATGCTGGAGAATATACTTGTACAGCTAGCAACAAGCACGGAACCAAATCCTCTACTGCACCACTAAAAGTTATAAGTAAGTTTGATTATGTTTCATACATCAAACCACGACCATCTCTAGTCGGAAAAATGTCCAAATTCTTTTCTGCAGTCCTATATACGAATTATAGCTTTGTGTACATTATACATAGTACGCAAATATTTACTTCAGATATGAAACGTGTAACATAGTTGTAAATACTCCTTCAGCAATTCCCTTTAATAAGCCGAAATGTACCGGGAATTCTTTTGTGCAGCTTGTGTATGACCTATAAAATTTATACACACCAAGTAATATGCAAAAAAAGGTTAAATTTAACCCTTTATTTACGGAATTATTTATCAAGAAATTGTTTCATCTCAATAATTATCGTCTTTAATATTTGAAGATATACTGGAATTTTTAAATAATAAAAATAATATGAAATTTAGATACGTTTTTTCATTAAAACTGATTAAATAAATCGGTAGTTATAACTTTTTTTGTAAAATATTTAGAAAAATAATGAGATAAGTTAAGCAAAAATACTCTTATGGAAATATCCCAATTCTTATAAAAGCAATGTATTTAAATGTATTATGATCCTCTCCTGTAAATGGAAAGGTTTTGCAGTTGAAAATGTTTCATATAATTTTTTTTAAAGCAATACCTATGTAAACGACTAAGAAAATAAAGAAAAATAAACTTTTATAAATAGACAGAATAAATAAATTTTATATTAAATTTTCTTCAATGGTACTTAAAAGTACCGCTTGTGCATAAAGGGTTAAAAGCGTATAACACAATTGGAAACGCACTTCCGGCGCAATCATTGTCATAGCCAGTACTCTAACCGAATTCTTTCGTGTGCTCCTGTAAATGAACGATAAATGTCATGCACACCCTATTCTATAGTAAGCATCTTGTACTGCACTTCAATGATGTATATTATTTTCAATTTATTTGTAGTAGTGTAACATCTTCAAATACACTACAAATGATTTTTCCCTATAGACGATAACATAATAGTATTTTTTTAGGTGCCCCTTAAAACGAACTATAAATGTTGCATATTTCCGAACATACCCTGATAAACGTCAATAACATGCATGGCAATCGGAGTATATTTATGTGAGTTAGAGTACGGTCAGACAAACCGAATTCATAAACACTTTTCAACTATGTTGGAAAATGTTAAAAAAGAACGAGAATCTCCTTTGAAGATTTTCTGTACGGCAATGTACTCATCTTCAGGGGGAAATATAAACAAAGAAAGAAAAATGCACTGAAACAATTAAAATATATTAATAAAGGGAATTTGCTTTAGATAGCAGAGGCAGTATAAATCATTCGCTTTCAGTGGGTAAAAGAGATAACAAATATAAAATAAATAATAGGTTTGACAATTTTTATTAAACGTACTATAATAACATATCGAAAATTCGTTAGATTTTTTTATGTAGAAAAATTCTTAAGTTGTTATTTCTTTCTGAAAGGCAAAGAAGTTGAAGGCCAGCAGAAGAGTTCTCCATCGTTTGTGACTCCACTCAGCGACTTGAAAGTTGAACAAGGCGACACTTTCCGATTGGAAGTCACAGTATCTGGAAATCCATTGCCCGACATTCACTGGCTCCTGGATGATCAACCAGTTTCTTTGTCTGACACTCTTTCCGTGGCTTTTGATGGTAGAAAGGTAAAGGCGATTTATTGAAAGTTATTACATATGTTTCCATTAATAATTTGTACACGTGATGCGATTATACACATGATATCCAAATGAATATTTGTGGAAATTAAAATGACTGACGAGTACTAGGAATTGCTACCGTTTCATGGCACAATCTACCATTCGTCACGCATTATCCAACGTTTACAGGTTCCCGGATGATCAACCAGTTTCATTGTCTGATACTCTTTCCATGGTTTTTAATGACAGAAAGGTAAAGGCGATTTATTGAAAGTTATTAAATATGTTTCCATTAATAATTTGTACATGTGATGAGATGATACACATGATATCGAATGAATATTTGTGGAAATTAAAATGACGGACGAATACTTGGAATTACTACCGTTTCATAACACCATCTACCACTCCTCGCACATTACCCGACAATCACTGGTTCTAGGATGATCAATCAGTTTCTTTCTCTGACACTCTTTCCGTGGCTTTTGATGGTCGAAAGCTAATGGCGATTTATTGAAAGTTATTAAATATGTTTTCATTAATAATCTGTATACATCCAGAGAGAGATACATAGGACATCTGGATGAATATATATGAAAAATAAAATATTGTCTGGAAACGATATTTATGCAACTAGGGCTTCGAAACGTATATATTTTTTTCTGTTAACTTCCGTTCAGTTAAAATAAAATATTTCATTTCGGTGCCGGTTTTCGGTCTATTAAAAATAACGGTTTTCGGTTGAGTTCCAGTTCGAAGCCCTGATTTTAGTAAATTGTTAAAAGATGTAGACTTAAGTTAATACAGAATATCCAGATGCCAAATTATCAAGTTTTCATTTTCTTTTTTCCCGAGTTTACATTGTCCAAAACAGTGAGGCCCCCAATCACTAGCTTCTTTTATGAAATAGGCCTCTGTTATAATTATTTCCGCATTAACATTTTATAGGCTCGAAGCGCGCAGATCCTCTTTTGGTGACTGCCCGTATTAGGGACATTCTCACAATCTTTTAACTTTTCAGGAATAAAAATATGGTGAAATTAAACTTACTAAAATAACATTTTAAACTTATAGACGAATGCCTTAATGATTCAAAATAAACAGAAAATGGTCAGCAGCGAAGATTTTTTTTTATTTAACTGAGGTTTAAGTTAAAACTTGCGAGTTTAATTTTAATTACCCTTTTACCGCTATAACTTTTTATTTTCTTCTACATTTTTACTTATAATGAATTTGCATAATACCCACAGGACATTCAAATAAGAAATAATAACAATGTAATATTTTTAGTACAAAATTTTGATGTAACATTGTCTTAAAGGGGTGTTAAAGAAAGGACGGTAAGGTAAAAAAGGGGACGTTATAGGAAAAAAAAGGGGATCGGTAAGGGAAAAAAAGGGATGGTAAGGATGGATGGGACGGTAAGGAAAATTACCACATATTTTTAAGGCAAATCATATTAAGACCAAATGATAGCCACAATGTTCATTGATTTTTAGAAACAGTTATTTACATTGAATTAAATAAAAAAATATATGTATAATTACCTCGAAAAGGGCAGAAATAAATCTTGGGGACGGTAAGACTAGTATCAATAAAGCCACGATGCTTGAAATTGATATTTAAATGCTGACTTAAATTTTGCAGTAAATTTCCTGTCAAAACATTTTAGCCATTCTTTCTCTAGCATACTTCTGCACAAGAAAAAAGTTGAAAAAAATTCTGTGGCTGTATTTGAACTGATTTTTTGTATAATTTTAGCAAGAGGGACGGTAAGGAATCTAAAACCCAGGGACCGAGTTAAAAAAATAATAACAACCCTAAAAATGTATGCAGGTTAATTTTTTGCTACATATTTATATAAAATAATAGTCCCAGTTTCGGAAAAAAATTACATAGAATTACTTTTATTGAAACAATTTTATACAGACAGCTCCGAACTTAAAAATCAGCATCAGGAACACGGGGCGGTATAGGAATTTCGTTGTATATTTGGACCCCCAACATCGTCCAAAACTTATTTATCTCGTTTATATTGTTATGCAGTCATGCAATGGGGTGTTTTCCAGTATAAAAAATGAAAAAAAAAACCCAAGTATATGTACTAAAATAAAAATTATTATTCAGGGACAGAATAATATAGAAAAGTCAAAAGAATGTGAGAATGCCTCAGTAACGATTTTTGAATACGAATAAATGCGAAGAGCGGGTCTATGCTACCGAAGGCTGTATGGTCCACTCACTAGGTCCCTTTGAAAAACCCGCCCGGCAGAACAAGCGAAGCCAGACTTGTACAAAAGAAAACAAAGAAGAAGAAAAAAATGCAGTATGCGACAGTAAACATATAAAATATTAAAAGGATCTAATCTATAAGCAATCAGAAATCTAAAAAATCTTTAAGCTTTCGAGTTTTAACAAAAATGCTTCTAAAATACAATTAGCTTTTACAGTTTATTTTATCCATTCTCTAATTTTAAAAAATCAAATCATCATCAGCCTCTCGTTATACAGCACTTGTTAGAAGAAAAGAAAATAGTGTGATATATATACGAATGCTCGATATAATAAAAGGCATTAAAAGTAAAAAAAAATAAGAAAAATGATAGTGTATTAGTTATGTATTATAATCGTCTCCAAAACATAGTTTATATGCCTATTCAATAAATTTGCATTTTCCCAATAAATTAACAATATAGAATAACATTTACTTATTTTTATCTAAAAATACAAAACAATTATTTAAAAAGTATGGTTAGGTTAAGGTAGAACTTTTTATAACTTTTGTTTTTCTTTGGGGAAGGGGAAGGGGAGGAGATTTGGAAAAAAGCGTGCTACATAGGTGCCAACCTCAAACTAATCTTCCGTAATACTTGCGTTAATTTGACCCTGGTTTAATACGTTTCGAACCAGGAATTTTTTTTTAAGAAATGAGATAAAATATATTCCACGTAGAAACATGGAATTAAATAAATAAGCATTCATGAAATAAATTTTCTGGTTCGAAATGTGGTTAACCTGGGTCAAATTAATCCAGACATTACGGAAGATTAATGAAAGGTTGGCTGCTATGGTGCTATTCGAATCAGCGTTATACCAATGGGTCTCTAGTTAACTAAAAATTGCTATAAAGTTGAAAAAAAAATATTTTTTTTTGTTTTTCAAGGATAAATGTACACTTTGATTTTAAATAATACATTTATTTGATTATGATATAATTTGTCAAGTCAACACAGGTGCTTAAGGAGTACATACAGTGGGTCGTAACCCCTGTTAAACCTCCATTGAAAGTGAATAAAACCTTTATTGTTTCTTCTAAATCAAATGATATATTTGCATTTCATTTATTTGTTCGTTGTTTTCTTTTTTTTATTTTATTTTGCTTCTTAACTTTATTCACGATTAATGGATTGACCTTGACCTATTTAGAAATCTTCAGTCATTTCACCATCGAGACAAGCAGCTTTTAAAAGCAATTAAGGATTCTTAACAATCAATAATAGAATACTACTTTGAATTAGCGAATGATAAATGTTAGTTTGAAAAAAGTCTTCAAATATTTCAATTGTATGAGTTTTAAAATCATTAAGGATAGGGGTTCCCAAATTTTTAGACTGGTGTACCACTACATTGAAATCCATGCTTTCGCTCTACCACCAGGAAAAAAATGTATTACAGCCGAGTCTCCATATAACAAACGTTCAAGATACTGTGACCAAATTCGCTAAATAGAATTAGCTATAAAATTTGTTACAAGGAAATGTTTTCGAACATTTCGAGCGATATAATTTAATTTCAGTTGATAAAACTAATATCTTATATACGATTTAAAAATCCTACAACTAAGACTTGGACACTGTGTTTTAAAATGTTAGCTTTGTTTTATGACTATAGAAAACTCTCGGAAAATTGTAAACTTAACCCTTAAATGCCTGATTTTTCAAAAATCATCGTAATAATGTTTTTCGGCTTTCATTTTTTAAATAAATCATGGGAAAAATACTTTAAAAAATCATATTTTGTTTTAAGTATAGTTTACGGCTAAAAAACAGTTTGTTACTAATCGGCAATACTGGTGTTTAATTGAAAAAATAATTTCCCTTGATAAAATTCTATAATATTAAACACACAAGAATTTTAGGAACTATAATAAGAAATAAATTTTACTTGCTCACTGCAGGTCAAAATAGGGTATTTCGCAAGCTTCCAAACAAAACAAAAAGAACAAGTAGCAACAATTGAAAAAATAAATTTATCTTTATTCTTAAACAGCACAAGTGTTGCCCTCTACATGTTGAAAATTGATTTAATAATATTTTCAGAATGTATTTTATTGGCAACATTAGGCATTATAGCTTCAATATTATTCTAATAGTATTTTAGAGCCTAAATTGGGTATGTTGCCGAAAAGCAACACCAGGCATTTAAGGGTTAAGAGGACATACTGTTTTTAAATCTTCAAAAAGTTTGATTTTTCCAGAAACATTTATAGGAAAGAGGTACATTTTCTACGCATTTCAAAACAAACTACATAAATAATTTTCTATAATTAGCTAGTTATGACTAGAAACATATCTGGTGATCACTATGTAAGCAATGAAAAAGGATAGTTTAACGTCGTTTACTTCAAAATGTTTATTATTATTTATTTTTATTTTTATTTTTTTTATTATTATTATTTTTATTGTTATTATTTTTATTGCACAAAAGATTTCTCATGCACCACTTAATATTGTTACATGCAATCTTAGTGATTATGTCTATATCTTAAGACGAACTTAAACGTGTACATTTCATCAAAATTTATATTTTGAAAATAAAGTGGAAAGTATTGCATACTGTTTTTTCGACGTCTGCCTATGCGTATTTTTTGTGTGTGAAATAAATATTTCACACACATATCTCACACATATTTTAGGTGCAATTTTAAGATATAGATATAAACTATAACGTCTATAAATCTCATGTAAAAATCTCATCTAGTTCTTGCGCATAATTCTGAAAACTTCATTTTGAGATAAACCGCTTTAAAATGTATTTTATTAACATTTGAAATATTCAGTGTTGTACTATAGTTGTATTATATTATTTTTATGTCCATAACAAGATATATTTTGTGAAACATATTATTTTTAAAATATTAATCATTCTATAGATATTTTACATCAAATGTTGTTGACCGACGATTTTCTTATGAAAAAAATAGAAGCCCCGTCCTCTTCTTTGAACATTATAAGATTAGATAGGTTCTCCAGGTGTACACAGCTATACACACAAACATAACAGCACAAATATATGCTATGAATAGCATATATTTTGCCTGAAAAGCTTACAAATTTTTTATGCGAAAAAAAAATTACATAGGTGGAACTAAAGGTTGAGAGCACGCCTTTATCCACGGCGTTTTCTTATAAAAGGACAAACAAATGACCGTTAAGTATTGCGCAAAAAAAAAAAATAATCACACATACTTTGTATAGAAATAGCAATCCATTAAAGAAGTTAGAAAATAAAAGGTTTATACACTGTGCCTTCTTTTTCAGAATTTTCTATATCATAAAAATTTTATACATATGTTCAACATAAGTAAGCTAGGCAATGACTTTTTAATCGTTAGATTTGATGTAAACAATAGTATTACGTCTGAACATATTTATAACTAAAAAAGATCATTGAGATTACAGACAATTTATTATAATTATAAGGAATGTTAAAAACACTAACAAACATTTAAAAAGGACGTTTCCAATTCCACAGAACCCATTATCAGGAAATGTTAACGTAAAAGTCATAAAAAGTTGTAAAAAATTAAGTCACAGAAAACATTGCATTAGACAAACAAGGTGAAAGTTGTATTAACACTGAGTATCCTGTTGGAATCGATCTAGTTCAATTAGTAATTCTGGTGTACCATGCTTCTAGGAAGGTTTGACTTCGTAATCAGATCGAACTTTCTTCTTTTCCGTCTTTCTAGTGTTAAGTTAAAAATATTCATCGTACGGTCTATAGTTATTTTTTTCTGAAACATATGAAAATGTTTAATGTTTAAATGTTATGATTTGTGTGTTATACATGAATGATGCTGACAACTAGAATACCTTTATAAACAAAAGAATGGTGACATACGAAAAATACCATTTGATTAACAGAGGCGATTTTCGTCAAAAACTTGCTGAGCCTGGCATCATCTCAAAGCCAATGCTTGTTGATTTGTCTCACTCGTCTAATCGAGTTTTTGTAGATGAGACATGTCAAGTTGTGGAATTGAGATATCATAATTTAGACTTCCAATTGAGTATGCGCACAGTGCATATGTCGTTACTTTCTTATTTATAAAGGCACTACTGGCAACAACTACTGGCAATAACTTAAATTAAATTGAATGTGGATAACAATAATGTGTTGTCACAAAAAAACACTGTTTTGAGTCAAACAACTCTCGCAAAATATGCCGAATTGTGGGAGATAAAAAAATAAAAAAATATAGGCAATATTAGTAATATGTTTTCGTGCAATTCCGAGCAAGTCGTGGAGTAAGAAATTGTCACTGTAATTCGATTTCTGCTCTTTTGTTACAAAATTATTTCTTTTGATATCATAAAATAAAATTATTTTCCTTTCAGGCCACTCTCACTGTATATCGATGCAATCCACGCCATGAAGGTGTATACGAATGCAAAATTTCGAATAATCAAGGTGAGGCGTCCACGAAAGGTAAAGTTACCGTTCTGGCATACGAACCTCCCAAATTCATCGAACGACTTGCTGACGCACAGGTATGTTTTGATTATTTCGTTTCTTTTTTACAACATTTTAAAAGCACGTTTCCGATTTATTTATTTATTTTTTTTTTAATGCTTTTGAAAATGATTTTTCAGTTAAAAAGTAATATAAAAATAGTTATCTAAATGGCAGAAAGAAAGTTTCATTGAAATTTAACCAATTTTTCAGTAGTTATTTTGCTTACTATTAATTCAGCAGTATAGACTATGGAAGAACTTTTAAAGACGTTTGAAAAATAATGCATTATTACTATAACAGCATTGTAAAAGAAAACAAATGTTTCTTAACCCATTTGCCCCACCAGTGGCTGAGAGGTTCTGCTCTCGAAGCTGGTAGACGGGAGGTGCTGGGTTCGATCCCAATCGCGCCTGTCGGCCTAATCGTTCGAAGTTTTCGTGGTTTTCTTCGAGCCATGGATTTCCATGCGTAAATACGGATTAGGTTCCCTTAGAAAGACCCCCAAGGAGGGCACTCCCCCCTCGGACCTATATCCCTAGTGTAGGTAATTGGCCGTCAAAAATCAACCAACCAACCAACCAACCAATCTTAACCCATTTGTGCCTGAATTTTTTTTTCCTCAAATTTGTTGGTAAAATCACTTGAAAATGTTGCGAAATGAACTAGAAAAATGCTAAAAAAATTGCGGTAAAATTTGTTTGTATTTATTTGATAAAATGTAAGCGTTAAATATGGGAATGTGCATAATAGTTGTAAAAATATAATATGTATAATTATATATTTTGTCTAAATTTACATAAAGTAAACTTTTAAGTTGTGTATTATATATTGTAATTAGTACTTTTATGATTAACATTTACTAAAAGAAAATATATTTATTTCTTTACAGAGACTAATAACATTATAAGTATTAGTAATAATAAACTAAGAATAATCGCATTTGAGGTGTAAAAACAAATTGTTTCATAATCATCTAGAAAAGTACTTTACATAAATAACTGCCTCTAAATGGCTAATAAAAATAGGTACCCATTCGTGCCTAGCGCTTTATATTTTATACGTTACAAAAATGCATAAAAATAGTCTTGAACCTATAATTTCACAATTTCAAAAAATACGTATTTCAAAGAAGTCTACGAGCTAAGATCATGACTTATTTATTTGGATCCTTGATATAAAAAACACAAATAATCTTACTTTTTACATTTCACCATCTTGAAAAATGAAAAATCTATAAACTCCGAAAAAAGCCTCCATTTTAGGCAAATAAATATCCATCTTATGCCGTCATCTTTCGATAACAGATAAAGACATTTATAGGTAATCATACAATTCATACAATTTTCATGTTATAAATAAGAATAAAATTATACAAATTTATTCAAATTCGAAGCGTCCCAAAAATGGGACCCTAGGCATAAATGGGTTAACACGTTCACCGCCCCCATAGAAATTTAAAGTGATCTCCAGGGTGCCAAACTTAAAAAGACTAATTAAAGTGTTTTTAACCCTTTCGGGACGAGCGTCTTTTACAGAATTTTTAATTTCTCTCCACCGGTTTTTTGAAACAGAAATTTTTGCCTAAATGAATCAAGAAAATGCCCGGATTAAATAAGGCAAATTTTACAATAAAAATTTACTGGTGAGGATAATCACGGATTCTGAGCAATTTTTATTTAATATTATATGGAAAGCTACCTGTGCCCCACGGGTGATACTCACGGCACAGAATGAAAAAATTTTGAGACCCACCGGTGATGCTCATGGCAGTGAACGTGTTAATATACAAAAATATAATATAACTACTAACGGAAATATACAATAACCTCAGTTATTTAATACACTATAAAAAATACTCGGAAACTTTTCCAAAAAATCAGTGGCAGCAAAAGAAGAAAAAATATGCTTCTTTAAATCTCGAAAACATATTGGTTTCTAAGGTTTTAAAGATAAGGAACACTATTCGGAATAAAGTCAAACGAAATAATAATAACTCAAAAGAGGTTATTGTATATTTTTGTTGGTACTTATAGAATTTTTTGTAAATTAAGAAACATTTATTTTTTAGCAGTACATACTCAAAATGTTGCAGTCGGTCAAAAGATTGATTTTTAAATTTTTAATTAATATTAATAGCAAAATGTTTATCTTTCTAATGCTTTGTATATTTAACATTTTGTTGAGAGAACAGGGAAACCACTTTTTAAAACAACATTGCACATACGTTTTCTGTAAATGCGAACAGGAAATATTTAAACATCGAAAAGATTGTTTTTTAAATATTGTTTTTCAGCTAAGTAATAAAAGTCCTCCGTGTAAGGTGGGATCACTGTCGAAATTTTCTAGAAGTTGTGATAACTTTATCTTCATTCGAAAGGTGCCATGTGCAAACATACATTAAAAGTTATGATATTACTACAATATGTAAGGCGTCTCTAAGTTATTAGTATACAGATAAATTTGGTGCTCAGATGTAACGAGAACTCCGTTTTATTGAAGATTTAATAAGAAAATGATTGGTCCAATTTAAAAACACATTGCATGAAACAGTGTTACATTATGAGTAAACATCGGATATATTGAGCCAAAATCATATTTCCCTTAAAGAAAATATATTATTTCATAATGCATCTGCACCCTTTTTCTAAATGATAAAGCCGAGAAAGATGTCTGTGGTACACATGGAGCGAAAAACAGCTTCTTCTCTGACATAGTTTGCAAATTTTGCAATTGCTTTGAACTGCTGCTTGAAACATTAAAGTTTCTTAGAAGCAAAATGAGCACGTGATAATACTCTCTGTGCAATAAGCTTAGTTAGGGAAAAAGTACGTAATTGTGGTGAAAGGGATTCTAAAAATGTTTAGAATTAAATAACCTTTTTTCGAGTTTGCAAATAAATAAATGACAAGTAATTTCTTCTTTCATCGCTTCCTTCTTTAAAACTACAAGTCTGACAATTCAGCTACTTTTACTGACATAGCTAAACATTTTTGAACCATCTTAACTCCCTAGAGAATAATGATTGGAGATCCCGCGCTTATTGTGGGAACTTGGTTATAAAGCGCAAATGTACTGGTTGCTTCATACTTGTTATAACCGACTTCGACTGTACAGATGCTTAGAGGATACAGAATAGACATAGATAAGTACAGACCACTATACAAAAAATTGTCGTAACTGAAACGGTGAAGCATTAATGAACGACTTCTGATAGTACACTGTTAAAACTATCGTGAAAAATCACCTCTGTTTTTAAAGGCTCTCTATTTTCTGACCAATGAGAACGCTACATTAACACGTATGAAGCGTTCTCATTGGTCAGAAAATAGATAGCCTTGAAAAACAGAGGTAATTTTTCACGATATTTTTAACAGTGTAGAGAGGAACCTGTTTACTACACAATAAAGCAGTAAATGACTCTTTAAGTTGTTTAGACATATTTTTTTTTTTGCCAATTAAAATGCAAATATAGTTGATAACTGCAAGAACAAATCACGAAATGGCAAAGTAAGTTTCATTTCACGCTCAGCTGTGCTTAAAAGATGGGAGGAGGGCATATTAAATTAATTTTCGACCACTGGATCTTACTGTCTTAAGAGAAATTGGCATGAAAATATGTCAAATTTTCAGGAAAGATATTTTGAAACAAAAATCATACAAATTCTCAAACATACGTAAGATTCTTCAAAGAAAGTCAGTGTTAAATTCTCTCCTTATAATGACACTTTTAATAAGTCTGTATTAAAAGATCAATTAAAAGTTTATTTTTGTTATCATCAGTATTTACTTGTGTTTCATTTTTCAATTTAACTTTTTATTTATTAAAGTATTACACAAAATAAATTCTTCTATCACTTGTTAGAATGGGACGTAAGAAAGACTTTACTGCAATAAGAAAGCTTACTGTCTAGCGCTTCACCTCTTCAATTACGCCTGTATAGCGACTTCTGCTTACCAACAGGGCTTGCAGCATTCTTTTTTTTTTTTCTTTTTTTTTTTTTTTTTCTTTTTGTACCACTATACTAAAACAAAAATCTTTGTGATAAATTTCTAAAAGGAATCTACCATTAAAATTATTATTTTCTAAATTGTGATTGCAAAAGTACAAAAATTTAGGGGAAATGCGACTGCGAGCCTTATATCTAGGACAGTAGCTCCCAACATGGGGCGTAATTTGACTTTCTAGAGGGGCAATACCAAATTTGTTACTCACTCATTCTCTATCAGTTTCTTTTGTCTTAATTTTTTTAAGTAATGTTAAATACTAAAAATAAATAGAGTATAAGCAAAATTTTAAAAAGTCAGTTTTTTATTGAATTTTTTAAATATTCCCTATCAAAAGTTTAATATTAATATTGACACCAGAATAATTATACGAAGAATCTTTTAAAATGTTTTAACATTATTTTTCTAGTAGTAAAACTTGCTGTAATTTTTCTGGTACAAAACTTTACAATTTTCCGTAACATTTTCCTTTTTGCATTTACGAGTTTTCTAGTTCTATTCGCTCTGCTGTATGCCTCACGGAAAAACTTTTAAACGTGAAACTAGTTAAAAGTATACGTAAATTTGAATGTTTTGATATTTAGCCTAAAAAATATATGAAATGTCTGAACGATGTACTATAAACTTTATAAAAATTACAATCTTAAATATGATTAGAAAAGGAAATTTGTAGAAATTAAATATCTATGGCTCTAGAGCAGGCATACAGTAAATAAATTTATATGATCACATATACATTTTAAATTTTAAAATCAGATAATACGAAGACTATTAATGATATTTGGAAAGGTAAAACAGAGACAATATGTTGTGTTGGGGAATAATGGCTACATAATTTGATAAAGATGAGAATCTTAAAATGATTCTTGTGTATCGTGTTTCTGTGCATAGAAAGAAAAAACTTAGTGTCCAAAGCCTTTCCACCAACTTTTAATAAGTTACAAAAATGCATTATAAAGTATATGAATTTATCAATTGTAACGTTAAATGTAAGTCTCTCTTTAAAGGATTTTGTGAAGATAAAAATGCAGACAGTATTGTAAAACTTTTCTTTAACATTTAGATAAGTTGGTAAACTACAACAAAACACTTCTTGGGTCAATGGCGAATATGTATAACCTTATTGCATTTATAAAATTATGTTAAAAACACATTTGTGACAGAAGATTCACATCTTTGATCAGTTAAAAATGTGTAATGAATAGTTACTATTAAGGGACTATTACGCTTTCGCCGTGAGATTAGACTTAACTTTTTAAATAACATAAGACATAATTTACACATTAGACGAGGAAGTGGGGGAGGCGGGGAGCATAGTGACTTTACGGATGATTTAATGGGGCGTGGGCAGTAAAAGGTCGGGAACCACTGATCTGGGGCTTTTGATACCATTATACTAGAACAAATATCTTTGTGGTAAATTTCTATTACATAAAAGAAATCTACCATTAAAATTATTATTTTCTAAATTGTGATTGCAAAAGTACAAAAATTTAGGAAAACTGCGACTGCGAGCCCTATATCTAGGGCTGTTACTTCCTCTAAACGTTTGTACTTAAATTTTGAGGTACTCTCAATATATGCTGTAAAAACATTTATTTTTTTATGATATTTTTTTTCCTTTGCAGTTTTTAACGAACGAACCGATGAAATTGGAATGCCGCGTGAAAGGCATACCCAGTCCCGATGTTGAATGGTATTTCAACAGGCAAAGGATTGAGGATGGAGTCAAGTACACGATGTTGAGAGAAGGCGACAAGTGTGCAATGACTATTCCTCATCCTAGGATTAAGGATTCTGGCATTTACGAATGCAGGGCAAGAAATGAAGCTGGAAGAGACTCATGTAGCGCTAACATCGCTGTCAGGTAAATAATATAGTGACCAAATTCTTATTAATATTCAAGGGATTTTAATGTTCTCGTCTAGGATCTTCTATTTAAATATTCATTATACTATTTTAAAATGTCAAACAACGTGTTATTTCTTTATTTCTTTTGCTCTATTATTACGACGAAAAGGGTATATATTTTATTACCCGACTGAAAACAAGGGTTATGTGTTTCATGCGTATCTGGGTATGTGGATTTCTTTTTACCCTCGAAACATCCCAACGGCTGGATGGATTTTAATGAATGAGGTCTCTATCAATTCGTCTTAACGGCCCGATGGTTATAGGCTAGGTTTGGTTTTTATAAATTCAAAATAACGGCCATAAAATACAAAATGGCGGTAGAGACGAAAAAAAATTACGCACCCTATCGAGTGACATATCATTGGATTAATATTTGAAAAAAACTGGATTAATTAACAAGTGTTATCCACTACAAGTTTAAAAATTTTTATTTGAGCTTGATTGGTTGAATAATAAGTATTTTATTAACGATTGAAAATTTGAACAAGGAATAGGAATAGGTAGGAATTGAAAAAATAGTTTCACACTGATGAGAAATAATTAATTACTTCGCTTTTTACGCAGTCGGGTTTTTTGATTTTTTAAATTTAATTGTTTATTTATCTTATTATTTTTTATGTAGTGGTGCTGATACTGAAGGTGAACCACCCATGTTCTTGAAAAAATTAAGAGATGTATCAGTCATGAATGGAATGACAGCAAGATTGACGGCTTGTATTTGTGGAACGCCGAAACCAGAAGTTAAATGGTTAGTTAATTGTACATTTAATTTTCTATTCATTAACTATTCTTATGGAGTCATATCTTAAGCCTATAAATACATGCACAAGATGAAAATGCTTCATTTTTGTTTATATTAAATTTTTAGAAAATATTTCTGGTATAAAACAATACAAAACAAATGCAGTTGCCTTGTATTGTTATTGCCAGTTTTCGTTAGTTAAAAAGCAGTGTTTTTCACGGTGCACGTCACGACGCACTTAAAACTTGAATTAAATGTGTGCGGCACACTAAAATTATGATGACTTAAAAAAGGGAAGGATTATCTACCATTACACAAGAAATGACTTTATATAATTTTTTATTTATTTACTATCATAAACAAAAAAGGCCATCCGAGACAAATAAAGGAAAAGGAAATTAAATTAAATTCTTATAACCTTGTTTATATACTCCTCTTTAATTCGGATCAATATTTCTAAGCAGACGAAACACCGTTTTAAGCAACTTTTTAACACTAGTTTCGCTATCATTCAGAATACCATCATTAGTGCAACGCATAATGGAATCTTACCATATATATGGAAAAGCGGATTCGAGGTATAGGTTTATTGATCAATAGAAGTGCAGGAAATTACAGGTAACAGCCTATAGGAAATTGTATGGGGAAAGGAACTGGTAATGTTAAAAAATATCTCAATCTGTCAGTAATTTGCCACGTTAGCTTAGCATGAAAGAGATATCTGACTTTGACTTTTTTTTAAATGAGAAGACTTTCTGTGTAAGATAAAATCTTCGAATAGACATACGCTTAAATAATTTTTTAACGATATTTTCTACTGCATTTTAAATTGTAATCTTTTTGCTTCATGAGACAGGATTTTTTTTCTGAAAGAATTTAATTCAAAAGACGTAAGACCATTTTTAGGGTTTCTTCGTATACTCTTATAAAGAGTAACAGAAGAAAAATCTCCCAAATAAAGCAAATTTGTGACACCAAACTTCATTTCAAAGTAAATCATATAATATGAAATGCCTGACATTACATATTCGAATTTTTAAAATTTTGACGCAGTTTGCTTAAAGGTCTTGCGGCGCACTATTGTGCCGCGGCACACAGGGTGAGAACTACTGGTTTAAAAAGACCGTAGTATTAATTTTTTTTTTATTTTTTTTTATACGATACAAAATTCTATAGCGTCAACACTATTGTCTAATCTGTAGTTTTGTAAAAATGGCAGCGATATAGCGAATATTGAAATAAACTGAAATCTTTCAGAAAATGAAAGTATCTTCACGTACTAATAATATTTTATTTTTGAAACGAGTTACTTAACCCTTTAACATTTGATAGAAATTAAAAGGTTTGGTGGTTTCCCCTAAGTAATAAGATCATATTAGATTAAAAAAATATTTAAAAAAATATCTGATTCCCGGTTATGACGAGGGATGACCCTGTACAATACAATTCTGCGTGTGCAAGCTCGACTTTAAATCGCACAAAACAAGGAAATTGTTTTTTCTTTTACTTTAGAATCGCCCACACAATTGTGTAGGTCAGATCTTAAAGGGTTATAGAAGATTACATGTTTGAGAATTTTTTTAATTAAGATATTATGTTAGTTTTTACGATGTGGTAGCTTGTAAGTTTGCTATCTCATACCTGCCAACCTCCCAACATTCTTCCGTAAAATATGTGTTAATTTAAGCCGGATTAAACCGGGACCAACCACATACAAGGCCATTTCATGACGTTTAAAACGTCACACGGAGTGGATCATCTTTACACGGCGATTGGCACAAAACGATGGGTTTTGTATCGATCATCTAGTAAATATGATCCCTAGGACATTTTAAACCTCATGAACTGAAACTGACCTTGAACCCGGTTCGTCGGAGAAAGTTTTTTAAATTAAACAAATTTAAACAAGTTTCACATAAAAATATGAAAATAATTAAATAAAGATATATCAAACTAATTTTCTGGTTCAAAACGGGTTTATCTTGGGTCACGTTAAACCATATTTTTTGGAAGAATAGACGGTGGTTGGCAACTAAGCTATAACGATATTTATGAAAAAGACATTATATCCCCCCCCCCCCCAATCTTCCCAACTCACAACTTTTCCCATTTTCCTTTTATGTTTTTTGCTATAGAAAAAAAAAATGTCGAACAGATAATTAATTAAAGTTCAATTTCAGGTTTAAGGATGGCAATCAGCTTAGTCCAAGCTCCCGTATATCCATGGAAGCGGATCGCAATGGTGTCATACGTTTAATTATTGACACAGCCCACAAATCAGATGTTGGAACGTATAGAGTTTCAATTGCTAACAAGTTCGGCAGTGATACGTGTACTGGAACCCTTGGCGTTGAAGGTATATTTCAGGACAGTTGAGTTTAATTATTTCGCTTGCATTTTGAACAAAGCTAAAAATCTGAACTTTTTTATATTTTAGGATTAGACAAAATTAAATCTGACATTCCAAAGCGAGAGACCCCAAAACCAACAGTTCAAGGTAATGTATTCATATCTTTGTAATCTTCATTTACTTTTTATTAACACTAGAACCGCCGGAAATTTTACTGAAGTGTTATAAAAATATTTCACACCGGAAATTTTAATTGAAACTACTTAACATATTTATTTAACTTATTTCTCCGAGGTACATTTTAAACTTATTTTAGAAAGAAATTTCTGGTGATAATCAAAATATTTTTATTTTGTAGCGGTCATTTTGACCGCTACGGCGGTTCTAGTGTTAAGGGAGTTAAGGGGTCTCGGGGCTCTTAAAATTGGAAAAAAGGGGGAAAAAAAGACCATATTTAACATTTAATATCTTAAAATGAATATGATTTAGAAACACAATTTTAATTGGGATGAAATATATAAGTATGTTTTTTCATTTCATGTATTTAAAAAAATGTAAGGTGCAGAATTAGTATTTACAGGGGGCTCCAAATTGTCAGAGCTTTGTCGAGCAGAAAATTGGTATGACAGCTTGCGCGCAGGATTACAGAATAAATTTTGCAACTAGAAGGAAATTCTTTGTGCCTAATTATACTTCAGATTATTATAATTACCCTGAGCCTAAATAAATTTGTATTTAAAGCATTTTTATATTTTTAATACAAAATTATATTTATCTTATACAAAATTTTGAAAATTTCAACAGTATAATCACCTAAAAAAATATATTTTAAAAAAATAGAAATGAAAATTTAGGTTCAGTTTATACAGACAAACATGAAACATATGTTTTGAAAATTTCATGAAAACATATTCAGAATTGAGATATTCTGCGCGTTATACCCAAAAACGTCATTTGGAGAAAAATGATTTCAAAATTTCGGAAATGCCGCTTCAGCTATTGCGCGGTTATAATCCAAAAATCCATAACATCTGCTCTAATAGGAATTTCAAGGAAACAATTGTATCAGAATGTTCAGACAAGATAGGAGTTTAACATCTAAAAAAATAAAAAATTTCGAAAATTTTGAAGCTTTAAGAGTCCTGATACCCCTTAATCGATTAAAAGTTTTAACTGGGTTAATCGAAATTTTTTAATCGATTAATCGGATTTTTAATGGGTTTCTATTTTGTTTTAATCGATTTTAATTTTAATTTTATTAATAAATTTTCAACAAAAAATAAAGAATACTATCTTTTTATCCTAGTAAATGCTTTGCTACTTTATATGGGTGGATAAGATAAAAATATCAGAGAAAACTGCAAAAAACCTTACTTTACTAGAAATCAGTATACCAGTGATTTTATTTTGTTTTACGAAGTAAATTTCCTGTTGAATACTCCTTTAATTATGCAATTGTTTGATTACGTAGTGCGCGGTTGCCTTTCGATTCTTTATATGTAATTGTTCAAAAAATGTATTTAAATAATTTATAAATATTACATAAAGTAGCTTAAAAATTAAAATTATGTATACATATATAACGAAAGATCACAATTACTCTCCCCTACATGTTTATTTTCAGATAGTACAAAACAGGCCGCAAAAAATGATGTAAATGCTATTTTAACCAGTCCTGTAAGCAAACTAGCACATTTACATTTACCAAATCTAAGCTTGACCTAAATTTATTTACAATAAAACTAACACTTCAAAAAACCTTTCCTTTTCTTACTGGTAGAGATGTTATAGTCATGCAATAACATCCTTTTTGTTAATAACGACAGAACTGGAAAGTGACTTAGTATTTTCCACCATTTGCAATGCTTAATAAAATCACTATACAGTTCATAGTGACCAGCAGTAAAGGGATATTTAGGATTAAATTTTGTTCGTGTCACTATCATAGATTTCCTGTTTCAAAATGTCTCTCCTCCAGTACGTATATAAGCATTTGTTTTTATCTCTCTCCCTCCCTCTTTGTAAAAACAAATGCATTGCAATTTGTTTGGAATTTTTCTCCAACATTTGATGTAATCCTTTTAGAAAACTTTTTGATGAAATATGGAAGAAAATTATTTTGTATACAGATGTGCAATAAATTATTTTTATTTTAGTTTGTTAAACAAGTTTCATGGAATTTTGAAAAAAATTAATCGAATTGATCGAACCGATTAACTGATTAAGAAATTGCGACTAAGCATTGATCGATTAATCAGCATAGCACTAATTTTACGTATGTATAATATATTGTTAAGATATTCGAGAAACTAATTCACTATATCGATACTGTGAGTGATGAAAAAGTTTATTTGCAATAAAATACAAATGTGTGACGGTATAGCAATAGGCAGCTTTTTATTGGCTTTCTTGGTCACCTGATGATTTTTGTGACCAAAGACGTATAATCTCTATTCGAAGAATTCTATAACTGAAAATTTTACCTTCATTAAGTTATTTGCCTGATGTAGGAGGAGACAATCTAAGATCGTGTCTTGTATATAGGATTTCACAGAGATCTTGAGCTTTCAAACTCTTTTTTTTCTCTTTACTTATAAATGATTTGTCAACCAATACCATATGAAATATCTTGAACAGGTAACTTGTTTAATTTTTTTTCGTTATTTTGTAATTACTGATACAGTGTTTTCTTCTTTGTATAATACAGTGTACTCATTAAATATATACTTTATCGTATGATATTTGCAGGACCGCCATCACCATTAGCGCATGCTCCCTATATCTTTAAGATGACTGATAATTGCATTTCTCTTGGTTGGAGACCTTCCATTCCACAGTTTCCACAAGTTCCTACAACTTATCGCTTAGAAATGTGTAAAGCATCCGATAACCAATGGTCTACATATAAGTCAGGTGAGTAAACGTATATTTCCATTAGTGACCTTTATAATTTTGGAAGAAGTTTCATTTTTGACATTTTTAAAAAGTAAACTCAGACAATAAAATAATAATGTAGCAGTATATGATTTATTCCGAAGTAAAGCACAACAATTATTCCTATTGCATTAGAAAGGTATTTTTAAAACATGGGCAAAGTTCGTAAAAAAAACAAATCTCAGTATTCGTAGGCTTTTTGACAGGGTATAAAATTGTGTAAAAAAATATCGAAAACCAGAAGAAGATTAAATTTAATTTGCAATGCTTCAGACATTAAAGGTCAGAGCTATTCTCTCGAGTAAAGTAGCTGGAGTTAGACTACCGGTTGGGGTGGCAGAATTATTACAATGGCACCCAAACTTCAAAAATTTAGGTCGATAGTGGCTAAGAATAAAGGAGAAAAAAAATAGAGTGGTTGCAGAAAAAAAGGAGTACTAGAAAAGCTTAAATCTACAGTTCAGTGCTCCAGCAACTCAGTGGCTAGAACAATTCTCTTGAAAGAAGTGACCGGGCATTCGATTGCAAACTCTGAAGGAAACCATAGAGGTAGAAGAAAAATAGAGTTGAAATACACTGCTTTGGCGTGAAACCAAAAATGCAACATTAAACTGGTTACAATGGACCTTAGCATGCGACTTGTGGCCGATGCTGAAATTCGTCTGCTGGCGATATTTACTGTTGAACATTAGCATAGCAGTCTATGGAATGCGAGTTATTAATGCTTGTTTGTTAAAAATACCGCAAAAAATTCTTTTTTGTCGCAGTATGTACTTAGTATATTGTAATATTAATTCAAAATGTTGTTCTGTATGCGAGAAAATTCCCTAAATTTGCAAAATTTCTGTTAAAATTTATACACTCAACCTGGGTCGAGGCTAAAGTCGTCTGCTAGCGGTGTTTGCGTCTGCGCATACTGTCATTCTGGCGGTACAGTGGCGATAATAACAGATCGACAGACCGCCAACTCTGGCGTCTGACGTCAAGTGCATAAAATCCATTCAGCCCAAACACTTGCTGCTTGCTTTGACACCCCTGACCGTTAAAGCTTCAAACGGGAGAATTCAGCCTCCTCCCACGGGCTTGTTCTCTTTGGACCGAATGTGGGCAGTTAAATTTGAGCGATAACTGGTTTCATATTGCAAACGTTTTGACGGTATACTGCATCTCTATTACACTTCGAACTCTGTAGACGGAAACGTTACAAATATTATAACTGCAAGAAGCGTATTAAAACGCCTTTTAAACAGTATTGTTATGCTTCGATTAATTTTTAATTCTGTTTATAACTTTAACAAACTAGCATTCTTTTTTCTAGCATGTAAACATAGCTAAATAAGAAAATAACACAATCATATTTAGAAACAATTTTATTGAGTTTTATTTCATATATTACATTTATTTTATGCTAATGCTTTTTACAGGTATCAAAGACTCTTCATGTGATGTCAAAGACTTGTTACCAGGCATCGATTACTTATTCCGTGTCCGTGTAGAAAACAGATATGGCGTCAGTGAACCATCTCCATTCGTCTCGGCTCATAGGTCACGCCTGATTAGTGAACTGACGCCGGAGGACAAAACACCAAAAGATTATGAGCTGGAACATTTAAAACTCGACAAACATGGTAAGACTATAAACTATTCAGTGCTTCCATGTTTTCACCTAAAGGGTTAAAAGAAGTTAGGTTAATTAACAGGCAAATAAATCCATGCATAAAAAAAGACAAAAAGTATTTTCGATTTCTCACTGATTAATTGGCATGTAATTGGTATTTGAGCCACGTCTACTCAACAAGATCATACAATGCATGAGGTTTATAGAATAAAACGAGTACATCTTTTCAAATCCAGAGCCATTCTAGTCCGACTCCATCACTTGGGTGTAGCATGGAGGGAGAAACGGGTTATTAGCGGGTGCCTGAAACTTCTATCAGTTTTGAATTTTTATCTTGTGCTTCTCTCCAAACTCTTAGTATGTGTAAATTGTAAATAGTATGTGTTTGATATTGTGTTGTAATGGGTTTCTAATTGTGGTGTTCAATATTGTGTGTTTAATGTACTGTGACGTATATAAATCCATGAAAAATGTAAATAATTATGCAATCACATTAAAATGATCCTCATGTAATCACTACATACAGTCATATAAATAGTAGGTGTTTGATATTGTGTTGTAATGTGTTTCTAATTGACATGTTAAATATTGTGTGTTAAATGTACTGTGACGTATATATATCCAAGAAAATTGTAAACAATTATGCAATCACATTAGGTAAAATGATCCTCATGTAATCACTACATACAGTCATGTACTGTTAAAAAAAGCAGTATAATTATATCTCGATGTGAAATCTTCGGTTCGCCCTGAAAAATTGGGTAATCAACTCTGATTGTAATTGTAAATCTCACAGTAACCGAAATAAATCGCAGCAGCTTGATCAGGGACCCGACGCTTCCTCTCAGACTCTGGTTGAGAGTCGGGAGGAGTGGATGTGGTCTACCCCTCGGGATTGCACTAACACTCTAAAGCGAAAGCTGAGTTCCCGAGGTGGTCATCGCTGTCATTGCTGTGACTATGTGCTTGTTTTTTCTACTACGCAAAGCGTCTTTTCATAGGTGGCTGTTCAAACAGGCGGAGGCCATGCTTTCGCCTTAGGCGCGGAAAATACTTCAGATACTCGGCTAATACTTAATAGTTTTATAAACTATCCCTTATAAACGTGCTGGAAAAGATCTCATCTACGAAGGTTTGGCTCTGTAGGTGGCGCTGTTACGCTGCAAACTCCGTAGTTAGTCTATTTTCTTAGCAATCTGTAGTTGAATGTTATTTTTACCGCTTCCTTTCCTCTTAGTATTTTAAACTATCCCAAGATCAGACCCTAATTTATCAAAGACGAGCTGCACACACTACCAAACGTTAACACAGTTGAATGAACTAAAAAAAAACTGGTCATTACACAGCATTCTTATATTTCAAATACAAACTAGTGATGTAATGAATAGTGATTTGGCCGAATAGCCAAATATCTAATATTCGGCCAAGTTTTAGGCCGAATACCGAATATTCGGCGGCCGAATACTGACTTTAATATAAATGACTTTTATTTTAATTGTTTAATTTTTTTTTTCAATTTTAAAATAAAAAATTAAATTAAGGACTAATTGAAATTAATTTTTTGTTTGAGTTTTCAAAAATCATAACAGCTGAATGTATTTTTTGTTATACTTTAAATGTCTTAAAAAATACTTTAAAGATAACATATGACTTTTAAAAATGTAAATAATAATTTAATTCATAGTTTTTTATTTAATCCATAGATAGTTCTAGTAATTTATATATATATACTATCTAAAATAGAACTCATTACCTCTGAAAAAATGAAACTTTTTTTATTTTAGTAAAATCCTTTCACCCCCTAAAAATAAGAACTTGCATGTGTCCTGTCTTTTTATATCCTTTTTCATGCAACTTAAACTTAGTAAATTTACACTCTGTATGTCAAAAAAAGGTTATTTTCTTAAAATATAATTATTCATTCCATTAAAATATTATATATTCTTTTCTGCTACCAAGATATACTCTTCTCTTTTCTTTCTCTCAAAATTAACAAGCTCCTCATAATACTTCCTCCACCCCATATTTCAGAATGAGATCTTTCTCTTATAATAATTAATGTATTTAGATATAATTTTTTAATATTGTTTGTCGAAAATATTTAAAATCATATTTTGTTTTGATTTTCTGGAGCATATGTAACCAAATATCTTAAAATATTCCGCCAAATATGCCACTATTCGGCTACAGGTATTCGGTCAAATGTCCCACTATTCGGCTACAGGTATTCGGTCAAATGTCCCACTATTCGGCTACAGGTATTCGGTCAAATGTCCCACTATTCGGCCACAGGTATTCGGCCGAATATCTGTTCAATATTTGGCCGGCCGAATATTCGGCAAAAGGGCCGAATACCGAATAGTGGCCGAATGTTCGTTACATCCCTAATACAAACAGTAATTTTCCTCCTTGTTTTTCAGACGTAAGCTATATTATAAAAAGGGACTTTCAACGCCAGAACGCAGTATAATAATGTTTGACGAATTTTTGTTTTCATTTGAACTTAAATACAATCTGAAAATGATGGTATACTCTTACATATTAAAAAAGATACATACTAGGGTTACATTCATTGTATGAAGCAATTAACTGAAATAAATTGTTCGCTTAAATATTTTTTAGCAACATTTTTGATATAACCTCTAATTAAATCTCTTAATTATAATTATACTTCTGAAAAAAAATCATGGTACTTTCGACTTCAATACTTAGGATAGTTGGAAGTGCTTGGTAAATAGAGTAACTTTATTTATCAAAGCAGCAATATACCAGCTGTAAAATTTGGTTAGTTGAAAGGATTTTGAACAAAAAAAAAACAGACTTGGTAGGCTTCTCATTACAGCCAATCAAATGTTTATTTAATCGCCTAACTCATCTAATCAAACTCTTGTAAGTAAGAACTCAGCAAGTTTTGTAACGTAGGTCACCGTAATTTGGCTAGAAACTTCTAATTTGAGCTTGAGCTTTGTGCTCTGTAAAAAAATACAGATCTTTCTTACAAGTAAAATGTAATATAATTACGAATTAAAATATACAATAACATCTTCCAAGTTACCCACGATTCCGAAAAACTTTCTTTATCTTTAGAAACCTCAAAAACAGTTATATTTTCGAAATTTAAAGAACCATCACAAACTATACAATATGAACTTTAAAACGTTTTCTGTTTACTTAAAAGCTGACAGATACAGATGTACAGGATGTGCTACAGATGTTACAAGTTTAAAATAAACATTTAATTTAAATTTCCTAGTACATTTGGTCTGCAAAACCGGCAGCCACCGTCAGGGAATATTTTCATTAATTGCCGTTTTATTCATTTCAAATGCGTCACTTCGTTTGAAATGGGAGAGTCTGTAATTCTTAGGGTAGCGGGAAGTAGTAGTAGCAGTACTCTGAATTAAATTTTCGTAGAAGAAAATATTTAATTGCCGTTCGATTCATTTTAATATGTCATTTTGTTTTAAGTGGGAAGTAGTAGAAGTAGCTTCGGATTAAACTTAAGTAGAGGAAAATTATAGTGTGTTTAAGTTTTCAGATTTATTTTCAAGATATTTAATCATATATTTGGGATATCGTAGGAAAGTGCGTCATTACATACTTGATTGATTTTACACAGAATTTCTATTGATTCTCTGATAATGGATGCGTAGTAATTGGATTCTGGGTATATTATTTTTGCTTGATCAAAATCCATTGTGATATTCTGATTAAAATTTAGGCGTGTCTGAGATGTGGATTGGCGTCAAAATTTTATATATGCTTTATGCTCTTTGATTCTTTCTTTGAGTCTATAACTTTGCTATAAAATGTAACAGATAGCAATGTCAGCAGTGCCAGCTTCACCAAAAGTGGTTCCCTTGTCAGTAGAGAAGAGATAAAAAAAAAATATTTTTTGAATTTTAACCCCGAGAATTGCATTTTTCCTTGATTAAATCATTTTACTTCAGGAAAACCATTTAATAATATGGCAAAATTATTTTAAAAGTTCAAATGGTAATCAGTCGTCTTTTTAACAGCATTTTATTAATAAACTAATTCACTTTTATATAACTAGCCTTTTGCACTCGAGGGCTCCGCTGCGGAGACATAATCTTTCTTTGCAAAATTTGTTTTTGGCACCAGTAATAAAGGAAAATAAAATGTACCTTATTTAATCAGAGCATTTTTGAAATTGTGTACTTGAACGAAACTTCTTTTAAAAAAGTGGTGCCGATCGAATAAAATTTGTGTAAGAGACGCCGAGCGCAAAGGGCTAGACGACAGTTCTTTAAATTAGAACTAATTTCATCCTTGCGCCAATATTTATGAACAAATTTTATTTTGCAGCTGCTGCTCCTAGATTCTTGCGGCTTGAGGAAGAATCTGCATACGCAGTTAGAGGCCACCCGGCGAGAGTTGAATTCTGGGTTTATGGTTATCCACAACCTACAATTAGTTGGTTCTTTAATAACGTGCCCGTAAGTAAAGTTTTTAAGTTTACAAGATCTTGAAAATAAAATTCCATTTTAACACAATAAATGAACAGTTTAACATAATAAATAAAATATGATTAATAACATTTAAGTGTTTTTGCATGTTTTCTTTATTGTAACTCAGCAGATATGTCTATTTCAGGTGGAGCGTGAAAAATACGACTTCTTGGAAGACAGGAATGGACAAGTGATCCTGTTCATTGTACGCATGGGAGATGATGATGTTGGAACATATACATGCAAAGCCGTCAACGAGCACGGAGAAGCACAAAGGAAAATCCAACTTATGATTGCCGGTAAAGTCGCATGTCTTACAACTTATCCAATCTACACAGAGTATCCCAAAATTTTGCGAACTGATCCTATAAACAAAAAATTAAGAGCTGAAATGAAAATTTTGACCTATGTTTATTCGAAATAATCCCCGCTAGACTGAACACACTTTTTACAATGAATGTATCAAAGCACTTCTGGAAGTCCGCCTAACCAAGCGTCAAATAGTCGGTCGCAGTCGCTTGAATGTCAAAATGCCGTTAAAGGTGGTCCCTTTTAGGTGCAATTTCGGAATGGGGAATAGGAAATAGTTACAGATGGATAAATCTGGAGAGTAAGGAGGATGGTTGAGCACGACAATTCTTTTGTAAGCCATAAACTCTTGCACTTTTTTTTATCATCATTCAGATAGTACGGGGGGGGGGGGCGACAAACTTTGAACAGACCTTCCTTTTTGAATTTTCCATCAGGATCCGATGAATTGTACTTTTACTGATACTTGTCATGTCCTCGATCAACCTGGCCGAAACACAACGGTGTTTTTTAGGATGTCACTCACTTTCATGATTTGTTCGTGTGACCGACCGCTTCTTTAGCAGCCGCTGTGCTCATCATCTTACTGACTCTGCCTTCCATTTTTAAACCTCTTGTACCATTCAAAAACAGTCGTCCGACTTAGTGCTTGGGCTCCGTAAACTTTTTTCAGCATTTGTTTCGGTAGCTGTTTTCTCAACAGCATGAGACATTCATTCGTTGTTTGACCTTCAGAAGCTGCAACATGATCACGTTACACTGTTACAACAAACTGGGTGCACTTAGCATCACACATCAGATAGATTTAAAAAAAAAAAAAAAAAAAAAAAAAAAAAAAATCAAAACGGTTAAACTTTTTAACTCAAAACGGTGATAAAATCGTATTAATAGACAAAGCTAAATAAGTGTCTTGGAGCGTAAATTCCTGCTCGTCGTGCTTCTTTATTTATTTTTGTTCATTATTTATTTAAAAAAAAACAGCATGTCTGTTATTTTTGAAAAAATTTTTGAGACAAAAGAAAGAAAATTTTTCGAAGGTTTGAACAATAAATATAATAAAATGCATCTGCAAGTAAATGCTACTTAATTTTAAAATTCAAATTCAATGCATACTAATTTATGAGTATTAACAAAACCAACCGCCGACCGTGAGCTATGATTATCTGGAAGCCGCTGTGGTCAATTGACCTATTAAGCTTGTCAATATCTTAAACTTATTGAATTTATTTATTTTTTATTTTTTGGTGGAACATTTTTCATGGGGTATTTCAAAGTGTATTCTTTTTTATATTTAACGAAATCCTTTAAGAATTTTTGGGACAGATTTCACTTCTGTGTATTTCTTCTAATGTAATGCCACAAAATTTTCTGTTTTTCTAGCTTGAAAAACATTTACTGCATTTTTTTAATTTTGCAATTAATCGTATATTTTGAGATGGTAGATAATCATGTAAGTATTTCGAATAATGTGAAGAGGCCATATCTAACCAAAAAATCATTTCGTCTTTTGATAAATGGAATAAAACATTATTTTTGCGATGCTCGTAATACATTTTGTCTTCCAAATTTGAAATCATTTGTTTTCAAAGGGGTCTTTAGAGACCCTTTGAAAACAAATATTTCATATTAGGTTTTCCAAACTAAAAAACTTTTGAGAAAAATTCTTCTTACGAATGACTTTGTGACTGTAATCACTTTGATATATTTATGGACTAGCTTAATGTATCATGCATTGTACCATCCACTGTTTAATCAATTGTATTAAAAATAAGTTTGCACTTTATAACAACACCAATGTAAAATTCTCAATCCTATTTATTATTAAGCAGAACCTCGATTATCCGAAGTAATTGAGACCGACCCTCTTTCGGAAAATCGACATTTTCGGATAATACAAAATGCTTCAATTTCAAGATTAAGGAGAAATATATGCAATATTTCTTATTATTGTAACAAGTGCTTAATAAAAATAAATTGATAGATAAGTAGAAACAAGAATAAATTTCCTGACTTTTTTAAATCAAGTACCTTTTACATATATCAAAAGGGTTTGAAAAAATGTTTTGTTTGCCGGAGTTTCGATTGCCTTTGCTTTGAAGCTCTATCACAGAGTTTTTTAATATTATTAGTTCACCAGTATCACAGTCTTTCTGCTGCTCCAACCAAGACAAACTTTTTGCAAAATATTCAAAAGCTTCAGAATTGCTAATTTCTTCGTTTTCTACGTTCCACTCCGCAGCTTAAGGGAGCTCAAGTTAAATTGAAAGGAACTTCAAGAAAGGGGATGGAAAATATTTATATGTACTCGTAGTTCGAAAAGGACCGCTTGAACGCAAGGAATATGATAATAAATAAAAAAAAGCTTTCAAAATAGATTTTGCACACAAGGAATGTAATAGTAATAATAATAATAATAATAAAAAGCTTTCAAAATAGATTTCGGTTAACCGAGAGTTTCGGTTAAAAGAGTTTCGGATAAAAGAGGTTCTACTGTATTTGTTTAAATAGAGTATCTAAAGGTTAAAAATACAGTTCTACCTAAATTTTTAACAACGAGCCGAAATAATACCGATAATTGTAAAAGTAAAATTAGAAAGCATATTACATCTTCGCAGCTACGTACTAGTGCTTATTTGAAATGTATAATAATCAATATTATAATATCAGTATTTTGTAAATTCTAAAGAAATTGATTTTCAAAAAAGCACAAATAACCGCGTTAAAATTAGTATGCAGTTATGAAATTGTTTAAAAGATGTTTCTGTTTCATCTTCAGCACAACGATGTCAACAAAGGAGAGTCTAAAAACATTAGAAGTAAGGGCACATAGTTATTGAAAAGACGTAAAGGGAAGCACTTGTATATGGGGTATTCTCACAATCTTATGACTTTCATGTCCCTGAATAATAATTTTTATTTTAATACACTTTTTTGTGTGTGTGTGTTTTTTTTTTTATTATTATTTCATATTCTGTGGAACATCCCATTGCATGATTGCACAACAATATTAACGAGATAAATAAGTTTTGGACGATGTTGGGGGTCCAAACACCTGGAAAACTCCTATACCGTCCCGTGTCCCTGGTCCTGATTTTTAAGTTTGGAGCTGTCTGGATAAAATTGTTTCAATAAAAATAATTCGATGTAATTTTTTTCTGAAACTGGAATTATTGTTTTATATAAATTTGTAGCTAAAAATTAACCTGCTCACATTTTGGGGTTGTTATTATTTTTTAAACTCTGTCCCTGGGTTTTAGATTCCTTACCATCCCTCTTCTAAAATTATGCAGAAAATCATTTCAGATGCAGCTACAGAATTTTTTTCAAGTTTTTTTGTCATGCAGAAGTATGCTAGAGAAATAATGCTGAAAATTCTTTGGCAGGAAATTTCTATAGATTTTAAATCAGTATTTAAATATCAATTTCAAGCATCGTGGCTTTATTGGTAGTTTCACCGTCCCCAAGGTTTATTCCTGCACTTTTTGAGGTAAATTTAAAAAAAAATTTAATTTAATCCAATGTTAACAACTGTTTCTAAAAATCAATGAACATCGTGGCTATCACTTAGTCTTAACAGGATTTTCCTAAAAATAGGTGGTAATTTTCCTTACCGTTCCATCCTTACCGTCCCTTTTTTTACCATTTCGTCCCTTTTTTCCAATACCATCCCCCTTTTTTACCTTACCGTCCCTTCTTTAACACCCCTTTAAGACAATATTATACAAAAATTCTGTGTTAAAAGTACTACATTGTTATTATTTCTTATTTGAATGTCCTGTGGGTACTATGAAAATTCATTATAAGTAAAAATTAGAAGAAAACAAAAAGTTATTGGGGTAAAATGGCAAGGAAAATTAAACTCGCATGTTTAACTTAAACCTCAGTTAAATAAAAAAAATTTCGCTGCTGACCATTTTTTCTTTATTTTGAATCATTAAGGCATTCGTCTATCAGATTAAAATGTTATTTTAGCAAGTTTAATTTAGTCAGATTTTTTTTCCAAAGGTCAAAAGATTGTGCGAATGCCCCATATATATATATATATAACAAAGAACAGGAAATTTTTGAAATATGTACTTCCTAATCGTGGTATAAGTAACTCCAAAGTGAGTACATTCTTTTGCCACTCTGGCCTTAACTTTAAACAAACACGCTGCTTCTGCTTTTTCTCAATTTTTCATCGAGGAAGAGTTCTCCAGATGACTTGAAACAGTTGTGTAATTTTTTGCTGGAGTCCTTCGTGCTTTTATACGTTATTTTCCTACATATTTGGGTATTTTGTATTTATCTTTACAATTAAAAAAACTTCTCCTTATTGAAGATGTTATGTTCTTTCAGAACCTCCCATATTCACGAAGCGCTTAGAACCGGTCACAGTGATGATTCGTAAAGGTGGCGAACTGAAGTGCAGGGTGATCGGAACTCCTTACCCAAAGATCAAGTGGTTCAAGGACTGGCAACCACTCGCCGAATCTAGCAGAATACACATCAAATGGGAAGAACCAGATTGCTGCACATTGGCTCTGAATGACTCTATTCTGAAAGATGGAGGTCTCTATTCATGCGCGGCAACTAACGTAGCTGGAACCTCAACTACATCTGCTATGTTCAATATTGAAGGTAAAGCATTCTTAAAAATTAATTATTGCTGTTTATATTCAATTTTCTTATAAAATATGAATGAAAAACGTAAAAAATAATTAGTAATTTTTTATCAATCACGGTGTGTCAAGTCAGTTCATATATGAACGTGAATTTCAAAACTTGCCTTATCCAAAATTAAAAAAATTATGTTTTCTCTATCAATCTATTCTATTGGTGAAGCTGCACCGAAAAAACACAACAATTTGAAAAAAAAAAAACTAGTTTTATCTCGTGTTTCTGCATTGCAAAATCATGGTTTACAATGAAAATCAATGGACGCAGTTAGAGGTTTTTCGCGATTTACCAAAATTAGATTTTTTGGATAAGGCGAGTTTTGAAACTCGCGCAATCATATATATATATATATATATATATATATATATATATACACTGGTGGACAAACGTTAAGGACGAGTCAAAAAATGCCGATTTTCAAGCGATAATTTTCACGCGAATACTCAAAAGGAAGTAATATAATTCGAATAATTACTATCCCTGCAGAACAGCTAGTCCATATAACATCTCATTTAGGTCACACATGGTCACAAGAGTCACAGTCACTACGGCAAAACAAAAAATAGGAAATTCCATACGTCTCTTTTATGAGTCTCAAATGACTACTATATGTGACTCCACTGACAAGTCACTGTGAGTGCTGCTTTGTGGCGAGTCACCAGGTGACTTTACAATGTCGTTTCATTGAGACTCTCGTGTGACTCTCATCTGGAGACTCAATTTCAAAGTCATTGTGAACATTGCATTATGATAAATCACCAAATAATATCTCATTAAATTCATATGGTGACTTTGCACAGTGGTGACTTCACAGTAGGGTCTCTGTCACCATTTGACAAAGTCATGTGACTTTAATGTGACATTATTTGGTGATTTATCATAATGCAACGTTCACAATGACTTTGAAATTGAGTCTCCAGATGAGAGTCACACGAGAGTCTCAATGAAACGACATTGTAAAGTCACCTGGTAACTCGCCACAAAGCAGCAGTCACAGTGACCTGTCAGTGGAGTCACATCTAGTAATCCTTTGAGACTCATAAAAGAGACGTATGGAATTTCCAATTTTTGTTTCGCCGTAGTGACTGTGACTCTTGTGACCATGTGTGACCTGAATGAGATGTTATATGGACTAGCTGTTCTGCAGGGATAGTAATTATTCGAATTATATTACTTCCTTTTAAGTATTCGTGTGAAAATTATCGCTTGAAAATCGCTTGAAAATTGGCATTTTGTGACTGGTCCTTAAGTTTTGTCCACCAGTGTGTATATATATATCATATTATCATCTGCAGATTGGTTTTAGAGAATTAAGTTTCATATTTTGTACTTCCCAAATTCTAAAGACCCCGCAATCTCTAGAATAAAATAAATACAGAATCACAATGGATACCCAAGCTGCACTAAGATTTGGATTGGGGAAATTTTGACTGGTTGTGAACGCCCGAACCATTATTGAAGCATGTTGGCAACCGTGTATTGAAAGGAAAAAGTATTATTTCTTGCAGTAATTTCTTATGATACATTTTACTCGAAAATGAGAAAGAGAAACAATTTCATATGTGAGCATATAGTCTAACAAAGTGAAAAGCGAAATCGTGCGTCATGTTATATAGTCCAGGCAATGGAGACCGTATAGGGTCTCTACCTAGCAAAATTCATGGTAGTTCTGGAAAAAGGCTTACTATACGTTTTTTGTGTCGCTGAATCCGAATTTGTAACTTCCCACCAAAATTTCCCCCCGGCAACCTCCCCAAATTTTGGTAAAAAGCCCCCCCCCCCCCAAAAAAAAGGTTTTTATTGAGAAAATCAATTGTTTTATTGTTTTAGTGGAAAAGTATCTAGAAATTCAGAAAGTATACAAAATTTCCAACAAATTAGATATATGACATTATGACTTAGGATGAAGGGGAAGGGGGAATTTGCCTCAAAACATGAGCGCGGTGCTGCGTAAACTAAGTTGCGCAATTCCACTTAACCACTCCCACGTTTACATTCGCCCTCCCATCTCCCCTCCGAACTTTCTCTATAAGGTTTATTTTAAGTTTTTTGGGTCACTGAATATGAATTTTTAACTTCCCCCAAAATTTTCCCCCCCGAACGCCCCCCCCCCAAATACTTAAATTTCTTATTGTTTTAGGGGAAAAGCATTATGAAATTCAGAAACTAGACAAAATTTGCAACAAATAGGATATATGACATTATGACGTAAGATGAACGGGGAGGGGGAGGGCTGCCTTGCAAATTTTGCAAGGAAAGGTGGTGTTGCCGTAGCGGCGACAACGGATTTTTTCACTTACCTTACTATGTCGTCGCAGCAGCAACAACGGAGTTTTTACCTTACCTTGGCATGTCGCCGCAGCCTCGGCAACGGATTACAAACGGTTAATATTATGTTTTATTTTAAATTAAGCTACTGTTGATATACTCTATTACATTGTAAATAATTTGTTGGATAATCTTAAAACTTAAAGATTTGTGCATCAGAAATTTACTAGGCCCACTACTGGAGCATAGAGGTAGGTAACGTTTTTTATTTTTCATTTTTTTCGACGAATATATTATGAAACTTTGAATGTTCATTCTGATAAATGAAGATTAGGACTAGGCTAAAAATTATATATATCTTTTGGAATTCATTAACACTTTAATGATAATTATATAAATGTCCTTAAGTGACCCATTATGGGTGCGTTTACCTTAATTAAATAATTAAAAAAATTATTAATAATCTTCTTTTTCTTTTTCTTCTTTCAGAGGTTGAAGATGACTATCTCCTTCACTCTTATCAGAGACCTCCTATGGTCAAGCCGAGCAGCAGACCCTTCGAAGATTTCTATGACATTGGAGACGAGCTTGGCAGGTACAACAGCACAAATTCAAGCTTTCAGATACATGTTTTTTAGTATTTGCTGTCGTGCGATTTCAAATAAACAATAATCTCTTTTATAATATCTTCTAATAGTAGACTTTCTATCTGGATATTTGTTAACTTGTGGATAAGTATTTTCATTTTTCATTGCCTTGTTATTTAAGCTTATATCAAGTTTTATATTGGATGAAGTTATTTTTCAATCTATTTATATAATACTCTAAAGTGACGATTCTGGCTCTGACTCATCCTCGAAAAAAGCAACTCATCGCGGCCATGTTAAGCATAAGTATTCAAGAGGCTGTAAGTTTGCCGATTGTTCAACATATGGAAATATAAACATAATCTGCTTTGTATCATATCTATCCTTCTTTATTTTCTCAAAAACTTTCAAAAACTATCCAATTATAATGTTTTAAGTTATAAATTAAAAATAACAGATAACCAGCTATTATAAGCAACGGATAACCAGATATAAACAAACGAAGACTGTGGCCATGTAGAACTGTGAATTTCAAATCTAGAAACAAATGAACGACTCTTACAGCGTTCCATAAAAAAATTGGGTTAATATATGATTCTGCTATAAAAAAAATTTTAAAAGCATATTAAAGCCTTTAAATATTTTGAAATGAGTTTTTCACTTTTACATACCAACTCATGATTTTGTGAAAAAATGGAGTTAATTGTCCAGAAGTACAATGTGTATTCGCTACACTAGCGCCCTCGGCCTGGGCTTAACAGAAAATTCCGTCTATTTTTAAACATTGTATTTGCGCCATCTAACGGCAATCAATATAAATGAAAGAACTTTTGACTGAAATTTGAGTTTTTTAGTAAAAAAATGCAGGACTTAATGATGTAATTCGAAATAAATTTTTAAAAGATTCGTTTATATAATTTTATAATTTCATAATAATATTATTATTATGATTTCTTTGACAGAATTTTAATTTAGTTTTATTAATTTTTAAGAGCTTAACATTTATCTCCTTTTTTTTTTTTTTTTTTTTTTTTATTTATTTTTTTTTTTACATTAAAAATGAGCTTTTTTCCCCCTAGATGTAATTGAAGTTTAAGATGTTATCATGATAGCATTAGTATGGCTGAAAATTATTTTATCACTAATTAAATTACAATTTTGTTTTCACTCTAAAGTTATGTTCAATGTTATGTTAAAAATCGAAAGTTTATCTGCAGTGATATAATTAATATATGTAGTACATAACATGGTATTGTATTATTTCTTACATTTTAATTGCAGTTCATATGAAAGATAAATTATATTTAAAATGCAAGCGAATTTCAAGTGAATATAAGCTATGTTCTTAAAAATTGATGAAATTAAATTAAAATTTTACGAAAGAAATAATAGGTAACTTTTGGTTTTATTCATACCGAGTGAAATTTTAAAGTTATATAGCTAAAGCTTTTAAAAATTTATCTTGAATTAAATCAATGCGTCCTGCATATTTTCTATTTTTTTAAAAAACTAAAAATTTAACAAAAAGTTGCTTTGTTTATATTAATTGAGGATAAATGGCGTCAAATCCATATTTAGAAATGAAATGTAAAGCTCCATAGATGAGTAAGCCCACAGAGTCCTAATACAATATCTCTATCTCTTAACTCCATGCCTTGATCCACCCCTAATGGAAAGCTGTTTATTGAGCCATTCATTATTGAAATTCGTTCATTTTTTTTTATTAAAAAAAAACCTTTAACGCATTGGGTATTTAATTTTAATGTTTTGTAAAATTTTCAGAAATTGTGTTTCACTTTGCTAATTATTATTATTGCTGCAATTTAAATACTGCTGTTTGTTTTGTCCAATTGTTGAACTATTTCAGAAATTTAATATCGAGCAAAAAATTACCCTCATCATTTGTATTTGAAGAAATTATTTATCATTTTTTAAATGTACTTTTCTTCAATACAAACCATTCAATAATAAAATTTTCATTCTGTTTGTTTGTGTGAAGTTTTATGAAAATTAAACCCAGATCAACATTCCGTTATTTTTTATTGGGTTATACACTAGTCTGATATAAAGTCATATAGATAACTTCACATAAGGTCTTTGCAAGAGTACTAAATTTTGAGTAGTATTCGAAATATCCTTTGAATACTAAAAATTTAGAAGATTCACAAAAGATGCAGGATTTTTTTTCTTTTAAACATAAGGGAAACACTTCTACGCTTTTAAAAATTTTGCTTTGGATTGAACCAACTTTTGGTGCTGCATTAACTGCAATCATAAGATGTTAAAATCTCGTTCCAACGTTTGGAGCTCCGGTTGAAACATAACTCCAAATATTGGAGTGAGGTTTCACCAACTTATGGTTTCAATTACTGCAGTACCAAAATTTGGTTCTAACCAGACAAAAATTTTAACAATGTAGTTAGAAATAGGGCAGAAAATTTATTTCTGAAAGGCTGACTGACTCAATTATCCTATGACAGAGTTTTTCAACATGTTTATCTGACGACAAACTCGAATGCATAGTTACACTTTCGTCTCACACTTTAGTGCACAATTTTATTATCATGGTACACTTAAATTATGGTGATAAAAAAGTATGAAATGATTATACTTTTTTGCAATTCACTCATAAGCACAAACAAAGTGCGCTGTTACAGCCATTAAAAACACAATGGTTTATTATGAATTCTATTTAAAAAATAAAAACATTCTTAAAAACTTATTTTTTATTTTTCTCTTTATTATATATTACATATTTATGAGGTAACAGAGATCGACATTTTTAGATGCTTTGCAAGATAGAACGTTTAAATAGGAGTATTAGTGAATTCTGCATCAGGAATTGTAGGTATGTTGAAATTTCTATGAAGTTTGTGTAAAATAGACCCAAAGTTTGCGAAATTTGTTCAAAATTTTATTTATTAAATTTACTCCACTGTTAAAATTTTTTAACATGGCTGATTTAACTTTTGGTGCTGCCATAGATGCAACCATAAGATGGTTAAATTTCGTTCAACATTTGGAGCTATGGTTTAGATAGAGTATCTGTGTTTTGACAAGTCCAGATTATTTTTTTTAGTTTTTTATTAATTATACGTTAAAAAAGTATGCATGCTAAAACAAATTTAGCAAGATTAAAAAATATAATTTAAATGTGCTACAATTTAATGCTAACATATCTTTATGTTTTGATACCATGCAGACCTATTTCTGATTGACCATTTGTGATGAGGATAAATGGGACTTTAGTAATACTCATATATTCAAGAAATTTATTGGTCTTGAATAATTTAATAATGTAATTTATTAATTCAATTTAATAAATGTATAATGAAATTAATTATTCATTCACACAGGAAAAAAACTTCTGATTTTAGTAACATACTGGGCGCTTTGTTCCCAACGAGCTATGCTCGTGAACCTTCATCGTCCAGAACTCGCAGGCACTAAATGCAGCGTAATTTGCTCTGTTTTAAAAAAATTACCCGATTAGGGTAGATTTAATGATATTATCACGACCAGCGGCGATTTTTCGTAATTGGGTTACCTATCATTTCCCTTTGACTGAGGAGAATTTTCGATTCCAAAAGATGGAGTTTGTGGATTACTAATAGTCCAGAAAAGGAAGTGATAGACTTTGCCTGTGTATAAAAACAGCTAAAGAAAAGAGCAATACTAAATCTGTAGGGTCAAGTAGAAAGAAGCAGGTTATAGCAGAAAACGAAGACGATTTCAGAGACGAAGTATATAAGATCGATATACTTCATGAAATTTCAATAAAACTTCCTTCAGATTAATAAATAAGAGCGCAATTTGTATGATCAAGAACATTCAGGAAATGAAATTTGCACTTATTAAGTTACTAGAGGAAATTTTTTTAAATTACCAGATGAAATTTTTTTCTGTTATATTATTAGCGACACGAATTCGAGAGGAAGAGTACAAAATTCAATAATATCTCCATAAAAAGGAAAATAGCAGCCGTTTCAGACGTGTTGGTGTTGCTTTTGTTTATGACGGCCGATTATCTACACGGGGAATATAAGCCCGAGGGGGGTCGTTCTCTCTGGGTGTCTTTTTAAGGGAGCCTAATCCATAATTTCGCACGGTTCGAAGGGAACCACGGAAAACGATTAGACCGACGAGCGCGAATGGGTTCGAACAAGGACCCTCCCATCTACCTGGTTTGAGAGCCGAATCTCTCAGCCATTGGGTGGGGCTTCCAGACGTTACGCAGATTCAAGATTTTAATTTGGAAGATTTTGCTAGAAAATTACCTAATTCATGAATGATTGGTCGAACTCCAAAAGTACAATATTATCATTAGTTTGAATTTGAATTTAAAAACTAGAATATAAAATAGCTGGGTCCAAATGCGAATTAATCCTATTTAATTTTCAGACAAAGTGAACCATATAAAAAGTTATTAAATTTTAAAATGTTATGTAAATCTGAAAATTAATAAATATGTTCATATTATTTTGTACTGCTATTTAGTGTTTGTTGCAATTAATATTAAAGTATTTAAATCTTGCTTGTTTTCTTAAATTTGAGTTCGAATGAAAAATGTCCATTCATCTTCATGCTCCCCTTCTGTATTAAATGCATTAAAACCTCGAAATAAACATACACTAAATTGTACTTCGTTATGCTAAATCTCATAATGGCGTAGTTTAAGTATCATGCGTTAAAAAAATGCTTCAATTATACTGTAAAATTTTGATAAAATGTGAAGTAATAATATTTTTGCGGCATATTTGTTACCTTTTCAAGTTGAAAACTCTTGTCCTATGGCTTATTTAATGTTTTTCTCGAGTAAAAGTTTGAGAATAATTAGAGCCTTAAAGCACAGGACATCAGCAAATAGTTTTATAAAGTACTTTTACATGAAGAAACCGCAGTTTTTCTGTTATATTTGCTAAGGATTGACATGTTCTATTTTTTTCAATTCGTCAGACGAAGTCATTTTTTGTAATAACATAGGCGTGCGTTGCATAATATTTGCTGTCTTACAGGGGCACCCAAGGAATCACTTACCACGTCGTGGAGAGGAAAACTGGAAGAAGTCTCGCAGCAAAGAGTATGCATGGCGCTGGAGATTTCATGGACTATATGAAAGCAGAGATGGATATCATGAATCAGTTGTGCCATCCAAGACTCGTAAGATTGTGGGATGCACACGAAGCAAAATCATCCCTGACTCTTGCGATGGACATGTATCCTTCTGTCTGAAATATATTTATTCCCATTGTCAAAATGTGTTGAGTCTGATGATAATATGTCGAAAGAGACAGGTCGCGATATTGTCACCTATCTCGGTTATCACGTGTTCAAGATAGGCGGATTTCCAACAATTGTTGAACTGGCCTGTGATCAAGGTTGGCTGAAAAGTAGCCGAGATCGATGTAGTATGGTGGTCTGTCTCTTTCGTTGGCATACGAGTACATACAAATACATATGTGTGTGTATGTGTGTGTGTGTGTCTATCAGTGTACAACAACGTATTTTACAGAGTTCGTACGAGTGCTTGAATTTCCAAACTAAGAAATTCTTCGGTACCAGTATTTTCGAATCGAAAATCTCTCCTTAAATAAGGCGAAATTTCGTCGGTTTAAACTAGATTTATTTTTCTGTAAAAAAATTCTGGTATTTGCCCTTGAAAATAACGGTACCCGTACGAACCCTGTTTTACAATGAAACAGAAAGTAGTTTTAATTTGTTTTATCCATCATGTAAAATCTTATAAAAACGGAAAGATTTTTGTTTTCGTTTTTTATTCTGTAATTTTTTTATTTATATTCTCAAGACTACATTTTTCTGGTTTATTGTAAGATAAAAAAAAATCCTGAAAGTAAAATGAAATTACGCTAACAAATAAATAACTAAAATCACGGAAAAAAACTGACCTTTTGATAATGCATGATAGCTCAAACAAGGCTTCAAAAAATAATTTAGCAATAACAGAATTTTTTTTTTAAATTGATAAAACTTTTATGAGCTACATACGACATGTATGCTCTTGAAAAACAAAATAGATTTTAAAGCAACATAATATACCTGGCTGTACAAACTATCACCTCATCGAGTTGACGGCTGAAATTCCAGAATAAGTTAAAACTCGATTCGCATATTAAAATTCTGCTGATCTGCCAAGTCATATCTTGGTGGAAAACACCTGCAAACCCGATTTTAGTGGTTGTTCAGTAGATTTATCATTGTGTTTTCCTGAACCCAAAGGTATGAAAACATGGAGGACTCGGAGCCGGAAATCATAATGATAAACCTACAGATCAACTACTAAAATCAGGTCTGCAGGTGGTTTCCATCAAGATAGTAATTGGCAAACCAGTTGCATTTTAATATGCTACTTGAGTTCTGTCAAAGGTTGAAATTTCAGCTGTCTACTCGATGAGATGATGGTCTGTGGAGCCGCCTACCACTGTATAATTATGTCTCACTGTAAAAAGAAAAAAAAACGGACTAATATACGGAAATTGTACTGGCAATCGAGACTCCAGTACTATTTCCGTATTTTAACGGAAATTTCCCCCGTAAAATCCAGTAAAAACGGACATTTTCTGTAATTTACGGGGGAAATTTTCCCGTTAAAATACGGAAATAATACTGGCGTCTCGATTTCCAGTAGAATTTCCGTTTTTTTTAACAGTGGTCATAACATTCCAAATTCAGACACTTTACTCACGGACGAGTCATACTGTCTGCAAAACCATACGAAAAGGTGGGATGATAAAGGTGGTAAGTGACACAATCATCATTTTGAGAAAATGTGCTGTAAAGTTCCTAATATCTGTGTGCGTTTATTGTCAAATGTCTCCTTTATCAATTGAAATTTCTGTGAGTATTAGGTTTTTTCAAATTGTAAAAATAGTAATCAAATTTAACAGATGGTAGAAGACCATTGATTATCTTCAATCATATCATTAACTCAATTTTTTTTTTCACATCTAAGCTCTGTATCATCTGAGCTCTGCATACATAGAATTTAATTGCTTCATTTTGTTACACTAAGAGAATAATCTAAAAACCACCGAAACTTAAACAGTTATTTCGACTCCTTGAAACGTTTGAAACTTTTCTCATATTGCAAGAAAAATATGAAATAGGTAGGTAAAAATAGGCAATATAGTTTAAATTTTTGTCTAAACCATCAAGATTTTGTGAAACTTATTTTTTCCCAGGCTGCATTTTCTTTAAAGGCATTCGTTCTGAAATCCAAACTGGCTACTTTCTGACACATTCCTGAAGTCATTTTTATTCGTAAGCGCAAAAAACTTTACAGATATTCTTATTAAGAAATTATGAAATCAATTAGCGTTTTGTATTTTTCGATAAAGACAAAGGATATTTCGGAAAATTATGTCAAAGTGGTGTGATCTGAACCGAATTTCCGGTCACGACACTCCGAGAGGCAGCAGGCTCTTTTCCGACAATTTATACTTAATTAACACGAACTTTCTAGTAATGTATTAACGCGGTAACGAATCCTAACACAATATCAATGTAATATATTATATTAAGTTAAATAACGCCCATCCTTATACACACATTGCATCATGATCTGATGAACTCTATCGGTGACTTGTAATAAATCAACTTTAGAACATTACTTTCCTTAACTGTATACAGGTGTGGAGGAGGGGAATTATTACCAAATATAATTCACCAGGGAAAGCTGACGGAAACTACTGTAGCTCATTACATTAAACAAATTTTAGAAGGTCTGCAACACATGCACGAAAAGAACATAGCGCATCTTGGCCTAACAGTAAGTATAAATATTATTAACATCATTTCATTTAACCTTCCTACCCTGGATGGGTCTAATCGACCCATTTGTATAATTCATTTCATTCGATTTGAACCAGAATTTTTTTCGTAAAGTAAGATAAATAAAAGGCACCGACATATAATATAAATAAATACATTAAATAGTTTCTAAAGAAAATTCTGGTGTGAAATGTTTTTATTATGGTTGAGTAAAATTTCAACAGGGTAGGAAGATGAAAATAATAATAAATAATAATAAAAATTGCTAAAAAATGTTTCATTTAAAAATTGATTTCGAATCTAGCGGAGGAATTTTTCAAATGATATTAAGATAAAATACGTATGATAATAGGCATATTAGATATAGGCGTATACAGAAATCCTTTTCTTCATGTAAAATAAACATATTTTTGATCCAGAAAATGTATCTTGTAAAACCATTATTGGCTCCATATGGTACTTATTTGATTTCATATTTTAAATAAAATATCTGGTTTAAAATATGTTTACTTGACTTGAAAAGAAAATGGAAGCCTGGAAGATATGGGCCATAAATGATTCCTGTGAAAGGAAATCATATGTTTGAAGGAACCTTTGAAAGGAATATACGCATGTCGTACTATACTGAGAATGTTTCGTCAAAATAATTTTAATAAGAAGAAGAAACAGTATTTTTTCTCAGAAAATGGAGCCGAACATAATATCTTATCATTCTTTAAAGTTAATTTAAAAATAAATTAATCGATCTATGTAATATGTTTAATTTAAAATATCTCTTTTTAGAATTTTGTTTTAAAATTAAAATGATTTGAGATTAACATTGACGCGATTTCTTTATGTTTCAGATTGGAGACGTTTTGTTAACTCGCTTGAATTGCGATAACATCAAGCTTGCTGATTTCGGACTTGCAACTCGCCTGTATCCCGGACGAGATTTCATTCAAGAATACGGTCATCCAGAATTCGTGGCTCCCGAGATTTCCAACAAACAACCTGTCACTTTGGCTGCTGACATGTGGTAAGTTTTTGAGTCGAATTTCATTTATCATACATCATGGAGTTTCCTTTGTTTCTGGTTATAAGCTTCATTAATGCGAGTTGTTTACAGGATTAGAATGTTTACAATGCAATGTTACAACTAAACATTACATATCTTCGTATATGAGAAACTTGAAAAGGGATCTGTTTGTATAAAACTGCTTGGGTGCTTTTAGAATGAATGTACTTTTATTCGATGTGTATTTTAGAATCACAACAAACGAAACTAGTCAACATTCATACAGTAAAATTCTAAAAATCAACATAATATAATAAGCAGTTTACTATTTACCACAGACACTCAAAGTATAACTTCTCAATTCGCAGGCGTGCTTTAACTAGCTTGGGAATTCTATTCACGTAACAAATGAAATTACTCTATGTATACCTCTAAAACAGTGGTTCCCAATTTGGGGCGTACGCCCTACAGGGGGCAATTTCAGATTTCTTATAAACAATTTTTCTGCATCTGTTTTTAATTGAAAGTAGTGTCGTGGTTTAAAAATAACTGAATAAAAATTAAATTCCGAAGAGCTCCCATTTAAAAGTTCAAATAAACTGACACCGGAATAATTATGCAAATTTCTTTAGATATTTTGACACTTATATATTTTTAAAAAATGTTAATTTTTCTGGTTTTAGTATTGTTTTAATAGAACACATCTTATTTTTAGTATTTATTTTAACGAAAACTTGTACATTTGTTCATAGTGCATTATGCCCCATGAAGGATCATGAATTTAGATATGCTTAAGGTGGAGCGCGGCCAAAAAAAGGTTGGGAACCACTGCTCTAGAAGATTTAATAATCAGAAAATGCTTATGAAGTAATCAGGGAAAAAAGTGACGAATAATTTCAATATATAGGTTATTAATGGGAACATGTCTTTAAATACTATAATTTTCCCAATAAAGGTTTGACACTGTTTGGTTGAATAAGAGCTATAATGTCTAAAAGCAATATCTAATTGTATTTCAGAGTTTTGTTTCTTGTAATTACATAAAAACCTATACGAGTTTTTCTTTTATATCATACAACATTTCTTTTGCTGCTTTAATATTGCTACAAAGCAATTTTCAAACTTTCTGATGATTTCACTTTGTTATGTGCTTGTTATTTGTTATCTATTAAAAAAACTTTTTATATGAAAATATTCAATTATGATGAAAATAGTAATTACTTGTATTCTTCCTTTTTCAGGTCTGTCGGTATCATAGCTTATATCCTGTGAGTCCTTATGTTAGCTTTTCTATTTTTAAATGTTATTTTGAAATATACTTGTTATTCAAATTTGTAGGAAAAGTATATCATTAATTTATACACTAAAACCTGTTAAGATGCAATCACAAACGCAGGAAAAAATTTCGCTTTAGACAGATTTCTGTCTTCCCAGGAAAACCGTTTGTTACAAATGTGTATATTATTTTTCGCCGTAACAATGACATTTTTCTTTTGACGCAGGTTCTTTTTATAGGCATATTCCATTTTGATATGTATTACTGTATATTAATTGTGATTAAAAGTATCCAGCGAAGAAATATTAATTCTTGAAAATAAATAAATGAAAGAGCAAAAAATTTTGAAAAAAGTAAAAGGAAGAAAGCTATAACCTCAGTACGTTTTTGATAGCGAGTACTAATTTTGGGGAAATTGTTACATTTAAATTAACATACCAAGTGATATTATGTATTTAACTTCAATTTGTTGTTAAAAGACATCACCATGCTTCTTAGAAGTGCCAGTCAGAGCACAAACATTAAATAGTTATCTGTTGTTACAATTGGATACAAAATTTTGTATAATTTGGATACCTGTTAATTATTTACGGACTTCGCCGATATTAAAGCAGACAATGTTCTTTGCAATAAAACCACTTTTGTTTCAATTTACATAAACGTAAATATTGTTATATATCGTAGAGTTTTATTTCCATAAATTGTACTCACACGCACTTTCAGGGAAAAAAGGTTACAATTTATGTCAGAGTGTCATATTTATGTCACAGAAATGTGCCTAAAATGTATATAAATGAGATTAAAAGACGAAATAAGAGGAGGAAATACTAGGTTGCACGCTGCCACTATCCGGCTATTGTTGCGAGCCTGTTCGTTAATTTTCTGTAATAAAATTAAATACATTTTACGATAATAGTATATTCTGTTGAAGGCAATGTTTCTAGTTTGATGCTTTTTAAAGAAATGATATTTCAGGCAATTTATCTAACATACGCCTTCACTAGTTTTCATCAAATCTCACAGGATTTCCCTGTAATAACGTGTTGATTCTAATGACATTTCCTTCTAGTCCGATGCGCATCGTTATAGATGCACGGTTAAAAATTTGTTTCAACATTTCACCAAAACAAGAAGGCAAAAAAGTTGCCACTATAAAATGATAAAACCTAGTTCCAACAGTTGGTACTCCGGTTCAAACATAAACTTGTGTAGGTTGAACCATGAGTTGATAAAATTTTTAATCATGAACTTGTAAAATATAAAGGAACAAACTTGCTACACCTATTTTTACAAATGAGGGCTGATCCGTTAATCAGACCAGTACCTCTTTTTAAAGTGAAACGCGACACACTACAGACATCCGAGCCTATAGCAAGGTTAGAATCAGATAGCTATCGAATTATAGGCAAAATTTTAACCACTAGATATGTTGCCGGATAATAACGTCGTGCTCTAAAGCAGCATACTCAAGATGAATAGAATGCATTTGTCGCTGACTGGTCATATTACTATATAATGAGAAGAGTTAAACCATTATTAAATTTTCAGGATAATAGGAGTTTTCAAATATCATGTGAACCATGTTTTGGTGCATTTGATTTGTTTCCCATCAAACGGTTGAGCATGAGCAGAAATATTTTACAGTATACATTATTTTGTATGTGCATTTGGAAAATATGAAGATGTGTTTTTATTTTATAAAGATGTGTTTGCTCAGTAACATTATTTTGTTTTTACCTAGACTCGTGGGTGATTCTCCTTTCCTCAGAGAAAATGACAGGGAAACACTGAAAGAAGTTCAAAAGGGAAAAGCTGACTTCTACCATGAAGGATTTGCTGTCTTATCGGACGAAGCCCGAGATTTTGTCCAGCAACTTCTTCACACGGACCCCACGTAAGCCTAAATTTACCCGAATAACAAACTTTTATTATCGAAAAATGGTATTTTTTTTATAAATGTTGGACACATTTTCTCGTTTTTATAGGTAAAGTATTTAAAAATATATCAGAATATGTAATGTGCTCCATTTCAGCTGACGCTGCTGTAATGCAATATAGACACTAATCATATAACATTTAAGTCAAAAAATTTTTGAATGGAGGAAAATGATTTTTTAAGCTCATTCTGAAATTTATACTTCGGTGAAATGATTTATTCACAACTAAATGTTCTCTGAAACTTTATGAAAATCACTTTACTAATGATAGACTTGAATCATCAAATATAGTTGACGCGAATGAAATCTACCTTGTTGCTTCGTTCAGGCTCACAACTATATTTTAAATACTTTTTGATCACCCATGCTTACGCAGCATTACCTATTTCCTTTAAAATGTCTTCTTAACGAAACTTATGCTTCGAATATTAGACTTCTGTACGAAAGGCCCATTCATTCGTAATCTTTATATTAGCTAAGATAATCATCCCATATTCATGCTGGATTTCACATCAGTCGAATAACTTTACAAATCAACCTCCTTTTTTATATTTATCCATTAATCATTTAGCTTTTTATAGAACTTTTTCTTGAATGTGCGTCTTTCAATAACCTGGATTTGCGCATCTAGATAGGTGGATCACGTGACCCTGATGCCATCGCAAATAGACCCGCACTGTAAATGCAAATGTCTCAGTTCAGACAAAAAAAAAGTGGAATGGATAGTTCAATTTTAAGACACAAAAAAAGTTTTTTTTTTTTTTTCAGACGCTTTTTACGCCAAATACCACATTATTTCAAACACTTAGCGTATGAAATTCCGCCATTTTTTACCTCTTATTTTTGACAATAAATAGGCAGCCAATTTTACTATATTTTTTGCCGCATTATACGCAGTCATGATTGACCCCATTGAATCATCCTTGATAAACGATAAAAAACAAACAAACCATAAAGCAGGTTTGGAAGCAGGACCTACTTAAAGCATGGGAAAAGTAGGCCGTGCCACTGTCTCCCTGATTTTAGGTATCCCTGAATTTGGTGTGTATTTTTCATAGAAATTCCACACCAAAAAAGAACTGGTAGACATAGACAGATACGAACCATATCTGTATGCGTCCATCTTTTCCTGTACATAGAAAAAAGTCTGTATATGTCAGTTTTTTTTCAGTACATACAGATATTTCTCGTACATACAGAAATATTCTGGCAAATTTTGTTGCCTGAATTGTCCTGTATACACATAAAAGAGTTTCCAACAAGCGCTACATAATTACTTATTCTGTATTAGCTGATATTTTAAATCTGTGTAGGCCTTGTACTGATTATAGTCAATATTTTGAACTTTTAAGGTAAGATAAGATTAAAAACAAAAAAATATGTTATCTAAATATATATTTGTGTATTCATATATGTATTCGAAGGCATCTAATATTTTTTTGTGATAGTATAGGAAATTCCCCGACCCCAAAATAAATTCAAGGCAAGGGAGCTGATACTCTTTTGTCATCCCCTTTATATGCTGTCACAAAAGAAATAAACACATTCGGGGCTTTAAAATACATAAATGAACCTATAAATATTTCTTCGATAAATATGTTTTATCTTTATCCTCATTATCTTAAAAAACAATTAATATTGAATATAATTAGTACAAGGTCGAAATAAATCTAAAATATCAGCTTTACAAAAATTGATGCATTCTCTGATGGTGTTAGCATATATAAATTCTAAAAAATAACCACCTAAAAAAACAAAAATTCTGGTATAAAAAGTTGCCAAAAAATTCCGTATGTAACAAGAAATATTTGTACATAACATACAGAAAAATCTGTATACCTCCATTTTTTTCTCTATATAGAAAAAAGTCTGTATGTGTCAATTTTTTTCTGTACATACAGATATTTCTCGTACATACATAAATATTCTGGCAACTTTTGCTGCCTGAATTGTCCTGCATACACATAAAAAGTTTGCCAAGAAGCGCTACATTATTTTGTGTTCTGTATTAGCTGCAGAAGCTACAGCTGTTTGATGCTGAATTTTACTCTCAATCACGGTATCATAGTTTATAACAAATTTATTTTACATTGCCTAATGCATATAGAAAAATATATTACAGTTCCTATACCTTTTTACAAGAAAAACAAAAAATTTTAAGTACATATTCCTTATAGTAGTAAGTGTATTTCTTATCATATCATTTATACTAACATATGCTGCCAAATTCCATATATTTAATGATTTTTTTAAATTATGTTTATTTAAAAATATACTTATTTGTTTTGAAAATTAATTGTTTTTCAACCTTTAAAAATAAAATATTTCTGCCAATATGAGAATTAAAGTATTAGAAATGCCTAATTTAAACTATACAGTCCTGTCGTTATTGAAATTTACTATAAAATTTTCAGTTTGAAAATGAAGTGCGTAACATTTATAGTTTGTTTACAAGGAAGCAGAAAAGAAGTATGTTACATTAAGGTATATGAGAAAAAATCGTTTGCGGTATGTTTAACTGATCTTATGATATTTCAAACATATTGATATTGGTATGCATCACTGGGGTAGACTGAAACGTGCTTTCTCTGGGGTATAGAATTAGCAGCGTTTATTAGTTAGGTTACAGGGACATACAAAAGAATAGCATTACTTAATGATCTATGGGGGGGAAAGTTTCCGTGCATTTTAATGATGTTAATAAAATGAAAGCGGTTCACTGAGCCGCACTACAAGATGGTTTATATAGATTATGGAGTACGTAGCATTTATTATTCATTCACAAAGACGCACAAAATAATGCGTTTACGGGATACGTGTAACTGCGTAACGTTGACGTCATTTTGAAATTGGCAAGAGCAGACGATTAAATTTCGCTTTTAATGTTACATTTTAAACTTCTAAACATAGCACATTTTAAATTTTTACATTGTCGAATATGGGAAGAAATTTACTTTCAAACGCAATTTGTTTAAAACAGGGTTCGTACGGGTCCTTAAATTTCCAGACCAAAGAAATCTTTGGTACCAGTATTTTCATATGGAAAATGCAACCTCAAATAAGGCGAAATTTTGACCGTTTAAACTAGATTTATTTTTATATAAAAACAATACTGATATTTGACCTTGAAAATAACGGTGCCCGTACGAACCCTGTAAAAAATGTATCGCAATTTACTAATTTTTTTTTATGTTTTTTTTAAAAATAATTTGAAAGCATGATATGTTTTCTAAAATCTACCCTTGCCGCGTGCAGACGATCATGAAAGATAAATTCACTTGCACTTAAAATTGTATGAATAGTTCAGCCTTTATTTCCGGCTTATATTCCACGAAAGTATCTCTTTTAGTAATGAATTTCAAAACTTTACTTGCATATACAATTATATGTTTTGGGTGTTGTTAATTGGACAATCTAAAAAATATATATTAAATGTAATAAATCTATCAGACTTTTAAAAAAAGTAAAAAAAAAAACAAGTAATATAAAAAAAAAAATTTTAAGTCAATTCCTACTTAGGTCATCAAAGAAAAATTTAATATAATCCCGTAAGCTAATATTAGTTTTTGTTGCATTAAAATATCTCAATTTGTTCATTTTCTATAAGCAAGTAGGTTTACAATGGAACTCTATGAGAATTTGGCGAAATATTAGAGATATCATTCTTTTGGCGGCTCATTTTGGTCGACAAACTTGGCAATATATCGCCAAGTTGGCGACAAAATTGGCGGTATTTGGTGACAGAACAGGGTCTCCCCTATGGTAACCCCCCTTATATATATGAAGATGCATTAAATGCTGTTCAATAACCAATGGCCGCCATTTTGTCTCCCATGTAAAACTAAAATTAATTAATTAAAATTTAATTAATGAATTAATATTTTAAAAAACTGTATTAACATCAATTGTCATCCAGTACAAGTTTAAAAAAAAAGTATTTCAACTTGATAGGATGAATAATAAGTATTTTATTAACGATTGAAAATTTGAACAAGATATATATATAAATAAATAAATAAATAAATATAGGGAGAGTGTGAACTAATAGTAGGAATTGAAAAAAAAAATAGGTGTTATCTATATTTTGTAGCCCGGGTTGGATCGTCTAGTGATTGATAATTGCTGGACGTTGCGTTTTCAGTTGTGGTATAAACTTATAAAAATTTTAATGCATTACAGATCTCCATATCTACTATATATGGGACATTCTCACAATCTTTTGACTTTCAGGAATAAAAATCTGGTGAAATTAAACTTGCTAAAATAACATTTTAATCTGATAGACGAATGCCTTATTGATTCAAAATAAAGAAAAAATGGTCAGCAGCGAAACACTATATTCCGGTTTGATAAAACTGATTAATTTACTATAAACACTACTTGGAAACGCTTCCGAAAGTCAGTGGAGTTAAAAGAATCTTTGTTTTCAGAAATGCTTCTTTAAGTCTCTAAAATATATTGGTTTCTGAGGTTTCAAAAAAAAAGAAAAAGAAAAAAAGTAAAAAGAAACGCCTTTCGGGATCATGGGAATTTCGGGAGAAGTTAATGTGCATTTTCTTTCGTGGTCATATTATATTTTGGTAGATTAAAAAACATCGTTTTTCACAGTGTACTTTGATTTTTTTATATAAGGATGGATGAAAATTATTTCATCAAATCAATCAATCAATATGTATTTTTAATTAGAAAAAACTTCCTTAAAGAGCCAAGAAATTGAATTAAAATATTAAAGTAATTTTTTATCTTGCTAGATAAGATTCAAATTAAATTTATATTTCAGGAAATTTTAAAATAAAAACTCGCAATTCTAAAACATCTCGAATGCATCCTCAGTTCTTGTTTAATGTTAAACATTTGTTTGTGTGACACTTTAATAGTATTATTTGTTTGTTTATTTATTTATTTATTGTTACAGAAAAAGAATGGATGTCAATGCTGCTTTGAAGCATAAGTGGCTTGAGGTAAATGATTTAACATTCAAATCTTTAGATTTAATATTTAATATTTTAAAAATTAATCTAGATTAATTCTTAACTAAATTTTAAGTATCAATACCTCCTTACTTAAAACGTGGTGATTTTTTTTTCACTTTGACCACGATAAAATGACTTGTGATTACGCAACCTTACGATTATTCATTCATTGAATATGATGACAGTCAGTAAACCAGAAAGTGGCAGAATATTTTTTTAATTTTTTCTTAATTAAATAAAGAGTTTTCTTTGCTCCCTATGTCATTTCAGTTTCTTTCTTTCCCTTAAGCGGAGAGCACACTTAAGACCAATGTCAGACGTTCGTCTTTTTTGCTGCTTTTTTGCTTACGTATTATCCATTCACAATGCTACTGACATTGGTCTTAAAGTCAAAACCCAACTTATTGTGGTCGAACTGAAACTTTGGATGTTTAGACGATTGCCTTAATAAGAAGTTCGGACAAGTTTAAAACATAACAACTGTCTAAATTTGATAATTACAGTACAGCCCCGATTATCCGCGGAATTGGGTGACAAGTGTTCCACGGATAACACGAAAAAGACTGAAAATGGGGTGCAAACACGAAAAAAAGAAAATTCAACATAAAAACTTTGTTTTAGTATACAAAAAACATAATAAAATGTTTAAAATACATACATATGCACAGTACAGCAGAAACCTTTCCTTTACATCTGAATTACTAAAATAAAGAACAGTGAACAAGAAACAATGCCCTACATACTGTACTAAAAGAATTGAGTTACACCTTTAAAAAAAAAAATCATTCACTTGTTTTTGCTTCTTGCTTTGGAAACACCTTTTCTTTATTCTAAATTGTAAACTATTGTTTTTCTGTCAGTATGGAATAATTTGTATCTCGAAAATGAAGCTATTCATGATATGCTCTCCTGGAATTTATCATAATAGTCTTATTTAAATATTAAATATTTTAATTGCTGTGTTTACGTTTTGTTAATAAAATCAAGAAAAGATATCAAGACTTTATATCAAGACTTTATATCTGGTATTTCAAACATGGCAACCGAATCTAGAAATATTCTTCTATTCCTTCAGAATTCATGAATTTTTCTGTTTATATTTATTAGTAGGGCTTATTGTATTTTTCTTGCTGGTGGCTTAAATTAAAAAAAAAAAAAAAATACTTCGCGGATAAACCGCACCGCGGATCATCCTCTCGCGCATAATCGGGGCTTTACTGTATATAAATTTATTGTCCAGCTAAAATGAAATAAATTATTTATATTTTATTGATTCATTCCATTTATAAATTAAACTAGTTTTATTTTATGTTTCTTAATTCAATCTCTCTTTTATTTTTTAAGCTTGATTCTATTCCCGATATGTGTGACGAACTGGAGAACATGGATAGACTTCGAGAATATTACAGGCGGTGGAAGGCATGGGTAAGTGTGAGAAAATTAATATTGATGAATCTATATATTCTGAATGAATATCTATATTTTTTTACATGTTAATGCGATAGAATCTTGATTATTTGACGCTTGGTTACGAAACGCACCCGGTTAACCAGCAATCGTCAGATATTTCGTGTTTATCACTATATTCCCAAATTCCGAACGAAAATTTATTATTTTTAAACATAATGAATTTTACAAAGCTTCAAACGTGGTGAAAAGGCTTTTAACTAATTAAAATATTGTTAATTATATCAATACATTATAAATTTTTTTAACTAATATAGAATTTTGTCATAAGAATAATTTAAAACAGATCGAAAAATTTCGGAAAGTTTGAGAATATCGCATTCAGACGTCGCTGCATATTCCAGTTCTCTTCGGCTACAATAATGGTTTGAAATTCAGGAAGAAGCAGGTGTAACGTGTCTAGTCTATTAATATCAGAATTCTCAATCTTTTTGCAAAAAAAAAAAAAAAAAAAAAATCAGAATGAAAAAGAAAATATTTTATTTATGAATGACTTTTTTCTTGGAATTGTGTTATTTTATTTATGACAAAAAATAAAAATTACGTATCAGTACATTTCTTTAAATGTGCTTTTTTTTTTAATTTATAGCATTTACCTTAAAATAACAATTATTTATTTTATTTTATGACAATCCCTATTTACTTTATTTATAATAATTTAAAAGTTTCATGTTTGTACTATTAGAAAATGCATCTACAATGTTCTCACGATTATGGAATGATTTCAATTTTCCAAAACACTCATAGGGTCATGATCCCGTGAGTGACGCATAATCAGGAGTATACTGTATTTTTAAAATGCACTTTTTTATTAATTAAAAAAGTTCACTTAAAGGATTATTTTATGAAAAAAATTAAATTGGTATTTTTATTTCACGATACTTTTCCCCCTTTGTACAAAATTTTCACTGTTTTCAATCATTATCATTTGATTTTAGGTAATAAAGAAAAACCCTTTGAGTACAATACTCTTTTTCAGACCAACAATATTTGGATAGCTAGTTTTTATGGAACTTTGCATATTGTAACCTGCGTGAATATCTTTTATTGGTTTAAATGTTGTTCGCATGAACGAATTTTCACAAAATAAGTCGCCAATTTCAGTGGTAATCGGAAATAAAGTTTTTGATTTTTGCTTTCATTTTTAGGGTTCCGTACTTAAAAAGTAAAAAAGGAACCATTATAAGATCACTCCTGTGTCTGTCTGTCCGTCTGCCACAGCCATTTTACTCGTAAACTATGGAACGTGGAAAGTTCAAATTGGGAGAAGTAATAAAGGCTATTTACCAACCTATTTACAGATTATTAAACATTCACAAATATATTTAGGAATAATGTAGAGGGGGTAATTAAGTTACTTGAAAAAAAAAATCTTTCCTTTGTATATCGTGTAAAAGCTTTCGTAACGCTGAACTCAAAAATACATTTTTTTTATTTTTATTTTAGGCATTATAATTTCAGAGATATCGTCGAAAATGTAGTGCAAAAATATGCCCACCTCCCCTCCCCCCCCCCCTTCTTTTTCCGAATCTACTGAAACTAAAATTATGAAAAAATTCGAGGTAGTAGACGTTAATTTAAACCTTGCAGGAAAATTATAGCGATTATCCTAGATTGCAGATAGTTTTTTTTAGAAAAGCATATTTTTCCGTTACACACTAATTTCGATTTGCAGGCATTCAGCAAAAGTGTTGAGGAGCGCTTGAGGTACCTATCGTAGCAGAAGTATAAAAGCATTGTTGATAATGATTTTCGAAATAAATCGTCGGTAATTAGCCGATATTAACCTTTAAAGAGACGGAGGGTTTGGACATACATAATGACTGGGACGGCGTACTCTATGTACCATCGGCTTTTAAAACCCAGATAACAACTTTTAATGATATATGTGTGTAATGAAATATCTAAAACCAGATTAAAAACAATAAAGGTCAAATTGTTATAAACAGAGTAATTAGAATTAATTAGATAAATATCTTGGGCTTCGTGACTAGTTTGCATTAAGTGGATCTTTCAATACGCCTCCTGTATCTTTAAAAGTTAATTTAAAACCTATCTATAAAATGTGGCACGGACCAAGGCGGCGTTGCAGCTTTGCAACCTCCTTTCGAAGCACGATTAGCACAATGTACAATTAGCACAATCAAAGTTTAAACTTTGAACAAGGGTTTTAGCTACACTGTAAAAAGAAAAGATTATTACTCCACTGAATTTAGTTTTATGAAATGCCAAATGAAGTTTAACCTCTTGCGCTCAATGACGTACACAGCGTGCGTCATGCTATTTTGGCCATTTCCGACAATGACGTACGCAACGTGCGTAATGATATATGGCTGATTTTTTAATTGGATATTCCGAATTCTCGCCAGAAAGTTTTAACTTTTATTTTTGCTTTCCAAGATGATTGATGTTCTATAAATAAACTAAAAGAAAATTACCAATTAAATTTTGTTGTGTGAATTCAAAATTTCTAAAAAAAAAAAAAGTTATCCCAGATGCGGCAACACCGGTGGCTAGTGACATACATCCGCTAACAGCGCCAGAGGTTAAGTATGAACATGAGCTACTTTTATTGTTAGTACCAAATTAAGTTCATCATAAAGCAGATTAGGATAAGATAAAAAAAAAAAAAGAGTTACACAGAATAGCACTATTTGATATTATTTAGGTTTCATTTATCTTTGAACTTTTATGGTATAACCATTTATACTTTTCTAGCATGCACCACTTTATCCAGCCCTATGTTGTATAACTTTTTACATAGTCTTATTATTCTTTTAGTAACGATTTTTTAAATAATGCAGTTAATAATTCATATATTTATTTTATGGAACCCTTTGAGTGCGAGTAATACTCGCACTAGACCGTTTATTTTCTTTTACTGAAACAAAAAATAATTCATCCTTTCGTTTAAAAAAAATCTACAATAACTTTTGTAGTCTCAGCTCCCACGGTAAAATAAATTCTGAATTGAAGTATTACTCAGCGTCAATCAAACGACAAAAAAGTATGCGATATCTTCACCATTGTTGTAACTAATAATATAATTTGTGTTCTGTTCATTACCTTTGAATAATTTCAACTAGGAAATCGTAATAGACGATAAACCATTTATTTAAAGCAAATAACGGTGCTCAAAATATTGTGATGGGGCACATTTTTTTCCGCAACTGTACCTTTAGCCGTCCATGTGTAATAATTTCTCAGTGAATATATATTGTATAACAATTTGGAATCAAAGTCTGATTTTCAAGGATATTTTCTTATTTGACTTTTCTTATTGTTCTCTTATTTGTCATTTAGATTTATGCATTTATTTTTCAACAGTACTCCAATGCTTCTTGCCGATGGTTCTTCCGCCGACGTACTCTGGAATCATGCTTTACTCATCCCAGCCGCATGATTTATCCACCGGATGAAGAATACACGCCACCCGTCACTCCAGATGGACATCTGGAGAGAAGTCGTGTCAAGCCAGCGGCATTTGATGATGTCACATATCGACAGAGAATCGAAAGAGAGGCAATTGATCCAAAATCGGAAAGCCAGTATGTTTGAAATGTGTATATTTTACTCACCACTCTCCTTTCAGAAATTTTGAATTATTTTGCGGGTAATTTGTAACCAATATTGATTACTTACAAGAGAATCTATTAATTCCAACTGGGTGGAAAATGTCTAATCCAGCAGAAAAAAACTAGGATTGAAATTTATTGTTAGGTTTGAATGCTGGTTTGGAAAATGTTTATTCAGTTGTAATTAATAAATTCTCTCGTAAGATTTCCTAAATCAATACATGATTGAGCAAAAACTCATTTCGCAATATTTCTTAAATTGCTTATACTGGAGATCAATAATGTATTAATCGAAAATATTTTCAATAAAATAACAATACTTGTTAGACACATTGCAAATATTTGCAATAAATTGACATTCTTGCAAAAACGTTGACTTTACATTGGAAATACTTTCAATGAAATGATAATGTTCCAAAAATATCGGCTTTACATTGAAAATATTTGCAATAAAATGCCACTATTACAAAAATATTGGCTTTACATTGGAATTATTAGCAACGAAGTGTCAATATCGCAGAAATCATGTCAATGGTATGGCGAGTATAATTTTGGCAGGCAATGGTATATTTCTTGCAAATATTGACAAAATATATAAAAATCCCAATGTTGAGGCAATATTTCTTGGCACTATTAGCCGAAATATATTAAATACACAATATTCGCCCAATTCTGTTTTGCTTCTATGGCAGAGAGCTGTACAAATTATTTTATGTTTGCAGTTATATGCAGATTATACTATGATCATGCACATAGGTGTACAAATTAATCGGGCCATCAGAACAAGATGGATAAACTTTTCATTTGAAACATTTTTCGAATTTCTTAAAAAGTACCAGACAAATTGATCATCATTGGTCATGTAAAGAATTTGCTTGAATTCACACTTTCCTATTAAAATTCAGTCTTGGGTGCATTTAGGGAGTCTAAAACAATTTTAACAAGAGAATATTTTAGAAAGAACGGAAATTCAGTTCACTGAGCCGCCGATATTTTCTGAATTCCCATGATATTTTAATGGATTTTTATATAAGTTGCCTCATAATGTCGTTACTAAATTAGGAAAGCAAAACAGGAGTTATCTTTTGCACTATGTAAATGCTCATAGAATATTCAGTGTATTCATTACAAAATTCGGCGTAATGTGTCTCATTTAAGTTGTCAAATTTATCAAAGTTTGGTTCAATTTCGTCGAAAATCCTATCTTTTATAAGTAAAAAACATACGAAAAAAAATGAAATTTTTTGAATGAAACGTTCATATCTTCGTGAATATAATTACGATTCTAACGAAAATGCATACAAACATTGCATAACGTAGCATGCTAGTCACGTAGCACGAAAAAGTATTCTTAAAAGTTACGGATCAATTTCAGTTTTTGTTTTTACATCACATCCATCACAAATATTGTTCTTTCTTATTAAATTTATCCTTTGTCCTCTAAAAGCTCTCGAGAGTGAATTTTCACTGGAAATTGTAAGTTCAAGCATTCTATTTAGATGGCTAAATATGGAAAACAATTTGTTGAATACTTTTCTAGAAATTTGAAAATATGTTAGAAATCAAAAATTTATCCGCCTGTTCGCAATTAATTTACACACTAACGTATTATCTTTAAACGGGGTAAATTTAGTTAAAATTTCGCCAAAAAATGCGGATTAAAGAAAACAATGTTTTATACACAGTATTTATAGACATGATGGGCAAAGAACTAAAGACGATTGGTACCGTATGGAAAGATATTCATGTTGCGAAATACACATCACAGTATTATTGTTTTCTATCTTCAGTCGATCTTCGTTTAGCAGTTAAAAAAAGTTACAATTCTTACAGTATCACATGTGTAGCGTAGTACCTACCTACAGTCTTTATGGAAGTAGTCTAGGACTAAAAGGTTTGTTGAGTTTGAGTGTCTTGAGCGTAATATTTTGTGAGCGAAAAGCCACCTATGCTGTCATTTCTTTAACTTTAGCAAAGCATGATTGAAAGTCCCTGAATCTGATTGTCGCGTTTATTTTACGCAGTTATATGCAAATTAAGTTTCTGTGGTCGGCTGGAAAGTATAAATACGCTTCAGCACTGTTGAATTTGGGTCAAGTCTCACAAATTATGGAGTTTGAGACCCGTACTCTTGGATTTTGCTTCAGATTTCGTCAATGGCTGTTTGAGCCCATCTTTATAGTTTAATCTTCGACGGGGAGGTTTGATGTCGTGATAAGGTGTTAAGATTTAATATTTTTATATTAAAGGGAAGTTGGAATTCACGGATTTCGCTTTTAGTACTATTGCAGTAGTGTAAAAGTGACATTATTATATAGTGTTTTTAACATTTCTAGTGATCTGATGGAGCTTTTCATCACTTTCTGAAAACTGCCAAAGTTGCCATTTAATATCAGTTTGAGTTTGAATTTAGTAAAATTTATTAAATATCATTATTTAGACATTAATTTGATCTTCATTAGCCTAAAAGTGGTGTTCTACTGCTTTCTTCGACTATTATTAGTTTTAAATAAATTGTTTTAACTGTATGTTCGTCGCATGGCTAGTCATTTAGATGAATGGTCCCAAGAGTCCGACATACATATAACTTTTTTTTTTTTTTTTTTTTTTTTTTTTTACATAAAAGATAAATCTTCTTAAAATGCATAAACGTTGTTGTTTGCATACTTCATGTTTCACACTTATGTTATGGTTGGATAACCTTTTCTAATTGCAATATTTTCCCGCAGTTGGTTAATGGACGTTAGTTAAATTTATATGGCTTTTGCTTGATTTCGTTTCACTATAAAGGAATTTTCATTTTATAAATATTGCACTGAATGAATTCAGTTTATTATTTCATTAGATTACATATTTTGTCTACTTCTAAAATAAAAAGTTTTGCACTCCAGATTCCAAAATACATTTTAATAAATCCAAGATTATGGATACATAATATTGAAATTTCTTTTTAAGGGTATTAAAAAATTGTTTGATAATACATATATACATTGTTAAATATTATTCTTGGTTGTTGAATTTTTTTTTCAATTAAATAAATATGTAAACGGTCATCGATATGTGTTCAAAGAAATTCAATTTATAAATTTAGTTTTCATATTTTTTTTTCAAATAAATTATCGATTTTAGCATAAAAAATCCATCACAACAGTAAAAGAATATATTTACAATTAATAGAATTGTTCTAATTAAACAAATAATCTTTCAGCTACCAGAATGGACCTGATACATTCCTTCTTCCACTGCGTGATCCTGATTTCCCTGTAAGAGTCCGGCGGTACTTAAAAGTTGGAGCACACAGAAGTCCTTTACTAGCAAGGCACTTAAAGGATAAACATTGGGGTTATCAAGATGTAAGTCCATATTTTATATTTCTTTGTAATAGTGATCAGAACTTACATTTTAAGCAAAAGGGAACTCATTAATTGAAAAAAAATCCAGGACATTAAAAAAGAGAGAAGTTTATTTAATGTTAGACTTAAAAAATGTTTTTCCACTAATCAAAAATGTTTCATTGCTTTATTTCAAAATTAAGTTTTTATTTAAAAGTTATAACAATCTGTCACATAAATATCCAAATATGTATTTTTGGGATAACAATGTTTGTATAATGAAACAACGAGTGACTATTTTTGAGCGTTGAGGATTTTAGACTTGCAGATTTCAAAGAAGCTTACGGATTTTGCTTGATTAAGTATCGTAGCTACAGAATTTGTTGCGTATTACTGCAGCTGTAATGTATTATGATTGTGCACGCGCTGAATTAATGTAAAAACAAATAGAAAACGAAACAGATATGAACATATTTCTCACTTTTTGTACAACTTCTTGTTAATTTTCTAAGACGATTGTCATTTGATTAAAGGTATTGAAATTATTTACCAGTGCCGAATCTTAACTAGACTGGGTAGTTGAGGCAAAATCTAAATTTTACATTGTAAAAGCCAGTCCCTTGTACAGTTTGAGTCTGTATCCTGTTTGGCCAATTATAATTTTAGTGAATTTCAGTGTTTGTTTTCTATTATCCAACAATATCTCTTCAAGGAATTAGGAAAATGTGAGTTTATTCTGTTTTATCACCTACAGTATTATAAATATTTGGTAATATGAACCAAGATGATGAAAAAAGAATTCACATAATTTGATTTAAAAACAACCTCTGTAAAAGGTTTGTATGTAAGGAAAATGTACAGTTATCAAAAAAAAAAAAAAAAAAAAAAAAAAAAAAAAAGAGGGAGAGCTCATGCCCTCACCAAATTGTCCCAGCAAAACATGCAAATTCCCTTCTTTTAATTTATGTTAAAAGAAATAAGCCTAGAGCGCCGTCTTTATAGTGAAATTGGAATATACTCTGAAATATTCAATACGAACACCTAATTTCGACATCATATTTCGCTTTTCGTTTGGTAAATTTTATCTTGGGATACAAAACGGAAGCCATTTGGTAAAGTGATTTCGGAATTAAGAAGGTTTAAAGTTTGGAACTCTTACAAAGGAACTACCTGAGGGGCTGGCTAGTCGCCTATTTTGATTTTAAAAAATGGTATTGTTGGAAAGATCTTCTCGTAAGAAATAAAAAATCCAATGGAACTACCCGTTCGAAATGAATACCGCAGGAACTGCAAGGCAATTTCCAGAAACATCCCACCAACGGATAAAAAAAAAGCATTCTTTTTTAAAATGTGATTTTGAGTTATTGACATGTGTTTGTAATACGTATTGTTAATAGTAGACAATGTGTTGTTGTATAATGCAATGAAAGAAACGTACTGTTTGACATGGAATGCTATGAATGTGAATTTATTATCACAAAAAATGCCGATATACCACAAATGTTGCGATTAGTAAAGAAGTGGTGGATCATATGACAGTAAGCTCATTTTGTGGATCACTTGGTAATTGGTGAAAGTGGGTGTCAGTGTAAAAGTGCTTAAAGCATATGGACGCTTCACACCAGGGACATTTGATAAACGGTTGGGTGTTACACCTGTTACAAGTTTTGGCTGTTAGTGTGAAACATATTTGTCTCACAGACCTGAAGCTTGATATTTCAATTCGTAGTAACGTCTTTTGTAAAGCATGTTGGTGCATGTCTTCAAATGCAAGGGTGGAGATTTGGTTGTGAACCAAATGATGTAATTTTAAGATAGCTTCCTTTGTAGCCATATTTTCTCCGCTACATATAATCCGGTGAGTTTTGACGTCATCACTAATAGACCGACTTCTTACTAGTGTTGGAATTCACACCATAAAATTTTGAATAGCAATTTTCTTTTATTTTATTTTTGAAATATCTATCATCTTATAAAACAATAATAACTATATAAACTTATTGGTGAGGATTGGGAATCCCCCAATAAAAAATCAGAGAGATGCGGCAACACAGTGGCATTCCGCACCTGGCTGAATTTTTATTTAGGGAATCCGAATTCTCGCCAGTGAGTTTAAATAGTTATTACTGTTTTATAAGATGACATATTTTCCGCAAATAAAATAACAGAAAATTACTATTCAAAATTTGCCAATGTGAATACCAACACTAGTGTGAAGTCGATCCATTAATGATGACGTCATAATTCGTGCCCTCTGGCCTTGAGTATTTCGATGGCAGCGGCTGGAGTTACTTCGTTGTACCTCCAGGTATAATCATGACTTCGACGTTTTTCCCCAATTTTCTCTGAAGTTCAGTATTTACATGACCTGCAGGACGTTCGGATAATGCAGATGTTGTAGACGTTTTTTCACTCGTGGCCCAAATTTGCCTTGCAGCTCCTGTGCTGTTCCTTTCGGATGGGCAGCTCCGTTGGATTTTTTGTTTCTCACGACAAGAACTTTCCAACGATGCCACTCTTATAAAATACGGCGACTAGTACCTCAGGTCGTAGTTCCCTTTTTAGTGTAAAATTTCTTTGTAAGCTTTGGAAAACAGATTTCAATTCACGTAGTTGTTTACGAAGAATGAAAACCTACTTTGTGGAATAAGCTGTAATTTTGGATTCGCCGATTTGAAAACTTCTAGAAATCGATTTATGCTAAAAAAAATCATATTTTACAATTCATATTTGAGTCGAATATTTATTTCGGAAACAAATGTATTTAGTTTTATTAATTTTTGGATAAAACTTTAACCAGTAAATCCTTTAACGAAAATCAATTTTCATAACTTTCAAATATACGAATCCAAAATTACATTTATTTCCGCCAAGTAATTTTTGAATTATGTTTAAAAAACTAATTGCAATGCAATCGTTTTTCAACGATTATAATTTAAAAGTAAGTATTCTAAAGTTTGTGAAGTCATCTCATAGTTAAAGTCAATTTCTTATATATAGATTAATGATCAGTAAAATTTAAATCAATTTAAAAATAAATCAGTTACATCTTATCTCATAAAGTAAAGTCATCACATATTGGAGTAATTCGAGAATAGTAATTTGATAACATATTTACCATCAATATTACACTGACGTGCTATCAAATTTTGTTAAACAGCATTAAAGATTTTTTGTTCTACTTGTATTGAAGCTAAGTTTAATTTCATACTGCCGTGTGTCAAAGCTAAAGTAATGTAAATAAAATTAATAAAATGATTTGAGCTCCTGAACTTCACACTAATTCGAATTCGCATCGACCAAAAATTCGAATTTCCGCGGGTTTCGAGAGCATGCTTTTATTATTTTACTTTTTTTATATAAGAAAATGAAAATTTCGATAAAAATAAATAATACATTTCCATTTCTCATTATATTTTGTATAGGAATCACATGTCGTATTTCATTATCACTGTATAACCAACTTATGCGCAATTGTAACTTATGCGCAGTTGAAGTCAGGGAATTCCAAATCTCACTAGAGTCGAGTGCGCAGGTGCTGAACTGAAGACCATGGATTAATAAAAATGCATTCCATGTTTAATAAAAAGTGTTTCCGTTTTCTTTGTAAATTTTTAATTTATTTACTATAATTTTTATAGGTTGCAGTAAGGGAACGACGTAAGTTTGTAGATATTATGGATGAAGAAATAGACGATGAGAAAAAGGGACTTTCAAAATCAGCTAATATGAGGTTACGGCATGAAGTTGGAACACCGGGGTCGGGTTACGAACATTTGGAAGTGAAAGCTCAGAAAAAGAAACGTGGATTTAGAGGAACACAAGGTAAGCGATAAAACATGAATGTGGCTATATAGAAATATATCAATGATTTTAATCATTCTCATTTATGCCTTTAATTATTAATGTAGAAAATCTAATGTTTTGTGATGAGTACAAATGTTCTGGCTACTAAATAATCTGCGATAGAGCGCCGAAGAGAATAACGTTCTATGGTCAGTAAAAAAGTCATAATTAAATTGTTAAATATCTACGTATGAGGATTAGAATAAGAAGGGTTTGCTTTCTTCTTTCAAACTTGCTACAAAGACATTATTAATTACTTAATCGATCTTTCTTTTCCTATTCTGAGTGAATAAATGAAAACATTACTTCGTGTAGACTTATTGTTAAAAATTCGAAGGTAATCGGTTATTGAGTTTTTTTTTTTTTTTTTTTTTTTTTTTTTTTTTTTTTTTTTTTTTTTTTTTTTTTTTACTTAAACTTTACTTATAAAAATACAGAATGATATTTAAAGTTATTGTTGTTACTGACCATAGAATGTTTCTGTATTGGTCCTTCATCGCAGATTACTTATAATGGGCAGAACATTTGTATTCATCACAAAACATTAGATTTTCTATATTCATAATTAAAGGCATAAAGGATATTGATTAAAATCATTTATATATTTCTGTGTAGCCACATTCATCTGTTTTGTAAAAGTTAGCTTTGTCAAAAATTTAAGTATCAGTATTTGATCTAGCCCAGATTTTTAACTTTTTTTAATGGGTATGAAGTGTTCATTTCTTTTTGAAAAGATCTGTTAATGAACCATTTTTCTTTAATAATAATGTATATTTATATAAGAAAAAGTGTTTATGGAATATTGCTTCATTGAAAATGTATATTTTTTAGTTTATTTATTTATTTGTTTATTTATTTTTTAACGTATGGTTCGTTTTATGGAGGACATATTTTCATCTGATTCTGATTCGCTTTCAAAAATATTCAGTATTAAGCTGTCAGAGCTGTGCTTTTATTACTTAGACTTATACTACAAATGAATCAATATGAAAGGATGACGTGAAAACATAATATTCAACTAACACTAATAATGAGACATTTAATTTGCCAAATCTTGAAGCTATATACTTCATAATAATATTAGAAACCGAGAAATAAAAGAACGAAAAGGTGTCTTTCGTATTAAATCTTGAGAAAAAAATTATCTATCTAAAATTTATGTAATTATGAATGGGTTTTTGAAAATTTTTTACTTCATTTTTTTGGTAGGTTAGTATTTATCCTTTCATAAATATTTCAATACAAGAAACTCTCAACAATTTCTAAAATAACATAATAATAAACACTATAGCGATATGCAAAGTTTTTTTGTGTGTGTTTTTGTAAAAGTTCAAAATCATCATAAAATGATCGCATATTTCGCGTTGTGTAAGATGTTATGGAAGTGAACATTAAAAAAATTATTGGTATCGTACAACCTGTTAAATATTTTACGTTAAAGAACATTATATATTTCCTTTTAAAAATCAAAATTAATATTTCAGTGTGATTGAAGATGAATTCATATATTTCATTGATTTGTGTAAATTTAATGTTTACAATTTTCTACATATAACAATGTCTTCTATTTTAGCACTGTAATAATAAATATTGTGTTTCTTGAGCATCTGTATATTTTAATACTAACCTGTGTATGGCTTTCGTCAACCCACGACATTCTAACTTGAGACAAATACGGATTTTATGTATGTGGCTCAAGTCACTTCATACATTGAAGTACCCAGTTTTGAACCACCCAGTTTTGTTTATGTGTCATTGCACTTACAATTTATTTGGAAACTTCTTATGTTTACATATAAAATAGAAATGTACACCCGAATTTTTTAGAATTCAATTAAACTTTAACTTTGATGGATATCAAGTGATACATGTTTTGAATTTTGAAAATTACTCAAGTAACCACTGATTATGGTATTTTTATTTGTATTTCAGGCACAGCTCCATTTTTCCGAGAAAAAATCAAACATTGTGTCATTCATGAAAATGAAGAAGCCGTATTTAGTTGTAGAGTGGCAGCTGATCCGGAGGCTCAAGTCTCGTGGTTCCGCAACGATGGAATCCTAATAGAAAGTTCTAGAATAATCGTGAGTAAAGATACATTTTAATATAATTGTTGTAAATTAACAAATATTAAGAATAAAGCATTAATCTGTTGTTACTTTTAAAAAGCGAATATTTAAATTGGCATGGTACACGGTATTGACGTTATGAGATAGAAAATATTAAATTTCGCCAAAGAAATTAGAATATAATGCACGAGTTTAAAAAATATATAAAATAACTAAATTTTAAAATAACTAAATTTTATTATTTATAATTATTGTCCTGTACCTGTGCAAAGGAGTAGTTGGATTTTTTTTATATATAACAACTGTTAAGACATTTTCGAAGGCATTTTTAAGATTGTCTGTAGGCATGGTAAAATAATGCTATACGAATACAGTATGTTTTATTTTAAAATTAATTATACGTTTGTCAAGGCTTATTCTCTACTCAAAAATTACGGAAGAAAAGCAATGGCAGTATGCATTTAGGTATATTGTAAATGTAGAGAGTTGTTTTTGAATCGTTTGATTCAGAAACAACAAGTACACAATGTTTTATGTTAAATTTAATAAACTTTTGCTTTTTTCTAGTACTTCAAGATAAGAGATTAGAGAAGTTTTAAAGACCTATTTTTGAGGGAGTTTTTAAGGAGGGGGAGGGGGTGACGGTGAAATGTTGGTTTGTAGCTTATGAGGCTAAGTTTGTGACAGGGGATGAGATGTGGCTACATCACTGTGATCCCAAGTCCAAACGACAGTAGTCACGTATCATCTATTGTCACAAATCTAGCCCCATAAGCTAAAAATCAGCCTTTCACCCCCCCCCCCTCTCCCCTTTTTACTCCTCCCTCCAAAACTATGTGAATATAGCAGCTACGGTTCGGAAATTGAGTATATGGGCATCTAAGACATTAGGCTTCGATATTCCACAACAATCATCGCAGTACAAATATTTTATGTACACTAGGGACAATAATTATTGGACCACACGCGTACATTCTGACGTATTGTTAATATATAGTGATTGGTAAGATTATGCTTTAAAAGCAGGGCGTGTACAACATTTTATGTTAAATTGAATAAAACAATTGTTCAGACATATTTATACACTATATCAAGAAATGTAAAGTTATATCGTCAATCTAAGTGTATCTATGACGCATGCTGTTCCTTTAAACTTTTATTAAAATAAAATGTATATGAACGTTGTCTATCATTTCATATATTGTGAAATTTGAAAAATTACATTTCTGCATAAGTTCCACTTTGCATAAAAACTTGAAAAGTCATATTTGTGAGTTCTAAATTTGCCTTTCTGTTGCAAATATGTAATGCAAATACGAGTGTGTGTTACAAAAAAATTAAAAGAAAATTATGACACATACGTATCACTTTTTACCTATGTCTGATTTTAATTCATTTGCTGCGTTACAAAATACGGGTGACTCGTATAAATACTCGAGGCGTTCATAAAATGAATTTTATTGGAGAATTATAAAAATTCCAAATGAAATGGAACAAAGCACTTTTTTGTACACTAAATTATAAACTTTGGACTATGTTTTAAACATAATTGCCACACCTGCTAAGACGTTATAGTTTGCATCTTCATATCTAAGAACGATGCCACCTTTGATGACGTCCAAGGGGTAACAGACTGCGTGCCAGTAACGTCTAACCAGCAATAAAAGCTCTCAGATCATTTTACACTTCACAGACATGACGTTGAATCTCAACTTCTGGAGGATTCTGCCTACGGACAGTGTTCTTCCTTTGGGTTCGAGATTACAATAATTCCTTAGCTTGGGAGTAACATTCAGAACCGCGAACTCTTTAGGAAATTTACGCTTATATTTTATCTTTATATCGAGTTTTGGACCTTTTTAGGTATAGATATCGGTTATACATAAATTATTTTCTCTGTTTTAATGCAAATTCACGCATATCTTTCATTTATGAATTACTATGAATTTTATAATATGTATTTATTGAATAGTAAATGGTACAAAATAAATCTGAAGTATTTTACTCATGCATTTTCTTGCAACATGTGATGAAATGTGTAAAAAAAAAGCGCAAGCCGCTAGTTTTATACAACGTGATTCCTACTGTGACATCACATGAATATTGTCATGTTTCACAATATATTGCATAATATTCATTGAAAACTCTGAGACTAAGCGCTCTTCGCCCGCGGCAAATGCTTCGTTTTTCGGGAACATTATCGGAACCACTATAGCACTACGAAACGTTTGCACTGAAATATTCTATAAGACTGACGTTTATGATTTACCGATGGACCCAACTACTCGGCGCACATACGTATTCTTTCAATGGACTTGTGAATAAATGGGAGGAGACATATAGTGCATAGTCTACTCGTTGCGAGTGAAGTAACTAAGGAGGTTGTCACAAGATGGCGGTTGAATTTTTACCTCGGATCAATAGTTTCTGATTATCGCCGGAGCAAACTTCCACCAGTGAAATTTAAATAGAAAATGTCGCCTTATTTTAGCGGCTTAATCGTGCAAAATTTCTCTTACAAATATGGTAAAATTTTCTAATCCTTTTTGCTGGTGGAAGTTTGCCCGGGTATTATAATCTCTTTCACTGGCACTTACAGGAGATTGTTTAGGTTGTCACAATATGGCGGAAACGCATGGCCTGACTACCGCCGAAGTTATCTTCCACAGGTAAAAAATAATATCTGTTTTTGGCCATCATTATTACTGAAATTCTGCATTAATAAGGTGTTTAAATAAGGAGGAAATTTCTATTCAAATTTATTGGTGAAGCTTGCTCCGCCGGTAATGAGCCACTGTGAAACCAGTTACAGTTGAAGCTTCGCCATTTTGAGACTATGTCAAGTCCTCTTTATTCATAATTCCATGATTGCCATTACAGAATAATTGAAAGATAAATTGCAAAACGAACTCACTTTCTGGATTTCTGGATGCCCCTTCTTAGAATACAAGCAATATTTCGGAAAGATACATTTCCTTGTAAGTAGCACGAATCACTAACCACTCGTGTCCCCGATGATAATAACAGTCACTTTTATCGTACCTCAGTAAAAGTATTAATTTACTTTACTCTTTCGCGAAGAGCGTCCTTTTCAGAATTTTTTATTTTTTATCACCAGTTTATAAAAATAGAAATTTTTGATAAATGAATTACAAAAATGTTAACATTCTTACTAAGAGTGAGTTTTGGACTCGCTCGGGACATTTCTCCTCCTGCTGTGGACACTCGCACAAATCTCTGCGCTGGAATCGGGGTCATAGGCCGGAAGCTCGCGGAGCGGGTGTCGCTGAGACTTTCTCTCCATTTTCGGCCATTATTTATTTCAGTTGTTGTGACCCTGTTATGGTGTTGCAAAGAGTCTTTTTCAAGACTTATTTCTTCGCGCGTCTAGGGGTACTTCGGCTATTTACCGGTACTAGGCAAAGACATTCTAGTTTTATTTTTTACTTAATTCTTCCAAAAAAATTTCCCCCGTTGTTTAACTAAACTTTTGGCAGTTAATAAGCATATGTTTTATTTTATTTATTTCTTTTTTAAATCTTTTTATTGAACTCAAGAACCTAAGTCGTAGTCTCCGCCCCTCCTCTTTTTTGTGCTAACATTGCTGTCCGTGGAATCACACATTGTTACCTAGATCACATGTTCAGTAAGACATAGGTCCCGGGCTCTTCAGCAAAAGGTCTTCTCATCGTCGCGTTAAAATTCTGACTGGGACTTCTTTGCAAAGCCAGCATGGATCATTTTTCTCATTTCCATAATAAACAACTAAGATTATATTCATAATGATTCTAGATACTTTCGTAACGCCACTATAAGAAATGACCTTGAAAGCTATTCACTTATTAATCGTATTAAATTTCTTTCAAAAAGATTCCACAGTGGAATTTATAAGGTTTTTAACGATATCGTCCATGAACTCCCAGATTATGATGTTTACAGTCCTGTTAAACGCGTGAAGAGGGTGTGCTCTACGGCTAAAACTTATTTCTTTCATTCTTTAACCATAAAAAAACTTATTTAAAAAAAATTATTTTAAATTATGCTAGTCTTATATTTAATCTTATATCTTTTAATTGCATGGCAATGAAAATTGTCTTTTTGTTTTAACCCCTTCAGGGGCGGTGGTTCATTTTTGGACCACCTAATTTTAATTCTTAAATGCCACTTTGGTGCCAAAATATTTGATCGAAAAATATCCTTCCATTACGTACGTGAACAAAAGCATTTTCTTATTTTAACATAAATGTGTCTGTAAATTCTGGTGTCATTCACTCATTTCATAATTTTACGAATAGAAGTGCCTTGCCCCTGAAAGGGTTGTTAAAGGATAGGAAATTTATATAACATCGTGCTTTTATGCTGATCCGGCTACGACGAGTTACTCGACAGTTTTAAACAGTTTGAACCTTTATACTATCTTGAACTTCTTTATATTAAGTTTTCCAGCTATTATTCTATCTTAATATTTAAATTTACATTTATATCTTCTCAATCCTTCTACCTTCCGGATTTCTTCGCTCATTCTTGTGATGGGGCAGAATGAATGTCGAATAAATCCTTCGGGTATGCGCAAAAGCATAATTTCTGCCTTTGTATATATTTTTAATCAATTATCTTCAGAAATTTTGAAGATGAAAAGAATTTTTATATTTTTGTGGTTTCTTAAACTGATTCTATTAAAATATAAAATTTCTTTTTTAATATAAAATTTCTGGTAGAAATTGAATTAAAAAAATAATAAAGGTTGGCAGCTATTGTTTTGCGCATGTTCGAATAATTCATTCGAATAGTAAAATCATTCATTCAGATCATCGCTAGTTTATTCCAATGAAGCTCCACCTCCAAATCTCCGATTAGCCAATCCGAAATTATCGACCTTTACTACACTTCTAATCACTTCGTCCTCCATCTCATTGAGTAAAGACACTTTCATACCTTTAATTCTATCTATATCTATTTTTATTGTAGTACGTCTATAGTACTGCGCTTAGACTTCATTTTTATGGCTCTTTTGAGATGTGTTACACAAATACTCACCTAGAGGAGGCGGAGTTGCATTGCAACTGGGAATCCCCTAATAGATTCAACTGTTTACCTGTTTTAAATTTTTCAATTATAAATTACAAGCAATAATAGGCATGTAATCTGAACACTCTGTGCATCACGTATATGTGACGCTCATCATGAAAGCGTTAAGAAAAACACATTTCATATAAATCGTATTCATTTTTTTTTTTTTTTTTTCCAGATGACAAAATGGTCAGATGGGCGTTGTTCACTGACACTTAGGCCAGCAAAAGCGTACGATATTGGTGTGTACAAATGTGTAGCGAGAAATAGCCATGGTGTCTCGGTGTGTAGAGCAAGGCTTCACCTAGGAAGTAAGTTGTTAATTGAATATTTACCAACACGCTTTTTTAAACCTTTGTTGGTCTGTAATTTATTATGAAATTTCAATTTTCAAACCACATAATAGCCTTTATTAAAAGTATTTGGCACATTTATTTCTTATTTTGTCTTCACGGTTGTATAGGGTGACCAATTTTTTTAGCAGTTTTATAAAAAGACTTTAAAATGAATTATAACATTATAACTTTTAAGCTTTATCTATATTTTTCCCCACGAAATTATCCTCATCTTAAAATGTGAAAAGTGATTTAAATTAAAAACTGAGTAAACTGCGTAAACTACAACACCTTAATAAGGGTCTTGGACAGAAGGGTTTTAAAGGGGAGATCTGTTCTGAACCCTGTGCATAAAGAGGCTAGAGGAAGTTTTAAAAAAAGATTTCTTGTAAAATATTTGCTTTCGAACCGCACACAGGGGGATTATAGTTATAATCTATACTTGGCTTCAGAATTTCTATTCATAATTCTAGTTAGAAAAAAAAAAAAGAATTTAAAGATAACAAAAATAAATAGAATATGAAAAAAAGCTGTTAAGCTGTTAAGCCTTTTAAAAGACCATATAGAGGAAGTTCGGGTATTATGGAACGGTCAGACAATATGGAATACTTCAATGTCTGGCGCATACGGTGTTGCAGCCAAGCGTAAATCTGCCATACGACTTCCTAGTACTCCCGTTAACCCCTTGAGGGGCACCGGTATATATTATGTACCACCTACGATTAATGAAGTTTTACACCAGAAAAATTTTATTAAATTTCACTTTTCTAACTTTGATGGAAAAAAGCCGTAAAATTGCCTTTACTTATTTTGAAATAGAATTTTTCAAAGATTCCGGCAGTGTTGCTAGATTGGGGATTTTGTCCCCATTTTGGCTGATTTTGAACCTCTAGGGGAATTTTTTGGGGACAAGTAGTTCGTAGGGAAATTTTTGGGGACTACAAAAATTTGGGGGAAAAACTTGGGGATTTTTCGTAAAATTTCTTTTAGTCATGTAGAAAAACTGGATCTGTCTCGAACTCAATTTTGATTTAAAAAACGAAAATACAATCCAAAAATCGGAAATATCAATAATTATTCTCTTGGATGTGGTCGTGTTCGTTGTTTACAACATTACAGTTTACACATATTACAGATGCATCAGACTCTAAAGTCTTAAGCAGCTTAAACCTGCGCGTGACTAAATCTGCAGGACTTTAACGAAAAATTCCTTAGCTGTACTTTAAAAAAAAAATTAATTTAAATATGTGGAAAGCAGATATTTTTCTCTTTTATGATATACAAAAGCACATCGATTGATACAGCGAAAATACTTTGTATTATGATTATGTACTTCAGTATAGGGATGATAAAAAAAATTAAAACAGCATACCATCTCGGATTCGTTCAAATCCCTACTGATAATAGATTATCTAAAGCTATGGAGCTAATGTAACAATAGTCCAACATTGTTAGACAATACTTTTAAAAAAACATAAAATAACTTGTTGCTGCAAAATATATCTCTCGTTCTTTTAATGTAGTTACAAAATATGCATTCAGCCCAGTTTAAAAATGTGTTTTTTGTAAATGGGAAATTTTTTCAAAAAAAGACTTGATTTGGGGAAAAATTTTGAGCTAAAATTAATTAAATATTTTTTTTAGTAGTAAATTGAATATTTAAAAATTCCCTTTTTGAGTAAAAACTGAGTTGGGGACTTTTGCGGAAAAAAACACTGATTTGGGGAAATTTTCAGAAATTTTGGGGACTATCTGGCAACCCTGGATTCCGGTGAGAATTCAGCATTTCACAAACGTAATTGCTTGCCCCTCAAGGGGTTAAGGGGGCTGGTCACTCAGCTTCGGATTTCTCCTCACCAATGTCATGTTTATGGGCATTTGATGCATTCGTATATTTAAAATATTTCCTCGAGAAATTAATGTTTTTAACTTCTGTTTTTTTGTGTACACTTTCTAAAAGATGTGTCTTTTTACTTAGTTCTTAAGAATATTTCTAAAGTATAGAATTAATGTTATAGGAAGTGTTAAAACCTAACTCACAGTTCACCCGCTTTTAACACATAAAATATTCAATTCAGCATAGATTTTAGAAATATTTTGAAAACTAAGAAAAAAAAGAGACATCCTTTAAGAAAAATATACAGAAAAAAGATGTTAAAAATATGAATTTCCTGAGAAGATATTTTAAATATACGAATGCATCAAAAGCCCATAGACTTAACATTACGTAGGAGAATTCCGAAGCTGGGTGACTAGCCCCCTTAAGGCAGTGCGCTCAGCTCTGTTTGGATACCTGTTTACCTGTTGTTGGAGCGACCCTGGGAAATTAACTCTTATTCTCAATAGTTGCAAGGTGTTTCTTAAGCCATTTGGAAAAATGGTCCTCGGTCAGGATAGGAAATCAAAAACATATCTGAGGCGTTTTGTTAGTTGAATCCCGCATTTTATTCGTGTTCTGATTGGTCTATACAGTAATCTGTATTTTCCCTATACTTTCAACAGAGATGGATACTTCTGTTGCCACTATGACAAAAAGGTAATAAAAACTACAAAAAAACTACAAAAAAATTAATAACTCAGAAACAAATTGAGATACAGCTTTCAAACAAATTTAATTTGAAGGTACATTTTTTTCTCTATACGACAGTGTAAAAAGTAATATTGTTGGATGTTTAGAAGTTTAAAAATAAATTTCATTTAAAATGGGTCCAGGAATATTAATGTTTAATCCATGGCGTACGTAAAGTATGACCAGCTCCGTAGAAGTTTAAAAATTTACAGTAGCGAAAATTGTAAAACTGAAATTTCTTTTAAAATTTGTTCATGGTGGGTCCAGGAATGTTAATGTTTAATTCATGGGGTACGTAATGTATGATCAACTCCGTGAGATTTTTTATGTCTTAAATTTTAGTCTTTGAAAAAATCATTTTTCAAATGGTCGTTGTAATTTGTTAAATTGCTTTTTTGTATTTTTTTTTTTTTTGGCACGTAAAGTTAACAAGATTCGTATTCATTATAAAATCTCATTGTTAGTGGTATTAACCAAGTTCAGTATAAAGTTGAACAGTTATATTCATTGCTGTGTTAGTCAGTTTTTCTCTATGCGAACTTGTTGACGAGTAAAGAGGTTATGCTTTTCAAGATGGTGTGTCGGGTAATATGGAATACCAGCTACACAAATGTTTCAAGACGTTATCTAAAAATTAAAACAATTTTTTAAAGAATCTGATGATTTATAGATGATGCACTAAGATTCACTCATTAAATAATTTTGGTTATTCTTTTAAATTATGGTTTTTCTTGCAATTTCTATATTACTTATGACACTATTCCGTATGAAACGACTGGTTGTCATTACAAGAAAAGTGTAACTTTTTTTTTAAATTCTAAATATTGATGAGTATTTTTTCTTCCACTTTAAACCCATTAAAAATGTGTTCAGAAATAGTCAAAGTTTGTCCTTTACTAACTTTGAATGTATCTCAATTTTTTTTATGTTGACTTACAAAGACAAATAAATTGTATTCCATAATACCCGAACTTCTTCATATACTATGTATAAATATATATCAGATCGGAATTTATACATTCTGAAAATCGTTGAAGTTTTAATAGGTTTTAATCAGTGGCGGCTCGTGGATTATATTTAAAGAGGTTCACAATCACTATATAAAAAATACGAAAATATAATTTGTAAGAAGGACATAACGTAAAGGTTCAAATACATTTTTGATAATACATAATTACAGCATTGAATTCAGAGTCGTTTTTCTCTGGATGAAGCTTTGCTGTTCCGAGAAAGACAATATGTATTTTGTGGGGAGAGGGGGTTTCAAGGGAAAATTTTAAATTTTCTCCGCGGTTTTCCCCCTTGGCATCCCCTGAATTCATCACTGAATTTTTGTTTTCTCAAGTTTAAAAATTTTCAACTAAAAAAGAAATAAAAAAGCATCCATAAACGGAAAACTGGTACGATTTTATTTTCTACAAAAGAACGTAGAATCACAGTATTGCTTACAATTTACCTTTGAATGCTGTTCAAGTACGATTTTCGTAAATTAAGTGTAAGCAGCATCTTTAGTTCCGAAATATCAATTTTTCTAATTTCCATGTTAACTGTTTGTAACTACTTTTTTCATATAATAATAAAACTAAAAACAATAGAAACTAACGGATTAAGAATTATTATAATAAATATCCTACTTAATATTCAAATCACAAGAGAAATCAAAAAGTACCAAAAAATTACAGCTAAAAATGCAATGCTACCGCACGTTGGAGGGTGTGCGAACGGAAGGTTCTAAGGGAGGCGTCCCCCTGGCCTTCGTCTCTCCCGTTCCCGCCCGCATAAGTTTATTTTGAAGAGCATTTCTCCGCTCGCACGTGCTATCAAGAAAAGACTGGACGCTCTCAGTGTTAAATTTTCTTCAGTAAGAGTTTGATATGGAAGTATCTAAAGAAAGGGAGAGGGGGAGGGACGTGAGTGAATGATACTCGTATTGGAGATTGACAAAAAACTATATTTTTTTATAATTATTTTATTTAATTTGTTACATTCTTTCTTCAATTTCCTCTGGGGTTCACGCTCCCATGTGCGCGAATGGACGAGCCGCCACTGGTTTAAATTACTGAACCCTTAGGCTTTAGTCAAAAATTCGCTGAAATATATTTTTTCTTGTAGCTCCTTCCGCGAAACCTGATCCACCTAAAGCAGACAGAGTTTCAGATACCGAAATATTCCTCAACTGGGTACCTCCAAAATTCGACGGATTTAGTCCTACATATGGCTATGCTTTGGAATATAAAGAAAAAAGTAAGTAAATCACATTTAATTTTATGTTGTTAATAATTATTTAATAATTAATATTTTTTATAACTGTGGCATAGCACTTAGAAGAAAAATTATTGAACTTGGTAATTAACGGAAATATCGAGGAATGAATGATTCGGGCATGCGTTAAAACATAGCTGCTAACGTTCTCGTATTTTTTTTTAATGAAATAGAACAAGAAATTTTGTAAATAAAAGAAAAAAATAATAGAAAATTCCAGGGTTCGTACGGGTACCGTTATTTTCCAGGCGAATTGCCAGTATTTTTTTTTATATATATATATATAAAAATAAACGTAGTTCAAACGCGCGAAATTTCGCTTTATTTAAGGAGTGATTTTCTATAAGAAAACTCTGGTACCGAAGCATTTCCTGTGTTCTATTTTCCAGGACCCTTATGAATCCTGAATTCAAAGTTCTGAAGGGTAGGTACCTCTCGGGGTAAGAAATGGCCCCTTGACAATTTGAGATGACTGTTTTGCACCGTCTTCCAAAAAAGGAGGAGAGAGCTACCTTAAACGCACCGTTGTTGACTTGCAAATTGAAAATGTTAATGTTTTTTTGTTTAAGCATATTTCCACTAAATGTATTTTTTATGATGTCTCCCGCCTGTATTTGGCATCGGGTCCCATTCACTTTCCTAATCAATTTTTTCTGGTACTTGGTTATTGTTCGAAAAAAGCAATATTTTCTTGCATTTAGCATTTAGCACTTTCATGTATATAACACAAGTTTTAACACAATTTTTAATAGGGTCTTTCGCCTTATTTTATTTCCGAAAAATAGTTTGAATTCTGTGATTAGAGATACGGCTACAAATTCTAAGATTTAAATATTAAACGGAAACTTTCTAACCGGAAATACCAGTGCCAGATTTCTCTTAGAAATTCAAAGGGTATTACGCGTTTTATGTATTGTTACGGACAATGTTCCGGGTATTTCTCTGAAAAAAGGTTAATACCAGTATTTTTTTTCTAATTTTAGTATAAATCCTAAAAATTACTATTGTTGATCATAAAAAATAAATTAGAATAAGTTATACCAAGATCTCCTATAATACAGACTGAATCATCTGCCATTTCCCACATAGTATTTTTAGTTTGCAGAAAATCTGCAGAATTCTTGCTTTGAAAACCTGCAAAGTTGCAGCAAGCTCAGCATGACAAGACTGAAAGTTCATAACAAGACTGCAGCAAGATAATGCAAACGCCGAAGTTACCACACTTTGAACTTGCAGCTAACTTGTCGTGCAAGTTAAATTCATGTTGTATCAAATTTATTGCAAATTAACGCCAAACAAGTAATCAAAAATACTGCAAAGTAGTAATCTTTCCAGGCCACATTAACTGTTTACAATTGTTACACTATAAGTTTAACCCCTTTGAAGAGGGCCATAGACCTGATCAGGTCTATTGATGCATACGCACCGTTAAGGTGCATGCATCGTTTTTACCACCATAAACAAGTTAGGGTAATATTTGTAATTTTCAGTTCGAGCCTTTTTTGGTATTTGATAAGTATAGGGTTTAAAAAAAAAAACGTTGCCAACCGAATAAAATTTCTGCAATTTCTGCGTATCTGCTGATTGTCTATTCTCTCAACAAGGATTTTTTGCTTTCGTCACTTTCGTGAATGGAAGAAAGTCTTGCCAACAGTTTCACAACAAACTAGTCATGCAAGTGGGTGATGGTATACCTTGCTGGAGATTTGCTGCGAATTTCTCAATTCAAGTTTATCACGGCAAGATAATATCAGAAAAATTCAAATTTGCTGCTAATGTTCATGCTATCTGGGTTATTAGCTCAATGAGATCAAAAACCAATCTAAACTTGTTAGCGTTAGCGCAATGGTGAACAGTAAGCTATAGTGACAGAGCCTTTTAAATACGGCAAACCCAGCTGTGGCGGTAGACCAACGCCCCCTTTATAAGGAAGAAAGCCATGACACGTTTTGTTCTTACGGCACGATTTGTCACCACGAAGCATGGGAAACAAATGAAAAAAATTTAAAAACTTGCATATTTCGATTTTGTTGGCTCGTGGAATTATTAATTATTAAAAATAATTAATAATTTCACGTGCCAACGAAATCGAAAGATGCAAGTTGTTATTTTTTTTCTTTGTTTTCCATGCTTTGTGTGACATTTCATGACGACAGAACAAAACGTGTCACGGCTTCCTCTCTTATAAAGGGGGCGTTGGGTAGACTAATCCTGAGGCGGGCTACAACATGGTGGTTATTTGGGACAACAAGATGGATATGCGTCAGCTCCCCTTATCGGAACTTTAGTTATATAGAATGAAGTCGATGGTGTTGTAATTAAACTTTTACCTCAATCCGATGATGAATTTCAAATTATGATTAAATTCTTGGATGAGAAACAACTAGAATATTTTTTTCTATTAACCCTCGATCGCGCAAAATTTGCTTAAAGATATTTTCAGTGATTACAATGTTGATGAGGCAAAAAAGGAACTCGATGGAAAAATTTAGATTAACATCCAAATTTTTCAGTGCATCTTGTCTCAAGGATGAAGAATTTTTAGACCAAGACAGCTCCAATGCCTATACTTCTCAGTGATATATTTCCTTCTGTTAATTTAAAAAACACTTTTGATAGTGATACCTAGTTTGGCATTAGAGTACAAATATATCGTTTCAAGGGAACCAAACAGTGTTATAATTGTCAAAAATATAATCGAAACTCAAACTGTGTGCTTTCAGTCCTGTATGTTCAAAATGTGAAGCGTCTCATAAAAGGTAAAGTTTCAAAATATTACTATAAAATGCTATTGTAAGTGGGTTATTGTTATGGTAATCACACGACAAACTTTTGAATGTCCCAAGAACCCAAAGAGTCTTAAGAAAAGCTCAAAGAATTATTTAAAAAATCCTCTTATCAAAGCAAAAAGACTTCTCTAACAAAATTTATTTATCATCATTCTACTGCAGTTTAAATAATGAAGATGAAAATTCTATATTCCCATCTGAAGTATGGAGTTATGGATTCAGATACTTTAACCCCTTGACTACGTGGTCGACGAAACCCACTTTAGTTTCAATGGTTTCGAGCACGTGCACATCGTACGTGAGCATAGTCAAGGGATTAAAATATGTATTTTACAAAATTCCAATTTAATTGACAGCCATATACAAACAAAGAACATTCTGCTTATTTTTTTCTTATTCGAATTATGTTTGTATTAACTGGAAAAAACAAAAGGACGATATATCCTTATTTTGGAAGTAGAAGGTAGAAGGATGCAGCAATAAATTAGTCCAATTAGCAATAAATTAGTCTGCAATGTGTCAATATTTGCAGAATTTTTACTTGACATCACATTTTATTAATTAATAAACGCTGTAATGCCAATTTATAATTTTTATAATGTTTGTTTATGTTTATCATTTTCATTTATATGTTATGCAGGTGCAGAAAACTGGACTAAGCTGGCGAATAATATTGCTCACGAATTTTACCTTGTTCGAAATTTGACTGCTGCGACGACTTATTACTTCCGCATCTGTGCTGTAAATAAATTTGGATGGAGTGAATTCAGCGTGCCTTCTGATCCCATCATGACGCTAGCAGAATGTAAGTCAAATTAACTAACAATTAACAGTGGTATAATACAATTGATCTAAAATCAATTATTATAAACATTGATGTATGTACTAGTAATCTATCCGTAACAGCAAAACTAATCCTGATGCATTTTGATTAAATCTTGGTGCAGTTTTGTGAAAACTTTGCACAGTAAATTTTCTGTATTGTAGTGCTTATAATTTGAAAACATGTAGCAGAATAATTTGGAAATATGTAGCAGATATTGTTTGCCAATACTAAATATAAATCCATCGCCAAACAGTCTACAACAGTGTTTCTTAAACTTTGGGATCTCTCGGACCTTCTTTGATATAATATGCATTTCGGGGACCCGCAACAAAATTTTTTTTCATGTCAGATATTTAAAAAAAATCTTTTAATGTTATAGATGTTACTAATTTTTCATTACAGATATTCCGTATTTAGTTGTTGAAAAAATCAGTTGCATTAATAAGAAAAATTATACACATTTTAAGATAGTAAAAAAAAATATATATATACATACTACTATTTCGCATGAGAAGGATGGTGTTTTTTTTTATGTTCTAAGCATGTATTCGTAAGACTCGTTCGGCATTCAGTCGATTTCTATATTTGTTTTTCATGTGCACAATGCTAGAGAAAATCTTTTCACACAAATATGTTGTACAAAAGGGAAGTAAATGCTTGCTGGCTTTATCGGCTAGTTCAGCATACGTATTTCACACGCAAAACCAAAAATTAGGAAGTATGTTCACTTGGAATGCAATTTTCATTGAACTATCGCATGATAATTCCTCACTTTATTCCTGCTAAAACAATGTTAAGGATTCCATTTCACTAATGTCTTGGAAATGAAATGGATCCCTCATCCACTCATTTTCTGATTTTGAGCAACGAAAATAAACTCGGAAAGCTTCTTTCAAGTTCTTCTGATATACAACAAAATTTTAAACAATATTAGGAGAAATTGTATCTCCAGAGATTTCTAAGAAATTGAATAGAGTCGGGAATTATTCAAAATTGTCACTTTCAAGCCAATTTGCCCACAATTAAACTTTTTAAGGATTTTTTCTATTTTGTCCTGGACTTTGAAAATATGTACCGATGTTCCTTATAAGCTTAAATTAATCTCATTCAGAAAACTAAAAATATCTGTCAAATATGCCACATTGACAAGCCAGGAAAATTCATTGAAACATTCTTTCAAATGGCATTTAGAATTCAATAAAAGTAGCCTTACTCCATCACGCAGTGCAAAAATGTGATTCAAAATCTTTACTCGTAAAAGCCACCTAATTTCTTTATGCAAAAGTAACTGTTTGTGTTGACCCCCAATTTCTTCGAACAAAATTTAAAAACGGCTGGAATCCAGTGGACGAGCCTTGATATAATGTATCACTGAAACAACTTCGTTGAAATCTCCAGGCATTTTTTTCGCGAACAGCGATTCACGGTAAGTACAACAATGTGTCCATCAAACTGCATGTGGTGTATTATCTATAACCAAGCTGATTAAACCATTATTAGGTCCACTCATAGATCGAGCTCCATCTATACTTATTTCTACATATTTTGACCAGTTTATTTCTCTTTCGTGTATGAAATCGTCTAAACAGGTGAATAGTGCTGTATTTGTTGTGTGAGATGGAATGGATTTGCAAAACGAAAAATTTTCACATACCTTACTAGTAAATTCATAGCGAACGAAAGCTAACAAATACATATTATTGGAAATATCTAAACTGTCATCCATCTGCAATGCGATATGAGGACATTTTTTTACATATTGAATTAACTAGCTCTCAATATTTTCACATATAATACTATAAGTCGGTGATTCTGTTCTTAACAGTATCATTAGGCAATGAAATTAAATTTTGATTATTTGCTGCTTTTCTACTATCATTGTTGTGAAAATTGCTTTAGCAGCAGATAGAATTAAATTCTTTGCAATCGAATGAGGTTTCGCAGACTTTACTGCCGTCAAAGATACCTGTTATGAGGCAAAAACGGCCTTTTCATTGTTGGTACCATTTGCGATCTTTTCAATTAATTTCTGGCTTGTTTTCAGTTCTTTTAATTTGCTTTTAAAAAAGCCAGTTGGTTTCTTTAACTCCTCTTTATGTTTAGTTTGTAAATGTCTATGGAGTTTTGCTGGTTTCATACATTAATCTGACAGTATATGGTGACAAATAACACAAATAGGCTGTTATTCATTATTAATACAGTTGCTCCTAAATCCCAATGTTAAATATTCTTCAGGGTATTCACGTTTTTAGTCTTGAGTTAATTTTTTTCTGTTAAATTGTGAGGCATTAAATCATCATCATCTGTATCTGAGTCCATTTCTTCTTTACATTTTATTTTACCGGTCTTTAACCATCATTCCTACCTTGAATAGAAAAAAAATGTGAGTATGTAACTAGAGGTAATACGAGCAGTGCACTTGAAAATGACACTGGCTGGAATTAACCCTTAAATGCCGGGTGTTGCTTTTCAGCAACATACCCAATTTAGGCTTCTAAAATATTATTAGAATAATATTGAAGCTATAATGCCTAATGTTGCCAATAAAATATATTCTGAAAATATTATTAAATCGATTTTCAACATGTAGATGACAACACTGTTTAAGAATAAAGATAGATTCATTTTTTCAATTGTTGCTACTTGCTCATTTTGTTTTGTTTGGAAGCTTGCGAAATTCCCTAATTTGTTTTGCAGTGAGCAAGTAAAATTTATTTCTTATTACAGTTCCTAAAATTCTTGTGTGTTTAATATTGCAGAATTTTATCAAGGAAAATTATTTTTTCAATTAAAGACCAGTATTGCCGATTAGTAACAAACTGTTTCTTAGCCGTAAACCATGCTTAAAACAAAATATGACTTTTTTAAGTATTTTTCCCATGATTTATTTAAAAAATGAAAGCCGAAAAACCTTATTACAATGATTTTTGAAAAATCAGGCATTTAAGGGTTAATTCACTACAATTTTCCCCTTGCTTTTACGTTTCTCGATAAGATAGCATACAGTCACGGGATTACTACTATGATAAGGTGAAACAGAATGCATATGTAAAGCGTGCTGACAAGGAAAAAATATTCAGTAAAAATGTTTGGCTTGTGCAGGAATGAATTCAGAGGATTGAGCAGAGAAGGGCAGAGGGGGGGGGGGGGGTTCCTTGCCCAGCATTGAAATGTCTCCCTTGAAAGATTTAAATGTTTATTTTATGCTTATTAATAGTCCTATACTAGAAGATCTAATTATGCATTTATCCACAACTACAGGTGCAGAAATTCCTGCCTAATGAAAAAGGTCTGAATTCAACAATGGGCTTGAGGACCCCCGTCTGTAAGCTCGCGGACCACAGTTTAAGAAACGCTGGTCTACAACATTATTGATATGAATATCAATAATATAGTATATGCAAATTTTATTTATTCAATAATCCACACCAGGAAAATTAAATGGGTTATATAAGTGGTAAAAAAAATAAAATTAATTGCGGTAAAAGTTCCTAATCTTTTAGCCATTTGATAGTTTGCTCAGGAAAACTCTAGTACGAAAGTCTTGAGTTAAACATTTGATAAAGTGTAAGCCTTTCTCTCACAGAGGTGCCTGTTGAAATCAGAGTTTAGAAGCTTGGCCAAGTGTGCTTCAGTGAAAAATCGGCAAATTAAGTTACAGCTTTCAAATAAATTTTATTTGAAAATGCATTTTTTGTCCCATTGAATCGAGTAAAGATTCGAATTATGCGATATTTAAAAGGAAATATATATGCTATTAAAGTGAAGAATTTTGTCGCAGAATCTAGTGTTAATACTCAACTTTGAGTTAATTATAGACGCGTTTTTACTTTACATAGGTTTCTAGACCATATTCTGAAATAGAAATATTAAAAACCAAAGATTCGTAAAAAAATAACATTTTAATCTGTTTTAGCTGCTCCGAAAATTGAGCTTAGTCGAGCAGAAAAATTCCAACAAGACCAGACAGATAATGGACAAGAGCTGATATTAGACTCGCTTGACCAAGTGAAGTTGGATTATGATAGAGAAGATGACCCTGTTATCTTAGAGGAAGGAGAACCCACAGAACTCTATAATTACATATCAGAAGTTGCTAGGTAATTCATTATTTCACATAACTTAAGAGTGCCAATCTGAAGTGAATAAAAAATGCTAATTTAACCCTTAAATGCCGAGTGTTTATTTTCGGCAACATACCCAATTTAGGCTTCAAAATACTATTAGAATAATATTGAAGCTATAATGCTTAATATTGCCAATAAAATACATTCTGAAAATATTATTAAATCAATTTTCAATATGTAGATAGCAACACTTGTGCTGTTTAAGAATAAAGATAGATTTATTTTTTCACTTGTTGCTACATGTGCTTTTTGTTTTATTTGGAAGCTTGCGAAATACTCGTTTTGTTCTGCAGTGAGCAAGTAAAATTTATTTCTTATCATAGTTCTTAAAATTTATGAGTGTTTAATATTACAGAATTTTATCAAGGAAAATTAGTTTTTCAATTAAAGACCAGTATTGCCGATTAGTAACAAACTATTTTTTAACAGTAAATGATACTTAAAACAAAATGATTTTTTTAAAGTATTTTTCTCAGGATTTATTTAAAAAATGAAAGCCAAAAACATTTTTTAAATGATTTTTGAAAAGTCAGTCATTTAAGGATTAATTTATATCACGAAACCGCATTTACTTATTGTTATAAAGTATAAAAGAAAAATTATTATTTTATTCTTATATTCTTTATATGCATAGTTAATATTCAGATTTTAACTCCTAGCTAACGAAAGCCGCCATATTGGCAACAACCAATTTTTATTGTCGAAATGTGTTGTTTCCAAATATTGTTTTGGTACCACTTTTTCTGAACAACTTTTTTAACATTGCGTAGTTGCTGAAATTTTAAGATTAGATAAGGTGAAATTTTCTGTGCAAAAACTCTGGTATTCAGCTTTAAATAAAGCCCTTGGGCAATAAAAATTGCCAATCGGCATTTATTACCTGGTATTTATTACCTTATCCCTTATTGATATTGATGAGGTATAAATGCAGCATTATTGTTGTTGAACGATGCGATAATTGTAAACATTTGAGCAATGTAACAGTCCAAAAATTACAGTATAATTAATATATTAATTTTATATCGTGCTTTCTTTTTTCAAATACTTAATTCAATATATGGGGCATTTTCACATTCTTTTGACTTTCGGGAATAAAAATCTGGTGAAGTTAAACTTGCTAAAATAACATTTTAATCTGATAGACGAATGCCTTAATGATTCAAAATAAAGAAAAAATGGTCAGCAGCGAAAATGTTTTTATTTAGCTGAGGTTTAAGTTAAGCTTGCGAGTTTAATTTTCCTTACCATTTTACCACTACAACTTTCTGTTTTCTTCTAAATTTTTACTTTTAATGAATTTACATAGTACCCACTGGACATTCAAGTAAGAAATAATAATGTAGTATTTTTAGTACAAAATTTTGGTATAACATTATCTTAAAGGGGTGTTAAAGAAGGGGCGGAAAAAAAGGGGGATGGTATAGGAAAAAAGGGACGGTAATAGGAAAAAAAAAGGGATAGTAAGGATGGGACGATAAGGAAAATTACCACTATTTTTAGGCAAATCATGTTAAGACTCAGTGATAGCCACAATATTCATTGATTTTTAGAGAAACAGTTATTTACATTGGATTAAATTTTTTTTTTAAATTCAATTTACCTCCAAAAGAGCAGGAATAAACCTTGGGGGCGGCCAGACTACCAATAAAGCCACGATGTTTGAAATTGATATGTACATGTTGATTTAAATTCTGCAGTAAATTTCCTGTCAAAGACTTTTAGACATTCTTTCTCTAGCATACTTCTGCATGAGAAAAAACTTGAAAAAAATTCTGTGACTGCATCTGAAGGGATTTTCTGTATAAGTTTAGCAAGAGGGATGGTAAGGAATCTAAAACCCAGGAACAGTGTTCAAAAAATAATATCAACCTTAAAAAATGTGTGCAGGTTAATTTTTTGCTACAGATTTATATAAAATAATTGCCCCAGTTTCGGAAAAAGATTACATCGGATTACTTTTATTGAAACAATTTTATACAGACAGCTCCAAACTTAAAAATCAGCATCAGGGACACGGGACGGTATAGGAGTTTTCCTGCTTTACCTTTCCTATTTGAACCCCCAACATCGTCCAAAACTTAATTATTTCCTTAACATTGTTATGCAATCATGCAATGGGATGTTCCCCACTATATGAATAAAATAAAAAAATCCACAAGAATATGTACTAAAATAAGAATTATTATTCAGGGACATAAAAATCAAAAGATTGTGAGAATGCCCCATATTCACAGTTATAAAATTATGATGAAAATCACTTAAAATCATTCAAACTAAGCTAAAATTTGCTAAAAGTGATAAAAAAAAATATATTTAAAAGTCATATAAATACCTTCATTCAGATTGACATATGTTTAATCGCTCACACGGCGACATTCTCAAGTTCTTTGTTGATACAAATATTTTAGCAAAAAAATTTTAAAAACAAGAAATTCGTAAATAAAACCACGAGACCCCATGTAGTATGAAAAAGAAGTGCAAACATAAAATAAAATAAAAATGGATATTTGTGAACGTGAATTAACTTCTACTATTGTTTCTTACTCAGCAGAGCATCTCTTTTCAAATTTTAGGCAACTCAACGGAAGATAAATCATTGCTAGATCTTTTAAGTGTATTTTTTATCATTTTTAGCAATGTTTAACTTAGTTTGGATATTCATAGTTGACATTTGTTATAAAAATTATTTTGCTAATGCCTTCCGAAGATACTACGTAATTTAAAGTGAGTAAAATTTTAAATAGCTTTGCCCACCCTTATTTTATTTCAGAAATGAATTCCGTGTCCATAAATACCAATTGTGTCAAAATTGTATAAAATCTAGTCAGTAGAAATAAGATAAACTTCTTTTTAAATTAATTCGCGTTCGTAGTTCATTAAAGTATTTATGTATGTACAGTAGAACCTCTTTTATCCGAAACTCTTCTAACCAAAACTCTCGGTTAACCGAAATCCATTTTTAAAGCTTTTTACTATCACATTCCTTGTGTACAGAATCCATTTTGAAGGCTTTTTTTTCTTCCTTTTTTTTAACTATCATATTCCTTGTGTGCAAGCGGTCCTTTCCGAACTACGAGTACATATAAATATTTTCGGTCCCCTGTCTTAGAGTTCCTTTTAAATTAACTTGAGCTCCCGTAAACTGCGGAGTGGAACGAAGAAACCGAATAAATTAGCAGTTCTGAAGCTTTTGAATGCTTTGCAAAAGATTTGGCATGGCTAGAGCAGCAGAAAGACGCTAATACTGGTGAACTAATAATATTAAAAAACTCCGTGATAGAGCTTCAAAGCAAAGGCAATCGAGATTGCGACAAACAAAACGTTTTTTCAAACCCTTGTGATATATGTAAAAGGTAATTAATTTCAAAAATAAAATTCAGGTACTATATTCTTGGTTCTATTTTGCAATTGATTTATTTTTATTAGGCACTTGCTATCATAATAGGAAATATTCCCTATATTTCTCCTTAATCTTAAAATTGAAGCATTCTCGATTATCCGAAAATTTCGATTTTCCGATTGATGGTCGGTTCCAATTACTTCGAATAATGGAGGTTCTAATGTACTTAATTAACATTTTTTTAACGATCTAGAATGCATAAAAGTATTAAATAGCATATGAATAAAAATAGAATGGTTATGTAATTTTATAATTAATAATTAAAGGAAACGTACTACTTAAACGCATTATCCATTCCGTTTGATCAATGAAATCGTTAAATACGTATCATTCTTTAGTTTGTAAGAATTATTCTTGATAAAACTTTTTATATGTTCTCCGAAAGAATATATTATACATCAATGTCCTTGAATATACACTTTTACTTTTTCTCTCGTATACCTTCTAGTTCATGTGTTGTTGTTTTTTGAATAACAAATACGTATTTCTTTGTTTTCTTTTTTAGGTGCGTTCGTAATTATATAAATACGTAGCACCTATAGTCGTCGTTGTCGTTCAGTCCGTCTGTCCGCATATAACTGAGCAAAAACTACCCAACCGAATGGTCTGAAATTTTAAATACATAATTGTTGCCAAATTTTGGCGAGTCATTTCAAATGTTATGAAAACGGGTGTATATAGTTTAATTACAGGGGCAGTCAAAAGTTTTCCGTTACATTACGGCCGATGGGAATAAATTATTGCAAGTGCATTTTAATAATGTTACAGCCTTCCGAATGGTCTGAAATTTTAAATATGTAATTGTTGCAAAATTTTGTCGAGTCATTTCAATTTTTAAGAAAATCGGATGTATAGTTTAATTACAGGGACAGTCAAAAGTTTTCCGTTTAATTACGGCCAATGGGAATAAATTATTGCAAGTGCATTTTAATGATGTTACAGCCTTTCGAACAGAATGAAATGGATATGCACTTATTGAAGTGCATTAAAATATACATTCAGTACAATATACTGTGCAAAAAATATTTATAAAACTAGTTATAGTACGAACGCACCTCACGTTTGACGAGCAATTTCCAACTTGATTATTCTTTCTTCAGATTGATCCAAGATAGGATCACTAACTTCAATGTTTAACCCTTTCGACTCCGGCGTCTCTTACAGAAATTTTATTCGGTTGGTACCACTTTTTTAAAAGAAGTTTCCTTCAAATATGCAATTTCAAATATGCTCTGATTAAATAAGGCAAATTTTATTTTCCTTTATTATTGGTGCCAGAAAAAAATTTTGCAAAGAAAGATGATGCGGCGTCAGACTCCACAAAAGAATGCGAAGGGTTAATAAAGGTGTGTTTTATCTGTAGTACTGTACGCAAATGTTAGGAATCAAAACAGTTATTGGGCAAAGTCACCCTATCAAACAGGCATCATACAGTCATCATACAGATCAAGAAAAACATTTTTTTTTTAAATCAAATTGGTTAACCCAGATAATTTCATAAGATGCCATAGAGATATAATGCATTCACAAGGGGGAAAATATCTTTGTTCGTTTAGCCCATAAATGTAATACTATTAAAAGTATTAGTAGATTTTAAAATTGTCCAAAGTGAATAAATTAATTTACATGCATTTCCCTTTAATATGTGCAATATTTAAAACTGCATAATCTATGAGAAAAATGGGAATAATAGTGACCTATAAAATATGATAAAATTTTAAGTAACACAAACATTATGTGGATTTCATTATTATGTTAGATGCTATACAAATTATGTTTACTGTTATAAATCAATGCGTTATTTCAAAAACGACGAAAAGTCAGTTTTTTTTCCCGGACGGAAGTCAAAAAGTTTTTATTATTATTATTATTATTATTATTATTATTATATTTTTTTAATTACTATAAAATAAATATAACCAATTTTCAAATTTACGGATCTGAGAAATGAAGTCAGTGAAAAAAAATTCTTAAAGATATATAGTAATTGTGTGTAGTATAGTTTTGATTAATTACTGAAAATTTTCGAATCTGTGACTTATGTAGTTTTTGAAATGGCTGATATTTAAAAATTAACCCTTTGAGTATGGCCCCATACGGAGGGCTCCAACTAGTGTTAGCATTGTCCCGCGTACATCAAATGCTCTAAATGCTCTGGACACCTGTAATTTCTTACAGTTTATTTTGCCATTTTTAATAGCAGATAATTCTCGCATTAGATAAGGCGAAGAAAAATACTTTATAATGCTAGTGTCCAGAGCATTTGGAGATTTATGCGGCACACCTGCCAACACCAGCTCCAGCCCTCACCCACCTAAACGATCGTACGTGATGCCATCTATTGTCATATTTAATTTAGTAACGTGAAATCTATAAGAATGAACCATTCTTTTTACAAGAAGGATTTTGAAGTTGACCAATGTAATTAACAATTTTCTTTTCTAGGGGCCGCTTCTCGTTAGTAATGAAAGTATGGAACAAAAAAGTAAACGGCGCTTTTGTGGCCAAAGCTATTGATGCCACAGATGACAGTGCACTGAGGGAGTTCGAGGTCTACAAATCTCTGCAGCATGAGAAAATAGCCCACCTGCATTCCGCCAGTGTCTCAAAAACGTCGCTGTTCCTGGTCATGGAAAAACTTTCCGGAATCGATGTCCTCACGTACTTGTCTTCGAAACCTCTCTATACAGAAGACTTGGTGTCCAGAATCATACATCAAGTACGTAATTTCAACTTAAAATATTCAGAATTTCTTTAAATAATTTCATTTATAAAAGATTAAATAAAATAAACAAAGTAAGACAGACTTGAATGCAGAATCTTTGATCTAAGGTCATTCAATGTTGGTGTTTCTTTTAAACCAACTAAATAAGTGAGTTTCTTTTTTAATAAGCATACATTTAAATATGATAAGTCAAAATTAATCGGTGTTCTTTATGCCATTGCGTAAAGATTGCGATAGCGCTTACATTGGTGAAACGGGTAGATCGATGGAAATTTGCCTGAAGGAACATATTTAGTGCTTTCAAAAGAGGAAACATAAATTCGAAATTAGTCCAGCATTCTCTTGAAGCGGATCATATTCCACATTTGCGAACGTTTATATTTTGAAATCAAATTGTAGCAGTTATCGTGGTCGATTGGGCCTAGAAGGCTGGTTTACTCCATTACGATCACCAACATTGAATGAAGCCTGTTCTATTCCTGGTGAATATTGTTTGTTTCTGAAAAAATAACTTTAACTTTAACTGTACTTGATTTGTGCTTTTGTTTGTTTTACAATGGTTAAATTGTACTGATGAGACTTTGCGGTTGTTTGGCGAAACTTCTACTAAATGTATTTTTAATGTTTTTAGTATTTTAAACTTTTTATAAATTTTATTTTAAACTGTATTCAAGTCTGTCTTACTTTATTTATTTTATTTAAGCTTTTAAAATATTCAAATTCCGAAGTTAAATGTATGTATATTGCAAATATCATTTATAGTCAATATCTGGCATCCTAACTATAGTGGCTTGAGTCTAATAATTTTTAAATTTGCCATTTTTGCAATGAAAATGGATAAAAATGCGTTATTGCTGAACATTTTAAACAAACTCATGTGTGTGCGGAATTTAAAATTTTACAAAATAAAGTTTTATAAAGTTAATAATACATGTATGTGATGTGGATGTATGAAATTTCTATTAACTCTTTCTGTGTGACAGCATAAATGAGAATTGTGAATTTAAAAGACGTATTTCTACTGATATTTAATAAGCAAGATATGAATATACATAAATCGCAAAATGAAGATTTAAAAAAGCATAATTGATACAATTATACAGGAAGCAGTAATACCATTTAATTTTTTAATCTTCATTTTGTGATTTTATGTGTATCCATGTTTTGCTTATTGAAGGTGCCGTAAAAGTGTGTGATTAACATCAATGGTTTTAATTATTAAGTTCTTCGCTTTGTGTGGAACATAGTTTTAGTATTCTTTATTCAAACTCAGCTATCATCTTACATTTATATGCGTACATAAATATATTTTGTCCTCGTTTTAAAAAATCAATCCATCAATCCTCGTGATCCTTTTATTTTTCAAATCATCTTGAATTTGTAAAATTTGTATGGCAACAAATTGTAATCATGCAATGCAGGTATGTTTGTCCCGTCTGATGCACATGGTTCTGAATTGTATTCTCAAATTTTGCTCATTTTGCAGGGTCCCATTTTCCCTTCCATTTTGTGCTGCTTTATGCACGACAGTCTAAATGTTGTATATTTTAAACTTATTATAGCTCTCGAAAGAGTGAAATCGTACATGTTTTGTGGAATCTATAGTAATTTGGGTTTGAAAATTGTACTTTTTATTTTACTATTTTTTTTTTTATATCAGGGTTCGTAAGCATCAAGGAATTCTGATCATCATCAAGGTACGCATAAAGGGATTTGAAGTGTTTTAGCACCAGAAATTTCGTAAAGTACTGGTCGTTAATCCGAAGATAGAAATTTTTTTTCTCATTAAATAAAACAAATATTACATTAAAAAATTCTGGTAAAAAGTCCTTGAAGTATACAAATACTAAATATTTTAGATTTTGAATTATTTATCATAAAAAGTATGAGTTTCATCTTTCATTTTTTCCCTTTTGTGTACGTTGAATTGTATTGTCTTCTATTGTAGTTACATATAGATATATGGGTCAATATCACAAAATACGAAAATTGCAGTCCGCACCATAAAATTTCTATTTAATGTTATATAATGCAATTTTCTTTTTTGCATTCTAATAAAAATATTCTTAGAAGTATTTTCAAGAGATATTATATTCATAATAACGCAAAAATAAAGCAATTAAAAGACTTAAAATTTCAGATTGTCATTTTCCTGTCATGTCACATTGTGATGTGTGCAAAGTAAAAGGCTTTCCTCTATCATGTACAAATATCTTTTTCTAGTTTTTTTTAATTTCTAATTAATAATTATACCTTATATAACACCTATATGAGAAAGGTAATAAGTTCTGTATTTTATAAATAATTTTCCATAATTAAAATATGATTGTCCCTGAAAATGAATGTCATTGTCCTGGCCTGCTCAGTTTAGTTTTTTATCAGGTATAAAGATGGCGCTGCAGAGTAATTCTTCTTGTCCTTGGCATAGATCAAGTCAGAAGTAGCAAGATCATTGCTAACAGCAATATCTTTCAGATATTTCTATGAAAATAATGTGTTTAAAAGCTTTGTAAAAATTGAGTAGACTTTTATTATGTCATTTCCTGGCCTCTATAAATTACAAATAAAACTGAAAATTACACTGAATTTGAGGTACTATAGACAAAATATGTTCCTTTAAACAAAATTTAAATATTAGATCTAAAAATAAAAAAACAAGAATGTGAAAATTGTTTTAGAATGAAATTGTCATTAGCCTGGCATACATATGCAAAGAAATTGACACATAATTATAATTACAAAAAAATGAGCTTAAGCTCTACAAAATTTAACAATTTTACCTATAAATTCCTTTATTCAGCTGTTCAACCAACATTTAGAAAAAAAAAATCAGAAGCTTTGAAACGATTTCAATTTTCAAAATTTTTGTTTCCAAAATTTTACATTTTGTGATATTCACCCATATATAATACTATATTTGTTTCTGTCTTCTTTCAGGTCATAGATGGTCTTGAATACTTGCACTTCAGGGGTATTTGCTATTTCGAATTACAGCCAGACAATGTAGTCATGGAAGACAGGCATCATCCCAATATCAAGCTTGTCGACTTTGGCACTGCACAATTTGTCCCAGAAGAAGGAGGCAAAATGAATGTTCGTGGTTCAATCGAATATTTAGGTAAATAATGTGATTTTAAATATCTAATGTTTTTAAATTATTGAGCTTTTTTTATAAGTCGCTGCTTACCTTTCAGTCATCAAAGTTATTCATTCTTGCACTATGTCTGTTAGATTAATAATATAAAAGGGTGTTAGTTTTCTTATGATTATATGAAGAAATTCTAAAACTTCAAGTGAATATTTTAATTTAGGCTATAAAAAGTAATTAAAAAAATACATTTTGAGTGCTATTCTAATAGCAAGAAAAAGAGGAGAATTACCAGTCAAAGAATTAAGAATAGATATATGGTCATGACCAGTGGTCGGAAATGGCGAAACTACAGTAGTCGCTACATTTTCCAGTAGTTTGTAGTGTGACACGCTATATTTTTAACAGTGTAGTGTAACGAGTATCGCAATACGTAAAATTAGTAGTTTTTAGTGTACTGCACAATGTTTTTAACGGTGTAGTGTAGCGAGTATCGCAATACATAAACTCCATCAGTTACTTTTCATTTTAAAAACTTAATTTTATTTTTCGAAATTTATGGATCTAATACGTTTAATACCCTCTAATATGTTTACTGTTCTAATTCTATGAATATTTAAGAAAAGTATATAATCTACGTCTTTTTCCGGGCTGCATTGATCCATGGAACTCATATATATGGTGTCAAAAATGGATGTTACGAATTGAAAATTGAAAATTAGTAGAATTTTTAATATTTAGACGGCCCCTACTTTAAAAATTGTACTTGTATTTATAAAGTAGAAGCATAATTAGACGAACCTGTCTTATTTCTCTGCGACAATTTGTATCTCGACCAAATTCTAAATGCATTCGTTATTTTCCTTTGATATTGCATACATATAGTTTCTTTTTTCTCTTAAAATATAAAAGTTCTCTTAAAATATAATGAAATACTGTTAAAAGCTATAATATTTTGCATTTTAATTATTTAAAAGAAAACGAAGAAAAGAGAACTTTCCTTTAACAAAATTTTGCAAAAAATCAAATTCTTTAATTTTGTTAATTTTACGACAAACTCGTCGACATATTTTGCTATTTTGTTTTTTCATACGTTAGTCATCAATATATTTTTCTTTTGTTCTGGCTTACAGCTCCCGAGGTTCTTAAATGTGAAGATGTATGTACACCTGCAGATATATGGGGTGTTGGTGTCTTAACATATATTTTGTAAGTATTTATATTTTGTTGGTAAGGCTGTTGTTACAATATAAGTATTTTGATAAATGAATGTCTAAACGTGTTAGAATAAAATACGTTTAACAATAATTATTCATATCTATTAATAAATAGCCAAATATTTAGAATACTGCGGACTCTATTGAGATCTTTAGAATAAATTTCGAATTCTTTCGATAGATTTTAATTGCTTCTCTTGAATAAACTTTTGAATTTCTAATTCGAAGTAAAGGCATTTTTGATAGAGTGCATTAATAAAGAGTGCACAAACAAGTTGCACTTCGTTATGCTTTTGTCTGTTACAGTAAAGATTGTTAAGAAGTTAGTTACCTCCTTTAGTGCGCAGCTTTGCATATATGCAAACAACAATGTTTTGAATTTAATAGATTTTTTTATTCGTATATACCAAATTCACACCAGAAAATTAAAATAGCAATATTTAATTTAATTAATAACAGATATTTTGTACTTAAATAAAGCGAAATTAACAATCTGACTTTCTGGTGTAAAGTCAGATTCTCTGAATTACGTAATTTCTAGAACGTATCCTTTCATGGGAATTAAAGGGTTAAATGTTAAGTTTTATAAAATAAATAATTATATAAAATTAGGTATTTGGACACCTGCTTATTAAATTATTTACTAATTTGCAATATTTTAGCGTAAAACAGCTACACGACAGTAGTTTGTAGTGCAACAGAAGAAAAGAATGACATATTATATGAAAAATGTATCTCTGATTTTTTTTTTTTTTTCCTGTGTAATAAACGTTTCAGAGAATCAAATATAATTTATCGAAACAAAATAAAAAATCGCGCATTTAAGGGTTAAATCAGTATCAATGCACCCATAGTTACAGTTTGCTTGGAAAAAAGATGCGTTTTCAAAACGCAAATGTCGTGTCTGCCCATATTTGTAAAAGACTGTAGCTTCTTCAAAAAACTTTCTCAGGAGAAATTATATAAACGTTTGCCATTTTAAGGGGCTAGAAAAATTTAAACCTGAACTATATATTCAGAGTATACGTAGAGGTACTTATATTTGACTACCACTATTTTCAAATACAGTGAAACCTCCCTGTGTGACTACCTCTATTAAGCGACCACCTCCCTGAACGACCATTTTTTCATGGGACGACATTTATTCCCATAGGCTCAATACTAATTTTACCTCCATTCAGAGACCATCCCAGTTGAACTCCCTCCATGAACGACCCATTTCTTTGAAGAAAATTAAACAAATTCCGTTTTTTCCTGGTCGCTTGAAGAAGGTTTTATTAGAAAAATAATTCCGGAGAGGGCATTATTCATCAAACTTCTAAACTAAGTTTAGATTTTTTTAAAATTCCGGTAACTTTTAAGTGTTTAAACCCCTTTGTGCCTTTTTAGGCAATGAATTTAACTCTGATGACAAATTAAGAATGACAGTCAATAAACTCCCCTGTCCTATTCTGTCAGGAAACTCTCAAGGAAATACAGATAAATTAATGAAATCGTCATTATTTGTTTCCGTCTAAAAAAATTGCATTTATTTACTCAACTTCGAAAGGACTTGGAAATAAAAGTTATAAAAGCTAAAACCGTAAAATCAAAACAAACGTCAATGTATTCATTTTTTAAACTCTTCAGTAATTAAGTTATGTAATTAACTTAAGTTATGTAATTATATTTTTATATTTTTTCCTAATGTGAAAAATAAATTTTAGTAACTTTAATAGTTACCTTTTTTCAACAATTAAAATCTAGATTTAAACATGACCTCCATTAAGAGAGCACATCTCGGAGCGGCCAGTTTTTATTGGAGCGGAACGTGGTCGCTTTAGGGAGGTTTTACTGTAGTAATTTTCACCTTGTTTAATCTCAGGATTCTGCGATTAAACAAGGAGAATATGACTATTCGGAAATAGTGCTACTCAAAAAATAATATGAATTGTTGTACTACGCATCCTGTTATTTAAAATGTGTGAGAATTTAAATATGAGAAAATCAAAAGATTTAAATCCTGTTCCTTGTCTTTCCATTTTGATAGGCTAAGCGGAGTGTCTCCATTTGCTGGTGAAAATGCCAAAGAAACAAAGGACAATGTTCTGTATGTAAGATATCATTTTGATCACCTCTACAAAGAAGTCAGTCCGGAAGCAACACATTTCCTAATGCAGCTCTTCAAAAGGACGCCACAGTAAGCGTTAGATATCTTTAACTCTATGTGTGAGATTGTAACTAAATATACACAAGTTTGTATACAGAAGTGTCTATGGGATGAATAATTATTCTCGTGGTTTTCTTACCTCACAACTTTCGGTTTAAGAACATACAAGCATATTATTACATTTTCGTAAAATACAGCTCAAAAAAAGGATTTTTTAAACACAAAGTTACACTTGCGTAAAGTTGCAACTCAAAATGTTATTATTCAAATACTAGCTGTTTAACCCATTCTATGCATGAGGGTTCATGAATTTAATTCTAAAACAAAATTAAAAATAAAAATCAGTATAATAACTATTCGATTTAGAAAAATATTTTTATACTACTGTGCATTTTTTTAATTAAATTTAATTTATCTTGTTGCTGCAGCAGACAATAAAACGATATCTTTGGAATAAAGGAATAAATAGAATAAAAAGTTTTGTTGATATTTCTGATAAAATGTTTTTCTTTATTTAAAAAAAAAAAAAGATTATTATAGTAAGCACAATTAAATAATCTCTAAATTATTTGCATGCGAGGTAAAAGAATTATCGTAATACCCGCTACAGCTTCTTAGTATTGCAGTAAACATTTAGAACTAGTTATAGGTCTCGTGCGATTACGGGTTGAACATTAAAAAAGGCAAAAATTCGTCAAAAACATAAAATGAAAAAAACTATTTAAAATTTTCGAAATTTTTGCCCCAATCGTTCATGGACCCTCTACCAGCGATCCGTGTGCCAAATTTCGTAGCCCTGTGGGGTGTATGGTTTCCTTGTTTTTGAGATTACAAAGATACGCGCACGGAATTTAATAGGGTAGATTAATCAACATTTAAAATTTATCAGATTTATCATAATTTAAAAAAAAAAATGAAATTAAAATAAATTTGATATAATTTTAATATTAATTATTATTTCATTATCACCTGTTTTGATTAATAGCCTTTTGAGTAGTTTCGCTTTGCGGATATGTAACTTTGTTTGTTTTATTACAAAGACTTTTTGAGATATGCCTTGCGAGTAAATAACAATATTTTTCACCATGTCCCTAAACTAAAAATTATGAAACTCCAGACAATAATTAATTTATAGACACTTTGTATTATTTTAAACTTTCCTTCATATCGTTGTCTGTTTCTGTATCTGTAATAATTTATTTACCGAATTAAATGACCTACTTTTCAATTTCTACTAAACCGTACCTGGAATGCCTAAATGGGCTAGTCGCTTCCACTCCATGTCATGAAAAATCTATTTTCATTATAAATAGGTTGAAAATATATAACATAGGGTGTCGGGAAATTTTTAGAATTTTAAAACAAATTAAAAACAAACAAACAATAATATGTATTTACAGGGTTTGTATTAGATAAAAAAGATTTATTATTATTCTGTTTTCAGAATTTCAACATTCAGACCATCAGTCACATTCGACTGTTTGAATCAGTTACGGCTGTTCTCAAATCCGAAAGGGCAACTTTCTGACATAAGTTTTATTTTATTTTTGTTCGGAAATGCATGAAACTAGCAGGGTGTTGTTGTTCAGAAACTATGTCATCAAACTGTTTTTTCCGTTTTATTGCAAACGCAATAAATTTTGCAGAAAATGAGTGGGCGTTTTGAACCGAATTTTCGCGCGACAGAAGAATAACCACTCAAGGAAGGGTGAAAAAGTCTTTGTCACGTGATCAAAATCGCTTATAATTCAATAGGTAACTTATTTATCAGAAATGGAAAACACAGTTCGATTTCAAATCGTTTCCATAGTCAGGCCTTTCAATTTTATATCTTTATGTTAAGGCTGTTCTCAACTGCTCTTCTCAATATGCGCAAAATGTTTTGTCTCATTTACAAATTAATTTTTTAAAGGAAAGATATAAAATTGGAAAGCCTGACCATGGAATCGATTTGCAATAGAACTGTGTTTTCCTTTTTTTGATCAACTAATTACCTATTAAGTTACAAGTGATTTTGTTCAAGTGACAAACACGTCCCCCCCCCCTCCTCCGCTCTCGAGTGGTTATTCTACTTTCGCGCGGAAATTCTGTTCAAAACGTCCACTTTGACACTATTTTCTGAAAGATCTATTGCGTTTGCAAAAAAATGGAAAAAACAGCTCAATTACATAGTTTCTGAACAACAACACCAGCTAGTTTCATGCATTTTCGAACAAAAATAAATTAAAACTTATGTCAGAAGGTTGGCCTTTTGCATTTGAGAACACCCTTAAACCACCGAAATCTCGCGAATTTAAGCTCAAAATATCCTGAAATCCCCCAATAAAAATACGGAAATTTTTGTCAAATAACAGAAAAATGTTTTCAAATCACGTGACTCTTCCGGCAACTGTACTGCCAGTACTTTTTAGGGAGTGTAGTCAGACCTTCCAATTTTATACCTTTCCGTTAAAAAATGAGTTGTAAATGTGTCAAAACGTTTTGCGTTTGTTGAGCAGAGCGGTTGAGAACAGCCTTAAGAAGTTTCTAACCAGATTCTGTGAAACATTGGAGACAGTCTCGATGGCCACTATAATTCGACTTTTGAGCGTGTCAGTTTCACGCTTTGAGAAAATTTAAGTAAAATTTAATTTTACTTACTAAATTTTTCAACTTCAATGTTCAAATTTCTGGAAAATATTGTTCCACCTTTAAATTCATATCAATGCTTTTTCTATTTTCTAAATTTTCTTGGTCCCTTTTTGGACGCCCGTTCTCCTTTGGATACAAGGGAGTCCTCTGAGCTGCAGCTCTCTTAGTAAGGGCGGATCCAACCCTCCATTACAGGGGGGGGGGGGTTCATGGCTCCTTTTTTTTTGGGTAGGTGAGGGGGTCACATCCCTTAATAAGCAATTTTTATATTCAAGGCTGTTCCCATATTCAAAATGTCTACTTATTGATACTTTTGAAAAATCATTTTCATTTTTAAATACAAAAGAATCGCATTAATATTCATAAAAATATAAAATTTACACATTTTATTCAGATACCAAGAAATTGAAGAATTTACCATTTTCTTATAAAGGCAAAGAATCATTCAGAAATTGAGCATTTTAAGCGACTTTTTAGGACTCGACAGTTACAAAAATGCTGTCATGAGGGAGCAATTAGCTGTCGCGGTCTGAAATTCAGTTTAAAACCGCACATTTTACAGAGATTTCCCGAAAGATTTTTTGCCCTTACAGGGCTGCCACAGGCGATTATTTTTATATTCTGTTCGCACCACTACTTAAAAAAAAAATACATTTTGTAGTTTATTTTACTTGCAGATGTTGTCAAAGCTTATGTAAAAGGTTCTTGTTTTGAAAAGGTGGTGCGAAACCGAATTAAAAAATAGTCATCTGTGGCAGCCCTGCCCTTACCGAAGAATGGTAAAAGCTAATCAATCACATTTTTTCTGAGTAGGTGCACTTGCAAATGTCTTGTATCTGAGATTAAAAATGACTTCTTGGATGTGTCATAAATTACCTACTTTGGATTTAAGTAGAGCTTTAAAAAGTCAGAAAGATTCTCATTGTTGAGCAAGGGTTAAATTTGAAAGAATTTAATATATTTCTTTTTTAAAGTGTCCTTTAGAAATTTTCTTCGTTCAGGGGGGGGGGGGGGGGTCATGACCCTCGTGACCTCCCCCCTGAATCAGCTATCGCCTCCTTAAACTGGGTAACTGTCTATACATATAATCTTCTAAATTCGACCCTTTTATCTATTTACAGGAAAAGACCCACCACAGAAGAGTGTCTTGAGAACAAGTGGCTGCTGCCAAATGAATTCATGATAAAAAAGAGAGAGCACGCCGTGTTTTTGTCTCACAACTTGAGGGACTTTTCAGAACATTATCATTCCGAAAAGAGCAAGTCGACACCCAATGTTTTGCTCAACATATTTGGAAAAACAGAATCAAGGTAAAAGTAAAATATTTTAGCTTTAGCTTTAAAAATACAAAAAAACCGCTCATGTTTTATGGAATGCTTAAGGGCTCTCAGCACTCTTGAAATTAGGAAAAAAGAAAAAAAAAGACCCTTTTCAACATTTAATATCTTAAAATGTATATGATTTTAAAACACAATTTTTATTGCTATGAAAGATATAGGCATGTTCTTTCATTTCATGTACTTAAAAAATTGCAAGATGCGGAATTATTATTTACGGAGGGCTCCAAACTTTCAGACATTTGTCGAGAAGAAAATTGGTATAACAGCTTACGTGCAGGATTACGAAATAAATTTTGCAACTAGAATGATTTTTTCTTTTTCTTTTTTTTTTTTTTTTTTTTTTGCCTAATTATACTTCAGATTATAATAATTACCCTGAATCTAAATAGAGTTGTATTTAAAGCATTTTCCTATTTTTAATAGAAAGTTTTATTTAACTAATACAAAATTTTGAAAATTTCAACAGTATAATCACTTAAAAAAATATTTTGTTTGAACAATAAAAATAAAATTTTAGGTTCAGTTTATACAGATTAACCTAGAAATATATGCTTTGAAAATTTCATTCAAATATTTTTAGAAGTTTTTGAGATATCCAGCGCGTTATGCCCAAAAACGACATTTGGAGAAAAATGACTTCAAAGTTTCGGAAACGCCGCTTCAGCTATTGAAAGGGTATTATTCTAAAAGCCATAACGTCTGTTCTGATGGTAAGTTCAATGAAATAATTATATCAAAATGTTCAGAAAAGATAGGAATTTAACATCTAAAAAAATTAAAAATTCGAATATTTTGAAGCTTTAAGAGTCCTGCGACCCCTTAAGGGGGCTAGTCACTTATCTTCGGAATTCTCCTCCGTAATGTTAAGTCTATGGACTTTTGACGCATTCGTATGTTTAAAATATCTTCTCGGGAAATTTATATTTTTAACATATTTTTTCTGTGTACTCTTCTTAAAGGATATCTCTTTTTTTTTTCTTAGTTTTCAAAATATTTCTAAACTCTTTGCTGAGTTTGATATTTTGTGTGTTAAAAGCGGGCGAACTCAGAGATATTAGACGCATGTTCTGGGATTGCTTGTGGGTTACAGGGATAAGTTCCAGTAACTGAAAACCCAGAAGTGCCATTTCCTTCTGTAGCTGCCTTGCTCCAAGCTGTATTCAGAAGAGATCAGAACTGAAGTCTTGAAAATTTACGATGTGGCCTGCTTTGGATCCAGGTGTTCAGGGAAGCTAGAAAAGAATTAATTAATTTTTGTCTTCATTTTAGCTTATTTCTGAACCATGTTGCGTTTTCACCCAAGTATAGGATGAAGATGCCACACACACATATTTTCGTTATTGCTGCAAGATTATGACCACTTCTGCTTGTCTCGTGTGTGTAACAGAATGTGGAACTCACTTATATTGCTAATATTTCATTTAAAATAAAACATCCGATTATAAACTTTAAATATGAGCAACCGAATATTATAAGGGCTTTACTCAGCCGGTCCAGAATAACGGCGATTAAAGGCGACAAATTAAGGTAAATTCACGAACCACGTTCACACTGGGACAAGACTCGTCACACAAGACGGTCATTATTTGCATCTATTGACACATAAAAGTACTAGGAACAAACTTGCGTCTTCCTCCGAATTACCTTATATACATATATATATGCTCCCTCAAATCTCTAAAATATGTTGATATCTCAGATTTTTAAAGATAACGATCGTTTTTCGGAATCGTGGGAAACTCTCAAGGAATTATTACATATTTTCTTTCGTGTTTATATTATATTAAGAAACATTTGTCTTTTTTAACAGTGTACTTTTAATTCAATCAGAAATAGTTGTATTTCAGGAACTTTTGTTATCTATTTTCTTTTCGTATATTTTGTTTTAGTTGCATTATATTCTGCAAATACTATTTTGTAAAGTAATACTATTTTGTAGTATTTTGTAAAAATACTTAAAAGCAAAGTTAAAAATATATATTCGTCCGGGTCTCTTTGATAGTAGTTACATACACAAAAGTAAATGCTTTCATGTGCTTCAAAATATTAAAATTCGTTTTCAGCAATTAACTTTATGTCTATGTTCTTACATAAATCTAGACACTTATCTTTTGAGTTAGGACAAAAGTGAAAAAGAAAAAAAAAAGAAAACATTTTTGTAGCTCTAGCGAACCGAAACATAAACGCTCTTGGGGTGAAAAAACATTCTAATTAGGGTAAAACGTATTACATACCTCAAAAGTACTCAAAGGGTCTAATTTAAATTTGTGGGACTTTATTCAAAATCTAATTTTTTAAAAATTGAATAAAACAACGTTTTGATATGGTAAATGTTTTAAGTTAAACAGCATTTCTCTGCTTCCTAAAAATAATAGCAATGTAGTACAAAGTTAAAGAAACAAGATGAACACAGAGAACGGCAGAATTATTTTAGTTTTATTCAGCATAATTTCATTTTGTTTATTTTTTTTTTCTTTCACATAAAACACTTTGTCTGCAACTTTAGTTCAAAAGTGACAATATGTTGTTGTTTTTTTCCCAGGTAATGAAGGCCGTGGTGTTTTTTACTTGAAGCAAGCAGCAAGAAATTTAAAAATGCCGCTGTTGTTTTTCCCCTCATGGTCTCACATCATTTCAGTATTACTTACTAATGAAAAGAAAAGTTTGAGAAGTGCCAAGAAGAAGAAGGAAAAAAACAAAAACAGAAAAGGAACTTCTTTTGTTGTTCATAAAACGAAATAAAAACTTTCTTTTTACACTAAAGTCATTCTTATGAAGTCAAACGTGCGTTTTGTTTATCATCGCTTAATTCTATTAGATTATAATAAAGTTATTTTCAGTTGCCGTAGTTTTCGTCTTCTGTTGTGTTGTACTTTTATTTCTCAAGTCTCTGACCAGTGACTAAACGACAAATAGAATAATAAGAAAAAGAAAAATAGCGTTTTATATAGGTTATGACACACTGATGCATGGTGCTATGTAGTAACGTGAAATAATTTTTGTGTGTTTATCGCGCATATAACTGAAGTGTAATCAAAACTTAGTCACTTCTAGGCAAAGAAAAAAAAAAACAACAGCCATATCTAAATTATTGGGTACAGCCTATAAAAATATATTTTATTTAACATACTCTTAAAAAAGAAAAAGTTTGATTTTAAAAATGACAGAATGTCAGATTTACTCAAAGAATAAAAATCTATACGAATATTATAAAGAAGAAATATTTGTTTGTTTGCTTGTAAGGAGTAATCTCTAGACCTAACAAACCGATTTCAAAAGTAATCGTGGTAAAATGATGGATGTAGTCCCTGCTACCGCATAGGTTAGCTGTTTATTACTGTTATGCAGTCTTTATGCTAAAAAGACAAAATGCTAAGTATATACAGCCGAAGGAATAAAAAAAAAGTATACATCACTACTAACTCTGCAAATTATCGCAGAATAAAATTACTGCTACCAAAGAATTGTAAATAAAGCATTTTCAGACAAAAATGTAATTTGTTTGGGAGTTTTCTACAATGTTTCCTTCATTTTTTTTTTTTTTTTTTTTTTTTTTTTTTTAATTCTAATTTTTCTATTCGCCGATATTCTTCACATTTCTGCCAAATAAATTTAGAAAAGAGCGAGTTAAATAAATTCAAAATCTGAGAAAAGGCATTAATAAAAACATTTTAAAATTCCAATCACATTGACATGTTTAAAAGCTATTTTAATTACAGATACCTTATACTTTTAAAAATCGGATAATTCAGTAATAAACATTACAAAATGAATATTAAAGAGGACTTTACCGTATATAACAATACCCAAAACATATTAAGTGAGTGAAATGGCCATATTGCCAAGAAATAATACATTAATGGAAGTGAGATAGCCATTCTGTAGCATTTCAACAATCGAGTACCGAACTTTAATTTGGATTCAGCCCTTAAAATAGGTTCATTTTATAATAACAAATTTCTCTGAAACTATTCGTAGGAATTTCGTGAAAAATTGTGTTTAGGCTAATTGAAGGGTGTGGAATTTACTTGGGATGTCGGAATTGGGTATTGCCATTGAAAAGAAAATGAAGTTTGGGTTTGTTTTGATATGTAAGCAAATGTTATATGCAACATTTAAAAGTAGACTTCATTTCCAATCTTTTGGTACCAGTAAATTTATTCTACGATGATTTGTTGCAGAGTTAAGTAAGAGGTGTTTACTTTTTTTTTCCTTCCACTGTACCATAGGAAGCACTTGGCATAAAGCAACATTGTTGTTCTTTACGAAAGGACCAAATTCACTTCATCAACATTCGAGATGATGTGCAGAAAAATTATGCGTACCGAGTGGCTTTTTCCCAATTTGTTGATAATTTTTTTAACTATAGAATCTGAGATACCGTTCATATTTTACGCTTTAGCAAAGCTAATTATATATTTTGAACTAGAAATTTTACTATAAATAAAACGAAATAAGTGCTGCGTAGTTACAAGAAACATTTTATTAAATAAGTATTCGGGTTAAAAAAAAATATTCAATGAAAAAAGACGTAAATATCGACAGCGATAGATTTGTTGTAATAATGCGCTACGGAAATACTTCGATCGTTAAACACATTCCGTTCTTAATATTCGAAATAATATGAATTGCGAATAAAATACCATCAGCGAATTATCGGTGGCCCACGGGACACGAGTTGAAGACCCCATACTTTAAAGTTAAAAAAGAAAAAAGCATTCAAAAGGTAAAACATAACAAATATGAAAAAAAAGAAAGAGAAAAAGCTATTATCGCTACAGAAATAATGACAAAACAAATTACTTTGTCTCGCCCTGTAAACGAATCATAAATGTCATTTTCAACCAAAAACATGTTGCAGTGCATCTCAGTAACATCTAAATATTATATATCCACAAGATTTTGTAGCAAAAGTTACATCGCAATCATGGATGTACCCACACAAGGGGCTGAAGTGGGCTACCTACAGCCCCCCCCCCCCTTCCCCGAATTCAGCCCAATATTTTTGCATAATCTTGGACATAATTTACCCGTTTCCACATAAGGTCGTTCTTGCTCAGACATGCTGCAACCTGTATAATTAACATATCAAAACTTTGTGTCTGTAGTCTGTACATACAGGGTGGTCATATAAAAAACTTCCTCTATGTATGTACCCCTAGCGACCTAACCACTCAACCAATCGAAAGGAAACTTCAGATTTGGTTATTTGAAGGTATGCGCTCGAGATCGTGGTGATATAAAACAATAGAACTCTCGCGGTTACGGTTACAGTGAAAAAAATTCGAAAGTTTCGAATGGCAACACCTTTTTTTTTCCTGCGCAAATTCATCAGCGCATTGAAAAAACAGTAAATGGCGTTGGAACAATACACGTAATACTAAAATTGCCGGTGTAATATCGTGGCACTCAATCCTAATCAGTTCTTATGTTATGTGATATTCAGCAACCTAAAACAAATGATTACATTTTTATTTTCACTATGTGTACACAAACACAACTCAAAAACTCATTTTAAAACAAATCTTATAACATCACTCAATTCACAAGAGAAAAAAAAATCGGCTACTGAAAAACATGTCTTGTAGCCACTCCTTCGTTCCTCGCAACGGTCTTTTTACCCGACTGCCAAGAAGGGTTACGTGTTTCACGCGTAATCTGGGTATGTGGATTTCTTTATACACTCGAAACATCCCAACGGCTAGATGGATTTTAATGAATGAGGTTTCTATCGATTCGTTTTAATCGTCCGATGGTTATAGGCTAGGTTTTGTTTTTATAAATTCAAAATGGCGGCAGTAAAATGCAAAATGGCGGTAAAGACGAAAAAAAACTTTTACGCACCCTATTGAGTGGCATATCATTGGATAGGCCTTCCAAATTGAAGACGATGTTTCATTGACTATTTTACAGTCAGAAGCTCCGTTAAAATATTGCACAACCTGGAAGTTGTGTAGGTAGGATCTCTAGCTTTACTGCAATTGCTAACCTTCATAGACATAGGCCTCATCTAAACAGTGTTTAGATAGGAACTAACAATTAAACACAACTTAAAAGTCATCGATACAAGTAAATAAAAGAAAAAAATAGGCAAGTAATATAAAAAAAAAATAGTTTCACATTGATGAGAAATAGTTAATTAGTTCGCTTTTTACGCAGTCAGGTTTTTTAATTTTTTTAATTTAATTTTTATTTGCAAGTGTTTCACGCCAGCAATTTTCATCGTACGTGTATCATTCAAACACCATTTATGGTTTTTCAATGCAATGATGAATTTCCACATGAAAAAAATGGGTGTTGCCATTCGAAAATTTCGAATTTTTTTTCACTGTAACCGTAACCTTGAGAGCTCTATTGTTTTTAATCATTACGATCTCGAGCGCATACCTTCAAATAAGTATATCTGAAATTTCTTTTCGATTGGTTGAATGGTTAGGCCGCCAGGTGTTTATATATCGGGGAAGTTTTCTTTTTATTCCCCCCCTCCCCCGAATGTATATTGTCTTCTGTAATAAGTAATATGTCTTCTGTAACAAATAATAATAAAATGTAACTATTTAAAAAAGCTTTAAGAATGAAAAATATGTAAACACTGGAATTTATGATACTTTTTCTAGTTTCACAATTTCAGTTTCAGTCTCATTTTCAAGAAATAGAAATCATGTAAAAAATGAATCAGTCTAAAATCTGTGGTTAAAAATTTTTTTAAAAAGTCCTCCATGTTTTCATATACAATAGAACTCGATTATCCGAAGTAATTGGCACCGACCATCTTTCGGGAAATCGAAATTTTCGAATAATCACGAATGCTTCAAATTTAAGATTAAGGACAAATAAATGCAACATTTCTTATTATGGTAACAAGGGCTTAATAAAAATAAAACAATAAAAAAATAGAAACAAGAATAAATTACCTGATTTTTAATTTAGAAATTAAGTACCTTTTACATATTTCACAATGATTTGAAACAAAGTTTTGTTTTTCGCAGTTTCGATTACCTTTATTTTGCAGCTCTATTACGAAGTTGTTGTTGTTTTTAATGCTATTAGTTCACCAGTATCACAGTCTTTCTGCTGCTCCAGCCATGCCAAACGTTTTTCAAAACATTCAAAAGCTTCAGAATTGCTAATTCATTCGTTTTCTTCGCCGGCTAGACCACATTGACACATTCCGCTTCTCCCTCTCCTTTTGTGTCTAGTCCGTTTCGCAGCTTACGGGAGCTCAAGTTAAATTCAAAGGAATTCTAATAAGAAAGGGGATCCAAAATATTTATCTGTACTCGTGGTTCGGAAAGGATCGCTTGCCCACAACGAATGTGATAGTAAAAAAAAAAAAAAAGTTTAAAAATGGATTTCGATTAACCAAGAGATTCGGTTAAAAGAATTTCGGACGAAAGAGGCTTTATTGTATTAGGGTGCAAGAAAACACAATCATAAACCTACCGATCAAACACTGAAAGGTGGTTTGCAGGTGGTTTCCGCCAAGATATGACTTAGCAGACAAGTTGCATTTTAATATGCTAATCGAAATCTGTCTAGTCAATTTCGATGAGGTGATAGTCTGCACAGTCGCCTCCCGGTTTATATGTTTTACCTTTGCTGAGAAAGAGTTAAAAAGCTGTGAAAAATGTTAAGAATGACTTCTTATTCGAAAGTAAAATAAAGTCGAAATATAGACTCGTTTTCGCAGTATGTGAAAATATCCAGGTATGTCTCTTAGAAATTGTATAAACTTCCATTTCAATTTACATATCTGCATTATAAAATAAAGTCACTTGTAATCAAGTATACACATTCAAACCATAGAATTTTTACAGGAGTTTTACTGAAAAGCAACAGAGAAGGGAGAATATTCTAATGTCCGTTACACTGTAAAAAAGAAAAAAAAATCTCATTATCTGCTGAAAAGGACGTCAATTTCGGATGCAAAAATATGCAGAGTTGGTCTGATTTTTAATTGGGTTATAAAAAATAGTACATGTGTCTCATTTAAAAAAAGAAAATCTTGCTTCATTTTTTAGGGTGTGAGGATCCAAAAGGGAAAAAATTGCATTAGAATAAAAAAAAAAAAAGAAGATTTACATAAAGATAAACTAAGGCAGGTAATTGTAAAAAAGGGTACAGTGTAGTCTGGGAAATTTTTAAAGTACCGTACTTTGGTCCTTGCTTTTACTTTGGACCATCACATAAAAAAAGTGTTTATCCTTTGTACTGAACGACAATGCAAGATAATTTGGGGGGGTTTGCCTTTGAAAAATATTTACTGTAGGGTATTTGAATAGTTTGGGGTAATTTTAATTTTTGTTAGTGGCAACACTGGATGTGTTTGTAAACAACTGTTTTCATGTGTAGATTTTAACTCTAAATTTTCTATAGTGAAACAATCTGGTTAAGAGCTACAAATAAGGTAAGTGTCAAAATATTACCTTTAGTAACCTCTAACCCATGTGTGATCATAGTTTTCCCTTTAACTTTTTATTTTGACAGGAAACGTTTACGTTTTCATAAAGCTAACATGAAAACTAGTTTTTCGGGGCTACATTGTGTCAGACCTGGTTTGGTCCGAAGTAGCCTCAGTTACTTAGAAATGCCTTTTATACAACCAAATCTCTTTAAAAATGTTTTAAGTAACATTTTTTTCAAATGTTACTGTAGCAAAATATTACATTAATTGTTTTTGTTCCAGTTGCTGAGGATAACATGATGAAAACTGTTTCTCGCGTCTTTAATATTTACAATTGGTTTATTGGTTTATTGTGTTTAAATGTTAAAAAAAAAAAAAAAAAAAACATTTGTTTATCGAGTTTGCAGTGTTAATTCATTAGCAGACCCTATTGCAAGGGAGTTTCAATAGTCCAACATATGAACTGTATTCAATTTATATGAAACTAGTGAATGGACCAAAGAAGCCCCCAGCAGGGGCTACTTTGTCCCAAAACTTTAAAGATAGTTAAAAAACAAAAAATAAAAAAAATGCTCCTTTAAAACCCTACAGTTTGCTTCAATATTTCATATAATTGTTTACAACTCAATACGCTAAAAAATCATATATAATATTTTTAAATAATGGAAATATTAGGGGAACCCGAAAAAAGTGGCCCAAAGTAACCCCCGGTTGACGGTTGCCAGTAATTTTTGTCGGATTCAAAAACGTATGTATATGGAGTTTCGTGCAAAAACAGACACACACAAACTGTCTTATTATATAGGTAGATAGATAGATTTACCAACTTAGTCTTTTGTAATTTACTTTGAATTAAGATGTCTTCCATATGTAGTCGTTACCATTGTTAAACTTTATTTTTATTGGCTCCCTAATGTTGTTGTATGTCTCTTGCATATCTTCTGGTTGTGAAGTGGCACCAAAATTAGGAAGTCCATAAAGTGGTCTACCTTGCTCCATCGTGTCAATATTCTAAGCTCTAAAGGAAGTTCTTTTTAAATATTTTAAAACCACTGTTTTTAGACTGATTCATTTTTTACATGATTTCTATTTTCTGAAAATGAGACTGAAACTGAAATTGTAAAAACTAGATAAAGTATCATAGATTCCTGCCTTTATTTATTTTTCATTTTTGGAGCTTTTTTTGATCGATACACTTTATTATACAGAAGACAATATACATTCGGGGGGAGGGGGGGGATCAAAAACATCGTTCTGTTATAAATGTCGAAAATAAAAGATTCCCCCACTGTTAAATTTACTTTTTTAATTATATTTAAAAAATAATAATAAAATCCAGTCCTTTCAAAGACTCTTATGTCGTATTAAAGAAGATTTCTTATTTTAATACTTTCGTGACCAGTGTGCCATATACTAATTTTATTTTTGGTCATCACTCTTTCAAAATAATAATTTCTGAAGATAACTGTCAGATAAGGCGAAAATAGATATCTCAAGTTTTGTGCTCTCAACGTGTTACGAAAGGTAGACTAGCCAAAACATTGTTTAGTGCTGCCATCTACAGATTAGTTATGCACTTATATGAGTTTTAATGTTCAGCTTTGATTTTTCACATACAGAGAAAAGGACCCTGCAATATTCCAATTGTTAAATAAGCATTTTTTAAAATTCATTTTATGAAAATTGCCAAAATTAACTGATCCATGCACTAATTTTCGGCCGGCATCCAACACGAAAGGATAAATATAAAACTCTTTGACAGCCCTTATTCCAGAATCCGCGAAAGATGAGCATTTACATAGGTACCAGCAAAACGAAATGTAGTAAAAAGCGAGATTTTTTTTTTTTTTTTTTTTTTTTTTTTTTTTAAATAAAGAATATAAACATGAAACAAGCTCAACTAAAATTTATTTGTCAGAATGCAATTGTGGAAGACAAATTCTTTATATGCTTCGACATGAGAAAGAAATTTAACAATGAGTAATATTAATACCATTTATATTATATACGGGTTTTGGTGAAGAGAGCTCTACACCCTTCAAAATAAAGAAAATCCTTAACAATTAAGAAATATTAATACCTCAAATATTATAAGCTATTTTGCATGAGGACTCTCCTCCCCTCCCCTCCCCTCCATACACACACACATACCTGATCTGTTAAAAATTGATCTGCAGAAACTATATTTTGAAATTTCTGTGTTATTATTTTTGCTTTGATGTCTTTGTTCGTTACAGAACTATAATAAAAGTTCTCTTTATCTGGGTAAATACAAAGTATGCACTTTTCTATTTTTTAATTAAAAGGTGTCCAATATTACAATTACTTTTAACACATTAAAGGAAATTATTCCAGTAAAGCATTGCTTTGGAAGCAATGCACTTATATTTTGCTACTGGGAAAAATTTAATTATTTGTATTAGTACTTATTATTTAATTTCTTTTCAACGAATGGAATCCTGGAACTTCCTCTGCAAATCTCTAGCATGGAAGACCTGACAAAAAATCATAACAAAAACTTAAAAATCATTAGAAAAAGATCCAGATCAGCATTGCCAGATAAAAATTTAAATTTTCCTAGCAAAATACAGAAAACTATATGACAAAAAAAATTATACATCTAGAGGAAAATTCCCACCCGAACAAACTTCGGGATAGTAAAGTGTCAATATCACAATTTTATGTACGACTGTAAAATATGGAGCTATTTTGTTTCTATATGGCAACAAAAGAAGACCACTTAGGAAAAAATAATAATAAGATGCTTTAGGAGTACTTTTCGCCTGCCGATTCAAGAATTCATATTTAACTTTCGATTTGTGAAATCGAAAATTTACGTTTATATTTAAATAACAGATTCCTAAACGTGATAAACATATTATTTTACGTCAGAAATATCATTTCTCATTAATTGACTTAATTATTCTACTCTCTTTAAATGAGTAACAAGTGGTACATTATCTATCTTATTATATACAGTCTGCTCTCTTTTTAACGACTTTCAACAAACCTCGAAAAATCGTCCTTAAATAACGATCATCCTTAAACAGAATTTCTGGAAAAATAATATTTGAAAAACATTTCCCTTCTCAGTTTACAGGCTTAGGACTTTCAATACATTTCTCAATATATTGGCGTATTTAGAAATGTTTTATTTATTTATTTAAGTTTATTTTGTGTTTTCTTTCTTTCTTTTGTTTTTATTAATACAGATACACTACATATTTTTATCGCACAAATACAATTTGCATTATTTATACTGCATACAAGAACAACATTTCAGCACACAATGTTACTTAAAGTACAGTAAAAATATTTATAATACATTTAATTAAACAATGTTACTTATAGTACAATAAAAATATTTATTATACATTTAATTAAACAAATTAAGTTTTTAAAAAATCAAAAAGTGTAGATTGTTTCAATGGTGGTCTAGTTTTAAGTACCCTTTCTTCAAACTTTTCAAGAAGGTTGAATGAGTCATCATCCATATTTGATGAAACAATGTACTGGCGAAGGACATCCAAGGCAGAATTCGCATCTGAGTAAGAAGGAGGTGGTGTCTCGCTTTCTGTATCATCAGCTTCATCACCATATCTTCTGCGTCTGAAATAGCATTTTTATTTGCGATGTCTCCGTAAATTTGATCTAACTTTCTGAATTCGGTTGTTAAAATGTCTTCGTCACATGGGTAAAGTTCATTACACTCTTCTCCGTTATCTGTACTCATCTGAATTGCAAGAAAACTTGTTTTTCTATCAGAGGAAGTTCCCTTGTTTAACATGTTTAAAGGGATTGGGAAAAAAAAAACTACATGAAAAATCGTCGTTAAATAGAAACAATTTCGTCTTTAAATAGAGATTTTTTTTCTTAAAGGGGCAGGGACTGCAAAATATCGTCCTTAAATAGAGATCGTCGTTAAGTAGAACGACGTTAAACAGAGAGTCGACTGTATTTAATATTACCTGATATGTCCAGTGTTGGGCTGAGCGCGCTCATTGAGCGAAAACTCACGAGTTTAGGTCACTTTCTGTGAACGTTGAGTTGAACTTCACTCACTTTTTGATAAACGAACGTGAGCTGAACGAAAGCTCACGTTCGTTTATTCGTGAAGTTGATCGTGAGTGTGAACGAAATTTACAACTCAAACTCAGTTTTTTTCATAATTTATTTTAAAATTTTCCAGCCATTAAGAACACGTTTTTCCCATTCAAATGCCATTTAGAGGCCTACATGGACTTGGGACGGGTCGAGTCTGATTATCAGTTTTTCTGGGTCGTGCCCGGGTCTTGCTTTCTCTGGAAGCTTGGCCCGGGCAGAACCGGACTTATTTCTGGGCATGTGCTTTATTCTTCCTAGATGTCTGCACTGCACCGACCGAAGTTTTCTGGCCCGGTCACAGCCTGCTTGTATGAAAATCAATGTCCCGTTCCTGTCCGACTCGTGGAAAAATTTGTGTAACTACCTCCTTGGGTCAACAATTTTTTCCGAAAATACATATATTTTTCAATTACCATTATTCTACAATTAAAATTCTCTTTAAAGAATAGTACATATACATTTCTAGGGGGGGGGGGGGGTTTACAGTACTGTAAAACCTGTTATAAGTATCTGTGTGTGACGAAATCCTGTTTTAAAGGGAAAATTTTCTTGATCGGTGCAAAATGGATATAACAACCCGTTTGAAAATAAATACATTTGTAAGAAACGACAGACCTGGTAAAAAAGGAACTTAACTATAATGATATTTTTCTCTCCTATGTGATTCCGTCTTAGAAGGTTTTTCGATGTAGAGTTTTTCAGATTTTTAAGTTTACAAGCCGTGTAAATGGAATAATGGTATTAATAATAATTCAGATATTTACATACAAATAGAGATCCATTAAAAAATCAATGTAGTTTACAATAGGATATGTAGTAGAAATAAAAAATTTGAATTATTTTGAATTTTAAATATTGAAAATAAATCCAATCCCGGTCTATCTCGGTCCGAACCTGTAGAAAAAAAAGTAATCCCCAAACCAAGCTCAGACCGAGTGTCGGGGAGGAAAATTTGGCCGGCCACATGAAGACCCTTACATCGAATAACCAAAAGATTAGTTCACAAAATTTTGTAAACTTTGACAATAAAGTTCTTATTAAAAAAAAAAAAAAAAAAAAAAACGAGTTTTAGTGAACTTTGCTCACTTTCATAGATGAATTAGAGTTGAGCGAGTTCGTTTGAAATTTTTTGAATTTGAGCATGAACTTGACTCATTTTTGAGAAATTGAATTTGAGTTTGAATTACTTCTTTCTGTGTGTGTTTGCGTGTGTGAGCGTGCCCAACACCGGTACCAATAGTAATTTTAGGAAACAATTGTAAATAATTTCCTTTACCATCATGTGATATCGTTTGATATCACATATATATTATTCTTTATAGGTAATTGATATGATCCCTACATAGTTAAAATTTAATATTAACTGTCAAGATAAATATGCGCCGTTCTATTTCTTTTTGTATATCTAAGTTTTAAATTAATCTACTTCCCTTTTACATATTACTTTAACGTCCCCAGAAAACTCTCTGCTCTTTTCTCTAAGAAAATAATAATAGAAAACAGAATATTATTCACAGCCATTTCATTTCGAAAGATAGATTCCTTTCACGTTGCATCTGCCTATACAATTTCTCTGTCAGTTTTTTTAATTCCATGCTTTGCTAAGAGATAGTCAAAACTTTGGTTAACCAGTGGCTAGATAATATCCAGATGTACTTCTAAACTTATGTCGCCTTTCATTTTACCGCACTCGTTCCAATGCTATCGGCAGCCTTCGAATTCTTTCTTGCTTACTCACGTACTAACGCTTGGCTAATTATCGCATATTAGGCTTTTCATCGAAATTTAAACTGCCCCATGTATTCCAAGGTAACGGTCATCTCTTGGCAAGAACTGTGTCTTGCCCATTATCTATCTATCGCCAACGCCAAAACTTTACGAATGAAAATTGTGAACTTTATCACTCTTTGCCTTCTCTTCATTATGTAAACATCAAAATTTGATTTTTGTGTGTCAGCAGGGTCACTCCCAAGACACCTATGTGTCTTTTCGATTCTTCATTAAAATGTCTGTTTAAGCTACAAGTATTAGTTTTAATCTTCTGGACCTGTGTCGTTATTTTCTACGTGCATTTGTACTTCATCACGGAAATATTTAATTTTTCTTAAATAATGCAAAAGACATTTTCATCTACTTATTTGTATCCGAAGTTTTCAAGAAAGAAAAACAACCCACAACAAATGAATTGCTATTACACATCACTAGATGGAAATAGCATTTCCAGAAAGAAAAAAAAATGTCAACGAGCCTGTCTTGGCGTGTGTGCATTTCAAATTTGCTTGTATTGCCATTTTGTTGCGTGACGTGGTGTCCCGCCCCAAACTTTTGCTTTGAAATACCTTAAATTTTAAAGGTAAGGCTATCTTTTTTTTCTCGTTCTTGTCAATATGTTATGCGAAATAAGAAATCATTTTCTGTCTAACTTACGAAGCACTTTTTAAAGTGATACATTAAGTATCAGGGCTAAGTTGAAAATGATTTTGACTATTTTTTTTTTTTTTGAATATATATGGTGCATAAAAACGGACAGATGGATTTTGATACAAAGTATACGAAGATATTGCCAAATTTTTGTATAGTGACAAGATGAATAATAAAATAAAAATATATAATTTTTTTTTTTTGAACAGATATTGTATTTTCCAAAACGAAATTTACAAATTAGAAAAAAAAAAATCTAAAAAATATTTTTTAGCATTTTTATGAATCATTTTGAGTTTTCAACAAATACAAGTTCGCAAATTTGTTTCAGATATGCTTAAAACCTCTGATACTGGTAGAGGCCCATGCCCTCTTAGAAACTCTTCATCGGCACATGGTGATACAAACTATATATATATAATAATCTATGATCCACCAAGAGCATCATCATCTGGTCTGCATACAGTTGTCAATGGTGAAATTGATAGCAGTTCATCACGTAATGAGGTACAGGCTCTAAAGATGAGGAATGTTCAAGAGCGTGGAGAAAAAAAGATGCATTGACAACTATTCCATGTTTTTCACTAAATTCAGGATTTATTGATTCATATTTTGATAATTTCTGTACACCTACCGATTTTTTCTTGAAATATTTTGCTCAAGACATTATTGATAATGTTATCTGTTAATAAAATCTTTATATAAGTCAAAGAGGACGAAATATTCTTCCAATTACTCAAGAGGAAATCTATGAATTTTTAAGATTGTAATTTTTATTCGGCTATCATAGATTGCCCAGACTACGTGATTACTGGTCAAGTTATGTTGACTATTCATTTGGAATAACACAATAAACCATGTCATGTAACAGATATTTTCAAATACTAGCAAATATCCATGTCAATGATAATTCTGCACTGAACTATAATAATGATAGTGCGGGCGGTGCCCCCGCAGCAGGCGCCCTAAATCAGAATAGGCGTTGACAGGCTTCATTTGCAGTGTCACGTACCACTACTAATGCTCCGCCGATTGATCGGAAATCTAACCAGATTCTTTTGCACCCGGTGCTAAATAATGTTGCTGCGGCTCTGATTCTGCAATCCGTCAGGCTAATCCACATAGACTTTACAAATTAAGATCTCTAATAAGAAAATGATAATTTTCCGAAGTATTATTTACCAACACAAATACAGTCAATTCATAAGAGCATGGTGGTTTTTAAGGGTCGTTCTACTCTAAAACAGGTCAATCCGAAGAAGCTCATAAAGCGAGGTTATAAATCATGGTGCACGGCGGATATGTGGAGTACATGTATCAATTTCATATGTATCAAGATAAAAGAAAAAATGACCAAAAAAGCGATATGAAAAGTTCGGACTTTAATGAAGTGTTATACAGAAATTAACTCGAAATTTGATAGGAAATAATCGTATTATAATAATGGATAAATCATTTTTCTTCAGTAGAACTGTTCGAATATTTACTCTGAAAATTTTTGTAGTTGGTACTATTCGATCAGATCGGCGCAAAATTCCTACACTGCTTGAGGACAAAAAAATTAAACGCGATGATTTTTATTATCGTATAGCAGATCAAGGCATTGCCTTCTTTAAGTGGAAAGACAATAGATAGATTCACATGTTAAAAATTATCATGGCAATAATATCAGTAGTGTTGAGAGAACCTAGAAAGATGGAGCAAAAATTCAAGTCTCTGCACCAAAGCTTTATTAAACATTATAATGATCATATGAGAGGAATTGACAAAGCTAACATGTTACGTTCATTTTATGAAGGCAACAGAAAGTCAAAGAAGTGCTGGCATAGACAGTTTTTTGCGCTGCCAAAAATGTTTCTTGTAGATTCTTGTATCGCATTCATAGAAACAAGAGAAAATATATCTTTCTTAAATTACGAGCGAAATGTCACGCAAGATCTTGCTATTCTCTCCAAAGAAAAACCGAAGAGGAGAGGAGGACCAAGTTCAGAAATTACAGCAAGGATCAAATGCCATATACGAGCCATAGATATAGAAAATTTTAAAATGTGTGTGGAAGGGGAGGGTGTGTTAGGGATGTGAAGAGAAGAACACAGAAATTTTCAGGGGTGGGAAGGGGATAGATGAAAGGTGGAAATCCACGGAACTATCTTACTCGTTACATTAATATAAACTCTCCCTCACCCTCCTTGAAAAAAAAATCATTTAAAAATATACATAACTTTTATTTTGTATAAAAAACAAATACTACTGACGGAAATTGAAATCTCAGTTAAATACTGTTTTGATTCACTTCCACGTTGAAAAATATTTAAGTACAATTGAAAAAAATATATACCTATATAGTTTTTGAAAGAGAAACAATCTATCTTATTCCTTTTTATCATAAAAAAATATTTAGCGATAAAAAATGCTAATTGGTGGTTAAAAATCATTGATATTATATATTTTGAAACATTCACATGGTTGGTTCGTACGCATCCAGTTATTTCTCCAGGAGAACTACCAGTATTTTTTTATACAAAAAGAAATCTAGGTTAAACACGCAAAATTTCGCCTTCTTTTAAGAAGAGATTTTATATAAGATAATACTGGTGCCGAAAATTTTTCTAGTCTGCAAAATTCAAGGAGGCATATGAACCGTGATTCATCAAGACTTAAACTTATGTAAATGCAATTCAAGAAAGCTCAAGCTACTTCACTTTCATTCTCTCTTTACATCGGGGGATCACTGTCCAATTTGCCAACCTAGTGGAATAGTTTCGTTCGCGCGCGCAAGTTCAACTTTTCCCCCAGTGTGTCTAATCTAGTTATTTTACTACAGTGGGTACTCGTTTTTACGAACCTCTTTTTCCCGAACACTTGCGATTTTACGAACTATAGAGTTGTCCCGAATACACTCCCATAGAAGCAATGTAATTTTTCGCTCCCATTTATGAACTACGGATTATGAAAATCTCTTTTTTGCGAACTCCGTTTTCATACTTCTCCATTTTTTTTAATGTCTGAACGCAGTGTTACGTCAATTAAACTCTCAACAAGTGCAATGAGACATCAGGTGCATTCCAAGAATATGTTGTTTTTCCCAATCTCTTTTGGAGGGAGAGGGCATAACAACAATTTCAAGTAGTGGTTGTCAGGACTAAGGCCCTTTTTTGAAGGGAACAATAACTGTGAAAGGATTTCAAGCATAGTTAAAATGGAAACATATATTTTCCAAAATGTGATTAAAAAAAGATAAGTGATTATTTCCATTCCTAATTTTTTATCTATGTTTTCATATGTATTTTCACATACTATGTACTAATCCAGTCTGTGTTATCATATGTAATGTTTTTCAAAGCATGTTTCTGCGTACTAAAATTATTTTTTCTGTATAAATTTGCCTTTATTTCTTGTATATTTAAAAATACATGTATAACTTTATTAAATAATAAATAATCTTGAAATATTGCTTCATCTATGAAGAGGGGGCAGTTTGATAAAATTAGACAAGAATAACGTACGTATTCATATCATTTTTGGTGTTTTTCTATTTTACGAACTATTTTAGTGTTTTCCCTACGGGTTCGTAAAAACAAGCGTCGACTGTATAAACTACTCTGTACCAAAAGACATTCGATTGCAAAACAGAGGCTGCCTCTGGTCTGGTCTACCTGTGTAAATAATCGAGATCGTTGTGAAATGCGTACAATGAAAAGCATTCAGAGTCGACCTCATTCAAAATTTGCAATGTTTTTTACGTTTAAATAAGAAATTTTTTTTTTGTTAATTTCATTAAAATTGATGGTACACATGATAAGTATTAGTGCTTAAATTTGATCGATTTTTATATATAAAAAATATTTTTGTAAATTTCATCCCACTGAGTCACAATAAAGGAAAAAGAAAAAAATTGCATATACTTTTTTTTTTAAATTTTCCAACTCTAAATTTTGCTTCAAGTGTTATGACCCAATGGTACTTTTAAGTAGCAAATTAAATAATTAGCCTTAATTGTCTAAAGAAAATTGAAATATTTTATTATTAGCGCATAATATCATCTAATGTACCGTAGCAATGCAAAGGGGGGAAAAAAAGTTTCCAGGTGACAGTTTTTTATTCATAATTTGGGATATACGAGTAAAGGATTGTTTGTCTTAACTTTTCCATCTTTTCCTGGAAATACATCTATTATTTTGGCAAAAGGCCAATTGAGACGTTTTTGCACATCGTCTCAAATCAGCACAAGTTCACCTAGCTTTAAGTCGGGTAACTGGGTAGATTTGACGATAACGCGCCATTGTATTTGTTGTTCGAAGTATTACGTTCGAAAGCGCATTCTCAGCTGTTACAGGAAATTAACTCTGTATCGCAGCCTTTTACGAAACTATTAGTATCAACTTCAGTAATGTATGTGATACTCGAATTAGAGTTTGCACTAAAAATGAGCTAGGTGTCAGCGGTTCCAAGACCAAGTCCTCTTGATTATCGGACTGATATGTGAGAGGACGAGAATGTATAGTAGCTTCACAATCACACAAGATTGCTTGCAACTCCTCCAAAGTCAAAACAGGTATGTTTACCAAGTGTCCGTCGGGGCTCTTTGATCACACGAAAAAGGCCTTTCCCACCAACCACACCACCAGGTGGTTGAGGGAGTATGGAATTTCCAAATGATTCTCTTCATATCAGAGAAGCATTTTATTACAGTCAATCTTTGATGGATCATTATTGGTACCTTTGAAATTGGCCATTATCAGAGTAGATGACTCTAGTTCTTTGAAACATCCAGATAGCAGAAAAGCGTCAACTGAAAAAGAGAAGTCAATCTCCAAGTGCATGGCTCTATAGACCCCGACTTATCAAGGCTTTATCTGCATTTTTAACAATTAAAAGCCCAGGTATGTCAACACTCATAATTTCAAAAACAGTTGAATCTTTAATGCGATCATTGCGGTGCACAGGAACGAATTCACGTTACTTAATTTTATGATGATTGCAAGAAATATGTAAAAACTTCACTATATTTTATACGGAATCATCAGTCTTTCCTAATGGCAGTTTTTGACTTGGAAATTGAAAAAGTTCGAGCTAGAAATTAGCATTGAGTCAGTCCTGATTAATCAGTCAGCATACTCCTACGAAACGCCCCTGTCCAGATATTGAGAAAATTGCAGACATTTAGTGGAAACTATCCCAGACATAGAGAAACAAAGGAAAACGAATAAACGGAGAGGAGGAACTGCACGATTGACAGAGAAGGAGCGCATCGTGAAGAAATGTCTATGCCCCTCACCTTTTTTTGGAAATACCGGACAGAGAGAAGAAATTTAGATTCTGGCTCAAGTGTCTCGCCCAAGAACTTGAAACGCGAAACGCTTAGAGTGACGGGATAAACCTCCCTTACTCCAAGAATCGTCAAGTTTGAAAAAGTGTCTAAATGAATACCAACCTTGTGATCCTAAGAGGAAAGAAATAGTGCACCCGCACTTATTGTGATTTTAATTTTACTACCTTAGCACCTCCGTGTAAATAGTGAACTACCCTTACGTTAGTAAGCTTGAGCAACAGAGACTTTATATGTACGAGTAAGTAAGGCTTTGTCTCTTGATTGCATCCTACATATTTAGTTTAGAACTGATCTCGAACCCGCATGTTAGTTATAACTTTCGACTTGATGCAATTTTGTTATTGTACATTCTACTTTAATAAATTTTACATTATTAAATAATCTGTAGAAGGTACTATCTCACGCTACTAAAACAACTTCGATGCCGCCTAGCACCTAACATTTCACAAATGCTTTTATTTACATGCCTGGTATTATTATGCCTGCTAGTTTTTCTGCTTGTTTAACTCGATATTATTCTCGTAAGATACTAAAAAGAATGTGAGTTCGAGCTTGACAATCTTACATTATAATGCGAGGAAAAATTGTGTGTGTATGTATGTGTGTGTGTGTGTGTGTGTAAATTTTATCTTAAAAACGGCTCTAACGATTTTGACGAAATTTTGTATTTTACCATTTTCGGGCATAATAAGACCATTGGGCTAGGTCACGTGTTCGAGAAAATTCGATTAGTGGGCCATTTTGGGTCGTAATGGGTCAAGGTCAAGCTAATTATATCTAAAAAACGGCTCAATCGAATTTGACCAAATTTCAAATCCAACCGTTTTTCGACACGAGGAAACTTTTTGGCTAGGTCACATGTTCAAGAAACTTCGATTAGTGGGTCATTTTTGGGTCACTATGGGTCAAGCCAATTTTATCTAAAAAACGGCTCTAACGATTTTCACTAAACTCTATATTCTACAGTTTTGGATTACGAGAAAACTATTGCGCTAAGTCACATGTTCGAGAAAATTCGATTAGTGGGTCATTTTTGGGTCACCGTGGGTCAAGCTAAGTTTATCTAGATAACTTCTTTAACGATTTTGACGAAATTTTTCACCTTACTGCTTTCGGGCACGAAAAGACCATTGGAATGGGTCTCGTGTTCGAGAAAATTCCATTAGTGGGTCATAATGGGTCAGGGTCAAGTTAATTATATCTGGGGAACGGCTCAATCGATTTTGACTAAATTTTGTATCTAACCATTTTCGGGCACAAAAAGATCATTGGGATGGGTCTCGTCTTTGAGAAAATTCGATTAGTGGGTCATTTTGGGTCATAATGGGTCAGAGTCATACTATTTATATCTAAAGAAGGGCTATATCGATTTTGACAAAATTTTGTATTTTACCATTTTTTAGCATTATAAGGCCATTGGGTTAGGTCACGTGTTCGAGAAAATTCGATTAGTGGGTCATTTTGGGTCGTAATGGGTCAAGGTCAAGCTAATTATATCTAAAAAACGGCTCAATCGATTTTGACCAAATTTCACATCCAACCGTTTTTCGACGCGAAGAAACTATTGGACTATGTCACATGTTCGAGAAACTTCGATTAATGGCTCATTTTTGGGTCACTATGGGTCAAGCCAATTTTATCTAAAAAACGGCTCTAACGATTTTCACTAAACTCTATATTATACAGTTTTGGATTACGAGAAAACTATTGGGCTAAGTCACATGTAACGATTTTGACGAAATTTTGCACCCTACTGTTTTCGGGCACAAAAAGACCATTGGGATGGGTCTCGTGTTCGAGAAAATTCTATTAGTGGGTCATTTTGGGTCATAATGGGTCATAGTCAAGTTAATTATATCTAGAGAACGGCTCAATCGATTTTGACTAAATTTTGTATCTAACCATTTTCGGGCACGAAAAGATCATTGGGATGGGTCTTGTGTTCGAGAAAATTCCATTAGTGGGTGATTTTGGGTCATAATGGGTCATAGTCAAGTTAATTATATCTAGAGAACGGCTCAATCAATTTTGATTAAATTTTGTATCTAACCATTTTCGGGCACTAAAAGACCATTGGGATGGGTCTCGTGTTCGAGTAAACTCGATTAGTGGATCATTTTGGGTCATAATGGGTCAGGGTCAAGCTAATTATATCTAAAGAACGGCTCAATCGATTTTAACTAAATTTTGTATCTAACAATTTTCGAGCACGAAAAGACCATTGGGATGGGTCACGTGTTCGAGAAAACTCGATTAGTGTGTCATTTTTGGGTCACAGTGGGTCAAGCTAAGTTTATCTAGATAACGGCTCTAACGATTTTGACGAAATTTTGCACCCTGCTGTTTTCGGGCACGAAAAGACCATTGGGATGGGTCTCGTGTTCGAGAAAATTCGATTAGTGGGTCATTTTGGGTCATAATGGGTCAGGGTCAAGCTAATTATATCTAGAGAACGGCTCAATCGATTTTGACTAAATTTTGTATCTAATCATTTTCCGGCACGAAAAAACCATTGGGATGGGTAACGTGTTCAAGAAAATTCGATTAGTGGGTCATTTTTGGGTCACCGTGGGTCCAGCTAAGTTTATCTAGATAATTGCACTACGATTTGACGAAATTCTGTAATCTATCGTTTTCGGGCACGAAAAGACCATTGGGTTGGGTCACGTGTTCGGGAAAATACGATTAGTGGGCCATTATGGGTCAGGGTCAATCTAATTATATCTAAAAAAAGGCTCAAGACATTTTCACGAAATTTTTTAATATACGGCCGTTTCTGGTCATGAGAGGACCATTGGGCTAAGTCACATGTTCGAGAAAATTCAATTAGTGTGTCATTTTGGGTCACAATGGGCCAGGGTCAAGCTAATTGAATCTAAAAACATGCTCAAAACATTTTGACCAAATTTTATATTACGTATACCATTTCTGGGCATGAGAAGAGAATTGGGCTAAGTCACATTTTCGAGAAAATTCGATTAGTGGATCATTTTGGGTCACAATGGGTCAGGGTCCAGCTAATTGTATCTAAAAAACGGCTTAAACGATTTCGACTAAATTTTGTATTCTATGGCTAGATATAGAGGATTAATATCTGGAGAGCGCGGGAGACCGGGGAGTTAGTCCATCTCTTCCGATCCATCGACCCGGAACTGTTTCATTCTACTGCACAAAAAACTACTAAAACTGACCTATCCAATGATACAACAAGTTAGATTATTATTCAAACGGTTAATTTGTAATGAATTATTATAATCAGGGCAAGACTTTTGGTTCACCCTGTATAACTACAGCATTTACACGTCTGCAATTGCGTGCTAAAAAGAAAACTCCCGTATGTAATTGGATCATAATAAAGAGAAGGTTTTTTTATTTTATTCAATTCCTACTATTAGTTCACACTCTCCCTATATTTATTTATTTATATATCTTGTTCAAATTTTCAATCGTTAATAAAATACTTATTATTCATCCTATCAAGTTGGAATAAATTTTTTTAAACTTGTATTTGATGACAATTGATGTTAATACAGTTTTTTCAAATTAATTAAATTTTAATTAATTAATTTTAGTTTTACATGGGAGACAAAATGGCGGCCATTGGTTATTGAAGCATTTAATGCATCTTCACATCTATAAGGGGGCTTACCAAAGGGGGGGACCCTGTTCTGTCGCCAAATACCGCCAAGTTTGTCGCCAACTTGGCGATATGTCGCCAAAAGTGACGCCAACTTGGCGATATCTCTAATATTTCGCCAAAATCCCATAGACTTTCATTGTAAACCTACTTGCTTATAGAAAATCAACAAATTGCGATATTTTAATGCAACAAAAACTAATATTAGCTTAAGGGATTATATTAAATTTTTCTTTGATGACCTAAGTAGGACTTTAAAAACAAAATTTTCATATTATTTGTTTTTAATATATATAAACTGGATAAATCGTATTCAAGGTTAGAGTAGCAGAGATGATGTTTATTCCAACAGAGAGAAAAATGTCCAGACCAGGTATTCTTGTTCGAGTCCTGGTCTGACCATTTTTTGATCTGTTGGAATAAATCTCAACTGCGCTGCTCCAACCTTGAATATGATTTATCCAGTTGAACAAAAAAAAATCTCTTCATCATGACTTAAATACATGCTATACAGGAGTTTTCGTGTTATCACCACTTTCCCCATGTAAATGAATGTTAAGACCACTTTACTCCTAACTTCAAATACCGTATATACTCGCGTATAAGTCGACCCCCTATCTTTCAAATACAAATTCTGGAAAAAATCAAAAACCCGCGTATAAGTCGACCCCCTAACTTTTTACTTCAATTTTGCACAAAATCAAATCAAAGATTTCACTTGCCAATGCGAAAAGGTAGTAAGTAAACAAAAACAAATCATTGAATTTTTTTTAAATGATAAATTTTTATTATTTGTATATTTTATGTATTTTTTTTTTATTCATACACATAAAAAGCCATAATTTTGCAGTATTCGAAGTTTTTGGTTTTCCTTTTTTAAGACTCGCGTATAAATCGACCCCCCAAATTTGCTTACCGAAAATTGTCAGAAATTCCTCGACTTATACACAAGTATATACGGTATTCTCTTTCAAGAGCAATTGTAACCTTTTCTTCTTCAACCGCTTGTGGTTATTAACAAAAGAACGGGGAGATTCAACAATGGAAAGAAGCGGAGATGGATTTGATGGAAAGACTTTCATCCTACAAAATGATACTTCAAATTCTCAAAAGCAATAAAAAATGAAAAGCACCCCGTAACCACAAAAAAGAGGCCGATATTTGAAGAAAGTTGAATGATACGTCTATTCGGATCTTTAAGCTGCGAATGGACCATCCTTCTAACTGTTATTACTGTCGGCGTCTTTTCTTGTGGTCACGCGGTGTTTTAGATCTTTAATGACTTTAAAAGGAAAGGGACTGATGTCCTGCAAAAGAGGGACCTTTCTGTCAAGTAGAGTTGAGTTCCTTATCTCCTGACCCATTGTTGATTCCCCTCATTCTTTTGTGAATAAACCGCAGAAGGATCCAGAATAAAAGATTTCCATGAAAACTGGAGAAGGATGGCAAAACAAGCATTTGCACGGAAACTTAAGCTACGTTCTGACTTGTATTTTGCTTCCTTCTCTAGTATTCTTGGAAAATCTTTTATTCTGAAATCATCTGCGGTTTATTCACAAAAGAATGAGGGGAATCAACAATGGGTCAGGAGATAAGGAGCTCGACTCTACTTGAAGGAAAGGTTCCTCTTTTGCTGGACATCAGTCCCTTTTCTGCTAAAGTCGTTAAAAATCAAAGACACCGAAAAGCCACAAAAAACGAAGCCGACACTGAAATCAGTTAGAAGGATAGTGGGTACGCAGCCTTATACCTCGAATGAATGAAACTAGCGCTGCAGTTCGCAGCCTTGTCCAACACAAAAGAGTGAATTAAATCAGCAAGGTACCGTCCGGATAGTCTATAGTTAGAGCACTGACACGACAAGCCAAGGTATCCAGGTTCGAGTCCTGGTCTGGATTATTTCACTCTGTTGAATAAACCTCTACTGTGCTACTCAAACCTTGAATATGATTTATCCAGTTAAAAAAAAAATCCTTCTCTTCATTATGATGTATATAAATGAGTTGCTTATCTTTTAGATGATCTAAACAGCGAAAACATATTCCATATCAAAAGATCCCTTTTTTTTTTTAAAGTAAAAATAGGTAAATAAAAAATCATGTATTGAAGAGAGAGCGCGGGGGCAGCAGCCTCTTATTTCAGATACGTTCCTGCTTCTCCCCAGAGGCGGGGTTAAATGAGATAGAAGATGACGACGTTGCCCGCGAGTCTGTGGCACCGACAATTGGGAGATGGCACGTTATTTCAATTACTGGTTCATTTCCTTGCAAATTGGGATACGAGTCGATTGGACTCCAAGGGGAGACACTTATGACTTCATTCATCGGGGGAGAGGAAGCACTCCGGAATGACTCCATCAACAACTCCCCATCTCTATTCCTCCCTCTTCTTTTCTCCCGAGCTAAAGGAGAGATCCGCTGAAGCCGAAAGGAGAGAGGCAGGGAATGGATATCGAAGATCGAAAATATTCAACGAGGAATTAATCCGATGTTTCATGCCTCTAACAAGATGGTAAAATGCCCAATGGAATGGGATATTTATTATTGAAACAGGAGCAGCGCGCTGTCGTGACCAGCGAATTTTGAGAGATCCGTTCGGTTTTGCAAAAGAAATGTTTTTGATGTATATTTAATGTATTGCAGAGACATCGATATTTTCATATAAGCAGTTTCACTATGTCATATACTTATTAAAAAAGCATTAAGTTACTTTTGGGGGGATATTTCTTCTTGTAGATAATGCTATATAAATGGTTATTCAGAATAATTATTCATTGTTGTCGAAATTATCAACGCACATTTTAAGAATATCGTTTTCGAAAATTTAATTACGCCACGTGAGAATATCAACATTTTTCATACCAGCAGTTTCTCTATGTCACATACTTATTAAAAAAGCATTAAGTTACTTTTGGGGGATATTTCGTCTTGTAGATAATGCTATATAAATGGTTATTCAGAATAATTATTCATTGTTGTCGAAATTATCAACGCACATTTTAAGAATATCGTTTTCGAAAATTTAATTGCGCCATGTGAGAATAGCAACATTTTTCATATCAGCAGTTTCTCTAAGTCACATACTTATTAAAAAGCATTAATTTACTTTTTGGGCATTTTTCTTCTTGCAGATAATGCTATATAAATAGTTATTCAGAATAATTATTCATTGTTGTTCAAATTATCAACGCAAATTTTAAGAATATCTTTTCCGAAAATTTAATTACGCCACGTGAGAATATCAGCATTTTTCATACCAGCAGTTTCTCTATGTCACATACTTATTAAAAAGCATTAATTTACTTTTTGGGGATATTTCTTCTTGCAGATAATGCTATATAAATAGTTATTCAGAATAATTATTCATTGTTGTTCAAATTATATCAACGCAAATTTTAAGAATATCGTTTTCGAAAATTTAATTACGCCGCGTGAGAATATTAACATGTAAGCTGATATTAGTGCAATGTTGCATAGTTCGCCAAACGAAAGCATGTTTTAAATAGAATTATTCTCTATAGATAATACGATAAAATGTATAACGTGTTGAAGAAACACTGATGTTTCCATAACAGTAGCATCCCCGTCACATAATTGATAAAAATGCATTGTTTTATTTTTGTGACATATTTTCTTATCTATAATGCTTCATAAATATTTATTTAAAGAAGTTATTTGTGTTTATTCAAATTAACAGCACAGTAATTAAATTAAAATTTTAACTATATTACTTGCAAAAATTTAATTATGCCAAGTAATAAAATTAGTACGTAAGCTAATACTGGCTTAGTATCACCTATAGTATAGTGCGACGAAACAGGAGTCAGTTATCAACGATTTTTCAGATGTTTATTTAACTTCATGTAGAAATCTTTTTCAAATACACTGATATATAAAGAAAATAATACATTTTGAATTGATACTGCAGATGAATAAATAGTTTTGTTGAATGGTACATTTTCCACATACATGACCATCAGAAAAAACTAATTGGATGTGCCAATCCCAAAACTTTCTTCTATCTTATACATCTAAATATTTCAAAAAGTAGTTGCACATGTTAATACTTCAATATTATTAGTTCAATACTATACCAACTTTGATTTTCATCTTAAATTTCTGCTTTCAGTCTATTAAACGGACTAAATACAAGTTAATCTATATCATGATATTTGTTAAAATTAATAGTTTTTCCTTATTCTGTTGTTATCAGATGTTTGCGAATAGCCGGCATAGCAGGAAGCGAGTTCCCGCCGCTGCACGAGCCGCCGATGGATAATAGAAGTACGAAAAATCAAGAAAAGTATGCAAAAATCGCTATCACAGAGCTCCTTTACCGCGCAATATTTCCAAATTCAAGGAGGACCAGTTGGCCAAAGCCAAAAACATGCACAAAAAATTTCGTTCAATAATGAAAATGGCATAGACATCGCAATCATACCATCTGGCGGAATTTTTTCAAGTTCAGGGAGGACCTACTGACCATAGCCTTACGCATACACAAAAATTTTGGTTAGATTCTATGCATAATTTTATACAGTTTTCGATGGTACAATAATGAAAATGGCACAGATATCGCTATTACAGCGCCCCCTTCCAACAGATTTTTTTCAAATTCAGGGAAGACTTTCTTGCCTTAGCCAGAAACACACGAAAATTTGGTTCGATTCTATGCATAACTTCATACACTTTTCGATGGTACAAGAATGAAAATGGTACAAACATCGCAATTATAGTGCCCCCTTCCGGCAGAATTTTTCCAAATTCAGGGAGGACCTTCGTGCCATGACCAAAAACATACACAAAAAATTTGGTTCAATTCTATGCATAACTTCATACACTTTTCGATGGTACAATAATGAAAATGGCACAGACATCGGAATTATAGCGTCCCCTTCTGGCGGAATTTTTTTCCAAGTTCAGATAGTACCCACTGACCATAGCCTTACACATACACAAAAAATTTGGCTCAATTCTATGCATAACTTCATACACTTTTCGTTGGTACAATAATGAAAATGGCACAGACATCGGAATTATAGCGCCCCCTTCTGGCGGAATTTTTTTCAAGTTCAGGGAGTACCCACTGACCATAGCCTTACACATACACAAAAAATTTGGTTCAATTCTGTGCATAATTTTATACAGTTTTCGATGGTAGAATAATGAAAATGGCACAGACGTCGCTATTACAGCGCCCCTTCCGGCAGATTTTTTTCAAATTTAGTGAGGACTTGCTTGCCATAGCCAGAAACATACACAAAAAATTTGGTTCAATTTTATGCATAACTTCGTACACTTTTCGATGGTACAATATTCAATATCGCACAAAAATCGCTATTACAGCGCCCCATACCGGCGAATTTTTTCCAAATTAAGGAAGGACCTGCTTTCCATAGCCAAAAACTTTAAAAAAAATTGCTTCAATTGTATGTATAACTTCATACACTTTTTGATGGTACAATGGCGACAGACACACGGACAGACGGACAGATACGACAGACAGACATTTTCTATAAACATGTTTTTGGGGATCTCTGACCCCTAAAACGTGTAAATCCGCCGAAAACCGGAAGTGGAAAAAGATTTCGATTACAATACTTTCTTCTATTGAAGATAGAAGAAAGTAAAAAACCAACACGAGGATGAAAGGGAAAGAAACATTTTATTTATTTTTTAGTACAAAAACAAAAATACACAATTTGTGCATTCGAGAAAAACAACTAAAAAAGTGCAATTTATTCACTGAAAGTCTATTTCAGTAATGGGTATGGTTTCCTCTGGCAGCCTTGAACACCTGTGATTCATGGAGTCTATCAGATTATCAGTGAGGAATGGAGGATATTCCATCTACGTTTCGATCACGTGGTCAAGGTAAAAACTTCTAGCGTAAAGAAGGGAAGGCTTCGTAGACGTAATGAAAAACCCTCCCCCGCCAGTGAAACAGTTGATGCGGAAAGCAGTAGTAGCCTCCCTTCTTATCAGTTAGAAGTTCTTCGGGTAAATTATCGGTATCACGTGACTTTTTTCAGCCTCGAACCCAGATTTGGAATAAAGTCCATTGCGCCTTTCATCCTACTCCTCCTGAACTCTTACTAGATGCTTAACCCTTTATATATATATATATATATATATACCGGGTGTCCCAAAAATGACTGATGGATTTTAAAATTCAATAACTTGCAAACAGTGACAGATATTTAAAAAATTCTTGCAGGAGAGTTATGTATGATGTCAGGAGTTTTTTTACTGTGATTCTTGATTTTAGTTCGAATTTCAAACAATAGATGGCGCTGACAGCGATTGACGCTCAGTCGAAGCCTAAACTGACGTCACTCCGCATTGATGCGAAGGAAGGAGATTAAGACTATGGAGTGGTTCTCATTCGCCAGCACAATCTTGCTCTTAGGGCCCGATTCTGAACTCATTCGATATGATTTCAATGGAGTGCGTTGTTGCCATGGAAGCAACAAATTCGTCGATAGTGGAATACGGCGTTAAGAACTGGACATGAATTTAACCTTCTAACCGCCGCGAACTGATATATCCGTTCACTAAGCTGTAGGTCTCACTGCAGCAGAAGCATTTTTTAAATTAATATAATTCTACAAATATAACGCAGTTTTAAAATATTTTGTTATGATTAATACTCTCACGGCTTATACTCCGTTACGTAATTAATTTGTTTCTCATGTTAGAAAAATAATCTTATTTGAGACTTTTTAAAAAATTACAGGGAAAACAACATTACAATTCTGCCCTTTTGCTCGGCGGTCAGGGGGTTAAGAAGTAGTATTCGAGTTTGCAGGCGATTTTACATTGATGAAGTTTTATTTTCCCAGATTAAATTACTTTTTATGGTCTGATTAAAAGAATATTTTATGCATCGTATTTTAAAACTAGGTGAAGAGATTTAAAATTTTTTGTTGTTAAAAATTTCATAACTTTTATTACACTCTAATAAATCTCAGATCTTTTAAGGAAGTTCATCAGTAGGTTTTTATGAATGTTGGATAATAATCGTGAAAATGGTTGTTCAAAATAACTGCTTAAAAAAAAAAATATTAGAATTTACCTTGTTTAACCTTTTTGAATAGGGGTATTATATCGTTGCATTAAAATTTAAAAATAAAATGAATGCTAGTTAATTAAAAATTTTGTTTGACAGTTTGATATTAAAATATTGTATTACACGTAGCTTGATCTTGATGTTTGATAAAATAAAACTAGTAAATATTTTTTATCTACATCTACTATTTAAATTGTAAAAATGTGTTAAAATAATAGTTGGAGTTAGAATTTTTACGGTTTGACAATTCTTTCTACACACAAATGCTAATATGCATATATTTTTTAATAATAAAGATATCAATGATATCTAATGTGATAAACTAAGTTCAAATTAAACTTGACAAGAGTCTAAAACTTAGTAGTACTTAAATTATTGAAGGCCACAAACAAATTTTTATAGAAATTTTTATCTTTATATAAATTAAGACCGTATTTCTAAAAGCACATTTTGTTGGGATGCAATTGTAATTTTAAAACTTTTTAGTTTATATATATTTTTTAAAAAATCATTACTCGACGACCAAGATTTTTAATCTGGCGGTTTTTGTAGTGTTAATGAAACGGCATATTCCATATCATGCACAGAAAACCACATTATTTGCTGCTCTAGCCAGCTAGCATGTCATGTCATGCGATTAGAATGTGGGGAGAGGATGGGTCGTTCTTATGGGTTGTTTAACAATGTTTTTTGCAAGAGGGTTCTGTTTACAGTTTTTCAGGGAAATGTGGTAGTAGTGGCCCAGGGGGGGGGGGGAATGAGAGAGAATTCCAAATATTAGAATAATAACTTTATTTAATGAAGAATATTCTATAATTATACGTGTTTAGTGTTTGAATTATCATTCATAGTAAACGGAAAAAAATTCCACTGAAAATCAGAAGGACATTTTTTGGAGGGGGGGGAGGTACTTATCGTTAGCGATTTCATTGTTGTATTAAACCAATCCTTAGATTGTTGTATTAAATCAATCCTTAGATTGTTGTAGTAAATCAATCCTTAGATTGTTGTAGTAAATCAATCCTTAGATTGTTGTATTAAATCAATCATTAGATTGTTGTATTAAATCAATCATTAGATTGTTGTATCAATATTATAATACCCTATTCAAAAGGTTTAAACAAGGTAACTTCTACTATTTGTTTTTAAATAGGTATTTTGAACAACAATATACTATTAACCATATTTGCGATTATTATCCAACATTCATAAAAACCTACTGACGGACTTCCTTAAAGGGTCTCAGGACTCTTAAAGCTTCAAATTTTCGAAATTTATTTTTTTTTTAGATGTTAAACTACTATTTTTTCTGAACATTTTGATATAATTATATCCTTGAAATTCCGATTAGAACGGAAGTTATGATGGTTTTTAGGTAGATTTCGTATGAAATACTACCTATTATATTATCCCTATGTTGGAATTTCTGAAACAGTTTTGCAGATCTACACCGATCCCCTAGAACCCAAAACCACCCTAGTAAAAAACTTTATCTATCTATCTATCTATCTATAGGCCCAAGGGGATTGGAATAGGATGGGGATTTGTGAAAACCGAAAAAAAACTCATAACTTCTTAATTTTTGTACATATCAAATCAGTTTAAAGTTTTTATTACTTCTAAAAATAGGGCAAAAATTTATGTATCATAGATTTTTGATAAAATTAAAAATGAGCACAAGGGGCGCAAAAAATAGGGTTTGTGGGAGAAAAAAAATTCATAACTTTGTCAATTCTCCAGATATCAAATCCAATTAATTTTATTATAAATTTCCTTTATATTATCTTCAACTTTTATATTCACAAGTTTTTGATAGGACTAATTCGTACCGCAAAATAAAAATTAAAAACGAAAACAAAAAGGGGGGTTGAAGATGAAAAAAATTCATAAATCCGTCAATTCACAAGATATAAAATCCTCATGATTTTATCATATATCTTCTTAATATTGTCTGCAACATTTATACAGACAAGTTTTTGATAGGATCAATTCTTACAGCAAAAACAAATTTAAATTACATAGCTGTTGAAGAAAAAAATCATCTTATTAAGGGTGTATTCAAATCCAAACTGCTTATTTTCTTACTCATTTTTAAATTCATTTTTGCTCTCAGACGCATCCAATTGGTAGATTCTCTTATTCAGAAACTATATAATGTACCGTAATGATCGATTTTTTAATAGAGACAGAATATATTTCAAAAAATGATGTCAAAGTAGGCATTTTGAACAGAATTTCCGAAGCGATTGTGTTAGAAACGAAAAATATTGTCCTACTGAGAAAATAATTGTTTATAAATCAAGTTTTAATTAATTGAACGAAAAATAAAAACACAGGTCGCTTATAAATTTCTTCAAAAATCACGTCAGCAAGTTTAATATTTTTTCTATTAAAAATGAATCTGAAAATGTACCAGAAAATTTCGAGTTGCTGAGCATGGAAAAGTATTTTTTTTAATATCGCCTTAACATGATTCTGATAAAACCAGCTATTATATAAAAATGAAATAAGAACTCGTCAAAAGCGACCAGATAAAATTGTTAAAGTGGGTTTATCTCTAATCATGATTTAGTTTTTTTGGTGAAATTGGTATACTTCGGAATCTACCTCCGCCTGTAGGCCGAGCAAGCAGGGATTTTTAGAATTATACCCGCGTAATAGCTGAAGCGGCATTTCCGAAGATTTTAACTCATTTTTCTCCAAATGACGTTTTTGGGCGTAACGCGCAGGATATCTCAAAAACTTATGAATATTTTTTCATGAAATTAAAAAAAAATATGTTTCAGTCTGTATAAACTGAACCTAAAATTTCTTTTTATTGTTCAAAAAAAATAGTTTTTTAGGTGATTATACTGTTGAAATTTTCAAAATTTTGTATTAGCTAAATACAACTTTGTATTAAAAATATAAAAATACTTTAAATACGAATTTATTTAGGTTCCAGGGTAATTACTGTAATCTAAAGTATAATTAGGCACAAAAAAAGGTAATTTTAGTGACAAAATTTATTTTGTAATCCTGCGCGTAAGCTGTCATACCAAGTTTCTGCTCGACAAATATCTGACAGTTTGGAGCGCCCTATAAATACTAATTCTGCAATTTGCATTTTTTTTTAAATGCATGAAAGGAAAGAACATACTTATAACTTTCATTCCAATTAAATTTGTGTTTTTAAATCATATGCATTTTAAAATATTAAATGTTGAAAATGATCTTTTTTTTCCATTTTTTCCAATTTTAAGTGTCTTGTCCCGAGACCCCTTAAAAGATCTAAAATTTATTAGAATGTAACAAAAGTTATGAAATTTTTAACAACAACAAAAAATACTAAATCTCTTCACCTAGTTTTAATATACGATCCATAAAATATTCTTTAAATCGGACCATAAAATGTAATTTAATCCATGAAAATAAAACTTCATCAATGTAAAATCGCCTGCAAACTCGAATACTACTTCTTAAATCCATGCCCAGTTCTTAACGCTGTATTTCCACTATCGAAGAATTTGTTGTTTCCATGGCAACAACGCAATCCATTGAAATCATATCGAATGAGTTCAGAATCGGGCCCTAAGTGGAAGATTGTACTGGCGAACGAGACCCACTCCATAGCCTTAATCTCCTTCCTTCGCATCACAGTTGACTGACGTCAGTTTCGGCCTCGACTGAGCGTCAATCGCTGTCAGCGCCATCTATTGTTTGAAATTCGAACTAAAATCAAGAATCACAGTAGAAAAACTCCTGACATCTTACATAACCCTCCTGCAAGAATTTTTTAAGTATGTGTCACCGTTTGCAAGTTATTGAATTTTAAAATCCATCAGTCATTTGTGGGACACCCGGAATATATAATACCAAAAACACATACTATACATCCAATCCCAAAACTCCTGAACTACAGAGAAAAATTAACACAATAACCATGAAAAAATCTTACTAACAAAACCATGAACCAAAAGAAAACATCCAATGGAGACAAACTGCAAGGCTAAAGACTTGCATGCTGGGTTATACCGGTAATTACTCATCTATCTATCTATCTATCTATCTATCTATCTATCTATCTATATATATATATATATATAAGCTCAAAAAGGTCAAAAGTAAAAGTAAAATATAAAAATATAAAAATAAAATCCATGCGATAAGCGCTACAGCTGCATATAACCACACAGATTATATATAGCGCATTATGTTTTAAATGCGTTCGTCAGAACCAGAATCCTGCACCATAAATAATTATGGTGCAGGATTCTGGGTCTGACGAACGCATTTAAAACATAATGTGCTATATATATATATATATATATATATATATAGAGAGAGAGAGAGAGAGAGAGAGAGAGAGAGAAAGAGAGAGAGAGAGAGAGAGACGGACAACTTATCTGTTTAGCGTGTTCCAAACATGTTCCATTGGTTTCATGTCAGAACCAACCTTTACACGCTTTAAGGCTCCTATAATATGGGCTGACTCACGCCACCATTTAATTGCCGGTAGGAGAAAAACGATTGGCCACGCCGCGTGGGCAACAATCGCTCATTGGTCAAAGTGGGAAAGAAAATGCTTGACGATTCAGCCTGTATTATAGGAGCCCTAACACGCTTTGTTGTAACGTCAAAAACGTCACACAAAGCAGGTAAAAAAAACTTGCATGTTTCGATTTTGCTGGCTCGTAGGATTATTAATTATTTATTAATAATCGTGGAATTATTAATTATTATTTTCTAATAATAATTAATTGCACAAGTCAACAAAATCGAAACATGCAAGTTGTTAGAATTTTTTTCTTTGTTTTGCTGCTTCGTGTGACGTTTTTGACGTCACAATAAAGCGTGTCAAGGCTTTCTACCTCATCTAGGGGGTTTGTCAGAACACGGTGGCCAAGTGATTCATGTTATTTCTTCATCCACCAGCCGAACATAGGGTGCCTCTATATGAGAGTGGAGACATACGGGAAATAAAATTTAATTCATGAATATGATTTTGGACAAAAACAAATCGAACAGCATTTCGGCGAACCTGCTGTTATCGACAAGCTAATGTTTATTGAATTATCTCAATCGTCTAATCGAACTCATCCAAGCAAGTATCGCCCAGTTTTGGAAGGTGGGACTCCCATTCTTTGGGGGAAAACTTCCAGTCAGGTCGTTTTTGTCCTAAGTCCATTTTTGAGTGTGTTCGGTAGCCGTGTAGTATCAGCTGGCCATGGCCCGCTACAGGAGCCCCGCATCAGACGAAATGCGTCACTTCACCGGCCGAGCAAGCTACACACAAAGGCATAACAAAAAGCGGCACCCGCCTCCGGCACAACTCTGTCCGTCCTTCTGTTTGTCCAGTGCAACAAAGATAAAAAAGAAAAGAAGTAAGTACTAAACCCTATATCAGTTTTTTTTTAAATTTTGTATTTATCAGTAGTTCCTTATATTATCAATAGTATTCTATCCCAGCACTTAGATCCCACCCTCCATTTAGCCAACGGGCACACACTCAGTAGAAGTGTTTAGTACAAATATCAGGCCAAATTAGTATATAGTCCTCGCTAATGCTTCATGTAATTTAGTAGTTCCAGTCCCCATAGAATTATTTAGCGATTTTTAGAAGGACCCGTTAGGATTTCAAAAAATTGTAGCCATTCAGTTTGTTCTCAAGCCCTAATCCAGTAAATAATTGATAGACAGGCGCAGCTTCATACCAACTACCAGCCACGCCAACCAGAGGCCTTGTCACTCAACGTGAGAGGTTGGGTCGATAACACAGTGTGAGAGGCTCGTGGGCTCTGGCCTAGGACCAGCAATGGTCGGTAGTTGCAGGCCCTCCACATCCAATCTTAAGTTTCATTCAGCACCCCCAATCATTGCTCAGCTATCAACGTCAGTAAGGCTTAGTTTAGATAAGATAAGTTTTCTATTAAAAGCATCCCAGTCATAGATATTGGAGGCACAGAGAGGCACCTTCTTTTTTATTTTTTAATTCAGTGTTTTTAAGTATCAGGTTCCAAAGAACCGATCAGTTCATTTCAATTTTATCAGTATGTAATAATAAATGCCATGTCTAACAGTTATTTATTTCAGGTACATAATTTATTTTATTTTTTTTCTCTTTTTTCAAGACAGTTCGCCTCTTTATTAGGTGCAATAGGACACTGTCCGCACGAGCTACCGGACCCGCTCCAATGGGATAGCCCACGGAGCCAGTTTTTACCCGGCGGGGTACGGTAGAAAGGCGAACTCCCGTCTCCCTCTGCAGCGATTCGTCTGCCTTGCATCTTGGCCCAAAATTTTCCCTTCTGCTGCAAATCTTAGCATTTCGGCCAGTTTTAATTAGTCATGTTGTTCTCCCATCTAAGTCTCTTTTCTTAGTTTTTCCAATCAGTTTTGTTTCCCTTGTCAGCTGTCACTTTTCCTCAAAATTACTTCCTCCATTTCAGCTAAGATGTTGCCACCAACAGCTATTGCAGGATAGCTGATTTCCACACTATATATTCTAGACGCTGTACTTAAGTTATAGCGTCTATAAGATGTAGTGTGGCAACCGTCTATTCCAGTTACGCTTTAAAAAGTACTAAAAAAATTGATTCCCATAAAGTTTGAACGATGCACAACGATAAATGGCGATCGCAGCGACATCTGGTAGTTCAAACGTAGTATAAAGATGTAATTGAGAAAACGTTTCGGCCAGTGAAGAAGTAGCAGATGTCGCTGCGATCGATATTTGTTCTTCAGCTTCGTTCAGCCTTTATGGAATACAATTCTTTAGCTCTTTTAAAGGCATTACCGAAGTACTCGGTTTCCACACGTTATCTTCTAGACCAGCCATACTCATTCTTCTATATTCGCGGGCCGCAAACATATGTTTACAACGTTAGGCGGGCCGCAACACACTTATATAATAAGTTTAAAAAGGAGTAATTAAAATAGTAAGGTAACAAAAGTAGTATAAGAAAATAAAATAATAAAGTTAAAATAATTAATTGAATTGAACGTTTAAAACGTCACTAAAAATGTTTTAAATCACCAATCAAATCACCAAAAAAATCATGGATTAAACAATATTCTTCGAAGTAGAAATGATGTAGACTTAAAGTGATCTAAAAATATGCGGCGAAAATTAGAAAAAACGGTGTGAATTTTTTTTTTTTTTTTTGCTGCTATTTTGTCCACGGCAATATCCGAATAAAGATTATTACACATACGATAAGTATAAAACGGATTAATGTAACAGTGCAGCATTTTCAAGTTCTAAAGGGAAAAAAATCAGTAGATTTTCGTTAATAAGCCAGTCTATTTTCAATTCCAAAACTTTTTTAATGTAGAAATATGAAGTGCAAATTTAATTAATTTGGAATAATGTTTCATTAGTTTTGAAGAATTAATTCCCGTGAAAATATATGAAGGAACAGGAAAGGTCTTAAAAAACTTTTATAAGCATCTTAATTAATTTTATAAATGTGGAATAATGATTATGTGCCTCGGGCCGCACAAAATAGGTCGCCAGGCCGCAGGTTGAGTATGGCGCTATTCTAGACGCTGTAATAATACTTAAAAATGTGATAAAATATTGGATCCCTTAAATGTCAAACGATGCTGAAATCCAAAGAGTCAATCGCAGCGACATCTGCAGTATATTCTCTAAAATTCCAAGAAGATTTGGTCTACACTGTTAAAAATATCGCGAAAAATTACCTCTATTTATAAAGGCTATCTATTTTCTGAACAATGAGAACGTTACATAAACGCCTATGTATCGTTCTCATTGGTCAGAAAATAGATAGCCTTTAAAAACTGAGGTAATTTTTCACAATATTTTTAACAGTGTAGAGTCTATAATAATACGATGTTCACATTGAAATGGAGGATATTCCATCTCCGTTTTGATCACGTGATCAAGGTAAAAACTCCTAGCGTAAAGAAGGGAAGGCTCCGTAGAAGTAATGTAAATCCCCGCTAGCCAATGAAACAGTTCATGCGGAAAGCAGTAGTAGCCTCCTTTCTTATCAGTTAGAAATTCTTTGGGTAAATTACCGGTAACACGTGACTTTTTTCAGCCCCGAACCCAGATTTGGAATATAGTCCATTTGAAAATATACCGTAGATGTCGCTGCGATCGGCTCTTTGGATTTCAGCATCATTGCACATTTAAGGGATACATTTTTTAGCCCTGTTTGGATAGCAGATACCCACACTATTTATTCTAGGCGCTGTAATGGAGGATATTCCATCTACGTTTTGATCACGTGGTCAAGGTAAAAACTTCTAGCGTAAAGAAGGGAAGGCTCCGTAGACGTAATGAAAAACCCTCGCCAGTCAGTTAAACAGTTCATGCGGAAAGCAGTAGTAGCCTCAGTTAGAAGTTCTTTGGGTAAATTACCGGTATCACGTGACTTTTTCAGCCTCGAACCCAGATTTCTAATAAAGTCCGTTTAACTACTGATTAAGTTCGACTCCCTTCTCCAATCATTCTCTAGGTTACTTAATTGGTTAAATGATATTGCTCAGATATCGCACTCACCGTTACAAATGAGCCAGCGCATGTCCATAATGGAGGATATTCCAAATATGGGTTCGATGCTGAAGAAAGCACGTGATATCGGTAATGGAGGATATTCCATCTACGTTTTGATCACGTGGTCAAGGTAAAAACTTCTAGCCTAAAAAAGGGAAGGCTCCGTAGACGTGTAATATAAATCCCCGCTAGCCAATGAAACAGTTCATGAGGCAAAGTAGTAGTATCTTCCATTCTTATCAGTTAAAAGTTCCTTGGGCAAATTACCGGTATCACGTGGCTTTTTTCAGCCTCGAACACAGATTTGGAATATCCCCCATTTACCCAAAGAACTTCTAACCGATAAGAAGGGAAACGGGAAACTACTACTGCTTTCCCTCATGAACTCTTTCATAGGCTAGAGGGGATTTACATTACGTCTACAGAGCCTTCCCTTCTTTACTCTAGACGTTTTTCCCTTGCCCACGTGATCATGACGTAGATGGAATATCCTCCATTTATTTTTACTTTTTTTTAAAAATAGTCTGAAAGCCAAATGTTATTTGCTACCACAAATGCGTGATTTCCGATGTCATAGGCAAAAGTACAGCGCCTAGAAGGTACAGTGTGGAAAACGTCTATTCCTATAAGGCTTTAAAAAGTGCTAAAAACTTGTATCCCATAAATCTCCAACAATGCTCAGCGGCAATATGCTGATACGAGCGCCATCTCGTAACTCTTTTCAATATAAACACTGTGTTTTCAAAAATGATAGTATATTAAATATCGGAAACTGTAAATATAAGATTTTTGGTCTGTTATAAGCTAATTTAGTTAAGGAATGACGTGAAATAGGTTAAAGAGTCTCTTTTAGAACGACTATCGTTTTAAAATCACTACGATGGCGCTACAATCGACATCTTGTTATTCAGCATCGTTGTACATTTATGGGATTCAATTTTTTAGCACTATTTTGTAGCCGTTTTCCACACTGTATCTTCTAGGCGCTGTAGGCAAAAGTATGCAGCCAACGACAGATACTGGTCTTTAAACTTCCTCCCCCTCTGACTGTCACGTGATGACTATAGGCTGGCTTCCACACAAATTTCTTATTAGAACAAACAGCGAAAAGTATACGACTCTTTTAATTTTTATTTTCATTTGCAAAAATCCGTCTAATAGTTTACGCGAAATAAAATTTTCTTTAAAAACATTTTAGTATAATCAATCACATTAATAATTAATACCACATCTAATTTTATTAATTATATTCATTGTAATTTAATGTCATTATAATTTAATAAACATAATCCTTAAATTCAAGACACAATAGTTAAAAATCTGTATTATTTAATGCATATTATTTCAATGCCATTTCAAATCGTCATACTAGAATGCTATTATGCTACTCTTATCTTAATAACGCAGAATTATTCAAATTTAAAACTCCCCGTTTCACAGTGTGAATGCATGCAAGTAAAATGAATTGATAGGCTTATCAGAGAGATACGGCTTTCATTTAAATTTTAAAATCAATGACTTAATATTGCATAGATTTAATGTTATATAGATCCAAATATAAAACACTTCCAAAATTTTGGGATCAAAATAAATTACTGTATTGCAGCTTCTAACAGGAAAAAAAAAAAGTATTGCTGTAAAATTATTTTCATTTTCGTAGAACAGTGCATCAAGAACAAAGAAGCAATTGTAGAACTGAAAAATATATCGCCGCAATTTTTATTCTAATGAGAACAGATATTTTATGATATTGTGTTAAAGAAGAGGTGACATTTTTGCCTTATTTCTCAAGTTTTCTCTCTAACCTGTATACGGGCAATTCCACAGAAAATAATTATTTTAGGGGGAGGGAATCAGATTTATAATATGTTTAATTTAAGGGTATGATTGGAAATCCTGATATCTTTATATTCTATAGAAAAATCCTAAAGGAATTGTAAATTACTGTTTACAAACTAAGTTAAGTACCATTGTTGTCTTTGTAAAGCCATAATGTTACGTCAGTTACACAATAAAAGTTACGTCAGTTACATGTGTAAATGCCCTTTTCTTTTTTATTATTCAGAAATTAATTAAACAAGTTACTGTTATAATTTGGCATTACTTAGTGTTGTGGAGAACATTAAATCACTTTTTTTAACTGAATAGTTTTGATAATTTTTACACTTCAATGAAGTCAGAAAAAATGTTTGTATATTTTATGTTACGTCAGTTACAGAATTTTGAATTGCAATTTTTGGGACTCAAAGAGAGATTGACATAATCTGCAGGTATTTGGGTATTAAGACCTTAGTAAGAAATATTTTAAATTGTAAAAATTTGTTTTAGCTTTATTAGTAAATTTTCTACATGGATTTGAAAACAAAATTCGATGATAAAATGTTACGTCAGTTACGATGGAATTGTCCATAATAGGTAGGAAAATGCATTTTATTCAAGTGTTGCGAACTTTTCTCCCTCCCCTCCCACTCCTTCATTTCTTTTTTTCTTTTTTTAAGGTTCCGTACTTAAAAAGTAAAAACGAAACCATTATAAGATCACTCCTGTGTCTGTCCGTCTGTCACAGCCATTTTATTCGCAAACTATAGAACGTGGAAAGTTCAAATCAGGGGATGTAATAAAGACTATTCATCCACATATTTACAGATTATTAAACATTCACAAATATATTTAGGAAAAATGTACAGGGGCTAATTAAGTTACTTGAAAAAAAAAATCTTTTCTTTGTATATCGTGTAAAAGGTTTCGTAATGCTGAACTTAAAAATTCCTTTCTTTTAATTTTAGGTATTACATTTTAAGAGATATCGTCGAAAATGTAGTGCAAAAATGTCCCCCCTCCCCCCCATTTTCCGAATCTACTGAAATTAAAATTATGAAAAAATTAGAGGTAGTAGACGTTAATTTAAACCTTGTAGGAAAATTATAGCGATTACCCTAGGTCGCATAGTTTTTGAGAAAAGCACATTTTTCCGTTACACACAAATTTCGATTTACGGGCGTTCATCAAAGGTGTTGGGGAGCGCTGGAGGTACCTATCGTAACAGAAGTATAAAAGCATTGTTGATATTGATTTTCGAGAAAAATCGTCCGTAATTAGGCGAGATATGGACATACATAATGACAAGGGCGGCGTACTCTATCTTCTATCGGTTTTTAAAACCTAGATAACAACTTCTAATGATATATTTGTGTAATGCAATGCCCAGTAGCAGTATAAAAGCAATAAACGCTAAATTGTTAAAAACAGACTAATTTAATTAGAATTAATCACATAAATACATGGGATTCGCGACTAGTTTGCATTGAGTGGATCTCTCAATACGCCTTCCGTGTCTTTAAAAGTTAATTAGAAACGCACCTGGAAAAACGCGACACGGTACAAGGCGGCGTTGCATCTTTGCGACCTCTTTTCGAAGCGCGTTTAGCAAAATGGGAAGTTTAAACTTTGAACAATGGTTTTTTTTTTTTTTTTTTTTAGCTACACTGTAAAAAGAAAAGATTATTACTACTCTAAATTTAGTTTTATGAAATGCCAAATGAAGTTTAAATATGCACTACTTTTATTGGCAATACCGAAATAAGTTCATCATAAACAGTTTACGATAAGATGAAAAAAAGTGTTATACAGAATAACAATATTTGATATTATTTAGTCTTCATATATCTTTGAACTTTTATGGTATATCCATTCACACTGCTCTAGTATATACGGCTATACTCAACCCTACGTTGTACTGGTTTTTTACAAAGTCTTATTATTCTTTTAGCAACGTTCTTTTTTTAAAAAATAATACAGTTAATAATTCATATATTTATTGTACGGAACCCTCTGAGCGCGAGTAATACTCGCACTTGGCCGTTTATTTTCCTTTCCGCTCACTTTCAATTATTACTTTATTGCTCGATTGGATATCAAAACAGCTGAAAATATTTTGTAACGGAGTTTTAATGTTTTCTTTTCTTTTCTTTTTCAAACGAATACTTTTGTTCATTGCTAACTACCATCGAGAAATGTAACTATTCACCAATATTCTTTTATTTTTTATTGAAAAATCTCATACATCTTGGGCACATGTTTGTGAGAACCCCACTGTGCCAGTGTCTATATATACTTTTTAAATTATTTAAGTTTACATTTTCGACACGTTATGGATCACTCAATATATCCAACAACTAAATTTATATCTATATCTTTATATATATATATATATGTATTTCACTCAATTTCAGTGATTAAAACAAACGTCAAGACAAAAATAATGAACTATATAGTTGTTATAATTGAGCAGAAATTATAACACATACGTCTTTAAAAACGTGGAAGAGCTTTAAAAATTTATTATGCATGGCATTTCAAGGAAATGCTTTTGCTTTCGTAAGTTGCTTTTAACAATTAGTAATAAGTTCAGTTTACTATTCTATATATCAAGAAATTTTCGCGTTCACACTTCACTACCTATCGAATTGTATTTGGATATACGGCACATTTGCTTAACACGTTGAATGCCTAAGTCTATTTTGTCTGTCTTTCCGTTTGGGCCACGAAATAAGATTCCCGTTACAAAATCTACAACTGTCAGTCACTTATGACTGACGCGGCCTAAACGGAAAGATCAGTGTCAGTCACCGGTGGCTGATATGGCACTCAACGTGTTAATGGGACAAATATCGCTACTTTGCTAACTACCATTAAGAAATGTAACTGTTCACCAATATATTTGTATTTTTTATCGAAAAATCACATTCATATTGGGTCAATGTTTGCGAAAACCCCACTGTCTATACTTTTCAAGTTATTTAAGTTTACATTTTCGACCAGTTTGGGCCCAGTATACCCAACAAGTAAATTTATGCCTAGGTATTTTGTGTAATATTACTATTTTTCCTTGATGTAAATTAATTATATAAAAGGTTGTATTGCTTTTTCCATTTCATAGCATTTAAATTTATTCTGTTTTCAGTTTGAAACTATTCTTCTGGTTCTATTGGTAGTTAGAGTACAGGGGGAAAATTTTTTCAGCTTTTAGCTTTTTTTTTTTTCCTCACAGAAAACGACCGATTTTGCTTGTATAATTGAGTTTTGTACTCTTGAAAACGTGATTCAATATATAAGCTTTTCAATTATTTTTATTGAAATCCATTTTCTTCTCTTTTTCTTCATTATTAATTTTTGTTATATAGTACAAGGGACTTTTATTTTATACTTTGCAGCTTGTTTATTATGTTATTATGTTTTTGTATCCATTCAGTGTATTGGGGACACTGTATAGTTGTAAATTCATTCATGCAATCACAATTATTGATGGTGGTCAGTAATGTCTAATTAATGGTTATATATATATATATATATATATATCGCTCAGTTTCAGTGATTAAAACAAACATCAAGCGAAAATAATGAACTATATAGTTGTTATAATTGAGCAGAAATTATAATACATAAGTCTTTAAAAACGTGGAAGAACTTTAAAAATTTATTATGCACGGCATGTCAAGGAAATGTTTTTGCTTTCGTAAGTTGCTTTTAAGAATTAGTAATAAGTTCAGTTTACTATTCGATATATCAAGAAAATTTTCGCTTTCACACATCCCTACCTATCGAATTGTATTTGGATATACGGCGCTTTTGCTTAATGGAAGTGCAAAAACAGCTGCATTGCTAAATACCATATTGAGAAATGTAACTGTTCACCAGTATATATTTTTTTTTAATCGGAAAATCTCATACATCTTGGGTGCATGTTTGCGAAAACCCTACTATCTATACTTTTCAAGTTATTTAAGTTTACATTTTCGACAAGCTTTGGAACACTCAGTATACCCAACAAATAAATTTATGCCTATCTCTATCTCTCTCTCTATATATATAAATATATAATCGCTCAATTTCAGTGATTAAAACAAACATCAAGCAAAAATAATGAACTATATAGTTGTTATAATTTCTGCTCAATTATGACACATACGTCTTTAAAAACGTATACGAACTTTAAAAATTTATTATGCATGGCATTTCAAGGAAATGCTTTTGCTTTCGTAAGTTGCTTTTAAGAATTAGTAATAAGTTCAGTTTACTATTCTATATATCAAGAAAATTTTCGCTTTCACACTTCACTACCTATCGAATTGTATTTGGATATACGGCGCATTTGCTTAATGGAAGTGCAAAAACCCTTTCGATCTTTCCCCAAACAAACGCACAAGCCAACACCACTGCATAAGAAATTTTTAGTTTGCAATTCTTTCAAAATCCCGCATTCTTTTAGAAAAGAGTTGAAGTGAGTATGTGTGGGTAATACCACTGCTGCTGAAAAGAGTTTTGTTCTTCGCGAGCCTGAAGTAAACATCCCAAAGGCGCCGCATTCCATTTTGCATGTTGAGTGGCTTGGCGTGTGCAGTTGCAAACGCAATTATTTGGGGGGTGATGGCTCAGCTTTCTGGGAGGCGAATCCATTAACTTGCTCATGCATAATCATGACGACCCCAGATGCGAAACTCTTTCGCTCTCCAGCACCCCCCTTCTCCCACAAAGAAGGCGCTAATGGAGGCGCAGAGGTGGGCTCCCTGTGGGCAATTCACCTACGGATTCAAGAACGCCCCCCCCCCCCTTTCGAAAACCTGTTCAAGTGATCCCCCCCCCCTCCTTGCAATTAGTTGCAAAATGAACGGGTAATTGATACCGTACACAATGAATTTCCTGTTAGCGGCAATTCATGTATCTGGGATGAGTTTGAATAAAAGAACATGTATGAGAATAGAAATATCTCACGGAGTGTTAGTAGGAAATAAACTTTCATCGCATTTCCCCTCATAAGGAATGTTTGGACAATTTTAATGAAAATCCTAGTTAATACTCATTCTTCTCAGGATTGTATATTAGATTTAGACATGTCCGAGCAAAATAAAATCACGAAACATAGGTAAAACTGCGCTTAAGTATCCGGCTTTATTATATATTAGTTCCAAGTTTTCGACACTTCGGAAAGTGGAAATATTTTACAATTACGTGATGAATGTATTATTTTAAATTTTATTTAAAAATTGTTTTTTAATGATACATCAGAATTAAATGATTATTTCGATATTTTCGTTCAGCGCGAGTAATTTAATACATAAACCAGATATTACCTTAAGTTTAATTAAGAGAAAAATACATTTAATTTGAAAAATGGTTGCATGAGAACGAATTTGTCAAGATGATATTGATATATTGCTTAATGTAAGGTACTTTTTTTCAAATAACATATCAAAATATACATAACTGTATTACTTTAGCTTTTGCATTTCTTTCTACATTGCTACTAATAAGCATATTCAGTTAAATATTACGTGAAAATTTCTGCTATTCTTTGCATCATAAAAACAACTAAAGACAATTTACCTTCAGTAATAGCATCTGTCTTTCAATCAGCGTAAAAAAATCCAACGAATAAATTATTATTTCAATTTGATATTTAAAAATATAACCTAAACAGTTAGTCATCTAGTAATACGAGCTATATACTCTGCTCTATATACAGGGTGTCCATAATTAAACGACCCTACTTTAAAGTTGTCTACAGCGAAACTACTGGTCAGAAAGTTGTGAAATTTTCTGAAGGACATAAGGAAGGAATGGGAATTTGTTTAAATGAAAAAAAAAAAAAAATACTTCAAAATTTCGCCACCAGTTTGGATTTTTAATGAAATACACATTTGGAATACATTTACGATAGTTTACCTATTTTATTACAACAAAACATGTTCCACATGACGGCCATCACTTTCAGCTACCATCGGGAATCGTAAGATTGCATGTTCTACAGTAGGCCGCAGTGTATTCTGGGAAATGCTAAGAACATGTCGTGAAATGCTGTATTTAAGATCGGGTAAAGTTCTTGGATTATCATGACTTACCAAACGTTTCAAATGCCCCCAAAGCCAAAAGTAACATGGATTGAGGTCTGGGAGGCCATAGACTACGAAAGTGGTGACTGATGATACGTTCTTCTGCGAAGTGATTCTTAAGGACGTCCTTAACACAGTGGCTAATGTGTGGAGGACCTTTCCGCATCCCCTTCGAAGTCCGAAATTTCCGTAGAGCAACTAATGCGGAATTACTGTTTTGGTAAAACAATTTTACTAACAAAACACGGTCTGGCAAACCTAACGACATTCTGTTTACCAATAACAAGCACATTGAAAACAAAAACTCCGCGAAAGTTTCTAGGTTTTATAACAGCTGCTGCGTGACTTCGATAGAAATTTATTTGCTTCTTTATTTAAATTGTAGAATTTCACGCCTTCTACCGGCGTAATTTTACCAGACGATTCCAGATCACAGTTTTGTCAATTAGGCCTTTTTTTAAATTCATAAATTCGGAATTCTAAACGGAAATTATAAAAGAATATTTTTTACTTTATATAAAGACATAATATCCTAAATTACACAAAACAAAAAAGAACTACTAAAGATTTCCTGGTGTGAATTCGAAATTTCTGATTTAGTGAAAAAAGTTATGTTGAAAATGTTTTGTTCCAATAAAATTTGTAAACTATTGTAAATGTATGCTAAGTAACCTTTGTCTTATTTAATCTGAGAAAAATAAAGCGTAAGAACTAAGAACTTTTAAAAATTATTGACGTTCGAACTGAACGGACCGTACAAACTCTGAAAAAAATCCGCCTACGACAGCCGATATTTTTTTTGTCAGAGCTCAGGCCTAGAATTCAGTGGGCGGTGCCTAAATGTGTAATTCATTAAAAACGCCCTCTGGTGGTGAAATTTTGAACTACTTTTTTTTTCTTTCAAACAAATTTCCATCATATTGACGGGAGCGAGAATTAAGGGGTTAAGGTGACATTTCCATTGCACCTCTTAGGCCTTTACTGTCTGTTATCTTATAAGTTAACCCTTATCGGTCACTTTTCATGGGTCATTGGCACTAGCATCTCTTATACGAATTTTATTCGGTTGGTACCACTTTCTGTACTTTAGCAACATCTGCAAAAGAAATGTAATGTAAAATTTATTTTAAAAATACAATATAAAAATAAAATTATGCATAAAAAGCTAGCGTCCGATAAGGGTTAATATTGTTTAAAAGTAATGCTACAATGCAGGGGAAACAGGAGTAGATATTAACCCCTTAATGGTCGCATTAAATTACGGTTTAAAAATTCAAATTGCTTATTGGCACCACTTTTTTGAAAAAGAAATATTGACCCTATTTAATGACAGGTAAAATTATACCATAATAAAGTCAATTATACTATTTTATAAAAGTGGTGGGGATCAAACAATCTGAATAAAAGACACAGCCCGTGAATATCACGGGAGCAAGAATTAAGAGGTTAAGAGATTACTCAGTAAATATATATAATATAATAAAATAAATATATAAATATGAACCCGTATATACAGTTTGTTTTACACAGAGATATTGTTCTGTCTAATCACTGACGGTATTTTTATTACTCCTTAAATAACGTTTGTTTCGATCTTATGTGTGACATTCCCCAGTTAAAAATACTTTTAGCATAAATTTCAGTAACAAGTGAATGTGTATAATACAACTGAATGTTCAGATTTATTCATTTGACGCTGAGGATAATGTATATATATAAATAGAAAATAAATCGCATATTTTTAGTTCAATAATGTTACACAATTAAGAAAAAGAAACTGCAGTGGGTAGAATTATAGACAGCAAAAAATGTTTTTTTTGTTTACCTATATTTAAATAAGGATTTATAAATGTAGCAAATATATAATTTGTATTCAGCAGTTGATACTAAGTGCATTTCAATAAATATTTAATGAAAAAGTTTTTTTTTTACAAATTATTTTTGTTTAACTTTTTTTACATATTTCGTGAATATAATAAAAGTACATTCACAGAAGAAAAATTATGTAGAATTATTTATTAAAAGAAATTTGTTTTACTAAATGCTGCACTCACAACGTTTGGATAGAATTCCGTTTAAAAATACAACATCATGCAAATTCAAGGGTGTACGCTGCAGAAAGCATTTGCGCCCAAAACACTAAATATCTTCAGGACAAAAATGTCTGAATTCAACACTTTATGTATATTTAAGGTTATTATCCCGGGCTCCAACAGATCAACTAGTGGATAATAAAAAAGCTAATGTCTTACATATTATATTTTTAAACGACAGAGTTGCTTATTGAATTGAATCGACGGAAAAAGGTGTGGTAGAAGCATATCAATAAACCACTGTTGTAACGATTGTTGTATTGCGGAGGAGTATATGTAACTTTTTTTTTTTTTTTTTTTTTAATGCAATTTGATTTTATATAGAAATTAAACATTACCAGCTTTTCCAACAGCCTATGTACTACGTTTTAGTTGAATCAGAGAAATAGTCCTCATTAACCCTTTCCGGCGCGGAGTATTTCGGTTTATAAACTGATGAAATAATGGACTGTCACCAGAATTTATAATCGAAGTTATTAGAAAACACGAACTTGCGTATTTTCACGTACATTATAAAAGGAAAATTTTAATTAAATATTCTTGGTGCCGTTTGTCAGTCTTTGAATAAAAATTAAGTGTCCTTTTTTAAGGACACCGCGCTCGAAATGGTTAATTACCATTCATATGTTCATTTGTTGAATTTTTTTTTTTTTTTATAGGTATTGAAAGTTGTTGTAACAAGTAAATATAACATATGTTATAAGATGTATATGTGAATAATGTAAAAGGAATGTAAACTAAAATAATGTAAAGTATGTATGCCTATAAATAAGAAAATGTTGTATGTAAATATAGCGATAATGCATTACGAATGAAAAATTCCGTATCAAAGTAATAATAAATAATAACGCTATTATTCGTGTATAAACATCTTACCACTCTCGTTAAGGTTTACATTCGAACAGCTCATCTTAAGCCTTTCAAGGCAAGGTATTTATGCTGCTAAAATGTTGAAATGATTGAATGACACCGGGATTTACGAACAGATTTATTTGAAAATTAGTAAAAGGTTTTATTCGTGTACATTATAAAAGCTAAATTTTGTTCGAAAATTATGCTACCATTGTGGCGTTTCGGATTAAAATTAAGTGGTATATATAACAACTTTCAATACATAATATAAAAACAAACACCGCCCTTCAAGAAATTAAACCCTTTGAGATCAGCGTCTCGGGCATAAATTTTATTCGATTTGAATCACTTTTTTTTAAGTAGTTGCTTTTAATTACGGAAATATTTTATTATTTACGCCACAAAAATTACTTTTTTTTTCTCCCAATCTGGCGAGTAAAAGAAATCTGCAAATAACGCAGGATTTTTTCTAATCATATTATTTATTTATTTGTTTAGAAGCAAATAGTTGAGGGTATTTTATTAATGTTAAGTTTTAAGCATTATTTATAAAGGCAAAGTAATGTTAATCTATAGCAAACGACACCTTATAATAATATATTAATTTTAAATGCTAAAAGGTGTAAATTAAAACTTTAAAACCAGTAAAAATACGTTTATTTTGACTGTTGACATGTTTCGACTCACCCCGAGTCATTTTCAATAACTAAAGCTATTCTAAATTTGCACGGTCTATAACACGCCATCATTCTGTTTTCGACGTATTCTTTCATAATATGCACGTTACATTTTTATTTTATATGGATGTTTATTGGAATGGATTTTGGATTGGATATTGCCAATAGTAAGAAGCCTGAGCGTAAATTTGATTCGCAAAAATACAAACTTTATACTATTCAATATATTCCAAGCTTTTTTGAGAAATTAAAATATAGCCTTAAACGTTTCAATAACTGCTTAGTAGCAAAACCACTTCCGAAATTGAAGAATATCATTTGCGCTAAAATTGACCTAATTAGTTTTGAGAATTATTCAGGGGTATATATGAAATACCATTTATTAGAGCGGACAAAGAATTACTATATTGATATGACTAGAAGGAAATTTAAATATAGGAAAAAGGAGCATATAGCTGATATTAAATATAATAGAAAAACCACAGCCCTAGCAAGATTTTATCAAGGAGAAACCATCCAAATAAATTTCAATAAATGTAAAATAATCTTCCCATCCAGTCTATACTATTCATCCATTATAAGAGAACCATAGAGATTGCAACACGCAAAAACTCAATATGTAACGATGCAGCATCATTTCGCTTACCAAAAATATGGCTCGAGTTACCCAAAGAGTATGAAAATAAAATAAAATAAACTTCCATATAACGTAAAAATGTAACGTGCATAACATGAAAGAATACGTGGAAAATGGAATGATGGCGTGCCATAGACCGTGCAAATTTAGAATAGCTTCATTTATTTGTTTTTGAAAATGGCTCGGGGTGAGTCGAAACATGTCAACAGTCGAAATAAACGTATTTTTACTGGTTTTAAAGTTTTAATTTACACCTTTTAGCATTTGAAATTAATATAAAATAATATTAATTAAAAAATAATCTTTTCGATTCCAATGAAAACGTTTAAAACGATTTTACAGATATTATTTTTGGCAATAAATAAATGCAAATTTATTTAATACAATATACATATACAGCGTTTGATGAAATGTTAATATGATATTAAAATAGATCGATAAATTTATTTCGTCTCTCTAACTGAATTAGATTTAATTTCTTACTTTAAAATATTAAAGAATTCTACGAATATAGGTGTAAAACATAAGACAATGTATTCTACTTCGAAAGCTTATCGATGCGAAACGCCAGATTTTATTATCATGCTTATGATAAAGCGAAATCTTTCAAGCGTGAAAAAATTAATTCATTGACTCGCAGAATTTTTTTTCGCATGATCCGAAATTTATCAGCGAAGAATTTATATTCTAGTTCATTTCTATCGATTTTATATTGTAATATATAATATAAGAGTTCCGAATATACGTCACGTATTACTTCAAGTTTCTACGTTATATGAATAACTAGCTTCATTCGCCCAGTCCAAGGTCATTGCACGAAAAGAAAGAAACAAAAACTAAAACGGTGTGCTGATAAAAGTTGTAGTCGAAGACCTTGACGATTCTTTTTGCAGTACGCTAGAGCAAAAGTTGGCATAGTTTCAAGTTGGCTGAATATGGATTAGATATCGCAATTAATTTTATTTCTTGAGCATTGAAAGTGATGGCAACACGATATTTTTTCTTAGCAAATGGCAACAATTCGTTGTTTACTTTTTATCTCACTTACTGCGATGTTTACGTATATTTGAAATGCTTTCTACTGGCATTCAGAATATTGTATTTTAAGTAATCTTTGACTCAATTGATTTATATTTTGCACAAATACATTGTACATGAAATCAAGCTGATTTTCATTAAATCTCTGCTTTAAATAGCCTGATGTGTAAAAGATCAGATGTAGTAATTGGTGAGTGAATACAAGCTATAATATTTTAAAAGTAAGACAGCTTATTTATTCATAGTTTGAAATAAATAACATACTTTTGAAAAACAATAGAATGTTAATGATGTTTTTATGAGTACGGAAAATTTGCAAAATGATTTTCAGCTGTGCATTTACAATGTCAAATTTTAATTCGATAGAAACCAGAAAAGTTAAAGAGATTTGTTTTATAAAATAATGTAAGAAGCATTTACTGGTTAATTACTTGCGGTATAAAACTGTATTCAAGTTGTGCACAAGTGACATTAGATGGCCATTAAAAATTTAATTTTAACCTCAGTATAAAACTAGTTAACAATTATAATAATACAAGGAAAAAGTTTGTCAGTTTAAATATATAAATAAAGGTAAATTGAAACTACAAAAATAAAACAAAAAATAAAATAAAAAATATTACATTAGTTCCTAAGCTAGAAAATAAAGGTGTTAGCGAACGGTCACCACAGTCTTGCCAAAACCTTACAAAAAAAAAAAAAAAAAAAGAAAAGAAAAGAAAACCACTTTTCAAAACGCTACATATACTAAATCCTCAGAATAACAAACACGCGTGGAATTTGACCGTTATTCAGATGTAAAAATAAACAAATATATATAGATATTGGGGGTCAAAAAAGTGTCCACTATCCGAGGATGACCGTTATGGAGGTTTTATTATATTTTATTATTATCAAGGCTATTATTATTGTTGTGAAGTCATTGCAATATGTTATACAATTTTACACTGTTTTATTAAAAATCTCTCTAAATAATTTTTCCGGTAGGAGTCGTGTTTTCAAATTTTTATAGAATGAAAACTGGGGATATGTCTGCATCCACTATAACCACATGAGTGGTTAATTCGTAGTAATAAAATGAGTCAATAATATTCATTGTTGAAATGAACAACAAACTTTCATCAAATTTACTGTGATACGCTTGTTTTAATAGGATTCAATTATTATTATTATTTTTTTTATAACTGACAAAAAAATATATTTTTTTAAAAATTCTAAATCTGTAACCTGTTCCTAATTGTCAATTGCAACCGATAACAGCCTTCCCAGGGGTACCACAGGCGATTATTTTTCAATTTTATTTCGCATCAATATTGCAACACAAAAGTCTTTTACATACGCTTTGACAAAGTTGGCAAGAGAAATACAGTACAAAATGTATTTTTTAAAAGCACTGGTATGAACAGAATATTAAAATAGTCGCTTGTAACAGCCCTGCAGTACAGGCTGTTCACTAAAAAGTAAAAGTAAAAAAAAAAATAATAATAATAATAAAGCCTCACTAAACATAAATTTTGTTGAAAAGGAATTTTTTCAAATTACAAATTGTTAGATTAAACATAAATTTTTACGTGGGTTTCAATAAGATTAATTTTGGGTCAGTCAGATCTCAAAATCTCCTCGATAATGTTAAACCTATGAGAGTGGAATGCATTGTTATTTTTTAAATGTCTCCTTAGGCAATTAATATTTTTACCTTTTTTTTCTGTGTACTCTTCTTAAAATATGTCTCTTTTTTTCTTAGTTTTGAAGTATTTCTAAAATATATGCTTTGTTTTAATATTTTATGTGTTAAACTCGTGCAAACTGAATTTAAGGTTTTAATAACACTTCAGATAAAATTAAGCATATGTGACGCGGTGCCCTGACAAATGACTTACCGGGGCTCAACGTCTCCCTTGACTGCAATATTCGACTAAAGTATATATTTTTTAATTATATATATCATAGAGTAATTTATATAATATACAGTATAAAATGTATAAAAAATACTATGCAAATTCGTTCACGTATAATGTTTATGATTATTTTTAATTTCTAAACATCTTCTATCCTTTAGGATATTTTAACCCTTTATGCTCCGACGGTACTTTAAAGTACCATTAAAATAACTTGTTATAAAATTCATTTAATACATCGATTAATAGTAATACAGTTTAGAATGAGTTATAGGCGCATTACTTTATCTTGTTCCAAATGGGTCATTCCATATCAAATCATCCAGCAATTTTACGAAATGTCACCCCCCATCTCAGATTTTGACGAAACTTGGTACAAGAAAACATACATGTATAGGATGCTACCACGTGAAATTTTATTTGAATCCAATTAAAATATTTCAAATTATAAACATCTGAACATGCGACACTTTTCTTTTTCTATGGACATTTTTAGGTAGCTTTCTTTACAAAAAAGCTACCTATTGCAGCCGTTCGGAGGAAAGCGATTTCAAAAAATTTTGGTATATTTTCATCGATCATGACCCCCAGACCCCGAAACCACCCTCCGTTCAAAATTGATATATATATATATATATATATATATATATATATATATATCTGACCTATGTCACACTGTAACTCCCGTAATTATGAACCGATTTCGATGTAATTCGGTGTGTACATAGTACATACCAATGTCTCGACCGAGTTCGTTGGCCAGCTTCATCCGCCGTTTTGTTTCAAAATGGCGGCCATTTAAAATTTTTAAAAAAATTTAAAACTTGAAATTTGGTACCAAAAAATTAAAAATGGAAAAATATTTTTTTCTTATGTATTTGACCTTTATACAAAGATTCCGGAGCAGTTTTTGTTTCGTCTATATCTTAAAAAATGGCTGAGTTATAGCATTTTGAATTTCTAGCGTGGCTGGCATTTTGAAACGTCCTGAATTTTGTCACGCGATAAAAGGCGTATTTATGAACCGATTTGGATGTAATTCGGTGTGTACATAGTACATACCAATCTCTCGACCGAGTTCGTTGGCCAGCTTCATCCGCCATTTTGTTTCAAAATGGTGGCCATTTAAAAAATTTTTAAAAATTTAAAATTTGAAATGTGATACCAAAAAATTGAAAATGGAAAAATATTTTTTTCTTATGTATTTGACCTTTATACAAAGATTTCGGAGCAGTTTTTGTTTTGTCTATATCTTAAAAAATGGCTGAGTTATAGCATTTTGAATTTCTAGCGTGGCTGACATTTTGAAACGTCCTGAATTTTGTCACGCGATAAAAGGCGTATTTATGAACCGATTTGGATGTAACTTCGTTTATACATAGTACATGCCAATGTCTCGACCGGGTTCGTTGGCCAGCTTCACCCGCCATCTTTTTTAAAAATGGCGGCCATTTAAATTTTTAAGAAAAATTTAAATTTGAAATGTGGTACCAAAAATTGAAAATTGAAAAAATGTTTTTTTCTTATGTGTTTGACCTTGATAAAAAGATTCGGGAGCAGTTTTTGTTTCGTCTATATCTTAAGAAATGGCTGAGTTATAGCATTTTGAATTTCTAGCGTGGCTGACATTTTGAAACGTCCTGATTTTTCTCACGTAATAACGGGCATATTTATAAACCGACTTGGATGTACCTTGGTGTGTACATAGTACATACAAATATCTCGACCGATTTCGTTGGCCAACTTCATCCGCCATCTTGTTTCAAAATGGCGGCTATTTAAAAAAATTAAAAAATAAAAAAATTTAAATGAGATACCAAAAAATTGGAAAATGAAAAAGATTTTTTTTGTATGTGTTTGACCTTAATACAAAGATTCCCGAACAGTTTTTTTTTTCGTCTATATCAAAAAAAAATGGCTGAGTAATAGCATTTTGAATTTCTCTTGTGGCTGACGTTTTAAAACGACCTGATTTTTGTCACGCGATAACAGGCGTATTTATGAACCTATTTGGATGTAACTTGGTCTGTACATAGTACATACCAATGTCTCGACCGAGTTCGTTGTCCAGCTTCATTCGCGATCTTGTTTCAAAAGGGTTGCCATTAAAAAAAATTTAATTTAAAATTTAAAATTTAAAATGAGGTATTAAAATATTGGAAAATGAAAAAGGTTTTTTTTTATGTGTTTGGCCTTGATACAAAGATTCCGGAGCAGTTTTTGTTTCTGAAAATTTGTTCTTTTGTTGATATCTTAAAAAATGGTTGATTTATAGCACTTTGAATTTCTAGCATGGCTAACATTTTGAAACGACCTTGTATTTGTCACGCGATAACACACGTATTCGCCTATTTCGATGTAAGAAAGCATGTGGATAGTATACATCAACACCTCGACCAAGTTCGCTGGCCAGATTCATCAGCCATCTTGTTTCAAAATGGCGGCCATTAAATTAAAAAAAAAATATATATATTTAAAGTGAGGTGCAAAAAAATTAGAAATTGAAAAAGGTTTCTTTCTTAAGTATTTGATCTTGATATAAGGATTCAGGAGCATTTTTTGTTTGTCTTTACCTTAAAAAATGGCTCAGATATAGCAGTTTCAATTTCTATTGTGGGTGACATTTTGAAAAATCTGATTTTTTGCATGCGACAGCACTCCTATATGTTAACCGATTCCGATGTGAGTGAGCATGTGCACAGCAATTACTAAGGTCTCGACCAAGTTCACTGCTTAACCTCATCCACCACGTTGTATTAAAATGACAGGCACTTTAAGAAATTGCCGAATTTGGCAAACAAATATAAGTTACTTTAAAGAACAGCAGCTTGGATACAGCTGACTAATTTCGCGAAATTCTCATTCATTATATTGATAAAAATTAGTATTGAATCTCCTATATTCGGTTTCCACTAAATTGAGCTTCGTGTGTTTGCATGATATAAGTTGGCTTTTTTTAAAATAAGGATTATGAAAGCTACCTCTTCCTCCCGGCACTGGCCGGAAGGACTTTTAAAGTGTTGATTTTCTGTATGGTTCTGCAAACAACTTCATAACTCTTTACCAAATAATTAAAATGGTTAAAATTTTTGGCGGAACTTCCTTTATATTATTTATTTCATAAAGTAATACCAATTTTTATTTTCTTTTTAGAGCAAATATTTTATTTTAATTTTTGAACTTTTGAATACCCATATGAAATTACCATTTCATATATGAATTTCACAAAAATATTTTTAGATGTGCCACCCATTTTATTTTGCTAAATATTTTTTTGTGTGCTCTTTATTAGTCAATCTTTTCCCAATAAAAAAAAATTAAAGAGGTTTTTTTTTGAAAAACTTGAGAAAAAAATTTTCTTTGAGATTTTTTGAATATCCATATAAAATTGACATTTCATGTATGAATTAAAAAAAAAAATATTTTTTTTAGATGTACCACCCATTTTATTCTGTTAAATATTTTTTATGAGCTTTTTATTAGTCAATCTTTTCTCAAAAAAAAAAAAAAAAAATTGTTGTTTTTTGAAAAACTTGAGAAAAAAATTTTCTTAGATTTTTTTTTTTATATGCGTGTATTTTGAAGACACATAAACATATAGCGAAATAATCTAGCATAAAGATGATCTGGAGACTGATAAACTTTATTAATATTCAATCAACTCGTAAATTCCATTATTGATAACATAGTGGATGCCCCACCCCCCACATTCCAAATATTCATGAGATACATATTTAGACAGATTCTTCAATATCCTGTCAAAATAAACATAAGTGCCATATTTTTCTGACTAATCCTTTTTTTTGGGGGGGGGGGGGACATCTTGACAGTTTTTGTCAAAATAGTTTCAATTATTAATAAGGTTAGTTAGGGTAACTGGATCCACGAGGTAACTGGTCCATGGGCTATTTAATAAAAAACCGTTGATGTCTTTTAAGTTTTATCTTTTGTAAACATTGCCCCCACATCTCTACTTCTTAAAACAACGTGTGCCAACTGAATCATAACTCTGTCTTTCCTGTGATAGGTTGTCGAATATTTAGGTTTCTTTTTTTAAAAACAACGGCAATTGGATTGAACTTTCGCGGCTTTTTATTAAAATATGGTAAGTACTTTTATCAAACAACATTTCTTTTTTAAGATTAGACATATAAATACATTAATAATGTTAGGTATCTGTCCCTATTTACTTCATGTTTCAAATGTAAGACCGGGGTTCCAGTTACCCCATATTTTTTCACAAATGGGGTAACTGGGACATGTGTCAGGGGTAACTGGACCCTGTGGGATCCAGTTACCCCATCATTTATAAATAACTTTTTGGAGTTCTTCTTACTACGGGAAATTAATTTCTCATTTGTTCTTCCATTACAATAAAGAAATTTATATAACTTATTAAAATTACATAATAAGATTTAAAAACAGCATGTTGATGGGTATGAAACCAAATTTCTTAAGTGAGATAGTCAAACCTTGAAATTTTAGAAAAATTCGATTTTTATTATAGAAACGAAAACAAAAATAGTTCTGTTCGATATAAAAACAAGGTTACATTCTCCACAGATGTGTCGAACGTCTCGAACATTTATTGAATTAAATGAAAAAGAGAATGAGATTCTTACTTACGTAACCATTTGTTCATAGATTTTTTTTTGTTGTTGTTGTTCATTTTTTTTTCTTCATAAAATACCAATGTGATTTTTTACTTATTACTTATACTAAAGAACAAAAGTACTTACTTAATTCTTATGTCTTTTGTATAAATAAATACACTAATTTCACATTTGGGTGCTTTTCTTAGACACCTTGACAGCAAAGGTTTCCCTTACAACGCTCTTTAGTTTATATATAACTTACATAATCTGTCTTGTTTAATTTTTTAAAAGTTATTTCAAACAGGAACTGATACCCTATATTAAAAAAGACAAATGCATGTGGGACATAGACCCCCCTGGTCCAGTTGCCCCATAAAAATGGGGAAACTGGACCCACGAGGAAAGAAAAATTAAATATACATTTTTTTTTCTTTTTTTTTTTTTTTGAGAGAGATTAAAATGTAACTTTGAACATTACTGTCTGATAGAGGTAACCTAACTGAACATATTTACATAAGTTCAGATTTTAATTAAAATGAACATTAGCTTTTTGAAGCTGAATTGTCAGAAGCTCCAGAGTCACATTGTAAAATCATGGCCCAGTTGCCCCAACTAACCTTATATGATATTACAAGAGGATTGACTTTTTAAACTAACATCAAGTCTTTTAATTTTATAAACAGAAATAAAATTATTATAAATAAGTTAAGTAGAATTAGTAGCAATTCAAGGTAAAAATGATAAAATTATTAAAAAAGCAAATGAATAAAGATTTATTTTGATAAATTTTGTGTATAATTTAACAATATGTTACATAAAATTCTAGGTTATATATCCTGTAATAAAATCATAAAAATTATATATTTCTTCTTTGTTACTGATATAATATATACATACAAAATTTACTTACATATATGAGACAGAAGCTTTTCAAGTTTTAACCAATTTCAAATATAAGATTTATTTCTGTGCCGGATTTGCACTGTTTTATAACTGAATGTTTAAAGGTGTTTATGATAAATTTAAATGGAAATAGGAAATATAAATCCAACATATTATTTCACTAGATATTGCTTTTTATAAATGCTCCACTTTCGATTGATTTTTTTAGTAGATTCTTTTGAAAGAGCATATTGCCGTCCTGTTGCAGTAGTCAGTTCAATGCTACATAATATTCGGTTGAAGAGCACGTTGAAATAATCATTATTTGGCCAGCAAAATGAAGTGGAAGGTCCGTTGAGATGCATATAAACTTTATATTTGCATCTTTTTCATCATAATCTGTGCTCTGAATAATATAAATATACCAGTGATTATTTATGTTTTTATTAGTTTTTTTTTTTTTTACTTAATTTTGAAGACTAGAGATGAAACAAAATTTAAACTATAAATTTATACTTTCCACATTTTTTTTAAAGAAGATGCAAAGCTTAGATTGAATGAATATAGCTTTATAAATCATTTTATAATTACTGGTTGTTTTTCAGTTAGTATAATGGAAATTTTATTTGAATATATAGCAGAAATAAATTTTCTATAACAAAAATAATCTGAATTTCATACTTTAATTTATTTAAATAACATTAAAAAAAAGTTTTTAGAAACAAAATTATAGTTTAATTATAATATTTGTTTATTATTATTACATGTATTTTTGAAGAATTTTGAACTTTAACAATACTTTAGATATATTCTGTAAAATTAACAAACTTTTTTTTTTTTCAAGAATTTCAAAAAACACCTTTCTAATTTTTATATTATGAAATGGTTTCCTTTTAAACTATGTATATAAAAAAAATCAGCTGAATCAAATGGGTGGCACATGTAAACAAAAATGAATTGCATATTTTCATATTTTTCTTAACCCCTTAGATAAAATATTTCTTAAAAACAGTATTCGAGTTTTAAAAAGTTTTATAAACCATTCTTTTAATAAAATACATTATTAAGAATCTGTAAAATATATATATATATCTAATTTTATAGCTAATATTTAGAAAAATGAGCATTTTTATCCAACATTACATGTTTGACGGAAGATCATTTTCAGCAAAAAATTGAATGAGAGGAGTATTTTTAAATGCTTGTAACTCATGAAAAACGTATTATTTTAAACTGAAATTTGGTGTAACAGCATATCTTTGGACATTGTTTTTGCGTTTAGAATTTCATAGAAATATGTGACGCGGTGGGTGCAGCGTTCGTTGATATATATCAATGGATATATATCATGATATATATCTTGATATATATCCGATATTTATTTTTAAAATATCAAGATTTTTGATATTTTCGATATTTTCAAATTCTTTACATTTATTTTCAAAATATCAAGATGCTTGATAGTTTGTATATTGATATTTATTTTCAAAATATCACCGTGCAAGGTAATTTTGATATTTTTCACATTCAAACCAAGTGTAAATGAAATTTTCACCTGTTATTGACTGTGTCATTCTGTAGATAATGAACTTTTGCCTCTGGCAGTGACTTTTTTAGGAAAAGAAGAAAACGAATCTTTTCCAAGCTTTATGTTTCAAACTTTTATTTTTAAATGTAGAACTGATAATTATATTAGACAGTCAATTCAGAACAGCCATTGAAAGATAAAATGTAATTTTGATAATCATTTATATACAGCCAGGGTTCGTTGATATATATCAATGGATATATATCCAATATTTATTTTCAAAATATCAAGATCTTTGATATTTTCATATTACTTGATATTTATTTTCAATATATCAAGATGTTTCATATTTTCTGCATTTGATATTTATTTTCAAAATATGAATGTGCGCAAGATATTTTTGATATTTTCAGTCGTAATTTGTAATATTTTAGTGTAAATGAAATAATTTTTCAACTGTTATTGACATTGAATCTGTAGATAAAGAATTTGTCTCTTCTGGATGTGACTTTTTTAGCCAAAAAAGAAAACAAATATATTTTTCAAACTTTAGATTTGAAGCATTTTTTTTTTTATAATGTTGAACTAATAATTATGTGGGACATAATTAATTCAGAACAACCATTGAAAGATAAACTAATTTAAATAAGCAATTATATACAGCTTCATTAGAAAGAATCTTTTTTCAAGTTTTGGTTCAGTTAAGTTTGAACTATACAGCATGTTAGGAAATATGAATTAAAACATTTTATACTTACATTTATATTAAAAGTTTTCAATTAAAAAAACTTTTTTGTATTTAAAATTTTGTTTTGAAAATATCTGATTTTTTTATACTTGGTCTTGATACTGAATCCTATAGTTAGTTTTTTATAAGTGTATAAAACAAATTGTTAATGTTTTCAATTATTTCATCTTCAATTTTGTTCTAAGAGAAAAAAAAAAAGAAAAAGAAAAAAAAATGCATTTTTATATTATTCTTTGATTAAGTTTTCATGTTAAGTGCAATATGTTTTAGTTTCTAATCTATATTATGGTCAAAAGCAGCGTTATCAGCAGTAAGTTGGCTGCTTTGAAAATATCGGATATATATCGAAAATATCGGATATATATCAAAATATCGGATATTTTTGATATTTTCGAAAATATCATGATATTTACGAACCCTGGGTGGGTGACATGGTCTGGATGAAGGGACATGGAATGACCCAAAAGCATTATGGATTATACAAAACAAAAATATTTTTAAAAGGATGGTTTCTTTTGCCTTTGCATCTTTTTAGCTTTCTTGACGTTTAAAGAATGGGGGGGGGGGGGGATGTTTAGTTCGGAAATATTTCTTTTGTAAGGACATTATATTTCTACATTTCCTAATTTTTCGAAATACTAAAAAAATATTTAAAATAAAAGTTTCAAGTGGAGTAATAAATATTGCACAAAATCCCTATAAATTCAAATTGAATTAAGTAATTATAATTGGCAAAATGCTTCTAAAATTTATTAATTGGCAAAATCCTTCTAAAATTTATTAATTGGCGAAATCTTTCTAAAATTTATTAAATCATTGTGTAAATTTACTAATGTAGTTTTAAAAATTCACGAAACATGCTTTAGAAGATAAAATTTTTATGAATTCATAATTTGATACATAAAGAGTTAAATATTTATTTTTTGCGTTTAAGATTACTTTCGGGATCTTCACATCTATATATTCCCCGACAATTATATGAACTTCGACTGTAAAAAATAAAGTTAATACTAGCTTTTTTTTTTTTTTTTTTTTTTTTTTTTTTTTTTTTGCGAAAAAACACAGACAAATTTAGAGGAATCATGTAATTATTTACACAGGATAAAATTTTTTTTAGAATCGTATCGTGAGGCTCGGGGCCCCTGATACGACTCCAACTGGCGCGGGGCCTTAGGCTAGATGGGTGCGCCGGCCCAGTTTTGACAACTCAGAAAAAAACAGACATCCTTTAAAAAGAGTACACAGTAAAACAGAAGTCAAAAATATTAATTTTTCGAGGATATATTTTTAAAATAAGAGAGTGCTTACCACTGCCATACATTTAACGTTGGCGAGGGGAATTTGAGGAAAAAATATTTTTTTCCTGCTCAACAAGGCAAAAAAAGTTTGACAAATTTTCTGACTCATTTTTAAATGTAAAAGTATGTCAGTTGCAGGTATGATTAGTGTGATGATTTGTAATCGAACAGTTTCATTGATTTTTTGTTAAAACAATTACATCTTGAGTTATACGCTAATGTTGTTTGGTGACAGCAGTTTTTTTCCTCTCGCGCGCTTTCGCATTCGGAAATTTGGTTCAAAACTGAGGGAGTTGGTGGAAAAAAAAAGGTATAAACTATGTAAGGGATTTTGTGTAAAGAATGATTGAAAAATGTGTTATTGTACCTTATATTTAAGGAAGAAAAGATATTGCAAAGTTGTGGATATGAAAAGCTCACTTAAGATTGCTTTAACTGCTTTAACTCTTCTATGGTAACATTTTATCTAAATTTATAATACCTTGCACATTATATACCACGGGCACAGATTTTGGCAAAATTGGATATAATTAAGGAAAACAAATAAAATTGTTTAAACCAAATAGTTTTAAATTTGACTAGGGAATGACTGAAAAAAGCGTCATTGCAATTTATATATGATGCAAAAGTAAAACTGTAATGATGTAGATATGATAAGCACAAGTAAGATTGCTTTCATTCGTATGGAAAACCGATTTGTCGATATCTGGCAAATCCCATCGCTATTTGCGAATAGAAACGTTTCAGTAAAATTTCCTATGCGAAAATTTTATCATTATGTTGCAAATTAGATACCCTAGGTTCAGATATCTCAAGGCAAAATTAGATCTAATTAAGAAAAATAAATAATTGAAAAAAAAATGTTTAAATTAAATATGATTTTTTTCTAAGAAATGACTGAAAAATGTGCACCTTATATATAACGCAGAAAAGATATTACAAAGTTCTGGATATGAAAAGCTGAACTGAAATTTCCTTTCACCCATATGGAAAACCGATTTCTGGATAACTCAAAAATTCCATCGCTATTCCTGAATACAAACGTTTCTGTAAAATTTTCTTATTGAATATTTTACCGAAATTTATAGTACCTTTCACATTAGATGACCTAAGTACAGATTTTTAAGGGCAAAACTGGATTTAATTAAGAAAAAGAAATAAAATTGCAGATTCCTTTTTTTTTTTAACTAAATAGTTATAGTTTTGTCTAAGGAATAACTGTAAAAAGTATCATTCACCTTACATTTAATGCAAAATAAAGAAATTGTATAGATTATGAAAAGTTCAAGTAAGATTGCTTTCACTCAAATAGAAAGGCGATTTAACGATATCTAAAAAATTCCATCGCTATTCGAGAATGGAAACATTTCTGTGATTTTCTCAGATTTTTAAAAGATAAAATTGGATATAATTAAGAAAAACAAATAAAATCGGAGAAAAAGGTTAAATTAAATCGTTATGATTTTGTCTAAGGAATGATTAAAAAAAGGTATAATACAACCTTATATAATTCAAAAAGGGAACTGTAAATATATGAAAAGCTCAAGTAAAATTTCTTTCACCCTTATGGAAAACCGATTTATCAATATCTGAAAATCCCATCTCTATTCGCGAATAGAAACGTTTCTGTAAAATTTTCGTATGCGAACATTTTATTGAAATTTGTAGTATCTTGCATATTAGATACCACGGGTATAGATTTTTAAAGGTAAAATTGGATCTAATTAAGAAAAATCGATTTATCAATATCTTAAAATCCCATCTCTATTCGCGAATAGAAACGTTTCGATAAAATTTTCGTATGCGAACATTTCATTGAAATTTATAGTATCTTGAATATTAGATACCCCGGGTATAGAATTTTAAAGGTAGAATTGGATCTAATTAAGAAAAACAAAGGAAATTGGAGAAAAAGTTTTGTTTAAACTAAATATGGTTTTGTTTGAGGAATGACTGAAAAAATATAATCGAAAAATGAAATTGTAAAGTTCTGGATATGAAAAGCTCAACTAAAATTCCTTTCAACCATATGGAAAACCCATTTATCGATATCTGAAAACTCCCATCTCTATTCGCGAATAGAAACGTTTTAGTAAAATTTTCGTATGCGAACATTTCATTGAAATTTATAGTATATTGAATATTAGATACCCCGGGTATAGATTTTTAAAGGTAGAATTGGATCTAATTAAGAAAAACAAAGAAAATTGGAGAAAAAGTTTTGTTTAAACTAAATATGGTTTTGTTTAAGGAATGACGGAAAAAATATAATCGAAAAATGAAATTGTAAAGTTCTGGATATGAAAAGCTCAACTAAAATTCCTTTCAACCATATGGAAAACCCATTTATCGATATCTGAAAACTCCCATCTCTATTCGCGAATAGAAACGTTTCGGTAAAATTTTCGTATGCGAACATTTCATTGAAATTTATAGTATATTGAATATTAGATACCCCGGGTATAGATTTTTAAAGGTAGAATTGGATCTAATTAAGAAAAAACAAAGAAAATTGGAGAAAAAGTTTTGTTTAAACTAAATATGGTTTTGTTTAAGGAATGACTGAAAAAACATAATCGAAAAATGAAATTGTAAAGTTCTGGATATGAAAAGCTCAACTAAAATTCCTTTCAACCATATGGAAAACCCATTTATCGATATCTGAAAACTCCCATCTCTATTCGCGAATAGAAACGTTTCGGTAAAATTTTCGTATGCGAACATTTCATTGAAATTTATAGTATATTGAATATTAGATACCCCGGGTATAGATTTTTAAAGGTAGAATTGGATCTAATTAAGAAAAACAAAGAAAATTGGAGAAAAAGTTTTGTTTAAACTAAATATGGTTTTGTTTAAGGAATGACTGAAAAAATATAATCGAAAAATGAAATTGTAAAGTTCTGGATATGAAAAGCTCAACTAAAATTCCTTTCAACCATATGGAAAACCCATTTATCGATATCTGAAAACTCCCATCTCTATTCGCGAATAGAAACGTTTTTATAAATTTTTCCTATGCGAATATTTTATCTAAATTTATAATACCTTGCACATAAGATGCCCCAGGTACATATTTTTAAAGGTAAAATTAGATATAATTAAGAAAAACAAATAAAATCAGAGAAGAAATGATTAAGCTAAATAGCTATGATTTTGCCTAAGGAATGGTTTTAAAAAAGTGTTATTGCACCTTATATATAATGGAAAAAGGGAATTTTAAAGTTGTGAATATGAAAAGCTAAAGTAAAATTTCTTTCACTCTCATGAAAAACCGATGTATCGATATCTGAAAAAACCCCATCTCTATTCGCGAATAGAAACTTTTCTATAAAATTTTCCTATGCGAACATTTTATCTAAATCTATAGTACCTTGCACATAAGATGCCCTAGAGACATATTTTTAAAGGTAAAATTGAATATAAATAAGAAAAACAACTAAAATCGGAGAAAAAAATTATTAAACTAAATAGTTATGATTTTGTCTAAGGAATTATTAAAAAAAAATTGTTATAGCAACTTGTATATAACGCAAAAAGGGAATTGTAAAGCTGTCAATATGAAAAGCTCAAGTAAAATTTCTTCCACCCTTATGGAAAACCCAGATACAGATTTTAAAAGACAAAATTCGATATAATTAAGAAAGATAAATAAAATTGGAGAAAAAATGATTAAACTAAACATAATTTTGACTAAGAAATGATTTTAAAAAGTGCTATTGCACCTTATATATAATACAAAAAGGGAATTTTAAAGTTGTGAATATGAAAAGCTCAAGTAAAATTTCTTTCACCCATATGGAAAACCCAGATACATATTTTAAAAGGCAAAATTGGATATAATATAGAAAAATAAATAAAACCGGAGGAAAAATTATAAAACTAAATAGTTATGATTTTGTCTAAGGAATTATTTTAAAAAAATGCTATTGCAAAGTGCTATTGAACCTTATATAGAATGCAAAAAGGGAATTTTAACCTCTTCAGTTCCGAAGCTAAAATAATAATACAAATGCTTATTCATTGGTTTTTTCCAAACTAATTCACATCATAAATTACAGAAAAAATATCTTTTCTGAAATTGATCCTTTAGGCGCTTAGTAATTTAGGTTCAAAAATATGGATCTAAAACTACAAACTGCCCTTAAAACACCAATTTAATAACCATTAACCCCCGGTAGCAGAAAGTTCGAGACGGGAGACTGACGTCGCAGATTTTCTTTTCTTTCTTGCAGATTATTTTTCATCGAACTTTTATTTTGCTTCATATTATGTTAAGCTCTTTATTACTTAATACCAAAAGTTAAGATTATTATTAAAAATTTATAAAATGCCTAAAAACGCTACAGGTAAGTGATTGTTTGATTAATTAACGCTTCAATTGTAAAAATATTTTACCTGCAGATTATTTTTTGTTTCTGAAGTATCTGTCGCAGATACTTTGAGAATTATCTGCTACCGGGCATTAACCTAAATCAACGCAATCACAAATTTAAGAACTTTAAACAAGTAAATAACCTACAAATCCTCAAATTTTTTTATTGAAAAAGATTTGAGTTAAATACTTATGAAAATTTTCTCACTCTCATGGTCATACTGTCTTTTGGGCATTTTTAGGCATTTTGCAAACTCAGATGAAAATAAAATTTATATTATATGGGAATCCTCTTACATGCTGCCATTTATTCGTTTGCTTTGAACGCAAAAAAACATTCAGCTATTAAGAAGTGATGTGAAAATGTAAAAAAGTCGGACATTTTAGTTTTTATAAGGAAAAGAACAGAGGTCCCCGTATGGGGACCCAGGGACCGAAGAGGTTAAAGTATGAATATGAAAAGCTCAACTAAAATTTATTTCACCCATATGGAAAACCCAGATACAGAGTTTAAAAGGCAAAATTGGATAAAATTAAGAAAAACAAATAAAATCGAAAAAATAATGATTAAACTAAATAGTTAGGATTTTATCTAAAGAATGATTAAAAAAAGTGTTATTCACAACTTTTTTAATTACCTTTTTGCATGCAATATGAAAAACCCAAGGAAAATTTGTTTCACCCTTATGGAAAACCGATTTATCGATATCTGAAAAATCCCATCTCTATTCGCGAATAGAAACATTTCTATACAATTTTCCTATGCGAACATTTTATCTAAATTTATAGTACCTTGCACATTACATACCCCAGGCACAAATTAAAAAAAAAAAAGTATGCATATTTTTTTCATGTCCCTGAATAGCTGCTTATGAAAAAATATGCAGAAATTACCGAATTTAATTAGAAATATCTCACGAAGCTTAATGACAGTCCCCTCAGGATGAAAGAAAAAAAAGGGGCAGGGTGGAAGATTTGACCAGCGATATTTTGCAAATGCGTTTCAATATTTTTTACGACAGTACTGCTAATTCTTTTTGAAAAGTGAAGGGAAAAAAACCAGCCCTTCAGGGATCTTTTAGAAATTAATAAATTCTCCTTTGGAAAATAATGTCGTTTGTTAATTACCTAACAAATGAGTATTAATAATTATATATTTTGACAAATAATAATTGTGTGCTTATTAAATCATAATAATTATACATTTAATAAATAATTAATACATCTGAGTTGAGTTCTAATTTTGTGTGAGATAGGTGTAGTGAGATGAAAAAATAATGTAAATTGTTTCACGTATGTTTTTACTAAATGCAGATTAATTAAACGTATTTTATTCAAATTATAGTTATAATTAGAAAGATTATTTTACTGAACTATTAGTTTAGTTCAGTTTTAAGCGACGTTAATTTATTTTTAAAAATGTGTGGCAATTTTTAATAGTGAAACGAACTTGTTTTATGCAGTATAAAATGCTATGCAAAAATCAGTTTTTTCGTAAAATGGAAATTTTATAATGTATTATTAATATATATGTTTTAATTACATTCTTGCTGCTAATATCTTTGTTATTATTAAAAATCATTGTTTAGATTTTTTTATACTTTTCCTTTTGTGTGTGTGCGTGCGTGTGTTTGAATCAAGTATTGCAAAGGATTATAAATCGCATTAGTTACACTTTATAATGTATAAATTGATTAGAAAAAAAATCTTAATTTTTTTTCTCTCTAACTTATAATAAATCATACTTAATTTCCAATTAATTGTAATCGAGTGTGATAAATAGTATACATACATATATATATATTAATGAATAACTCACTGCATATTATGTAAACTTATACTCATACCCATACTGATGTAAACTTTTGCTATTATAACAATAATAATGATGAAGATGGTGACAATAATGATAATTATAATTGTTATTATTATCATTATTAATAATCGACTTTATTTAGTTTGATTTTTCCGTTGTAATCACATTTTGAAATTGGTTTTAAACACAGTTAAATAAATTTCATAATCTGTGAAATGTAAATATTCTGCATACATCTTTATATATTTTCAATCTAGTGTGCGTATCTTTTTTACTGAATATAGTGAATTTGTAAATTATTACAAATATTACAATGCAATATCAATAATATTTATATAGGGTTATCTAAAATTAAAAACTTAAGGTGCATTATCGAACTATGTGTTATAAATACAAAAAAAAAAAAAAAAAAAAAAAAAAAAAGTACGTTCGATATTGAAAATGAAGTGTGTAGCATTAATAGTTTGTTTACGCGGGCAGTCAAGAGATCAATCAATTCTGTTACATTATGGAACATGGGGAAAATCATTTGCAGTGTATTTTAATGATGTCACACTTTTTCAAATATATTGAAATGAATATATATCACGGAAGTGCACTACAAGATGTTTGCTATAGAAATAAATAGAAATGTTTCAGTTTGTTTCAAATTGTTGAATTTATTCCGTAGCGAATTTTTTTTTCTTCACCCTATTCTACAGTAAGCAATGTGTAGTACGACGCCTCAGTGATATCAATTTCAATGTGTTTATAGTGTAATATCATTAAAATGTACCGCAAACGACTTTTCCTATTAGACCGTAATGCAACGGAATTCTTTTGAGTGTCCTTGTAGATGAACCATAAATACTACACACTTCATTTTCGATAGGATGCGCATAGAATTTATCGTACATTTACTGGGGCCACACAAAATAATTTGGTAACAGTATTGTCTATGAGCAATAATTGGAGGAAGTATTTTTTTCAATTAAAGTATGTCTTTTTAAGGGAGTCCGGGACACAATTTAAAATAATTTTTATTTATCGAGTTAAAATTTTGAATATTTTTTTTATGATTAATCATGGTTATTTTTAAACAAAATCACATGATAAAACTTCTCATATATTTTTTAAAAAGTTTTAAAATTTAAAATTCCTTAAAAAAGTGGGGTAATTTAAAATTGTTATAACTCGATATATTTTCTGTAGAATTTCCATTTTTTTTTTCATTTAAATAAACAGAAATATATAAATTTTAATTATAGTCAGCATTTTTTGAAATATTATTTTTTTTAAATTAAAAATATTTAAAGTAAAAATTAAAAAAAATGGTGTAACTTAAAAAAAAAAATCATATTTTCAAAAGTAAATATTTTTTTTCTACATCAACATTACCACATCAACATTCTAAATCAACATTAAAGTAAAATAATTGAAAAAGACATGTTCGAAGTTTGAACCATTTATCTTTAACGATTCTTGACTTATAACGGTTTAAATTCAAGAAATGATGAAAAAAGCCATCATGAAGAAAAACGCATTTTCACAAGAAATCGTTTTCATGACAACCATTGTGTGAAAGCTAGATTTTGAAAGCAAACCACACCGAAAAATTTAATATTTCCTGTTCTAATTAAGATAGAAACAAGATTTAAACGTCATTTTAAGCAGAAAAACACAGAGAAAGTTTTAATGCAATAAAAGTTTGTTAGAAAATTTGAAGATTTTTGTGTCCCGGACCCCCTTAAATTTAACTAACTTTTTACATATAAATTGGTGGGTATAAATTCTATAGACCTTATACAGGGTCTCACAAAAGAATTCTTGTACATTTCTGCTTATTGATGGAAACTGCTGTTGCTGAAAGACAATTTTCAGTTGTGTTATGCGTTTCCTAACTGAATTAATTTCTGTGTAGTACATATAAAAATCTATAGATCATATACACGGCCGATCAAAATAATTCAGATATGTGGCATTCTCACAATCTTTTGACTTTTGGGGGAAAAATCTGGCGAAATTAAACTTGCTAAAATAACATTTTAATCTGATAGACGAATGCCTTAATGATTCAAAATAAAGAAAAAAGGGTCAGCAGCGAAATTTTTTTTATTTAACTGAGGTTTAGGTTAAACTTGCGAGTTTAATTTTCCTTACCATTGTACCCCTATAACTTTTTATTTTCTTCTAAATTTTTACTTATAATGAATTTGCATAGTACCCACAGGACATTCAAATAAGAAATAATACAAATGTAGTACTTTTAATACAGAATTTTTGTATAACATAGTCTTAAAGGGGTGTTAAAGAAGGGACGGTAAGGTAAAAAAAAAGGACGAAATGGTAAAAAAAGAGACGGTAAGGATGGAACGGTAAGGAAAATTACCACCTATTTTTAAGAAAACCATGTTAAGACTAACAAGGAGAGGGCCAACCTTGTTAATCACAGATTTTGATTATTTTAATATATGTTGTAGGGTAGAGACCCCTTAGTGTCAGGTTCAACGAATTTTATCCAACGATCATTAGTTCTTGAGAAACCGGTGGGTCTAATAATAGTACACAACTTAAATACTTACTTTGCAACCGCAATGAATAGGTTGGTCGTAGCTCAGTTGGTATGGCGTTTGCCGGCTGATCCCCGGATACGATACCTGAATGCGCTACATTTGTTTTTCTCATTTTATGTTTCATAAATATACTTGTAAGTATAATTAATAATCTCATTGTCAATTAAAATTTATAATATTGCATATCAATTATAATTTTAACCTACTTATTTTTTTACTTTTAACTAAATAGTTGTATAAAACATCATAAAACTGTTAATTTTTTAAAAATTACTTTTAAAATGTATTTCATATATTCTTTGTCGATGAAATGATATTGAGCAATTGTGTCAATTCGCGATTTTAAAGAAACATCATTTACGCATTGCTTAAACAAAGGAAGTCAATGCGATAATACTATTATTCTGTTTTTAAAGTAACAAGCATAATTATATTAAAAGTTAGCATCAGAATTAAATTATAACAGATTTTTTTCATATTAAAGATTTTTAAATTTGTAACACGTATGCTTGCGCTTTCAAATATTTTGCTTTCACCTTTATCTTCTTTCTGCTTTTATTTTTATTTTATTTGAATATTCTTTTATTTAATCATAACTAGATGGCACCACAACAGATTTTGTCACGATTTTGGAATTTTTATCCTTCAATAATAGATCCAATTTCTTTTTAAACCTCTAGGATGAGAAATAATAGTTTAAACATAAAAAAAGATAAATTTAAGTTTGTTAACATTATAATTAATGTATGATAGTAAAATTTGTAATTGAAATTATTAAATTATAATTACAAGTATATAAAACAAAAAATGAGAAAAACAAATGTAGCGCGTTCGGGTACCGAACCCGGGCCCGCAGACCCACCAGTGAACGCCATACCAACTGAGCTACGATCAACCTGTCATTGCTGTTGCAATGTAAGTATTTAAGTTGTGTACTATTATTAGACCTCCCGGTTTCTCAAGAACTAAGGAGCGTTGGATAAAATCCGTTGAACCTGACACTAAGGGGTGTCTACCCTACAACATATATTAAAATAATCAAAATCTGTGATTAACAAGGTTGGCCCTCTCCTTGTAAGTGATAGCCACAATGTTCATTGATTTTTCGAAACAGTTGTTAACATTGGATGAAATTAAATTTTTTTTTAAATTTTCCTCGAAAAGTGCAGGAATAAACCTTGGGGACGGCAAGACTACCAATAAAGACACGATGCTATATTCTGCAGTAAATTTCCTGTCAAAGAATTTTAGATATTCTTTCTCTAGTATACTTCTGCATGAGCAACAACTTGAAAAAAATTCTGTCGCTGCATCTGAAGTGATTTTTTGTATAATTTTAGAAGAGGGATGGTAAAAAATCTAAAACCCAGGGACAGAGCTAAAAAAAAAAATATCAATCCTAAAAATGTGTGTAGGTTAATTTTTAGCTACATATTTATATAAAACAATAGTTCCAGTTTCAGAAAAAAATTAAATTGAATTATTTTTATTGAAACAATTTTAACCAGATAGCTCCAAATTTCAAAATTAGCATCAGGGACACGGGACGGTAGATGAGTTTTCCATGTGTTTGGACCCCCAACTTCGTCCAAAACTTATTTATCTCGTTAAAGGTGTATTCGAAAAAATATTTTTCCACCCTCAACAACTCGAAATTTTCTGAGACATTTTCAGACTCATTTTTAAAAGTAAAAACATGAAACTTGCTGAGATGATTTTTGAAGAGATGTATAAAAGGCCGCGTGATTTCATTTTTCACTCAATTAATTAGAATTTGAGTTTTAAACAATTATTTTCTCAGTATGACCATTTTTTTCATTCCCAAATCTTCCGCTTCGGAAAATTCGGTTTAAAACACTAACTTTGATAGCATTTTTTACAATATTTTCTGCATTTATCGAAAAACCGAGAAACACGGCACAGTAAGCAGTTTCTAAATAAGAGAATTTCCCAGTTTGATGTGTTTGAGAGCAAAAATTAATTTAAAAATGAATCAGGAAATAAGCAGTTTGTATCGGAATACACCCTTAATATTGTTGTGCAATCATGCAATGGGATGTTTCCAAGTATATAAAATAAAAAAAACACAAAAAAGTGTATTAAATAAAAAAATATTATTCAGGGACATGAAAGTTAAAAGATTGTGAGAATGCCCCATATGTTTCCTACTATACATGGTAATTGCTGAAATTCGGTTTACAAATGTGTTACGCGCGTTTTCGAAATTGTTTACTTCACTTTATTACACGGTAAAGTTTTGTTTTATAATTCGGAATATGTTGGAAAGTGTTTCGCAATTTATGCTTGACTCGTGATTTTTCTTTCTTGTTATTAAACAAAAGCTATATTAGAGAAATTTTTATTTCCCAACATAACCATTTTTTCGATGATTGCCTCAATTATCCGGATTATGTTCAGATCCCATTTTCCCTGATAATTGGAGTTTCACCGTACTACATGATATTAAATTGATCTGCAGAGATAGGGGTTTGCACGTGACGGAGTTCCCAGCACCTGCCCGAACGAAAGTTATCTTGGTCCGGCCCGTTTCAAAAACTAAAAGTTAATCCCGGGTCCGCCCTGTTTGTATTTTCGCGGTTCTCGGCTGGACCCGCACTAAAATTAGTGAAAAAACAGGTCCGACCCAATTTTCCCAGAAAATACCGATTTTTCTAAACATATAATTAAGATTTTTTTCTGCATACATATTTATAGGAAAATTTAACGTTATAGATTACTATATGTTCGCAGGCCAAGCCCGGGTCCGTGCAGATCTCTATAGCAGAGAGCGAAATACAAATTTCGAAATCACCTTAAGTGAAACTTCTGTAAAATTTTATCTGACGAAAGTATAAGCCCAACATGAACTTTCTCGTTTAACTCGAACAACTCGTTTAACTTTTCACTTTGTTTTTGTTTTTTTCTTTTTGTATTCATCCAAACAGTTTTCAATGTATAACGATTAAAGCAGGAACTCTTTAACAATATTTATAAAGGCAATTTGCTCATAAAAATTATATACAAATGATCCGAACCTAATTCATTTTAATTAAAACCATGTCTTTATAGAATGCACAAAAGAACGAAACGTCCGCGATAATTTTTCATAATTCATAGCATTCCAGCCTTAATTCAATAATGTAAATAAAGTTAATATTAAAAGTTTACTCTTTAATGGAGCTAAATTATTAAAGCTGTGCATTAGAGAAAATTTGCAGAAAAACTTCGATAATTAATTTACTCAGGATTCAAGAGTTAATTTAATGATTGAAATGTAGTTACTTAAATAAATTTATATTCGCTTATTTGTTTAAACGGAACCTGTTTACCTAAATGTAGGCAAACTATTTTCTTCGGGGAAAAATTAATTTTTAAGCAAGAAAAATTGTTATTTCTTTATGTGTAATTTATGTGGCATTTACCAAAAAATACACTAAAACGTTTTTGAGGAAAAATTATGTTTCGCCGATGAGTCAACGTCAAGACAAAAAGGCGTATTTTTTTTTTCTCTGTGTGTGTGCCATACTTTTTTAATGCTTTTCAATGGTGTTGGACTTCATTACGACTTGGTTTGTTTGTCTGTCTGTCTGGCCCTCTTTTATTTTTCTTAAGTATTATCTGATAGTTATGAAATTTTGGCTCACTGCAGAACAAGGGGTCTTCGTATAAGATAGGCCCGAATACTGAAAACGCATGGTGGTAGAGGTCTGCCCGGTCCGAAATTTCACATCCCAGGCCCGGCCCGTAGGAAAAAAAAAAATATCGGCCCAGCCGGTATAACAGCTAAAAGTTCGACCCGGTCCGGAAAAGGGTTAAAATCTCGGACCGAGACCGGCCCGGCCCGAATGAATTTCTACAAATAATTGATTTTTACGTCTATTTAGTTAAAAATTTGTCTCATACGAGGAGTTCTGACGAAAAATACTTAACTTAGCTTTTTTTTTTTTTTTTTTTTTTTTTTCATGTTTATAATCTGCATTTTTATAGAAGTGCCGTAGGCTGCGGTATTTATTTTTTAATGCACCTCTATTTTGTTGTACGTAAATGTTTCGGTTATCATTAACATTGTTAATCCATATTCCATGTAGTGGAGACTTAAAAATCTGAAAAATGCTGTTCAGTGAAATCTTCTAAAACGGAATTGCATAGGAAAGAAGAAAAATACGTTATAGACGTTCTCTTTCTTAGAAGATATAAATGCGTTACATATTCTTTTCTTAATATTAGTATATTCATTTTACATGGATCAACACATTTTTTCATTCCGTCATAGGCAGGTTCTTTTCCCCACGTTTTACTATATTTTAATAAGCCTAGAAATCTACTAATGTTCTTTAAAAATAATGCATTTTAATGTTTAATTGTAGAATAACTGCGATTTAAAAATGTATGCATTTTTTATAAATCTTTTTGGGCCAGGCCTAATTTTATTCATTGTTGAACGGAACAGGCCACCCCTAGACAATGATTTTCATACGGGTTGGGCCAAAATCGGGACTAAAAATTTTGACCCCTGAAGCGAGCCCCTGCTTGGTACGGAAAAAATATGTTAGGCCTGTCCCGGCCCGATCCTTTAGGGAAAAAGTAAGGCCCGAGATCGACCCGGTCCAAACCTTCAGAAAAAATATGGCCTGGCATAAAAAGAGTGTAGACCCGACCCGACCCGACCCGGCCGGCCCGAGCTCCATGAATGAAAATAGGACCGAGCCAGGGACCGGCCAGTGCAGATCTCTGCAAGATTAAAAGAAAAAAATTATGTGTCCCGTTGACAAAACATTCTATAAGTGAATCGTCCGAGTGCAGTGCATTCTTTAAACCCTTATGGCTTTTATTAACAAAAGGGGTTCCCGGGTTAGAGAATAATAGCAGAAAATCATTTTCTTTTTCATGTTAAAAACTCAAATAGATTTTTTTTTCCATTTTAATATATTCTCTTTAGAATGCCCACTAACAACACCCAAAATCATTTTTATAAGAAAAATAGCAATTATGCATTCAAATAAAATTTTCAAATTTATTAAAAGCGATACTTTTGCCAAAGATATCAACGTTTACATCTGCCTTTTTTATTCTGATCATTTCAGTGATTTAAGCGCGTAGTTCAAATACATGTCTTAAATCTGTGTTTTGTTTATATTTTATTTATTTACTACTGAAGTTTTAACTTTGTTATTCCATTATAGAATACTAGAAAAACCCGCGGCTTTGCTCGCGTGATAGTTGAAATATGCTAAGTGATATTTGTATGTCTAATTTTTATTATAAGATATTATACTTTTAGGAATAATTCAAAAATTACTAATTGAGGCACAGTTTGAGTAAACTTCATTATTACACTGCATTAGGCAGAAATGAGATTCAAATTGATAAGAAGAACTGAAACTAATTCTAAATAAATGATAATTTTGAAAGTTTTTTGAAGCTTTCATTATTTCAGGTTTCATTTGAAGTTTTAAATTTTTTAGAAACCGTTCTTAGTACGCATTTATATCTTAAAATTAACCATCATGTCAAACTCCAAGGTTCTTGTCTATCGGTCTATTACCTCTCTGGTGGTAGTGGCACCAACATAAAATGCCTATGTCGAAACAGGGACTGTGTCATCATTAATTTGCCAAAATTAATTTTGAAATTTGTTTAATATTCCATAGAAAACGTAATTTAGAAAGTTTTTAAGGGCTTTTTTTAGAACGTTTGTTGTTCCTGCCAACGCCCAGGTGGTAGTGGCCCTGGCATAAAATATAACCCGTGTAGGATCAAAGACTGTCACCATTGATTCGCAACCACTACTTTTGTAATCGATGTATTATTTCACTGAGATTCCATAGAAATCGTAATTTAGGACTCTTTTAGAACGCTTTTCGCTTCTTCCCTTCGTTTCAACCCTTTTACATTTCAATTTATTTTTTACTGTTCTTAGAGGGCATTTATATTTTATAAGTAAACACCATGCCATATTTAAAGTTTCTAGCCTCTTCAGCATCACAGAAATCGCAATTTAGAACGTTTTTTGCTCCTGCAACCCTCTGGCGGTAGTGGTACCGAATTAAAATATAGCTTATGTTTGAGCAAGTTCTATCACCAACAATTTGCAACCATTATTTTTTAAATCAGTTTGGTATTTCATAAGATTGCATGAAAATCGTAATTTAGAACTTTTTAGAACGCTTTTCGCTCACCTCATCCTTTTAAATTTAGAATTATCTTCCGATGGTTGAAAATAAAATTGAATTATAATATAAATAAATATATATAAATAAATATTGAATTTTTTGACAGCATTTGCATCTTTTAAGTAATTACCATGCCACATTTCCAAATGTTAGATCCCTTAGTATCACAAAAATGCAATTTAGAGCAGTTTTTGCTCCTGCAACCCCCAGGTGGTAGTATCAACACATAGAATATAACCAATGTTGTAGCAGGTACTTTCACCATCAATTTGCAACCATGACTTTTGAAATCGGTTTGATATTTCCTGAGATTGCGTAGAAATCGCATTATTTAGAACGTTTTTAGAACGCTTTTCGTGCATTTTCACACCTTTTAAATATTGAATTCTTTAGAAACTGTTCTTAGAGAGCATTTACATCTTATAAGTAAATAGTATGCCTAATTTCATGTTGCTAGACACTGATAGTATCACAAAAATCGCAATTTAGAACATTTTTTGATCCTGCAACCTCCAGGTTGAAGCGACATCGACATATAATAGAGCGGATGTTAGGGCTGTTACCACCAATTTCCAATCATTACTTTTGAAATCGGTTTGGTACTTCCTGAGATTGCGTAGAAATCACCGATCAGAACGTTTTTTAGAACGCTTTTCGCGCATTTTCACATCTTTTAAATTTCGAATTAAAGAAAAAAATATTCTTAGATATAATTTATATGTAATAAGTAACTACCAAGGCAAATTTAATGTAGCTAGGTCCTTCAGTAACACAAAAATTGTATTTTTAGAACGTTTTTTGCTCCTGCACCCACTTTTGGGTAGTGACACCGACGTGAAACTGAGTTAGCAATGCCGACACCGCTAACATCGTGTAGGGATGATATGCAGAGAAAAAAGCGCGCAAAAAGACGTTCGTCTGACATTAGCCTTAGAAGTTTAAAAAATTGCACTAAAAGCTAAATATAATCGTCTGGTGTTGCCACCGTCAAAATGACGTCAGCATTACGCACGGACACGTTTGTCCTTTATAATATAGATATTTTTAAGAAATAGTCTTGAATGCCTCTTATAAGCTCGTATCTTGGGTGCCTAATATCAACTGAACCGCCCACCACCCTTCCAATCTAGCCATTTCTGCTACAGCATGTTCCCTATTGAAAATGATATGCTTAGCATTTATCACTCGTTTACAAAGCCAAACAAAAGAATTCTGATGCACTACAATCAAATAGCTGTAATGTTTTAGAGAACATTTTACTGCAAAACATAGCAAATATCTCAAAATTGATAAAAAGTCGATTTTTTAAAAAATATGTTAAATGAAAGGATGTTTAATTGTGAATATTTGGACACCTCATTTTTACCTATACGGCAATTATATCGCGAGGTATTGTAAATTTTGTTAATACACCCAGCGCAATTACCCACACAAATTAAAACTTCAAATGGCTTCTTCTCCATGTTCCTATTTTCTTCACTTTCATGTTTTAAAAATGATAAGGATTTTTTCGTATTTGAGATAGAGATTTAAACTTTTTTTGTACATGTTCTTTATTATAAATGTGCGCATACATCTGCGCATGGAATAAGCCTGCTTTTTTGTTATTAAAAAAAAAATAATTAAAAGTACATGAAGATGTTTTAGATTTCATCATTTTACACGATATATAGGGTAACTCCGGGAGAGTCGCCTTATCAGGGATAGATGCCGCACCCCTTGTATTTCTTGTAATTATTGATAGATGGTCGTCAAACGCACAATATAGGTGCGCAATGAGATTATTTTAACCAGTGTATAGCGTGAATCCCATTTCGATGTTTACTTGTAGAAGTACAATCCTTATTTTGACGTACGTGCATGATTTCACTGTCCAAACTTTTAAACACGTTATGTTTAAATGCTTTTCATACACTAATTACTAAATGTATGCATGATTTCGAAGCCAAAACTAAGTGTAGCGTTTATATAGTGTACTGTGTGTATGGTCATGCCATTCCTCTTAGCGATGGCAGGTAACTGTGGTGTCCGACGTCTGCACCATGCAAAATGGGATACATGCTGTACTGCAATTCCGGTATACATGCCGCAGTTTCTTTTGTATGGGATGATTAAGTATTATTAACGTTTCCTTTTCTTTTTGCACAGGCTAACCATGTTAGGCATGTTATAAAGTTTATTAAAACCAAAGTATAAAAATGAAAAATAAAAAGTAAGAAGGGCAAGAAAAATGCAAGTCAAGATGATAATAATGAAAAAATGGATTACGCGTAATGCAGATGTTCTTTGCAAGGAATGTTTAGAAAACTACTCCAAAAAAGAGGAAGTGTAATTGGCTTCGTTGCATCATGTGTCAAATGTAGTTACATAAAGACTGTACTTTTTAGACACTTTTTCTGTAGATTGTAGTCTGAAAAACAGGTCTCTTAACCCTCTCGCTGCGCAACCCGAGATATTCCCGGGCATGCATTTTTCCGTCTAATTAATACTATTTGGTTATTCCCACCAGTTATTTTTTAGCGAAAATTTTGTCCGATTTAATCAGGACATTTTCCCCGATTACCATACTAAACAATTTCTGCTTTACAGAACCGGTGATAAAAGATTAAAAATTCTGTAAAAGACGCTCATCGCGAAGAATTACTTACGCAGCGAGAGGGTTAACCCATTCGGGACCATAGGTGCATATAAGCACCTTTATAAAGAGCATACAAAATTTGTTTCTGGCACCAGTAAAAAAGAAAAGTAATATTTGTTTTCTTTATCAGTGCATTTTTATTATTATTTAATTAAAGGTAACTTCTTTTAAAAAAAGTGGTGCCAACCGAATAAACTTTGTGTAAAAGCCACCGGTACTAAAAGGATTAACAAATAAATTAATCAAACACAATTTTACTTTTTTTCTTTTCCCTCTCTAACACATTGATGTTCCGTTGTTGCTAAAATAACAATTAAAATTTAATGTAAAAAAATATGTAGATAATTTTAATAGTGAAAGTAGGGAAACAATTATTAATTTGAATCTACTAATACGTTTCATTGTACTCATATAGTTTCATTTTGTTATTACATCGTTAATTATAGTCCAAATTTGAATTTTTTTTAAATATTTTTATTTATAATTTCATTCTGTTCTTATTACAAGCACGGTATAACTACCGCACAAGTGCGGCGTCTTACCCTGAATGTACGGGTGACGCGCCGCAATGTAATGTTTTAGAAGAAAATTGCTAAAAAATATTAATCATTTCTTTTCAATTTTTTTGCCGCAGTAAACGCGTTGTATATTTAACATTAAATAGCAAAGCATGTTTTTTTAATTTTTATTTTATGTCTACCATGGGACTTTATATACAAATTCAAAAAAAAGTGCGGCATAAATCCCGGAATTACCCTATCAGTAAAAAAATATATTAAATGTAATATTAGATGTATCTAAAAATCCGTGCGCAGTCTTGCTTAATACACATTTGAGAATTTAAAAAAAATTGGGCAAAAATATCAATATTTAAAAAAGTAATAGGGATTTTTTTAAAAATCAAATTTCCTTAAACTTTTTAAAAATTTTAATTAAATATGCAGTTAAAAAAGAATTTTTTTTTCAAAATTTACTTTTAGTTGTACATTGAAATGCAGTGAGTTCACCATTTGAACCATATTTTTAAAAATAAATAAAATTGTTCAAAAAGTAGACTGTCCCCTTAAATACACTGTAACATATTTTCTATATAAAGTGGTGCATACAGTTTTTTTTATGTCACACAAAAGAATTCACATTCATTATTTTAAAAGCATTAAACTTGCTTTGTAGAACAATCTGTTGCTGAATTTCTATTTGCTTTTCTGTTCTTTATTTCCCTTCCTGTGAAGCATTTTAGTTACTAACAGACAGTGACTGGTAGATAAGAGAACGTGATAAATACCCTCTCATACGTCAATAACAACAAATAACAAAATACTAGATGATAAACATTGGCGGTTACTGATAAAATAATACGTTTCCTTGGTGACATGTTGGTTTCGTTTTAAATGGCAGTGCAAAAGATATGCCGTTCCTTTACTTAAATTTTTAAAGCTAAACTTTACAACAAAAATAATAGTAAAGTAGGGATAATCATCGATTTTAAGCTTTTGTATGACTTGTATTTGCGCAGTATTTTGAAAAAATCAGTGAGATATAATCAGCCGTTCATAATCACTAGGCAACAGAGAATCAATTTTTTAATGGAAAAGGATTTGAAGGGCATATTCTTAAAAAAGAAAAAATAATTACCAGGGTGTTTCAGTGTGTGTATGTGTGTGTTTTAATCATTACCTATTAAAATGCTACGTTATATTCTTAAAACCTAAAATTATTCAGGATTCAAAGCATATAAAGGTACGCAGCCATTTAATTTCTGAACGGATGCGAGGCTAACGAGAAAGACAGGCTACCGCGGTGAATCCTATTCTTCTTTTTTTACAGACCGTTGGAGTCACGTGATGCTCTTTTCGCACACTTTCATTGGTGCATTCGAGCATCACGTGACTCCAGCGGTCTGTAAAAAAAGAAGAATAGGATTCACCGCGGTAGCCTGTCTTTCTCGTTAGCCTCGGAACGGATCTATATGAAGTAATGTCCCCATATGAGTACATGTGAATGTGGGCTACACATTGAAACAACTTGAAGCTTAGCGATTCTATTTAAAAAAGATCTCGAAAAATCATGCATACAGCATAAATTATGAAACACTTTCCAATACATTCAGAATACTGTAACAAAACTTCACAGTTTATTAACCCTTTATCTACTGATGATACTTATAAGTACCATTAAAATAACTTGTTTTAAAAAACTTATTTAATAGATCGATTAGTAGTAATACAGTTTTGAATGAGTTATAGACGCATTACTTTATCTTGTTCAAAAGCATTATAGGTTACACAAAACAAAAAAAAAAAATTTTTAAGTGTGATTTCTTTTGCCTTTTCATCTTTTCAGCTTTCTTGGTGTTCGGGGGAGGAGGAATTTTTAAATTCGGAAATATTTTTATATTTCAATTGTAAGAACTTAGTATTTTGTAAAAGTAGGAAATGTACAAATATAAAGAAAAATATTTAAAATAAAAGATTTGAGTGGGGTTATAAATATTGCACAAAATCCCAATAAATTCAAATTTAATTAATCCTTTTCAATCTTTCTAAAATCCTTCTAAAATTTATTAAAATGATTATGCAAATCTTCTAATGTACTTTTAAAAATTCACGAAAAAGGCTTTAGAAGACAAAATTTTCATGAATTCATAATTCAGTACATAAAGGGTTCAGGTGAAAGACAATGTCTAAATAATCATTTTGGAAAACGCATAACGCATTTGAAAACATAATTTCTCCTATTACCATCCATACCATAACATTTTGATTGAATTGTTTCCTTGAAATTCCCATTAGAACAGAAGTTATAGCTTTTAGAATTATACCCGCTCAATAGCTAAAGCGGCGTTTCCGAAACTTTGAAGTTATTTTTCTCCAAATGACGTTTTTGGGCATAACGCGCACGGCATCTCAAAAACTTCTGAATTTTGTTTCATGAAATTTTCAAACGTATGCTTCATGTTAGTCTGTATAAACGGAATCTAAAATTTTATCTTTATTGTTCAAAAAAATATTTTTTAGGTGATTATACTGTTGAAATTTTCTAAATTTTGCATTAGCTAAATACAACTTTGTATTAAAAATATAAAAATGCTTTAAATACAAATTTATTTAGGTTCAGGGTAATTATTACACGCTGGAGTATAAGTCGGCACCAAAATTTTCATTCTAGTTGCAAAATTTATTTTGTAATCGTACGCGTAATCTGTTATGTCGATTTTCTGCTAGTTAATTGTCTGATAGTTTGGAGTCCCCTGTAAAGTCCAATACTGCATCTTGAAATTTTTTAAATACGTGAAATGAAAGAACATACTTATATCTTTCATCCCAATATAAAATTGTGTCTTAAAATCAAATACATTTTAAGGTATTATATGATGAAAATAGTCTTTTTTTTTTCTTTTTTTCCAATTTCGAAAGTCCTGAGATCTCTCAAACGAATAGCACAGCTGGAAATTTCCTTTCAGCAAGTTCCGTGAATAAACGTAAATACACTTGAGAACTTTTGCGCAACCCTGTGTATGAACTATCAACTCTGTAGAATTTATACGCACCAAGTAATATTTCAGCATCATAACTGAAAACGCACTCCCAGCAATTGTTATTCACAGGCTTCAACTGTACAATTATTGGTGAATTTCTTCCGTAGCCAAATTATTTTGTGTGTCCCTGTAAATGAACGATAAATTCTATGTACACCCTATTCTACAGTAAGAACGCTGTAGTACACCTCAGTGATATATATAATATTCATTATGTGTAAAATAGTGTAATATCGTTAAAATGTACCGCAAACGATTTTCCCCCGTAGACCGTAATGTAATGGAATTCTTTTCAGTGCCCCTGCAAATGAACCGTGCATATACTACACGCTTCATTTTCAATACCGAATATGCCATAGTGATACCCAATAACACATTTTAATTTCATGGTAATCTGACAATATTTACGCGATTTAAAGCACATACAGACGGCAGACTGACAAACATACAAAGAGACAGACAGACCGAATTCATAAAAACTTTTCAACTTTGTTGAAAGTGTTAAAAATACTGAGATATGTGGAAATAGCCGATTAGAAAGTTAGCTGTTCTGCTTTGTCAATTTAGTAGGAAATAGCACCCTATACAGGGTGTCCCTAAACTCATGGCACATACGTTAGGGGGTGATAGAACACAACTAGACAAGCATAAATCACCATACAACCCATGGTCGGAACGCAAGTCGTAAAAAGCTAGAGTGCGAAACATACTGTGGCACAAAATCAGGAGAAAGAAGATAGACAGCGATGGAAAGAAAGGAAACCGATAATATGAAGAAAAACATTTTATTCAACAAAATGAAAGTAAACAACGTGTACGTTCCCTATCACAGCAACTGTTCAAAATTGCGGCCGCCAATAGTAACGCAGGCTTCACACCGTCGATGGAGTGGCCGCCGTACATTGGCGAAAACACCAGGCATCTCTCGGATGGTGTCAGAAGCTACGGATATCCGGGCAACAAGGTCTTCAACGGAATTTATGGGACCGTCATCGTAGATGTGGCTCTTCATGTGACCCCAGAAGAAAAAGTCCAGACATGACAAATTGGGTGAACGAGCCGGCCAGTTGATTGGTACAACCTTTGGGCTTCCCTTGCATTGCCGTCTGCCGCTCCGTACATGTAATGCATCTCGGCCTTCTCCTGATTTGAGTACGCATCCATCTCATCGATGATCCACAGAACGAATGAAGACAGCTTCAATGAACAACCTTTTTATTGCGGTCGCTTGGAGACGCCCTCTAGCGCTTTACGGCTTGCGTTCCGACCATTGATTGTATAGTGATTTCTGCTTTTCTAGTTGTGTTCTATCAACTATAACGTATGTACCATGAGTTTAGGGACACCCTTTATACATGAATAGCTTAAACTGAAAGCGAAAAGTGCCATTGCCAATTCTCCGGCAAGAATGGGCAATTTGCGGCCGACGTTAGCCAACTTTAGAACAGACAAGAAAGTTATGTTTCATCTATTTTAAACATACTTCAGTCATGCGAAAATACTTGCAAGTTAATATTAAAATATGTATATATATATACATATATGGGAACGTTATTTTAAAATTTCTCGTTTGCATTTTAATATTTTAATATTTATTTATTTTCTGAGGTCAATCTCTAAAAACGGCCCTTTTTTTTTTTTTTTTTTTTTTTTTTTTGCTATTTTGCTTGCATATTTTTTATTATTTTATATTTCAGAACTGGTTCCGATAGTAAAAGTATCCTCATAAAAAGAGCATAACTGCAATCAAAATGAAAAAAGTAAAAAAAAATATATAATCGCCATTTTGAAAAAAGGGATCTCTCAAGAGAAAAAAAAGGTCTCAAGATCAACGTTCTGTCGCCGTTTCGAAATAATTGCCAATCGTAGGCTGCGGGCCGCAGCACATTTGTTCCACAAATCTGTCCCTCCCTTAATTTCGTTCCCCTGGCGTCCATGACTTTAACCCATATTATACAAAGCGGATTTGACTGTATTACTTAACTGCGAATATCTGAGGGAAAGTAAATACTAGATTAGAGATTACATTCTTGTAAACAAATATATAAACTTGCACAAAGTGTTATAGGAAACGCTGATTTTTATCCTTTATTTGTAGGTTAGTGTTGATTTAGGTGAATACAAGAAAATGACTAGCACTTCAGTTAAGCGAACTTTTGATGGGAAGATATCCGATGAACCACGGGCAGAGTTGCAAAAGGTGCGCGAAAAAATATTAGGAAATATGTCTTACGTGGAGAAATCTATAGAGTTTGCTAAAGACATTCTTACGGATTGTTGCAATAAAATAGAAGATTTACGCTCTCAAATGATTGTGCTGGAGTCTATAATTGAAGAAACAACTATAAATAATCAGAAACAGTTTGTAGGTAAGGGTTATATTGCACTCTTATATTGGTTTTTGTGTGTACTGTTAGTATGTTGCACTCTCTTAACTTGGTTTTTGTGTTTAAAGATAGAATTTGTAATCGTTTTTTTTTTTTTTTTACTCACTTCCTCATAAAAGAGAATTATAAATAATATTGTACACCGGTGTGCTTCCGATAACAATTGCAGTATTTTTAATTAATTAATTAATAATCACAGTACTCAAAGATGAAGTAGCCTGCTTAGATACACACTTAAGTTTTAATTACACACATTTAAAAACAGGTATAAGTTACACAAACGAGCACATTCTAGAACAATTATAACAGAAAAGTAATTCGCTTACATGATTGGCTTTATAAACATTCTGGAGGCTGCCATCTAGTGAGTTAAAGGTAAAACTAAAAGATAGTACACTTCCTCCTTTAATATTTGAGACGGGTAGGAGCTCTTCTGATTCTTGAAGATCTTCTAAATACATGTGGAGAAGAAGAAAATTTAGTTTTTAATCATTTAGCAGCATTAACAATGGAACTATTGGCAGGTGAATGTTTTGGAAGTATTGATTTAGAGTCAGCAGATTTAGGACTTGGGGTATTAGGATCACGAGAGTCAGCTGGCGTAGTACCTGGAGCATTTGGGCCAAAATAATCAGCTCGTTGCAGGTCTGCGATACTAGGCTGTATTGGTCGAGAATCACCTTGATTCACCATTGCATTTTCACTTCTGAAATTTTCTGTATCACTTTCTTCAGAATTTGTATCATTAACTAAAGATGTCTTTGAACCTACATTAGTTAATTGATCAACATATCTTTTCCAAATATTCGAACCAACTTGAAATATTTTGGGGATAAAGATAAACATAGAATGTTTATAAAAATTGTTTTTTTTTTTTTTTTTTTTTTAGTATTTCCTTTTAGTTATCTTTATTTTTTTCTTATTTCATCATTTAAATTACACTGCTCAACAAAATGAAACATTTTCTTTGCCTTTTTAAATAAACATTTTTAGTTATGAGTGCCTGCAATATCTTGCAAACAACAAGTCAAAGCTTTTTTCCTGAAAAATATAGACCACCCTCATTGTTATGTCATCGCTTTGCTTTAGCAAAAGTTTTCCCCTGTTAGTAAACCCATACTAATACAATATCGTATTCTTTGGATTCATATTTGAACTATTTATAAATGATCTCCAATAACGTCTTTCCTCACAAATTAATTTTTAAACACCGACATCTACAGTCATAAAATTGACGCCTAGGTACAGTGAAGTGGCCATGGACGAGACTGCTTACGGAGCCTCCTTTGAATACTGCGCTCCATATATAGGGTGTCCTTAAACTCAACGACCAAACTTTAAGCGTTGATAGCGGGCACTGTAACAATATTTTATTGTATAGGAATATATGAATGCAACTGATGCGTTGGTGCACATGAAAGAGACATAAAAGGAATGTTTATTGACAGCGTCATTTGCAAGTGCTGTGTTTATAATAAGTGTTCAAAATTGCGTCAACCAGTAGTAATACCTATCTGGCAGCGTCGATGGAGCGATTGACGTACAGATTAAAAGATGCCAGGTGTTTCACGAATACGTGCAGTAGCAAAGGATATTCGAGCGACGAAATCCTCCCGGAGTCGCATAAACGCGCACCACTTATCCGTCGCCCCTCAAAAGTAGCATCCATGTAATTGCGAAGGAACCCTATGACCTACTGAAAGCACAGTCGCTCACGAATGGAGATAGGAATATCTTGAAGTAGTTTTAAGTTCCAGATCATTAAACTTCTTTCAGTGTCGGGGTTTTTTCTTGTGGTCTCGCGGCGTTTTTATCTTTATGGCTTTACAAGGCAAGAGCTGACATCCTGCAACATCGTGCAGAAGGGCGACGTTTCCTTCAAGTTCGATCTAATCTCCTTATCATCTTTTAATTGCTGAACCCATTGTTGAATTTCACGTCCGTTTGTTAAAAACCGCATTTTATAGCTTTAGAATGACAGAGATCACTTTTCCTTTCTAAACGCAGCCTTAAGCTTCAGATAGACTATCATTCTACTTGCGGCCATTCGCAATCTTTTTGTTCTGGGCCATTCGGCATTTTTTGTGGTTACGCGGCGTTTTTCCTCTTTTAGGACTTTACAAGTAAAGTTCTGGATATCCTGCAAGGAGGGGAGATTTTTTTCAAGTACGATCTTATCTTATCTCCTGACCCATTGTTGATCCTCCCGTCCTTTTTATTAAAAACCACAAATGGGGGTTAGAAAAGAATGGTTTTATTGCTTTAGCAGGACATCCAGCCATTTTTGCTTTCTAAACGCAGCCTCGCGGTGCGAATAGACTACCCTTCTTACTGTTATCAGTGTCGGCGTCTTTTCTTGTGACCACGCGGTATTTTTGATCTTTAATGACTTTAAAAGGAAAGGGACTGATGTATGCAAAAGAGGAGCCTTTCCGTCTAGTACAGTTGCTCATTATTTCCTGATCCATTGTTGATCCCCCTCAACCTTTTGTGAATAAACCACAGAAGGGCCCAGAACAAAAATGCAGAAGGATGGAAAAACAAGTATTTGCATGGTGCCTTAGTTTTGGTAAAACTTCTTCCAGAAAAAATGCGATAACAACTGCCTGTCTTGACGTGCTGGGCCAACCCCTTGGCTACCCGATCTTTCAAATTGTCGACCCTCGATTACTTCTTATGGGGTCATCTGAAGAGTCTTGTTTATACGACTCCAGTTGAGGGACGCATGCGATCCCACTGACGATCGCGTCGCTTGAGTATTTGTTACTGCTGCGCGTGTGCCTGAAATACCTCGCCTCTTTGAATCTGTAAACCAGCCACGTCATCGATGGTTGACGCATTGAACACTTACTGTAAATATAGCACTTGTTAATGCGCTTTCAATAAACCTTTTTTTTTTCCATGTCTCTTTTCTGTGTTTATGTCTCAACGCGTCACTTGCGCCCATACATTCCTATAGAATAAATGATTGAATATTTAATATGTGATTTATCACATTGCTTACTAAGCGTAAAACGAACAGAGTGAAAATGTCCAAGCCGGGAACCGAACCCGGAACCCTTGGAATAGCGCTCTAAGTGCTCAACCAATTCAGCTACGAGGACGATACCCAGCTTAGCATCTCTCACTCACATAAATATGTTGGTAAGGCTGCAACTGCAGCCCAAGATGGAATAGTCTTCATGAGCACACAATCCTGCTGCGAAACATGAGACACAAATAAACCCAGCATCGGTGAACACACATAATTTTAATTAATTTTTGAATTAATTTTCAGCAGTGAAAATAATACTTTCAATTATTTCGAGCGTAATTTCACTGCTGAAAATTTATTGAAAAATTAATTAAAATTATGTATGAATAAATTATTGTTACAGGTTCTCTATCAACCCTTACAGTTTGGTCGATGAGTTCAAAGACATCCTGTGTAACATGTTATATATGTCGCTCAGTGCCTTTACGCTCCTAAAGTTTAGTTAGACGTTAGTAATTCCTAATGTTAAATTCCTTTTCAATGGTTGCAATACAGACTGCAGTGCGGACAATTTTTTAAGCATAAATCAAAACTATTTGGTGGGATGTGAGGAAATTTTGGATTTCTATGTTTGAAGGTTGTAGAAACGTTTGAAACTCGAAGTAATTTCAGTATAAAAAAGTAGTATGAAGCTCGTCCTCCTAGTAGAATTCCCTTTCTGTTAAAAAGATCATAGGGTACAATTCATATTTTTTTTTTTCAAAAATTAATTTGGAAAAAAAATTTTTTTAAATAATTTTCCAAAAAAAATATTTAACATATAATTTTTTTAAACAGAAGTCTATTTCTAGAAGCTTTAAATAAACGAATTACAGCTCATTTAGCCAGGTTTTAAAAAAATCACTCGTACTCAAATACGCCATTTAACTATGAGTCTGATTACTGAGGATTAACCATATGACCACCCTTTGGTGCTAGCTAAACTGAAATCTCTCTACGAAAAGACAGATTTTCATTTTATGTTGACCACCATAAATTTAATAGGAAGTTAAGTGGAATTAGTTAAAAGATACGTTGCATCAGAATATGTTCGGAATTATATATTATGGTTTTTTTATTTTTATTTTTTCAGATGCAAGTAAATCAGTTCAAGAGCGAATTCGGTTAAAGACAATTTCTGATCAGGAAATTATCGAAGAAATTACAATCGAAGGAAGTGAGAAGCCAAAAAATACATGTGTAACGGTAAGTCCCGAGAACAAAAGGAAGAGACAAAGAACAATAGACGAAGAAATCTCTATTATAACTCAACAAACAAATGATAAATGCATTCCAGGACCATCGGGAGAAGCGTGGAGAAACACGAAAAGTAATCGTTTGAAATCACCAGATGTAAGTTTCTTCAAGTTATTAGATTTTTTTTTCATTTACTACAGCTATAGCAGGTGCTAAATCTTGCTGGTATTTAAAAAAGTGCCGTATTTATCGCATATTAGTCTCCCTTGCATATTAGTCCCATGTTTGTTTTTTACCCTCTGACCAGGCCCTTACCTACCGGGCTTTTGCCCAGCTGTACTTGTTGAAAATTCGTCTCTGTTTGACTAGCCTCCAAGCCGTCATGGCTGCAGTACTTTCTTGTTGCCTTTGTTGCTTTTCCTATGTGGCCGGTTGCTAATATATATTTAGCCCAGTCGAATCGCACTGCACAAGTACCGAAATTAATCTTGGTAGATGCGAGATGCTGGAGTATTTACTGTCCTTTTTTGGTAACTGCTATTTGTTAGTCGCTCCTGGTTGGGTTTATAATTTGCTCTTATCTTGTATTCTTAAGTGCTTGACTCCAGTCTTTATGTTGGTTTGTGAGGGTGAGTTGTCACTGATTGTAGTTATGTTAAACGATCTTTTGTTGTTATTAGCTGTCTCTATCAGATGTAGAAGTCATTTTCCCTTCCTTTTAGGGTTTCGTTCATCTCACAAAAACCTTATAGTCTCGCCTCTCTGTCTGTCACAGCGCTCGTACTCGGAAACTATTTAAGTTACACACTTTTTTTTTTTTTTTTTACATAGAGCTGAACACCCCCTGTCATACCCAAAATCATAAAATTTTGAAATGTTATTTTAGTTTAATAAATTAATTCGTTCTTTTTCGATTTCAAAACATAATCTTATTTCCAGCATATTTGACAGAGGATCCGTAGTACAGTGGTAAAGCGTTCGTCTTCCACGCGGAAGATTGTGGATTCAAATCTGTCAGGCAAAACTTTAAATTTTTTTTTTAATTTTTATTATTATTACACTTTATTTTCAGATGGCCATTTTAAAGGCTTATTTTATTCTTTTGCGCAGCGGTAATTTTTTAAAATCTCTTTCTGAATCTGGAAATTCTGGAATTTCAATTTTTGAAAATCTGGAGACTGGAATAAATATTTTTGTTCATCTACTGGCAATTTTTTGAAATAATAGTGGACAATTTGTTTCAAGTTATCATTATAAGCATTATTCAGGAATTGAAAGGGTGGTTTTTTTTTCGAATTTTTATAAATGTTAACATCCTTTTTGGTACCATCTATCGAGTGCTTGGAAAGTGAAAGAATGAATACCTATTTTTCCTAAATTATTTCAACATTTTAAATATATTTTAAACAAGTTTTTGCTTTTAAAATTTTTTACATTTTATTTATACTTTCGTTAAATTTTTGAATTTGCTGAATAAAATACTCGGATTTTTTAATTTTATTTAAATAATTTTACTTGAAGTAAGCTCGTGAAGTAAGTTCCGGAATGTAATAATTTCAGAATGCGACTGATGATGCTAATCTGTCTGTGCATTATCGCGTCCTCAAAGACTGAAGGATGAGTCATAAAAAAAAGTTCGTATGATGAAATGCTGACACATGTAAATCTTGTACTAAAAATTTTTAAGATTACAGAAGGTGTAACGATCCCGGCAAGGTCGCTACGGAATAATGCAGTTATATTCTGACTTAAAGTCTAAAAATCACCTTTATATTTAAACAAATCAGGCGGGGAATTTATAGAATTTTTTCCCTCAAATTCATCCTAAGCCTATTTTACCTAACAAGAGAGAGCATTCACAAATTTACAAAGAAATATTAGCATGTTGAGCGCTACGTCAGTCACCGGTGACTGACAGTGAACTTTCCGTTTAAAACGCGTTGTTCACCGATGACTGACGGTCTAAAACAGGATATAAAACTAAATATATATATATATATACCGGGTGTCCTAAAAAGGACTGACTGATTTTAAAATTCAATAACTTGTAAACGGTGACAGATATTAAAAAAATTCTTGCAGGAGGGTTATGCAAAAGGTCAAAAGTTTTTTTTACAGTGATTTTCAATTTTAGCTCGAATTACAAACAATAGATGGCGCTGCGATCAATAGACGCTAAATTCAGGCTCGATTTTTGGTACTTCGTGGCCCGGATAATACATTTCCATCTCTTTTTTCCGCATGGAACAAAAGAAAGGACCAAAAATCGAGCCTGTATTTAGCGACTATTGCTTACAGCGCCATCTATTGTTTGTAATTCGAACTAAAATCGAAAATCACTGTAATAAAACTTTTGACCTTATGCATGAACCTCCTGCAAGAAATTTTTAAATATTTGTCACAGTTTGCAAGTTATTGAATTTTAAAATCAGTCAGTCCTTTTTAGGACACTCGGTATATTGTTTTAAGTAATTACTGAAAATTTCTTTAAAATTTTCTTACCTTTTATTTATTACAGGATTATACTTTCTAAAATAATACTTAAAATATTGTGAATTTTTCCAGCTTCAGTGTCAGTCACCGTGTCAATTAACGTGTTAAAGATGTAATTAACATAAGCCTCCTCCATAGCTTCTTAGTCCTTGATAGCAATATGCTGAAATGGTACCTTGAGCTGGAACTTAAATACAACTTAAAACATACACTTCAATCTAACTGACAACCCGTGGTTGTCAAACAGAAGTTTATTTACTCAAGATATGAGTCGAAACTCCTTACCAACGGAACCGCTCCAAATACAATACACGTGGCGGGAAACTCCTTCTCTAGTTCATGCAGGCCTAAAATACCTTCAGAGGCAGGACTCGATATATCTTTCTATGACAGGTCTTGATAACTCAGAGAGCGAGATACGACCTAAATCCAAAGACACACACTCTTGCTTCGCCTTATATACTCTACAGATTGAGCAACGAGCCTAATTTGCGTATAATAGCAGCGAAAACACGTAACCGTAGACTCCAAGAGATTCACTCATAGCTTGGAAAATTAAAGTAAAATAGAAAAGAGAGGTCTCTGTTGCGCCACACAGGCTAAATGTTTCACGTCACGCTCACACGGAAAATACCAGAGACCCTTTATATACGAGTTGCCAGTCCATTACAAATATTCCGGCAACTGAAGGACTCGACGAGATCTTGAGTCACACGAGCGGCATGTGACCTGTCATTGCCGCGCAATAAAATCTATCCATTGACACCATCACTGAGCAATCCCTCGTCTCTTGTTTTGAAAGGCACATCGCAGCTTTTTCAATGTTGAAACGTAAGCAGCGGCGTTGACCAGTTTTGTTTCTGGGTGTGCAATTCACCAGTATTACATCTTTTCTGACCCAGAAAATGGTGCACACGATTTTGTGCCTGGAAATAGTCCGTTTTAAGCTTCCGCCGTGTCGGCGAGGCAGTATCCTTTCCGTGCATTCTAAAAACGAATTACAGGGCGAATTTCACAGTTGGCGGGACATTTTATAGTATTCTATAGAATTTTTTTGTCGTTTCATTAGTGCTCTATAGTACATTTATTTTCAGTAAAAATATAATTTTCGCTTCATAATAGTGGGAACACAAATATTATTAGCTTTATTTGATCAACCACGTGTGCAGAGCCGCGACGATATAAATAATAATTGTCTTAAATCTTTTGTAAGTTCTGGATAGATTTTAAAGCCCAAATCACAGTGCTGATTGACAAATCTCTTTCGATAAAAATTACTCCAATCTTCCTATTATCCTAGGATAGTTTGAGTCATATAAGTCTAATATCTTTGTTTTTCTTTCAGGAACAGCCCATAAGTGACAAAAGAGTTACGGACACTACAGAAACAGTTCTTGCCGAAGATGTTGTCGAGGCTGCTTTGCAAAAGACCAAAGGAGTACTTTCGGCGCAGGAATTAAACACATTTATATTTCTATCTGAAAATATGGATGATCCGGTGCAACTTGCAAAAATTTCATTTACTAGTGACATAAAGAGGCTTTACTTCCAGCTGATGACATTTCATTTTCATCTCAAGGTTGCAAATGATGTTGCTGAAGAAGTAACAGGCACTCCTAGTTCACATCGTGACCTAGAACAAAAAGTACAATGCCTTATTCACGCATTTCAATCAGAAATTTAGTATCAGTCTGCAAGATCAATTCATGAGAAATTGTACTTTTATAAACAACAAACGCTGCTAAATGACGTATTTCGTTAAAAACATTAAAATTGCATTATGACAATTAAAATGACATTTCGTGTTATTAAAATGACACTTGTGTTGTTATTGATGTAATTTTAATCTTTTTTAAGGAAATGCATCATCTAGCAATGTGTGTTTTATCACATTTTTTTTAGTTATTTAAATTTTATTGTTTTTAAAATAATTGATTTGGTTATCCATTTTTTTGACAGGCCCGAGACTGCGCCGCTTTATTTAAACTCTCCAATCGCTAAATTCCATATTAACCCACGGGAAAAATTAAGAGGGCGATTACTCACTGCCTAACACAATTATCGAAATACGTTCTCCACCATCAGAAAGTAAACGTCAGATGTCGAAGATGTGAGTTCGTAATTATGTAAATACTTAGCACCTATAGTCGTCGTCTGGTTCGTCCGTCTGTCTGTAAATAATAGCGCAAAAACTACCCAACCGAATGGTTGAAATTTAATATATATAATCATTGCAGAATTTATGCGAGTTATTTCAAATTGTATGAAAATCGAATCAAAACTTAAAAAGATATTAATAAAAGTTTTCTTCATTCTATTGAATCCTATCATACGTCATTAATTCAATGATATCCCATGATAGATAATGATTCTAGTTGCCATCGTGATTACGTCCCATTTAAGATGGAGCCCTATTATTTTCGTATTACTGAATTTAATATGTATAATCGTAATAAATTTTGTGTTCATGCATTTTTGCATAAGAGAGTGCAGCAGCTATTGTACCAAGATCTAAATATTTATAAAACTAGTTATAGTACGAACGCACCTCCTTTGCCACGCTTGACGTACAATTTCCGACTTCTTGAAGATTAATTCCTTATAGTAGTTTCAAGAAGATGATAAAGTTTCATCAAGTGTAAATTTCAAAGTATATAGTGAATTTTTAAATGCTTAAATCTTAAGGCGACAATTTTTAAAAATGCACGCCTTCGACATCTGACATCTGCTTTTTGGAGGGAAAAATCATATTTCGATAATTATGTTAGGTAATGAGTAATCGCACTTTTCAAGTTTTCCCATAGGTTAACCTGGGATTCAGAAATCAGGGAGTTTCACTGAAGGTATCGTATGTTTTGATATCGTATGTATCCTTCGACATCGGACGTCTACATTATTATTTTGAAAACCGTATTTAAAAATATATATTAGGTAATGAATAATCGTGCTTTTAGGATATAGTATCAGTATGTATCCATTACGTTTGACAAGCATTTTTTTAAGTAAAACAAAAATGAGTGTACAGGGTGAACCAAAAATCTTACCCTGATGATATAATAATTCAATACAAATTAACCGTTTATATAATAATGTATCAAGTCAAGTCAAGTCAACGCAGGTGCTTAAGGGCAGTTTAAGAAGGTTTTTTTGTGGAATAAATGGCGCGATTGCTCTTTCAAGAGCGACTCAGGGAAGGAGGACTTTCCTTAGATAGCATGAACATTAGCAGCAAGTTTGATTTTTTCTGATATTATCTTGCCGTGACAAATTTGAATTGAGAAATTCGCAGCAAATTTCTCGCAAGGTATACCATCCCCCATTTGCATGAGTAGTTTGTTGTGAAACTGATGGCAAAACTGTCATTAAAATCCCTCTGTTGAGAGAATAGACAATCAGCACATACGCAGAAATTGGAGAAATTTTATTCGGCTGGCACCGCTTTTTCTATAAGCTATACTTATCAAATACCAAAAAAGGCTAGTATTGAAGGGTATCATTACCACCCTAACCTGTTTATGGTTATGAAAACGATGCATACGCCTTCTGCGGTGTTCGCATCACTAGACCTGATAGGGTCTGTGGGCCGTAGGGGTTAAATTTATAGTGTAACAGTAGTAAACAGATAGTGGGGCGTGGAAAGATTACTACTTTACAGTAAGTTTGCAGTATTTTTGATTACTTGTTTGCCGTTAATTTGCAATAAATTTCATACAGCATGAATTTAATTTGCACGACAAGTTAGCTGCAAGTTCAAAATGTGGTGACTTCGACGTTTGCGTTACCTTGCTGCAGTCTTATTATGAACTTTCATTCTTGTCATGCTGAGCTTGTTGCAACTTCGCAGGTTTTCAAAGCAAAACTGCTGCTAATTTTCTGCAAATTAAAAATGTTATCAGGGTTGTAAGGAAGATATTTTCGGCCGAAATGGCGTCCATTCAAGAGAAAGCTGCATGTGTGCTTTGGTTTCGCCAGTGTTGTAATCGTAAAAAAAGCAGGCATATAGGCAGAGGGTATACACTGACGTCATGAACGTTCATAGATAGGGTATACGCTAAAGTTTTATTTGAGAAACAGAGCGTATACGGAGAATCTTAAAAAAAAAACAGAGACCCTCCACTACATCCCTGGGTTTCACGAAACGAAATCGCCCATTAATGTTCTACGAACATTTCGACGTTGTTACGGATGCAACCCTCCTGATGCAAAATCAATAAAGCGATGGTATGACAGATTTAAGGAAAGAGGCAGCGTTGCTGATTTGCCCAGAAGTGGCAGGCCTAGTATGAGTGAAGCAACTTTTGAACGCGTTCGGCAATCGTTTTAGCGGAAACCTACTCAATCAACTCGTAAACTTCGAATATCTGCTGCTAAAGCTACTATTTGTACTTTAACAGAAGGCATGTTAAAGAACACTTGGCGGGAACAAGAATACCGTTTAGACATTCTCCGAGCTACTAAGGGGGCATATGTTGGAATTTAGTGAGGTACGTGGTCTTATAAAAAATTTTTATAACAGTACTTACAATGTATCCAAACAAACATATGTCTAATTATAATAGTTTGAGCACAATAAATATTTATAATCAGGGCAAGATTTTTGGTTCACCCTGTATTACTGATTGTCTTAAAAATAAAAAAGATAATACTTGTATAGTACGTACATAAAAAGACAATTTCCGGCCGATTCCAATCATATCTATATAAAGCAAATAAATCAGCTTCTCTTCTGTGTGTCTTGTCTCCTAACATATCATTTCCGTATCCGTAAATCACCTCTTATGTGAGATAGTTCTTGGACTTCATACATGAAATGAAGCGTTTTCTTGTCAACAATATTATTTGCTATTTGAAGTTTTAAGAATGTAATCCTTATGTTTTTAACCCCCCCCCCCCCTCCGGTCTCTTCATCTCCTATATCTTTTCGTATTGAAGAAAATGTTTCTGATTGATATCTTTTGCTTTTTACTTTTCGTATTTTTTTTTCTTTCAGTTTCGATTTCAGTTTTTTTTTTCTTTCAGTCTTGATTTTAGTTTTATATTTTGTATTTTTTTTTCTTTCTATATTGATTTCAGTTTTGTAATTTTTTTTCTTTCAGTGTTGATTTTAGTTTTGCATTTTGTATATTTCCTTATTGTATGTACTACATTATTGAATATATTTTTTCTATATAAAATACTTTATTTTTTCACAATCACAGATGTCATTTATCTCCAGAGCTCTGCAAAATCTATTTTAGCCAGATCTAGTAATGTATACAATCTTATGTACAATGTATATAAGATATATACGCACTGTAATTATTTAAGCAGCATATGCATACAAAGCTGTCCGATCTCGGATTGGCTGTCTTGGAATTATTTGTAAACATAATAATAAAATTTGGCTGCTGCAAGCTATAAATCTCTCAGTGGTGGCCCCTCTATTATTTATTTTTAATTTTAAGGGAAAATAATGCAACATTTGATACTTACCATAAATGTTCTTACCTCAACTTAATGAAATTTTACTAAATTTTTCACTTAATATGCAATTTGGGTTACTAAGACTGTAAAGAACTGCATAAAAATAAAAACTTTCAGGGAAAAACCCATTCAAATTATCACTTTGATGATGTTTCATATATTTTCTTTATGATAATTTATAAAAAATAGCTGTAAATTGGGAATGGCGCCTTTTTTAAACCTTTAAGGATCGCTTAATATTTATGAAAACCATAAAGTACCTATTTTTTATAGCATAAATTTCATAATTATAAGGTTACTAAATGAAATATGCAATTAGTTGTATATGTTTGAGGCGAAAAAAAGTTGTTATAGAACATATTCACATTTGCAGAAAAGCCATCGTGGGGGAATTTAGCGGTTTAATGTTTGTTTTACGCAATAAAAATTAATGGGGATAAAATCCTTATTTTTTACATTTTTGATAATTTACAAAATTTTAGAAATAATATTTGAAATATTATATGTACATAAAATGTTGATTATCAATAATTTTGGGGGGGTATGATATATTTCGAAACATAGAATACAAAGCCCAACCCCAACACTTTATCAGGACAAAAATCGAGTTTCTTTTCGATTTTCTTCAAAATCACTGCCAGATTCAGTAATTTTTCAATTACTATCAGAAATGCTTGATTCATCTCAATCCATAATTTACTTAAATATAAATCGTACAGGCCAAATAAAAATGTTATTTTTCAAAGACCATATAGAAATAGCTGTTAATTTTTTTTTTCGAAAGATTTTTCTGGTAATGTAACGTATTAACCCTTCACTGCACGATTTTTTCTATTTTTTAGAAAAAAAAAATTATTTGAAATTTATATATCGGTCTAATAATGGGAAAAATAGTAAAAAAAAAAAAAATTCAAATTTTGAGCTAAAATTTGATATTTTATGGTGTTTGCCATATGAACACAATTAGGGTTTTAAAATATTATATATATATATATTGCAACTAAATTAGCTTAAAATATTTAATTTTATCTGCTTAACACTCTGCAACTTTTTTATATTAACATTTTTAAGTATTCAGTAAAAATAATGAAAGTAAATCTTACCTTTAATAGCTTGATCGATTTTATTTATTTATTTATTTATTTATTAACCATTTGGAAAAAATGGTTATTGTCCTCTTCAGGGTAGGAAATTAAAAGCATATCTGAGGTTTTTTATTGGTTGAATCCGCATTTTATTCGTTTTCTGATTGGTCTATACAGTAATCTGTATTTCCCTTTACTTTCAACAGAGATGGATACTTCTGTTGCCACTATGACAAAAAAGTAATAAAAACTACAAAAAATTTAATAACTCAGAAGCAAATTGAGATGCAGCTTTCAAACAAATTGCATTTAAAAGTACATTTTTTTCTCTATGCGACGGTGTAAAAAGTAATATTGTGGGATGTTTAGAAGTTTATGAATGAAATTTCATTTAAAATGGGTCGTCAGATTTCCAAGAAATCTGACGAAGGAAAAGCCTTTTCCCGAACAGCCAATGAAATGCTTGGATAATATGTAAGTTTCAGGAAATCTTGCAATTTTTACGTGTAACAACACTATTAATGTTTAATTCATGGCGAACGTAATGTATGATCAACTCCGTGCGATTTTTTATGTCTTAAATTTTAGTCTTTGAAAAAATCATTTTCCAAATGGTCGTTGTAATTTGTTAAATTGCTTTTTTTTGTTGTTGTTGTTTGTTTGTTTGTTTGTTTGTTTGTTTCCGAAGAACAAATTCTAATTTTTGGTCAAATGAAGCCATCTGAAATGGACAAAATAAGTGTTATTCTATCCCTTGGACTGCTCTTTATCAGGGACAGAGATCATATTGGCCAAATTCATGGCACATAATGAGAATTATATTGTATTTAGGTGTGTGCCAGATAGGGCACGTGGTGCAGTGAAGCGTTAAATATTCTGTCCGGCAATATCATGGGTACGAGAAATAGAGAACGATACCTCAGGCCGTCATATTGACGGGAGCGATACTTAAGAGTATATTCGAAAAAATATTTTTCCACCCTCAACATCTCGAAATTTTCTGAGACATTTTCAAACGTAAAAACATGAAACTTGCTGAGGTGATTTTTAAAGAGATGTACAAGAGGCCGCGTGATTTCATTTTTCGCTCAATTAATCAGAATTTGATTTTTAAACAATTATATTTTCTCAGTATGACCATTTTTTTTTCATTCCCAGATCTCCCGCTTCGAAAAATTCGGTTCAAAACGTCAACATTGACAGTATTTTTTGCAATATTTTCTGCATTAATCGAAAAGTCGCATTATGTATTTCTAAATAAGAGATTTTGCCAGTTTGATGCATTTGAGAGCAAAAATGAATTAAAAAATAAATCAGAAAATAAGCAGTTTGGATTGGAATACACCCTTAAGGGTTTAAATGTGTGTTAAAAAAAAATGCTTCCGCCTGTACCGAGAGGAAAATATAACTTCACTATTTCTTGTTTTAAGAATTCAGCTAATTTTACTTGCAAACAGGAAAACTAAAATGCCAGTCACGTCCAAATCGGTTTTGTACATCTTTTCGAATTTGAAATTTTTAAGTGCCCGCCATTTTGAAACAAGAGGGTGTACGAACTCGGTCGAGACCTTGATAAATCCTGTACACATGCTCAGTCATATCCAAATCGGTTCATCAATACGAGGGCTTTACAGCATGACAATTCGTTGTCTTGTTTTAAAATGTCAGCCGCCCTAGAATTTCAAACTGCTATACATCTCAGTCATTTTATAAGATAGGAGCAAAACAAAAAAATTCTCTGCAATTCTTGTATCAAGGTCGAACACGTAAAGTAAAAAACCTTTTGAATTTCTAAATTATTTTGTATATCTTTTTCAATTTGAAATTTTTAAGTGGCCGCCATTTAACTCTTTGTACGGCAAATTACTTCAGTTGCTAAAATTTTTAAATGGCTGAATGACACTAGGTTTTACGAACAAATTTGTTTCAAATTCCGTAAAAGCTTTTTCTTCGCGTACATTACAAATGAAAAATTTTCTTTAAAAATTCGGGTGAGATTGTAGCATTTGGTAATTAAAATTAAGTGCGACGTATACTTCTCACCGCCTTACAAAGGGTTAAAAAAAGATGGCGGATGAAGGTGGCCAACGAACTCGGTCGAGACCTTGGTAAGTACTGTACACATGCTCAGTCCCATCCAAATCGATTCATAAATATTAATGCTACAGCGTGACAATCTGTTGTCTTGTTTTAAAATGGCAGCAGCCTTAGAATTTCAAACTGCTATATCCCAGCCATTTTATGATACAGGCGATACAAGAAAAAAAATGCTTTGCAATTCTAGTATCAAGGCCGAACACTGTAAAGTGGAAATCCCGTTTAATTTCTAATTTTTTAAACATATTTTGGAAGTTTAGCGGTGCTTAAGCAACCAATGAAGCACACTGATTGGTTGGAAAACCCGTGCCTCGTAGACATCGTAGGCTTGGGGAGAAGATTATAACATAATGTAAACCCTGTATAAGTATCCTCTGAATTTGAGAACGCCCTCAAATTTAGGGACAATAGTTTACGTAATTCCCACAGCTTTTAATCTAAAACACTTAGTGCATTTTTAGAAGGTGATAAACTTGTAGAACTATATGTCTATATTTTTATACATATTGATTCATAAAGATGGAGCTAACAACCTATTTCCTTAAATATTATTTCTAGACACATACTTCTAATTGCAAAGTTTCATAAAAAGATGTACAATTTTATGACACCAGTTGCAACCCCCTTGGAGCCTGTTTGAGAAAATCCACAATCTAAATTTTTATACGGCTTCTGCTGGGTAAAATTTCCAATTAGGAAAATTTTCCTTGACCTTTCTTCAGTGAAACACACAGAAACAAAATCCTCCTGTATATCTGGAAAACTCACAGAGATATTAAAAGGAAAAATTCCTGACGTAACCACCTCTGAGCGTACCTCTGAGCTACGTGATATTGATGCAATTTGAATGCAAGATAGGGATTATCCACAAAATTATACGTTATTAAAAGGCTATTCAAGACATTTACAATATTTAATTACACCTGTTTGGTGAATGGAACATAATATAAATGGGACATAAATTGAGAAAATGAACATAATTTGAGATTTTTACAATAATTGCTCAAAATCTTCACCACCGACGGCAATGCATAGTTGCATTCGTCTAACAATATTTATATGCACTCGATCCAGTTCGTTTGGAGTGATACCACGGTAGGCATCTTGAATTCTTTGTAAAAGGTATTGCAAATCTACCGGAGACAGCAAGTAAACAGTCCCATGTAAACGGCCCCATAAATGAAAATTCAAAGGTTAGATCCGGCGATCTAGAAGGAAGTTCTACCGGTCCTTGTAAACCAAGCTACCTATTTGAATACTTTCGATTTAGCAAGTGCCTTATCGAAGAAGCGTGGTGAGGCAGGGCTCCATCTAACTGAAACCACATGCGTTGGAGAAATGCCAAGGATAGTTCATCCGTAAATTCAGAAACAACTCCATTTAGAATTAGGCGTAGAAATTGGTCACCAGTCAATCTATTTCTGTACAATATGGGGTCAACCAAGAAATTTTGAAAAATGCCACACTGGTGATGAACCTCATGTACGAAACAGGAATTAGTGTCACTCCCTCAATGGTCATTTTGGCGATTAATTGTTCCATCTTGCTTGAAACAGCATTCGTTTGCTCAAAGCACATTTCTCAGAAAGGAGGAGTTGGAGTCCTCTTGGTTTTGTCCCTAGTTGTACAAATCTAAGCGAGGTTAATAGTCTGATTGTACCTGTGGATGGACTGCACGAATGCTGTATGGATCCCCATTGTTCCGTAACAATATTCTCCATATTGTTGATTATGGAACGTTCAATTCTGTAACAACTCTTCGTATACTCGCATGATGATAACTCACAAAATGAGCTACATTGTGAATTTTGATATCAATTGGCCTGGACATGGGTCTACCTGGAACTCTTTGCCAATGCACGAATCCTGTCCTTTGCATTCGCTGAACAAGTCGATAAATAAAATTCCTAGAAAGTGGACGCGGATTCGGGAAACGGCGTTAGTATTCTTCCTCAGTTTGCCTAGCATTACGATTACAAACGACATAGAGCATTAACAATTCAAAACATTAGCCAGAAAGAATAAAAAATTGTGCATGAACATAGCCAGAAAGTATAAAAAACTATGCATGAATCTGCATGACATATTACTCCCTCACAGAGCAATATATATATTATCAATACACATTAACAAAATAACAAATAATGCGCCATATAAGGAAAGCTATGCAAAGCGTTCCGAAAAGATTGAAACGTGCCTGTTGGAATAAAATGTAAGTGTAGACAATGTAAATTGCAAAAGTGTTCAAAATAAGATAGAATTTAAGGTTGCGTTGATCAAATAGTCTTATCATAAATTTTCAAAAAGTTACACTTTTTAAATTTTTATCGGTTCCTGTCTCCTTATAAGTGATATTTAGAAAAAAAAATTCATGTTCTAATACAAAAGTAAAAATTCCATTTTCCTACGACCAAAACTCACGTGGTTATGTTAGTTTTAATTCTGTGAAGTTTCGTAGCTTTCCGACACTAAAAATAGAAAAACGCATTTTTAGTGCCAGAAAGCTGCAACATTTCATAAAAATCAAAGTATCATAACTAGGACAGTTTTGATAGCAGAAAAATGGAATTTTTACTGTTTCACTTGTCAAAGCGTGGAGAAAATGTTTCTAAGTATATATTAACTTATAAGACCCAGAAGCCGTATAAATTTTTTTTAAAAGTAAGTTTTTTAAAATTAATGAAAGGACTATTCCATCAACATAATCTTAAATCCAATCATATTTTGCACACTTGTGCAATTTATATTGCCTACGAATCTCCAAAAGGTAAAAAATGAAGTACGTTTTAATCTTTCTGGGAGATCCTGTATATATTGATGAACGCTAAATGAACTAAATAACACTTACAAAAAGTTATAAGGAATATTCCTAGAATAACAGTTGTGCAACCAATCGATATAGTGGATATACGCCGTATGCCCTTGGAACTTTTTAAGAAGATTCACATACCTTCTGTTTCTCAAGTAATGCTATAGCGCATACCCTCTGTCTATAGCGTATATCCGTTTTTTTTTTTTTTTTTTTTTTTTTTTTTAATGACTATTCTACTGTATGTAACATACAGTAAATGAAGTTAAGGGGACCGGGTAAGCGAAATTCAACCAAAAAATCGATTTTTACTTTTTTATATCATTAAATAGTTTAAACTTTTATCTTTTCAACGATGTGCACATGTTTACATATAAAAAAAGGTGTTGGTTTTTTCATTCTTTCTAAGAGCACTTCACAGCAGTGGGCTTATTTTTTTAAATTCAGATTTCTTGATTGGCACCACTTTTCTGAAGTGGTAAAATTCCCATTGTTTTCGCCTTAATTAATATGTTATAGAGGTCTGCACGGGCCCGGGCTTGGCCCGAGGACCGTACTCGGCCCGGCGGAATGAAGGCGAATTTTCCAACGGGCCGGGCCGGCAGAATTAGGACAATTTTTGCAACGGGCCGGGCCGGGCCGACAAACAAAATAAACGGGCCGGGCCGGCAAAAAAATTGAACGGGCCTGCAGGGCCGGGCCGATAAAAAAATTAATCGGGACTATCGGCCCGATATAAGAATTCAAGCGAAGCAGATAAAATACGAGCCATTTTCAATGAATATGATTTTCTCGAGAAGTATAAATGTGCGTCACGAGCCGATGCGAGTTTAACAACATCAATACAGATATGTAACATGTCCATCGTAGAGATCGGCATCGTACAGTTACAATATGCCTTATTACGGGTTTAATTTTTTTCAGCAGGCTCGTGCCGGGACGGAACTGGTCTTAATCGATCTCAGGATGTGTAGGATAGGCATTATGTTTTGTAAAAGTATTAATAGTGATAATGAACTTCTGTTAACAGTATCTTTGGAAATATACCTTAAGGGGTTCTCATATTCACTGCTCAACAATGCGAAATTTTCAAACACATTTTCTGACTCATTTTTAACTATAAAGGCATAAAATTCACAGGCCTGACTATTGAAGGCATTTGGAAACGAATAGATTTCTCCATATTTGATAAATTACTTACAGAGATTTTTGTCATGTGACTGTACGTTTTTCTCCTTTCCTGTGCTATCGCTTCTGGAAATTCGATTCATAACGCTAACTTTGTCGTATTTTCAGAGAAGGATATATTGCTTTTATTTATGAAAAAGACGGCATTTACATAGTTTCTGAATAAGAATACCTGCCAATCTTACGCGTTTCCGAAAAGAAATGAATTCTCAAATGTGTCGAAATGTAACTTCTTTCGATTTGAGAAAAGCCTTAAAAAATGAGAGAAATATTTTCGCAAATCTACTTTTTATCATACAGCTTCAAAAGGTATCATGTTTTTAATCCTTTATTCTGATCTACATTAACTTTTTAATGAATCCTTATTGGAATTTCGAAATGTCTGTAGAGACGATGACTAAAACACTGTGTAATCGTTAATCTTTACTATTGTGTGTTTACTGCTTTGCGAACACATAGTAATCTAAAATATACTGTAAAATTTTCTCATAAATATGTACGTAGTATTCATTAAAAGAATCTTAATTGTATGTCGAGAAAAAACGGATTTTTTTCTTGTAGAAATTGAATCGGGCCGGGCCTGTTTTCACTAATTTTTGTACGGGCCGGGCCCGGGCCAAGAAATTCCGGCCCGTGCAGACCTCTAATATGTTATTAAATAAGGCGATTTTTACTATTTCAAAAAAGTGGTTCCAACCAAGAAATCAGAATTTTAAAAATGTAGTCCACTGGCAGCACTGCTTCACAGCCTTAATTGACTTTTTCTCAAAACTTCGATTTTTCAGGTTTGTGTTCCTTTTTTTCAATATCTATTAAACTTAAGAACTCAGATTTTTCTAAATACTTATGTTATACTGCATACTTTAACACAGGGATTTAATGATTTGTTGAGAATTATTTATTTTAGGCAGTGAAACCTTACCAAAAATGCTAATTTAAAAATGTCTTTCAATAAATAATTAATAATTAATTTTCAGTTTCACTTAGAAAGAAAATGGCCTGTTAAAATATTTAAAGCATGTTATTCAAACTACTCTAAAAAATCTAGACCTCTATCTTTCACCATTTCTGAGAAAACGGTACATGAAGTTGGTGTATTTTAACATGGCCGAGATAGAGCTTACCCGGTCCCCTTAAAGCAAAGTAGCTTCATAAACACAAAAGCAAAATTACATGTATAAATAAGAGAAAATGAGAAAAGAAAGAAAAAATCTCATAGATAGTTAATAATAATACATGTTTTTATTACATTGACAGAAAACATTCAAAATGATGTAAAAGTTTACATTTATAAAGGTTTCATAACAGTTCATAAGAATAGGCTAATCATCTTAAAGAGACATATTTAGGACCTCAGTTAAGTAAAATATATTGTTAATAAGTGCACATGATAACCAGTGGCGTGGCGTCCGGTCATCGCTGGATGCGGCGATGACCAAGCAATATTTTAAAACTCTTAATAAGCTTTTAAAACTCTACGATCCAGTTTTAGCAGAACATTTGGAGTTCATGTATAAGTGAAGATAAGATTTAAAGTTTCTTTTTTGAACATTCAACCATTGAATTTTAGAGTTAATAATTTTTCACCACAAACTTAAATAATTGCGATGACCACCGAAGATTTTCACGCCACGCCACTGATGATATCCTTGTCAGATTTGAAAATTTACTAATAATGGCATACACTGTTACTATCTGATGAGTCCGAAGACAAAGTTTGTTTGTCCAAATTACATGTCAATTTCAAAATTCTTTCAAGTATGTTTACAAAAAAAAAATACTATTATTATGTATAGTACTACATACATACTGTTGTCCAAAAGATCTTAATAATATGTACTAAATTTAATGTATAAACTATGCTTCATGCGTATAAATGATATTTAGTACACATAAACAATACTTAATGCATGAATCACTCGTAATAGATATAGGGGAGATGGGGGCACATGTGAACAGTTCGCATAAATATAACTTTTTCTCATAACTGGATTAATTTCTATAAACAAAAACTACTTAATATAGTAAACAGAGCTTTCTTTTACACATGGTAATTTTTTTAAATCACCTGTACAGTTTTTCTTACATTTTTTTAATAGTTTTATAAATTGAAAAAATTGTTCACATATGCCCCATCAACGGGGTAGTTGTGAATGCACATGGGGCACATGTGAACACAAGGAAAAAATATCCTTTAACATATTTTTTATTCTGTTATTCGTTTGCCATCATAATCATTAGTTATATTACCTTTTAAATTCACCATAAAGAAAATATATATATATATATATTTCTCTAGTTTCTGGGTGATATGTTTAAGCAAAAGATTATAAAATGAAAATAAGTAGATTTAAGGGGGAAAGGCTTAGGTGATTTATTAAGTATTGTTGCAATAAAATAAAAAAAATAAAGAAGCAATTTTAAAAAAGAAATTAAAACTTTTAAATTTTGCTTAAGGATTTTTGTTTGGGGGAAATTTTAGGGAGGGGGTATTTACATACTATTTATCGGAAATCTGCCGAAATACGAAAGATTCTCACTCCTGTATTTGCCTTATTTACTTGTAAATTATAGATAAAGAAGGTTTTTTTAATGATTAAAAAAAGTCTCGACTATACCCCCCCCCCCTCCAACTTCTTTTCCTTTTGAAGGAGGGAGGCGGGGGGTACAATCGGGATTTTACGGTAGTTATCAGTTTAAAAATTTTACTTTCTTAAAATATTACTGGTATATATCTCCATTCAAAGCATCATATACATAACTGTTTTAGAGATGGAAGTAATCCATCATTGCAAGGTTAGAACAAATGTAATAGAAAATTTTGAAAAGTTGTTCAAGGTAATACTTTTGTATTAACAATGCATAAAAAATATTGTTCTAAACCGTTTAGTAAAATAATATATAACACTTATTGCATTTTAGAAAACATTAAATTTATTTAAAGTACAATTGAACGTAAACGAGCTTGTTGCTCTTTATGTATTTGCTAAAATATGTGTTTGTGGAAGTTTCAATACAAAATCAACTTTGTGTGAGGAAAATAGCTTCTGTTTCAGGAAAATTGTAGATAGTGGAACTGACATTATTTCTAATTAAGTTAACTGAAAGAAACAGAATCACAGAATGATTATTGGGGCACTTTTGAATTGTTCATATCTGCCCCAACTAGTCTGTTCACAAGTGCCCCACATTGCTGCTTCTGTTGAATTGATAAATCATTAAGATTTCTCAATTTTAGAAGAAAAAGAACTTTATCAAAATTGTTTATTAGTATTCATAGTATAAGTTAAAACACTCAAATTCAAATAAATGAATAAATAAATAAAGTTATTCGCTTATCAACTTGGAACAAAGATTTTACTTTTGAGATCTAAAAACAGTGTTTTGGCTACAGAGGACAAACAAAATGTCATAGAGCTTCAAAAAAATTTTACCATATGTCTACAGGTACTATCATCTTTAGTAATTTTTTTCAAATAAAAAAACTTATAACTATCAAAAAATTGCGATGTTCACATGTGCCCCCATCTCCCCTAAACCATATGATGCATATAAATTACATTGAATGGATGTAACTAAGCTCTTTATGTATATGAATTACACAGAATGCATACGAATCACACTGAATGCATGTATACAGGAATATATGAACTATGAGCTAGCTCAAGAAAACACCTCAACACAATTGGTATAATTAAAAGAAAGATTTTTCTTTGTGCTATTATTCCAACTTAAGTGCACATAAAGTTAAAAGAAATATGTAACATATGAGATAATATGTGAACAAAAGTTACATATTCGGGGATGAGAGCGCTCCGACCCAAATGGCTGATTTTCACCACTAAATTTTAATAGTATTCTTTGCTTTATTAAATCTCAGAAATTTTGTCATTAAATACGGTGAGAAATACTGTTAAAATTTAGTGGCAGCAATCGGTCATTTGGGTCGGAGTGCCCTCATCCGTGCATATTATACATATTTGTCACTTCATTGTAAGATATGATTTAACTTCTGATGTATTAAATCACTATTCAAATTTGAAAGAATCATAAAGAACTCTTCACTATTTCGAAATGTTTATTGAAAAAATAAAGTAATATCATAAACAAAATTTTATCCACAAATTTATCAAACACCATGCATTGTTATATAAACAAAAATAAGTAAAATTCTCTTGAAGAATGAAAATAACAAAATGTCACAGGTGAAAATAAAATATCAAAATTGCTCAATGTGTCTTATGCTTTACTACACTATAATTTAAAAAATAAAAAAATATTAGTAACTTGTAAATTAAAAAATATATAGTATATATTTATATAATTTTATAGTTTTCTTTCAATAAGCAGTTACAGAATAATGTATAAAAACTATGTTTGCCTTCCAATATTTGAAAGACTCAGTTGTATATAAAATAAAATGTTTTGAACTTGTTTGCAGTAAAATTACCTGCGAAGCTATTTAAAAGTTCAGTTTTCATATTTATGATACAGAAAATTTTTAGGATCTGAAAATAAATTAATACATAAATTGTATTGGCATATTTAAAATCTTATAAAAAATCATATAAAGGCTATTATGTTAAATTACATTATTAAATACTCCAGTACAATATTAAACAGAGAGTGACGCACTGTAAACAAACCATTGTAGATTTGCCAGCACAAATTCGATCACAGTCGAATGTGCTATACCTTTCTTTGGTTTCTTGACTATATAAACATGAAAAATACAGTAGTTGCGTAAAATTGCCAGCACATTGTGCTGTTAATTTTACGCAACTACTGTATTTTTCATGTTTATATAGTCAAGAAACCAAAAAAGATACAGCACATTCGACTGTGATCGAGTTTGTGCGCGAGATAAACAGTAATTTGTACTGTAAAAAATGTCGTTTTTTTTTTTTTTTTTTTTTCAGTGTACTAGAAAATAAATCATCATTTCAAACTTGATAGATTCAAAGCACTATAAAATGGAAAACAAATCTGATCACGCTTAAAATGATTATGATGAATTCCAGCAGTTCCCGTGACCGCTCAGGAAATCAAGACTACAATATATACCAGTGTTTCTCAACCTGTGTGCTGCGGCACATCAGTGTACCATAAGAGATTGGCAAATGTGCCGCGAGGGTTTTTGACAAATAATTCCTAATGCATTCTGTCGTATCAACGATAACGATATTTTCTATTTACTACCTTCCTTGTTCACTCCTTTACCCGTATTAGCGTTTCCAGCGCACCACTCCTTCCTTGTCTTCAAGCTCCATCCGAGAATATCGTCGCATCAACATCTAGACTGAAGTCATTTAAAGGAAAGTTAACGCTGTGGAAATCTGTAATATCAAAATAAATTTTGACTGCTTTCTAAGTGGTAAATGAATCTCAGTCAAAAAGAAAAAATTTCAGACGAACTGATAACTACCATTGACGAACTTTAAACTTACTTTCCTTCGCTTTCAGTTGACGAATATGAATGGTTAATGAACCCATTTTTAATTTGTAAGACACCAAATTTGACAAGAAGAGAAAAAGAACAGTTCCTTGATTTGAGAAACTGTTCAACATTATTGTGAAAAATTTGGATGAGTTTTGGCTTTCTGTTAAAAACTTGTATCCCACAACCAGCTTGAAAGATTTTGCATCTTCATGGTTCTGTGAATTTGGATTTTCAGCATACACAGAAATCAAATCCAAAAAGCGAGAACGACTTTTAAAAGTTGACGATGAAATGCGAACTTGTCTGGTGACTTTGGAACCCCGTTTTGAATTAGTTTGTTCAAGAAAACAGACTCAGCCCTCTCATTGAATAAATTTTGTAAATAAATGTATGTTTTTTTTGCATCATACGACTTTTACATTTTTTATATTCAGGTGTGCGGCAAATATTTCCTTATTTTTAGTGTGCCGTCAACCAAACACGGTTGAGAAATACTGCAGATACACATTATGTTGCCAAAAAAAAATATATGCACCCTGAAAAAATTGAGCCACGACCATGAAACTTGGTATGTAAATAGTGTTTGCTTAGACGAACAAATGCTTATAAATTTAAAACTAAAAAATATTTTATTGACTAGTAGCATAGCAGAAAAAAGAATTTCAATTTCAGTAGGTTGTAAAGCCACATTTGACAGCTATAAAGCTTGATACTCGGTGAGGCATGGAGTCCATTAAGTTACCGATGTCACCCTGCGGTAAATTCTACCATAAGCGTAACAACTGATAAGCTAGTTCGGTAATATTCTGAGACGGCTGAAGTAGCTTTTCCAACATGTCCCAAACATTCTCTATTGGAGAAAGATCTGGTGACCTGACAGCCCATAGGGGGCATTATATCCTTCCAGACATTGTTGCAAGAGTCGTGCAGTATATGGCCGAGCATTATCTTGCTGATAAATGGCACCTAAGCCAAGGGCGGATCTGGAGGGTCCTCAAGGGGGGGGCGATTTTAGAAATTTGGAGACTCCAATCTGATGCGCGGGTCGGGACTAATTTTTTTCACTGAGGGTCGGGTTTGGGTCCGGTTGACTTCCACTTTTTGCTGCGGGTCGAGTAAACTTCTACTTTTTTGCTGCGGGTCGGGTTTGGGCCCGGTTGACTTCTAGTTTTCTGCTGCAGGTCAGGTTGACTTCTACTTTTTTCTGTGGGTCGGGTTTGGGTCCGGTTGACTTCTACTTTTTGCTGCGGGTCGGGTAAACTTCTACTTTTTTGCTGCGGGTCGGGTTTGGGCCCGGTTGACTTCTAGTTTTCTGCTGCAGGTCGGGTTGACTTCTACTTTTTTCTGTGGGTCGCGTTTGGGTCCGGTTGACTTCTACTTTTTGCTGCGGGTCGGGTAAATTTGTACTTTTTTGCTGCCTGTCGGGTTTGGGCCCGGTTGACTTCTAGTTTTCTGCTGCAGGTCGGGTTGACTTCTACATTTTTCTGTGGGTCGCGTTTGGGTCCGGTTGACTTCTACTTTTTGCTGCGGGTCGGGTTAACTTCTACTTTTTTGCTGCGGGTTGGGTTTGGGCCCAGTTGACTTCTATTTTTCTGCTGCGGGTCGGGTTGACTTCTACTTTTTAGCTGCGCCTAGCGCGCTGGGTTTGGGTTAGATTGACATACATTATTTCGGGCTTAAGTCAGTTTCGGATTGGGTTTTCACTATTGCGAGAAGGGTTCGGGTTGACCCGATTTTTGAAAAGTAAGTCTAAATATTTTTGAAGATAAAAACAATATACAGTAAAAGCTCCATAACGGACACGTCCAAATAATTATTTAGGGATACTTTTTAATCTTCGGGATTATGTAAAAAGTACTAATTTGGTATAAAACTGCTTGTCTCTTTATGTTTAAGATCAGTTGTAATTCAGTAAAGAATGCTTTGAAACTTATCAAAAAACATACCGGGTGTCCCAAAATGGACTGACTGATTTTAAAATTTAATAACTTGCAAATGATGACAGCCATTTAAAAAAAATCTTGCAGGTTATGTAAGATGTCAGGAGATTTTTTGCTGCAATTCTTGATTTTACTTTACAATAGCAGCGATAGATGGCGCTGCAATCAATAGTCGTTAAATCGGGGCCCAAATTCTGGCCTTCCTCCTCCGGGCACAGATTTAGCGTCTATTGCTTGCAGCGCCCTCTATCGTTACTATTTTAAACTAAAATATAGAATCGCAGTAAAAAAACTCCTGATTAGGGGTGATTCCCAATAAATAATAATTAAAAAAAAAAATCTGAAATTCAAAGCAAATTTTCTGAAAGGTTACAGTAGAGGGAGGGGGGGGGGGGATTCAATCCTGGCACTAATTATTTTTGTTGCAGGTCGGGTTAACTGTTTTCGATTCGGGTCGATTTCAGGCTGAGTCGCTGAGTGCAGATTCTTGCGCAAGCTGTGTTTGTGTTAACCCGTTTCTTCAAAAGTTAGTTTAGTATATTATTTCAGATTAAAAACGATATCTATAATAATAAACATATAGATATATATATATGTGTGCTGTTTTCTAAAGAGACCGCTGTATTTTTTCGACAACTCTTTGGTGAAATTTGCATTTCTTCCACAACTCTTTGACAAAATGCGCTTTTTCCACTACTCTTTGACAAAACTCACGTTTTTCAGCAATCCTTTGACGAAATTCGAGTTTTATCCGCGATCCTTTGACAAAATTTGAGTTTTTTCGAGACTCTTTGACCAAATTCGAGTTTCTTTCGCGCCCTCTTTGATGAAATTCGCGTTTTTTTCGCGACCCTTTGATGAAATTCCTGTTTCTTTCGCGATCATTTGATGAAATTCGCGTTTCTTTGATAAAAATTGCATTTTTTCGCAAACCTTTGTCGAAATTCGTGGTTTTTCGTGGCCATTTGCCAAAATTCCCGTTTTCTGCCGCGATCCTTTGACGAAATTTGCATTTCTTCCACAACTCTTTGACAAAATGCGCGTTTTCCACTACTCTTTGACAAAACTCACGTTTTTCAGCAATCCTTTGACGAAATTCGAGTTTTATCCGCGATCCTTTGACAAAATTTGAGTTTTTTCGAGACTCTTTGACCAAATTCGAGTTTCTTTCGCGCCCTTTGATGAAATTCGCGTTTTTTTCGCGACCCTTTGATGAAATTCCTGTTTCTTTCGCGACCATTTGATGAAATTCGCGTTTCTTTCGCGATTCTTTGATAAAAATTGCATTTTTTCGCAAACCTTTGACGAAATTCGTGGTTTTTCGTGGCCATTTGCCAAAATTCCCGTTTTCTGCCGCGATCCTTTGACGAAATTTTAGTTTTTTCTGCTGCCCTTTGACGAAACTCACTTTTTTCTCGATCATTTGAAGAATTTCGCGTTTTTTCAGTCCCTTTGACCAAATTCGCGCTTTTTCGGCGTCTCTTTGAACAAATTCACTCTTTTTCGTCTTCCTTTTGACAAAATTTGCGCTTTTTCCGTGATCCATTGGAGGAATTGAAGTTATTTTTAGATTGGCGAAATATACTTTTTATGACGACCATTTGTCAAAATTCGTGACTATTTTTATGTCCGAATTCAAGCATTGATGATTTTTTTTTAATTTTCTGAACCGAACGCCTTAACCCTCTCGCCGCGTATTTTTAAGCAAAATAGCTTCACAAATTGCGCATTTATTTTATTACATATTTCAAATCTTCATATATTTTAGAGTCAAAAATATGCCCGAAACCTTTGTGAATTTTTTTTTTTTTATAGAATTAGATCATAAAAAAAAAAAAAAAAAAAAAAAAAAAAAAAAAAAAATTGCTGCGGAAATCGCGGGATGTGCAAATTTTGCTACTTTTACGTTGGCCGTGGAAATCGCGGGATGCGCAGCGAGAGGGTAAAATTTTTGGAAAATTCGGAACATAATCAACCCTGCACCTTGACTTCTTACATAACTCTCCTGCAAGTATTTGTTTTAATAGCCTCCACCATTTGCAAGTTATTGAATTTTAAAATCAGCCAGTGCATTTTAGGACACCCTGTATGTTCATTAGGTATGAGATGATGGATGGAAGAAGCATTTAAAAAAAAAATAAAGCGGCCTTCGATATGTCAGTTAGAGGTTTCCCCGGGCTGAAATTTTCTGGCCCAAGTCCAGGTCCAAACCGCACAAAAAAATTATCGGCCGGCCCGGTAAAAAAGCTAAAAAATCGACTCCAGCACAGCCTGCATTTTGCCTTTAAAACTATTCATAAAGCACACCACACTTACTTATGCTCATATTTTATTTTCAGATTATGTTCCAAATTCATGAATATATAAAAACGATATTATTAAGGACTATTTAGGCAATTATGTACATAAACACTACTTAAAAATATGAGACAATTACATTCAAATGAAAATCCAGTTAAAAAATCAGTTTAGAATGAAATAAACGGATGATAAAAGAAAATCACAATTTTAAAGCTCTACAAGGAACTAGTATGTTGTGGCCATCACAAAACTTTCTTCTATCTCATACATGTCAATACTTCAAAATTCACTATCTCAGTGCCAATCTGTGTTCATCATGAGAATTCTAAAAATATGAAATTCCGTGCATTAGTTCTCGAGGTATGACTGTCTCTGAAATCGTGTAAATCCAGCAAAATGCAGCATAGCAGCGCCACCTATTGGGTTATTTACACCAGAACCTAATTATCGCCAACTTATGTCAACGTCTAACTGAATATGAAGTTTGAGGAAAATTCGTGCATTAGTTCTTGAGATAGAGGTATTGCGCAAATCATGACAAATGCAGCATAGAAGCGCCACCTGTTGAGCGATTTGCAACAACACATAATCAGCAGCAATATTAATCAAGTTATACTTAAATCTGAAGTTTGATGAAAATTCGTGCATTAGTCCTTGAGATAGAGCTATTGAGGAAATAGTTCAAAATGCAGCACAGCAGCGCCACCTATTGGGCGATTTGGACCAACACGTAGTCAGCATTATTTCATATGAAGGACTAACTAAATCCGAAGTTTTATGAAAATGTGTGCATTAGTTCTTGAGATAGAGCTACTGCGAAAATAGTGTAAATCCTGCAAAATGCAGCAGAGCAACGCCACCTGTTGGGCGATTGACACCAAAATGTAAACAGCATCCATTCATGTCAAGGACTAACGGAATCTGAAGTTTTATAAAAATCCGTGCATTAGTTCTTGAGATAGAGCTTTCGCGGAAATCCTGCAAAATGCTACATAGCAGCGCCACCTGCTGGACGATTTACACCAAAAACTAATCAGCACCAATCTATATCAGGGACTACCAGAATATAAATTTTTATTAAATTCTGCGCATTAGTTCTTGAGATAGAGCGCCCACAAAATTTGTGTCACATACAGACAGACGGACAGACAGTCGGAATTTAGAGGAGTGCACAGGTCGCGGTCGGGACAGTAACGCTTATCATAAGGATTGACACGGACTGAACGTTTAGCTTTTATTCCGGGCCGAGGCCCGACTTGGAAATTTCGGCCAGTGCAGACCTAGGAAGAATGAAGTCCAGGCCAGGCTCGACCTGGAAGAAAAAGAAGTCTGGCCAGACCCGAATCTGCAGAAAAATTTAAGATCAGGACACGGCCCGACTCTGAAAGAGGGAAGACCTGACCCAGCACGAGTCTTGTGGATTAAAACTGGCGCGACCCGGGACGGGTCGCGCCTCGCTCGAGCTTCGTCCCAAGTCATTTCTCGTGAGGATGCATAATGCCGATTTTCAAACCCTTTATTTGCCCAAAGGGGGGCGATCGCCCCCTCGCCCCCCCCCACCTTAGATCCGCCATTGACCTAAGCGACTTGATAGCACAGGCCGTACCAGCAACTGAAAAATGTCGTCTACGTACCTTGCAGTATGAGTAAAAGTGATCAGCTGTCCCATCAGATAGCTTCCCCAGAATGTCACTCCAGGTGTTATGGCAGTGTGCCACTCAGTAACAAATGCAAGATTGGACGGCTGACCTCTCTGCCTACACAGTAGTTACCAGCACTAAGGGAAAAGAAGGATGCGTCGCTGAATGTCACATTTATCCGATCAGACATGCCCAACTTGCTCGAGATCGAAACCAATCCAGACAACATCATCTAGTTTGAAGGGATAGAAGCAACTACCTAAATGGACATCAAAAGCTTTGCCCAGAGTTGGCCTGTCATCTAGAAATGGTATGCCTTGATACCACTGCATCCATATCACCTGGCAAATGGTGTCGAATAAGATGATAGTGACATTGTTGGTGTACGTGTGACTGCTCTCCTGATTGCTCGATCCTCTAATGCATTTGTGGTCCGGGAATGTCTTGAGCCACTGCCAAAGAAAGTAGGGGATAAGAGGGGAAAGCTTTGGAAACTGTAACTAACAGAAACAGTGCAAACGGCTCTGCTGGGAATCACACTCAAAGGGGAGATCCAATCATAGCCATGCTTCATTGCATTTGCCAATTTTTTTTTGTAGTAAACCTAAAATAACACCTTCGCGTCAACGCCCCCCGCGAGAATTCAAAACGACATTCCTTTGACAGTTCGTCTTGAAATTTATAGATTATGACAGATTTTTTAATATCATCTGTTGTAATGATATAGCCGACGAACACGTACAATAGAAAAATCTTCAGGGATGTAGGACTCGGTAAAATAATAAATTTCATTTATCGAAAGTTCCACTTTCACTCGAAAACTAACATAACGACTAACAGATTCATCTAATCTTCTGCATCTAGCGTATTGTATTATCTTTGACCTAACTCCCAGGAAAGGTGTTTTGACTCCCTCCACGACAGTGGGGGGGGGGGGGGGCGCACTGCTTTCGCGCGGACAGCGGTGGCCGCAGCATTACTCCTCATTTTGATAATTATCGCTACTGGCGAAAACGTGCCAGGTGAACCCCATTTTATCTTTCGCCCGTGTATGCGACTTCTACTGCTTAGCTGTTTGCACTGTTTCGCTAAGGCTGCACACAGACGCTTGTTTTGCCATCCTTCTCCAGTGTTCAAGGAAATCTTTTGTTCAGTACACTTCTGAGGTTTATTCACAAAAGAAGGAGGGGAATCAACAATGGGTCAGGAGATAAGGAGCTCAACCCTACTTGAAGGGAAGGTTTCCACCATCTGGCCACAAAAAACGACGCCGACACTGATAACAGTTTATAAGAATGGTACGTTCGCAGCTTATCAGTCGGGGATTTACATTACGTCTATGGAAGTTTCCTTTCTTTACGCTTCATTTTCTTTGCAACTGCACGACTGCCCATGACTTTTCTGATCTACTGATGTCAACACTTTGCAACTACAATATCACTTCAGCGAAATGCTGCCTGATATGTCTGTTTGACCAACCCGCTTTTTAGTGGCCTACGGTTCGACCCCTTTCAGTGTTAGACCGTTGTTCGTAGTGCCGTCGAGTAAGTCTTAAAGGTACCATTCTTTCAAATCCCATATATCAACAATGTTAGTCCAGTTCTAATTATCCGTGAATTCGAGTACCGGCTCTTTTAAATGCTGCCTGCCTCGCAATTTTAATGCGCATTGCCCAAGCCTCCATTGATCAGTAGTTCTGAAATGTTAGTCAATCAAATCACATCAGCACACCAAGTTTTGTAACATTGGCTCAATTCTTTCTGAATGCGTATGTTTTTTTTTGCAACAGAGTGTATTAAAAAATATATTAGTGTGGACTCCGACAAATAACTTTTTTCTGAATCATATTAGGTGAGTGAGATGAGGTAGAGCTACACTGAAAGTAATCCTCAGCTCAACAACGCGAAAATTTCTCGCGCGTTCACGGACTCATTTTTTAGCGTAAAAGCATGGAATCTGTAGACATGACTATTAAAGTGATTTGAGATTGAATAGTGTCTTCCCTTTTTCGATAAATGTATTCCAATTAATGTTATAAGCAGTGCTGTAGTCATAAAAAGGGAAAGTATATACTAGAGGGAAATAGTATACGCTATAGCTTTACGGGAAAAGAGGTGTTATACGGAACTTCTTTAAAAAATTCAGAGGGTAAACGGCGTATACCACCATATACCCCCCACTATAGCCCTGGTCGTAAGCAATTGCTATCTTATGATGATCATCTCAGACTTTCTTGTTCAGAAATTTTACTCAAAACTCCAATTTTGACAGCATTTTCTAAAATAACCTTTGTCTGCATCGAAATAATCCAGAAAATTCTATTAGATTTCACGATTTCTGAGTAAGAACATTTCCCAGTTTTACGTTTTTATGAATAAAAATGAATTCATGAATATGTCAGAAAATAGCCAGGTTGAATTTGAGAACAGCCTCGCGTCAGTACTTGGAATAATACATACATACACAATGATACTACAATTCATGAAGGATTTTGACCTCCCTTAATATGCCTTGCCAGACATTCCGATCTTGGGCCTTTGATTTGTAATTTGGTTTTGTGCTAGGTCTTTCTCTTCTAATATTTCTCTTCCTGGGTCTACCAACACTCCTTTTTCCCATTAATTCTCCATTAGACAAGGTGCGTCTAAAAAGTTCGGTGAATGGATGGATATCTCATAAACACGGCGAGTTTAAAAGGCGTCCCTGCGCGTGCGCAGGTAGAGACCAATGGAGAGATGAAACGTAGCAAGAAACCAAGGCAGAATAGTCTGCTATGGGCAGTCGAACGGTGATTGTTTGAAAACTCGCGTCATATTGAAATGGAGCAACGGATAAACATCAACTTTTGCTACAAATTGGGAAAAACCGCCACAGAAACGCATGCAATATTGGTCCAGGTGTACGGAACAGATGCAGGGAGAAAAAAAATTCGTGTGCGACTGGTTTAAATGTTTTCAGGAGGGAAAGGAAACCGTGGATGACGAACCACGTTCAGGTCGACCCTCAACAAGGTTGCCGACAGACAACATCGAGCGGGTGCTCAAAGATGATGTTAAATAATCGCAGACTGTCTTTACTATGGATATCGGAGGAATTGGGAATCAGCAAACACAGTGTTAGCACCATCATCCACCAAGACATGTGACATCTGTGCTTCGGTCTATCCTAAAGGAGGCCTTTTCTGACTCATTCCAGCAGCTTTATCAACGATGTCATAAGTGTATTGTGACCAGCGGATGTTACTTTGAGGGTGATTAAAGATATTTTGTTTCCATGTTTTATTTTATTTGTTTTATGCTTCCATTCACCGAACATTTTAGATGCACATTGTATACCATCTGTGTGCTTCTGTCATCCCTCATTCTGATTAAATGACCTGACCATTGCATTCTTCGTATTTTAATGGTATTTATTATTTCTTTTTCGTTTAGCTGTTCAGTTTCCATATTTGATCTGATACGCCACGTATTCCTTTTCTGAATTGGTTCAAAAATTTGTCTTAAGATCTTCCTTTCCCAAATAATGAGTAACTATGTTTAGTTTCTCGTGACATTAAGGTGATTTTAGAATATTTCGAAGAGAAAAATAACATCCATTTCCTGCTATAAGTCGAGCTTTAATTTCTGCTTCCACCATATTATCACAGGTGATCATAGATCCTAAATATTTAAACTCTGATACTTCATTAAATTGTAATTCATTATTTATGACTAACGTTGATGTTGTCTGTGAATTCTTTCTGTCCATTTTCATGCATTTTGTTTTATTCTCTGTCAACCTCAAGGTCTAGTTTTTCCCCATATATTTCTTTTTATTGCATGTTTCAGTCAAGATTTTCATATTTTTGGCAATTATGCCAATACCGTCAACAAATGCAATAATTTTTAAGGAGCGAATCACAACAGTATCTTCGCTGTTGCTGTAGATGCTTCTAATTATTTTCTCCAGGTATAAGTTAAAAAGGCATTGTCGGGACAACATCACCTTGTTTTAATCCGGATTTCCCGGTAAATTCTCTTGAAAGTCTTCCCTGTACTTTAACTTTAGCGTTTTCCGGTGTCAATTTAATAAGTTTAACAATTTTATTGGGTATTTTAAATTCCTTTAACATTTCAAATAACTTATCTCTGCTTATATACTATCGTAGGCCTGTTTAAAATCCACAAATAACTGGTGCACGTTAATATTTTGTTCACTGTCAGAAAAACTCGTCAATATACACTAAATTATTCATCATTTTTAGGGTTCCGTACTTAAAAAGTAAAAACGGAATCATTATAAGATCACTCCTGTGTCTGTCTGTCTATCTGTCACAGCCATTTTACTCGTAAACTATGGAACGTGGAAAGTTCAAATTGGGGAAAGTAATAAAGACTATTGACCTACCTATTTGCAGATTATTAAACATTTACAAATATTTTTAGGAAAAATGTAGAAGGGCTAATTAAGTCACTTGGAAAAAAATCTTTTCTTTGATTGTCGTGTGGGTATCTTGTGAAAGCTTTCGTATCGCTAAACTCAAAAATACATTTCTTTTAATGTTAGGTATTATGTTTTCAGAGATATCGTAAAAAAGTATGTGTAGTGCAAAAATATGTCCCCCCCCCCCATCTATTTTCGAATCTACTGAAACTAAAATTATGAAAACGTTGGAGGTAGTAGACGTTAAGTTAAATCTTGCAGGAAAATTACAGCGATTACCCTGGGTCACATAGTTTTTGAGAAAAACTCATTTTCCGTTATACACAAATTTCGATTTGCAGGCATTCAGCAAAGGTGTTGAGGAGCGCTTGAGGTACCTATCGCAGCAAAAGTATAAAAGCACTGTTGATAATGATTTTCGAAAAAAGTCGACGGTAATTGGTCGAGATATTAACCTTTAAAGACACGGACGGTTTGAACATACAGAATGACAGGGGCGGCGTAAGTTGTGTACCATCGGCTTTTAAAGCCCAGATAGCAACTTTTAATGACATATTTGTGTAATGTAATGCCCAGTAGCAGTATAAAAGAAATAAACGTCAAATTGTTAAAAACAGACTAATTTAATTAGAATTTATCACATAAATACTATGGGATTTGCGGCTACTTTGCATTGAGAGGATCTCTCAATACATCTCCCGTGTCTTTAAAAGTTAATTAAAAATCTATGTATCTGGGAAAACGCGGCACAGACCAAGGCGGGTTTCAACTTTGCGACCTCCTTTCGGAGTGCTTAGCACAAGGCCAAGCTTTAACTCTGAACAAGTGTTTTAATTTAGCTACACTTTAAAAAGATTATTACTACTGTGACTTTAGTTTTATGAAAAGCCAAATGAAGTTTAACCTCTTGCGCTCTATGACATACATGCTATTTTTGCCATTTCCGACAATGGCTTATTTTTTATGGCTGATTTTTTAATTTGAGATTCCAAATTCTGACCAGAAAGTTTTAACTCTTATTTTTACTTTACACGAAAATTGATTTTTTATAAATAAAGTAAAAGAAAATTACCAATTAAGTTTCTGTGGTGTGAATTCAAAATTTCTAAAACAAATCTGACAGATGCGGCAACGCTGGTGGTTAGTGACATACATCCGCTAACAGCGCCACAGCGCAAGGGGTTAAATATGAACTACTTTTATTGTCAGCATCGAATTAAGTACATCATAGGCAGATTAGAATAAGATAAACGAAAAAAAAAAAAACAATATTTGAGATTATTTAGGCTTCAATCTCTTTAAACTTTTATGGTATACCCATTCATACTTTTCCAGTATATACAGCTATACCCGACCCTACGTTGTATAGTTTTTTACAAAGTCTTATTGTTCGTTTAGCAACGATTTTTTTTAATAATACAGTTAATAATTCATATATTTATTGTACGGAACCTTCTGAGCGTGAGTAATACTCGCACTTGACCGTTTATTTAACAAATAATTTCCGTACTCCTGGAAAACATGTTTTACCCGTGAATTCTCCCCGAACGTCTGAAAAAAGAGGGAGAAATTCCGTTCATTCCTAGCACGCATGCGTATTGGGTCTATTGATAGTAAACCCGAATTCATTTTATAAATGAAAAACCAAAAATTCTATAAATTGAGATTTCTAATTCAATTAAAAAAGACAAAAAAGTTTTCGAATTTCAAAATAAGTAACAATTACTTTTCTCATTTGTTATGTAATAACATCCTTTCCAGTTAAAATGAATTATTTTAAAATATTTAAATTAAATCAATATTTCAAATTTTACCAATTTTTAATTAATTTTTCAACTACATTTCAGCAGTGAAATTACGCTTGAAATTATTGAATATTAATGATGTGAATTATCACACTGCTAATAAAGCGTAAACCAACTTAGTGAAAAATGTCCAAGCCGGGAATCGAACCCGGGTCCCTGGAATAGATCTCCAGTGCTCTACCACTAAACCACAAGTATGATGTCCAGCCTGCCATTTCTCACTTATATAAGTCGGTAAGGCTGCAATAAACCGATGCTGGGTTTATTTGCGTCTCATGTTACGCCGCTAGAATGTGTGCTCATGAAGACTTCTCCATCTTGTGCTGCGGTTGCAGCCTTACCGACTTATATAAGTGAGAAATGCCAGGCTGGACATCGTACTTGTGATTTAGTGGTAGAGCACTGGAGATCTATTCCAGGGACCCGGGTTCGATTCCCGGCTTGGACATTTTTCACTAAGTTGGTTTACGCTTTGTTAGCAGTGTGATAATTCACATCATTAATATTCAATAATTTCAAGCGTAATTTCACTGCTGAAATGTAGTTGAAAAATTAATTAAAAATTGTATATTCACCGATGCTAGGTTTATTTGCGTCTCATGTTACGCCGCTAGAATGTGTGCTCATGAAGACTTCTCCATCTTGTGCTGCGGTTGCAGCCTTACCGACTTATATAAGTGAGAAATGCCAGGCTGGACATCGTACTTGTGGTTTAGTGGTAGAGCACTGGAGATCTATTCCAGGTACCCGGGTTCGATTCCCGGCTTGGACATTTTTCACTAAGTTGGTTTACGCTTTGTTAGCAGTGTGATAATTCACATCATTAATATTTAAATTCTACCTTTAAATATTCATCAATTTTCGTTTCCAGTTAATTTTTACTTAAAAACAATTTTAATTTAGTCGCCATAAAAGATCGTCAAAAATTATCAATAATAAAATAATAAATCTTAAAATTAATACTTTCTAGCGTAATAGAATATTTTTAAAATAATTTTCAAGTATAAAATTCAGATTTATCACTTAACGATCTTTAATTCAAACTATTCTTTCTCTGTGTGGCATCGGTTTTAAATCAGCCAATCAACGACGTTCGTTCCTAACGGCGGCTTTTCGGTAGCGTCATCTCCCTCTCTTGGGCTTTGGACGACGATGCGCCAACAAGGGCGCGGAGTCGCTCCGCAAAATTATTCTTTTTCCGTTGGAAATATTATTTCCTTCGGTGTACAACTTTCATACAACGTCATCTCAATAAGTAAATTTAAATAAGGTAATACTGTGAAGTTCAGTGGCGACAAGTTTTACGGACAATTGTCATTACTTTTAGAAGAATGCTTAAAATGTCATTTCTGATCATCGTTGCAAAGTAAATTTCACCACAATTGAAATTATGGAATTTTGGGAATGAAGACATCCCTTCGCACAGGTCGTAATTACATTTATTGAGAACGGCCTCTAGATTGAAATATGAGTACCTTTCAAGTGATTGAAAAATTTATCTCAACCAATCATCTTAGTGTGTATATCTGCATCTTCGTAAAATAAATCTAAGTGTACATCATGATTTGGAGAATCAAATCTACAGTATGTTGAGAGTTTTCCTTCCTCTTTTTGCCTATGTTTGACATTACAATGGTGAGTTTGTTTACTTATTACTTCCATAATAAACTCTATTTGATTTCAAAGAACTGACATTTCAAGTGGCTAGAGAGGATAATTTCAGGCGTGAACTAGTTTCTAAAAGAATTATGAATATTGTTTGGAGCCAAGCTGACTGCTCATTATGATACTTCACAACAAAGATAAAATATACTGTGAACAATAATATTAAGCTTGTTGATGGAATTCAATATCTTGATTAATAGAAAGTTAATATTTGAAATAAATAATTTAATTTTAATAATTTTTATAAGGTGAGTGCACTTCCCTCCCGCTTTTTCCCATTTAATTATACGATCATTTTAATAAAAATATTTTGTTTTATTAAGTGTGTATATGTGTTATTTATGTGTCTGATAATTTTATTGCTAAGTGCCAAATTGATTTTATACAATGGAATATTATAGAATAATTAATTATAAACTTTTGAAAGTAAAAATTTAATACTTGGCACGATTTTAAATATGCCCGATAATAACACGATTTCAGATATAAAATCGGATGGGTTGTTAAGGTGTTCTGGTTCAGGTAAGATGATTTTATTTGTTTTGTTTTTCACCATGACATTACCAGTTTATATTTGTTTACTTCTTTCACATGCAATGTTTTCATTTACCACTAACGATCTTTTGGCCAATACTAATAGTAAACTTCGTCTTTTATCTTTCATATCAAAATCATATAATAGATTTATAAACTCCCTATTTTAATCAATTTAAATTTCTTTCCCCTTCTTCCTTTTTAATTTTAATATTCCCTTACTTTCTACCTAACATCATTCATTTAAAAGTACTCACAATTTATTTTTTTTACATTGAATCAAGTTAAATAAAGTTGAATTTATAAAGTTGTTTATAAATAAATATTCGCATGTAAAATATACTTTAAATGAACATATTTAAAAGATATTTTAATTTAAAAAATTAAATGGAAAAAATATCGATGTTACTAAAAAAAAAAAAAAATCTTATCGAATAACAATATAATATTGGTATTTTCCCTCTAGCAATCTACGTAAAAATATTTAAAATTCCTATTTTTATACTATATTAATACTAAAGTATAAAAAGCTCAGCCACAATCTCATTAAAGACGAAATCTTCCTGAAATGAACTTCAAAATTAAAATATTTTTAAAGAAATTGAAATTGATCGAGCTATACCCATCTGAAGCAAACATATTTGCTTCAAAGGGTTTCGCTGCTGTAAAGACGAAATCTTCCTGAAATGAACTTCAAAATTAAAATATTTTTAAAGAAATTGAAATTCATCGAGCTATACTCATCTGAAGCAAACATATTTGCTTCAAAGGGTTTCGCTGCTGTAAAGACGAAATCTTCCTGAAATGAACTTCAAAATTAAAATATTTTTAAAGAAATTGAAATTGATCGAGTTATACCCATCTGAAGCAAACATATTTGCTCCAAAGGGTTTCGCTGCTGTAAAGACGAAATCTTCCTGAAATGAACTTCAAAATTAAAATATTTTTAAAGAAATTGAAATTGATCGAGTTATACCCATCTGGAGCAAACATATTTGCTTCAAAGGGTTTCGCTGCTGTAAAGACGAAATCTTCCTGAAATGAACTTCAAAATTAAAATATTTTTAAAGAAATTGAAATTGATCGAGTTATACCCATCTGAAGCAAACATATTTGCTTCAAAGGGTTTCGCTGCTGTAAAGACGAAATCTTCCTGAAATGAACTTCAAAATTAAAATATTTTTAAAGAAATTGAAATTGATCGAGTTATACCGATCTGAAGCAAACATATTTGCTTCAAAGGGTTTCGCTGCTGTAAAGACGAAATCTTCCTGAAATGAACTTCAAAATTAAAATATTTTTAAAGAAATTGAAATTGATCGAGTTATACCGATCTGAAGCAAACATATTTGCTTCAAAGGGTTTCGCTGCTGTAAAGACGAAATCTTCCTGAAATGAACTTCAAAATTAAAATATTTTTAAAGAAATTGAAATTCATCGAGCTATACTCATCTGAAGCAAACATATTTGCTTCAAAGGGTTTCGCTGCTGTAAAGACGAAATCTTCCTGAAATGAACTTCAAAATTAAAATATTTTTAAAGAAATTGAAATTGATCGAGTTATACCCATCTGAAGCAAACATATTTGCTTCAAAGGGTTTCGCTGCTGTAAAGACGAAATCTTCCTGAAATGAACTTCAAAATTAAAATATTTTTTAAAGAAATTGAAATTGATCGAGTTATACCGATCTGAAGCAAACATATTTGCTTCAAAGGGTTTCGCTGCTGTAAAGACGAAATCTTCCTGAAATGAACTTCAAAATTAAAATATTTTTAAAGAAATTGAAATTGATCGAGTTATACCGATCTGAAGCAAACATATTTGCTTCAAAGGGTTTCGCTGCTGTAAAGACGAAATCTTCCTGAAATGAACTTCAAAATTAAAATATTTTTAAAGAAATTGAAATTGATCGAGTTATACCGATCTGAAGCAAACATATTTGCTTCAAAGGGTTTCGCTGCTGTAAAGACGAAATCTTCCTGAAATGAACTTCAAAATTAAAATATTTTTAAAGAAATTGAAATTGATCGAGTTATACCCATCTGAAGCAAACATATTTGCTTCAAAGGGTTTCGCTGCTGTAAAGACGAAATCTTCCTGAAATGAACTTCAAAATTAAAATATTTTTAAAGAAATTGAAATTGATCGAGTTATACCGATCTGAAGCAAACATATTTGCTTCAAAGGGTTTCGCTGCTGTAAAGACGAAATCTTCCTGAAATGAACTTCAAAATTAAAATATTTTTAAAGAAATTGAAATTGATCGAGCTATACCCATCTGAAGCAAACATATTTGCTTCAAAGGGTTTCGCTGCTGTAAAGACGAAATCTTCCTGAAATGAACTTCAAAATTAAAATATTTTTAAAGAAATTGAAATTCATCGAGCTATACTCATCTGAAGCAAACATATTTGCTTCAAAGGGTTTCGCTGCTGTAAAGACGAAATCTTCCTGAAATGAACTTCAAAATTAAAATATTTTTAAAGAAATTGAAATTGATCGAGTTATACCCATCTGAAGCAAACATATTTGCTTCAAAGGGTTTCGCTGCTGTAAAGACGAAATCTTCCTGAAATGAACTTCAAAATTAAAATATTTTTAAAGAAATTGAAATTGATCGAGTTATACCCATCTGAAGCAAACATATTTGCTCCAAAGGGTTTCGCTGCTGTAAAGACGAAATCTTCCTGAAATGAACTTCAAAATTAAAATATTTTTAAAGAAATTGAAATTGATCGAGTTATACCCATCTGGAGCAAACATATTTGCTTCAAAGGGTTTCGCTGCTGTAAAGACGAAATCTTCCTGAAATGAACTTCAAAATTAAAATATTTTTAAAGAAATTGAAATTGATCGAGCTATACCCATCTGAAGCAAACATATTTGCTTCAAAGGGTTTCGCTGCTGTAAAGACGAAATCTTCCTGAAATGAACTTCAAAATTAAAATATTTTTAAAGAAATTGAAATTGATCGAGTTATACCGATCTGAAGCAAACATATTTGCTTCAAAGGGTTTCGCTGCTGTAAAGACGAAATCTTCCTGAAATGAACTTCAAAATTAAAATATTTTTAAAGAAATTGAAATTGATCGAGTTATACCGATCTGAAGCAAACATATTTGCTTCAAAGGGTTTCGCTGCTGTAAAGACGAAATCTTCCTGAAATGAACTTCAAAATTAAAATATTTTTAAAGAAATTGAAATTGATCGAGTTATACCCATCTGGAGCAAACATATTTGCTTCAAAGGGTTTCGCTGCTGTAAAGACGAAATCTTCCTGAAATGAACTTCAAAATTAAAATATTTTTAAAGAAATTGAAATTGATCGAGTTATACCCATCTGAAGCAAACATATTTGCTTCAAAGGGTTTCGCTGCTGTAAAGACGAAATCTTCCTGAAATGAACTTCAAAATTAAAATATTTTTAAAGAAATTGAAATTGATCGAGTTATACCGATCTGAAGCAAACATATTTGCTTCAAAGGGTTTCGCTGCTGTAAAGACGAAATCTTCCTGAAATGAACTTCAAAATTAAAATATTTTTAAAGAAATTGAAATTGATCGAGTTATACCGATCTGAAGCAAACATATTTGCTTCAAAGGGTTTCGCTGCTGTAAAGACGAAATCTTCCTGAAATGAACTTCAAAATTAAAATATTTTTAAAGAAATTGAAATTGATCGAGTTATACCCATCTGAAGCAAACATATTTGCTTCAAAGGGTTTCGCTGCTGTAAAGACGAAATCTTCCTGAAATGAACTTCAAAATTAAAATATTTTTAAAGAAATTGAAATTGATCGAGTTATACCCATCTGAAGCAAACATATTTGCTCCAAAGGGTTTCGCTGCTGTAAAGACGAAATCTTCCTGAAATGAACTTCAAAATTAAAATATTTTTAAAGAAATTGAAATTGATCGAGTTATACCCATCTGAAGCAAACATATTTGCTTCGAAGGGTTTCACTGCTGTATAGCTATATCTCAGTGCTAGCGTGTTCCTCTCGTAACGCTGAGATGGCTGGTTCTGTTTCTTCCCGACTTTCTTCAATTGACGGATATTTTACCTCCTGTAACGGAAAGGGAAAAAAACGTATATTCGTCAATTCACAGAAATATACCGGCAGCACTGTTGCCAGTAGAATTTCCATGAATTGAAGAAAGTTTTTTTGAGAGTGTTCATAGAATTTTCCAAGCATGTTCCTAGCACTAAAAAATTTATCTGCCGTTGATCTTCCTTTTCTAACACCACACTGATAATACCCTACTACCATATCGGTATATGTCTGCATTCGCTTTGCAATTATCTTTGCCAACACTTTATATTAGTCGCCCCACCAGTGGCCGAGAGGTTCTGCTCTCGAAGCTGGTAGACGGGAAGTGCTGGGTTCGAACCCAATCGCGCCCGTCGGCCTAATCGTTCGGAGTTTTCATGGTTTCTTCGAACCTTGGATTTCCAAGCGTAAGGCCAATGTCAGACGGGCGTCTTTTTGCACGCTTTTTTAGTTACGTATTATCTCTTCACAATGATTATCCCTTCACAATGGTAGCCGCATTGTGTAGAGATAATACGTAAGTAAAAAAGCGTGCAAAAAGACGTCCGTCTGACATTAGACTAAATATGGGTTAGGTTCCCTTAGAAAGACACCCACGAAGGGCACTCCCTCCCCATTAGGGCCTATATCCCTCGTGTTGATAATTGGCCATCATAAACACAACCAACCTTTATATTAGTCCGGGAGCCGGTAACATCGAAAGCCGCGCCATCGCGGAATTCGATATTTTTTATGTAAATCGATAGTAAAAAGTCGTACGAACGAAAGGAGCTAGGTATTACTAGGTTTGGCAAGCTGAAAAGATGTTTAATTAAATAAATTATTTTTAAAAAGCTATAATGCTTTCCCGCCTTCGCGGATTTTGATCACTCTTAGAGCATTTTATAGAAGATTTTGTACCCTTTCAAAATAACTTGGTATGACAAACTTTATTCTGCCGGAAAAGTCTGTTATACTTATTTTAAGAAAGCGGCCGGTGATAAAATTTCATATTTAATTTGCTTTGAATTTTTACCGGTGGCTGCTATATTTCGTGTCTGGACGTTGACCAAGCGTCGGCTTTTTGCGAAAACGGTAAATTATTGCAGATTTTTCATAATAGATAATTTAATTAAACTTATTTTCCGCTTGTCAGACCTAGTCATACCTGGCGGGCTCATTTTGTTCGCAAGACATTTTCTATCGATTTACATAAAAATTTTGCATTTCCGCGATGACGGAGCAAAAAAGTATTTCACACCAGAATTTTTATTTAAGGCTGTTCTCAACTGCTCTGCTCAAAAAGCGCAAAACGCCTTGACGCATTTACAAATTCTTTTTTTAACTTAACAGAAATACAGTCGGACCTCGTTATCCCGACACCCGGTTTTCACGTTACCTCGCTTATCACGTCAGTTTTTCAAAGTCCCGATTTTCTGTATATGATTTTAATGTAAATAAACTCCGGATTTTACGTCGTTGAATAATTTTCAACTCCGGATATCCCGACGGTTTAGGAAAATCGTCCATTTTTCATAACCCATCTTATAAGCATGGAAATTAAGCGGTAAGAAATATCTTAGCCAAACTTTTCACAAAAGTGTCTAAAAATACCCAATGAGATACATGAGAAATTTTATTTCAATCCTTTATCTCAATAAATAAACCCACACACTATGAATGATCCACTTAAGCTCCAGATAGAGTATAAGTCTACTCGCGGTCTTTTTATTCTGGTCAGGACTCGCTTTCTTGTGGTTACACGGCGTTTTTCACCCGACTAAAACCGAACCATTGAAATGATCAGAAATTATCTAATATCCATTTCTGAAACAACGAATATTGATTACAATTCATTGTATAACATTGAAAAAAGAATTGTAGGAAGCACATCTAGGGATAAGCAAACCTTAATTCATCAATATGTCATGTAACAACTAACAATAATAATAAAAAGAAATTAATCATAAATCTGATTTTTATTCTTTTCAATTTTGTTTTTGTGTTTATTTTATTTAAATATTGTTTTATTGCTTAAAACTGCAAGAACAGTTATGAATTTCACATTTTCTTAAATTAATTAAAAATACAGCTTTTTATATACATATTTTTCTCCAACTCCAGTTACCGCGACACTCCGCTTATGATGACACTTTTTTCTGGTCATTAGAGTGTCGCGATAACAAGGTTCGACTGTATATAAAATTGGAAAGCGTGACCAAGGAAGCGATTTGGAATCGAACTGTGTTTTCCATTTTTTGATAAATAAATGAGTAATACCTAATGAGTTGTAATCAATTTTGATCACGTGACAAACACGTTTTTCGTGTTATATATTAGATAGATTTTGTAGTAACAAGAGATGTATAGGAACTTTCCGCCCGAATCCAACTGGTCATGAGATATGGGCTCATTTGTTTCGAAACCTAACGCAGAGAGATGATTTCGTTCATTTATGTACATCCTCTCTTGTGAAACATAGTTTTTTAGTTCAGGGGAAATGTACATTTTACCTTGCAAAAGGTCGGGTAGAAGATTTTCTATTATTATTATTTGTTTATGCTGAAGCCAGCAAAGGCTGAATTTTTTGTGGCTGAAAAACAACAAAACTTTGGACATTTTATTATTATTTTTTTTTATATATCTCGAGACGTTGTCATAGCATATTATTTGTCAAGTACAATATTAAGGCTGTTCTCGCCTGCTCTGCTCAACAAGCGCAAAACGTTTTAACACATTAACAAATTAATTTTTTAACGGAAATATATAAAATCGGAACCTGACTATGGAAGTGATTTGGAATCGAACTGTATTTTCTATTTTTTGATCAATAAATTACCTATAGTTTTATAAGCTATTTTGATCACGCGTCAAACACGTTTTTCGCCCTTTCTTGAGTGGTTATTCTTCTTTCGCGAGGAAATTCAGTTCAAAACATCCACTTTGACACTATTTTCTGAAAAATCTATTGCGTTTGAAAAAAAAAAAAAAAGAAAAAAAAAAAAAAAAAAGCTCGATTACATAGTTTCTGAACAAAAACACCTGCTAGTTTCGTGTATTTTCTAAACAAAAATAAATTAAAACTTATGTCATAAAGTTGCCTTCTTGGATTTGAGAACAGCCTTAAAACTATTTAACTTATTTAATTAGCCTATTTTGATGCTGCAAACATTTAACATATCTAATGAAAAAAATTCTGGTTCGAATCGACAATTATCAATTTGGCAGGGATCAAAACGACCCGTAATGGTGGTTTTAGTGTTAATAAGGCCACGCCTCTAATATTCTGGCAGTTTAAGATATTTTCTGTTTTACGTGTTGGGATAATAATAGCACTGAATAACTAGAATTACTCAACGCAATTTTAGTTTCCTGGTCGATAACGACTTATCGAAGTTTCTATGAATATACACGTTATCTTCGTGATTCAAAAGAAGATTTATCATGTATGAAACTTTTTAACATAAAATTACGAAAGATCGTTTATGAAAGTGACCAACAAAGGATTGTAAAATTTTATTCGTAATATTTGTAATCTTTAAATGTGTTTAGTTCAGATACGGGCAAGAGGCGGTTAAAGGCAGAATACTGGAAAGACGCCATAAGCAGTTGCATTTAATTAATTTTGAATAATTTTATTAAGTGATTTAGAGCATGACCATTGCCGGAATTCTCTATATCTGTATAAGGACATTTTGAAAGGAGCCTCAGAAGGTAAGTAAATCATCATATGTTTAAAAATTTATAGGGTCTCGGAAAATAAAGATATGTCGGCTTTTTTTTTTCTTAGAGAAATTATTTTAATACTAACTCTAACAAATACTGGATGCACTTACATAAAAGTTCTATTTTTCAGTAAATATAGGTTGCCCTCATATATCATAATACAGTGAAATACTTTTAACACGAAATTGAGGGGGCCGACAATTTTTTTCGTGTTAAAAGAATTTCGCTTTAAAAGATTCGTAAAAAAAAAAAAAAAAAAAAAAAAGAACAAAACTCACAAATACTTTCGACGTCGTCAAATTTTATTTCAATTTCCTGTTAAACTACTAGTAGGTTGTATCAATTAGGATAATAAAGAAAAAAATATTGTTGGTTTTTTTTTTTTTTTGGGGGGGGGGGGGATCAGATTTTTTTTTTAAGTGTCTTTTTCAGCATTCTGAGATCTAGCTTGTTTGAATCAAATAAGCAAAGCTGTCTCTAAATATTCGAGCTTAACGGCTCTCATACGTTCTTTCTCTGTCTTAAACATACTGCGCTCAAGCGTCAACCTAATGGGATCCCTGTTTTTTTTCATTATCGTTGGTAAAGTAGAATTGGCAATGCCAAACTCTTTGCAGATTTCTGTTTTCGTCTTTCTTTTTCATCAATTGCATTAAGCAGCTTCATCTTCGTTTGAAGCGAAATGGCAGTTTGTTTTCGCACCGATTTCTCAGCCATTGTGCTCATAAAACATAAGCTAATTTACAAAGAAAACACGAAATTCACTGAGTTTCATCCAAAATTCAGTGGTTTTAACACAAAATAACCAATTTCAACTCAAACTAACTAGAACGAAAGCTAATTTTTTTCGTGTTAAACGATTTTTGTTTCATGTTAAAAGAAAAAAAATGTAGTATTAAATTGCATAGTATACTGTCCGGACCGCTATATCATTTCGTGTTAACGGATTTTTCATGTTAAGCGTTTTCGTGTTAAACGTATTTCACTGTATTATGTTTATTTCTGGAAGATGACAAGATTATGAAAATAGACCCTTTCAATGGAGAACATAAAATAGTTAGTAAAAAAACAGTAAAAAAAAATTATAAGTTTTTAAATTGTCTATTAAACTATTCAATGTTATATAATATTCAAGTTCTTTGTATTTTCTAAACATATGTATTTTGGTGGTAAAACTTGGCTATTTAAAAAAAACTTTATTGGCTATATATTTTTTCACACAGAGAGAACGAATGCACAGTCGTGGAAAAAGAAGTAAACACCCCTACTAACTTCTCAAAAAATTATCGTAGAAGGAAGTTACTGGTACAGAACGATTCGAAATAAAGTCTACGTTTAACTGATGTATATAAAATTTGCTTGGGATGGCCATCTATTTATTAAAACGAACCCAAACTTCATTTTTTTTTTTCAATGGCAATACCCAATTTTAACAAGATATTTCAAATCTTCGGTTCAAACTATGCCTAGACACCAAATTTCAAGTCATTTGAATGATAAGTTTTTGAATTATAAACATTCAAAATTTAGTGCTTCTAATGTTAAATTGCATTTTCATATTTTTATTTATATCTCCTGAAATTATACTCCTAATGTGCTAATTTTTAGTGCAGGAATAATACTAATATACCCAAACATAAATAGGTTGAATGTGTAATTTTTTATAATTTTATGCTATGAATTATGAAATTAATATTCGAAAAAGTTATGAATTGCAACCTGCAGTTTTTTTGATGGATTTAGATTTATTAAGTCCTGCTTTATGGAAATCCTAAATTTCACATTTTTCTTCCAAGTAGTTTTCAAATTATGCTTTAAAAACGGCAAAATAATGGTTTAAGGGGCCGTCTATGATAGAAGTGACTAGATATTTTGAAATTTCTTATACTATCCAATAATCTATCAGTCTTCAATGAGTGCTTGAGTGGCGCTTAAGATATCTTGATCAAGAAGGGGGCTCTGTCGGTCAATAATCGAACTTCCATTTGGATAAAGCCTCTAAAATAAGCTCGTTTTAAAATAATTTATTTCTCGAAAACTTATCGTACTAATTGCATAAAAATTTGTTTTTAGTCTAATTGAGGGGTGTGGAGTTCATTTATGCTGTCAGAATTGTGTACTGCTATTGAAATAAACCAAGTTATGGTTCGTTTTAATATGTAGATTGGCCCCTAAGCAAATTTTATATACATTATTTAAAAGTAGACTTTATTTCCAATCATGTGGTACTAGTAACTTTTTTTCTACGATAATTTTTTGCAGAGTTAGCAAGGGGTGTTTACTTTTTTTTTTCCACGACTGTTCCATTTTGATTCTGATGAATATTTATGTTATGAGTAAAAGGGTTTATAAAGCGTTAGGAATAAATTAGGTACCGCAAATTTATCTATTTGTTCCAACTAGAGAGAACGAAGGTACAATTTTGATTTTTATATATGGTTATGTTATGGGTATAAAGATTTATAAAACATTAAAATAGAATTGGCATCTCAACTTAGAGTAAATTTGGTACATATATCAATTCGCTCATATTAGAAAAAATTTGTTATATTTGTAATTTTTTTTGTTTTTACTGACTTTCACACTTTTTTTAATTGTTCCACCGAGAGAGAACGAAGGTATCATTTTAAAATTGATTTTTATACAGTGAAACCTCTTTGTGCGACCACCTCCCTGAACGACCATTTTTTCATGGAATGAAATTTATTCCCATAGGCTCAATACTAATTTTACCTCCATTCAGGGACCATCCCAGTTGAGCTCCCTCCATGAGCGGCCAATTTGTTTGATGAAATTGAAATAAATTCCTTTTTTTCCTGGTCGCTTGAAGAAGGTTTTATTAGAAAAATAATTCCGGAGAGAGCATTATTCAACAAACTTCGAAACATAGAATTTTTTTTTTATTATTCCGGTAACTTTTAAGTGTTTAAATCCCTTTGTGCCTTTTTACCCGACTGCCAAGAAGGGTTATGTGTTTCACGCGTATCTGGGTATGTGGATTTCTTTATACCCTCGAAACATCCCAACGGCTGGATGGATTTTAATAAATGAGGTCTATGTCGATTTGTCTTAACCGTCCGATGTTTATAGGCTAGGTTTTGTTTTTATAAATTCAAAATGTCGGCGTAAAATACAAAATGGCAGTAGAGACAAAAAAAATTTACGCACCCTATTGAGTGGCATATCATTGGATAGGTCTTTCAAAATGAAGACGGTGTTTCGTTGACTATTTTGCAGTTCGAAGCTCCGTTTAAATATTACACAACCTGGAAGTTGTGTATGTAGGATCTCTAGCTTTAGCAACTCTAACCATGATAGACATCTATAGGTCTATAGGCCTCATTAAAACAGTGTTTATAGATAGGAACTAACAATAAAACACAACTTAAAAGTCATCAATACAAGTAAATAAAAAAATAGGTAAGTAATATGAAAAATAGTTTAACATTGATGAGCAATAATAAATTAGTTTGCTTCTTACGCAGTCGGGTTTTTTGATTTTTAAAATTTAATTTTTACTTGTTAGGCAATGAATTTAACTCTGATGACAAGTTAAGAATGACGGTTAATAAACTCTCCTGCCCTATTCGTCAGGAAACTCTCAAAGAAATAAATAAATTAATGAAATGGTTCTTATTTGTTCCCGTTCAAAAAAATTGCCTTTATTTACTGAACTTTGAAAAGACATAGAAATAATAGTTATAAAAGATAAAAGCGTAAAATTAAAGCAAATGTCAATGTATTCATTTTTTAAACCCTGCAATGATTAATTTATGTAATTAACTTTTGTTTTGATACTTAAATTTTTATATTTTTTTCCTAATGTGAAAAATAAATGTTTAATAACATTAATTGTTACCTTTTTTCAAAAATTAAAATCTAGTTTTAAACATGATCTCCATTAAGAGACCAGCTCTCGGAGCGACCACTTTTTATTGAACGGAAGCTTTAGGGTCGCTTTAGGGAGGTTTTACTGTATATGGTTATGTGATGGGTATGAAGATTTAAAAAACATTAAAATAAAATTACCGTCTCAACTTAGAATAAATGCGGTACCTCAATTCGCATATTAGAAAAGAAGTTTTCATATTTGCATTTTTTTTTTTTTTTTTACTGACTTTCGCATTTTATCTATTTGTTCCACCCAGAGAGAACGAAGGTATCATTTCAATTTTGATTTTTATATACGGTTATGTTATGGGTATAAAGATTTATAAAATATTAAAATAGAATTTACATCTCAACTTAGAGTAATTTTGGTGCATACATCAATTCGCTCATATTAGAAAAAAAATTGTTATATTTGCAATTTTTTTTTTTTTTTTTTTTTTTTTTTTTACTCTCACACTTTATCTAATTGTTTCACCCAGAGAGACCGAAGTACCATTTCGATATTTATATATGGTTATGTTATGGGTATAAAGATTTATAAAACATTAAAACAGAATTGATATCTCAACTTAGATTAAATTTGGTACATACGTCAATTCGCTCATATTAGAAAAGGGATTGTTATATTTGCAATTTTTTTTTTTTACTGACTTTCACACTTTATCTAATTGTTCCACCCAGAGAGAACGAACTACCATTTCGATTTTTATATATGGTTATGTTATGGGTATAAAGATTTATAAAACATTAAAATAGAATTGCATCTCAACTTAGATTAAATTTGGTACATACATCAATTCGCTCATATTAGAAAAGGAATTGTTATATTTGCATTTTTTATTTTATTTTATTTTTTTTTTTTTTTACTGACTTTCACACTTTTTTTAATTGTTCCACCCAGAGAGAACGAAGTACCATTTCGAATTTTATATATGCTTATGTTATGGGTATAAATATTTATTAAATATTAAAATAGAATTGGCCTCTCAACTTAGATTACTTTTGGTACATACGTCAATTCGCTCATATTAGAAAAGGAATTGTTATATTTGCATTTTTTTTTTTTACTGACTTTCACACTTTATCTAATTGTTCGACCCAGAAAGAACAAAGTGCAGCCGTGGAAAAAAAAAAGTAAACACCCCCTACTAACTCCTCGACAAATTATTGTAGAAGAAAGTTACCGAACGATTGGAAATAAAGTCTACTTTCAAATGCTGTATATGAAATTTGCTTAGGGGGCCATCTACATATTAAAACGAATCCAAACTTCATTTTTTTCAATGACAATACCCAATTTTAACGAGATATTTCAAATCTTGGGTTCAAACTATGCCTAGACACCGAATTTCAAGTGATTTGAATGATAAGTTTTCGAATAATAAAGATTCAAAATTTAGTGCTTCTAATGTTAAATTACATTTTCATATTTTTATTTATATCTCCAAAAATTATGCTCCTAATGTGCTAATTTTTTTTGTAGCAATAATACTAATATACCCAAACATAAATACGCTGAATTTGCAATTTTTATAATTTTATGATATGAATTTTATGAATTATGAAATTAATATTCGAAAAAATTATAAATTGCAACCTACAATTTTTTTGATGGATTTAGATTTATTAAGTCCTGCTTTATGGAAATCCAAAATTTCACATTTTTCTTCCAAGTAGTTTTCAAATTATGCTTAAAAAACTGAAAAATAATGGTTGAAGAGTCCGTCTATAATAGAAGTGACTAGATATTTTGGAATTTATTCTGCTGTCCTGTAATCTAGCAGACTTCATTGATTTCTTAAGGTGCCTTGATCAAGATGGGGGCTCTCTCGGTTAAGAATAGAGTTCCGAACTTCAATTTGGATACAGCCCTTAATATACGCTCGTTTTAATTCGTCAATTTACACCGCTAAATTTTAATGGTATTCTTCCTCTTATTTCAGGACAGAATTTCTGAGATTTTTCAAGCCTAAGAATACTGTTAAAATTTAGTGGTGACAATCGTACAGTTGCTGCGCCACTGTTCCATCACTGACGAAGGTATCATTTTAATTTTGACTTTTATATATGGTTATGTTGTGGCTATAAAGATTTATAATACATTAAAATAAAATTGTCATCTCAAGTTAGAATACATTTGGTACCTCAATTCGCTCATATTTGAAAAGAAATTATTATTATTTGCATTTTTTTTTTTTTTTTTTTTTTTGACTTTTACATTTTATTTATTTGTTCAACAGAGAGCGAACGAAGGTATAATTTTGATTTTGATATATGATTATGTTATAGGTATAAATGTTTCGTTTGCAAGTTAGATAATTTTTTTAATATTTTTTATATTATAGAATATTATAGGATGCAAAATGTTGAATTGCATCCTAGTAAAAAAAAAAGGTTTGTCCAGAAAATACTTCCTTATCTCTAAATTCATTGTTTAATTTTTATAATTCTAGATTACTGTTTCATGAAGACTAATTATCTCAGAAAATGAATGACAAATCTGTTAAACGAAAATTTGATGGGGAGAAAGCTGACGAATCGCGTCTAAAATTACAGAAAACATTCGAAAAAATGCAAGACAATTTACATCGAGTCGGAAAATGTGTGGAACTTTCTAAAACGGTTATTTCTGAATGCTGCGATAAATTACAAGAGCTGCATTCTCAAGTGGCAGAATTGGAGACTTTATTGAAAAAAACAACTGGGGATGATCAGCGACTTTCTTTAGGTAAGTAAGTCCTTTTATTTTTCTTTGTGAATCATGAATGTTTTTAACCACTTAACTGTCACATTTTTTTTTGACACCATAAACTAAAAACAGGGAGCCTACACCACTTTTAAAGTACAAAAATATTTGCATTAAACAATCGAGAAAAGTCTGCGATTTAATGACCCGAAGACTTCAGGTAAAAATTAGTGGCGTGGAAAAGCTTTTAGTAACGAAGTAAGCTAGCTTTTCTTGGCCGAACTCAGTTCGGGCAAAACAGTTAAGTGGTCAATGCAACAGTGAATCTTCACCAGCTTCCTAGTCTATAAACAGTACATGGATGACACTGGCAACCAGGGCTTGAAATGTACCGGAGCAAACCGGAACGATGTTCCGGTTCGTGAAATTGTGACAAATATTGTTCCGGTTCGTGAAATTATGGAAAATACTGTTCCGGTTCGTGGAATTATTAAAAAATATTATTGCAGTTTCATACATATAGCTTACTATGCTCTCTGTAAAGTTTTTTTTTTTCGAATTATTTAGAATCTTGAATGCATTTTTTTAAATTGGTTTTTCTACGGTTAAATATAAATTTGCTATACTGTAAAGTCCCGATTATCCGAGTTAATATGGACCAAGCAAAAGATAAGCAAAAAACTCGTATAAACCGGATTGACACAAATCGTCACCCACTAAGGAGATGAAATATAAATTTTTACTTAATTCATTCATTTTTATGGTACTACGAACATTTCTTTGATGTACATTTCCGTTACTTTTAAGAAATACGAGGGATGAAATTGTTTATTTGAAAAAGCCCTTGATAGTTTTTTGTTTGTTGAATGTCAATTTTGCTGCAGTATTAGGCTACTGCATAGCTACCAATTTCTACCTCTAAAACTTATCAGTAAATTTTGCCTAATTCAATCGCCGAAATCTAACAATTGTCAACGATTAAATACGGCAAAAATTTGTATTCAATTTTAGAGATAACAAAACTGTACAAATTGGCAGCTATATGCCATGAAAATCGCAGGTGTAGCCTCTTCTTTCTGCTCAAAGTATTAAATAGTTTTTTTCAATCGAACTTATACCTTTGGAATGGATCATTTTCTTCTGATGAACTGATAGCTTCCATTATTATGAAACAGCCATTATAAATGAAGTGTTAGGTGAAGACGAAAGAGCAGCCGTAAAAAGTTAGAACTCTGATTTTCTGGTCAGAATGAGAAAAAAAAAATAGCCATAATTTTTTTGTGAAAAAATAATATGGCCACCCCCCCCCCCCCCCATTCTGACCAGAAAATCAGAGTTCTAACTTTTTACGGCTGCTCTTTCGTCTTCACCTAACACTTCATTTATAATGGCTGTTTCATAATAATGGAAGCTATCAGTCCATCAGAAGAAAATAACTCGGCTAAAGCGGAAACTCGGTTAAGCAGGACTCGGATAATCGGAACTTTACTGTACTTTCAAAAAAAAAAAAAAAAAAAAAAGTCGACAATAATTTGGAAAATAGCGTTCCGGTTCGTGGATTTTTCCATTTCGAGCCCTGCTGGCAACTATTTTTATATTGTATTCGTACCACTGTTTTCAACAAATTTTCCTTATGATACATTTCCTGAAGTAGAGCTATTTCTAAACAGGGCGTAAAGCTGACGTTAACTAGGAAGCCCAGGAAATGCCTAAACTGTTCAACTGAAGATGGTTTGCTCCGAGAAGTCTGGAACTAATGCCACACGTCTCCCGCACATAACGTATGGTCGTATGGAGCAAAAAGGCTTCTTCAGCCACCTGGAAAAACTCGTTCGCTAATGATAATACTATGGAAGAATTTTTTTAAGCTATCTCGTTTGCATTTTAATATTTTTAAATGATTTTTTTTTCATTGGAAAGTTGTTATTAATCCCTACATCTGCCCTTTTTTACTTTTTCGATTTTGTTTGCAGATTTTTTTTTTCAAGAGGATGCTTTCACTTTCGAAACCGGCTGCGAAAATGAAACTGTCCACATTAAAAATGTCTTTAAATAAAATCGAAAAAGTAAAAAACGCCCTTTGTACAGATCGATATGAGCTAGCCAATGATAGAAGATATCTTTAAAAATTTCTTTCATGGGATTAGCAATAGTGAACGGGTCTTTACTGGTGTCTGAAGTAGCCTCTTAACAGAGATAGCAAGTTATCTAGATGGTAACAATGTGGGTGGGCAGATTAAATATATGAGCTCATGGAATTGGGAAACACAAAAACTAACTTTTGAACAGCTTAGGCATTTCTTGAGCTTCCTGGTTGACGCCAACTTTACGCCCTGTCTAGGAATAGCTGTATTTCTAAAACTTAGGGAGCCATAAGAGAGACAAGATTTTTAACTGTAGTCTAAACTATATAAGAGAAAATATAATTCAAATTAAAGATAGAAAAGCGTTAAGGATACGATTAGAAAAAAAAATATTTCATTTAAAAAACAAATATAGTAAATACAATTAAAACGGATGTCCAGTTGTTCAAAACAGTTGAGATTAAAGAAAAAAAGGTGAGCAGGGTTTTTTTTTTCAATGAAACCCATACAATTTTTATTGTCAGTAGAACATCTCTAGAACGTAGAAAATGCGTTACATTTCGACGTTGTGATATACCACTAATGGTCTTACAGATGCTTTGAGGATACCCCAATAACCATACCCAGCGACGTCGCGTTGCAACGTCTTCAGCAAACCGCACAATAAATATCGGATAGCAGCGTGTATGAGATCTCGCTCTTTAACATCTATGGAACATCATAAATAACATCTCTGATATGTACTGTAATGTCTGTGATAGATCACTTTCCATTGATTACAGTGCCGCACCAGTACACTTATGGCCTGCAGGTACAATCGTGGAAAAAAAAAGTAAACATTCCCTACTATCTCTGCAACAAATTATCGTAGAATAAAGTTACTGGTACCAAACGATTGGAAATAACGTCCACTTTTAAATGATGTATATAAAATTGCTTAGGGGGAATCTACATATCAAAAACAAACCAAAACTTTGTTTTTTTTCAATAGCAAGACCCAATTTTGACACGATAAATGAATTCTAGACCCTTCAATTAGCCTAAATTAAAATTTGCATGAATTTCTTACGATTAGTTTACGAAAAATTAATTATTTTAAAATGGGATTAATTTAGGGGCTGTATCCAAATTGAAGTTCGGTACTCGAAGGTTGTTGAAAAGCTACAGATTCACTAAGTCACTTCTATTAATGCATTATTTCTTGCCAATATGACCATTTCACTCACTTAGTAAGCTTCGACTAAAATTATATACCGTAAAATCCTCTTCAATATTCCTTTTATAATCCTTACGAGTGTTGAATTATCCGATTTAAAAATATGTAAATTATCTGTAATTTTAATAGTTTTCGAATATGTGAATGTGTTTGGAATTTTATGTGTTTTTATAATGTTTTTTTCTCAGATTTTGAATTTATTTAACTCAAAGGATATTTTAATTTATTGGCCGAAATTTAAAGAACGTCGGCCAATGCAAAATTTAGAATAAAAAATAATATAAAGCAGTATAAGGAAACAATGTAGAAAAAAACAGACAAATTGCTTTTTTGCCTGGAAACAAATCTCAAGGTGATAAATAATGCCATATTTAAAAAAAAAAAAAAAAAAAGAAAAGAAAAGAAAAAGGTTTTGAAGAGTGGGTGGGAGGGACTGGTTCTTGTTAGATCTTTTCAGATGTTCGCTGGGTTTATATTCAGATTTATTTCAAGAACTAAAATTAAATCTACTTTAAAAAGACATCAGAATAACTTTACATTCATTATTCTCCTTTAAAATAGGGTTAATAATTCTATGATTAAACTTATTCTGTTATTTCATTTGAAATTTTGCAATTAACTCAGTAATGTCGGTTGGTAAAAAAAAACTTACCATTCGAAGTTTCTTTTTCTTCATATTTTAGATTTTTTTGCACACTATTTCCGACTGTCAAGAAAACTTGTCTATCTGAATGTCATAAAAATAACTTTCAAAATGTTTTTAAATTAGCCCGTGTACTAGAATAGATCTAAATTTCAAGCTATGGAAGAAAAGGATTAATTATTTAAAGCTCTTTATTAATGGGTTAAAAACTTTACATCGGTACTTATTTGTAAAGATTACAATTTTTGATTGATATACTAAAGTTAGTAAAAGACTAAATTAGCAGTTTTAAATTATAATAAAATACTTTAGTGGGAATATTTTATCTAACAGATATTCAGTGTAATATAGGGAACAATTTAACAAGATTTGAGTAAATTAAATTAATATGTATAAATATTTCAATGACTACATTATGGATATAATAATGGTTTAAATGATATAAAATCTTTTTTACCAAAGTTTTGTAGATATCAAATACTAATTAGATTAATCATTTGCCGTAAATACATCGGCATCTATTTAAAAAGAAAAAAAAATATTTCACGTGTTTTTTTGATTTTGTGGAAAGCACTGAAATGAATAATTTTGTGTTTACACTAACAATTAAGCTTTGCTCTTTGGAATTTCACTTTAATACGATCATCACAGTTTCTTTCAAGAAAATTAAACATTAAGCAAACGCAAACATGTATACAAGGACAAACTGGTCAGCATAATGAAACTTGAAAAGCAACAGCTGCAGCAACTTGCTACCAAAATTTTAAAATATTGAAATTTATCTAATTAAAAAAATACGATTACGCCAAACAAGAAAAAATATTCCATAATGATAGAATTTTAACAACAGAGAAACAGAAAATTATGGGTAGATTAGTACATAAAAAATGAGAGGGCACTCCCCCCCCCCCCCCCCCCCAATAAGCCACATGTTTTGCTTAAATTTAAAAGAGGATCTGTTAATATAATGTATAGAAAACATTTTTATCAAGAATTTCTTGTAATCGCCATGTCATTGATTCAATAAGACTGATAGCAATATCAGAATCTCTTTTGATAATTTGCATAGCACATGAATGTAGAAAGGATTCGGGTTAACCCTTAAATGCGTGGTTTTTTATTTTGTTTCAAAAAGATTCTCAGAAAGGTTTATTACACAGGAAAAATAATGAAAAAAAAAATCAAAGATACATTTTTCGTATAATACGTCAAATTTTTTTTTGTGTTGCACATCTACAATACAAGTAAAAACTAAAATATTGCAAATTAGTAAATATTTCAATAAGTATGAATCTAAATACCTTATTTTATATAATTTTTTATTTTGTAAAACTTAACCCTTAAGAGGCTACTTCAGCGAAACGAAAAGACCCGTTCGCTAATGCTAATCCTATGAAAGACATTTATAAAGATATCTCGTTTGAATTTAAATATCTTTAACTGATTTTTTTTTTTTTTTTTGCATTGAATAGTTGAGATCGATGGCCGCTGTTTACTTTTTCGATTTTGTTTACACGTATTTTTAATGTGGACACTTTCATTTTCGGAACCGGTTTTGAAAGTAAAAGCAGACTCATAAAAAAAATCTGCAATCAAAATCGAAAAAGTAAAAAACGGTCTGCATACAGATTGATCTCAAATATCCAATGAAAAAAAAAATCATTTTAAAAATATTGAAATGCGACTGAGATATCTTTATAAATTTCTTCCATAGGATTAGCATTAGCGAACGCGTCTTTTCGTTTGACTGAAGTAGCCTCTTAAATGCGTGAATTATTCTTTTAGAATTGTGTTTTTTCTTCTTATATTAAAGATTAAACACCAGTAATTTTAAGATAGATTTTTAATTTTATTTAGTAAGCATATTTTTGTAATTTTTGCACGATTAATATTTCTATATAAATATAGTGGTTGCTAAGAGTTAAATAAAAAGTGATGCAGATATGCATCACTATGCATTTAAGGGTTAACGCAAGATCGCGAGATACTGAAATAAGTTTTACGCTTGGTTTACATCGTAAGACAGACTTATGCTCTAAGTTGATCTTAAGCGAGGAACCGTAATTCCAGCTCAAATACTTCAATAACATGAGTAAAATATATATTTTTTTCATCAAATTATGCTTTTCTGCGCATCATAGACGGCTCCTTAAACCAGCATTTTGAAGTTTTTTAAGCATAACTCGAAAACTACTTATAAGAAAAAATTGAAATTTTGGATTTGCTTAAAGCCGGACATAATTAATATAAATTCATCAAAAAAATTGTAGCTTGCAATTTATATTTTTTTTTCGAATAATAATTTGATAATTCATAATTCATGTTATAACATTTTTAGAATTAAAATTTCAATGTATTTATATTTGAGTTTTATAGTACTTACTATAACCACACAAAAAAAAATTTCACATTAGGATTATAATTTCAGGAGATATTAATAAAAATGTGAAAATGTAAGTTAACATTAGAAGCTCTAAATTTTGAATGTTCATAATTCAAAAACTTATTATCCAAATGACATGAAATTTTGTTTCTAGGCATAGTTTGAAACGACGATTTGAAATATTTTGTCAAAATTGGGTGTTGCCGTTGAAAAAATAAAGTTTGGGTTTGTTTTGATTTGTAGATTACCCCTAAGCAAATTTTATAGATGTTGTTTAAAAGTAGACTGAATTTCCAATCGTTTGGTACGAGTAACTTTCTTCTACGATTATTTGTTGCAGAGTTAGTAGGGGTATTTACTTTTTTTTTTTTTTGCACGACTGTACGGGCATATAGTCCGGGAGCAGGTGACCGTCATACCGGAACTAAAAAATAATTATGTAAATCGATAGTAAAATGCCATACGAACAAAATGATTTGACAAGCGGAAAATAAATTTAATTAAATTAATTATTATTAAAAAGCTGTAATGTTTTACTGTTTTCGCAGAAAACAGACACTTGGCAAGCATTCAGACGCAAATAAACTAGCCACCGGTAAAAATTCAAAGCAAAATAAATCTAAAATTTTATCACTGCTGCTCTCTTAATAATAGGTATGACAGATTTTTTCCGGTAGAATAAAGTTTGGCATACCAAGTATTCTGAAAGAACACGAAATTTTCTGTAAAATGCTCAAAGAATGATAAATATGCGTGATGACGGTAAAACATTATAGTTTTTTTAATAATAATTAATTTAATTAAACATATTTAAGTCTTAACAAACCTAGTCATACCTTTCTCCACGAGACATCACTCTAACCAAATGTGATGTATGGTGCGTTGGTGTTATTTATGACGGCCGATTGTCTGCACGAAGGATATAGGCCGTAGGGGGAGTGCCCTCCGTGAGGGTCTTTCTAAGGGGACCTAACCCGTATTTACACAAGGTTTCCCAAGGTTAGAAGAAAACTCCGAACGGTTAGGCCGACGAGCGCGATTGGGTTCGAACTCAGCACCTTCCGTCTACCGGCTTCCAGAGCAGAACCTCTCAGCCACTGGTGGGGCGTGTGTTGTATGGACAATATGGATATAAAAATGAAAAGTAAAGTATAACAATTTTATCTATTTATTTCTATGTTTTATAATGCATATATATATATATATATATATATATATATATATATATATATATATATATATATATATAATAAATTTGAAATCACAAATATATGAAGAAATTGATAAAGTTCTAAAGATGATTTAGAAATGAACATAGAAAACCAGTATGTAAAATAAGAAACTATGAATGACTCACAGAATCGTCAGAGGAGCTTGTGAGTTCATTCATAGAAGATGCGTTATTTCATCCAATTTTGTCGGCATTAAGCCTAAAATGACAAAATTTAGCTCCTTATAACGCAAACATTACAGAAAATAGATAATAAAAAGCTAAGAGATCCAAAGAAAGATACACCTCATACAGAATATTAAAAACTATTAGAGCACAATACCTGAATGACATACTAAGAGTCAAAACTACTGCATATCAGCATGTATATGAACTTGTAAGATGAATTTTGATTCAAAGGTTTTATATGTATATATATGGAGATTAAAATAAATGTACGTTAAGCAAAAAAAAAAAAAAAAAAAAAAAAAAAAAAAATCAGGTATTAGCTTCAGTCAATGTTGAATAACACTGTTTCTTTTCTTAATCCTGGTCGTCTCGGATACATCGTAAGTACAAGAATTCAGCAATAATCTCCTTGGGGGTTTATTTTTGTAACAAGTTTAGAATCTCTTTTGACCCGTTGAATACAGGTGCTTTATAAATTAAATCATTTGAATTAGTAAACATTTTTCTGCTATGTTGCAAATTGCGAAAAATTTATAAATTTAAAGAAACGTATATCACAAATGAAGACAAGTTCCCGGCAATTTTCATTCATAGGCAGTATTGTAACCATATTATTTTGTGTAGCCCCGTAAATGGGATCAATGCAAAAACCCTTAACGGGTTAAAAGTTTGTGACGCAGCACTTTATCTTATGCTCTAAGAATTTTAAATATGGAACTTAAAAATAATGATATCAAATTTTGAGTGACGCTATGCTATTAATTATAATCTCTCTATATATTATTTATTTCATCTTTTTATTTTTTTATAATCGCATGTGCAAAAATTATGTTCAATTTAAAAAAAATGTATAAAAGTTTATTCATTGATGCTTTAACATTTACACCTCTCATAAATTCCAAGTATGAGTTTTAAAAGATATGATATCAAAATTTTAGTGACGCTTTGATGTGGCTTTAAACGATTTGTTTTAAAATTAAATTTAAATTATTTTTGTTTTGGCTAAGATATATTCACACATCTAAATAATAGTTTTAATTTTCCAATATGCTTTAATTATGTCACTTTCACTGAATTTATCTAATGCATTTAAATGTATTTATTTGAATAAATTGATTTATCCTTTGTCCAATGCTATTAAAAATTTAAAATAAGATTTGCGTAAATAATTTTTTTGCCTCATAGTATCCATTTGAACAAATTTCCCTTAGTTTGGATACAATGACGCAAAAAAATTATTTACGCAAATCTTATTTTAAATTTTTAATAGCATTGGACAAAGGATAAATCAATTTATTCAAATAAATACATTTAAATGCATTAGATAAATTCAGTGAAAGTGACATAATTAAAGCATATTGGAAAATTAAAACTATTATTTAGATGTGTGAATATATCTTAGCCAAAACAAAAATAATTTAAATTTAATTTTAAAACAAATCGTTTAAAGCCACATCAAAGCGTCACTAAAATTTTGATATCATATCTTTTAAAACTCATACTTGGAATTTATGAGAGGTGTAAATGTTAAAGCATCAATGAATAAACTTTTATACATTTTTTTAAAATTGAACATAATTTTTGCACATGCGATTATAAAAAAATAAAAAGATGAAATAAATAATATATAGAGAGATTATAATTAATAGCATAGCGTCACTCAAAATTTGATATCATTATTTTTAAGTTCCATATTTAAAATTCTTAGAGCATAAGATAAAGTGCTGCGTCACAAACTTTTAACCCGTTAAGGGTTTTTGCATTGATATCATTACTTTTTTGAGGTTATTGAAAAAATAAATAAAACAATAAACACACACAAAAAAAAAATTAAAGACCAATACAAAGAATTCATAGTCAGGATTTCAATTCACCTTCAATCTCTCCCCCCTCCCTCCCCGCAAAAAAGGATTACCATACTTCAATTTTAAAGAGCATCGTGCAATGAGATTTTTATAAGAACTCTTTGGTAAGATATGGAAGTAATGTACAACATGCATGTTTAGAGGGTATTTCTGTTGGTTTGCTTCAGAGATATAAAAAGCTATGTTAAATTTTACTATATAAAAAAATTACTTTGTTAAGAAAAATAGCAAGAAATATTACTCTTTAAACCTTTATATATATATATATAACAATCATCGCTCACTTATAAAAGTAATTCCATACATTTACATTAAATCCAAAACTACAAATTTCTGCTTCTCCCTTTTCTCATTCCTAGTGCAAAAAAATTAAACATTCTTTAATTTTATATAAAATAATCTTTCACCATCCCTATTTAAAATTCTTTATTAACAATAATAATAAATCATATAAAATAATCCCCTGAGCTCCGAAGATTCCACTTCTGCTTTTGCACCCACCTCTCCAGCTTACCTAAATAATAAAATCTTTCAAAAATCAGTTTGAAAAAAAAAAAAAAAAAAAAAAAAAAAAAAAAAAAATCTGCAACATTTGTTGCTCACTAACATAAATAAATAGATAAGATCTAACTTCTCTAATGTACAGTCATGGAAAAAAAAAAAAAAAAAAAAAGTAAACGCCCCCTACTAACTCCTCAACAAATTACCGTAGAAGAATGTTACTGGTACCGAACGATTGGAAATAAAGTCTACTTTTAAATGATGTATATAAAATTTGCTTAAGGGGTTATCTACATATTAAAACGAACCATAACTTTGTATTTTTTCAATAGCAGTACACAATTTTTACAGCATAAATGAATTCTACACAATTTAATTAGCCTAAAAACAAATTTTTATGCAATTCGTACTATAAGTTCCCGAGAAATTAATTATTTTAAAACAAGCTTATTTTAAGGGCTGTATCCAAATTGAAGTTCGGCACTCGATTGTTAACCGAGAGAGCCTCCTTCTTGATCAAGGCACCTTAAGCGTCACTCAAACAGTCAATGAAGTTTGCTAAATTACAGGACAGCGCAAGACATTTCAAAATATCTAGTCACTTCTATCATAGACGGCCCCTTAAACCATAATTTTGCCGTTTTTTAAGCATAATTTGAAAACTATTTGGAAGAAAAATGTGAAATTTTGTATTTCCATAAAGCAGGACTTAATAAATCTAAATCCATCAAAAAAATTTTAGGTTACAATTCATAATTTTTTCGAATATTAATTTCATAATTCATATCATAAAATTATAAAAATTGCAAATTCAACGTATTTATGTTTGGGCATGTTAGTATTACTGCTACACAAAAAATTAGCACATTAGGAGCATAATTTCAGGAGATATGAATAAAAATATGAAAATATAATTTAACATTAGAAGCACTAAATTTTGAATGTTTATATTTCAAAAACTTATTATTCAAATTACTTGAAATTTGGTGCCTAGGCATAGTTTGAACCGAAGATTTGAAATATCTCGTTAAAATTGGGTATTGCCATTGAAAAAAAATGAAGTTTGGATTTTTTTTAATATGTAGATGGCACCCTAAGCAAATTTTATATACATCATTTAAAAATAGACTTTTATTTCCAATCGTTCGGTACCAATAACTTTTGTCTACGATAATAATTTGTTAAGGAGTTAGTAGAAGGTGTTTACTTTTTTTTTTCCCACGACTGTACATTTCACCTCTTCTCCCTCCCCCTACTCCCCAGCATTAAAAAAATTTAAATCTTTATTTTTATACAGAAAATTCTTCTATATAAATTATCCTCCTATTCCTCAAAATTACGACTTTCCCACTTCAGCCTAGAGATTTCAATCTTTAAAGCTTTTTAGAAAATCGAATCTGCAAAGTCTGTTGCTTAATAATAAAATATATAATCATGTACACTTTTAATTATTTTTCACACAATCAATTGATGTCATGATAATAGTTGTTCTGAGCGAATATTGTGTTGGCTGGGCTGTCGTACAGTTAGCTCAATTGGAAGAGTACTGGCAATTAAAGCCAAGTGTTATTAAAGTTCACTGTAATTCAAGATGTTTAACCCCTTCGCGACAAGAGCCCTTTGGTTAATTTTTAACCTTTTACTACAGGTTTTTAAAAACAGAAAATTTTCTGTAATTGAATCACAGAAATGCTCCCATTAAAGAAGGTAAACTTTACAATTAAAAATAAGTGGTGAGAATAATGAAGGATTCTGAACACCTTAAGTGGCCAAGTTCACCGGTCGCTCATTCCCAAGGGCTTAAAGATGCTTTTTTGCTATTATAACCTTTAGGATTTACAATATAAAAAAATCTTAATCACTTCTGAGGTAAATAAAGACAGTGGAAAAAATCAAGATGGCAATGTTTTGATTGGCAAATTCTAAGCTGAGTAATTTGTGCTACAGAATGAAAAAAATATAAAGTTGTAATAATGTCCTCTTACAGATACTAAATCTTTAAGGTTTTTGATGTGTGAACTACATATGAATACAGTAGAAGATCTTTATAATGCACACCTTGGTATGAGAAGTTGTGCGTATTATAGAATTTTGCATTATATAGATCATATTTCATACATCATTAAATTTACTTCGCATACATGCTTTAAATTACATTCCTTGGAACCAGAAAATGTGCAAATTATGAAATTTTACATAATAGGTATAGATCACACATTATTAAATTACCTTAAAGATATTACCTTGAAATATAACATCCAAATATGACTGGGCAAAATCATTATAAACAGTGGTAAACACTAAATGTATGGCTGGTCAATTTATTCTTTTTCACTATTTTTAATAATGAAATCTTTGCCTTATTTTTAGCAGAATTTTCTTCCATTAAATAAGGCAAAAATTTATAAAAAAAAAAAAAAAAAAAAAAAAAAAAACTTTTGGAAAGCATGCATTTTAGTGCTGCAAGAAAAACCTGTCATGAGCTGCTCTGATTATAACACTCATTTACAAAAAAATTTAATATAATAACAATGTTTTCATTACTCCAAAATAATGTGTTAAAGGCGATAATGTATCATATTTAGTGTTCCAAGAAATAGCAATATTTGTAAAATACATGTGCTTCTTAACTGAAAAATTTATTGTTTATATCTGAGAAATACATTACATCTTCTGCATTAAAATTTTTTAGTGGCAGGCTTTTGTGATTGAACAAGGACTGCTTGCAGAGTGCTTTTAAGGATTTTACAATATAAAATTATGGCTCTTGAACTACTATTAATCAAATACAGTAATAGGGATAAAAAAAAAAAAATCATTAAATAGTTTATTTTAAAAAATTACTTGTATTTTCATCAGATATACTGATTATTACTACCATATGTTATGTGTAACATATTTATTAGAAAAGTTACAACTATTTTCATGAAGTTTTGGATTCCCCCACCCCCCTGACATACTGTCAAATTTCGCGAGGTTTTTTTTTCTTGTGATGTTCCTCCCCGACCGAGAATGGAGCGGGTTTTTTTACAATCAACTGATTAATTTTGTTTTTCTTTCATTGCTACTTTTTTATGTTAGTGTGGTGATCTTTCAAATGCTATTGCACAACGAGGCGATAAACGCGCTATTCTGTAAGTGGCACGGCAACCCTCCAGTATACAAGTGGAATTGATAAAAAGAGTTTTTGTAGTCGGAATATGCGGAATGTTACAGAATAGTGACTGGTTTAATGAAAGCAGAATAAAAACTTAATATTTAATTTAAGATGCGAGTCAGATTAATATATTAATTGAAATGGTTACTGAGTAATCACTTTATTAGTTTATACAAAGTCTAATTATCATGACAGCTACAATGCAGCTGCTAATGAAATTTTGTGAAACCAATCTTTTCTAAATAGTAACATGTTCTGAATTGTTCTTATTTACAATTATACTTCATTACCACAAATACCATATAAGGGAGCTGGCTACTTTTATATTTTTTAAAAGTAAATTATTTAAAGCTTTCTTTTAAGCATATTAACTTTAAAATTAAATAAAAACAAGTATCTTACTTTTGCAAAAAAGCTGTTTTATCTTATTTATCTATAAACTTTAATTACTAAATAAGGAAAAGTATCATGATGAAAATTTTTACTTTTAGGAGCTCAAAACAACCAGTCAGGATAAAATGGTTCATTTTGAGCTAATCGTGATAATTTAAGTATATAAAGTAGAATTTACTATCAGTCAAAAATATGTCCAAGACTGAAATCAGTCCTGAGACTGAAGGTCTTGCACCCATGGCTGTAATCAATTAGCCTAAAAGAAATGCTTCAGGTGTTTTTTTTTTCTGTTTTTCTTTTGTTACAGAGATAAACGGCAATAAGAATTCCCCCCCCCCCCCCCTTTAGGTTAAATTTTATAAAAATAAAATACTACGATGCTTTAATTTTTGAAGCTGAAAAGAGTTGTATAAAAAAAAAATAATAAACGAAAGATGTCATTTTAAGTCAATTTTCGTTTATAATATTATTAGAAACGATTCGCAAATGAATCATTTTATAAACGGGATTGGAAATCTTAATTTTGATTTCGTCATGCCTTTTATTTAAATTGTGCGTTCTTTAAAATTGAAAGATTTTGTTTAATTTCTTTAAAAGAAAACTCAAAATTAAATTAGTAATCTATCTGTATTACACTTACATATCACAAGAAATACCTATGCCACACACGAACGTTATTTTGTAAGGAAAACAGTTATAAGTATTGTTGAAAATAAAAACAATTCAGAACATTATACTAATTAGAAAGGATCGGTTGCAAAGAATGCTGTCTGGATAATTAGAAATTGTACTCACTTTCTCCCCTTGGAATACCATTTCAAGATCTTTGATATTTCTTATTTCTTCAGTCAACTTCGCGTATCGCGTAGTGATACATGGCGAAGTCTTATGGCGAACGCGATGAATTTTCATTTCGATACGAGAATTTTCGATAAATATCGAATTTCGATACGAGAATTTTTTTAAAAATGTGAAATATTTTCTCCTTAAAAAATGTTTACTTACTATGAATAACAATGAAATAAAATACCTATAATTACAAAATACTGCTCCATTTTAAAAAATCAGTCTAAGTATTTTAAAGCACATAATAAACTGTTTTCGTAGTTTAAAAAAAGATTTATTGCCAATATTCAGATTTTTAACTGTGACCTAAACCGCGCAAAACCGATGTGCAACGTTCTGTCTGCTAGCCCATAGAATAACATGTAATCCGCGATCCTAAGAAGTCCATTTTTTCATGCGGATTATATAAAAATTAAGAGTTTTCCTAGATACTAGGTTAGTCTTATCCACTTCGTCAAAAACAGATTCATTTTATATATTAATGTTTTTAAAAAAATCTAGACCGTTTCGGAGAAAAAAAAAAAGACAAACTTACACCATCGAAATTGCTTTCAAAATGGGTTTACAGATCTGAAAATATACTGCACGTAGAATTGTAAAAAATTCAGAATAGGATTAGACTGCAGATATAAGACTGTTTTTAAAAAATCAGAACAATAGGACCTATATTTGATGAGTTATTAACAGGCGGCTTTTCGCATTTTCTTTGATGTCGAGTTAGCTGTATATATGAGTTCCGCCATCTACGAATTCTACGATACGATTTAGGCTTAAGGCTGCATCACTCGGAATACTACCGTCTTCCATGATAAATTAAATGCTATGTATACCATATTATGCAGTGCCTTGTAGCGCACCTCAGTGATGTATATCAATTTCAATATTATTTAGTGTAATATTATTAAATTTCATTGCAAACAATTTTTCCTATAAGGGGACAAAAGGTCTCCAAATCCAAAATCAACAAAATCGCTCAAATTCTCGAAAAAAAAAAAAATCAAGCTCCATGTAAACTTTCATCTCCAATTCGAATTCTTGCAATAGGATGATTTTTTAGCATTTCATTTACATTTTTATAATTAATTAAAGGGCCCTCGTGATCAACTGATCTTTGTTTACAAATGTTTGCAACTGCAATTCTTCATAATTTTTGCTGTGAATGCTTTGAAATTTTCTGTAGCTATTTGTCATTTTATATTTCATAAAACGGTGCATGGTTTTTAAACAATTAATATAATTGCAAAAGTTAAAGGTATCTAATTGCAGCAATATGATGAGAAAATACGAAAAATTTCATAAAATTTAGAAACAAAAAATTTCTACCTTTATATTCAAATATATAAAATTCGATGCACAGTTTCATTTGTATACATAAAAACAAACTTCCGTTAAAAATATTGATGAATTTAGTTGATATGGAATGCGCATGGAACTTTTCGAAAAGTTCTTATCGCTATGAATTTTTTGTCGTCAAAGAACGATTTTTTGTGTTCTTTATGTTTCTCAAAACATAAATTTAAATTGTATAAACCATTAATTTGATAAAATTACTCAGTAAGCTTATTGAAGTTAAGGTTATATTTGAATTCAATCGATTAACAGGTATATTTTAATGTTTACGCTTGTTCTAAATCTTAAAAATCTTTTTCTCAGTTTGAAAATTCTGCCGGTATCTATTATTTCAAAATACTCCATGCGCATAATTTTTCATCTGAATGCGTTGGGATTTTCTATAGCTGTTTGTCATTATATATATCATAAAACAGTGCATGGTTTTTTAAACTAAATATACAGTCGACACCGGGTGTGACGTACTTTCAGGGGTCCAGAAAATATGCTATGTTAAAACCGAAGTATGCGTTAAGCAATAACCTATAAAATGCAGTGCATAATTTTTTAAAACAAGTGGGTAAGTGTGATCAAAGATCGCACAGAGGGTTTCGTTTAATATTCCTTTCAAAACACTTTATCCTTTTGAAAAATTTGTTAGCTCCACATTTCGCAACCAGGGTTGCACTCTGTTCTAAATAAACCTCTATCCGAACGAAACTACGTTTTACATACTATCCGTAGATATATTAGTCAAGGGGATTGGGCCCATAGCACCCGAGATAAGTAGGCGCCCCTAGCGGTAAAAAGTGGAATTAAAATAGGTAAGGCTATGGTGCATAATATGAAAGAATGTTCAAAGTGGTGTCGGCAAAAGTTGGAAAAGTGCTCCCCGGGTGAAAAGGACGGAGGTCAGAAAAATTGCTTAAAATACACAAGTTAGAGTCCGGAGGAGTAAATAATATAAGACTGTTTGAAAAGTTTATGATTTGTCGTGCGGTTTGAGGTATTCAGCTATACGTATGCAAAAATTCATGTCTCCAACTTAATTAGGGGCTCTCTTAGAAAGAATTGCTTAAAATACATATGTGGTAGCTCAAAGGGTTAAACGTAAGACTTTTTCAAGATTTTATGATTTGTCGCCTGGCCTCAGGTCTTCTTCTATAAGTATGCAAAATTTCGAATCTCCAATTTAATAAGGGGTTCAGTTAGAAACAATTGCTTAAAATACGCATGTGGGAGCCCAAGGGGCTAAATGTACGACTTTTTCAAAATTTTATGATTTGTCGCATGATGGTGTTCAGCTATAAGTATGTAAAATTTCACGCCTCCAACCTAATTAGGGGCTCACATAGAAAGGATTCTTTAAAATACACATCGACGAATGATAACGGATGATATCATAAGGGGGGAGGGGGTCCAAAATTAGCAAAATGTTGATACCGTTATATATGCATAGCCCCTAACATATATCAATTATATGGAAATGCTAATATATTGCGTGAGTTAGTATTGGTATACATTCAAAAAAAGTTTACAAAATGACATGGCAAATCAGGCATACAACAAGGATTAAAAAATTAGATAGGAACATAGAGTAGCAAACCACTTATTTAGTCACCAATATCCTGTTTCATCCGATCACCAATATTGTGTTTCATCCTAACACAATTTGGGTTGACGGTCACAACTTTCAGAAAGCTGAAGTATATCATAATAAAACATTTAACAGAAATTCTCACCTTTGTTTTAAATGTGATAACACCAAACAAAAATAGTAGAAGTTTGCATTTTACGCGCCAGCAGTATGCACTTGACGTCCCATATTTTGGACTGTGATTATCAATTTATACGGTATCATCGATTGCTTGAGAAACATGTTTTTCCAGATCTTTTCGTGCTGTTATCACATTTTACACAAAAAAGTGCATATTGTTGCATTTTCATTACAATGTTTTTATTTTTCTCGAAATTATTACTGTCAACCTGGGTTTAGTTAGGATGAAACAACCTGTATTAGTTAGGATGAAACAACCTACTAAATTAATGGTTTGCGACCTTATGTTCCTTATGTGATTTTGTATCCTTGTTGTATGCCTGATTTGCCATGTCATTTTGTAAACTTTTTTTGAATCGCCCTGTATAGTTGGTTAAATAAATAAGAGCATTCTTTTTAAGGATCTATAATGTGTTACACTGTAAAAAAAAAATCTGTAAAGTTACTAAAAGTTTTCTAGGAAAGTGGTATCCCTAGAACTTTTTATGTAACGGTAACAACAAAAATTCCTGCAACAACGTCTGTTACAGGAATTTTTCTTGTTGCCGTTACGTAAAAAGTTCTAGGAATCCCAGTTTCCAAGAAAAATTTAGTAACTTTACAGATTTTTTTTTTTTTTTTTTTTTTTTTTTTTTACAGTGTAAGAGCAATATGCATACACTAGAGATGAGTTCGGTCTCTTTTTCCGGAGCCCATGCCTGTTCCAGCCCGACGATCAAATCAGAGCCCGCCTGAAATCGAAAATTTTGTGTCATCAAAGCTCTAAGCCCGCCCGAGCCCGATATGCAATCTCTCTATTCTAAAAAAAAAAAAAAAAAAAAAAAAAAAAAAAAAGTAACTAATGCTGTCACCGCCGTAGTAAATAATTTTTTGTGACCGGGAGTAAATGGAATAATTATTTAAAATGATATTTAATGTTAAAGTTGGTCAAAATTATTCCATTAAAAAGTTTTATAGGCGCAAAAACTATACATAGGAATTTAATCATTTTTTCTAAGGGTATACATGAAAAGATCCTATTTCAGAGCAGATTTCATTTATTTTTTTAATTTGACTAATTTTTTGAGCGTTTAGTTCCATTTTAAATTCAAGCTTTCAGCATTTCGAGATATATTTTTTACATATTTTAGAAAAGGTTATTATTTTACATTGTTTTCAATTGAAAAAACAGCGCTCAAAAATAATATTTTCCTTCAAGTTAAAAATTTATATACACGTGACTATTATAAACAGAAAAAAATCAAATTAGAATTAAATGATTACGTATTAAAAGCAAGAAAGTATTGAAAATTACGTCATAAGAACTATATTTGCAAGTGAATTTTAAAAGAAAAAGAAAATTTTAAAATAATAAATGCATCATTATGTCGTAATGGAGGAAATTGTGTTATATTTAAAATATCCATGTTATATTTAAAATATCCAACAGTTTAAATTAAAAAAAAATATATTTACACGACACATTTATAACATATTTTGAGATGATCTTTTTAATTATTGTTGTGAATTCTAAGATAGCGCAAATAATATTTCCTTTCTAACAACAAAAACATTTTCACGTGAATATTAAAAAGAGAAAGAAAACTTTGGTGAAAATTACGTCAGATTTAAAACGATACATTTAAAATGTCTTATTTAAAACAACTTTCTTATAGCGTTGTTAAAAAAAAAAATACCTCGAGATAAATCCCTGTTACTTAATTCATTATTTTCAAATGTTTAATTGATCTTATTTAATCAAAGACGAAAACAGCCATTGCATCTCTTAACAGCAGCTGATTCGGTCTTAAAATTCTTCAATCAAAATGAAATTAATGGAAACTCGTTTACAGGGAGATCGCCACTGGTTTTTAAATTATAGTTCAATTTTCCGTAATCTTTTAAAGCCGATCAAATTAGCGTGTTTTTATATTCTACGGTATCTGAACGGGGGTTGGCGAGCATACCTCGTAGGGCCCGCTAGTATAAAAAAATATTGCATATTATTTAAAATTCTTTCAAAAGTAATATCTAATTTTTAAGCAATTTCTTAGACAGAAATAACTCATAATCATTAGCACATAACGAATTTTGTGGAAATTTACATTCATTCTTATCAAAAGGTTGACAGCAAATAAAAGAATATACTTTAAACTTAAAAGGATTCCCCTATTTTTCCTCCCTCAACAAGTAAATCTGATGGATACATAAACGAAGTGCATTTTATGGATTAATGCAAGAAATTTGCAGAAATTACTATTTATATGCTGAAGAATCGAACAAAATTTTGCTATTTACTATAAAAGTTGTAAATCTTAAACTATAATCGATTATTTTCTCATAACAATGATGTTCGTGAATGAATTCGTGATTGTCATATCCCTGAAAATCAGTTTATTTGGCCTCATTATGTAAAAGATCCGATGCAAGGATTAATTTCTAACCAAAACAAGAAAGAAAAAATCATGCGTCAAGCATAGATTATGCAACACTTTCCAACACATTCAGAATAATGTAACAAAATTGCACCGTTTAAAAAATTAAAATATTACGTCTAATTCAACCCTATGGAAACGCATAACACATTTCAAAACCCAATTTCAGCTGTCCCTATCTGCAATCCGAAAATTATCCGAATTGTTTCAGCAGCCCTGTATAGGATACATAGATTTGTATCTATTAACTATATGCATGCCAAAATTTAGTTTACTTAGGGTATACATATTCTTCAGTTGAAAATTTCCCTTCAGCAATTTCCTCCAATAAGGAGAATGGTACGTGAATACCTTTGTGCAGCCCTGTATATGAGGTATAGAATTTATATATGACGAGTAAGATACAAATTTTAATTAAATTTAAAAGCGCATAATGCATTTTAAACCGCACACTCCAGCAATTATTACTCAAAGACAGTACTATAACCGATTTCTGGTGTGTGTCCCTATAAATGAATAAAACATGCCATGAATGTCCTCTTCTAACGTGATCGTAGTGAAATTCAGTGATTTATATCAGTTTCAATACATTTGAAATAGCGTCATGTCATTAAAATACTCTGCAAGCGATTTCCCCCTATACCATAATGTAATGCAATACTTTTGATTTCCCTTGTCATTGAGCTATTAATCCTACATACTTCATATACAATTCCAAACATGCTTTGATGCCCCCAAATAACCTTTATCAATTTCATGAAAATCCAAGTATATTTACGGGAGTTAGAGCGTGGCCAGACAAACCGAATGCATAAATACTTTTCAACTTTGTTGGGAAGTGTTAAAAAGTATCGGAGCTCTAATATTCCGAAGTAATATAAACTGTAGTGTATCCCCCCCTCCCCCCCCCCCAGGTCGCCTCCATCCAGATATTTATATTTCATACAATTTTTATTTGCAAAATTTAAAACAATTTCGCCTTCAGCAAAAGAAAGTATTTGCTATATTTTAAGTACAGTCGTGGAAAAAAAAAAGTAAACACCCCTACTAACTCCTCAACAAATTATCGTAAACGAAAGTTACTGGTACCGAACGGTTGGAAATAAAGTCTACTTTTAAATGACGTATATAAAATTTGCTTAGGGGGCCATTTACATATTAAAACGAATCCAAACTTCAATTTTTTCAATAGCAATACCCAATTTTAACGAGATATTTCAAAACTTTGGTTCAAACTATGCCTAGAAACCAAATTTCAAGTCATTTGAATGATAAGTTTTTGAATTATAAACATTTAAAATTTAGTGCTTCTAATGTTAAATCACATTTTCATATTTTTATTTATAACTTCTGAAATTATGATCCTAATGTCCTAATTTTTTGTGTAGCATTAATACTAATATACCCAAACATAAATACGTTGAATTTGCAATTTTTATAATTTTCTGATATGAATTATGAAATTAATATTAAAAAAAATTATGAATTGCAACCTACATCTTTTTTTGATGGATTCAGATTTAGTAAGTCTTGCTTTATGGAAATCCAAAATTTCACATTTTTCTTCCAAGTAGTTTTCAAATTATGCTTAAAAAACGGCAAAATAATGGTTTAAGGGGCCGTCTGTGATAGAAGTGATTAAATATTTTGAAATTTATTATGCTATCCAGTAATCTAACAGGCTTAAATGACTGCTTAAGGTGCCTTGATCAAGAAGGGAGCTCTTTCGGTTAACAGTCGAGTACTGAACTTCAATTTGGATACAGCCCTTAAAATACGCTCGTTTTAAAATAATTAATTTCTCGGAAACTTATGGTACGAATTGCATAAAAATTTGTTTTTAGACTAATTGAAGGGTGTAGAGTTCATTTATGCTGTCGGAATTGTGTACTGCTATCGAAAAAAAAAACAAAGTTATGGATCGTTTTAATAAGTAGATGGCCCCCTAAGCAAATTTTATATACATCATTTAAAAGTAGACTTTATTTCCAATCGTTCGGTACCAGTAACTTTCTTCTGCGATAACTTGTTGAGGAGTTAGTAGGGGTGTTTATTTTCTTTTCCACGGCTGTACATCTAGATGCATTTATATACAGGGTGTTCCAAAATTCGACCGGCAAATTAAGAGGGGTGATACAAAGTATCAAGAGGATGAAAAATTACGTATAACGTGGCATCGCAAACCACGCGTTAGTCACAAATACAGGGTGTTTAATCCTAACTAAACTTGCGTTGACGGTAATAATTTTGAGAAAAATTAAAACATTACAATGAAAATGCAATGATATATACCTTATTTTCTGTGAAATGTTATAACATCTCGAAAAAGTTCTGGAAAAACAGGATGCTCTGCTCAAGCAATCGATGATACCGTATATGAACTGGCAATCGCAGTCCAAAATATGGAGCTTCAAGTGGACAATGCTGTCGCGCATAATGGAAACTTCGACCACTTTTTTCGATATTATCACATTTACAACAAAGGTGAAAATTAACGAAAAAATTCAAAGATTGAATTAGTTTATCTTCAAAACCTTTTTGTGTATAAACATAAAATTTTGACCATTTATATGCTACCATTAGAAATTTATTAGGCATATCACACACTGAACAGATAAGCATACAAAACCGTGCGACACACCACAAATTGTAGCGTTCAAACCGGTTTCTCCTTTGTTATCAGGGTGAAATGTCTCTCGACTTACGCTTTTATGTCGCTTGCCTGTTCAGTGTGTGATATGCCTTAGACTTTTACAGAATTTGTGTATTGTTGAAATCAAATTAGCTCTTTTTTTACTCCATAAGTCATTGCGCGCATGATATCTTGAGAAAGTATGTATGGATTGTCATGAAATTTGGTATAGATCAGAATTATTCCTTAACTAAATTTAAAAAAAAAAAAAAAAAAAAAAAAAAAAAAAAAAAATCAAAATTTTACATTTTTAATGGATAAAAAATAGTCATAACTAAAAATATTACCATTGTAAATACTTAAAAGTAGATCATTTTAAACACACATATTTTTTTAGTATCGTTACCAACTTTCACGACACTCCATACATACTTTCTCAAGATATCATGCGCGCAATGACTTATGGAGAAAAAAAAAGCGTTATTTTGATTTCAACAATACAGAAATGCTATAAAAGTCTGATAAATTTCTAATGGTAGCATATAACAAAGCATAATCTGTTTAATCAATAACCAAAATTTCATGTTTATACATAAAAAGGTTTTGAACATACACTAATTCAAACTTTGAATTTTTTCGTTAATTTTCCTTGCGTTTAAAAGGTACAAGACCCCTTTAAAGTTTTATTATAGCATATTTCAGTTTTCTGAAAGTTATTGCCATCAGTACAAATTGAATTAGGGCAGATCACTCTGTATTTTTGATTAAATATGTTATTTGCGACTCCATGTTCTACAGTAATTTTTCATCCTCTTCATGCGTTCTTTCACCCCTCTTAATTTGTCGGTCGAATTTTGGAACAACCTGTATATCATAAAACCTAATGAATGAACAGAACAAAAACAATAAAATCAGGAATGAGGAATTTGTACAAAATCCTATTCGCTTAGGATTTCTTTGCATCATCTAGCAAAACACAACACAAAGCACTGTTCCGGGGGGCTCTTATGAAGATGCTGAAAGCCGGTTTATTACGGACTAGGTTGAAGTTCAATTTTTGAAAATGACGATTTATGGGTCATTTTCAAAAGCTGTCCATGTTTTGGAATAACAAAATCAAATTTTTAGAAATATTCAGAAAGTTTTAATTTTTTCTAAATAATTACCTTGCCTCATAACCATTAATATACAAGCATCAGCAGAGACCAAAATTACTAATTTAACAATTTAAAACTAATTTTTAAATTTTAATGAACTTGGTTAATGAGATAAGTGAGCACGGTAATAACAAATTAAGCAAAATACTTTTATTTTTCTCCAAACATAAAATATTTTCTAATTCTTATATAATAAAAGCAGATTAATATATAAAAGTTCATTTAATTATCAATTAGAAGTGGGTACGGTAATGACGTACAAAAACATACTCACCAAAACATTCAAAGTCTTTGCTTGTTTTATTGAAACTATAAAACTATTTACCCTATTCACCTAAACCTGATAACAAGTTGACTTTTAAGGAGTATTTTTGCCTTGATAGAAAAGCATGTGCTGCCCTCTAAAAAAAATTCCTGATGAACTTTTTGCCAGAAGCATGGCAATGACACCCTTTCTTGGGACACGGTTTAAAATAATTATTAAGAATTATAGATAAGATTAATTAATGAAAATAAATATTTTTAATGAGTAGCATCTTAATAAATAAAAATGTATTAAAAATATATATAACCATCTGTTTTAAATAGAACTTAGTCAAATCTTTACCTAATAAATTGCTTGTTGGAACAACTTATACAGTAATGACATTTTGACTGCAAAAGAATATATTTCTTATTTTAATTTTTTTTATAAATAATAATATATTTGTAAATTATCATTAAAAAAAGTGTTAGTTAAAATGCAATAATTAAAATTATGATATTTAACTATTTTTCTGTGCAAATGTGAAAGGACAGTAAAACACGACACTTTTTGAAAATCACCCTTATAGATAGATATGACTATGAGAAGTGATCGTAAACATAGTTTCGGTAGTACTATATAAGTCAGATAGGATACGTTTCCTGAGAGAATCTACTAAGCAATAATTCGGCAAAATTCCATGGAAAAATACTTTATTTGGGCTAAGATGTAAAATTAGTGGTGCCTCCCCCCATTACTCAGCAATTTTTAAGCTGTTAACAGTACGAAGATCAGAGAGCAAGTCCCTTTCAATCTGCGTAATTTAATAACGCCAAGCATACGTCTGTGTTTTGCCAATACGCCAACTATCAAATATTCGTTAATAGGCTGGTTAATATTGAAATTTGAACGAGATCACGCCAAGTACAGAAACCACATTTGGCAATTAATCAAAATATTGAAATAAAAAAAGCAAACCTATCATTGCTTACAGAACTATAACGGCAAGGATAATTAATGACCAATATTTATTTGCATGCAAATGTGAAAATGCAATTTATGAGTCTTTTAATGATTATCCGAGGCACCAGAATGCTTAAATTAAATTTACGACTTTTAGATTACCTAAACAGATTTGTAAAAAGCAGCGTTTTTCTAATAACATATCAATAAAGAATATTTATGCGGGGAAAGGAATGGTGCTTACATTAGAAATAAACAAGTAATATAAAAATTTTGTTTTTAAAGTCAATTCCTACTTAGGTCATCAAAGAAAAATTTTACATAACCCCTTTAGCTAATATTAGTTTTTGTTGCATTAAAATATCTCAATTTGTTGATTTTCTATAAGCAAGTAGGTTTACAGTGTAAGTCTATGGGAATTTGGCGAAATATTACAGATATCGCCAAGTTGGCGTCACTTTTGGCGGCTTATTTTGGTCGCCAAATTTGGCGATATATCGCCAAGTTGGCGACGAACTAGGCGGTATTTGGCGACAGGACAAGGTCCCCCTATGGTAATCCCCCTTATAGATATGAAGATGCATTAAATGCTGTTCAATAACCAATGGCCGCCATTTTATCTCCCTTATAAAACTAAAATTAATTAATTAAAATTTAATTAATGAATTAATATTTGAAAAATCTGTATTAGCATCAATTGTCATCCAGTACCAGTTTAAACAAATTTATTTCAACTTGATAGAATGAATAATAAGTATTTTATAACGCTTGAAAATTTGAACAAGATATATAAATATAGGGAGAGTACGAACTAATAGTAGGAATTGAAAAAGAAATCATTTTTCTGAATGATAGCTTTTAACAGAAGAAAGTAAAGGCGTTTCCCTGATAAAATGCCAACAAAAGAATATTTATGTCAGTATAACGATTGCGATAAATTAGACATAACTTAGAAATAAAGAGAAATTACATTTGAATGCTCGCGTTAACAGCAGAAAGCAAAATAAATGTAGAAAAAGGACTAATTTTGAATGAAAATTTAACACAAATATTAATTTTGAATAAAAAATGCACACAAATATATGGCCTCGCCATAGCTCTAGAGCGCAGCATTTATGGGCTCTTGTGAATTCCGATCAATATTTAAATATTCACTAAAATCAAAGAAGTACCAGGACAGAGCTCCAGTGAGCTCCGGCCCATTGGCGCACTCTATTTACAAATGAAAGTGACTTTGTAAAAATGCAAAGCAGAACCTCAGCATAAGCAGTGTTAATGATGAAAAATAGATATAGAATCCCTAACGTTATTTTCATATGAACAACGATTATGACTTGTACGCAACATAAGACAAAAAATTTGTAAACCTCAAGCGAATGCTGCTTAACAAAAAACAGGAAAAAAATATTCTTTTCGCGTTAGATATAAAATAAAATATATAAAATAAACGATCCAATAATAATAATAATAAAACTATTGTGATAAACGGAAATCGAACTAAAAGCAAATTCATTGTTCGCGCCTCTTCCAATTGGCGCTATATCAACGTCGCCGTCAATGCCAGACACAAATCTGCAAATATCACTTTTATTAAAAAATAGCATCCTAATACAGGAGTAGAAAAACGTGATTTTTGTTTTCCCTTCATTCTGATCAAAATAGCATTAAAATGTCGTGAAATAGAATAAGTAATTTTTTAGGTGACAAAACATGCTTTTTAATTTTTTTTCTTTCATACGTGAATAAATAAAATTTTCTATCTATATAATAAAAGCCTAAGTCATGTGACTATCATCAACAGTTCCGGGCTGACCACTCTGCTTTTCATATGTCAAGTGGCCATTTTGGTACTTGGCGCAGGTGATTAATTGTCAAATATTGTTCCATTGCCATCATTTCATCTATCTTATAATAGTTCAAGTCATGTGACTGTCATAAATAATTACGCTTTTCATATGCGCAGCCATTTTCAATCAAAATTATTGTTTCGAATAAAGCTAACATAAATGTTGCCATGATCACAAAGAATTCTTGATACTTTTATGTTAGCCTGGTAAAAATCTCGCCAATAGCATTTGATAACGCGCCATTTTTTATTTCTCGCATGGTAAAGTAAAGCACTACTTTGATGTTTAAATTAAATGTCATGGTTTATGGTATTCTTTTTTTTTCTTTCATTTTTTTTAAAGAAATAAGTAAAAGTCATGAATTTTAAATGTTTCAGTTTTAAATTAAAGTTGTGTATTTTAAATAAAATGAGTGAAAGGATTATATTTTAAATGAAATTAATAAAATACGAAAAAATGCGACAAGAACACCGTTTGGCGATTTGTCCCCTGCGTCCGGCTAACATAAATATACCGAGTTTTTGGTTTCTCTATCAGAATCTTCCAATTTCGCGAAAGATTGAACAAGTAAATTAAAAGGTGAATAAAAGTACCACGATACAATGCTTAGCATTACATTTAAGGGAGACTAAACTGGTCGCCAAGGAAGGCTAGTTTCAAAATTAATGAGGCCGGTCTGGGTCGAGCCTGAAGACTGATATAAAAATCGAGCCGGTCTCGTGTACAATCCTTCGAATTTCCAAGGAATCTGGGGCTACTTTTTTTATTAGAAAATTTCCAATTAATATTTAAATAGCAAAATTCAAAGTCATTGTCATAAATCGTAGATTTTGTAATAGTTTTCTCATTAAATAATGCATAAAAATTTGTGGTACAAGTGTATGCGCCCCGCCCATATTTTTTTCTTATTCCAGATACAAGCGAGGAAATTAAAGAAAAAAATCGGCTACACAAAATTTCTGACCAGGAAAATATTGAAGAGATTACAGCTGAAGGAATTGAGAAATCTGATGATTTTGGCAACACGTCTGAGGCGAATAATTACGAAAGCGAAAGAAAAAAACAAAAGACAAATCCTAAAAATGATGAAGGCTCTTTTATAACTCAACAAACAAATGATGAAAGTACACCAGGACCCTCGCAAGAAACAAGCATTGAAGAAAATAATCGACCCCATTCTCAAGATGTGAGTTATTCAAAATATTAAGTTTTAACAATATTTAAATTTTTTTATAAAAAAAAAAATTCCTAGTCAGAAAATTCCTGGACACATTTTAAAATTCAATATAAAATCAAGTAATTGTCGTACAGGAGTACGGTTTGGACTAAAATGCTTCTCAAGATGAAAAGTTTTCTTCGAGCGAGTAAAAATAATTAGTTCCAAATTTCTATCATAGATGATTTCGATCATAGATGGCGTCACTTCTACGGTTGTTTTCTTTCAAACATGCGTTTTTTTTTTCTGATTATTAGATTAATTTTGACGCCGTGTCACAGAAATGAAGACTTACAGCGCTGACATTCCTCATTTCTGTGTCGAGGCGTCAAAATTCATCGGAAAAAAAAAAACCCGCATGTTTGATAACAAACATACGGACAAGTGGCGCCATCTATGATTGAAGTTTGGAAAAAATTATTTTCATTCGCTTGAAGATAATTTTTCATCCTGAGAAGAATTTTACTCCAAACCGCACTCCTCTACGACAATTACTTGATTTTATATTGAATTTTAAAATGTGTCCAGGAATTTTCGGACACCCTGTATTTCTAATGATCCTTTACATAGGCGTTACAAAAAGAACAGATTTCAAGAATTTATTTTATGCAAAATGTTTAACACACATACACAATCTGCACATCATTAGAAATAAATAAACCCATTGTTTGGTCTATAGTCTGATAGGTTGCATTAAGGGGCATTTGCTTTATTTCGTTTGAAAAAAAATCGATTTTTTTTTTCTATTTCCTAGATTCTGTAAATTATCCCTGTAAAACGATTTGGTCAAATTCGAAGTCCTTTATTTAGTCGTTTAGTGCAACGCTTAACCATACACTTAACCCTTTGAGTGCGGAGGAGCGCGATAGCGCTCCTCTTATTACATACCAAAATTGCGGGAAGCGCCATAGCGCTCCCCTTATTATGTGTCAAAACTGGAAGCGCGATAGCGCTCCCCTTGTTTTATGCTAAAATTTCTGAGAGAGTGATAGCGCTCCTATTTGTTGTCTCAGTTTGGTGTGCATTTAAGCTGGTTGCACTAGCGAAGCGTACGATTTCTGTATATATCGTTGGCTTATAAGTAATTTATTTTATATATATATATACGCAAACACATTCGCACTTTTGGCATACATCCACAAGGATTTTTTTCCTCACTCAAACGGTTAAAAAAAATTTTGGAGCTCTATAAACGCATTTTACACAAAATGACTTTTATCAAACTGGCGGGATCAGAAAGCAAAAACTATTAAATCGATCGTGCTTTTTTTTTTTTTTTTTTTTTTTTGATAAAGATAATGCTTTATTAAAGATAGTGCACTTATTAGAGCTTGAACCACTTTCAGCCATTTTTATAAAAAGTAAACATTTTTAGAAGTACGCCAAAGTGCGAACAAATGGGTAACTGTGATCACAGATCGCACAGAGGATTTCGTTTATTCGATTATTCGATTTCGCCTTTCAAAACACTTTAACCTTTTGTAAAATCTGCTAGTTCCACGATTTCGCAACCAGGGGACGCACTCTATTCTAAACAAACCTCTATCTGAACGAAACTCCGTTTTACAAACTATCAGTAGATATATTAGTCGAAGGGATCGGGCTCATAGCACCCGAAATAGGTAGGCACCCCTGTCGGTAAACATTGGAACTAAAATATGTACCACTATGGTGCATAATATGAAAGAGTGGTCAAAGGAGTATCGGCAAAAGTTTAAAAAGTGCACCCCGGGTGAAAAGGGTGGAGGCTAGAAAAATTGCTAAAAATACAGAAATTAGAGGCCGGAAGGGTAAATATTATAAGACTTGTCGGAGTTTCCACAACTTTGAAGAAATTCCGTGCTATTTATATGCTGCCACCGCCGATATGATTACGTGATATCGGTCACGCACTGAGAGGATTGTTTAAATGAAAACCAACGCTTTCAATTAACTAAATTAACAGTTTATTTACCCACTATTTACACAATACAAAACACTATTTACATTTAAAACTCGGATGTAGGTGATCCGGTTCAACATTAAATTAAATACAGTAAAGCTGGCTGTGTACTGTTAAAACTACGTTATATCACTCTCAATCTATACGCGTTAAATTAGCTTTTCCGGAGATCAATCTCAATCTCCCAACACATGAGCACTAAGCCTAAGCTCTGCGAGTCTCACTCAACCCTACGCTCTATCTAAGAGCTATTCACAGGAACTCACCTTGCACTTCGCGCTGTAGGCTCCAACTGCCACGCTCCGTGCCAAGAAAACGACTGCTTTCCGCACCCTCTCCTTTTACTCAACGTAACCCCCCCCCCCCCAGGGTTTCTACCAGGCTCGCATTCCAAGCTCTTTTCCTCGTTCGTGGAATGCCTTTGTCTCCCCATCTTCAACAGACATCTCAAAAGGTCGTGCACACCCCTCTCCAACCATCTTTTCCCCCTTCATTCCATCGGTACATTTTCGCCGGCTCAATCCAGTTTCAGATAAGGAAAGAATGTTACTTTGAAATTCCAGTACACAGGCCATACAATATATAATATATTAAGACAAAAATAATATAGAACCCTAGTTCTAATAGCAGATGTTTCTCAGAACCTCACAAGACTTTTTGAAAATTTTATGATTTTTCGTGTGATCGCAAGTGTTCTGTTATAAGTATCCAAAATTTCAAGTCTTCAACTTAATTAGGGGCTCAGTTAAAAAAAAAAAAAAGCTTAAAATACGCAAGTTAGAGCCCAGAAGGGTAAATATGAGACTTTTTGAAAATTTTATAATTTTTCGTTTGATGTGAGGTGTTCAGCTATAAGAATCCAAAATTTCAAGTCTTCAACTTAATTAGGGGCTCAGTTAGAACAAGAAACTTAAAATACGCAAGTTAGAGCCCAGGGGGGTAAATATAAAACTTTTTCAAAATTTTAGGATTTGTCGTTTGATCGGAGGTGTTCAGCTATAAGAATCCAAAATTTCAAGTCTCCAACATAGTTTCTGAGAACGGGCACTGTGACAGACAGATAGACAGAGGAGCGAGACGAATAGGGTTTCGTCCGATGAACGAAACCCTAAAAAAGGAGTCAGAAATAGTTGTTTTTTTCAAATGGCTGCCACTTTGTTGATTTTAAACTTTTGACCTCAAAGTTCTGGAAGCTCCAGACAATATTATCTGCTTTCATAATCCTTAACGAAAATTGATCGCAGACGATTCTGGCAATCCAACCACACAAACTAATAACAATGACCATATCTATATATCACTGTAGTGCCAACAAAAGAAAAAAAAAATCAAAAATCAATATAATTTTTAGACGTTGATAAAGATATCGTTAAAGGGGGCGGGTAAGGGGTTCATGGATGATAACGTATGACATCGTAAGGGTAGGAGGGGGTCCAAAATTACCAAAAAGTTGATAACGTTATATATGCACAGCCCTAAGTGATAAATATTATGAGGATGTAATGCAGCAATAGTAGTGCAGCGATACTGTCTCCAGTTTCAAAACGGGAAGTCCAGAGTTCGAATCCAATCGATTCCCTTATATTTTTTAATCAAAACAAATAAATGAGACTTTCAGAAGTCAATCCGACTAAATGCATTCTTGCGGCTTTCTTTTAAACAAAGAAACATTGAAATTTTTCTATATATTTATACAGTGATGAAAAGTTGCCCTTGATTATAAGAAAATTAATGGGTTTAATCAAGATATCCCGAGAAAAAATATTATATAGATACAATATTTTTATAGAAACAATAACTTTAACTGTTTATACTGAATAAGAACAAAAAAACTTCTTAAAACACCATCAAAAATTGTTAAATGCGCTAGGCCTTTCGAAAGATCTGAGTCTTTCTTCGTCAGGCGCAAAGAAGACGTCCTTCTACTATGAAAGCAGCAGGAAGACTGAAATGAGAGATAAGGGAAAGGAAACAAGCTGAAGAAACAGCCAAAAGGAAGTTAGAAATGAACAGCCAATAGGAAAGTAGAAGACAACAGCCAATCACAAAAGTGTATAATCAAAACAAAAGAACACAGAGTAGGAGGGGCAAAAATTGGGAGGGGGAAAATACAAATAATTAAAAATGGGAATACATGAAAATAAATAAATAAAATATTAAAAACTAATATTAATTAATACAAAAATAAATTAAATGGTAGTACTGAAAAGGTTTTTCCAAGCTGCAGAGAGCATTGTGGAATCAGATTTATCATTAACAATGACATCACGATTAAGATAAATAGCTAGATTTTCAAGGAAGTCCAATTCAGAGAAACTATTGGCATTAGAGATAATTTTAGCATTTTGAAAATTAAAACTATGGCCAGAATCCCAAGAGTGCTTGGCAATAGAAAATTTAGAAAATTCTTGATTGATTACATAACGAGAGTGTTCTTTTAAGCGGATTTCGAGATTTCTTTTAGTTTGACCAATATAAGATAAATCACAACCATTACAAGGAACTTTATAAATTCCCCATTTACGAAGATCAGGAACAGGAGATTTAGTGGAGGGGAATGTGAATTTATTGACAGGTTTAAAGATAATGTTAAAATTGAAACGACGTAAAACTTTAGCTAACTTGAAACATAAAGGAGGATAAAAGGGGAGGACAACCAAACTATCAGGTTTGCTTTTGACATATTTGGAAAGAGTAGATTTATTAGATGGTCTATTGAATTTCTTCACAGCATTATTGATAAAAGAAGGATTAAAACCTCTTTTGACAGCAACAGTTTTTAAGTAATTAAGTTCTTCCTTAAGGGACAAAGAATCGGAACAAATTTTGATAGCACGATTTACATACGTGTAAAAAACACCAATTTTTTGGTTTACAGGATGATTTGAGAGAACATGAGGTGGGTTAGAAACAGAAAAAGGTTTTCTATAAACACAAGTTTTGAAAGAAGAATCACATTTGGTAACTAAAACATCAAGGAATGGAAGTTTATTACAATTTTCTAATTCAAAAGTAAACTGAATATGTGGGTCAATAGAATTGACAGTATGAAGAATGGTAGAAATATCTGGTTAATTTTAAATGTTGGATGCGTTATGTCGACGATACTTTTGTTTTAGTTGATAATCCTTTTGATATTTCTACCACTACCTTCGTAAATGGGGAATTTATAAAATTCCTTGTAATGGTTGTGATTTATCTTATATTGGTCAAACTAAAAGAAATCTCGAAATCCGCTTAAAAGAACACTCTCGTTATGTAATCAATCAAGAATTTTCTAAATCTTCTATTGCCAAGCACTCTTGGGATTCTGGCCATAGTTTTAATTTTCAAAATGCTAAAATTATCTCTAATGCCAATAGTATCTCTGAATTGGACTTCCTTGAAAATCTAGCTATTTATCTTAATCGTGATGTCATTGTTAATGATAAATCTGATTCCACAATGCTCTCTGCAGCTTGGAAAAACCTTTTCAGTACTACCATTTAATTTATTTTTGTATTAATTAATATTAGTTTTTAATATTTTATTTATTTATTTTCATGTATTCCCATTTTTAATTATTTGTATTTTCCCCCTCCCAATTTTTGCCCCTCCTACTCTGTGTTCTTTTGTTTTGATTATACTCTTTTGTGATTGGCTGTTGTCTTCTACTTTCCTATTGGCTGTTCATTTCTAACTTCCTATTGGCTGTTTCTTCAGCTTGTTTCCTTTCCCTTGTCTCTCATTTCAGTCTTCCTGCTGCTTTCATAGTAGAAGGACGTCTTCTTTGCGACTGACGAAGAAAGACTCAGATCTTTCGAAAGGCCTAGCGCATTTAACAATTTTTGATGGTGTTTTAAGAAGTTTTTTGTTCTTATTCATTCACACCAGTTTTAACTTATTTTCTTTGTTTATACTGAACATTTTCCTTTGATGGAGTTAGTCGGATTGACCTCAGAACGCCTCAAATCTTATATTAATTATTTTATTTTATTTTTTACAGGAACAGATCATGGTTGAAAAAGAAGTTGCGGATATCAAAGAAACATATTTTGCCGATGATGCTGCCGAAATGGCTTTGCTGAATGCGGAAGGGGTACTTTCGGCACAGGAATTGAAATCCTTTTTATTTTTAGCCGACGAAGTCAAAGATCCTGTACATCTAGCGAAAGTTTCGTTTACAACAGACATAGGCGGGCTGTACAATCAGCTGATGACTTTTCGCTTCCTTCTAAAGGCTGAAAATGACGCTGTTGAAAAAGAGAGAAATATTTCTAACTCAAAGAGAAATCTTGATCACAAAGTTCAAAGTCTTATACAAACATTTCAACAGGTAGTGAATTCAAACTCTAACATTCGCTCCGATATGCCATTTCTACTCTTCCGGCGTGGAGTTGCAACACAGCAACGTTTTCGGCGTTTTAACAACTGAGATTTACGCGAAAAGCACTAAAATTCTCAGATGAACAATTTAATACCTGAAATAAATCCTCTCAGGGTCAGGGCCTCTTGCCAACTTTTTGAATCTTGATGTCAAAGTTCAAAATATTATACTACCATTTCAACAGGTAGTGAATTCAAATTTTAACATTAGCTCGGAGATACCATTTCTACTCTTCCTGCGAGGAGTTGCAACACAATAACGTCTGCGGCGTTTTAATAACTGACGTTACGCAAAAAGCACTAAAATTCTCAGATGAACATTTTGATACCCATAATAAATCCATTCTGGGCCACGGTAGTGTGGCAGCTTTTTGAATCTTGATGTCAAAGTTCAAAGTCTTATACAAACATTTCGACAGGTAGTGAATTCAAATTTTAACATTAGCTCCGAGATACCATTTCTACTCTTCCTGCAAGGAGTTGCAACAGAACAACTTTTGCGGCCTTTTAATAACTGAGATTACGCAAAAAGCACTAAAATTCTTAGATGAACATTTTGATACCCCAAATAAATCCATTCCGGGACAGGGACCCTTGGTAAATTTCTGAATCTTGATGTCAAAGTTCAAAGTCTTATACAAACTTTTCAACAGGTAGTGAATTAAAATTTTAACATTAGCTCCGAGATACTATTTCTACTCTTCCTGCGAGGAGATGCAACACAACAACTTTTCGGCGTTTTAATAACTGAGATTACGCAAAAAGCACTAAAATTCTCAGATGAACATTTTGATACCCCAAATAAATCCATTCCGGGCAAGGGTCCCTCGGCGACTTATCGAATATTGATGTCAAAGTTCAAAGTCTTATACAAACATTTCAACAGGTAGTGAATTCCAATTTTAATACTAGCTCCGAGATACCATTTCTACTCTTCCTGCGAGGAGATGCAACACAACAACTTTTGCGGCGTTTTAATAACTGAGATTACGCATAAAGCACTAAAATTCTCAAATGAATATTTTGATACCCAAAATTAATCCACTCCTGGCCAGGTACCTTTGCCAACTTTTTGAATCTTGATGTCAAAGTTCAAAGTCTTATACAAACAATTCAACAGGTAGTGAATTCAAATGTTAACATTAGCTCCGAGATACCATTTCTACTCTTCCTGCAAGGAGTTGCAACAGAACAACTTTCGTGGCCTTTTAATAACTGAGATTACCCAAAAAGCACTAAAATTCTCAGATGAACATTTTGATACCCATAATAAATCCATTCTGGGCCAGGGTCGCGTGGCAGCTTTTTGAATCTTGATGTCAAAGTTCAAAGTCTTATACAAACATTTCGACAGGTAGTGAATTAAAATTTTAACATTATCTCCGAGATACCATTGCTACTCTTCCTGCAACAGAACAACTTTTGTGGCCTTTTAATAACTGAGATTACGCAAAAAGCACTAAAATTCTCAGATGAACATTTTGATACCCCAAATAAATCCATTCCGGGCCAGGGTTCCTTGGCAACTTTTTGAATCTTGATGTCAAAGTTCAAAGTCTTATACAAACATTTCAACAGGTAGTGAATTAAAATTTTAACATTAGCTCCGCGATACCATTTCTACTCTTCCTGCTAGGAGTTGCAACACAACAACTTTTGCGGCGTTTTAATAACTGAGATTACGCAAAAAGCACTAAAATTCTCAAATGAATATTTTGATACCCAAAATTAATCCACTCCTGGCCAGGTACCTTTGGCAACTTTTTGAATCTTGATGTCAAAGTTCAAAGTCTTATACAAACAATTCAACAGGCAGTGAATTCAAATTTTAACATTAGCTCCGAGATACCATTTCTACTCTTCCTGCAAGGAGTTGCAACAGAACAACTTTCGTGGCCTTTTAATAACTGAGATTACCCAAAAAGCACTAAAATTCTCAGATGAACATTTTGATACCCATAATAAATCCATTCTGGGCCAGGGTCGCGTGGCAGCTTTTTGAATCTTGATGTCAAAGTTCAAAGTCTTATACAAACATTTCGACAGGTAGTGAATTCAAATTTTAACATTAGCTCCGAGATACCATTGCTACTCTTCCTGCAACAGAACAACTTTTGTGGCCTTTTAATAACTGAGATTACGCAAAAAGCACTAAAATTCTCAGATGAACATTTTGATACCCCAAATAAATCCATTCCGGGCCAGGGTTCCTTGGCAACTTTTTGAATCTTGATGTCAAAGTTCAAAGTCTTATACAAACATTTCAACAGGTAGTGAATTAGAATTTTAACATTTGCTCCGCGATACCATTTCTACTCTTCCTGCTAGGAGTTGCAACAAAACAACTTTTGCGGCGTTTTAATAACTGAGATTACGCAAAAAGCACTAAAATTCTCAAATGAATATTTTGATACCCAAAATTAATCCACTCCTGGCCAGGTACCTTTGGCAACTTTTTGAATCTTGATGTCAAAGTTCAAAGTCTTATACAAACAATTCAACAGGTAGTGAATTCAAATTTTAACATTAGCTCCGAGATACCATTTCTACTCTTCCTGCAAGGAGTTGCAACAGAACAACTTTCGTGGCCTTTTAATAACTGAGATTACCCCAAAAGCACTAAAATTCTCAGATGAACATTTTGATACCCATAATAAATCCATTCTGGGCCAGGGTCGCGTGGCAGCTTTTTGAATCTTGATGTCAAAGTTCAAAGTCTTATACAAACATTTCGACAGGTAGTGAATTAAAATTTCAACATTATCTCCGAGATACCATTGCTACTCTTCCTGCAACAGAACAACTTTTGTGGCCTTTTAATAAATGAGATTACGCAAAAAGCACTAAAATTCTCAGATGAACATTTTGATACCCCAAATAAATCCATTCCGGGCCAGGGTTCCTTGGCAACTTTTTAAATCTTGATGTCAAAGTTCAAAGTCTTATACAAACATTTCAACAGGTAGTGAATTAAAATTTTAACATTAGCTCCGCGATACCCTTTCTACTCTTCCAGCTAGGAGTTGCAACACAACAACTTTTGCGGCGTTTTAATAACTGAGATTACGCAAAAAGCACTAAAATTCTTAAATGAATATTTTGATACCCAAAATTAATCCACTCCTGGCCAGGTACCTTTGGCAACTTTTTGAATCTTGATGTCAAAGTTCAAAGTCTTATACAAACAATTCAACAGGTAGTGAATTCAAATTTCAACATTAGCTCCGAGATACCATTTCTACTCTTCCTGCAAGGAGTTGCAACAGAACAACTTTCGTTGCCTTTTAATAACTGAGATTACCCAAAAAGCACTAAAATTCTCAAATGAACATTTTGATACCCATAATAAATCCATTCTGGGCCAGGGTCGCGTGGCAGCTTTTTGAATCTTGATGTCAAAGTTCAAAGTCTTATACAAACAATTCAACAGGTAGTGAATTCAAATTTTAACATTAGCTCCGAGATACCATTGCTACTCTTCCTGCAACAGAACAACTTTTGTGGCCTTTTAATAACTGAGATTACGCAAAAAGCACTAAAATTCTCAGATGAACATTTTGATACCCCAAATAAATCCATTCCGGGCCAGGGTTCCTTGGCAACTTTTTGAATATTGATGTCAAAGTTCAAAGTCTTATACAAACATTTCAATAGGTAATGAATGATCGCTCCGAGATGCCATTTCTAATTTCTACTCTTCCTGCGAGGAGTAGCCACTCAGCAACTTTTACGGCGTTTTAATAACTGGGATTACGCAAAAGCACTAAAATTCTCAGATGAACATTTTGATACCCAAAATAAATCCATTCCGGGCCAGGGTTCCTTGGCAACTTTTTGAATCTTGATGTCAAAGTTCAAAGTCTTATACAAACATTTCAATAGGTAATGAATGATCGCTCCGAGATGCCATTTCTAATTTCTACTCTTCCTGCGAGGAGTAGCCACTCAGCAACTTTTACGGCGTTTTAATAACTGGGATTACGCAAAAAGCACTAAAATTCTCAGATGAACATCTTGATACCCAAAATAAATCCATTCCGGGCCAGGGTTCCTTGGCAACTTTTTGAATATTGATGTCAAAGTTCAAAGTCTTATACAAACATTTCAATAGGTAATGAATGATCGCTCCGAGATGCCATTTCTAATTTCTACTCTTCCTGCGAGGAGTAGCCACTCAGCAACTTTTACGGCGTTTTAATAACTGGGATTACGCAAAAAGCACTAAAATTCTCAGATGAACATTTTGATACCCAAAATAAATCCATTCCGGGCCAGGGTTCCTTGGCAACTTTTTGAATCTTGATGTCAAAGTTCAAAGTCTTATACAAACATTTCAATAGGTAATGAATGATCGCTCCGAGATGCCATTTCTAATTTCTACTCTTCCTGCGAGGAGTAGCCACTCAGCAACTTTTACGGCGTTTCAATAACTGGGATTACGCAAAAAGCACTAAAATTCTCAGATGAACATTTTGATACCCAAAATAAATCCACTCCGGGCCATGGTCCTCTAGCAACTTTTTGAGCCCCCTCTAGACTGCATTACATTTAGTAATGTTTAAATATTTGTAATCAAAAAGTTTTATGATAGGAACATCTTCTTTCTATTTTTGTGAATAGTTATTGAAACTCACTTGAAAATTTCTAATTATTTACTCGTAAATTATATGTATGCTATAAAAAATATGTAAAATAAAATAAATGTTCCACGAAGTCCAAATTCATGATTTTACACTAATTTGATCAGTTCATTATTAACCATTCCTTCTATTAATATATATTATATATATATACAGTCGAGCCTCTATATAATAAAATTCATTGTTCCAGTCAAAAAATCCGCTATATAGAGAATGACGTAAAAATTTCTCTTTAGTGTGTAAATTAAAAAAACAAACATGTTTCTGAGGTGTTTAATTAAGATTTTGAAATATTTAACTCTAAATATTAACTTGATATTGTATTTTTTAATTATTTAATGAGTTTCAAAACGAAAAATAAATATTTATTTAAAGGAAAATTGAAAAAAAAAAGCATAAAGAAAACATTTGTTTTAGAAGAAAAACATTTGTTTTAGTCTAAGAAATCTGTAATTTTTGGAAATTTTCATACTTTAACAAGAAAAGCAGAATTGAATCGAGAACTTTTTCCTTAGTATGGCGGCCTCTCCTTATAACAGGAAAGGAACTTATCATTTCACTTGGTGGTGTTTTTTTTTTCCTTGTTCTAAGTTTTACGGGGTCCGGTGCTCAAAATTCTATTTTTTTTTTTTTTTAATTTACAGAGATTTTGCTAGGAAATTTTTTTCTGAAATACGTTTTAATATAATAATAATATTGCATGTAAAATAATCTGAAAATTTTTAAATATTTTTTTAATTTAAATTTTAAAATTTTAAACATATTTATTTTTTGATATAACTCTGGAAGTACTTACTCGATTTACAAAATTTATAGACTTTTGTGTACAGTAATTGTGTCATTTTAATTTGTCTTCAGGATTTCTTAAAATACTGCTTATGAATTTTATAAAAAAATTTTAAGTAAAAAAAATAAGTTTGTTTTATGAGTGAGTTTTGCATTCATTAGCATGTTTTCACAATTATCACTCAAAATTAAAAATCCTGAAGACAATTTCTTGAAAATATAGCATAAAATCTCTGTTGGAAATTTCATACTTATATCATGCGAGGAACTTTTGATATATTCTTTTAAATTTGACAAATCGTGAAAAAAATTCATTCTGAGATAAATGAAGTTAAAAGTTTTCTCCAGAGGGCAGCTGATGCATTGCTTCTCACACAAAAGGTGTTATATCTCTGGATCTAATGAAAATAAAAGCATGCGGTTTGCGATATTTAACGGTAAAAACTCACAGGGAAGGTCTCCATATGGGCAAATTAAAAAAAATCTGAAAAAATGTGTTCTTCTCATGTGATATATATGTTTATAAATTTTTTTTGGCGGAACCTCGTTAGAACGTTCGTAAAAAAATAATGAAAATTTCGTTTATTTGGCGATTTATCATCGGTTGGCGATGAAATGAAATTTCGAAAAATACTTTTTTATGTCGTATACTCTTTAAGATAAAAATGTGTCATATTGAAATTGTTTAAATAAATTTAATGTAAATAACTTTAATTTGACAGTTTTAGTTTGATTTAACTATAGTTTTGTCATATATATATATATTTATAATGAAAGTTAAATATAAAATTTTATGAATTAAAACAAAATTAAAATAAATTAAAATTGTTTCAATATCTCAAAATTAAGTACAACTGACTCTTGAAAAACTGTTGATTCAATTTCGTTGCTCAGGAAACGACGAATTCTTTGATATTGAAATGAACAACTGGTAAATGAATTTTGCCTTTATTTTGGAATACGTTTAAATTTATGAAATTATTTTTTCATATGAAATTGTTTTTAAAGTAATAAAATTAAATAACAAGCAACACGAGAACATGTATTAAACTGTCTCATTGTTTATGTTTAAATTCATTAAATTCTTCTTACACGCATTCTAAAAATTATTTAACAAACAATTTTAGGTGCATTAAAATCGTTTGCTTTTGGCGACGAAAAGTACTGCTCGCCAAATCGCATGGCGCTTTCGTCTTTTCACGCCAAATACTCGAAAGTATTTTATTTTTTTAGAGACTTTCTACTGTAATTCCGCCGCTAAATTTGACAGATCCTTTATTACATACATAAGTAGTTTAATTGGTATTTTTTCCAAAATATTCTGAATATGCCCAGTAAGGATACCCTTCTTGTCAGTACTTTTTTTAAGCCAATTAAAAGAAATTGCATTTTTTGAGAATTTTTAGCCCCCTTAATTCATTGTCGCATACAACGCTGCGCTGTTTAAAATGTCACTATCAGTAGGATACTGCGCAACAATGGGATTGTATTTCACCATCAGTTGAAGCTTTTTCTGAAGAAATGAAAAAAAAAATTATGTATGGAAAAAAGTGGCCGTTCCTACTAAAATTTTGTTATATAGAGAAATTCGTTATATGAAAGTTCGCTATAGAGAGACTCGACTGTATACATTTTGTCTTCTACTGATAATTACACGTTCTACTGTGTTCGAATATTCTCAGAATTATATCAGTTCGTAAAATAAGCTAACACCTGTCCACGACGTAGTTAAGAAGCAGTTAATAATTATATCAAAACAGAAAATACTAAATTTCTGTTTGAAAATCCAATCTTGTGTTTTTATATTTTTTACAAATATCTTTCACCATTTCTGTACAAATGACAGTATTTTCAGAAACTGAACATTGACGAATATTTTTCAGCATTTGGCTAATTCTGATGTTGATAATTATAAGAGTGAACTTATTTATAAATAATTTTACCTTTACTGTTAGTAAACGTCTTTCATCATTTCTATTTATTCAGCTCATCATTAACCATTTTTGCTGTTAATAAAACTGAAAAAAGTTACACTTTTAGCTATGAGAAATTACAATAAAAAGAAATACAGAAGTGTTGTGTTTAGTTTTTTAATTTTTTGTTCTGCTCATTCAATAAATAACCTGAAACTGTATAAAAAATGTCTTGCCAATTCTTAGAGAGCTAGATTTTATTTTTGGTTGTTTTATACAACTTTTACACGATTATTTATTGAATGAATCTTATAATTTAAAATTCTGCTACTCTCGAATTTTCTGAGGATGATATTGATTTATGATACATTTAATGGTGACGGTCAGGGTTCTCTGATATACACTGGTTTGAAAAAATTAAGGACGAAACAGATAAATTAGCATAAAAGCCGAACAGTGTAACAGAACGGACTGAGAGACCAACCAAGAGATAGACCTGAGACCAATGCAGTAGGGCATGCGCATATATGGCATATAACGTAAGAGGAGGAGGTCGGAAAGGTATAAAATACAGAGGCGGTGGACACTCAGCAATTTGGGGAAATCTATTGCATGGTGTACAGTGATTTTTAACAACGGTCTGTTGCTACTATTGTGTGATATGGCTAACAGCCATCCGGGAGATGTAATCTGGATGACTTTACCAGAGGTCGCATCATTGGGAGGTTGGAACGAGGTCGAATTGTGACAAGTGTGGCAAAAGAGTTCGGTATCGCTTACAGCATCGTTTCACGAGCCTGGAGAGCATTTCAAACGATAGGAACAGCGGTCCGTTCAGCAGTGGTCTATCACAGGCAACAACAACGGTGGACGACCGTTATATTGTCCTACAGGTGAAAAGAAGTAGGGGGCAGACAGCTGGAGAATTCGCAAGGCATGTGGAAGAGACTACTGAACGTCTTATATCACATTTAACCGTAGTCAAGAGGCTTCACAAAGGTGGTCTATATACACAACGACCAGTAGGATGGCTACCATTAACGCCTGCTCATCGGAGACGCCGGTTTCTCTGGAGCAAGGAACACAAGAACTGGACACAACAGGAGTGGGATCAAATACTCTTTATGGATGAGAGTCGATTTAGTCTGATGAGCGATTCTGGACTTATACACATCTGGAGAGAACAGAGAACTTTCAATCACACCTCCAACATCATCGAAAGGGACCGTTTTCGAGATGCCGGTGTTCGTTTGAGGCGGTATCATGCTTGGAAGCCGTACAAATCTCCACGTTTTCCAAGGAGGTTCAGACACTGGTGTTCGCTATTGCACCGAGATTCTTTTGCCTCACGTGGGTATGTTTAGAGGTGCTGTGAGTCCGAACTTTCTCTTCATGGACGACAACGCTACACATCATCGTGCAGTAGCTGTCGCAAAGCTCTTGGTGAGTGAAGATATTCAACGTATAAATTGGCCTGCACAGCCTCCGGAACTATATCCCATAGAACACCTGTGGATCTTCTCGGAAGATGTTTGGCAACACATGACCAGGCGCCAGCAACGATTCCGCAGTTGTAATTGGCGTTACAAGAGGAATGAGACTCTATGTCTCAACAACTCCTTGACGACCTTATCCTCAGCATGAACAGACCTTGTAAATACTGCATTGCAGTCAGGGGTGACCATATCCCCTAATAAAGCAAGGATTGTTCTTCCAGGTGCCTGTCAGATGGATGTTTCTCTCTTCTCTTCAATTGTGCTCCAAGTTATATTTTCAATAAAGTGCTTTTGTATCTTTTTATTCCTTGTTTAGACGGGTTTCATCGCTTGTCCCATATTTTCACATCTTGGAGATCTTTGGGCATAATTTCGGTCTATGTGGAAAACGTCTGCACGACGTTATATTCGAAAAACCATCTCGTCCTTAATTTTTGCACACCAGTGTATATCAATGGATATATACCATGATATATATATACGATATTTGTTTTCAAAATATCAAATTTTTTGTTATTTTCATATACTTGATATTTATTTTCAAAATAACAAAGTGTTTGATGTTTTCTATATTTAATATTTATTTTCAAAATATTACTGTGTAAGCTTTTTTTGATATTTTCAGTCAAAACAAATGTAAATCGAATTTTCAACTGTTATTGACTGCGTCATTTTGTCGATAAAAAAACTTTTGTCTCTGGCAGTGATTTTTTTAGCCAAATAAGAAAACAAATATATTTTCCAAGCTCTATATGTTTGAAGCTTTATTTTTAAATGTAGAACTTATAATTATGTGAGACATAATTCAAAACAGCCATCGAAAGATAAACGGTCTAATTTAGATAATCAGTTATATACAGCTTCATTAGAAAAGAATCTTTTCTGGTTTTGGTTTAGTTCCGTTTAAAGTGTACAACATATTAGGGAATAAAAACTAAGACAAGCTTACTTTTATGTTAAAATTGTTGAATTAGAAAAACTATTTTGTATTTATTTTTTTGTTTTATAAATTTATGATTTCTTGATACTCAATACTGAACCCTATAGTTTGTTTTTTTATATGTGTGTAAAGCAAACTGTTTCTGTTTTCAATTAGTTGATCTTCAATTTTGTTCCAAGTAAGGAAGAAAAAAAAAAGGGAAAATGCATTTTTGAATATTGTTTGACTTAGTTTTCTTTTTGAGTGCAATTTAGTTTTCGTTTTGAGTGCAATATTGTTGTATCTAATTTATATTATGGTTGAAAATATTTATCATTAGCAGCAAGTCGGCTATTTTGGAAAATATTGAATATATATCAAAAATATCGGATATATATCAAAATAACGGATATTTTTGATATTTTCGAAAATATCATAATATTTGCGAACCCTGTGGACTATAAAAATGGACAGTGTCAAATACTCGAAAATTTTTATTGTAAAGGTTTAAGTTAAATAATTATGAACTTTCCGACTTTCGTGCCCACACTGTTTCTGCTTCAGTCAATTAATCGGACTCACTTGAAAACACTCGCTCTGTAATGTTAAACCAATGGGTAGGTTGTTTTCGAATTTCTCGTTTAAATTTGAATATTTTTAAACGATTTTAGTACTAAAGAGTCATATTCAAGATTGAGCTCAGTACTCTTTAGTACTAAAATCGTTTAAGAATATTCAAATCGAAAGAATAAATTCGGAAATAACCTGCTCATAGGTTTAACATTACGGAGCGTGTGTTTTCAACTGAGTGAAGGATCCCCTTAACTCCTTGACACCCAGAGTGCTTTATATAAGTACGGACGTATATACCAGCATTTAGTGTAAATTTGTATTTTCATATTCCACATATACGCGCTGTATGTCCAATTACACTACCCAACATCAAAAATGTTTCGGGCTCGAAAATAGTTATTTCCGAAATATTTTGTCTCGCTAAACACGAAAATCAACATAAAAAGTTGAGATTAGCTCTTGTTTTCAAGATAGGAACCAACTTGAGAAATTTTACTATGGCTGTTTTATGGGAAATTGAATGTTCGGAAGTTGGTACTCCTAATAGCTGTAATTCCTCTCAACTGCATTCTCTGTGTGGAATCTTTTTGACGTTCTTTTTCCTCAGCAGATGGAAGCACCTTCCCTGGGACTGACCGTCTTTTGAACCGGTGAGAGCGTCAGTAGAATGAAAAAAGATAACAGTGCACGATTCAAGTGACATTCTCTGCTATTCGCCTTACAACTAAAGGTCAACAACTTTTGTTACATCTGTAGTGAAATAACTTTTGAAGCCCAGAAGCGAACCATTAGCCCAGTTGTAAAGACAGTTTACTTCCATTACTTCGGTATGAAGGTAGGTGACCAGGAGAAATCTTGGGCCCCCACATGTTTGCTGTAATTCTTGCTCAGTTAGACTGCGAGAGTGACTGAATGGGAAGAAACGAAAAATGAAGTTTGCTATACCCATGATTTGGCGTGAACCAAGAAACCACGTTGACAATTGTTATTTCGGCATGACGCCATCCATGAATCGAGGTTGGACAAAAAAGAAGAAGGAATCGGTACAGTATCCCAGTGTTACATCAGCCATTCGGCCCGTTCCTCTCTCGGCTAATCTGCAATTCCTGAACCACCTCAAAATTATGAGATTGGAGAAGATGGTGCTGTAGAAGAAGAAGTCACTAGACCTGGGACTTCCCATGACCTATATTTCGAGGCAGAAGATTTGAATGAGCCTCACAGACTAAATCAGACAGAACTGAATGATCTCGTAAGAGGTCTTGACTTGCCAAAGGAGAAAGCAGAGCTTCTGTCATCAAGACTGAAGCAATGGCATCTACTCCAACCAGAAGTCAAGATCACAGAATACAGGACTCGTCACAAGAATCTTCTTCATTTCTTTGAGAAGAAAGAACATGGGTTTGCTGGTACTGATGTTAATGGTTTGATGAATTCCATGGACATAACTCATGATCCACGGAAGTGGAGGTTATTTGTAGACTCTTCCAAACTTAGTTTAAAAGCAGTCTTATTACACAACGGCAACGTTATTCCTTCCCTTCCCATTGGATATTCCGTTCACATGCAGGAAACTTACGGGAACGTGAAATTACTTTGAGTCAATCAAATACGAGGATCATAAATGGCAGATTTGTGGTGACTTGAAAGTAATTGGTAAAGTAATTGCTCCTGGGAATGCAATTAGGCTATACCAAGTACTGCTGTTTTCTGTGTTTTGGGGACAGTCGCGATAGAAACTCTCACTGCATAAAAAATAAATGGCCTTCAAGAAATCTAAATCCAGGGAAGAGAAATGTCCAAAATGATCCTCTAGTTGATCCAAAAAACATTCTGCTTCCACCCCTGCACATTAAGCTGGGATTGATGAAGAACTTCGTAAAAGTCACGAACAAGGATGGAGAGGCTTTCCAGTACCTTAGAGCGAAATTTCCAAGACGGACTGAATCAAAGGTTAAAGAGGGAATCTTTGTGGGCCCTCAAATACGCACAATAATGAATTACCCTGCTTTTGATAATGTTTTGGAAGGGAAAGAGAAAGCAGCCTGGGAAGCCTTAAAAGGTGTGTTACGAGGATTTCTAGGCAACAGAAAAGCCGAGAACGATCAACAGTTGGTGAAACAACTCCTACAAAAGTACCATGACCTTGGATGCAACATATCTCTGAAACTTCATTTCCTCCACTCCTATCTTGATTTTTTCCCCTAAAAACGGTGGAGCTGTAAGCGATGAGCACGGTGAAAGGTTTCACAAAGGTATCTCTGTAATGGAACGCAGATATCAGGGTCGTTGGGAAGAGTCAATGCTGGCCGACTACTGCTGGACTGTTACAAGAGATGCTCCGGCGTTGACATACAAGAGGCAATTCAAAAGGAAACGTTTGCAAGAATAGGCTAAAAACAATCACTGCTTTCTGAAAAATGAACATTGTTTAATGAAACATGCCTATTGTATTGTATTTATTACATATGAATTTTTTTCTTCTTCAATTTCCTTTTAAATCCATGTGTGGGATATTGTGTGCCTTTCTGCAGTGGGCTGTATTGTATCTTGAAAACAAGAGCTAATAAAAAAATTTCATTTAGATATTCGTTTTTTTCAACCCAAAATTAGTAAGAATTGACTATCTAGAACCAGGAAACTGACAAAAATATTTTTTTTGTTGGGTAGTGTTATTATCGTTGATAGAATGAGCTCGAAATCTGTTGTTCCCAAAAGGAAGCAAAAAGGTGAGGGGTTGTATCCAAATATGCATATGCAATATTGCGTACGCTATTTTGTCACTAATCAACAGATATTAGGATACAGTTCCTAATCTTTTTGCTTCTTTTTGGGAACAACGGACTTCGAGCTTATTCTATCGACGATAATTTTCCGAATTTTCAAGCTATGTTTTTGAGACTTTCTCAAAAGTTGCTCTGTATACTTATCTAACACATTACGCACATTATACTTTGATAGCATTCGCGCATGCGCAGTGAAACCTTTTTTAGTAAACCTGCTCATTTTTCATCCATTTTTTTCTGATTGCGGGGTATTGTGTACAATGCTGTTTTTTCTGAAAAGAACCTTTTTTTATATTAAAAACTCTACAAATTATAAGCAAAAAACTTGGCAAAATTTAGGACTCATAAAAACAAACACAGTTTATTACAATAAGCCTTTTAATCATGTTCTACAGTTTGAACGTTTTTTCTACATTAGTTTTTACAGGGCTATCCAAAAGATATTCGTTCTTTTTTCATTTTTTTTTTTTTTTTCACGGTCCCCTGTGGGGTTTCGGGAAGAAAAAAATCTTCGCTGAAATATATGACCTATACTATTCTGTTTACACACCTAGAGTTTCAGGATAATTCCTCATATATTTTCCTAGATATTTAACAAAACGTCTAAAATTTGAAGTGGCCAATCATCATTGGCCATATAGTGTATAAGCTAAAAACATGTAAGAATTTTTTGAGCTTAAAAAAAATCGCTCTATCTATATGAATATACATGTTATTCTGACACAAATCAGTAAACATGTTGTACAGTATCCACATATTTGTATTCTGCAGCAATAGGTCACTCCGTGCATTTTAATTTACAGGGATATCCCAAATATTATTATTTTCCTTTGATTTTTTGTTGGCTCCCAAATTGTCCTCCTTATGAAATCGACGTTGGTAAATATGAGGTCAAACATATTCCTTATAATCCTGAAGTTACAGAAGAATGCGACAAGTATAATTTTAAATATTACACAAAATGTCTAAAATTGAAAGTGTCCGGTGATTAATGGCTATATAGTGTTGTGAATGTTTGTTTCATGTCGGTCATAGTTTATACCGCTCTTCTTAAGAAAATTCTTAATTTGAACGTCCGACACCCCTTTAATACGATTCAACTCAGTGTAGTGAGGAAGCTATGTTAATTCTCCCATCACAAAATAGAATGTTAAAGTTCTGTTTGTAAAACTGAGCTTCTGTTTTTTAAGAATGTCTTTCACCACATCTATTTGACATTCTGCAACTTTTACGATTTCTGTTTCATCATTAGAAATCTCAACTAAATTTTGCCTCGGGTAAAAGCCTATTTTGGGAGTCCATGTCGGTCATAGTTTATAGAGCTTTTCAATTAAAAGAGAAAATTCTTAATTTGCACTTCCGACCCCCTTTTAACATGAATCAACTCAATGTAGTGAGGAAGCTGTTAATAATTCCATCACAAAATAGAATGTTAAAGTTCTGTTTGAAAAACTGAGCTTCTGTTAATGTTAAAGTTCTGTTTCAAAAACTGAGCTTATATTATTTAAGAATGTCTTTCACCATATCTTATTCGGCATTCTGCACCTTTTACGATTTCTATTTCATAAGCAATAATATCACCTAAATTTTGCCTCGGGTAACAATCCATTTTGGGAGTCCATGTCAGTCATATTTTATAGAGCTTTTCAATTAAACGAGAAAATTCTTAATTTGAACTTCCCACACCCCTTTAATACGATTCAACTCATACTGCACTCATACTACTCAACTATAGCGAAGAAGTTGTTAATAATCCTATCACAATATATAACGTTAAACTTCTGTTTGAAAATTTAGCTTGTATTACTTAAGAATGTCTTTCACCATATCTATTTGACATTCCGCATCTCTTACAATTTCTATTTCATCATTAGTAATATCAACTAAATTCTGCCTCGAGTAACAGCCCATTTCGGAAGTCCATGTTTTTCACATTTTATAGAGCTTTTGAATTAAAAGAGAAAATTCTTAATTTGAACGTCTCACACCCCCTTTAATTCGAAACAACTCAGTGTAGTGAGGAAACTGTTAATAATCCTATCACAAACTATAATGTTAAACTTCTGTTTGAAAAACTGAGCTGGTATTGTTTAAGAATGTCTTTCACCATATCTATTTGACATTCTGCAGCTTTTACTATTTCTATTTCATTAGTAATCTCAACTAAATTTTGCCTCGGGTAAAAGTCTATTTTGGGAGTCCATGTCGGTCATATTTTATAGAGCTTTTCAATTAAAAAAGAAAATTCTTAATTTGAACTGCCCACACCCCTTTAATACGATTCAACTCAGAGTAGTGTGTAAGCTGTTAATAATCCTTTCACAAAATAGAATGTTAAACTTCTGTATGAAAACTGAGCTTGTATTATTAAAGAATGCCTTTTACTAATCTATTCGACATTCCGTAGCTTTTACAATTTCTATTTCATCATTATTAATCTCAACTAAATTCTGCCTCGAGTAACAGTCCATTTTGGGAGTCCATGTCGCTCATTTTTTATAGAGCTTTTCAATTAAAAGAGAAAATTCTTAATTTGAACTTCCTACACCCCCTTTAATTCGAATCAGGTCAGTGTAGTGAAAATGGTGTTAATAATCCTATCACAAAATAGAATGTTAAACTTCTGTTTGAAAAACTGAGCTGGTATTATTTAAAATGTCTTTCACCATATCAATTTGACATTCTGCAGCTTTTATGATTTCTGTTTCATCATTAGTAATCTCAACTAAATTTTACCTCGGGTAAAAGTCCATTTTGGGAGTCCATGTCGGTTATAGTTTATAGCGCTTTTCAATTAAAAGAGAAAATTCTTAATTTGAACTTCCCCTTTAATATGATTCAACTCAGCGTAGTGAGGAAGCTGTTAATAATCCTGCTACAAAATAGAATGTTAAACTTCTGTTTAAAAAACTGAGCTGGTATTATTTAAGAATGCCTTTCACCGTATTTGACTTTCTGCACCTTTTACGATTTCTATTTCATCATTAGTAATCTCAACTAAATTCTGCCTCGGGTAACAGTCCATTTTGGGAGGAATCAAATAAGAAATGCCACTTGGTGAATTAGAATACTGAATACGTAAGCTGAACCTTAACTCTAATGCCATCCTTTTCCCTATCTAATTCATATGCATATCCTAGCATTGCGGGGAGCCGGTGAATTAATTTCTTGGGTTATCTCTATTTGTGTAATATATTGCTAAGGCTTCAGGCGAAATGCATTCTGTGTGTGAAGTGATTAGAATGTTATCTGTGAATGATGTATAGAATTTGTATGATTAACTGTCTGTGTTATGATATACTATAGAATAAAATATTTACGTTGCTTAGAATGAATCGTATAAATAGCTTTCACAAGTATACCAATTGTAATTGTACCTTCAACTAGTTAATTTGAAAGTTCGATAGAATACTTATGGATGGAGAGATGTTTTTTTCTTTTAATTGAATTATTGTCTATTTGTCTTTAAGGAATATAAAGGCATTTTGTACTTGATAATGGCATGTACTTAAATTAAGTATTTTTTTTTTAATATGAATTTTATTAATAGCTTTCACAAGTATACCAATTGTAATGAAACTTCGACTAGTTTATTGGGAGAGTTTAATAGAATACTTATGGACGGAGAGGGTTTTTTTTTCATTTAATTGAATTATTGTCTATTTATCTTTAAGGAATATAAAGGCATTTTGTACTTTATAATGGCATGTACTTAAATAAAGTATTTTTTTTAATATGAATTTTATTAATAGCTTTCACATCTATACTAATCGTAATGAAACTTCGATAAGTAGTTTATTATGAGAGTTCAGTTGAGTACTTATGAATGCAGGGGTTTTTTTTAATTTATTTATTGAATTATTAATGAGTAGAAAGACTTTTCATTATTACTAATGTCATATATTTAACCCTTAACTGGTGTAAAAAAAATAACTACTGTGAGCGGTCTCTGAGACCGCTTGATCGAAGCATAGATAGAAGGTTTGATTCACTCATATGATACTGTTTCTGTTCTAAACTTTATGTACAGGGTTATTATGATTAAAATTAACCTATTCAGAATTCTCTATCGATAGTACTAGAACTCCAAACGAAACAAATTTTCATTTGTTTCTATTGTTAAACTGAAAATTACAAATTAAACTATGAAAATTTAATAAAAGCTGTAAATAAATATCAAATAGTGTCTCACAGCCTGATGCGCTGAACCATAGGATATCTCTTGCTTCAACTGTAATTTTCGTATGCACTTATCTGGGGTTTGTTCCAAGGAAATTTTGATGTTTTCAAGCTTTCCTGTTTATCCACATCCATGACACTTCCCGTTGACCGAAATATTTTAACCATTTTAAAGATGCAGCATTTTGAAGGTATTGGTCTTATTGGGAACTTCAAATGAAATTTCTGTCGCGTTTTTTTTTTTTTTTTTAATGGTTTAGACATAACGTAATTATCGTATGGAAAACCAGGTTCTTCTACATAATAAGGAGCCATTTTTATTAAAGTCAAAGAATTAGTTCATGCAGGCGATTTTTATTGTTGCCATTCATAATCTTACGAAATGAGTTAAAAAAAAAAAAAAAAAAATTGAAAGAAGCAGACGATTTACTCAAATCATTTGCGCAGAATCGGAAAATTACTAGTTCACGCGAATTTATGTTTAAAAAACAAGTTTTCGCATTTAGAAAGTGAAAAAAAACAATACCCGCACATTAAATATAGACATATTAAATAAATAATGATGTTGAAAGTCTTGCTACATATATTACAGATGTGGATTGTATAATACAAAAAATTAACAGGTACTCTTCCAAATTGATCACCCTGTATATTGAAAGCTTCATTTCAGATAAGGTCTGTTTTAGCAGTCGTTTTATTTATTTATTATTTAACATAAGTAAAGTGCTATATTTATTTGTAATTAAAATAAGCTTTGTCAAAGTACATAAACAAGCAAAAAATGAGTTGTAGACCCTCGCTTTGAATATTGCACTAGACACAAAAATGAAATTAAATCTAGTCAGAGATCCCAAATGGTCCGCTATTTGAATCTAGCATTTACTAAGAAAGTTTTTCTTTTTAGATTTTTTTTTTTTTTTTTTTTTTTTTTTTTTTTTTTACAAATTTTGTAAAAAACGGTCTATTTCTATAGAAAATGTTGTAGAAACATACCGCGAAAATTACTCTTTGAAAATACTGGTATTCAAAACGCGGAACATTTGGGAGCCTTGTGCAGGGGTCGAAACGTCTTTTATTATACATTCGAAACCACTATTTTAAAACAATGGCCTTCGTAGAATTTTTTTTTTAACTTGTGTAATAGGAATCTACTATACGAAGATTATTGTTTGTTTAGTAAAAGTGGTAGAAACGTGTTTAGTAAAAGTAACTCTGTGCAGCGGTCGAAGCGTCTTTTATTATATATTTGACACCACTATTTTTAAACACTGATCTTCGTTGTAAGTTTCTTTAACTTATGTAATAGGAATCTACCACGAAGATTATTGTTTAGTAAAAGTGGTAGCGCATGTACAAAATATATGGGATGCTACGATCGCTGATAATACAGTCAGCGAAAATAAGTAAATTGTGTGAGAAGGGGTGAAGTGGAACTGCCTGCGAAAAACTTTGATATCGTTACATATTTTGTTGTAAATTTCTAGACCATAAAAACGAGGTTTTACTTTTTTTATGTTAAAATTTTATTTTCTTATTTTTTTAAACAGAATTTCTTTCATAGGCCGAAACTTATTTTTGCACCCGGGGTAAACATGGATTTTAGCGACCCCCTCCCCCCCTCCTCCGCAAAATATATTTACAAACAGTATTTTACTAATTTTCTAATAGCCGACTTATTTTAAAATTTAAAATATATAATACTGAACTACGTAATCTGCTTTGTCAAATATTCATTCATTGAAATCTTGAAAACGGAATGGAAAAAATCCTGCTTTATACAGGATCCTTATGCCATATCATCCTTAGATTCTTGTATGCTTTGGCACACCCCAGACAGGGCGAATTTAACAATACCGTGCTAAACATAGACTTTGAGAAAAATCGACAAACAAAATCTTCATTTGGCGCCCGGGGAACAGTCCCCCTCTGCCCCCATAGTTTCGACCCTGTAAAGAAAATAAAGATAAATAGAGAATATAGAAATAAATTTTAATATCGATAAACGCAGAAATAATTTTTTAGATGTAAAAGAAATATTAATAAATTGAAATAATGAATAAAATTATTTTATCATAATTTTTCCTTTCCTACTTTCTCACAGTCCTTGCATTTTCATATAAAACCACAAAAATATGGTGTCGTGAGTGAAAAAAAAAAAATTCTTTCAAGAATATAATTATCGATCCTAATTTTTCGAAGGCGCAATAACATAAATAAATATGCTCGGATTACCGGCCTAGCGCCCTGAGAGAAAGAGAGCAAACAACTGAACTCGTGAACTGCAGCAAAAGTTTGGAATTTCAGTCTCATAGAATTAGGTTTCACTGTTGAAAATCGAAAATATTCTCTTGTGCTGCCATCTGTACTGTTTTTCTGAAAGTAAAAAGTTTCGTTCATCTCTTTCACAGAGATAAAATAAGAAAAGGCGCAGACAAATTTGGAAACAGCTCTAGAAAAAAAGTTCTTTTTTTTTTTTTTTTTTTTTTCTTTTTGCCATTCTGCCTTTCTATCCACAACTCTGCTTTTTTGTTTATAAAAATACTCGGATACAACAAAATTCGTTTTGAAGCTCAATTGGGTCCAATTGCTTCCAGTTTCCAATATGATTATTTTACATTCTGCTCGGGCCAGAATTTCGATGCATGGGACCGGTCCGTAAAAAATTGCGATAAAACTCAGCCCAACCCGACCCGGTCCAACTCAATTTCTAGAATTAAAAAAAAGAAGAAGAAAAAGAAAAAATTAAGAAACTGTCGATACTTTTAAACTAACATTATCCTGCAATTAAACTTCTTTTGTAAATGTATTGTATGGAATGGGACAACGAAAGACAACTACAGTAGAGAGCCGATTATCCGAACAAGTCGGGACTGGCGCTAGTTCGGATAAGCAAAAGTTCGTATAAATGGACAGACAATTTAAGGGATGTTCCTGACTATACTAAAACCTTTACGCTTTATCCAGGTTTAGGACTGGCGAGTTTATTTTTTTTCCTTTTTTGTTTGTTTGTTTACTTTTTTATCATTTAGAATTTTATTTTTCTCTTTTAATCATTTTCTGAATTCCAGAGATTATAATTTAATCAAAAAAGTTTTTGATTGTTGCTTGCTTCAAAGAAGACATTCTTTTCAATGCTTCTATATCTCGAATTGTTCTTAAATACGTTAGTTGAATAGGATCAACGCTCTTCTGCCGTTCGAGCCATTTCATAGTTGTTTCCAAACACTCAAAGACTTCGTTATGTGATGGACCTGGGTCATTTTCAAAGCATTCGTTTTCAGTTTCTTCATGTTCTTTTTCATCTTGAATCTCATCCACAATCCCATCAATCATCATTTAAAATCTGATATCCAGGGTCATCTACGTCACTATGTAACCAGAAGATGAGAGAAATAAGCTGTTTTTGAGAAAAATAGATTGTTTGGATAATTGGAATTTCGGTTAAAACTTTTTTTCTTTGAGAGAAATAGGCTGTTCGGATAATTGGAAGTTCGGTTAATTAGAGTTCCGATAATCAGCGCTCTACTGTATTACCTACCGTCGGCCATGAATTATACAGACCGTGTTAATCCGTGTTTTATTTTATTATTATTATTATTATTTATTTTTTATCAAACTTTCATTTCGACTGACAATTTAGTTACGGAATATTACACGGAAACAAACAAATACTGGGACGTTGTTATCTACGCTGTTTTTTGCGAAAACGGATTAATCTTCAGCAATCGGCTTACACGTCATTTTTAAGATATAATTGAAAACATTCTTGTTTGAAAATGCTTTAAAAGCCATAAAAAAAAAAAAAAATCTATATTTTCAGATACAATTTTCAAACAAATTGCATTTGGAAGTACAGTTTTTTCTGTTTGACGATGTAAAAACTGAAATTGTGTAATATTTAACTGAAATTGTGATGAAATGAAAGTGATGGTTCAACTCGTTGCTACCGCCGATATGATGTCAGCGTTACTGACAGACATGTTTATGCTTTATAGTATAAATTTTCATACATACATATTTAAATACAGTGAAACTCCGGTTTAAAGTTTTTCAAGGGACCATACAGAAATAACGCTAAATGCGAGAAAACGTTAAATCGGGGCAAGATAAAAACAAAACACTGAGCATAAAAAGAAAAATTAATTTAGGTAAGATACGTTTTATTTCTTGATTTACAATGATTTAGACATCAGTTTTCTAAACTATGTTTTAAAGAATTGGGTTATTTTACTTTATGTACTATTTTTAGCAGCAACAACACAAATCGCTTTCTAAACTGAGAGGAGTTTTTTGTAAGGTTTTTTTCGCTGTTCTTCAGTATTTCAAAGGAATGCTTCATACTAGCCGCCCTTATCGACCAGTTTGGTCTCCCTTAAAATTTATGTTTGGGAAAGCATGCTAAGCATTGTATCATGTTACTTTAATTTACTTGGACTCCCTTAAATATAATTAATATAATCCCTTTAGCTAATATTAATTTTTGTTGCATTAAAATATCTCAATTTGTTGATTGTCTGTAAGCAAGTAAACCCTATTGGTTTACAATGGAAGTCTATGGGAATTTGGCGAAAAATTAGAGATATCGCCAAATTGCCGTTACTTTTGGCGACTAATTTTGGACGGTATTTGGCGGCATAACAAGGTCCCTCCTATGGTAACACCCCTTATAGGTATGGCGATGCATTCAATGCTGTTCAATAATCAGTGAGATGCGTTTCATTCGGGCGTTGCCATTAAACAATTAACAAATAATCACGATTTCTGTGCCATGTACGATAGCGTAATATATATATAGATTTTACCACCATATCCAACATCATATTTTACTAGCAACTAATGAAAAATCTTTAACGTATGCTATTAGTTACGTTCTAGTACAAAAAAGCATAATCGAATAAATTAAAAAGTATTGGTGCGGATGAAAGAGAGGAGAGTTTTCGAATATTGCACTCGCAGTTGGTAAGAAAAGACAAAAACAGGAGGGATTCCGAATTTTGCCCGTATTGATAAAATATATATATTTATTTATGCATTTTCAGCACAATTTTTGACTGTTTGAGAAAAATTTCATTGACTTTTTACCGCTGAAGAAAACGTTAAATGCGGGAAATGTTTCAAAATGATAACGTTAAATCAGATATTTTTTAACATTTCAAGTACAGGAAATTAATTGGGACTAGTGAAAAATAACGTTATATGCGGGAAATCGTTAAATATGGGTTACGTTAAATCGGGGTTTTACTGTATTACAAATCCTGAAAGAATACATTTTGAGATAAATGCATTTAAATCCTGGAAGATGAAGATATAATCACAGATCTAACGTAAAGGGAATAAATATTTTTAGAAAAATGAACTCAGATAAATGTAATGAAGCTTTCGTCATTGCTAACAGTTCACTGGTATTTGTAAAAACATTTTTAGATTGAGTTTTAATAAAAGTTGGATTCTGCTGAAATGGACTCTAATGGATATACAGGGTGTCGATAAAAGGATAAAAGAATGTTCCAGTTTCAGTGTTATATTATAACACTTTAATTTAGAATATTTACAACAAATCATACATCATATTGAAGGTAAACTAATCCAGTTTTTCTTACAAATGCTCAATATGTGCAGCTTTAGTTATGCAGCACACATCCAATCTAAGGTCCAATTCTTCCCACACTTCGGTTAAGGCTTTTTCTCAACTGCTCTGCTCAACAAGAGCAAAACGTTTAGACACATTCACAAATTCATTTTTTTTACCGGAAAGATATAAAATTGAAAGGCTTGACCATGGAAGCGATTTGGAATCGAACTGTGTTTTCCATTTTTTGATCAATAAATTACCTATTGAGTTATAAGCGATTTTGATCACATAACAAACACGTTTTTTGCCCTTTCTTGAGTGGTTATTCTACTTTCGCGCAGAAATTCAGTTCAAAACGTCCACTTTGACACTATTTTCTGAAAGATCTATTGCGTTTGAAAAAAAAAAAAAAAAAAAAAAAAAAAAAAAAAAAAAAAACAACTCGATTACATAGTTTCTGAACAACAACGCCTGCTAGTTCCATGCATTTCCGAACAAAAACAAGTTAAAACTTATGTCATAAAGTTGCTCTTTTGGATTTGGGAACAGCCTTAACAAGTCCGGAGTAATGGAAGCAATAGCCTCTTCCATTCTGTGTCTCAACTCTGGCAAATCACCAGGTAGCGGCGGAACGTAGACACGATCTTTTATAAAGCCCCAAAGGGAAAAATGGCATAGCTTTAATGGCTTTTAAATCTTCAACCGAGCAATAAAACTTTATGCTCAGGAGTCACCATTTATCGTATATGTGACACTACTAGCCAATAGATAACAAAGCCGTACTCGCGCAAGCGCTTATCTAAAATTGTTTGAGTTACCCTTTATTTGTGACCTTGAACCAACACTCTACAACGCTTACAGTTGATACTATTAAGGCGGCTGGTTACTCAGCTTCGGAATTCTCCTCCGTAATGTTAAGTGTACGGACTTTTGATGCATTCATATATTTAAAGTATATTCTCAGGAAATTCATATTTCAAAAAAAAAAAAAAAAAAAAAAAAAAAAAACCTGTGTACTCTTCTTAAAGAATGCCTCTTTTTTTCTTAGTTTTCAAAATATTACTAAAAACTGTGCTGAATTAAATAACTTATATGTTAAAAGCGGGCGAACTGTGAGTAAGATTTTACCACTCTATATAGAATTAAGTCTGTACTTTAGAAATATTTTGAGAACTAAGAAAAAAAGAGACATCTTTTAGGAAGCGTACACAAAAAATAGAAGTTAAAAATATTAATTTCCCGAGGAGATATTTTAAATATATGAATGCCCATAGACTTTACATTAGTGAGAGGAAATCGGAAGCTGAATGGCCAGCCCCCTTAAAATTTATAACTGGGACATTCTTTTATGGACACCCTATACATTTTATTTATTTTTTATATATATATTTTTAACATAAATCTTTTTTAGTATAAAAATTTCAAAATATTTTTTTTTCGTCAGATTTCAAATTGCTCAGATATTGAATTCCGTTAAGTGAATCTTCTTCTTTAAGTCCGCTTTGAAGTTCAATCGAATAAACATATAGCGACGAAATTACGACTGCTGATCATGCTCGTGAAATTTGTCCCATAAGGTAAATTTGATATTATAGAGATATTTTAACAAACAATTAATTATAACAAACATAAACAAATAATTATTACATAAACATATAATAATATCAATCCATAATATAAACAAATACAGTAAAACCTCCCTAAAGGGACCACGTTCCGTTCCAATAAAAAATGATCGCTCCGGGAGGTGGTCTCTTAATGGAGGTCATGTTTAAGTCTAACAATTAATGTTACTAAATTTTATTTTTCACATTAGCAAAAAATATAAAAATTTAAGCATCAAAACAAAAGTTAATTACATAAGTTAATTAGCGCAGAGTTTAAAAAATGAATACATTGACGTTTGCTTTGATTTTACGGTTTTATCTTTTATAACTTTTATTTCCAAGTCTTTTCAAAATTCAGTAAATAAATGCATTTTTTTTTCTTTTTTTGGACGAGAACAAATAATGACGATTTTATTCATTTATCTATTTCTTTGAGAGTTTCCTGACAGAATAGGACAGGGGAGTTTATTGACCGTCATCCTTAATTTGTCATCAGAATTAAATTCATTGCCTAAAAGGCACAAAGGAGTTTAAACACTTGAAAGTTACCGGAATAAAAAAAATAAATAAATAAATAAATAAAAACTAAACTTAGTTTAGAAGTTTAATGAATAATGCGCTCTCCAGAATTATTTTTGTAATAAAACCTTCTTCAAGCGACCAGGAAAAAACTGAATTTGTTTCATTGTGTCGCTCATGGACGGAGTTCAACTGGGATGGTCTCTGAATAGAGGTAAAATTAGTATTGAGCCTATGGGAATAAATTTCGTTCCATGAAAAAATGGTCGTTCAGGGAGGTGGTCGCACAGGGAGGTTTCACTGTAATTAATTAATATTAAATTAATATTATAACTCGCAACATGACTCACTTAATACAGGGTAGGGTGTCTTTAAATTATTGTCGCCGTTTTCTTGCCTCATAACATTTTAGAAGAACAGGATGAAAAATATTGTTACCATGTTCGTAAAGTACAACTCAAAAAGTTTTTTAATAACACAAACAAAGTTATAGATGCGTAAAATTGTAACTCAAAATATTATGAATGAAATAAAGATTTTAATAAAGTAATATTAAAATTTTATCAAATTTATAAAAAACTTATTAATGAATTAATTAGTAAAACTATATATGAAAATCACTTGAAATATCAAAACTAACTTAATATTTGCTAAAAATGATAAAAATACAAGGCAAATAAATACCTTTATTTATTCAGATCGACATGTTTAATCGCTCTGACGGTGATATTCTTAAGATTTATACTAATACAAATATTTGCGCAAAAAAATTTAAATTGAAAAACTAGTAAACAAAAATCATGCGATCTCATACATAATGAAATGAACTGTTGTATTAAAAATGGATATTTGTAAACGTGAGTTATTTTATACTATTGTTTCTTTATTCTGTACTGCATCTCTTTCCAAATTTTAGGAAGCTTCATGGAGGCTGAATCATTGCATATATTCTAACTGCGTAAAAAAAAAGACACTATTGATTCTAGGATAATGGATGGCAAATAAAATCCTGATGGATAAGTTTTACCAATTTTAGCAAATATTAAGTTAGTTTAGAATGAATTAATATCTATCTATCTAACTTTGTGCTAATAATTCATTAACTTTTTGATAAATTCGATAACATTTTAGAGTTAAATATTATTTGATTATAATCGTTATTTGAATAATGTTTTTAGTTGCAACTTTAAGCATTTGTAACTTTCTTTGTGTTATTAAAAAAACTATTTGAGTTGTACTTTACGAACACGTAATAATATTTTTCGTCATGTTCTTAAGGCTGTTTTCAAATCCAAAAGGACGATTTTATGACGTAAGTTTTAATTTATTTTTGTTTGGAAATGCATGAAACTAGCAGGTGTTGTTGTTCAGAAACTACGTGATCGAACTGTGTTTTCCCCCTTTTTTTTTTTTTTTCAAACGCAATAGATCTTTCAGAAAATAGTATCAAAGTGGGCGTTTTGAACCGAATTTCCGCTCGAAAGAAAAATAACCACTCAAGAAAGGGTGAAAAACGTCTTGTCACGTGATCCGAATCGCTTATAACTCGATAGATAATTTATTTATTGAAAAATGGAAAACACAATTCGATTCCAAATCGCTTCCATAGTCAGGCATTCCAATTTTATACCTTTTCATTATAAAATGAATTTTTAAATGTGTCAAAACGTTTTGCGCTTGTTGAGCAGAGCAGTTCAGTACAGCCTTAAATCAAAAGTCATCGGGTAAGGAAACGACGACGATAATTTGTGGACACCGTCTATTACTTTCAACTTATAAAGTAATTTCCAAACTCCATTTAGAATGAATTAATATTAAAAATAAATTTAACATTTAGTTTTTTTCTTATGAATAATTAACTATAATTTTAATAATGTTTCATCTTGGATAAATTCTTGCATTTATTATAAAAATTTCACTTAATACTATTTCAACAGGTGTCAAATGACACCTTTTAAGATTTTCATTTACGGTTATTGTATTTGTAATTCTTAAACTAACACAATCATAAGTGAAGCATTGGGTGTATAAGAAAGGATTTTTGATTATTTTAGTTAAAATATTACGGATAAAATATCGAAAAATCAAAAATCTAAAAGATGTCATTTGACACCGGTAGAAATAGTGTTAATATTAATTCATCCTAGAAATTTATTTCTGAAATTTTTACTGAATAAGGTTGCTTTACATATTACTGATTTGTAATAAAACTTGCAAAAAGAAACACCTGTTGTCTTAACTGTTCTACATTTCGTATAATAAATCGTTAAAAATGTTGCTAACTTTTATTTTAGTCGGACACATGCAACTGTAGAAAAAAATCTGTAATTCTGCAGATGTAAAGTTAAGAGATCTGTATGCTTACTAAAATTTTATCTGTACACTGTACAAGAAAAAATGTATTTACAAATGTAATCTACAAATCTAGTTTTTGAAAAGTTACAGAAATCTGTAGCTTTACAAAATAATCTAGTAATCTTACTAAAATTTTAATCTGTAATCCGGGTTGTAGTTACATAAAACTTTCTAAGCATCCCAGTTTCCTAAAAAATTCTTAGTAACTTACATATTTTTTCATTGACGGTGCAAAAGTGTAACTGTTACATGAATTTTTGTTGTTGCCGTTACATAAAAAGTTGTAGGAATCCCAGTTTCCTAGAAAAATTTTAGTAACTTTAAAGAATTTTTTTTACCGTGTATGATAAATCGTAGGTTATCAAAATTCAATAATTCTTCTAGTGAGTTGTAATTTATTATTACGCGGTGGAAGAAAAATGAAGAATGAAAGAGAACAAAAACCATTTTTCATTTAATAATCATCTGCAGTATTATGAACAAAGTATCTCGCGGTATATCACCAGAATTTCATATTTAGTTTCAAGTTTGAGGGATAATTTAAGCTAATTTCAAGGTATCAGAACTTCTAATTGCTCCAAATAAAGGTGTAAAATCAAATAAATCAAAAAAAATAAAAAATGTTTGTTCATGGAACACGTGTTTTATTTATCATGCCATGATTCGCGTGTCTACAGCATAACATTCATGAACCAAGCATGATAAATGGCATGCCTCAAGATGTTACTCGCAATGACCATTCACATTGCTCTCTGCGTCACGTCAGTTCACTTCACATTGTAATCAGTGCAAGTTGACGATAGTTACGGATGGTCATATTACTGTACATTATGGGACCAGTGTTAAAGTTAGAGTACATATCAGTTGTAGTTCTGATAAGGTCATAGGGCAATTGCGAATATATGCAGCTTTAGACACGCTGAATACCTGTGTAATTTATTTAGCATGCCTGTTAAAATTGCGTCATCGACTAAATATTTAAAAAAAGAAAAGAGCACGTCAAATATTATGCTTCAATTACATTTAGTGTAGAAAATAACAATATTCTTTTACTTGAGTAATAATACTATATTTCAATTTAATCAATTCATATAAATTTATTCAGCATTTAACAAATGAACATTTATTTAGAACACAATAAGAGAAAAATCTCTCCTTAACTGTCTCTCAAATCGTAGGCAATCAGAGATAAAACAAATTTGTTAAAAGTATGTGAGTCTAATCTCCAAACTTTTCCCCGTTATTTCTTCCCTATCTTTCTACCCTACCGTCTCGCTTAATTAAGTTATAGAAGACAAGATCGCCTTAAAAGTAGCAAATCTGTATACACTTTCAGCAGCTGTTTCCTTTTCTTTTTCAGAAGAAAACAGAAGGCAACACTTTAGGTTTAGCGAAAAATTAAAAAAAGAGAAAGAAATTGCTTTAAAAATGCTAATTAAGAATTTATTCCATTCATACGAAAACACCCGCTCGATAATGTTAATCCTATGGGAGAATTTTTTAAAAATATTGCGTTTGCATTTCAATATATTCAAATGATTTTTTCATTGGATAACTGAGGTCGATCTCTACAAAGGCCGTTTTTTATTTTTTTGATTTTGTTTGCAGGTATTTTTTTATTATTATTATTAGGATACCTTCATTTTCGGAACCGGTTTCGAAACTGAAAGTATCCTCATAAAAATAAAAAACCCTGCAAACAAAACTAAAAAAGTAAAAAACGGTCCTTGTAGAGATCGGCCTCAGATATCCAATGAAGAAAAGATCATATAGACGAGTTATTTATAAAAATTCTCCATAGGAATAGTACTGTCGAACGGGTGTTTTCGCGTGACTGAAGTACCCCCTTTAGTGAAAAAAAGTAAAGCAAACTTTGTGAAAAATTATAATTTTTTTTTTCGTCTAATTACCTAAAAATAGCATCTCGCACTGAACGCTCACAAAGTAAAGTAACGGAAAAAGGCGATTTCCTCAAAAGCTTTGGGAGCTGGAATAATCGCTATACGGTCATTTCACACAAAATGAACAAAAATTTTAAAAGAGTCGCGGCCGCATAATAATCAATTATAATAAAACTTGGTACTCAATTGATATTCAAATAGAGCATTGCAAAATATCTCGACAAAAAATAAAATATTTTGGCAGTTCTGGACGTTTAAAAAACTTGTGACATAGAATAGCATGAGTGCAATCGTTCAAAGTTGCAAGCTTGAAGTTCCGTCTCTTGAAAACTATTTAACATAAATTAAATCTTTTTATAGTGTTGTAACCTCTGGAAAATTATCTTCATATTTGTTTAGTAATAATAATTTAGTAACGTCGTGATTAATCGTAAATTAATTGCAAAAATTAAAAGAATGTCAATTTTGAGAAAATTAAAAACGTTATAAAAATCAAAGGAATTCAAAACCATCTGTGAAATAGATGCCTGATGTAGTGTTACATATTAAAATCGAATTTGTCAAGTTTGGAAGTTGCCATTTATTTCTTTCATCTTCAAAATAGCTTAAAAACTTAAATTAAAAAAAATTGCAAAATCACAATTTTTCCTCTTACAGATGCTCAAAAAATTAAATAAAGGAAAAGTTAGTCATTAACAATATTGCATAAGCGTAAAGATCAATAAGCCCATGATATGCTTAAAAATTTTCAATATTGCCTTTTAATTCGTAACGGAACAAATTTGACTTCAAAAAGGTAACATTCCGCATATATATGGGGCATTCTCACAATCTCTTGACTTTAAGTCCCTGAATAATAATTTTTATTTTAGAACTTATTATTGTGTTTCTTTTATTTCATATACTGGGAACATCCCATTCCATGATTGCATAACAATATTAACGAGATAAATAAGTTTTGGACGATGTTGGGGGTCCAAATACCAGGAAAAATCCTATACCATCCCGTGTCCCTGATGCTGATTTTTAAGTTTGGAGCTGTCTGTATAAAATTGTTTCAATAAAAGTAATTTGATGTATTTTTTTTTTCGAAACTGGGACAGTTGCTTTATATAAATATGTAGCAAAAAAATAACCTGCTCACATTTTTACGTTGATATTATTTTTTGAACTCTGTCCCTGGGTTTTAGATTCCTTACCTTCCCTCTTGCTAAACTTATACAGAAAATCCCTTCAGATGCAGCCACGGAAATTTTTTCATTTTTTTTCTCATGTAGAAGTATGCTAGAGAAAGCATGTCTAAAATTCTTTGACAGGAAATTTACTGCAGAATTTAAATCAGCATTTAAATATCATTTTCAAGCATCTTGGCTTTATTGGTAGTCTTACCATTCCCAAGGTTTATTCCTGCACTTTTCGCGATAAATTAATTTGTTTTTATTTATTTAATCCAATGTCAATAACTGTTTCTAAAAATCACTGAAAATTGTGGTTATCACTTAGTCTTAACATGATTTGCCTAAAAATAGTGGTAATTTTGCTTACCGCCCCATCCTTGCCATCCCTTTTTTTTTTTTTTTTTTTTTTTTTTTTTTCATTTCCGTCTCCTTTTTTTCCCTATATAATCCCCCTTTTTTTCCTTCCGTCCCTTCTTTAACTCCTTTTTAAGACAATGTTATACCAAAATTTTGTACTAAAAATACTATATTGTTATTATTTCTTATTTGAATGTCCTGTGGGTACTATGCAAATTCATTATAAGTAAAAATTTAGACGAAAATGGAAAGTTATAGTGGTAAAATGGTAAGGAAAATTAAACTTGCAAGTTTAACTTAAACCTCAGTTAAATAAAAAAAATTTCGCTGCTGACCATTTTTCTTTATTTTGAATCATTAAGGCACTGGTCTATCAGATTAAAATGTTATTTTAGCAACTTTAATTTCACCAGATATTTATTCCCGAAAGTCAAAAGATTGTGATAATGCCCCATTTACCAACAACATAAAAGGTATTTATTACATTCCACTTCAAATTTGTTTGGATTTTTTACAATATTGCGAACGATTTCAAGAGAAAAGAATAATGCTGCTATCTGCATTGATTCGGAATTAAATTGTAATATTTTTTTCAACTCAATCATTTTTTTTCTATTTTAATTTAAAGTATTCTTGAGGCAGAAATAAGCTGAAAGCAAGAATAAAAAATTCTATATTTAAAATATACACTTTTACTTATAATTTCAAAAAAATTTAAAATTTTTAAGAGCTTTCCTTCAAGTTCAAAGAAGTGATAGAAATACTGCATTTTCCTTTTAACATTTTTACTGTTTGTTTGCTTGTTTTTCATTAAGGAATAAAAAGGCAAGGATGAAAGTTTCGATATTTAAAATATATATTTTTAGCTATAATGTCAAATAATTTTAAAATTTTAAGAGCTTTCCTTCATGTTCAAACGAGTAATAGATATGTTGTCTTTTGCACTCAAAATTTTTAATTATTTATTTTTTTCCTCATTACAGAATAAAAATACAATTACTAACTTACGTCAATCTGTTACTTACTATTCATTCTTAATTAAAAATAATTTTTAATATAGTCCTTCATCCCTAAGGAAGGATAATAATCAAAATTGAAATTACAAGCATGTAGAAAATACCTCGATTTTGCATCAACTTTTAATGTAAATTTCAATACTTAATTAAACAATCCTGAAATCTATTATTGCATTTATTCATAAATAAATATGATCTACTTATATGCTGATTTTCATTCAAATCTGTGACATGTCAGCCACAGCTGATTTGCTCATTTTGTATGGAATTGTCCTATAGTTTACCTGCACGGTTTAAATAAACTCCTGCTACGCGTACTTTTTTCACAATTTTAGTTTCAGTAGATTCAAAAATAGGGGGGGGGGGGACATATTTCTGCAATACATTTTCGACAATATCTCTGAAAATACAATACCTAAAATTAAAACAAACATATATTTATGAGATCGGCGTTATGAGATCTGTCAAACGATACCTACAGAATATACATAAAAAAGGATAACTTAATTAGCCTTAAATTTTTCATAAAAATATTTGTGAATGGCTAATAATCTCAAAATACAGTGTAACCTCTGAAAAACGGTTACCAGTGGGACCGATGAAAAGCGACCTCTATTCAGAGGTGGGTGTTATTCAGAGGTTTCTTTTTAAAAAATCATAATTACATAAATTTAAATAAAAATGCATAGTCATTTTAATTAATTCTCATTGTTTTAATACATTAAAAAAAATCAGTGATTTGCAGTTGTTTTTTTTCTGCAAATATTTTTCTCCAAAGAAATAATAGTATGAGTTGTTCTGCTGTACAACTCATCAGCATTGTGATTTAATGCAAAATTTTTGATTTCACGAAGGTTCGTAAAAAATTTGGTATATGTGTTAATACTGGAAATTTTAGGTGATTCTATAATCTCTTCCATATCCCCTTCCGCATCACTTTTCTCTTCCTCTCTCCTATCTTCCACTATTTGCTGTATGAATTAAATTTAGCAGTAATTGCCAAATCTTTATCCAGACACACAAACTTACTGGCGTTCGTGTTAGTTATGCTTGCTGTTTTAAGAAAATTATCTAAATTTTCTCCATCATTATTGTCTTCATTTTCTATGTCTAGTTTTGGACAAGGATTAAGTGTAGTAAATTTTGTTTGATCTGCTTCAGATTTTGGTTTGCAAATAAATATGAAATTGTACCAGAAACTGTTTTAAAAAAAAATTTCTGATTTTTGAGCGGCCGTTGTTCAGAATTCCTTATTTAGAGGTTACTAATGTTAATGCTATGGAATGTCCATCAATATGTGGCCGGTATTCGGAGGTTATCGTTGTTTAGAGGTGACTGTTCAAGGAAGTTTCACTGTATATAGGTCAATAGCCTTTATAACTCTACTAAGTTTAAACCTTTCACGTAGTTTTCGGGATAAACTTCTGTGACAAACGGTCCAGACAGACACAAACAGTCTCTTTAAAATTTTAAGCTTTTATTATGAACACAAATTAACAGATACTTGTATGGAAAGTACTAGTATAATATTAGAAGTATATACTGAATTTGTTTTGCATCAGTTAATAAACCATATATGCACCATTGATTTTACAAAGCACATCAAGGCGATAATAGTCGACGTTTTCCCCTATTCCTTACTTTATCTAACACTGAACCGGTCTCCGTGAACTTCTGCTTCCATCAATTCGTGAATGAGGCAATACTTTCATGGAGACCAGTCAGTATTGGATTAAGCAAAGAATGGACGAAAAAAGGAGTATGAGAGGAATACGGCAGAGTAAACTTTTTGTAACGTTTTTATTAAAAGTAAAAATATTAAGTTATTGTATTGTTTATCATATATTTTAAAAACTCGCGATTATTTAAGTTTCGTACTTCTGTTGTGTTAGTGTAAATTTGCATAATTTCATTGAAGCGGTGTTCCAAATAGTGCCTAAGCCGAGTTCTGCGAAAATCTTTGCTTGGCTAACCATTTATGTCATTAGGAGGGTGATGGTGGAGGATTTTATTAAGCATCGGCTAGATTTGGTCATATTGCTGTAAGAGGTATGCCTTCAGGGGGGACTTGGGGAGGGGGGATCTTGTTATGACTGATTTAGATGTCATCTCCATTCTTCATTGTATAAAAATTTAAATGTACCGGAAAAAATTATCTATGAAAATATATACATAATCTAAAGCTTTATAAAAATGTATTTTCTAATCTTCCCTGTTATTAATTGAAGTAAAACTTGACACTGTGAATGAATTGGGCAGCCCGAAACAGGTTTGTCAGTTTGGCCTATTTTTTTATTCCGAATTCATACCGGGAATTTCGAAAGGAACAGTTATGCTTTATGTAATCGCGAAATGACGTCTGTCATTAATTAACCAAAAAATACTATTCTTAATTTCCTGTATCAATTCGAAATTTCTGAATAATATAGGAGGCCGAACTGGAAACCCTGGCCCAAAATTAGTCATTAATGTGGTTAGGAGAGTGCATATGAGTTCTGGACGAGATTTCGAAGTTAGAATGAGACGCATGTTAAATTCTTTTATCACAATAACTTCTTTACTTTGATTCTTTAGATTATCTACAAGAATAGAGTTCTTCGAAATTTCTATTTATAACGTATATCTTTAATTCATTATTTGTAGAAAATATAAGTTAATGCCTTTTCACTATTCAAAATAAACAGTCAAGGCTCCTGTAAATCCATGTTTCAGTCTATTAGTCTCTAAAGCTTAATAGTTAATGCGAATGTAAAGGATTTGAATTTCTTTTTGAATATTTTTGATAAAGATTAGCTTATGGCGTTAAATAATTTTCAGAACCTTTCAATTTCTCATAACGATTAAATAAACAAACAAAAATTATTATCTCAAAACTCCACTTTATTCAAATCACAACAAACTAACGCCGGGTCTTTAATTATTATCAGCTCTATTTCCTGATACTCCTGGCTTATTTCTCGAACATTTTGCACACTTCTAACACCTGTCCACGCAGTCATGACCAAGAAATTTCCATCCTGTTTGTGCACAAATCACTGTTTATCACAATAATTTCTTTACTTTGATACCTTAGATTATCTGGAAGAACAGAGTTCTTCAAATTTTCTTTTTATAAAGTATATCTTTAATTCATTGTTTGTAGAAAATATAAGTTTATATCTTTTCACTATTCAAAATAAACACTCAAGGCACCTGTAAGTCCATGTTTCAGTCTATTAGTTTCTAAAGATTAATAGTTCATGCAGATGTAAATGATTTGAATTTCTTCTTGAATATTTTTGATAAAGATTAGCTTATATAGTGTTTGAATAATTTTCAGAACCTTTCAATTTTTCATAACGATTAAATAAACAAACAAAAATTATTATCTCAAAACTCTACTTAATTCAAATCACAACAAACTAATGCAGGGGGTTTAATTATTATCAGCTCTCTGTTTTTTTTATTTCTCGAAAATTTTGCACTCATCTAATACCTGTCCACGCATTCATGACCAAGAAATGTCCATCCTGTTTGTACACAAATCACTGTTTATCACAATAATTTCTTTACTTTGACACCTTAGATTATCTAGAAGAACAGAGTTCTTCAAAATTTCTATTTATAAAGTATATCTTTAATTCATTATATGTTAGAAAATATAAGTTCATATCTTTTTACTATTCAAAATAAACACTCAAGGCTCCTGTAAACCCATGTTTCCGTCTATTAGTTTCTAAAGATTAATAGTTAATGCGAATGTAAAGGATTTGAATTTCTTTTTGAATATTTTTGATAAAGATTAGCTTATATAGTGTTTGAATAATTTTCAGAACCTTTCAATTTTTCCTAACGATTAAATAAACAAACAAAAATTATTATCTCAAAACTCTGCTTTATTCAAATCACAACAAACTAACGCCGGGGCTTTAATTATTATCAGCTCTGTTCCTTGACACTCCTGGCTTATTCCTCGAAAATTTTCATCTAACACCTTTCCACGCATTCATGACCAAGAAATTTCCATCCTGTTTGTACACAAATCGAAGCAATCAGTTCTATACCCAATTCGGGGGGAAGAGGAAATCAATTAAAACATTCTTCGGGGAAAGACGATGCATCTTCGCAACGTTCGCCAAAAGAAAAAAGAAAAGAAAAGATGTAAGAAGATTGAAATAGAACAAAGCCCCGAGCTGCTTGTTCTCCCGCATCCTCTGATTGCTTGGGGGGGAGGGATGAGAGGAAAAATCGATGCTTAGTTCTGATTGGTTGCTTAAGGGGCGACCTCATCCACTGCAAGAGATCAAGATGGAGTCCATCTTGAAGCAATAGCATCGTTTCTCTAATAACAGCAGAGAAAATTATGTTTGCTAACTTTGGTTCGTAGAGAGCAGGAGTTTGTTAATCTAAAACATGGTCGTGTAGAAGCATAAACAAACAACAAAGTATTAGCTGAAAAAGAGATTACTTTCAATGAACATATCATTACGGGTCTGAGAGAAAAATCTCTGCTAATTTTGTTTATACCAATTAATTTAAGTAAGAGCATGAATGAAAATGTTTTTCATTGTTGATTTTTAAGGCATGTTGAACTCGGATTTGAATGTCACATTCAATAAATTGATTATATGAAACAAAAGTAAAATTTAGGGAAATGTCTGCTAATGCGATGTCTACATATTGATTCACCTATTAGGTATATATCTATATTATACGAATAAAATGATTATGTTCAAGGAATATATCATTACGGATCAAAGAAAGATATTATCTGTAGATTTTTTTGCTTGAAAGTCATGTTAAATTAATCGATTCCGTGCATTGAACTAGAAAATAAAATTTTATGAAAAATATGTTGACGATAGCCACATACAATGATCCACCTATTAAGTATAATTGGTAAAAGTCTCACATAAAAAAATTATGTAAAAGATCATGTCATATGAGGATCTGAGAGAAAAAATCTCTGTTAATTTTGTTTGTAGTAATTAATTTAAGTAAGAGCATGAATATGAGCATGAAGAGCATGAAAATGTTTTTCATTGTTGATTTTTAAAACTGTATGAAGGTATATTGAACTCAGATTGGAATGTCGCATTGAATAAATTGATTATATGAAACAAAAGTAAAGTTTAGAGAAATATCTGCTAATAACATGTCTGTATATTGTTTCACCTATTAGACGTATAATTATTATACGAATAAAATGATTATGTTCAGTATATCAATAATATACAATAATTTACGGAATACGTTCAATAATATACGGATCAAAGAGAGATTTTATCTGTAGGGTTTTTTGCTTGAAAGTCATGCTAAATTAATCGGTTCTGTGCAATGACCTAGAAAATAAAATTTTATGAAAAATATATTGACGAAGGCCCCATACAATGATCTATCTATTAAGTACATTAATTGATAAAAGTCGTACATAAAAAAAAATAAAATAAAAAAACTACACTGCTCAAAACAATTAAAGGATATTGCAGTTTTAGGTGGATTTTGTATCTGGTAAACTGTTTAGCTTATTGATACATGGTCGACAGACATAGTAGGTTATATGAGAATAAATTACACATGTTTGGCAGAAAAAAATGCATTTTATTGTGCATTTGTGTACTAAAGGAAAACAACACAATTTGTGCATATGAGAAAAAAAGAATAAGAAAAGATGTTTTCTTCAAAGAAAATCATTTTCAGTAGGGGGTATGGTTTCCACGGGCGGCCAGCAACGTTGAACACCTTTGAGGCATGGACTCAATGAGGCTATTAATGACGAGTTGGGGTATTCTGCCCCACTCTTCCAGAAGAGCTCTTTCCAGTTCTTGGAGAGTTTGTAAGGGTTGTTGGCGGCCAGAAACTCGTCTTCCTAGAGCGTCCCAAACGTGCTCGATTGGATTCATGTCTGGAGAACACGCCGGCCATTCCATTCGAACGATTCCTTCCTCGAAAAGGAAACCCTCCACCAGGTTTGCACGATGTGGCCTGCAGTTATCGTCCATTAAAATGAAGTTATCTCCGATTGCTGCAGCATAAGGGACTACAATAGGTCTTAGGATCTCATCCCTATATCGGCGACCAGTCAGAGCTCCATCTCGAATGATGTAGAGGTCAGTGCGCCCGTCAATGGAGATGCCAACATACACCAACACTCCTCCACCGCCAAATCTGACACTTTCGTGCACGAACGCAGGATTATTCCTACTGCCACGGTCCCTCCAGATGAAAATACGCCTATTATCCGGATGCACAGAAAAACGGGACTCGTCAGAAAACAGAATATTGCTCCATTCATTTCTCCTCCAGTTGACATGCTCGGTTGCCCACTCCCTGCGGTCGCGACGATGCCTTGATGTTAATCTAACACATACCATCGGTCGACGAGCATACAGACCTACAGCATGGAGCCGGTTTCGGACAGTCTGATTTGAAATCGTGGTGCCTGTAACCGAGCGAAGGTGTTGTTGGAGAAGAGTAGCGTTCATGGTTCGGTGTCTCCAAGCTGTTAACGCTAAATACCGATCTTCATTGGGCGTTGTTGCCCGTCTACGACCTTGCCCTGGTCTTCGGCCTGCACATCCACTCTCCAAAAAACGGTTCCAGGTCCTGGAAATGACACTTTGTGACACTCCAATGGCTTGCACTACTTCGGCTTGAGTTTGGCCCCCTTCTAACCTACCAACAATTCTCAAAGCTTCTGAATCTGTCAAATGACTTCGCTGAGACATCGTACTCATCGAAACAAAGCAATCACTGAATGCCGATCATCCTTGTCTTCATTCTCTTTTATCCAGTTGAAAGTCAAATTTCATTCGCTGCCGCTGAAGCGACGTTTTTGACGTCGAACTCAAAATTTGCATACTCCACAGTTTGAAAACCAGAAAAATTTGCATTTGTGATTCTCTTCTTCTATTTTCGACAAAAAAATTTTCGTTTATATCTTTATTTTATATAAAACTTCAAATATCCTTTAATTGTTTTGAGCAGTGTATATCAAAGATCATGACACTAGGGATCTGAGAAAAAAAATCTCTGTTAAGTTTGTTTATAGCAATTAATTTAAATAGTAAGAGCATGAATGAAAATATTTTTCATTGTTGATTTTTAAAAGTGTTGCGAGGCACGTTGAACTCGGATTGGAATGTCACATTCAATAAATTCATAATATGAAATAAAAGGAAAATTTAGGGAAATATCCGCTAACGAGATGTCTGTATATTGATTCACCTATTAGACATATAAGTATTCAATGAATAAAATGATTATGTTCAAGGAATATATATCATTACGGATCAAAAAGAGATTTTATCTGTAGGTTTTTTTGCTTGAAAGTCATGTTAAATTAATCCATTCTGTACAATGAACTAGAAAATAAAATTTAATGAAAAATATATTGACGAAGGCCCCATACATTGATCTATCTATTAAGTACATTAATTGATAAAAGTCGTACATAAAAAAAAAAACTATATCAAAGATCATGACACTGGGGATCTGAGAGAAAAAAATCTCTATTAAGTTTGTTTATAGCAATTAATTTAAGTAAGAGCATGAATGAAAATATTTTTCATTGTTGATTTTTAAAACTGTTGCGAGGCACGTTGAACTCGGATTGGAATGTCACATTCAATAAATTAATAATATGAAATAAAAGTAAAATTTAGGGAAATATTTGCTAACGAGATGTCTGTATATTTATTCACCTATTAGACATATAAGTATTCAATGAATAAAATGATTATGTTCAAGGAATATATACCATTACGGATCAAAAAGAGATTTTATCTGTAGGTTTTTTTGCTTGAAAGTCATGTTAAATTAATCGATTCCGTGCAATGAACTAGAAAATAAAATTTAATGAAAAATATATTGACGAAGGCTCCATACAATGATCTACCTATTAAGTACATTAATTGATAAAAGTCGTACATAAAAAAAAAACTATATCAAAGATCATGACACTGGGGATCTGAGAGAAAAAAATCTCTATTAACCCTAGAACTACCGGAAATTTTACTCAAGTTTTATAAAAACATTCTACACCAGAATTTTTACTTAAAACTATTTAATTTGTTTATTTAACTTATTATTGTCTGATTTATACATTTAGTTTGTTTTGAAGAAATTTTCTGGTTTGAATAGATATTTTGAATATACATGTCGGGTCCATTGGACCCTTCTGGTAGACAGAGGGTTAAGTTTGTTTATAGCAATTAATTTAAGTAAGAGCATGAATGAAAATATTTTTCATTGTTGATTTTTAAAACTGTTCGAGGCACGTTGAACTCGGATTGGAATGTCACATTCAATAAATTAATAATATGAAATAAAAGTAAAATTTAGAGAAATATCTGCTAACGATATATCGGTATATTTATTCACCTATCAGACATATAAGTATTCAATGAATAAAATGATTATGTTCAAGGAATATATACCATTACGGATCAAAAAGAGATTTTATCTGTAGGTTTTTTTTTTTTGCTTGAAAGTCATGTTAAATTAATCGATTCCGTGCAATGAACTAGAAAATAAAATTTAATGAAAAATATATTGACGAAGGCTCCATACAATGATCTACCTATTAAGTACATTAATTGATAAAAGTCGTACATAAAAAAAAACTATATCAAAGATCATGACACTGGGGATCTGAGAGAAAAAAATCTCTATTAAGTTTGTTTATAGCAATTAATTTAAGTAGGAGCATGAATGAAAATGTTTTTCATTGTTGATTTTTAAAACTGTTGCGAGGCACGTTGAACTCGGATTGGAATGTCACATTCAATAAATTGATAATGTGAAATAAAAGTAAAATTTAGGAAAATATCTGCTAACGAGATGTCTGTATATTGAGTCAAATATTAGACATATAAGTATTCTAAGAATAAAATGATTATGTTCAAGGAATATATATCATTACGGATCAAAAAGAGATTTTATCTGTAGGTTTTTCTGCTTGAAAGTCATGCTAAATTAATCCATTCTGTGCAATGAACTAGAAAATAAAATTTAATGAAAAATATATTGACGAAGGCCCCATAGAATGATCTATCTATTAAGTACATTAATTGATAAAAGTCGTACATAAAAAAAAAAACTATATCAAAGATCATGACACTGGATGTCTGAGAGAAACAAATCTCTGTTAAGTTTGTTTATAGCAATTAATTTATGTAAGAGCATGAATGAAAATAGTTTTCATTGTTGATTTTTAAAACAGTAGCGAGGCATGTTGAACTCGGATTGGAATGTCATATTCAATAAATTGATAATATGTAATAAAAGTAAAATTGGGGGAAATATCTGCTAATGAGATGTCTGTATATTGATTCACCTATTAAACATATACGTATTCTATGAATAAAATTATTATGTTCAAGGAATATATCATTACGATCAAAGAGAGATCTTATCTGAAGATTTATTTTGCTTGAAAGTCATATTAAATTAATTGATTCCATGCAATGAACTAGAAAATAAAATTTAATGAAAATATACTCAAGAAAGCCTCATACAATGATCTACCTATTAAGTATATCGATAGAAATCGTACATATATATATATATTTTTTTAAATAAAAGATCATGTCACTGAGGATCTTAGAGAAAACTCTCCGTTAATTTTGTTTATAGTGATTATTTTAAAACTGTTTCAAGGCATGTTGAACTCTTATTGGAATGTCAAATTTAGTAAATTGAGTGTATAAAATAAAACAAAAATCAAAAGTAATGAAAAATCTATTAATGATATGCCTGTATAATTCATCGATTGTAGATACATTAATATAAGTAATTATATGAAAAACGAATCACGTTCAATATGCATTTAAGGTAATCTAAAGGTAGATCTAAGGTGATCTAAGGTAGAAATCTCTGTTGAAACCGTACCTAAAACTCATTTTCAATTAATTGATTACATAAAATGAACCAGAAAATAAAATTTAATGTAAAAATAGATTAACTTAAGTCATATACATTGATCCACCTACTAAGTATATTAATTAATACAATTAATTAGTACATAAAAAATTATATCAAAAGTCCTGTCACTGCGGATGTAAGAAAAAAAATCTATGTTAATTGTGTTTATAGTGATTTAAGTGAAAGCATGAATGGAAATGTTTTTTATTGTTTGTTTTAAAGGTGTTTCAAAGCATCTTGAACTCATATTGAAAGGTCACATTTAATAAATTGATTATATGAGACAAAACAAAAATAAAAGTAATGAAAAATCTACTAATGATATGCCTATATAATGATTCATCTGTTAGATGTATCAATATAAGTAATTATATAAAAAAGTAATTATGTTCTAGTTGTGGATGTAAGAGAAAAAGCTATGTTGAACTTTTACTTAAAGTCATTTTCAGTTGATTGTTTCCGTGAAATAAACTAGAAAATAAAATTCAATGAAAAATATGCTGACAAAAGCCACCTACAATGATCCACCTATTAAGTATTTTAATTAATACATAATGAAAAAAATGTGTCAGAGATCATGTCACTGCGGATTTGAAAGAAAAATCTCTGTCCATTTTATTTATAGTGATTAATTTAAGTGAAAGCCTGAATGGAAATGTTTTTCATTATTGATTTTTAAGACTGTTTTGAGGCATGTTGAACTAGTACCGGTCACATTCAACTAGAATGTCACATTCAATAAATTGATTATATGAAACAAGAAAAAAAAAAAGTCCTGAAAAATCCACCCAATGATATGCCTGTGTAATTATTCATATGTTAGATATATTGATACAAGTAATTATATTCCTTTAAGACCATTCAATTTTATTCAAAAATGTGTCTAATTAATTAAGTTATTAATTAAAATATGGTAATTAATCACTCTAATTAAAAATCCGCCATGCGCATTAAATTTCGCTTTAGGAGCTTAAATGGTAGATTTATAATACTGCAACAAAAGTTGGTATACCTTTTAAATTTATACTAATATATTGAGAAAAAATAATAAAAAGCTTCCAATATTAACACTTTTTTTTTACTTTGAAATTTCACGGGAAAAAGTTATATAACTAGCCAAATTTCCTTTTATGTAGACTAATACGTGCATATTAATACTAAGTTTTGAAATCTAGCATATAATGCAAACAATAATAATGAATATTTTGACAAGTGGATAAAAAATAAGACACCTGGAGCATTTTAGATATACTAATTCGAGAAAAATTCTCATTTTGAGAAAACACGATTTAAAGTTTCATTTTTAGTGTAACTTAATAGCGGTGTACAAATTTGAAATGCTTGTAAGTTATGTAGGAATCATTGCAATTGCTTGCGGTTTTTTGCAAATGATGCAGTTAAGATTGAAGTATATTAATGAACGAAAAAAGAAAAAACGAATTTTTAGTCTATTTCTGCCAAACTGAAGCTCCACTCCACTGTCCCCTTAAAGGGATATGGAAAATGAATTAACGTTCAATATAGGTCGTTACGGATGTAGGATGAAATCTTTGTTGAACTTTTACTTTAAAGTCATGTTTCAGTTAATTGCTGAACTAGAAACTAAACTTCAATGAAAACTGATGCTAACGCAAGCCTCATACAATGATTCTCCTATTAATAGATGCATTTCTTAAAAAAGAATTTATATCAAATATAGCATCATTACGGATCTAAGAGAGGAAAAAGAAATCTGCTAATTTTGACTATAAAAAAGATTTACTGGCGGAACGTGTCATAATGTTTTTCGTGATAAGCTTTTAAAACTTTTTCGAAAGATATGTTGAACTCGTTATGTCACATTCAACAAATTGATTGCATAAAACAAATTAAAATTTTAAATTTCAAGCAAAATTTATTAATGATAAATTTATGTAAAAATTTACTTATTAGGACTGTTAATATTCAGACTGTCTCCGAATGGGCAGAAGATCCTTCAAATTCATTAACATGTGCTGGCAGTTATTAAAGTTATTTTTGTAGGTTATTGTGGGAAGTCTAGAATTTATTTATTATGCTCCATTGTTTAATTCCAATTATCACGAATCGTGCTCTGGACCGTCCTAAAATATTAAAATACTCTAACAAATTTCTAAGAATTGATCACAGTTCACTCAGTTTTTTAATCTTTATTCTGTTTTGCTTTTAAGACACACGCATACAGAAAAAAGAGGTTTGTGTTTTGGAAGTGTTTTCGAGCTCTATCAGAGTTGGAGTCAGTGCAGCGCCATCTATCAATGATGTTTGTAAGTAAAAGAAGGAAGTGTATGTATATACAGAGTGTCTACAAATTAGTTGGGCAAAAAGAATGATTTATTGAATGGAATAGATAGGAAAAAATTAAAGTGCATATTGTTGTAAAATCGAAAAATAGTTAAAGTTTATCATTATCACAAATGTTCGATGTGATTTCTTTTCGAGACTCAGTTTCAAGAAACCAAAGACAGCATTTCGCTTTTGTGCACCGTTGTACGTCTCCATTATTGTAATGCCAAATAAGGATGATTACCGCTTGCAAAGCGATAGCGTCAGTTATATGACATCTAACGCCATCTATGAATAAACTTCGGCAACATTAGTACTAGTCTGACTTTAGACTACGTCGTTAATTTCGTTTAATATTTCGGAAGTTCTTAACTTACGAAATTGACCAACTAATTTGTAGACACCCGGTATATATAAATCCTTATTTTATACATTACACTATTGCAAGTAAATCTTCAATATCAGTCACCGTTTACTTCTTATTGAGTTTTTGAAAATGTCAAATATATTTTGTGGCGTCCTGTATGCGTGCATGGAAAATAGAGTTCTGTTTACATTTTCTGCATCTCTTCACGCCTTTAGATAGTTCTCAAGATATTTCTTAACCCATCAGGGTGGAGGGGGGGGGGTGCTGTTGATTTAAATAATTAACCTCTTCAAACCCTTGGCCACATACGAGGACGTTTAGTTTTTTATAATAATTACTCTCAATAATAATAAGTTGGAAATTGCACATCAAATGTGGCAAATGAGGTGCGTTCGTACTATAACTAGTTTTATAAATATTTTTTGCCCCGCATATTGCACTGAATGTATATATTAGTGCACATCATAAGTGCATACCAATTTCATTCTGTTCCAAAGGTTGCAACATCATTAAAATGCACTTAAAATATTTTTTCCCATTGGCCGTAATGTAATGCAAAACTTTTGACAGTCCCTGTCATTAAACTATACATCCAATTTTCATAAAATTTGAAATGACACGACAAAATTTTGCAACAATTATATATTTAAAATTTCAGACCATTCGGTTGGATAGTTTTTGCTCTGTTATAAGCGGATGGACGGACAGACAGGCGGGACGAACGACGACTATAGGTGCTAGGTATTTTTATAATTACAAACGCACCTAAAAAAAAAAAAATTGATAATAACTTATCAGGGGTCTGTCCAGACTTTTCCCCCAGGGTCCTGTTTTTGCGAAATTGTGAAAAGCTTTTTACATTTGTGAAAAATCTAGTCATAATTTTGTGAATTTGAAATTATCATTATATTCAAGTTCTTGTTTATACATTTTTAAGGAGATGTAAAATACAAATATTTTCTTATGTGTGTAAACGTGACAGGTCAGATTTTACTTTTAAATGACTAAATGTGTGAAATGTTCATTTTGGACAAGAAAATTTTTGAGAAAGACTTCTTTTTAAGACAAATAATTTTTTGAAGGGTCCTGTTTTAAGGTAAAAGCTTTTGTGAAGGATCCTGTTTTGAGATAAAATCTTTTGTGAAGGGTCCTGTTTCGAAATAAAAAAATTTGTGAAGGGTCCTTTAAAGGACCCAATTTATTCCTAAACATATCCCTGCTTATTCACTACAGAATCCCGTAACAGGAGAAGTAAAAATTTTATGGTTTGGCTGCACCGATGTACAGTTAGAGATATATAAAAAAAAAGAGTGAAGTCATTTTTCGGCAGTCAGCGTTGTTGGATTATTTGAACAAATCGTTAATATTTGATAAAAAATAATATCAGATATATTTAAATATATTAAGTTTTAATAATCTATAGAAATGTAAGAAAGAAATTTACTGTTAGTTTTTTATTTCATAAGAAATCATTTCACTCATAAATTACCATTAACGCACAGCGACTTTTTTTTTTTTTTTTTTTTTTTTTTTTTTTTTTTGTGAGTGTGTAAATTTATTATTATTATTATTATTATTATTATTATTATTATTATTATTATTATTATTATTATTATTATTTTGCTTTTTGAATTCCTATTAATATAAAATGAATAAACAGAAACAAAGAAAAAGATTAAGTCATTTTTTTTTCCCCACCATAAAAAAATCGTTCCTGAAGAGGTTAAGTACAGCTGTCTAAAATGCAAATACAAAATGTTAAATAAATCAGTTTTGTAATATACAAATATGGACAAGGAGTCTTAAGGTGGTTCTCGAAAAAATATTTTTCCCCGCTCAACGACGCGAAACATTCTGACAAATTTTTAAACGTAAAAGTATGTCACTTGCAGGTTTGATTATTGAAGCAATTTGTAATAGAACGATTTCTTTCATTTTTCGTTAAGTTAATTACAGCTTGAGTTTTAAGCTATAGCAGTCCCGTGGCAGCAGTTGTTTTCCCAATCCTGCGCCCTCGCATCCGGAAATGCAGTTCAAAACGCCCACTTTGACAGCATTTTCTGAACGAATTTTCTACCTTTACCGAAAAATGGAAAAAAAAACTGTTCGATTACATGGTTTCTAAAAAAGGGCACCTGCGAATTTCTCGTGTTTGCGAACAAAAATAAATTAAAAACTGTGTCAGAAGGTAGTCAGTTTGGATTAACCCCCTTAAGGCTCCTGCCCCTCCCGGCGAAAACACTCACGAAAACACTCACTAATTCTATAAGGAGGGATGCCTTTGCATCGCACCTTTTTTTTACTTTTTCGGTTTTGGTCGCAGATATTTTTTTATAAAGTTACTTTCACTTTCAAATCCGCTTCTGAAAATCAAGTGTCATTCTAAAAAATATCTGCAACCACAATCGAAAAAATAAAGAAAGGTTTTTTATGTAGAGACGGATCTCGGCTATCCAACGCAAAAAAAAAAAATAAATAAATATATAAATTAAAAATGTCGAAATGCAAACGAGATATTAGAAAAATCCCTCCCCATAGGATTAGCATTAGCTCGTGAGTGCCTTCGCCGGCAGGGACAGGAGCCTTAGACCATCAACACCAGTCTAATGCAATTTTAGTTAGTTTTTTTTTTTTTTTTTTTTTTTTTTTTTTTTGCAGCGTATTTGAGCCCTGTTGCCAAATAATGTCAATAGATTAATTTATTTAGATTTATTATATTAATTTTATTTTAATACAAATAGAAAATAAATAAATACGATTTTGTTGTATTACCTGTTTTATAAAGAAATTTTAATTTTTTGCGATTTTTTTTTTTTTTTTTTTCGTTACGTTGAACTATATATTCCACTTTTATTTTTATCTTGTTTTAAATATAAACGATACATTTACATTTTTATTCATTCTTTATCAGTGTTGGGGTGTTTATAAAATAATGTAACTTATTTTATAAAAACATGTCTTGCTTTTTTAAAATACACAAAGAGATGAGAACTTATGAATACATTACTGAAATAGAAAAAAACTTGATTAATTTTTGTTTAGAATAACTTTCTTAAGAACAAACGTTTAATAATAATAATAAAAAAAACATTATGCATTTTTCATAATTTTTCCGGGAAAGTCTATTGAACATTTATCGAAGAGTGTAATGAATAATTCATCAAATGAGCTTCAGTTATTTCGTTGAAAAGTGATGGGGTACTTCGTATAGGAATCAAAATCATTTCACGAAAAGATAAAAAGAAAATTCTTAAATGCGAAATTTGCAAGAGAACAGGAAAATTTATACAGACCAGAAATTTTAAAGCAGATTTAATTAATATATTGATAATGCATATTAAGTACCTTCACTGAAAAGTAACGAAGGCTAATTTACAAGTCAGGTTAACCAAGATTATATGTGAAAAAGAAATTTTCAAAAAAATCAATGAATATAAGATCTGAAAGGAGGGGCAGGGGGGGGGGGATTTGAGATACAAGAAATTTTAAAGGTATTTTAATTAATAATTATTAAAGTAATATGCTCACAATTCGCAACTAATTAATTAAACAATTAATAATCAAAATTACTTTAATGGAAAAATCAATTAATTTCAAATTTGAAAGAAGGCGAGAAATATTAAAGACGCGAGAAAATTTTAATTAATCAATAATATCCGTAAAATCTTCATAGAGGTGATATTCATAGCGCTTTATCTAAAACAAATTAAAGGAATTGAGTATGTACAATCAAAATTAACAAATTAAACTAATTTATTAAAGTCAATGTCACTATATTAAACATGTGCGAAGAGCAACAAGAAATTAAGATAATTGCGACATATTTAAATTAAAGTCAAATTTCTTGGCGAAGAAAACATTCTGTTATGTATTTTGTGTGACGAATTGATAAATTAAGGACTTCTAAATAAATTAGAATTAGTGAGTAGGGAAAATCTGTTCTAATTTTGCTTAAATCAATTAATTTGCTCAGATACTTACTGCAAATTAATGACCTGATTTTTCTCTCTAAGAAACTAACTCTCTTACCTAATAAAGAGATTTTATTTTATTTAATTTTTTTTTTCGTTACGTTGAACTATATATTCCACTTTTATTTTTATCTTCTTTTAAATATAAACGATACATTTACATTTTTATTCATTCTTTATCAGTGTTAGGATATTTATAAAATAATGTAACTTATTTTGTAAAAATATGTGTTGCTTTTTTAAAACACACAAAGAGATGAGAACTTATGAATACATTACTGAAATAGAAAAAAACTTGATTAATTTTTGTTTAGAATAACTTTCTTAAGAACAAACGTTTAATAATAATAATAATAATAAAAACATTATGCATTTTTCATAATTTTTCCGGGAAAGTCTATTGAACATTTATCGAAGAGTGTAATGAATAATTCATCAAATGAGCTTCAGTTATTTCGTTGAAAAGTGATGGGGTACTTCGTATAGGAATCAAAATCATTTCACGAAAAGATAAAAAGAAAATTCTTAAATGCAAAATTTGCAAGAGAACAGGAAAATTTATACAGACCAGAAATTTTAAAGCAGTTTTTAATAAATATATTGATAATGCATATTATGTACCTGCACTGAAAAGTAACGAAGGCTAATTTACAATCAGGTTAACCAAGATTATATGTGAAAAAGAAATTTTCAAAAAAATCAATGAATATAAGATCTGAAAGGAGGGGCAGGGGGGGGGGGGATTTGAGATACAAGGAATTTTAAAGGTATTTTAATTAATAATTATTAAAGTAATATGCTCACAATTCGCAACTAATTAATTAAACAATTAATAATCAAAATTACTTTAATGGAAAAATCAATTAATTTCAAATTTGAAAGAAGGCGAGAAATATTAAAGACGCGAGAAAATTTTAATTAATCAATAATATCCGTAAAATCTTCATAGAGGTGATATTCATAGCGCTTTATCTAAAACAAATTAAAGGAATTGAGTATGTACAATCAAAATTAACAAATTAAACTAATTTATTAAAGTCAATGTCACTATATTAAACATGTGCGAAGAGCAACAAGAAATTAAGATAATTGCGACATATTTAAATTAAAGTCAAATTTCTTGGCGAAGAAAACATCCTGTTATGTATTTTGTGTGACGAATTGGTAAATTAAGAACTTCTAAATAAATTAGGATTAGTGAGTAGGGAAAATCTGTTCTAATTTTGCTTAAATCAATTAATTTGCTCAGATACTTACTGCAAATTAATGACCTGATTTTTCTCTCTAAGAAACTAACTCTCTTACTTAATAAAGAGTTTTTAATTTTTTTTTTTTTTTTTTTTCGTTACGTTGAACTATGTATTCCACTTTTATTTTTATCTTCTTTTAAATATAAACGATACATTTACATTTTTATTCATTCTTTATCAGTGTTAGGATATTTATAAAATAATGTAACTTATTTTGTAAAAACATGTGTTGCTTTTTTAAAACACACAAAGAGATAAGAACTTATGATTACATTACTGAAATAGAAAAAAACTTGATTAATTTTTGTTTAGAATAACTTTCTTAAGAACAAACGTTTATTAATAAAAAAAAAAAAAAAAATTATGCATTTTTCATAATTTTGGCGGGAAAGTCTATTGAACATTTATCGAACAGTATAATGAATAATTCATCAAATGGGCTTCAGCTATTTCGTTGAAAAGTGTTGGGGTACTTCATGTAGGAATCAAAATCATTTCACGAAAAGATAAAAAGAAAATTCTTAAATGCGAAATTTGCAAGAGAACAAGAAAATTTATACAGACCAGAAATTTTAAAGCGGTTTTTAATAAATATACTGATAATGCATATTAAGTACCTTCACTGAAAAGTAACGAAGGTTAATATACAAGTCATGGTAACCAAGATTTATATGTCAAAAAGAAATTTTCAAAAAATCAGTGAATATAAGATTCGAAAGGAGGGGAGAAAAATTTGAGATACAAGAAATTTTAAAGATATTTTAATTAATAATTATTAAAGTAATATGCTCAAAATTTGCAACTAATTAATTATACAATTAATAATCAAAATTACTTTAATGGAAAAATCAATTAATTTCAAATTTGAAAAAAGGCGAGAAATATTAAAGACACGAGAAACTTTTAATTAATTAATAATGTCCGTAAAATTTTCATAGAGGTGATATTCCTAGCGCTTTCTCTAAAACAAATTCAAGGAATTGAGTACATACAATCAAAATTAACCAATTAAAATAATTTATTAAAGTCAATTTCAGTACATGAAACATGTGCGAAGAGCAAGAAGTTAAGTTAATCGCGACATCTTTTAATTAAAGTCAAATTTCTTGGCGAAGAAAACATCCTATTATCTATTTTGTGGGAAGAATTGGTAAATTAAGAACTTCTAAATAAATTAGGATTAGTGAGTAGGGAAAATCTGTTCTAATTTTGCTTAAATCAATTAATTTGCTCGGATACTTATTGAAAATTAATGACCCGATTTTCAAATTTAAAAAAGTGAATATATTGTTTCGTAAAAAATAATGGTATTTATTTTTGATACATTATGTTTGCTTATAATGATAGTGAAAATCTTATTAACAGTTTCGCTATTTTTAACAGAAATTATCTTTAAAGAGAATTTGCACTTTGAAACAGAAAAAAAAAATGAAATGTACATCTTCAAAATATTTTCCAAACGTTGTATGTAAATTAAATTAAAAAAAAAAAAATAAACATTTTGTAATTGTACGCGCAAAAAAAAATAGCACGTGTTTTTTTTTTCTTTGAAGTTATATATATTTTGTATCTTGTGTCTTTAATAGGATATTTTATCCAAAATTTGGTGGTTTTTAATATGTTTTATATGGATTTATCATCCGCAATGTGCTAGTGAATTAGTGGAATTGAGTTTGATTCTGCATTACTAAGTTACAGGTTCCATCTTTATTTTGTATGTTGTCAGTGTTATGAATCGTAGCTAAATTTATTAATTTAATTTTAGTAATTGGAAATCGATGATGATTTGTAATTATATAATGGTTATATATATATATGTGTGTGTGTAATAATAAAAATTTTCGCCTTTTATCTTAGTAAAACTATTCAAAATTCTTAATATTTTCCTTTTTTACCTATCTTTAATAATATCTTAATATCTTTTGTCTTTTATTTCATGCATTTAAACCTGCGTATTCTTTTATTATTCTAAAAACTTAATCCATTCGTCTAATCTTATAAAACCCATTAAATTACTTTTTTCATTTTATTCTAAAACTAAATTCTTGTTGTTTCAAATGTTTTTAATAGCATTTGTTCGATGATGTTATTTTTCCCACAATTCCTTGCAAGCTTCCCGCCAGCATTTGACTGCGTTTTAATACTGACGCCGAGTATAAAGAGTTCATTGTCGACGTCACGCGTTTGTCACCCTTCCCATCGATTCGTAGCCTGTCTCCTGTCCCGTTCCTCCCCCTCTCTCTGCTGGAGTTGGTTCTTCACTAATAATGTATCCGTCCGCGCTCTGTTTCTTTGAGTATTTATACTGTTACATCGACGAGGAACGAGGGAATTTACGTTTTTCCGGTTGTTTAATAAATCCACGTCACTTGGGGTGAATGACTTTAATGTGTAGATTCTAATACTTTTAACATCTTAAGTTTTTATGAAGTGGATCAGCGATTATTCGAGAGTTGATGGACAAGCAACTGGAAATGTTACGATATGTGTTTGACAAATAAACAACGTTTAAGTTTACGATGACTCTATTAATTATGCCATGGGAAATTCTTTCAATGTTTATGGAGCCTGTCTTCTACTCGCCACCCTGACTGCACTCCGATATTCCCATGATAACGGAGTGTTGGCCTTGATTACTATACTACATTTACTTCGAGATGTACGAGTGTCGACGGGATGTCACAAAAGTCGACAGCAAAATGCAACACACGCACACATACACACACACACACACACGCATATATATATATATATATATATATATTGAGCTTTATTGAATATTTCATTCATTATATTCATAAAGTTTATTTGGAACAACATTTATTATCTTATTTTTATAGAAATATTCATATGTCGAGTGAGTTACAAACGAATTATGAATAAATCTGAGTTTTCCACTTAAAAGGGCAGTGCCATTTTGGGATGTGAAAAGCTGGCGAAAGATTTAAAGGTTGTTAACGTAAAAGTTTTTCGACTCGTACAAAATGCTAAAGGAATAATTAAACAGCCTTAACCTTTAAAATTTTGCTTTTTTAAGAAAATAAATATATGCCTTATTTTATATTTTTTTAAGTAATAAGTAGATGCATATTTTTTGCAGTGGAAAAATAGCGAGTGTTCACTAAAAGAAATGAAGTGCTTAAAAATGAATAAATCGATTTACTCATATGGAATTGAGTTTGTTTGGATAAAAAAATAACCTAATACTTTTTCACATGTTATCAAACCCAGACGAAACGATAATTTTGTACTTTGCAATGATTTAATTCATTCATGGCGACAAAAAGACGTTCATTAATGTTAATATTAAATTATGCACAGTACTTTATAATAATTTAAAAGGGCTTGAAAACAAAGTTCTTCTGATAAAAATATTTGATTTGTGTACCTTGGTAATAATATTGCTATATTTTCTTAATAAATAATCCATTAAACTTTTCTTGTTAATAATTTTCAGCGGCAAATAAATGCCAGTGCATTTTTACTTCAATCTGTAGTAAACGGGGAGGAGGTGGTGGGGGTTCAGAGGGCGGTACATAACTGTTCATATTTTTAAACACATCCATGGAATCAAAAATGAGTACATAAGTTTCTCAATTTTGAGTACATTCGGATCGGGGCTATATTGAGTATGTGACGTATTTAAAATGGAATAATATTTACTCGTTTTGAGAACCCAATTTTTTTTTTCAATGTTATCTCCTGTGTGCAGAATATATGTAAAACTCACAAAACTTAACCATATAAGCTAATTTATTTATTTATTGATTTATATATATATACTAATACAACAACGACAATAGCGTCTGATTAGACAATAGATAACTAATTAAAATGAACTAAAATCGAAATAAAACTTGCATTCTTCTTTAAATGGTTCTTAAAAATGATGGAAACATTCTAAAAACATAAAAAAATATAATTGTATGAATATTAACAACAACAAAAAAAAACAACAACAACATTTTAGTTTATTCTATGTACATTCATTTGTTGTAAAAAAAATTTTTTTTAATTCTTAAAAATCTATCTAGCCATATTCTTAAAATTGTACTCACAATCTGCAAAATATTCGTTTTGAATAAAATGACATTCTAATAGAATAAATTTTATGTGAAAAAAAAAAAAAAAAAAAAAAAAAAAAAACACGCATTTTTCAATTTTACTTAAAATTTTTATTTATTTATTGAAAATATATTGAGCTTTATTGAATAGCTCATATTCGTTATATTCATGAAATTTCATTGAAACAACACTTATTGTCTTATTTTTGTAGAAATAGTCATAGGTGGAGTGATTAAAAAATGAGTTACCAGTAAATTTGAATTTTTCGCTTAAAAGGGCAGTACACTTTTAAGATGTGAAAATATGTGAAAGATTTTAAGCCTGTTATCTTAAAAGTTTTTTGACCTACTTGTACAAAATGTTATGGGAATAATTAAACAACCCTACTCTTTAAAATTTTGCTTCCTAAGAAAATAAATGCATTTATTATTTTATATTTTTTAAGACATATAGTTAAACATTTATTGTAGATGCATATTTTTTGCAGTGGAAAATAGCGAGTGTTATATCTTGCGTGGAGAATATAAAACTCGTTAAACTTAACCGTATAGTCTAATTTATTTATTGATTGATTTTTATAATATAGAGTAATACAAAAAATGATGTCTGATTAAAGAAGGGGCTGTACATATATAACGTTATCACTTTAGGGGAGAGAGGGGGAGGGGTGTCTTTTGATAACATTATCATTTTTGATCCAACCAAAACCTTCTTTTTTGTTTCTTTGCATCAATATAGTCTTTATCTTTCTTTTAGTCTGTTATCTATTTTCATGAAAAATTACGAAATTTAAATTTTTATACGGTCCCCCGATCCTATAAGTTATATTTAGTGAAATTTTCCTTTTACACTGACAAGTAATAATTTAAAAAAAGGTCCCGTTATTCTACGATTAAAATTGACCGAGTAATAGCTGTTTAAAATTGGAGCATATTTTTTGCTGCAAATTGGGGGTCATTCACAAATTTAGTCGAAATATAATTTCGTCAGATATATTTAAAAAATGGTTGAGAGTAAAATTAACATTGCAATATAAATTTGAAATCTTTAATCATTGTGGCATATTAATGCAAAATATACAGTTTGTAATAAACATTTAAGAAGAAAGAAAAAACAGAATTTTTGTTAAATAAAATGATGCTAAATTAACAACCTCAATTCTTTACAAAATGTATTTCAAAATATTATTAGATTGCACTAGCCTGGAAAAGTTGGGTTATGTCATGTTTTTTAGCTTTTGATAATTGATTCTTATGTATTCTGTACCGCTAAATCCAAAAATGATCTTCATTTTCTACCATCATATAAAGATTTTCACGTAAATTTTAAAGTTAAAAAAAGAAAAATTGCAAAAATTTGATAATATAAAATAGATGTGATTGTTCTGTTTTTAACTTTTAATGATTGATTTTTATGCATTTTTTAACGCTGAATCCGAACATGATCTTCATTTTTAACCATCACATCAGGATTTTTCGCAAATTGCAAATTTTAAAGTTAAAATGTTCAAAGTTAAAATTGAACCTCCTCTCCCATCTCATCAGACCACTCAGCTGTTTAGCCGTAAGAATCCCGGGATAAGCAAAAATATTGAATAAATTATTGAATAAAATAAAATAAAATAAAATAAAATAAATGTTTTAGATCTGTTTTATAGTATGAGATTTTCGCTATATTTTAACGTACACATTTACGATTTGCAAAAAAATTCTAACGTGGTGGTTAAAAATGAAGGTCATTTTCAGATTCAGTGCTAAAAAGTACGTAAAAATCAATTATCAAAAGTTAAAAAACACAACCATCTCCTCTACTTTATAGAATATGATTTTTGTTATTCTTTAACTTTAACAATTTATGATTTGCGAAATATCCTGACATGATGTTTAAAAATTAAGGTAACTTTCGGATTCAGTGCTAAAAAGTACATAAAAGCTAAAACTCAACAATCGCAGTCTTGTATTATCTAATCTAAAACTTTTTCTTAAACTTCTTGGTGGTAAGCTATCCGAAATTTTTTGTGTTATCCTGTAAACTAAGTATAAATGATAACCACCGAAACTCATAATAATATTAGATTGTTATCGGATTTGCGCCAGTATGTAAAATGTAATCTCGATCGGATATTTAAAAGTGAGTTAAAGTTCGAGTACAAATTTTGAACTGGAAAAACATACATACGATCGTATAAGTAACATAGAAACTTATAAAAATAATATATTTTTTGTTAAAAGAAATCATAAAAGAAACAGTCTCAAATCCTGACAAAATAAAACATGTTATTTTAGCCAATCTGAAACTTAATAAATGTTAACTTAGTTGTAATACTTGTATGATTTTTTTCAAAGCGCAGATACACATGAAATAAGATCTTGGAATACTTTAAGCACTTGGGATGTGACCCCTCAAAGCCAAGCCGAACTCATTTGTCTTTAGAGCAGAAAAGTGGCATAAGTCATGCATTTTTAAAGTTTCATAACTCGCTTAATTTTAGCGTTATATGTATGGGACTTTTTTGTCTTACTTGTCGGTGTAATAGGAAAATTTTACTAAATACAACTTATAGGACCGGGTGACCGTATAAATATTTAAATTTCGTTATTTTTTAAGAAATGTTTTTATTAACCCAAATCGCTTTTAAAATATTTCTTTACTTGATTTAAAACATCTTTGTAATTGGAACTATATGATGACAAACGGTTTAGAAATTAGCTATTGGACACCGTTGAGAGCGGACACACTGTATAACAAAAAACTACTATAAAATACGTTTAAATGAAGAAGCATTTCTTTAAAGTTTTATTTCATATAATGTTGTTTCATATTTTATATAATAGTGATATTTTATTAACTTCGCTTCATTTAAACCATTAAAGTATGAAGATAATAAATGTATAACCATATTTTATATAATCGCAAACGTATGAAAATAAAACGAAAGAAAAAATTGTAAAAATAAGGAATGACAACATATGATATCGTAAGGGGGGTGTGGGGGTCCAAAATTGCCAAAAAGTTGATAACGTTATATATGTATAGCCTCCAATAGATGATGAATTAGTGTCTAATTAAAATGAACTAAAATCGAAGCAAAACTTGCATTCTTCTCTAAATGACTCTTAAAAGTGATGGAAATATTCTAAAAACATAAAGAAATATAATTCTATATGAATGTTAACTAAAAGACAAATATTTTAGTTCATTCCGTGCATATTCATTTTAGTCCAGGTAATAGGGAATTTTACTTAGCAAAATTAATGGTAGTACTGGAAATCGGCTTTCTAGATGTTTTTTGGGTCGCTGAATCCGAATTTGTAACTTCCCACCTAAATTTCCCCCGGCAACCTCCCCAAATTTTGGTAAAAAGCCCCCCCCCCCCCCCCCAAAAAAAAAGGTTTTTATTAAAAAAATCTTTTTTTTGGACAAAATTTCCAACAAATTAGATATATGATATTATGACTTAGGATGAAGGGGAAGGGGGGATCTGCCTCGGAACATGCGCGCGGTGCTGCGTAAACTAAGTTGCGCAATTCCACTTAACCACTCACACGTTTACATTCGCCCTCCCATCTCCCCTCCGAACTTTCTCTATAAGGTTTACTTTAAGATTTTTGGGTCGCTGAATCCGAATTTTCAACTTTCCCCCCAAAAATTTCCCCCCAAAATAGTTGTTTTTAACCTAAATTTTTTATTGTTTTAGGGAAAAAGCATTATGAAATTCAGAAACTAGACAAAATTTGCAACAAATAGGATATATGACAGTATGAATTAGGTGTTGGAGTTTAAGTGGCCTATCAAGCCAAAAGCACTCCATTCTCGATAGCAGGAATTCGCTGTCTCATATTTAAACAATTAGAAAAAATCTCTTGTGGCTATGCTGCTTTTGAAATGGAAATAGGTAAAATGCTCTTACCTGGGATTCATCAATATCGCGATGACGTATAACTTCATCGGTGTGGCGTGGCCAGGGATTTATCCAAAAACTTCTTGAAGAAATTATTTTATTTTATTTTGTGAAGCATTATTTATCCTTTGAAGTATCCTTTGAGAGCTTAATATGAATCGCTAAATCCATGGGAAGATATAATGTAATATGAATTAGTATTGTGTGTTTTTACGATAAAGAAAGATTCAACTTTTAGCTTTAAATACTTATAATTAAACATATTACTGGAGTATAAGAAACTCCGTCTTAACAGAGAGGCTACATGATTAAGAGTGAGTATACATAAAGCTGCTAAAAACACATATTCGCAGCGTAGAAAAAATATATAATAATTAAAGGTGTCTGGCAAAAGTCAAAATGTTCAGATGTTCCTTTTAGTTACATATTAGTGATGAAATCTTAGTTATTAGAACATATGCTTTAGAGAGTTACTCAAGTGGTCTGTAATAGCACTCATTATCAAATGCGGAAGTAAAAAGAAGTAGTTCGTAAATTGGCTTGTTAAAATGATCTGTGTTTAGTAACCAAGTTCTTTCTTTTCTTTTTTTTTAATCACTTTTAGCAGTTGCCGAAGAACATCTGGGGAATTAAATTTAACACCCCTCCTTAATCTCCTCAGATGGATAAGGTAACAAGTTCATAGTCTTGATGTCACACAAAAGTTGAGGTTTGGGTGTGGGCTTCGTCAAGCAGTCAGCAATCATGTATTGCGTGGGACAATATTTTAATTCGATAATTTTATCTTCCTTTAATTGTCTTATGGCGTGAAAGCGGATATCAATGTGTTTTGTCCGCTTCGAAAATTTTTCATTTTCTATCATCTTTATACTGCTTTGGTTGTCATGGTAAAGTAAAATAGGTTTTACTTGATACAAGTTTAGATCTTCTAGCAGTTTTAATAGCCATAAAATTTCTTGTCCTGCGGTTGCTGCAGCAACATATTCCGCTTCAGCGGAAGAATATGCAATGCTTGACTGTAATTTTGTAGTCCATTGAATGGGATTATCACCCAGAAAAAAAATATTGCCGGTGGTTGATTTTCTATTTTTAGTGTCCCCAGCCCAATCAGCATCAGCATACGCGATGAGTATTGGTGGTTTATTTTTACTTATTGTTAGGCATAGGTTTTTTGTGCAATTGAGGTAAATAATAATTCTTTTTGCCGCTTTCCAATCCTTCTCGCGTGGCGTTGCACTTCTCCTACTAAGTATATTTACTGGTGCCATAATGTCGGGTCGAGTGACTGTGGCAATATACAAGAGCGAACCGATCGCTTGCCTAAACTTTGTATTGTTCGGAAGTAAATTGTCGCTATCTTCTAATTTATAGAAACCTACTTCCATCGGTGTACCAATAGGTCTTGCATCTGTTAAATTTAACTTTCTAACCAAATCTTCTATTTTTGACTTTTGGTTTAATTTGTAACCATCATTCGTTTTGATTATGTTGGTTCCTAGGTACTGACTTATTTCGCCTAAGTCTTTTACTCCGTACTCATTTTGCAATTGTTTTATTACATCTTTAATTATTTCACTTTTACTCGCGATTAAAATATCATCAACGTAGACGATGATATAAGTGAAATTTTCCTTTTCTTTTCTAGTAAACAAACATGAGTCAGCAGTGCTTTGCACAAAATTCATGTTTTTTAATGATTCTGCGATCTTTTTGTGCCAGGCTCTAGCTGCCTGCTTTAAGCCGTAGATTGTTTTATTCAGTTTACACACTTTGTTTTCACAATTTTTTTCTATAAAACCCTCTGGTTGTTTCATGAAAATTTCTTCTTCTATTTCGCCGTGAAGAAATGCAGTGTCGATGTCAATGTGTTGAACAGAAAGATTTTTATATGCCGCTGAGGCTAAAAATGTGCGGATTGTTGTGTGTGAAACTACGGGTGCGAAGGTTTCATCATAATCTTCGCCGTACTTCTGATTATATCCTTTCGCTACTAAACGGGCCTTGTATTTTTGTACATTTCCTAAATTATCTAACTTTCTCTTAAAAATCCACTTACAACCAATAATTTTCTTATTTGGTGGTGGATCTACTAAGTCCCAAGTTTTATTTTTCTTTAATGAGTTGATTTCTTGCTGAGTGGCTTTGAGCCAATTTTCTTTTTCTACTGGGTTGTTCATGTTTGTTATGTCATAAAAATCGGTTGGTTCGAATGTGTCATTTGTTTTTACGTGACATACGTATCTGTCGGGTGGTACTCCTCTATTTGACCTCTGAGACCTTCTCGGTTCTACGTCGGGTTGTTTGGACGCGGTTGGTTCTTCGTCCGAATTACTTAACTCTGTTTGAATGTAGTTGTTGTCATTGTCTGAGTTTTCTACCTCTTCGCTTTCTTTTAAGTTGTTTTCACTATTTTCTATAAATTTAACTGTTCTCGCTATTATTATTTTGTTTTCTTTTGTGAATATACGGTAACCTTTTGATTTGTTGTCATACCCTACAAGTATTCCTTCCTGCGCTCTATCATCTAATTTGTTTCGCTGATGTTTTTGTATATAGGCATAAGCTTTACAGCCGAATGTACGCAGGTAGTGTAAGGTGGGTTTTCGGTTGAACCAAATTTCGAACGGTGTTTTGTTTGTTATTTTGGTTGGTAGCCTATTCTGCAGGTGATTGGCGGTATTTATGGCTTCTCCCCAGAATTTTTGAGGTAAGCCTGCTTCGGAGAGTAGACTCCTAGTCATATCTAATAATGATCTATTCTTTCTTTCCGCTACGCCGTTTTGGCTCGGACAAAATGGTACAGTAAACTGGTGTTGGATACCTCTTGCCCTTAGGTATTCTTCCGTTTGTTTACCTAAATATTCCCCTCCATTATCGGATCTAATAGCTTTAGGGAATCTGCCGAATTGGGTTTTCACCATGGCTACATAATCTTTTAACTTTTCGTGAACTTCATTTTTATGCGAAAGTAAGTAAATTACTGTGAACCTTGAATAGTCGTCTATAAAAGTGACGAACATTGTTTTTCCCCCGATAGTAGGTGTACCGATAGATGTGCACACGTCCGTGTGTATCAGATCGAGCACTTTGCTTGTTTTGGGACAGTTTGTTGATTTCGGATATGGGGCATCACTTATTTTTGTTTGGATACATATTTCACACAATGCATTATGATTACAGTTATTTATTTTTATACCGTCTGCTAAGTTTTTATTTATTAATTCTTTTATCGCATTATAGTTACGATGGCCAAGTCGTTTGTGCCAAACTTCTATGCAATTTTTATTTTTACATTCATGTGCAATGTTTACTTTATTAGTTTCAGCGCTTTCTAATAATTCGACTTGATATAAATTATTTTTCATTCTTGCTTCAAGATAAATATTCCCGTTTCGGGATAACGTGCATTTTTCTTTATCGAAAATTAATTTATAGCCATTCTGTGTTGCTTTGCTTACCGATATGAGGTTCGATTCTAATTCTGGTACATATAATACTTCTTTTAATGTGATTGTGTTTATCCCTCCATCGGATGTTTTTGTTTTAAATGTCGTTTCACCTGTACCGTGTGAATTCAGCGTTTTTTGCCATTGGCAATGATGACTGTCGTCTTTTCAGTGTCGTTAAACTTAGTGAATGCATCTTTACTGTTTAGAATGTGTGTCGATGAACCTGAGTCGATTATCCAGGTTTGTTTTCCTGGTTTCTGGACTAAAAAAGCTGCGTCGCTGCGTTTTCCTGAATTGCCCTGTGTTTTGTTAATCCGAATTGGTTCTGTTTCACGGTTTTTGTTTTCTCTATAATTGTTTGCGTCTTCATAACATAACGATGATGTGTAATACTTGGATTTGTGCGGCTGTTGTTTTTGTGACGGTGAGTAAGTGTTTCTGTTCTTAAGATGCCAGCACTCTCTGTATGTATGGTTTTTTAATTTACAGTATGTACACTGTTTGTCCTTTTTATTATAGTGTTCAGCCGGAAACCTTTTATGCGTTTTAAACGCTTTTGAGGAATTCTCGCTCTGATCTGTGTTTTCTAAACGTCTTGTATATTCATCAGTGAGTTTTCCTTTTATAAACTCTGAATTAAGTTCATTTTCTGGACGGGCCTCGAGGGCTATAATTAAGGTGTTGTAGCTAGGTGGTAATGAACAAAGTAACAGAGCTGAAATGTGCGAGTCATTAATAGTTTCGCCTATGGCTGAAAGTTTATCAACAAGTTCTAAAATATGTGTAATGTGTTTTATTAGATTGCCGTTTTCTGGGAGTTTTGCTCCGTATAATTTTCTCAGCAAATATAACTTGCTTGAGAGATTAGCCCTTTCATGAATTGTTTTTAAAGCTTGCCAGGTTTCTCTGGCAGTGTTTAAGTGCTTTACATGCACGATCTGTGAGTCTTCAATACTCAAGTTGATAATTGCACGTGCTTTACGGTCCCTCTTCGTCCAGTCCGTGTTAATTGGATCTGGGGGATTTTGTGTTATTACATCAAACAATTCTTCTTTTATTAAAATCATTTCTACGCGAAATTTCCAATTTGAGTAATTATGCGAATTTAATTTTTCGACAATTTGAACGTCTTTGATCCCTGCCATGTTTACTCTTATTTATATATGCGACGAACCTATTTCCTTTTTATTTATTTATTTACTGTAAAATGTAAAATGAACGATTTCTTTTTTATTATTATTATTACTCACAACCAACAAATTGTTCATTCACTAATTATTTAAATGTTCATTACATAAAACATAAATATATAAATGTTTCTTTTTCATTCACCTTAATATTTCTGGTACAATAACATTCATAATTTTATTCAATGCAGCATCTTTTTATTTTTTTTTTTTTTATTTTTTTTTTTTTTTATTCAGAACATGAATATTTTTAATATTTATAATCTAAGCCACTATATAAAATTTTTCTTCTTTTTCGCTAAACATGAGCACTTTATCTGTCTCATTAATCTTTTTGTTGGAGTTTAAGTGGCCTATCAAGCCAAAAGCACTCCATTCTCGATAGCAGGAATTCGCTGTCTCATATTTAAACAATTAGAAAAAATCTCTTGTGGCTATGCTGCTTTTGAAATGGAAATAGGTAAAATGCTCTTACCTGGGATTCATCAATATCGCGATGACGTATAACTTCATCGGTGTGGCGTGGCCAGGGATTTATCCAAAAACTTCTTGAAGAAATTATTTTATTTTATTTTGTGAAGCATTATTTATCCTTTGAAGTATCCTTTGAGAGCTTAATATGAATCGCTAAATCCATGGGAAGATATAATGTAATATGAATTAGTATTGTGTGTTTTTACGATAAAGAAAGATTCAACTTTTAGCTTTAAATACTTATAATTAAACATATTACTGGAGTATAAGAAACTCCGTCTTAACAGAGAGGCTACATGATTAAGAGTGAGTATACATAAAGCTGCTAAAAACACATATTCGCAGCGTAGAAAAAATATATAATAATTAAAGGTGTCTGGCAAAAGTCAAAATGTTCAGATGTTCCTTTTAGTTACATATTAGTGATGAAATCTTAGTTATTAGAACATATGCTTTAGAGAGTTACTCAAGTGGTCTGTAATAGCACTCATTATCAAATGCGGAAGTAAAAAGAAGTAGTTCGTAAATTGGCTTGTTAAAATGATCTGTGTTTAGTAACCAAGTTCTTTCTTTTCTTTTTTTTTAATCACTTTTAGCAGTTGCCGAAGAACATCTGGGGAATTAAATTTAACATTAGGATGAACGGGGAGGGTGAGGGCTGCCTCTGAACATGCACTGCGCCTCTACGTGCACTAAATTATGAAGTTCAGGCAATTGGGGATTTTATCTGGCAAAATTAATACTATTTCTGGATTTCGACTCACTTTATGTTTTTGGGTCGCTGAATCTGAATTTGTAACTTCCCACCAAAATTTCACCCGGTAACCCCCCAAAAAATTGATTTTTTGAAAAAATTTGGTTTTTAGAAAAGCGCGCGGGGAATGTTCCGAGGCAGCCCTCTCTCTCCCCGTTTAGCCTACGTCATAATGTCATGTATCCTATTTGTTGCAAATTTTGTCTAGTTTCTGAATTTCGTAATGCTTTTCCCCTACAAATATAAGAAATTTAAGTAAAAAACAACTATGGGGGGGTGTAGTTTCGGGGGGGGGGAATTTTGGGGGTAAGTTAAAAATTCGGATTCAGCTACCCAAAAAACTTAAAGTAAACCTTATAGAGAAAGTTCGGAGGGAAGATGGGAGAGCTAATGTAAACGTGTGAGTGGTTAAGTGGAATTGCGCAACTTAGTCCACGCAGCACTGCGGCGCATGTTCCGAGGCAGATCCCCCTTCCCCTTCATCCTAAGTCATAATGTCATATATCTAATTTGTTGCAAATTTTGTCTACTTTCTGAATTTCTAGCTACTTTTCCCCTAAAACAATAAAAAATGGAATTTTTTAATAAAAACCTTTTTTGGGGGGCTTTTTACCAAAACTTGGGGTGTTGCGGGGGAAAATTTTGGTGGGAAGTTACAAATTCGGATTCAGCGACCCAAAAGACATCTAGAAAGCCGATTTCCAGTACTACCATTAATTTTGCTAGGTAGAGTCCCTATACGATCTCTATTGCCTAGACTATTTGCTGTACAAAGTATTTGAAAAATCATGAAAATCTATCTTCTGAAACTTGTAAGCACACTCTGCAAAATAATCGTTTCTAATGAAATGACGACTTCTAAAAGGAACATTCTCAATGCCTTATATGACGACTTTTGCTCTAACGCAAAATTGTGAATGCGGTTTTGATTAAAATATTACATATAATAATAAATAATAATAATAATGTGAGTGAATAAAATAGTTCTCGATTTTTTGACGCATTAAAGGTCCCTTTAATTTACGATATTTTGAATTAGCCATTCTTGTTTTAATTTTTTTTAAATCTTTTTGGATAAATATTTGGCTAATTGAGATAACCAATCACCAGTTTAAGATGAATTGAATAACTTCAAAATATATAATCTAAAAATCACGTTATAAAATGACACAATGAATTATTCCACGGTGTAACTTTCCCATGCATATTCTGTTACCATGGAAACCATGTCAACAGTTGAACAGCAATATTTATTTACTCTACGTGTTTCTTAGCTTAGTTTAAAGTGAAAGGACATGTTAACATTAACTTTGAATTACAGTTATCCATATTCATATTTTGAATTGTGAAAATAATGTCATTAAATAGATAGCGAGGCTATATTTATGTGTGTGCGCGTTACATCAGAGTGTATGAGTGGGTGACATTAGCTTTTAATCATTTTAGAAAAAAGGAGTCAAGAATTCCAATTAAAATTTTTCAAAAGTATTTTTGGGTAAACAAAGCTTTAAAGAGCCATCAATCCCCCCCCCCCCCACACACACACACCACAACCACCACCACCACATATCCTTTATCTAAAATGCAAAATAATAATTTCATAGTTTTAAAGCTTCAGAAAACTGTTTTTTTTTTTTTTCCTCCAGATATTTGTTTGTATAATGCAAGGTTTTCGAAAAACAATAATTATTAGATCTAATACCGAGATTCTGTATCTACCAAGGTTTACAGTATAAATAATTTCATTTGTAAATTTGTTTTGTGTATTGCTTTTATTATTTCATATAAAAATTCATGTTTTACGTAAGTATAAAGAAACATCACCATGAATATTTATTTTCAATGTATTCATTTTATAAAAAAGTTACTCACAAAAACTGTTTATGTCAGTTACTTAATAGCTATTTACGAATAAATATTATCTCAATAAGGAGCGGATTGAAAAACTCTAACTTTTTATCTTTTCGAAGATCCTTTATGTATGTTATGAAACGTTAAGAAAATATTCAAGATGATAGTGAAGAGTGTAACATGGAACGACTGTTTTAAAAGCTGGAGAAATTTGATCAAGGGCGGTATTTTAAGTAAATGATATATTACATATACAATAATATCAACATTAGATACTTTGTAAGAAATTTAAGTTATTTTTATTCTTATTTATTTATTTATTCAGGAACACTTATTAGCGACATTTATTGCATGGTAACTTTTACTCTTTTTTTTTTACCACTAAAATTTAATGGTAACTTTTATTGGTAAGAAAGAAGCATAAAAGTCCAGTGCGCAAGTACTGTGTTTTATATAATCTCGTCATACATTTTGAATGCACTCTGCAATTAGTACTTACAATTTTGCACATTGCCATCCCATCAAATTTGGCGCGTCGGTGCATGTCCCAAGAAATGAATTTTTCTTCCTTTTTCTTTCAGTAATTTTAATTAGTTATGGCTAAATGCTCTTGTCTGTAACTTTACTCATTTAAGAAATATATTTAATATATTGTTTTATGAGTTAATGATATCAATATTATGCTGTATCTCTTTTTGAACAACACTCGTTAGCTCGAGATATTTATTGTTTTATTTATTTATTCACATGCTGAAATATCTTTCTTTTGTTTGATTTCTGTTTTTGTGTTTTGTATTTTGAAACAATTTTATATAATGTCATATGCTTAGTCATCTAAAAACGGGAAATCTCCAGAAATACAATATTGCTTGGTTAGTTGGCTCGCTTTATACTTAATTTTTTTTTCATAAAGACAAAATAAACTAAAGAATTAATTCAAAAAAACGAAAGCTCATAAAAACCCCTCAGGTATATTGAGATATTTTGTTTTGCAAATATGAAATTTACAAATCCTTCCTTTTCTTTTTAAACAAGGCAGATACATTACATGCTACATGTGCGTTTAACTGTTAAATTTCACGTTACTCTATTATTAAATCTCATCGTATTTTAAAAATGTTTATAAATTTTGCAAATTTAAAAGATAACGGTTTTGTTTCGACATTTACCGAATTTATTGTTGAAAAGGTTTTACGTATTTTTTTTTCTTTTTCTTTTATCTTCTACGCGGGAGTTAATCACACGGTTATCTGATATTAAAGTTTCATAAAAGAAACACAAGTATCCTCGTAAAAATACAAAATCATGTACTTCTTGTATGAGCTGAAGAAGGCAATGATTATTGTTCATTACAACAGCTACTTGAAGATTTGGAAATCCCATTACGAACAGATAGAAAATCATCTTCCCAGTGACTATATAAAAGGAATGGAGCTCATTAGGTACACCTGAAGAATTTGGAAGACCCCCAAGGGGGAATCCGGGACATTAAAAGAGAAAACTCCGAAGAAAGATTACAGGGGGGAAGCTTTCGTTTCTCGGTTTGGGCATTTTCTGAAGGAGTTTGTATTAATGAACGTTGTCTGTTCGTTCGTCAGCGACAAACTCCTGTATTTCACTTTGGTTGTCAGATATTTTGATTTCAGCTGAAGAAAAGGATGCGTAGTTCCACGACAAATGTGCTGAATAGAAGTAATTATAACATAAACTCGCTTATTTTGCGACCTATAGCAGCAACGATTATTTTTTTAAACTTACATTAAACTTGGTGAAAAACTGGTGAAAACTTATATTGTACTTGGTGACTAACTGAAAAGCGATATAAATCGTATCAAGTTTCTTGAAATCCTGAAATTCACCTTATTGTAACAAGCTGTATGCAAATTTTATGAAAAGAAAATACTATTTTAAATTATTTAAAGGTACTTTTATTTATAATAATACATCTACTCTAACAATACATCACATACACTCTACAATGTATCTATACTTGATAACCCTTATACTTTTACCAATATACTTGGGTATTTTGATTTCTATTAAAGAAAAAGTTACAAAGTGGACATATTTTGCAGGAAATAGCATAATTAAGTCATAAAACAAATAATTTTGTATGTTTCAGTAGTTATGGTTACACAAAAAACAGTCTATTTTAAGAATGATTACACGCAATTTTAACTACTTTATGCATGTTTTATATTTTCTTTATGAATTACCTGTATGTTAATAACTTGTCTGTCGTATTTTCAAGGAAGTGCGGAGAATTAGCGCAAATGGACACAGGAAAAATATTAAAAACTTGTCAAATTCAAACTGTAAATATTAAAGTAAAAAAAATCTGTGTGTGTGTGTGTGGGGGGGGGGGGGGGGGATTGAAATTTGTGGTATAAACACCGCGCAATGTTTATCAGTTTAAAAGTAAAAAATGCTTAACCCTTAAATGCCTGATTTTTCAAAAATCATTGTAATAATATTTTTCGGCTTTCATTTTTTAAATAAATCATGGGAAAAATACTTTAAAAAAATCATATTTTGTTTTAAGTATAGTTAACGGCTAAAAAACAGTTTGTTACTAATCGGCAATACTGGTGTTTAATTGAAAAAATAATTTCCCTTGATAAAATTCTATAATATTAAACACACAAGAATTTTAGGAACTATCATAAGAAATAAATTTTACTTGCTCACTGCAGGTAAAAATAGGGTATTTCGCAAGCTTCCAAACAAAACAAAAAGAACAAGTAGCAAGAATTGTAAAAATAAATCTATCTTTATTCTTAAACAGCACAAGTGTTCCCATCTACATGTTGAAAATCGATTTAATAATATTTTCAGAATGTATTTTATTGGGAACATTAGGCATTATAGCTTCAATATTATTCTAATAGTATTTTAGAGCCTAAATTGGGTATGTTGCTGAAAAGCAACACCAGGCATTTAAGGGTTAATTGCGGTGTTTGCATAAATTGGTTACCTTTGCACCTCATTGCTGGCTTACTTGAAGTAAAGCGTATTATATGTCATACAAATATTATTTTTTTAAGATTAAGAAGAGAAGTGTGCTCACTTAATATCTTTGTAACATTACATGAAACTGCCTCGTTAGCATTTAAATCCGTCACATATTCCAACTTAATTTTGGCCAGTGTACTATAACTACCTATTGCACAATGTTAAATAACATTTCTTTTAGGCAACTGCGATGGCTAGCCTTTGTCATTACTGTAAGAAATAATTTGGTAATGCATGTGTAAGTAAGTGAATTTCACTTACCTTCATTTTTCAGTTAATCCAGTTCTTCGTCATATAATCCAGGCCTACCCTGACTGCGTAATCTGCGTTAAACCTTTTGGTGCTGAACAGGTGAGCAGCTTTGAGTTGTTTTCTAGCTGATAACAGCTTAACGCCCAGACTAAAAATGAATTATCTTATGTATGTATGAGCCATTGGGATAAGTATAACTGTAGTTTGAAACTACTTAAAGGATAAAAATAAGAAAAGTTAAAGAAAAGTTTAAAGTGAAAAATAATAGAAAAATTTAAAAGTTAAAAATTAAGTTAAAACTTAAGTCAAGTAATTTAAATGTTATAAATCTTAAAAATCTTAATAAATGGACTACAAAATATTCCTTTGCTATTCTAGGTATAAAATGATTGTGGTGAGTAACATGAGATGTTTTTCATTTTGAAGATATTGATGGGTATAAATCATCATGATGAATAAATGTGCTAAAAATAAACTAATTTCTTCAGTTACATAAACAATATAACTTTTCAACTTAGTCATAAATCTTTATTACCCGACTGAAAAGAAGGGCTATGTGTTTCACGCGTATCTGTGTATGTGGATTTCTTTATACCCTCGAAACATCCCGACGGCTGGATGGATTTTTATGAATGATGTCTCTATCGATTTGCCTTAATCTTCCGATGGTTATAGGATAGGTTTTGTTTTTAAAAATTTCAAAATGGCGGCCGTAAAATAAAAAATGGCGGTAGAGACGAAAAAAAAAATTTACGCACCCTATTGAGTGGCATATCATTGGATAGGTCTTTCAAAATGAAGACGATGTTTCATTGACCATTTTGTAGTCAGAAGCTCCGTTTAAATATTACACAACCTGGAAGTTGTGTACTTTGGATCGCTTCCTTTACTGTAACTCTTAACCTTCATAATAGACATCTATGGGCCTCATCAAAAGAGTGTTTGTAGATAGGAACTAATAATTAAACACAACTTAAAAGTCATCAATACAAGTTTAAAAAAAAAGGTATGTAATATAAAAAATAGTTTCATATTGATGAGAAATAATTAATTAGTTCGCTTTTAACGCAGTCGGGTTTTTTGATTTTTTAAATTTAATATATTATATAATAATGTGTTTAATCTTGAAAATCCTGTGATGAAGATAATGACTATTGAGTGGCTAAATTAGACTCAAACTACAGTAAACTGTTTTATTGTTATGATTCTGTATCTTATAATGTAAATATTTTTTCAATCTGCAAAATGTAGCTAACCGAGAAAGAGCGCATATAAAAAAGCTCTCTTATTACAACTTAAATACGTGTTAATTAAATAATTTAAAATGTCACTGCATCTTCATTTGATAATACAAATATAATCTAACATTTCTATTCTTAAAGGATGTAGAAGAAGTGCGTTATAGAATGCACTTTTCTCCAAATATAAGAAGATAGAGGTGCACAATATGGTCTTACTGATACGATTTGGATAAAAACTAAAAGGTGGATTTGACAAATAAGTGTGGATGGATAAGTGTGGATGGATAAGTGTGGATGGATAAGTGTGTATGGATAAGGGAATTTGAATGGATAAGTGTCCTGAAAAAGGGTAAGTCCTAATTTACATTATCGTACTCACGCCTAGAGGTCTGCACGAGCCGATATTTCCAGACCCGGGCCCGGCCCGGTTCATAGGGAAAAAAAATCGGCCCGGCCCGGTAAAAACCTAAAAGTTCAGCCCGAGCCCGGCCCGGAAAAAAGTTAAACTCTCGGCCCGGCCCGAGTGAATTTCTGCAAAACATTGATTTTTACGTCGATTTGGTTAAAAATGTGTCCCGTACGAGGAGTTATGACCAAAAATAATTATCTTAACTTTTTTTTCATCTTTATAATCTTCATCTTTATAGAAGTGCCGCAGGCTGCGATATTTATTCTTTTAAAGAATCTCTATTTCTTGTATGTAAATGTTTCAGTATCATTAACATTGTTAATCCATATTCCATGTATTGAAGTGTTAAAAATCTGAAAAATGCCATACAGTAAAATCTTCTAAAACTCAATTACATAGAAAAGAAAAAAAAAATGTGTTATACACAAGTTCCCTTCTTAGCAAGTAAATATATTATATATTCTTTATTTCAAATGAAAATCAAATTTCAAAGTGATTGCTTAAAAGGCGCGAAGGCCAACATAGTGAAAAAGATTCCAAGCCGGGAATCGAACCCGGGCCATCAGTATAGCGCACTGACGTTCTACCGACTAAACCACTTGGAACGATACCTAGCTCGGAAAATTTCTCACTATTATATGTTGGCAAGGCTACAAACGTAGCACAAGATGGAATATTTATCGTGAGCCACCGACCTGGGGCGAGCACGAAACATAATTAAATCCAGCATCGATAGAATCTATATTAATACATGGAAATTATTCCAGAGAGAAACATTCGCCTTGCATACAATATTTCAAATGAAAATCAAATTTCAAAGTGATTGCTTATAAAAGGCGCGAAGGCCAACATAGTGAAAAAGATTTCAAGCCGGGAATCGAACCCGGGCCATCAGTATAGCGCACTGACGTTCTACCGACTAAACCACTTGGAACGATACCTACCTCGGAAAATTTATCACTATTATATGTTGGCAAGGCTACAAACGTAGCACAAGATGGAATATTTATCGTGGAAATATTGTAAAATCATTTGAAATATTGTATGCAAGGCGAATGTTTCTCTCTGGAATAATTTCCATGTATTAATATATATTCTTTTTCTTACGTATTAGTATATTAATTTTGCGTGGATCAAGACGTTTTTCAGTTTAAAACAGGGTTCCGTCATAGGCAGGTTCTTATTCACACGTTTTATTATATTTTAATTTAGCTATATTTTAATAAGCGTATAAATCTACTATTCTTTAAAAAGAATAAATTTTAATGTTTATAAGTGTAGAATAATAAAGACTTTGAAATGTGTGCATTTTTTGCAAAAATTTTTGGGCCAGGCCTAATTTTACTGGCCTTTTGAATGGACCAGGCCACGCTGAGACAATGATTTTCAGACGGGATGGGTCAAAACTAGGACTGAAAATTTTGAGCCGTGAAGACTTAGGAATGAAAACAGTCCCGGCTCTGTACAGAAAAAATAAGTTAGGCCCGGCCCAAATGCCGTGAATGGAAATAGGCCCGTGCCTACTCACGCCTATTTAATGGGATTGATTCAAAATCCTATCAGATATTAGCACGAATTTGCTTTTTAAATTATTTTATATTGTATTAATTATAAATTTAACATTATAATTTGGAGCAAACATTTTGCTCCCTACAGTCAGGCCCCGATCATAACTAACTGGGGCCCTGGGCAAAGATAATTTAGGGGGCCCTATTTGAATTGTTGCAACATTTTTCAAATACAACTGAAGGTCAGTCATGTGTGATGTATAAATAATATTTTCGGACCTTGGATTTTAAATAGAAGAAAATTCTTATCTCCGTCAATCTCTATATAATAAAAGGCAGTGTAACGCTGGGCGGGGCGAATCCATCAATCTTACCAGTCTCCCAGGAAGAGACTCAAGGGGAAAAGGATCCATTCTCCCATTGGTTGACAAGAAACAAGAATCCCGCGATTACTTCTCAAGGTTACAAGTCCTGATAATTGAGCAGTGGTAGACGGTACTTCCTAACAAATCAGTGCAAGGCACATTGCATTACACCACCAAAATAAATCGCCAAGTGTCACCTGAGATTATTTCAAGTATTAAGTTGCAATCATATTAAATTTTCTTTGCGGCATGTAAGGAATTTTAATTTATTTCTCATATAAAGTGATTCACGGAAAACAATGATATGGTATTTTTAAAAATATCCTTTTTTTTCCCCTGCAAAAAATTGATAAAACGGACTTTCTTTTAAAAAAGTAATCAATTTAAATATTTTAGGCTTATTATTTTGTAACTTATTTTTAAATTACACATTACTTATATTTTCCTTTTCTATATACAGGTGTATGTAAATTTAAACTTAAAAAAAAAAAAATTCAATATTTTAAAAGTAAAAAATTAATATTTATACGAAAAGTAAAATTAATAATTTTTGATTTATAGCTTTGCATCAGGAGGACAGAAGCTTAGGGGATTAGACGGTTGGGATTCAACCCGAGATATTAATCAATATACATATTAAAACATTTGGAGGGGGAGAGAAAGGGGGGGGGGTAAACGATAAAATACAATTTCAAAGTGTTATTAAAAAAAATAGCATTATTTCAATAGTTGCAGCAGACTGTTTTATTACGCACTTTTATTGCATATTTATTAAATTTTTGTTTTATTAATAAATCTTAATTTTGTTATAGTATATTAGGCGGAAAACCTGGTTTACCCAGAAATATTGTAAATGCTAATTGTGTGTTTATTAGAACATAAACTAGCCGAACTTTGCTCATCTAAACACTTCCATATTGTCAATTATTTTTTTTATCAGTTTTTCAAATTTTAAGTGAAAAACACAATTTTTACCCACCGTCCTAGGACGGGCATTTACACTAGTTCTAAATAATTAAGTACTACCTTAATTAATAAAACTGCTTTTTTTTTTTTTTTTTTTTTTTTTTTTTTTTTTTTTTTTTAGTACAGAACAAAACACTTTTTATATAGTTTAGCAACTTGTTATATTAGTTTAAGATGAATTTAATAACTTCTACTTATGGAAGAGTGTCAAATACTCTAACATGTAAATATGAGTGAATCATTTGCTACTTTCTTTTACATCTTTTGAACCCCTTAAGGGGCACCGGTATATATTATATACACCTACGATTAATGAAGTTTTACACCAGAAAAATTTTATTAAATTTTACTTTTCTAACTTTGGTGGAAAAAAGCCGTAAAATTGCTTTTACTTATTTTGAAATAGAATTTTTCAAAGATTCCGGTGGGAATTCAGCATTTCACAAACGTAATTGCTTGCCCCTCAAGGGGTTAAGTTGTACTACAAATAACATAATATTAAATAAAATACTTCCTACTTCACAAGTAGAAAGTGTTTTTTCAATAAATCTAAAAATATGTTTTTTTTTTTTTTTTTTTTTTTTTTTTTTCACTTAAAGTTAAAAGAAAACTTTGAATACGGAAGAAAATTTATCTCATGACAAATAGAACTGATTATTTTCAACCACTAAAGTTTAGATATGATTTAAGTTCATTGCTAATACAATCTATTAAAATCAAAATATTATTTCTTCTTTAATACAAATCTTCTTCTTTGCAAAAGCATTGAGGTCTGCGAGATCAAAATGAAATTTGTTTTTCAGAATGTTTAGTAGAATCTTTTAAGACGAAATTTGCATTTGAAAATTTTCAGAGTTGAAATTGAAAAAAAAAAATAATAATAAACATTTTATAAATTAATATATGGATTTGAGGGTCCTTTGAGGTCCGGGGCCCTGGGCAAAGTCCCGATTTGCCCATGCGATAATACGGCCCTGCCTGCAGTACAAAAATATTTTCTAGATTAAAGCAAATTACAGTATAAAAGATATATCAGTTTATACAAAGGCATTAAATCATGGGAAAGTACTTGATTATTTAAGGCTATTGCAACATCAGAAAAAAAAAAAACACTGTTGCGTCTTTGAAAAACTGTGTTAATTTCCGCTCATCTCTAAAGTAATTAAGAGTTCAAGATCTTACTTTTACTTAGTACCCATCATACGTAGTATAGTTTAAGTCTTGTAATCGTTTTAAAAATCGAAAAATATATATATATATTTGACGGATTTGCACATTTCAGACACTGGAGATTCCGTCTGTGTGTGCGTCTGTAAACGCTCTATCTCCCGAACAAATTGAGATAGAGACTTGAAATTTAGTCTGTACTTAGTATGCAATAACGAGAAGAACACTATTGAATTTTAGTAACCTCGATTGTCCGGAACTGTTTTTTTTTTTTTCTTTCTTTTTCAGTCTCTCGAAATATTCGTTTTCATAAATGGTATATATAAACTTTCAAAATTGTTTATTTTAATGAGTGAATATAAAAGACAATAAAAAAAAACATAAAATTTGAGCTTGTATTTTATTCAAATTTTATTTCAAAGATATATTTTAATTGGAAATGAGACGCTTAATCCGACGCAGTAAACTATCAGTTAATATGATTGTAATTTTTGGAGTTATAAGGATGTTTCTTTTACGCAATTCAGTAATGGAGCATTTAAAGTTTATCACGTCATCAAGCCTTTTATAAATAATTTAGACATGTTTTATTTTCATATTATACATATCCATGATGGGTAAGTATTACGGTGGCCATTAATGGCTGAGTTATAGCACTTTGAATTTCTAGCGTGGCTGACATTTTGAAACGTCCTGATTTTTGTCACGTGATAACAGGCGTATTTATGAACCGATTCGGATGTACCTTGGTGTGTACATAGTACATACAAATAACTCAACCGAGTTCGTTGGCCAGCTTCATCCGACATCTTGTTTCAAAATGGCGGCCATTTAAAAAAAAATTAAATTTAAAATGAGATACCAAAAAATTGGAAAATGAAAAAGAGTTTTTTCGTATGTGTTTGACCTTAATACAAAGATTCCGGAACAGTTTTTGTTTCGTCTATATCTAAACAATGTCAGAGTTATAGCATTTTGAATTTCTATTGTGGCTGACATTTTAAAACGACCTGATTTTTGTCACGCGATAACAGGCGTATTTATGAACCGATTTGGATGTAACTTGGTCTGTACATAGTACATACAAATGTCTCGACCGAGTTCGTTGGCCAGCTTCATTCACCATCTTGTTTCAAAAGGGTTGCCATTAAAAAAAATTAAATTTAAAATTTAAAATGAGCTATTAAAAAATTGGAAAATGAAAAAGAGTTTTTTCGTATGTGTTTGACCTTAATACAAAGATTCCGGAACAGTTTTTGTTTCGTCTATATCTAAAAAATGGCTGGGTTATAGCATTTTGAATTTCTATTGTGGCTGACATTTTAAAACGACCTGATTTTTGTCACGCGATAACAGGCGTATTTATGAACCGATTTGGATGTAACTTGGTCTGTACATAGTGCATACCAATGTCTCGACCGAGTTCGTTAGTTATTTAGTTATTTAAGCTATGAGGTATTCGCTACGGCTTTTGCCGGCATGACCTCAAATGATCACAAAAATGGCGTTATTTCCTTGGGACAACCACAGGTACAACCTTCCTCCACGAGGAAAAAAGGCAGAACCACCGAGTTCGTTGGCCAGCTTCATTCACCATCTTGTTTCAAAAGGGTTGCCATTAAAAAAAATTAAATTTAAAATTTAAAATGAGCTATTAAAAAATTGGAAAATGAAAAAGATTTTTTTTTATGTGTTTGGCCTTGATACAAAGATTCCGGAGCAGTTTTTGTTTATGAAAATTTGTTCTTTTGTTATATCTTAAAAAATGGTTGAAATATAGCATTTTTTAAAGAAAATGGCCATTACGGTGGCCATTTTCTTTCATTATTGATTCTGCCGGAATGATTTGTTGACAGAGATTAGATGATTTTTCCCACATTACGAAAAAAAAAAAAAAAAAAAAAAAAAAAATGTTGATTTTACAGTATAATACTGGCAGATCGGGCGCCAGTTTATAACCGTAAAATAAGCAGTAATATACTATCATATAAAGGAATTAAACTCTATATTACAGCATAATTTTTTAATTAAATTTTCAATTATTTTTCAGCAGTGAAATTACGTTCAAAATTATTGAGTATACAGGGTGTGTCCATAATTGAACGACGCAACTTTAAAGTTGTCTAAATACGAAACTATTGGTCAAAAAGTTGCGAAATTTTGTGTTGGACATAATGAAGAAATGGGAATTTGTTTGAGCGAAAAAAATAGTTCAACATTTCGCCAACAGAGGGCGTTTTTAATAAATTACACATTCAGCCGCACCTACTGAATACTAGGCCTGAACTCTGCGAAAAAAATGGCGGCTGTCGTCGGCGGATTTTTCTTTTTCAGAGTTTGCACGGTCCGTTCAATTCGAGCACCAATAATTTTTAAAAGTTTTTACGCTTTATATTTTTCAGGGGGCAGTCTATATATTTGTCTTATTTAATCTGAGAAAAATAAAGTGTAAAAACTTTTAAAAATGTGTATTTCATTTAAAAAAAATCCCTGGTGGCGAAATTTTGAACTATTTTTTTTTTCGCTCAAACAAATTCTCATTCCTTTATTATGTCCGTCACAAAATTTCACAATTTTCTGATTAATAGTTTCATAAGTAGTCATATTCATAGTTTCATAATAGTTTCATAACTTTAAAGTAGGGTCGTTTAATTATTGTCACCCTGCATAATACGTGGTTTATCACATTGCTAACGAGGCGTAGACTACGTTTGTTGTTTATTGATTGACGAATATTTTAATTTCGTCATGGTACCAAAGCGATATAAGTAAGCGTCCTATCTTAAATGGGAGAGGTAACCGCAAGATTAAAGGCGAGGTCACATCAATCAAGGTCGCACGCCACGTAGCGGACGGGATGAACTACAGAAAGATGCCTAACTGTTTTCTTCTTTATGGATAATTTATTAATTGCACATCTATGAAATAACTGCGCAAGCGCAAACGTCGTGTTTTAATTTGTTTATAGCATTTATATTCTGACAATAATAGAATATTCTATTAATTTTTACTAGTGTTTTTTGACTTATTTATTATAGTTAATTATTTAAATAAAAATAATTCTTTTTAGAACTAATATTATTTGTTAAAATGGCAAAATGTTGGCCATCGAATAACTGTAGTTTTTGAAATTGTAAGAAAATTATTTTTCTTATAGAATTCATATCTGACCTTTTCCAAAGAGTTAAACAAGTTAGTTACGTATTTTAACTTTAATTTATTAAAAAAAGATAAAGTATTATTTAATATATATTATCAAATGTTGTTGATTTAAATACGCTCGATTTTAATTATTTTCTTTTACTGAAATGAAAAATGACTCATAAAAATTAGTAAGCAATTAATGTGTAAAGATTGAATTTTGTAGTCTTTTTTTTTTACTCAATTCTTGATGTGCTAAAGTTATAAAAAATGATATACACGGTTGTAATCCCGATGAGAATACAAAGTTTATGAATGTGCAGGCGATGGGTGCCGACAAGGGTCGAACCGGAGAACCCAAGGTCAGAAAGCCAGATCTTACGTGCCGAGCAAAAGGCTAGCTCTTTCGCTTCCTGTGAGAAACTCGTTTTACTGATTGCGCAAGATGGCGTCGCCACAGTACTCCACCCCCAGTGAGAAGAGCATCTCGTTGATGCTGTATGAGCGATGTGCACTCGTGTTGCGTTGGCGGTTGCCAGGTGATGCTGCCGTGCGCATGTGTGTGCCCCCGAAAATGCGCGGCGTGACAGGCTTTGTGCTATGAGAGTTGTCATAGGCTTTTGGGTGCTGTGAGAGTTTCATAGGCTTTGCTTGTGTGCTGTGATAGTTTCACAGGCTTTGATTGCTGGTTGCGTGCTGTGAGTGTTTCACAGGCTTTGCTGCTGGGGGTGTTTTCAGTGCTGCCATCTGTTGGTCTCGAAAGGAGATGATGATATTTGTGAAGGTGCGTGTTCGTTTGTCCAAGGTCACCAATGCAGGAGATGTGGGCGCCGATAGGATCGAACCGGAGAACTCACGGTCAGAAAGTGAGACCTTACGTGCCGAGCTCTTTCGCTTCCTGCGAGAAACTCGTTTTACTGACCGCGCAAGATGGAGTCGCCACAAATGTTTAGAATATGTATAGAATTTAATTATAAATAAAATATTCAATTTTAAGTCCTTTTGTTCGCTTATCATGTGCAAACGATAAATTTCCAATATTATCTTAATCGCATTGCAATCATCTTATTTAACTAGCAAATATTTCATTCATTTAATTTAAAACTCATTTCATTTTATATTCCGAATCACTTTAATTTAAAATGATTGCATTAAATGTTTTACTATTAAACGAGCAAGTATTGTTCATTTATTTGTTTAAATATTTTGCGAGTCTAGGCAATAACTTCAACAATTTTCCTAAAACCGCCAGATTAGATTTTTTTTTTTTTTTTTTTTTTTTTTTTTTTTTTTTTTTTTTTTTTTTTACAGACAAAGCCATTTAGAGAATCCCTGTTAACAATTCAATTACGAATTTCAGATTGTTACTTACTCACAGAAGATGAATCTTGTTTGCCAGATTTATTGTAAAATATTTTTATTACAACTTGTCTTGATAAAAATATGTGTATGTAAAAAAAAAAAAAAGTCGCAATGTCATTTTAGTTTAAGGGCAAAAGGCAGTAATGCTTCCGTAGCATTAGTGCTTTTCTCCCGAAATTAAAATGATATTGTGACTATTTTTTTTAAAATGTACGTAATTTTACCAAAACAAGCTGTAATAAAAATATTTTGCACTAAATCTGGTAAACAAGATTCATCTTCCATAAGTGAGTAAAGATTCAGAAAATATGTGCAAGAGATGCGCAGATAGTAGATATTCTGTCATATATGACGTCATACTGAAAACCCGCGTATTTGCATTATTCACCCCGTCCACCAGATGGCGCAGCTGTGTCAATATACTCCAGATTCCAGTATTGACATTGTACGCTTACTTATATCGCTTTGTCATAGTACATAACCTGGTAACAAATTGCTATTTATATTAATTTAAGTGGAAACGGATTTATCTTCCGTAATCGTCTGCGTGCGATAGAGCTGAATTTGAAAAAAAAAATCGTGCTTGAAAATAATTTTAAAAACAGTAAAAATTGGTTAAATAGCGATACAGTTTTCAAACAAAATGCGAAACAGTAAAAAAAAAAAAAAAAAAAAGAATGCATTTGAAAGTGCATTTTTGTCTCCATTCGACAGTGTAAAAATTGAAAATGTGCGCTATTTAGAAGTTTAAAAACATACAACAAAATTCAGATTTAATCGTCTGCTGTTACCACCGTTAAAATGACGTCAGCGTTGGGCGGACACATTTGTCTTTTATAATATGGATAGCAATAAAAAAAATAAAATATAAGTGCTTTACAGCTTCATCTAGCTTAAATGTTTAATGATAATATTATAATTTAAAATGTAATGAGTTAAAATTATTTTGTAACGCTTAACCCTTTATGTCCCATATTATGAATTCATAAAAATTTCATCTTCTAAAGCATTTTTCCTGAAATTTTTAAACTACATTAGAAGATTCACACAATCATTTAATAAATTTAAGGAGGATTTTGCCAACTAAAATTAATTCATTAAATTTGAATTTATAGGGATTTTGTGTAATATTTCTAACTCCAGTCAAATCTTTTATTTATTTATTATTTTTTTTTTTGTTTGTTTCTTGTAGAATTAGGAAATGTACAAATATAATGTTCTTACAATAGAAATATAGAAATATTTCTGAAATGACCCCCCCCCCCCCCAATCTTTCAACGTCAAGAAAGCTGAAAAGATGCAAAGACAAAAGAAATCATCCTTTTAAAATTATTTTTGTCTTCTGCAACCAGTAATGCTTTTGGAACAAGATAAAGTAAAGTATCTTTAACTCATTCTAAACTGTATTACTATTAATCGATGCATTAAATGAATTTTATAACAAGTTATTTTAATGGTACTTTAAAACACCGCAGGGGCATAAAGGGTTAAAGTATATTTTTGAATTATGTTGTACCTTATGTTTTTCAATTAAATTTTCTTGTAGCTAAAGTAAAAAGTTTCTGCGTACACTTCTAAAGGCGCTTTTCTCTTTTTTAGTTGATAAAATATTTCTGAAGTGTATGCTTAATTTTATATTTTATTTGTTAAAATCTTAGAAAAGCTGACTAATTGTGAATAAAATGTCAACACTTCAAATAAAATTATGGAAAGTTTAGAAATAGTTTGTCAATTAAAAAAAGACGACGACCTTTAACAAGTACAACAGAGCCTTTGACTAGTATGGTAATTATTTCATTTTATACCAATATCTAAAAATAATTTAGCACTATTTGGGTGGTGGGGGGGGGGGGGGATGATTTAGATTAGACACATACAAAAAAGTCTTTGACTAGTATGGAAATTATTTCTTTTTATAAAATCAATATCTAAAAATATATTAGCACTATTGGGAGGGGGGGGGGGTAATCTTAATTTTTTTTATCCTAGTGTTGAAGGAACAAACAATTAAACTAATATTTTAAGACTCGGTATTCCACTTAATTATTAAGAGGATTAGTAACATGCTTTTGCTTATATTTCTTTTAAAAAGCATTTAATTTTTTTGCACACTCAAATGACTTAACTAAGACGTTAAAAGTATACCAACAGAATTCTAAAGCATGAGAAAAAGCTTTCTAAAATATAATGCTTATATTTTGATCACGTTTTAAAGTTTAAAAACAAATTCAAACTAAATTCGCATTATTTTCTTCATTCCAATCAATATAAATAACTGAAATATTAAAGTAAACTGATATGTTAGAAAATATTATACTGAAATTTTTTTATTAGTTTGGTATTTCACTATTTTTTTAAATGCTTTCTTTCGCTTTAAATAAAGAAAATGTTGGTAAAATATGTATAATTAAAAATATCTTTCAACAGAGCACAAAGAAAATTCCATATATCACTTACGTATAAAATATCGTTGACGTTAAGTTTCTATTCCTCTTTGTAATTCAAGAGTAAATCAAAATTAATCCACATTGTTTTCTTCTTCACTTGAGTCAATATAAATCAATAAAACTTTTAGATTTAGCTTATAAATAACTTAGTAAATAATGGACTGAAAATGTTTTAATCCGCCATTTTTTTCCGTTTAAAATAACATAATCGTCTGCTAAAGAGCTTTTTTTTTTTTTTTTTTTTTTTTTTTTTTTTTTTTTTTTAACGATAGCTCTAGCAAAATGCTACATAAGAAAAATGCTCCTCGTAATACAACAGTTAAATTGCGATCGCGCGTTAAATTTTAAAAATAACCTCACAGTAAATTATCATTACTTTACATTCTGTCATTTGAATCAATATAAATCATCGAAACTTTTAAACTCAACTAGTAAATAACGTTAGAAAATAACGTGTTGAAAATGCCACCATCTTCTTTTCTTTATTTCGCTTTAAAACATCAAAATCGTTTGCTAAACAAACTTTGTTTTGAAAAGTGAGACATAAAAATAACTACCAAATAAGCATAAAATGTGTTGAGAAATAAAATTAAATTCGAATTCCCCCAATCTCCGAAATTTAATTTCCATCTGATTCCTGTGCTCACCGAAATGGGATATAGATATCTATCGAAATTCCAATTAAGTTCGAACACATGGTGATGAATATGTTTTGAATCAATTTGTCACGTGCCTCTCAAAATCTGATTCGCCTCTTGCAACAGATAATAACTGGGAGATAATGTGTTCCAGATATTTTAATTATAAACTTGGGAATATAGAGAGAAAGGAATGCTGACAAAAAAACAAGAGGAGAAAAACCTTTTAATACTTTTTTTCCACTCCCGTATGACAGGAAATGTGATGCAGCAAGAAAAGTTCATTGAATTAGGACCACTAAAGGTGACGTCATCGTTTGGAGGCCTCCTCCCTTGGCCTTGATTAGATCAGCTCTGGATGAGGACCCGCTAATGCATAAAGCGCATTATTTCCATTATACATCTCGCTTTCTATTTTGTCTGCAGCTGTGCTAATTTCAGTTGCAGAATCAAAAGACAAAGGATTATCTTGGACCAAGGTATAAAAAATATTGTTTAAGCTGTCCATAAAAAAAAAAAAATGAAAGGTAAAAAAAAGAAACAATTAATTCGCTTACATGGAAGTTTCAAATATTTATATTGGAGAGGAAAAAATGCATTAGAAAAATAACCACACTTATCAAATCCCTTTTTTTTTCTTTTAAAATTCAAAGAAATATGTGAAGATTAAAACAATAATCAAGGAAAAAATTAAGACTTTTAAATAAAAAGTAGAATAAACGCTGGACCTTTGCATTAAAACATTTTAATTCTGTTTTTTTTTTTCTTTTTTTAGAGGATTTTTATATTTGGAAATAATGTAAAAAGTATTCGCAATGCAGTTTTTTTTATAAGAGCTTAAAATAAGTAAAATAACCTGTAAATCTTTCATATTTCATAAAAATGATTTTCATGTTTTTGCTAAGAACAAGGTTTTATAGAAAACGGATTTAACCAAAGAAAAAAAAGCGTAATAAAAAAGCACATCTTGTAGAGAAAAGTGTAATTTCTATAAAAGTTATTTTAAATCCTCGAGAATATTTACTATTTGTTTTGTCGAAGAAAATCGGATTACTTTATAGGTTGTATAAATAAATGATAATACCGGAGATAGTTTTTCAGTTTTATTTATTTATTTTAATAGGCTCAAAATACAATTCGAAATGCAGTTTTGTAAAATCGCTGCAGAAACTGGATTAGATCTTTTAGTAGTTAGAGATTTTACAGAAATAGAAAAAATATGAGGTTCTACAAATGTACACCTAAGTTAGCTGTATAAAAACCTACGCATAGCACACAATGATATATCTAAATGTTTTCAATGTATTATAATGTATGGTCAGACAAATAATTGTTTTTAATTATCTATACAGAACCGACTTCAAATTACTTTTCTGCCAACCCCTACCTTGTGTTTGAATTTGGAATCCTCAGCACAGCTGACTATCAGGCTATCGTGGCATTATTATTACTCTAGTGGTTAAAATTTGAAATAATATACAGATAATTCACATTAGATCACTTTAGACAATAGTATTTTTAATGTGTCCTTATAAAGATCATGTATGGTACAGTAATTATATTCAAAAGTTGTTTTGTTTACCTGCACGACATGTTCAAATTTCGTGCTAATTAGAACATTTGAAAGGGAAAAAAGAGCGCTAGAGGCACTGAAGGCAATGAGAAAAAGACATAAATTGTTCGTTTGCCGTTTCTCGCTAAATTTTACTCGGTACCATAAGGACAAAACTGTCTTTGAAACAAACAAGCAAGCAAAACAGGGAGGTCGTTCGAAAGTTACTCATAACTATAAGCAATACATAACGTACAGTCTAATTGAATATTTTTTAAAAAGTCAATTAATAATATAATACCTGTTTTAAGAAATCTTTATGTTAATTGTCCTGTTCTTAACATACAATTGTTCTATATAGCAGTATATATCTCTTATATACTTTAGCTAAAAAGCATGGCGTAAGTCAAATATGTCTCGAGTAAAATGAGTCCACTTATCGTAGCACGTTAATCTCAAATTTGAGAGCCTCATCATTGATTTCTGGAAGATTAACCGATAAAGAGAGTTTCCTTATACGAAAGCAGAATTCGGGCCAGTTTAAAAACTGTTCTTTTACATTGTGTTTAAATATGAGTAGTTGTTTGTTATAGCGGCCTCAGCACTTTTAAAAAATGCTTTGCGTAATTCGGGCTTAAGAAAAAGATTTGTTGCCAAATGTATAATTAGCTAGAAAAACAATCCTGATGAACTTTTATGATTGTTTACATAAATATTTATATAAAGCAGAATTCGGGTCAATTTAAAAACTGTTCTTTTACATTGTGTATGAAATATGAGCACTTGTTTGTTATAGCGGCCTCAACACTTTTTAAAAATGCTTGGCGCAATCGGGCTTAAGAAAGAGATTTGTTGCCAAATGATATAATTAGCTAGAAAAGCAATCCTGATGAACTTTTATGCTTGTTTATATAAATATTTAGATATAAATTATCGTTTTATATATACAAATTGCTTGTGTGTATGAAATAGTGAATAGGTTGCCAGAAAATACGTAGGAAAATTTCCTCCTCTTGCCTATAGGCCATTTCTGTATCTCGACAAGGTCTCTGTAGCATACAAATATCCAAATGTAGTCTAAAATCACACATGTTTTCGAATGACATGATAAACACTCAAAAACGTGTAATTTTTTTCAAGTTGTGTAAACACATTATATGACAGATTCATATACAGGGTGCCTACAAATTAGTTGGTCAATTTCGTAAGTCAAGAACTTCCGAAATATTAAATGAAATTAACTAGTTGAAAGTCAGACTAGTAGTAATATTTCCGAAGTTTATTCATAGATGGCGTTAGGTGTTATAACTGACGCTATCGCTGGAGAGGATGTGTTATTCAATGGCCACCACGATCACAAGATCTTTCACCCCTTGATTTCGGTGTATTGGGGTTTTGTAAAGGATCAAGTGTACAAGTCGCCACTTTCTGCATCCATTCCTCAACTAAAATCAAGAATCTGCACTGCAATTAATTCGATCGACGGAAACATACTGACAAATCTGTGGCAAGAAATGATTTACCGATGGGACATTTGCAGTGTCATGAAAGGAAGTCACATTTGTGATAATGGTAAACTTGAACTATTTTTCTATCTTACAACAATATGTACTTTATTTTTTCTTCCTGTTAATTCCATTCAATAAATCATTCCTTTTGCCCAACTAATTTGTAGAAAGAATTAATTAATGTATTAATTTGTAATTTAAGAAAAACTGATATTTACAAATCTGGTTTACTAGCTGCATAATCAAACAAACTGTATAACTGTATGACATATATTCAATGAACAAATACTACAGAATTTATTTTTATTTTTTTTTTTAATTTTTTTTTAAACTTTACATCATTGATTTATTAATCGCGTATAATTAATATTTTAATATCTCAATCATAACTCAATCAACAAATACTATTAAACATTCTATCAATTGTACGTATACCGACTTTTTAAAAATCTAGTTTACTAATCATGTCTGTCTCTTTTAATGTCTTAATTAAACCAAATATTATCAAAAACATTTAATTAAGATTCAATGAATTTAGCGATATAAAAAATATAATTATATCTTCCGGTTTTATGTCCCTGTCACCAATTCATACAACATACATGATGAGAGATTTTTTAAAGATCTTTAAAGTTTTAAAATAAACATAAGAAATGGAATTAAAATATGCATTTTATGTATCGTCTCGACAGAGCTGACAATTTGGTTTCCTTTTTCTTTCAGATATGCCGAATACACAATGGGAATTCCGAAACAAGAAGTTTATGCCTGTCATTAAACAAGGCAAAAATTACTAATCAGAACTTCTGGTATTATTTCTGAATTTCTGAATAAACCAGGAGTCCAAACTGGCATCGGCCGCTTATATTTTATAAATTAATATTGGAAATATAACCAACATCAGATCATAAATAAATCACGCAATCAGCAAATTGTGACATTAATTATTCGGTACAATAACATTTCAGAACTCTCATCCAAATAAAATTAGACTATAAATCAATCCGAACTCATAATTTTTTAGTGTTGCAACATCAAGACAAAATTGTGCTTATCCAACTACGAACGGTAGTTAACAATAAATCATGTATGACTGTTTTCTCCAGATGTTGTGCAAGCGATTCGACACTGTGCATTCGACTCATTTTTTATCATGATGTCTGCTGTTTAAATAAGAAAGATGTAAAATTAAACCGCTGCCGAAAAGTGCAGTGTAACATGTATGATACAAAACTCATTTTAATACTTAATATACAATTACTCAAGTTTAAGCATAACTTAATAATCACAAATCTGCCTCATGTGTAGAAATCTTCATGTGTCACATTATTTAAGACGATCCTTTTTCTCGCAGTTAACAAGCAAGAAGTTTAACTTACCTATAATATTTATTGTTCGATATTTTAAGATATTGGCCAGAATAAATATATTATATACACTTCTTTTATCTAAATGTGAGTGTGCGAAACCTACTGTCCAATAGAGGCGGCATTTTTGCCAACAATTAAATCGACTTTTCTACTTCCTATATCTTTTTTATGGTAAATTATTATGTGTTTTTCTCATGTGAAAGAATTTCAGCCGATCAGACCACAGGCATACAGAATTGAAATACTATTATTTTATTTCCTTAAATAAAATATCATGCTAAATTGCAATAGTTTTCTTTAGTTTTAAGTAAATGTTACTTTGCCTACTTTCAATGCTGCTATCTCATAATGGCAAGCTTATGGGATTAACATTTTTTTGCATAGTTATACAGTGCGTCCGTAAAGTCATGGTGCACTTTTGACCGGTCGCAGGAAATCAACGAAACAAGATGGAAATGTGAAATCTTCACCAAATAAAATGTAAACTCTCCAAGTTTCATACCTGTTCGTTGTGCAGTTCGATGTGGCCTCCATTTGTTGCCCTACACACATTTAAACGATATTTAAGTTCTTCCCACACATAGTTAAGGAGGCGTCTGGTGTAACAGAGTGAATAACGTCTGTAATTCGATTCCCTGCTTGGACATTTTTCATTCTGTTGGTTCTACGTTTCGTTAATAATGTGATAAATCACGTATTAAATATGTTTTAAAAAAAATGTAATCATAATAGATTTGTTGATTTAAATAAGTAATCCTTATACTTAAAACGTATGTTCGGATATTATTCGGAAATACGTCGAAGAATTTGAAAATAATTTTGAAGAAAACCATGCAAATATCCTAATGTCGTCAAAGACATATATAAAGGGCTCGCAGCGTTCCTAAAATTTTCGCACTTTACTACCATTAAATTAAAACAATAATCCTTGTTGTGTAATTCTATTATAGAAGGAATCTACCACGAAGAATTCTTATTCAAAATACTGGTAGCAAAGTGCGAAAATTTTAGGAACGGTGCGCGAGCCTTGTATACATTAAATCAATCAAAATCTACAATAAATATCTACTTAAATCATCAATCAATCAGAAAACTATATTAAGCACAAATAATCTGTCTTACAATAAACTTACGTCAACTTAAGACATTAGTTGTTGTTATTTATAGTTTTTCCAAAATATAGAAAAAATAAACAATGAATAATCTAAGTTAAAAATAACTTGGTAACCAGTTTATGTATTTATTTTATTGTGAATAGACATGATTATCTAAAACAATTATCTAGCGAAGAATGCTAAAGTGCATTATTGTTTAAATGTCAATCCTTCTTGAGTATTACCTAATATTTTTTTTAAGCACCATATTTTTCAGCTTGTTACCGATTGCTAACCATTCTTTAAAAAAATTATATTTTCTATTTAACAGTTCTCCCTAACTAAATGTGCATAGATAAAATAAAATAACATATGCCATTGGAAATAAATTAAACAACACAATTCTTCATCTAGATAATAAATTTTGTTGAAATGTTTTTGTGTTCTTTATTAACATTAAAATCACGATCCTGTAACGTGTAACCCGAGGCCCTCAATAGTTGAAATAACTAAAATGCTCTATATACGTACGTTTTAAAAATACAACATCGTTTAATGATAGAGATTCACTTTCTTCTTCCGATTTCCGAACAAACTGAATTTCACGACTAAACATTATACTCCGTTTAAATTAAAAGAAACGTGTTTTGTTTCTTTGTTTTCCGTCACTGAAGAAAAATTTTCTAAAGTGGTGCTTCAGATCATGGTGTAATAAATATTCTTTATCATGTTATCATCTACCTGAAAACTCCAACACTATGGAAATATTTGTGCTCCCTCGAATTAACATAAATTATCGTTTGCTATTCTTATAATTAATTACATATTTTCAGCTAAACTATTCGATTTCTCGACCAAAAGAAGCTTAAAATAAACAAATTTACCCTCTCAAGTTCAAGGCAAAGCTGCTCGTGTTTATTACATCACTCTTGTCACGCTTTTACGCCATTAAAAAAAAAATTCTCTATCAAAAGAACGGAAAGGATAATTAGCTTCGTGAACAAATAACGTTATCTGGCTAGTCTGGAATAATTTCCCTAATTATGCTTGCATGAGCGATGAGCGCCGAGATCAATTTATCCACGATGCTGGAGATCTACGCTCCGCCTCTTTGAATAACGAAGGAGGAGCCTACGTAAATTCCGCCTCCCGAGATTGCGATCTCTGACCTTCACTGCTCGCATGACAAATAAGCGTCTCGATAACTTCATCTCGCGATCTCTTTGTGGAAAGTCGATCACCGTGACAAGATTTGGGCAGCGGGCGAAAATAGATGTTTGGGCTGCGGGATTTTGGATTTTCTAAAGGAAAGGATTCTCTGCTCCTCGGGAATAACTTTTGCAGCAATTGCTTTTGCGGTGCTGTGTTTGATATGCTACGCTGGAGATCTCTAGTGGCTGAGCAACAATTGTGTATTCAATCTGAAGAACTATATCGGTTTGAATGGAGAACGAACGGATTTTTAAGGCACTATTTTGACTGTAAATAGGGAGAACAGATTTTTGATATAAATGCTTTGATCTCCAGTGCTTCAAATATCCAGCTAGGGCTGATAGATACGCATGAGTGAAAGTTTTAATGGGGGTTAGGAGAGAAAAATATCGTCATCGCTAAATGGGATGGGGAATACGATTTCTGCATCAATAAAATTCCTACGGGAATGCATTTTAGTTAAAAAAGAGCTTTTTCTTATTTAAATGCTTTAGTAAAAATAGATTTGCCTAAAATTTCTTCAGATCTTTTCAGCAAATAAATGAAACTATCTGCTTAAATAGTAGTTTTATATCGAGATGAAAAGCAATTTGAAGCAGAAATTGCTATTTATTTGGAGAAATTTTCTGGACTAGATTCAAAAAGTATAGTAAAGATATAAAGATCATAACGATAAAGAAACCTTCGTAATATGAGCATTTATAATATTGGATATAAATTTTCAGATGCCCTGAGTGTAATGGACTGGTGGCACCGCAACTCTCTTACCTTGTATCATGAAATCATTGATTATGTAATTTTTGAATAAGTAATGATTATTTTGAATGGGCATTGTACAACTAGAAATTTTAATTGGGGACTCATAACCATAGTAGACCAAGTCCATTTTGGGGAAAAAAATGAGTTAGTCTGTTTAGAAGGTGCATAAAATCTGTTTTATCCACCCCCACTGTAAACCAAGTTTGTAAGCAGATGACATATAATGAGAAAGTATGTGAAAACAGACTTGATTCACTGTGAGTGAAATTTTAAGCAGATTCAAAAATAGTTTATGCGCCTTCTAAATAGACTATCTCATTTTTTTCAAAATGGACTTGTTCTACTAATATGGTTATGATCTCCTCAATTAACACTTTTCAAGCGGACGACTGTGATCAAACTACTGAAATCAGGCGATTTTTCTATTCAGTAAGTCACACCAGAAAATTTTGAATAGTAATATTTTTTTTTAATTTAATTTATATTTATTTAAATAAAGGTAATTATTCAACTATTACTTACCGATACTTATCATCATTGGATATTCAAACTTTCGGGTCGAGAATAACTATATTTGCCCAATACGCGTTTAAAACACTGAAAATGCAGCCCCCTACGAAGTGTTACGTTACCTTCTGGAGCGAAAAATTATGTCGATACTTCATCGTCGATACTTCATCAAATGCGTACTCACATGATTTTACATTTGCACTTATCTTTAATAGTGGCCGCTGTTATCGCTATTGTTTATTTATTTATTTATGACAAAACATATATCAAATATGCGCACTTGTTCCATTCAATGTAGCCAGTGGGGTACTTTTTTTTAATTCAGATTTCTTGATTGGCACCATTTTTCTAAAATGGTAAAATTCCCCGTGTTTTCGCCTTAATTAATATGTCATTAAATAAGGCGAATTTTACTATTTCAAAAAAGTGCTGCCAATCAAGAAATCTGAATTTTTAAAATGTTGCCCACTGGTTCCATTACATTTTTCGACAATAGAAATTGAAACTCATTGTTTTGCACTTTTCATGTTTTTAGCTTTTTATGTTTTCTAATTATCTATCATGTTTGTAAGTCCATTACTTTATTTCGATAGATCATAACGATAATTTACTGTTGCATGTGATTACCATCATTTATACTTCTCTAGAAACGCATTTCAGAAGAGAAGGAGATTTCACTTATAAAATAATTATTTGTTTTAAGTGAAACTCAGTTCAAAATCCCTCTATTCATCATTCTCAAGGTCGTAAAATAAAAAGAATTTACATTAGAAGGTGGCCGCCGTTATCGCTATTGTTTATTTATTAATTTATGACAAAACATCTGTCAAATATGTACACGCGTTCAATTACATTTTTCCACAATAGAAATTGAAAACTCATTCCTTGAACTTTTATATGTTTTTAGGTTTTTGTGTTTTCTAATTGTTTATCGTGTTTGTAAACCCATTACTTTATTTCTATAGATCACTCCTAAATAAACGATAAATTACTGTTGCATTTGTTTAAAATCATTAACTTCTCTACGACACGCATTCCGGAAGAGAAAGGGATTTCACTTATAAAATCATTATTCATTTTCTATGAAACTCAATTTAAAATCTCCCTATTCCTCATTTTCAACTCAAGGTCGTTAAATAAAAAGAATTACATTAGAAGGTGACCGCCGTTATCGCTATTGTTTATTTATTTATTTATGACAAAACATGTGTCAAATATGTACACGTGTTCAATTGCATTTTTCTAAAATAGAAATTGAAAACTCACTGTTTGGACTTTTCATGTTTTTAGCTTTTTATGTTTTCTAATCATTTATCATGTTTATGTAAGCTCATTACTATCTTTTAATAGATCACTCCTAAATAAACGATAAATTACTGTTGCATTTGTTTACCATCATATCATTTACTTCTCTAAGAAACGCATTCCAGAAGAGAAGAAGATTTTACTTATAAATTCATTATTCGTTTTCTATGAAACTCAATTCAAAATCTTTCTATTCATCATTCTCGAGGTCGTCAAATAAAAAGAATTAAGGTGGTCGCCGTTATACCTATTGTTTATTTATTTGTTTATTTATGACAAAACATGTGTCAGATATGCACACGTGTTCAATTGCATTTTTCTACAATAGCAATTGAAAACTCAGTGTTTGGGCTTTTCATGTTTTTAGCTTTTTATGTTTTCCAATTATTTATCATGTTTGTAAGCCCATTACTTTCTTTTAATAGATCACTCCTAAATAAACGATAAATTACTGTTGCATTTGTCTACCCATTTACTTCTCTAAAAAACGCATTCCAAAAGAAAAGGGAATTTTACTTATAAAATCATTATTCGTTTTCTATGAAACTCAATTCAAAATCTCCCTCATCATTCTCGAGGTCGTCAAATAAAAAGAATCACACTGTTAAAAATTTTGCATCATTCTGGCAGGTCATTCGGCCGTTTTTTGAAAAAAAAAAAACGGTTCCATAACCATAATTTAACTATATTCTGACCATAAAATAGCCAATAATATGGTCAGAATAGTGTTAAAATTACGGTTGTGTAACCGTTTTCGGAAAAAACGGTCAGATGACCTGCCAGAATTCTGCAAATTCTTAACGGTGCACATTAGAAGGTGGCCGCCGTTATCGCTATTGTTTATGTATTTATTTATGACAAAACATGTGTCAAATATGCACACGTGTTCAATTGCATTTTTCTACAATAGCAATTGAAAACTCATTGTTTGGGCTTTTCATATTTTTAGCTTTTTATGTTTTCAAATTATTTATCATGTTTATAAGCCCATTACTTTCTTTTAATAGATCACTCCTAAATAAACGATAAATTACTGTTGCATTTGTTTACCATCCTATCATTTACTTCTCTAACAAACGCATTCCAGAAGAGAAGAAGATTTTACTTATAAAATCATTATTCGTTTTCTATGAAACTCAATTCAAAATCTCCCTATTCATCATTCTCAAGGTCGTCAAATAAAAAGAATCACATTAGAAGGTGGCCGCCGTTATCGCTATTGTTTATTTATTTATTTATTTATGACAAAACATGTGTCAAATATGCACACGTGTATATTGCATTTTTCTACAATAGCAATTGAAAACTCATTGTTTGGACTTTTCATGTTTTTAGCTTTTTATGTTTTCTAATTATTTATCATGTTTGTAAGCCCATTACTTCATTTTAATAGATCACTCCTAAATAAACGATAAATTACTGTTGCATTTGTATACCATCATATCATTTACTTCTCTAAGAAACGCATTCCAGAAGAGAAGAAGATTTTACTTATAAAATCATTATTCGTTTCCTATGAAACTCAATTCAAATTCCCCCTATTCATCATTCTCAAGGTTGTCAAATAAAAAGAATCACATTAGAAGGTGGCTGCCGTTATCGCTATTGTTTATTTATTTATTTATGACAAAATATGTGTCAAATATGCACACGTGTTCAATTGCATTTTTCTACAATAGCAATTGAAAACTCATTGTTTGGACTTTTCTTGTTTTTAGCTTTTTATGTTTTCTAATTATTTATCATGTTTGTAAGCCCATTACTTTCTTTTAATAGATCACTCCTAAATAAACGATAAATTACTGTTGCATTTGTTTACAATCATATCATTTACTTTTCTAAGAAAAGCATTCCAGAAGAGAAGAGGATTTTACTTATAAAATCATTATTCGTTTTCTATGAAATTCAATTCAAAATCTCTCTATTCATCATTCTCAAGGTCGTCAAACAAAAAGAATTAAGGTTGCCGCTGTCATACCTATTGTTTATTTATGACAAAACATGTGTCAAATATGCACACGTGTTCAATTGCATTTTTCTACAATAGCAATTGAAAACTCAGTGTTCGGGCTTTTCATGTTTTTAGCTTTTTATGTTTTCCAATTATTTATCATGTTTGTAAGCCCATTACTTTCTTTTAATAGATCACTCCTAAATAAACGATAAATTACTGTTGCATTTAGTCTACCCATTTATTTCTCTAAAAAACGCATTCTAAAAGAAAAGGGGATTTCACTTATAAAATCATTATTCGTTTTCTATGAAATTCAATCCAAAATCTCCCTATTCATCATTCTCAAGGTCGTCAAATAAAAATAATCACATTAGAAGGTGGCCGCCTTTATCGCTATTGTTTATTTACTTATTTATGACAAAACATGTGTCAAATATGCACACGTGTTCAATTGCATTTTTCTACAATAGCAATTGAAAACTCATTGTTTGGACTTTTCATGTTTTTTGCTTTTTATGTTTTCTAATTATTTATCATGTTTGTAAGCCGATTACATTCTTTTAATAGATCACTCCTAAATAAACTATAAATTACTGTTGCATTTGTATACCATCATATCATTTACTTCTCTAAGAAACGCATTCCAGAAGAGAAGAAGATTTCACTTATAAAATCATTATTCGTTTTCTATGAAACTCAATTCAAAATCTCCCTATTCATCATTATCAAGGTCGTCAAATAAAAAGAATCACATTAGAAGGTGGCCGCCGTTATCGCTATTATTTATTTATTTATTTATTTATGACAAAATATGTGTCAAATATGCACACGTGTTCAATTGCATTTTTCTACAATAGCAATTGAAAACTCATTGTTTGGACTTTTCTTGTTTTTAGCTTTTTATGTTTTCTAATTATTTATCATGTTTGTAAGCCCATTACTTTCTTTTAATAGATCACTCCTAAATAAACGATAAATTACTGTTGCATTTGTTTACAATCATATCATTTACTTCTCTAAGAAAAGCATTCCAGAAGAGAAGAGGATTTTACTTATAAAATCATTATTCGTTTTCTATGAAATTCAATTCAAAATCTCTCTATTCATCATTCTCAAGGTCGTCAAACAAAAAGAAATAAGGTGGCCGCCGTTATACCTATTGTTTATTTATGACAAAACATGTGTCAAATATGCACACGTGTTCAATTGCATTTTTCTACAATAGCAATTGAAAACTCAGTGTTTGGGCTTTTCATGTTTTTAGCTTTTTATATTTTCCAATTATTTATCATGTTTGTAAGCCCATTACTTTCTTTTAATAGATCACTCCTAAATAAACGATAAATTACTGTTGCATTTGTCTACCCATTTATTTCTCTAAAAAACGCATTCCAAAAGAAAAGGGGATTTTACTTATAAAATCATTATTCGTTTTCTATGAAACTCAATCCAAAATCTCCCTATTCATCATTCTCAAGGTCGTCAAATAAAAAGAATCACATTAGAAGGTGGCCGCCTTTATCGCTATTGTTTATTTACTTATTTATGACAAAACATGTGTCAAATATGCACACGTGTTCAATTGCATTTTTCTACAATAGCAATTGAAAACTCATTGTTTGGACTTTTCATGTTTTTTGCTTTTTATGTTTTCTAATTATTTATCATGTTTGTAAGCCTATTACTTTCTTTTAATAGATCACTCCTAAATAAACTATAAATTACTGTTGCATTTGTATACCATCATATCATTTACTTCTCTAAGAAACGCATTCCAGAAGAGAAGAAGATTTCACTTATAAAATCATTATTCGTTTTCTATGAAACTCAATTCAAAATCTCCCTATTCATCATTATCAAGGTCGACAAATAAAAAGAATCACATTAGAAGGTGGCCGCCGTTATCGCTATTGTTTATTTATTTATTTATGACAAAATATGTGTCAAATATGCACACGTGTTCAATTGCATTTTTCTACAATAGCAATTGAAAACTCATTGTTTGGACTTTTCATGTTTTTAGCTTTTTATGTTTTCTAATTATTTATCATGTTTGTAAGCCCATTACTTTATTTTAATAGATCATTCCTAAATAAACGATAAATTACTGTTGCATTTGTTTACAATCATATCATTTACTTCTCTAAGAAAAGCATTCCAGAAGAGAAGAGGATTTTACTTATAAAATCATTATTCGTTTTCTATGAAACTCAATTCAAAATCTGTCTATTCATCATTCTCAAGGTCGTCAAATAAAAATAATTAAGGTGGCCGCCGTTATACCTATTGTTCATTTATTTATTTATTTATGACAAAGCATGCGTCAAATATGCACACGTGTTGAATTACATTTTTCGACAATAGCAATTGAAAACTCATTGTTTGGAATGTTCATGTTTTAGCTTTTTATGTTTTCTAATTATTTATCATGTTTGTAAGCCCATTCCTAAATAAACGATAAATTACTGTTGCATTTGTTTACCATCATATCATTTACTTCTCTAAGAAACGCATTCCAGAAGAGAAGAAGATTTTACTTATAAAATCATTATTCGTATTCTATGAAACTCAATTCAAAATCTCTCTATTCATCATTCTCAAGGTCGCCAAATAAAGCAAATTACATTAGAAGGTGGCCGCTGTTATCGCTATTGTTTATTTATTTATTTATGACAAAACATGTGTCAAATATGCACACGTGTTGCATTGCATTTTTCGACAACAGAAATTGAAAAATCATTGTTTGGACTTTTCATGCTTTTAGCTTTTTATGCTTTCTAATTATTTATAATGTTTGTAAGCCCATTACTTTATTTCCATAGATCACTCCTAAATAAACGATAATTTATTTTTGCATTTGTTTGCCACCATTTACTTCTGTACGCATTCTCCTTTTTCTATTAAACTCAATTCAAAATCTCCCTATTCATCATTCTCAAGGTCGACAAATAAAAAGAATCACATTAGAAGGTGGCCGCCGTTATCGCTATTGTTTATTTATTTATTTATGACAAGTCATGTGTCAAATATGCACACGTTTTCCATTGCATTTTTCGACAACAGAAATTGAAAACTCATTGTTTGCACGTTTCATGTTTTTAGATTTTTACGTTCTCTAATTATTTATAATGTTTGTAAACCCATTACTTTATTTCCACAGATCACTCCTAAATAAACGATAATTTACTGTTGCATTTCTTGACCATCATATACTTCTCTAAGGAACGCATTCCAGAAGAGAAGGGGATTTTACTTCTAAAATCATTATCCGTTTTCTATAGATTTTTAACTTTCGTCATTCATAGTTTACTCATAATAGAACACTGTTCGAAGGAAGAAGTAATTTTACTTATAAACTGAATTCAAAACTAATTACAGTGAAATCTGTCTAAGCCGGAAATCTGTCTAAAGCGGAAACATTTCTGAGTCCCACATTTTTAAACATAGAGATTTCCGATAAATCTGTATAAGACGGAAACAATCTGTGTAACGCGGAACCGAACATTCATTTTAGGGCCCGAGGTAGCACATTTACTGTTTAAGGCGGAAGAATATTCCGCTGCGAAATATAAATGGAAAGAAACCTGATTTTTTCATAATGACATGTATTGTCCAGTTTCATTCTTAGAGGTCAGAATGGTGCTTCGTTGATTGATGACAGTTTTTTGGGGGAATTAGGATGATTCTATTACTGTATGCGAAATGTTGGATAATGGGTCACGGGATTTCTGACAATTTCATTCTTCGGTTACGGGAAAGTTACCACACTGATATCTTATGGGGAATTTCAACACCCTTTCACCCTCCCCGGAAAAAGATTATCCCTTGGTCAACTGCTAAACTTTGTCATATAATAGAAGGGCGAATTTCTTCGTCGAATTTTAGACAAAAAGAATATTGCCACAACTTCCCGAAATATCCACAAGCTCTTTTCAATAGGTGAAGAAAATGCAGACAGTGAAACTTTAGTTGTGTAAGTAACTTTAGTTTGTGTTTAATCCAGTAAGTGCTAGATGCAAGACGATATCGTTGTCGAATGTTGTATACACTTATAGATTATAAAGAGGATATTTGTTGTATAATTTAAGTCATTATTCCCAAAATGGATAATAAATCAAAAACGTCGAATACTTTATCCTTAAAAGATAAAATTGAAATTATTAAACTCAAAGAGCAAAATGTCCCAGTTAAAAGCTTATGTGAGAGATTCAAATGTGGAAAAACTCAAATCTATGATGCTATCAAAAAGAAGGATGAACTTCGTAAAGAATTTGAAGAAGGGGGAGATTGCACTCGGAAACGTAAAAGGCAAGTTGAAAACGAAGACGTCGATAAAATAACATGGGAATGGTTTAACAATGCCAGAGCAAAAAATGTGCCCATATCAGGAATTTTAATTCGGGGAAAAGCAAAAGAAATTGCTGAGGAAATTGGGAAAAAAGATTTTAAAGCATCAAATGGCTGGTTGATGAGCTTCAGAGCTCGACATAATCTGTCACTGAAACAAATGTGTGGCGAATCAAAAGATATTCCGGATCCTGATGTTGAAAAATGGATGGGCAGAATTTCTATATTAGTAGATGGTTATGCTCAAAGGGATATTTTTAATTGCGATGAAACGGGACTGTTTTTTCGGGAATTGCCTACGAAAACTCTGACTGAAAAACGAAAAGCATGTTTTGGTAAAAATCACTCAAAAGAGTGCCTGACTTTGCTTCTTCGCTGCAATATGAAAGGAGAAATGGAAAAGCCATTAGTAATAGGAAAATCACGGAAACCAAGATGTTTCAAAAACATTGATGTGTCAAGTTTACCGGTTACCTGGAAATCTCAACGGAAAGCGTGGATGACAGCAGTAATCATGAAAGAATGGTTGAAATTGTTTAACAGAAAAATGCAAAGAGATAACCGCCATGTTTTATTATTTTTAGATAATGCACCTTGCCATCCCGAGATAGGGTTAACAAGTGTGAAGCTACAGTTCCTGCCAGCGAATACCACATCTTAGAACTCAACCTTTGGATAAAGGGATAATCAAAACTGTCTACAAAACTAAGAATCTAAAACTGTCTACAAAAAATATCTCCTTCGATCAATTTTAGCTGCAATGGAAGCAGCAAAGTCTGCATCCGAACTAGCTAAGACCGTAACACTTTTGGATGCAGTTAAGTGGATTGACAGAGCCTCTAAAGAAATCACAGTTGATACAATAATTAAGTGCTTTCAGAAATCGGGGTTCAGTTTCGACACCGAAGAAATTTCAGATAGTGGTAAAGATGATGTTGAAAAGGAAGAGCTTCAAGACCTGATGAATAACATTTGCAGTTTCATTCCAGATGTACAAGGACATACAAATGTTACTGAATACATACATGCCGATGATAAACTTACTACAAGCGATTATAATGAGTCAGTGGATTTTCTCATAGCACAAAAGCTAGAGGACAATAGTGGGAGTAGCACTGATGAATATGAAGTAGAAGACGGAGTGACTAGCATTAAGTCATATCAAGATGCTCTTAAGAATCTAAAGCTTTTACAACATTTTTACATAGCGCGAAACAATTATGAAATGATAGAATGTTAACTGAAATACAATGTGCTACCGAAAAAGAAGCGATTAAGAAAAAAAAATAAACAAACAACAATATTCGATTTTTTTTTTTCTAAATAAACTCAAGATAATGGAATTTTAAAGCATTTATTAAGGTAAATATAACTGGTTTTTTTTTCACTAAAATTTGTAATTTTGATTTATATCAGTGTGTTTGTGTACTATCAATTTGTAGTGTAAATTAATATTACTATAAATATATAAAAATATGTAAAAAGATTTCATGTTTATTTAATTTTTAAAAAATTAAAAGATACGTTAGATTTAATCTTTAGCCAAAGAATTGTTTAATACTCTGTGAACGGGATGTCTATAAAGTTTTTCTGTCTAAGCCGGAAATCTGTCTAAGGCGGAATTTTATTTCAGTCCCAAGCGATTCCGCCTTAGACATATTTCACTGTACTAAGTTTCTAAGTATAATAGTTCGAAATAGTATATCAGTATTTACTTAAATTTCATAATGTATACATGTAAAATTATTTTCGGATGAGGAGGAGTTGGAGTCTTTCGATTTTTTTTCGTAAATCACCTCCGCAACATCGTTGTCTGATAATCTTTTAGAACATACGTGAATTTACAAAATGTATTTGTTGTTATTTTACCTTGAATTTATAGTTACAACAGAATAAGCTCCAGATATTTCTCACGATAATTCTCAGACTCCTTTAAAATCCTCCTGAGAGTCAAAATTATTATAGCCTCCAAATTACACCTTTCTCATTCCATTAAATTTGAGTCTTGTATCTTTTAAGCGTGTAGCTTCTCCTCAGGAATTCATGGCACCAATTTGTTGCCACCTGTATCTCCGTAAAAGAAAATTCTCTCATTTCCTTGTTTTACACTGCAAGCGATTGGCTTTGCAAAGACAATTTCCTATCAAGACGCGAACAACGGTAGCGGAAATTGGTAGCAGACGATATTCTCTTTTTTATCTTTTTATTTCTTACACATTATTCGCCTTTCTCGAACCAACAGTTCCAGTTTTCGATTAGCTCTTAGAATGTGAAGAAGATTAAAGAAGGGTACGACTTGCACTAGCTCCACAGGAATATCACGGAGTACCGGACGCTATCGCGTTTCTGAAATTGCTTTTAGTTTTGAGGTAGTACGGCTTGGGAAATTGGTAAAAGAGTTGCGGTCTGCATGACGATTTTTCGAATTTGAATGAATCGTGTGCCCTCATAGTAAAAATGATTTCCATATAGAGAAGTGGCAATCGGAATTTTTCCCTGTCTTTTTTATGTGGATAAAATGTAACCCACTTCAAGTATTGTTCAAAATATAGGAGAGCAATAATAAATGCATACATACGGAAAAAAATGGTATAAGTCCAAAATAATAAAAATAAAGCTGAGAGAAAAGATTAAAAAATAAATTAATAGTAATCTTCCTTTTCTTCTAACAGAACTTTCTTAGTGCTGAGGTTTCCTGCAACCGATTTTTTTTTTCACAAAGTTTTCTGCTGTATGTTACTATATCCGTCTTCTTTTATTTTGTTTTCTCTCATAGACAGGGAGCCGCCAGCACAGACAATAACCTCATCGAGTTCACGGCTGAAATTCTAGAATTAGTTAAAATTCGATTCGCATATTAAAACGCAATCGGTCTACCAAGTCATATCTTGGCGGAAAACACCAGAAAATCCGCTTTTAGTGGTTGACTCATAGGTTTATCATTGTGTTTTCCTGCACCCAAAGATATGAAAACATAGATGACTGGGTGCAGAAAAACATAATGGTAAAGCTACGGGCCAACCGCTAAAATTGAGTTTTCAGGTGTTTTTCACCAAGATAAGACTTGCAGACCGATTGCGTTTTAATATGCGAATCTAGTTTTAACATATCTAGAATTTCAGCCGTGAACTCGATGAGGTGATTATCTGTGCTGCCGACTCCGGTCTATCATGGTATTTTCTAATCTTTCTTTTTCATGCTTTCTTCGACCTCCTTCCTCTTCCCTTTACCGGATGGTTCCCATTCCATAGTAATTTTGGGTAATCTCTCTTTATTCATTCCTTTGACATGCCTGTTACCAATATTAGTACTAACAGTGAAGACCCCCCCCCCCCCCGCAGAAGGTATATACCTTTTATTTGCAATTCAGTACGCTGCCGATTACACCACTGCGGCCTTTATTCCGTCTATATACATTATCTTCTCTATATTTTGGAAAGATGGACACCGGTTCCTTACATTCCCTTCATAAATTTTCTTGACTTGGCCAGGACAAGACATAGTTGACATAAAATCTCCTCTCGAATTTGTGACGTCACTATCCGCGCTCTTTTTACGTGTTAGAAATAATGGCTATTCTTTGTCTTATATGAAATTTCTCATGGCATGATCTTATTTTATTGACAATAAGGTTAAACATTTAATTTTCATTTTTTTTCCCGATTTTTAAAGAAAGAAACGTATTAGTGCTATTTTTTAAATATATATAAATATATATAATAACAGTTTGTTTAAAGGTATTTCAAATCTGATAGATATAAATTTTACTAAATAAGCATTAGTAAATAAAAATATAATGATTTCGCTTAAAAAAAAAAAAAAAAAAAAAATACGCTAGGTAAAACACAATAATTAATGTTTAAAAAGGTAATGAATAAAATATTAATGCATTCAAAATTTGTTAAAATTTACTTAAGCCAATTTGTAAATTTCTTAATAATAATTCTAGCCCAGATTTATTTCACAGAGAATCGCTTTCAAAAATAATTTTTTTTTTTCATTTTATTTATTTATTTATTCAAAATTGTTAGAAGTTGAGTTTATTTCTTTATTTTTTTAGGATTGGTTGCTTATATTGAAATATAATATTGAAGTATAATTCTTCATTCGTGTCTAATTAAATAACCTATTTTTGAAAATCACAAAATGTTTACCCCTTTTTGACGTCAGAGAGGCCCGAAAATTTAATATGAATACCTTATTAGAATATCAAGTAGGTATCGGCCCAGTTAAGCCCCCATCTATTTCTGTTTTACTATACTTCCAATCGTCCACCAATAATTCTGCTGTTCGGTCGCCAATTCAGAAGGCCACCCAACCCGGTTTCGAACCATGGACATTTGATTTGGAAACCATAGAGTGCGACTTTTCTTAAGTTTCTTCATTGTCTTCTCTATCTTGTGGATATGGGTGCCAGCTATTTATAACAATAATAATAAATAATGATAACGATGCACAGGGACAGATATATTAACTTTGGGATTCTTAACACATGCCTTTTTGAGGCATTTAAAACTATTTTAGTTACATTCTTATTCCTTTGGTATAGTTCAGATATTAAGGGCCCCTTTTGAGTATGGAGGCTAATGACCAGGGGCCTCGAATTCTCTGTTACAATTCGGACTGGGAGATTAAAAAAGAACAAACTTTTAGGCGTTTTTAAAAATATTATACCAATGACGTTTTAAAAATTGGTGCCAAAAGATTAACAGCTATCGAAAACGATGAAGTCAAAGCACAACATAAATTAGAAACATATTACTGTCAAAAACTGAATTATTGAAGTAAAACGGTAAACAATCTAATAAACGGATTAATTGCGAATGAGAATCAAAACTTTATTTATTTATTTATTTATTTATAAATAATATAAATGAATAAATAAACTACCATATTTATCGTATAAATAAATAATATCATAAATTTAGAGACATAACACTGACAAAAACAGAATTATTGAAGAAAAACGGTAAATAATCTAATAAACGGATTAATTACGATCAATGAGAATCAAAACTTTATTTTATTTTATTTTATTTATTTTATTTTATTTATTTATTTATTTATTTTTTTGAGGTTTTGAATTCAGACAGTTTCGATTAAATTGTATTAGGATTCGACTTATTCCTTTGTTTATCGATCGTAAAAATCCTGAGAATACAGAGAAATTTGAATATGTTGTTGAAGTGGATTTAAGGGTGCCCATTTTTTTTAAGTTGTTTCATCTCTAAGAGTTGAATATCCAGATGACAGTTGACACGTGAATTTCAGAGTAATTCAATGATCAAAACAATTCGAAGAGAAAACCTTCGTTCAATTCACAACTGAGTCTGAAAGGTTAGAAAACATAAGGGGCAATGTCGAAAAATTAGAATATGTTGTTATCATGCAGGAGGAAAAATGCTTAGAGTACCACGGAATGCTAATATGTTATTGAGGCGAAATACAGTAATTTATTTTGATTTTTTAATTTGGGTACCCTACATGATAATACATATGTATCCTAGAGTTATTTTAATGGACAATTTAAAAATTCCAATACGTTATTGCCTATTGTCAATTACAGTCTGCATAATGCTTACAGTATTTGACAGTGTTGGGCACGCTCACAAAAAAACGAATTAATTTAAACTCAAACTTAATTTCTGCTAAATGAGTCAAGATCACGCTCAAATTCAAAATTTTTCAAACGAACTCGCTCAACTCAAACGCATCTATGAAAGTTTGCGAAGTTCACTAAAAACTCGTTTTTTTTAATAATATATTTGAACTTTACCTTCTAAATTTACAAAATTTTGTGAACTAATCTTTAGGTTATTCGATGTAAGGGTCTTCATGGGCCCGGTCTAATTTTCCTTCCCAACACTCGGACCGAGCTTCGTTTGGGGATTACTTTTTTTTTAGGTTCAGACCGAGATGGACCGGGACTGGATTTATTTTCCTGACCAAGTCGGGGCTGGACTGCATTCTTCTTGAGGTCTGAACAGGCAGAAATCTTCAATCCCAAGTTCAAATCTTCAGTTCCAACACAGCTTATATATGAAGATCATTGGATCATTGGAAATCATCTCTGACCTGCCCAGTAAAAATATTTTTGAAAATATATTTCCGAAAATATCTGTATTTTCGGGAAAAAATGTTGTCTCAAGGAGGTCCTTATTCTTAAACAGATTTTTGCAGTCAATGATTTTCAGTGACCGGGCAGAAAAATTTCGGTCGGTGCAGACTTCTTGGAAGAATAAAGCAGAGACCCAGAAATAAGCCCGGTTCGGTCCGACCCGAGCCTCCAATGAAAGCAAGATCCAGGCACGACTCAGAAAAATGATGATCACACTCGACCCGTCCCGAGTGTAGTCACCCCTCGAGTGCGGAAATAACATTTGAATGGGAAAAATGGCTGAAAATTTTTAAATAAATTATGAAAAAAATCGAGTTCGAGCTGTAAATTTCGTTCAAACTCACGATTTTTTTTAGCTTTCGTTCAGCTCACGTTCGTTTTTAAAAAAGTGAGTCAACTTCAACTCAACGTTCACAGAAAGTGAGCTAAACTTGTGAGTTTTCGCTCAATGAACGCGCTCATGCTCAAACCTGTTATTTGATTACAAGTCGGGTGACTGCGCCAGTAGTTGATACCCCTCCAGTAGTTGATCAAATTTTTGAAATATTGCGCCATTTCCGGCGGAAATGAGTTTTACAAGTGGCACTAGACATAATATTTTTGTTTGAATGTTAGTGCACTTGTTATCACATGGTTTTCAGCTGTCTTCTGTAAGAGAAGCCATATTATGAAATTTTTTTATTAGAAAGTGTAAAAATTTAGTTTTTGATTAGTTGGAGACAATAACGGTAAGTTAAAATAATCCCCTTTCATCTTGTTTATTTCAACTAATATTTTTATAGGAATTGTTGTCAATCACAGCCCAGGGATCATATTTTAAACATTCATTTTTAGATTTTCGATTGACTTCTTTTTAGGAGTTGAAATTTGACTCATCAACTTCTAGCCTTATTAAATAAGCAAATTCCAGAAATTGATCAGCTGTAATCAATTATTGGTTCCGAGGACTCTAGTTATTGATCAGTGTATCAACTACTGGCTAACAACATGCGTAGCCATTAGTTGATCATTCTTTAATTTATTTGCTTACCAAGCCATTATTGCTTATTTTCAGAATTTATTATGCCGCTGAAAAATAAATTCTTCCAATATTCAGAGGATGATCTGCGAGCAGCCGTTGAAGACATAAGAGAGAAGAGTGTTTCCATAATTTCTAATCAATAGCCCTGTTCGAATTGTTCCACCTATGTTTCTTTAACCTCTTGAAGGGCACCCGTATATTATATATACCACTTAATTTTAATTCCCAAATCCCACAATGGCACCAGAATTAAGGAATTAAATTCTGCTTAGTATAAATGTACGCAAAGAAAAGCTTTTACTTACTTACACATAAATTGGAACATAAATCCAGGTGTCAATAAATCATTTTAATTTTTTAGCAACAGAAGTGCTTTGCCCCTGAAAGGGTTAAAAAGCTTTTTTGTTTTAGGTTAAAGGGTAAACCCCCAGAGGTGGACGGGTGGGACATTCATCAATTTTAAGCAAAGAAGAGTAACAGCTCCTTGCTGACTGGATAAATGCTTATGCGTAAAAAGAGTTTCCGATGAAGAGGAGGACTTTATTTGAAACCGTAAAAAACATCATTGAAGCCGTTAAAAGGCCAAACCCTTTTGCAAACGTAACTCCGGGGGAAACATTGTTTAAAGGATTCATGCGAAGAAACAGTTCGATAACTGAGAGGTATGCAGATGCTATCAACACTGCAAGAGCAGAAGTGTCAGGGCCCAACATCCGCGAGTGGTTCCAAGAACTTCACAAATAACTTGAAACTGAAGGTTGCCTTGACATTCATCTTGATTCCAGGAGAATTTTTAACGCTGACGAAAGCTGTTTTTAAACTTGTCAAAAAAACGGGAAATGTTTTAGGACCCATTTCATTCAACATTTTATATGAAATATGAGGTTATTCCTGGGATGATCGTTTACCCATTGCCGAAAATATCACTAGAAATTGGACAGAATGTGGCAGACGGCTGGGAAATAGGTAGATCAAAGAAATGTTGTATGTGTAAGAGCACCTACTTTGAATATCTCTCAAATGTATTTTTGCCTTAGAAAGCAAAATATCAAACTACCCATATTACTTTTGGTGGATGACCACAAGAGCCACTTAACTCTTGAAGTGGCAAAGTTATGCTCAGAGAATCAAATCCTTCATTTCGCTCTTTACCCGAATGCAACACACATACTCCAACCAGCTGACGTTGCTATTTTCAGGCCTCTCAAAGTGCGCTGGCGGGAAACCTTTTACGATTGGAAAACTAAATCTGGAAACAAAGAGTTCACAAAAGAAGTATTTGGACCTTTGATTGCAAGTGTATTTCGAGAAGCAGCAACTCCGAAAGTGCTCCGGAAATGCGGTCTGTTTCCGTTTAACCCAGATGCAGTAGACTCCGAAAGGTGCATCAGCAGTAGGCAACGACATTTTCCTCCTACAAACTCATGTGAAAATTGGTCTAGAGTAGGAGTAGCGGAAAACTTCAAAGTCCAGACGCTTTTGTACACTGAATCCCTATTAAAAAAAGACAGAACTCAGAAGAAGCATGGAAGGGGACGAATGGGAGGGTGATGTTGAGGCTCCTGAATTGTTCCATTTCTGGAGGCAAATGCGGAGCAAATGTCTTGAAAAAACTCAAACGGGCATTGCGACATCATAGAGCGAACCTGAATCGCCAATTGATAATCTCCTAACACCAAATGCTTAAATTGCTCTACAATCTGATGATCCCCTAACAACATTTGATTATGATCATGCAACACCACGTCCTTCAAAAGGCAGACGGACCACTTCCAAATTATGCGACTCCTGAGCGCCCCAAAAACTTGTGTCTAGCTAAAGTAAAAAATCCAGCTTTTGCAGACAACATTCTATGACCTCACGACTCGCCAGAGAAAAAAAAAACAGAAAAGAGACGGCTGCCTTATGCGTCAACGTCAAAACAGTGGATAAAGTCTTTCGAAGAAAACGAAAAGGAGAAAGAAGAGTAAGGAACCCGAAAGAAATGATTCAGAAAAAAAAGAGATGAAGCAACAACTTATACATCAAAGACAAGATATAGAACTATCTACAATGCCGACTGAGCAACTCACACAGCTTTGAGTCCAGTACCAAAGTTTCGTCCGGTGAGAGTGTGGTGAGAGTGTGGTGAGCGTAAAATTCAGATGAGAAAACTGCCTATACATGGCAGATGATGCAAAAGTATATTGATGAGCGCGTTGTCATTTTGGAAAATATTGGAAATGGAAAAAGAAGGAGCAACGGTGGCTTCCACGGAGGCATTTGGGCGCCTATGGAAGTTGTCCTTTTTTACAGGTGGGATCAAGTTATTTCCACATAGACCCCCAAAAATCAGTAGAACAATAAATCTTTTCTCTGACCCTGAATCAGAGTTTCTATATTGCTTATAAGTTATTGTATTTTTTACTTTTATTCGTCTAATTAAATTGTTTACTATTCTCAAACTGTTTAATTTTTTCTACTTACATTGAAAAAAAGATCAAAATGACCAGTGATCAACTACTGGAATGAAATCGATCAAAAACTGGATTCGCCTGATCAACTACTGGGGAAATGGCAATTAAAAAAAAACTATTTATTTATAATTCTGTTGCTATTTAATTTCAGCAGAATTTAATTATTGTCCATTATAGGACATTCATTAAGGGTTGCAGAAATCATGTTAGCTTACTTCTAAAACTTAAAAGGAAGGGAATATAATAAAACCACCTACGAACAATGCAAGGTAGCACTGACCTTATTTGATCAACTACTGGCTCGGTCACCCTATTTAGAACAATGGTAGAATGGTTAAGTGACAATAATATCATAATGGGATAATGCTCTATTCTTAAGATTGCACACTCGAATAGAATTTCTTAATTATTTTATCTTTTTTTGCCTGCTTTTTTATTGACTGCCAAGAAGGGTTATGTGTTTCACGCGTATCTGGGTACGTGGATTTCTTTATACCCTCGAAACATCCCAACGGTTGGATGGATTTTAATGAATGAGGTCTCTATCGATTCGTCTTAACCTTCCGATGGTTATTGGCTAGGTTTTGTTTTTATAAATACAAAATAGCGGCAGAGACGAAAAGTTTTTTTACGCACCCTATTGAATGACATATCATTGGATATGTCTTTCAAAATGAAGACGATGTTTGTTGACATTGACTATTTTACAGTCAGAATCTCCGTTTAAATATTACGCAACCTGGAAGTTGCGTAGGTAGGATCTCTAGCTTTACTGAAATTCTAACCTTCATAGACATATATAGGCCTCATCAAACCAGTGTTTATAGGTAGGAACTAACAATTAAACACAACTTAAAAGTCATTAATACAAATAACTAAAAAAAAATAGATATACAATGTAAAGAATAGTTTTACATTGATGAGAAATAATTAATTGGCTCGCTTTTTATGCAGCCGGGTTTTTTTATTTCTTAAATTTAATTTTTACTTGTTTTACCAATGCATTTCCACGCAACATAAATGTATTATAGATATACTTTCTTTCACTTACTTTTTGTGATATTTCCTTTTTCGTTCATAAATTGACTGACTGCATGGACTAATTTCATAGCGCAAAGACTCTTCTGTCATCTTAATTGACATATCCAAATCTGTAAAATTAAAGAGAATTATTTCTATAATATAAGTTTAAAATTGTTATTTTTCATATTTACTATAATATAGAATTATTACAAGAAAAGGGTAACCGAGCTTCAATTTGTTTCAATTAATTTAAAATATTCCATTGATGCATCAGTATCGCCCTGAATATAAATTTCAACCTGTAATTATTTTAAAAATATCAAAACCAATTTCGAATTCTCTTTTTCACAAGCATATCATATTATTTTAGCTTGTAACTGGAGGTTTGCACGGGTCGGTTGTACTCGACCCAAACCCGAAACTTCTGCTTAAAGTCAACCTGAAACCTGGTGCGAATTTGGCAAAAAAATTTCTTCAACCCTAAACCCGACCCATTGTAGTCCGAAACTGTCCATGACCCGAAATATTCAAACCCTAACCTGAAGTAAAAGAATATCAATCAGTATATTCAAATATATAGTTGTTCAAATATATAGTGTATTTCTCTTGTGTTGTAATATTTCCTTGTGCTATCTTGTCTCCGACTTATAAGCGGGCTTTATGTCAAGCACACAAGTCGTATGTTTGTTATTCAGTTAAATAAATAAATAAATAAGAAAATTTCAAAATAGAACACAGGTCATTGATAAATAAAATGAAAAGCAAGGGTCCTAAATCAGAACCTTGCTGAACACCAGATGCATTGGTAAATTTATGAGACACAGCACCATTGAAATAAACATAAATCATTCTATTATTTAAATAAGAAAACATATTATGGAACACTTTCCAACACATTCAGAATACTGTAACAAAACTTCACAGTTTATTAAGGTAAAAGATGATGTATAAACGAACAATTTGGAAAATGCCTAACACATTTGTAAATCCAATTTCTTGAACTGCTATTTGTAGTCGGAAAAATATCCGATTTTTTTTATGCAGTGCTGTATAGGATTTAGATTTGTATGTTTTCTACATAGTATGCTAAAAGTTAGTTTAATTAAACGCATAGCGGAGGTTGAAAATTCCCATTCAGCAATTTTCCTCAATAAGCGGAAATGTACTTGAGACCTTTTGTGCAGCCCTGTATAGGATCTGTGGAATTTATAAACATCAAGTAATATGCAAAAAAAATGGTTACATTTAAAAACGCGTACCACAAATGAAAGCGCACCCAGCAATTATTGTTCATAAGCAGCACTGTAGCCAAATTCCTTTCTGTGTCCCTGTAAATGAACGTTATGCATGCCATATTTTACAGTACACTTCCCGTACACCTCAGTGATACATGTAAATTTCAATATGTTTAAAATAGTGCAATATCATTAAAATACACCGCAAACAATTTTTCCTCATAGATCGTAATGTAATGGAATTATTTTGAACATCGTAGTAAACGAGCCATTAATGCTACAAACTTCATTTTCAATACTGAACATGTCATAGTACACTTAAATAACCTATATCAATTTTATATAAATCTGACCATATTTAAGCGAGCTAGAGCACGAACAGGCAGACAGACAGACGAAGAGATAGACAGACAGACAAACCGAATTCATAAACACTTTCCAACATCGTTAAAAAGTGTTAAAAAAAACAGTTTATCTCCTACGTTATTCAACAAATTCCACTATTAAAATTATTCTGCGTGGAAATAGACAAAATTTTAGTAATCTAAAAACCAATGAATAAATTTGTCATCATGTTTTGTTTTTGTTTGTTTGTTTCTCTTCTAAATAAAAATATATACAGCTCGAATCAGCTGAATTTGATACTTTAAATGATTTATCCTGCTTAAAAGCAAACGCTTATAACAAAAATACAGATGATTTCTCAGAAAATAAATAAACAAATAAAAACAAAATTAATAAAGATTTGACTTTAATAATTGTGCTGATTTTTTTATGTGTAGTGGTAGTAAATAAACCGGCACATCAGCTTTGAATTTATTGCTATTTCTGTTGTTAAAAATGTGGGAAATAGTTTAGAATATTATTTCATCTTCATTTGCTTGTGAGATATGCTCATAGATGTCGCTACTTGCTGATCAGTGTTTCATTCAGACTTCGAGAAGCTGACCTATTAATGCCACTTTGGTTTAATTGCTATAGATGGCAGCACCACAAATTTCAGGGACTGATTCTCTCCATAAAGTGTTCTGTAAAAGAAAGATAATTGCGGACTCATTAAATTTACATTGTGTGCAAAAACACTGAACTAAAGACCTTTCATTAACTTTTAAAGACCCTTCAGATGGGGCGTTGGTTATGTACCATAAGGACGCATTTTTAGACGGTCCTTTTACAATCATTTAGGAAGCGCGAAAATTCGCTCCTATGAATACCGCCTCACGTAAACATTATGTTAAACTTCATTTACTCTCTATTTAATATATTTAATCAAGAATCTGTATATTTTTACTAATAATTTATATTCATGTAAAAACTTAGAGAAGACCAGCTTATGATTCTCCAATTCTTGAAGCCAATACACGCACCCATTTAATAACAATTAATAATTTCAGCATTCCCATAAGAAGAGCAACTGTCACTGAAAAATTGGAATAACGATACTCGGAGTAAGCTGAATTTTATTTTCTCTTACCTGATATGATATTATTTGGTCTAAAATTAAAGTACTCACGAAAGCCTTTAGATTATGAGACTGAGATAAATAGGAAAATGAGACCAAAAAATGAAAATGATATATATTGAATATAATATATAATATTGAATAATATTGTTGAAATATATAAACGAAGAACATAGAATATTGAACATGTTATATATATATATATAATAATTTCTGAAATGAGAAATACGTTAAGAATATAACGAAATATTAGATAGATATTATATAGGGTGTCATACTGATGAATAAATATATGTGAAATATATATAAATAATAAATAAGAAACGAAAAAAAAAAATTTTATACATTTTAAAGGACAGCACAAAACATAAACAATTCAAAGTAAAGTAAAGTAGCATTTAACATTTAAATATGGCTACTTCCACAAAAGACATCTCCCTCATTGAAAAATTAAATAACAGTAACTACGATAATTGGGCATTTCGCATAGAATTCCTCACGAGGGATGATTTATTTAGTTATGACACACAAGACACCCCGCTAACTCCCGACTATAATTGGCGTAAAAAGGATGCAAAAACAAGAGCTACAATTAATCTGTGCATCGGTGATTCCCAAATCGCCCATATTAAACATTTGAAAACTATCAAGGCTATCTGGGACACATTGAAGTCGGTGCATCAGAGATCAACTCTGTCATCTAAATTATCTCTATTGAGAAGATTATACTCCCAAAAAGTATGCGATGGAGGCGATATGAATAAACGTATAAACGGCATACTAACCATAAAAGACAGGTTATATGCCATCGGGGACTATATACCCGAAACTCATATAGTCGCACTTTTATTGTGTAGTTTACCTAAGTCGTACGACCCCCTAATTATAGGGCTTGAGGCCCGAAATGAGAGTGATTTAACTTTCGAATTTGTGAAAAATAAATTATCTGACGAATATAGGCATTAATGTGAAAATAAAGAAACAAGCCCTAAAAACGCCCAGAAAAACGCCAGAGAAACCTCAAATTTTTGCTTCGTTAGCAAAGCTGAAACAAATGACAATTTAAATGGCTTGATTTCCGCCAGCGATAATAAATTACCAGAAGAAAAAATTCCTGAACATGAACCGGTCTCAGCGAACAGAGCACATAGACACCGGCTCACAGTCAAATATACACTGCTGGCCACTAAACTTGCAACACCATGAAAGAAAGAAAATACAAAAAAGATATTTATTGTACGTAACCAGTATCGCATCAAAACAAAATGATTAAATTTGTAAGCAGTTTGGTGCTTTAGAGGAGTACGAAATTAATAAAAACAGCTTCCCACCCTGGCAGCTAAAACGACCCTTCCCAGCTTAGACATTGTGTCGAACTGGACTTGGATGACAGAAATGGTAAGCACATTCCATACTGCTTCAAGTCTATGCCACACTTCATCAACCGTATTAGTTGGGGAGGGGTGGCGAGCCAGTCTCTCAGCAATCCATGAACAGATGTTTTCAATAGGTGACAGATCTGGAGACCGTTTTGGCCAGGGAAGCAATCGAATGCCCTGTGTATCTAGGAAGGTCAGACCACGACGTGCAACATGTGGTCTTGCGTTATCTTGTTGGAAGTTGGCGTTCGGCAGGCCTCGAAGACAGGGCACAACCACTGAACGTAAGATGTCAGAAATGTACCGGTCAACTTTCAAATTACCGTCGATCTGAACTAGAGATATGCGAGTCCCGTAACCAATGGCTACCCAAACCATCACATCAGGTACAGGGACCCTATGCCGATTCGAATGCAAGCAATCGACGAGCGTTCTCCTTGGAGCATCCAGACACGTATACGGCCATCAGAATACTGCACGCAGAACCGAGATTCGTCTGAAAAGACGACATTGTAGCACTCCTGTATCCAGCTTTGTCGTTTAGCACATCAGAGTCGTCGTCCCTCTCTATGCTGCATTGTCAAGAGAAGCCACAGTAAGGGTCACCGTGCTGACGGTCCACGCTGCTGTAAACGTCGTCGCACCGTACGAGCGGATACTGGGCGCGCTGAAAACATGCCCTTTTCCTGATTAACGGTCCATGATGTGGCTGTACGGTTTTTCAGGGCCGACTGCACAATGTGCCTATCCTCTCGCTCGTTAGTCATGGGAAGGCGTTGAGATCCAGCATGCCGTTCAGTATGACCCTTGGCAACCCATTGATTCCATATTCACGTGACAGTGGTCGGATTGCGACCATTGCGACGGGCAATATCACGGAACGATAATCCACACTCTCGATAGGCAACGATCCTGCCTCTATCGAATTCCGACACTTAATGCGAAGCATTTCTTCTTATTATTCGAGGCATAACACGATATTCTGAGCAAACGCCGAACTTACAAAGCGCTTTCCGAATGAAAAATCCACTACGAAACTTTTCTTTTTTGTAGTGCTTCAGATGTCGTTTCTCCCGCCTGCATCGTCAAAATGCGCTGAAATATTAACCATTTGCATATTCCAACCTCTTCTTCCTTTCATGTGATTTTGACGTTCGTCAGATCATTCCTTCCTGGTGTTGCAATTTTAATGGCCAGCAGTGTATTATAGATTCAGGATGCACTAGGCATGTCGTGGCAACAAAAGAAAATCTACACAACTTTATGCCAGGAAACTTTGGCGATATAACGATAGCGAATGGAAAGCGGCTATGCTCACAGGATCTGGGAGACGTAAACATAAATACAGACTCACAAAATTGCATAACACTTAAAAATGTACTATACTGTCCCGAGTTGCAGAGTAATCTTTTATCGGTCAAAAAGGCCACATAAAATGATATTAAAGTAATATTCGAAAAACAAGCATGCTCGTTTATCAAAGATAACCAAACAATTTTGACAGCAAAATTAAACAATATTTTATATGAGTTAGAACCCAAAGGATATAGGCGGATATAGCATACAAATATAAACACAAACATCTTTCGACAATAAGAATTGCATATCCATTTGGAACAAGAGGCTGGGACACAAAAACTTCGAATCAATAAAATATATTACTAAACATAAACTAACCGAAGGTATAGAAATAAATAATTGCAAACACGAAACGGTTTGTACAAAATGTATTGAGGGCAAACTATCAATTATATTCTACCCTAAAGCCGCTACTAATATATCCAAGGAAGCGTTAAATCTGATTCATTCAGATTTATGCGGGTTCATGAGGACAGAAACACTTAGTGGAAAAAGATATTTTATAACTTTCACTGTCGACTATAGTCGATTCACTATGATATATTTCATTTCACACAAATGAGAAGCAATTACAAACCTTAAAGAACTCATAGTCCTAACCAAGAATAAATTTGGAAAAATGATAAAAGCAGTTAGATCTGATAACGCTAAGGAATACCTAGGAAATAGCTCTGAAAATTACCCAACGGAAAACGATATAGAACATCAATTAAGCGTCCCATATTGTAGTCAGCAGAACGGCGTCGCATAACGAAAAATCGAACCATAGTCGAGATGACGCGCACCATGTTATCCGACGCAAACTTACCGAAACATTTCTGGGGCGAGGCCGTACTGACAGCGACGTACCTTATAAATCGGTTGCCCACCAAGGCAAATGAAAACAATAAAACGCCTTACAAACTATGGAACAATAGAAAACCAAATTTATCAAACATACGGACCTTAGGATACAAGGCATATGCCTACGTCGAAAAATCGAAGAGATCGAAATTCGACAAAAAGGCCGTTGAAGGGATTCTATTACGCTACGATAACCGAAGTAAAGGGTACAGAATGCATACAGGGGGAAACAAAATAACAATATCGCGAACTGTAAAATTCTTTGAGAACGGAGTAAACGAAATTGACGAAAACATAGATGACGCGCAAACACCTGCTGAAACCGTAGAAATTGAATTAAATAATGATGGACAAAATCAAAATAAAGCTCCACAGCAAAACACCGCTGTACCGCGGAGATCACTAAGAAACAATTGAGGTGTCCCGCCTAACCGCTTCGGGATAAGCGCGAACATCTGTAAAATACAAGGTCCGAAAAACTGGGAAGATATAAAGAACATCAGAGATGCTACATTTAAAAATAAATGGATAGAGGCCACAAATGAGGAAATCATGTCGCTAAAGAAAAAGGATACTTGGAAACTTGTAAAACCGACACCAGGAAAACGTACTATAGGCTGCAGATGGACGTTAACGACAAAATATAACGCCCGTGGAGAGGTGGGGAGATACAAGGCGCGACTCGCTGCAAAGGGATATTTGCAGAAATACGGGTGCGACTACGACGAAACGTACGCGCCAGTCGTAGCTCACACCACGATCAGAAGCTTCTTAAATGCCGCCGTGTATAAAAATTTAAATATTACCCACTTCGACGTAAAGACAGCATTCTTACACGGAAATTTAGACGAGAAAGTCTTAATGACACAACCCGAATGATACGTGGTAGAGGGAGAAGAGGAAAAAGTATGCAAACTAAAGAAGGATATATTGTCTCAAACAAGCCGCGAGAGCTTGGTACATAAAAATCAATAAGTCGTTAAAAAATTTAAATTTTAAAGAATGCGATTCAGATCAGTGCCTGTACAAAAGAAATGAAAGTGGGAATATTTATTATATAATCGTCTATGTAGACGACATTTTAGTCGCTGCAAGCGAAGAAAGCACGGGAAATATGCACGCGAAGTTATCTAAAGAGTACGAAATTAAGAATCTGGGCAAGGTTTCACAATTCCAAGGGATAAACATCAAGAAGTTAGACAACGGAAACCTTGAGCTAGATCATGAGCATAAAATAGACGAAATAGCAGAAAAATTTAAATTATCTGACTCCAAACCCACATATACACCCATGTGAGCAAACTACTTTAACACAGACCCACACAATGAACCATTAAGCGACAACACACTGTATAGGCAGGCAGTGGGAACGCTTTTATACATCGCGATGTTTAACTGGCCGGACACAACCGCTAAAGTCAACATTCTGGGAAGAAGAAACAAATCTCCCAGAAAGGCGGACTGGGAAGCAGTGAAGGTGATCAGATATCTGCGTACTACAAAAACCTTAAAATTCACCGTAAACAAAGAAAAACCACCCGTACTAACTGCATATAGTGACTTGGATTGGGCAGGCGACCGGGAAGATAGAAAGTCCACTACCGGAAATGCACTAAAACTAGGGAGTAATCTCCTGTCTGGACATCGAAAAAGAACTGTATCGCCTTATCTATCGCGGAAGCAAAGTACATCTCTGTCTCTAACGCAACTCAAGAAATCCAGTGGATACAGAATTTGTTAAAGGACTTAGAGCTACACCAAAATTTACCGATCGTCATATATGAAGACAATACCGCCTGCATAAAACTGAGTGAAAACGACAAACACCAATCTCTCGTAAAACATATTAATATTAAATATCATAACGTAAAACATCTAAAGGAAAGGGGTGTCATATAATTAGTATACTGCCCTTCCGAAAGAATGATCGCAGACATCCATACCAAGCCGATCCCCAAACCTCACTTTGAGGATCTGAGAAGTCAACTTCAACTATTACCACCACAAGGCTCAGATGAAAAGGGAGAATGTAGGAAATAGTTTAGAATATTGTTTCATCTTCATTTGCTTGCGAGATATGCTAATAGATGTCGCTACTTGCTGATCAGTATTTCATTAGACTTCGAGAAACTGGCCTATTAATGCCACCTTGGTTTAATTGCTATAGATGGCAGCACCACAAATTTCAGGGACTGATTCTCTTCATAAAATGTCCTGTAAAAGAAAGATAATTGCGGACTCATCAAATTTACATTGTGTGCTAAAACACTGAACTAAATACCTTTCATTAACTTCTAAAGACCCTTCAGATGGGGCGTTGGTTATGTACTATAAGGACGCATTTTTAGACGGTCCTTTTACAATCATCTAGGAAGCGCAAAAATTCGCTCCTATGAATACCGCCTCACGTAAAAATTATATTAAACTTCATTTACTGTATATTTAATATATTTAATTAGGATTCTGTATACTTTTACTAATCATTTATATTCATATAAAAACTTAGATAGAGAAAACCAGCTTGTGACTCTCCAATTCTTGAAGCCAATACACACACCCATTTAATAAAAATTAATATTTTCAGCATTCCCATAAGAAGAGCAACTGTCACTGAAAAATTTGAATAACGATACTTAGAGGTAAATTGCATTTTATTTTCGCTTACCTGATATGATATTATTGATGAATAAATATTTGGTCTGAAATTAAAGTACTCACGAAAGCCTTTAAAAAATTTCAATTAAAAAGAAAATCTTTTTAAACAGCCAATGCTTATTTTATTTTGTTAGGAATGATCAAGAAAAATAATGTTTAAAAAGTATGGATATGCACTTGTAGTTAAGCTGAAAAAATTATAAGTAGTCTCCATAACTTTGGCAACTTTTTCTAAAACCATATGCTCAGGCTTAGAAGGTTTCCGTTATATATACGTATATCATGAAGAGTATGCGAGTGGCACAAGTTAAAGCAAACTGTTAAATGGTCAACGCGTGACGTATACCTTTCAGCTGATTAATGGCACGTGTCGTCAGGATTTATCCCCCGAAAGGGACTTGTTCCCTGATAACTGACAGATTTGAATGATTTCACGTCAGTCTAACAGATTAGGAGTATAAATAACAGTTACGAAACTTTTTCTTCGTAAAAATCATAGTTATAGACACATATTAATAAAGAAATCTATCATTATTACTTGAAAAATTTAATTAACGTCAAATAACCTACAAAACTACTAAATATACGGTGAAGTGCGAGAATTACTCGCCTCTGAGGGTTCCGTACAATAAATATATGAATTATTAACTGCATTATTAAAAAAAAAATCGTTGCTAAAAGAATAATAAGACGTTGATGTAATATAACGTAAGGTTGGGTATAGCTGTATATACTAGAAAAGTATGAGTGGGTGTACCATAAAAGTTCAAAGAGATATGAAGCCTAAATAATATCAAATATTGATATTCTGTATAACTCTTATTTAAATTTTATCCCATTCTGTTTATGATGAACTTAATTCGGTACTGACAATAAAAGTAGTGCACATTTAAGCTTCATTTGGCATTTCATAAAACTAAATTCAACATAGTAATAATCTCTTCGTCCTTTTACAGTGTAATTAAAACAAAACTCTTGTTCAAAGTTTAAACTTCGCATTGTGCTAAGCGCGCATCGAAAGGAGGTCGCAAAGTTGCAACACTACCGTTGTCCGTGCCGCGTTTTTCCAGATAGGTTTTTAATTAACCTTTAAAGACACGGGAGGCGTATTGAAAGATCTACTCAATGCAAACTAGTCGCGAATCCCATAATATTTATGTGATTATTCTAATTAAATTAGTCTGTTTTTAACAATTTGACATTTATTGCTTTTCTACTGCTGCTGGGCATTACATTACACAAATATATCCCTAAAAATTGTTATCTGGGCTTTAAAAGCCGATGGTACATACAGAACGCCGCCCCTGTTATTATGTATGTCCAAACCGTCCGTGTTTTAAGGGTTAATATCTCGGCTAATTACCGACAATTTTTCTCCAAAATCATTATACACAATGCTTTTTATACTTTTGCTACGATAGATACCTCCAGTACCCGTCAACATCTTTGCTGAATGCCTGCAAATCGAAATTTGTGTGCAACGGAAAAATGCGCTTTTCTAAAAAAATATATGACTTAGGGTGCTTGTTATAGTTTTCCTGCAAGCTTCAAATTAACGTCTACTACCTCTAATTTTTTCATAATTTTAGTTTCAGTAGATTCGGAAATAGATGGGGGGGGGGGACATATTTTTGCACTACATTTTAGACGATATCTCTGAAAATATAATACCTAAAATTAAAAGAAATGCAATTTAGAGTTCAGCGTTATGAAAACTTTCACACTATACCCCACACGATATACGAAAGAAAAAAAAAATTCAAGTAACTTGATTAGTCTCTCCACATTTTTCCTAAATATATTTGTGAATGTTTAATAATTTGTAAATATGTGAGTCAAAAGTCTTTATTACTTCCTCCAATTTGAATTTTCCATGTTCCATAGTTTACGAGTAAAATGACTGTGACAGACAGACAGACAAAGAAGTGATCTTACAATTCCGTTTCTACTTTTTAAGTACGGGACCATAAAAACAACAACAAAATATGGTTCGCTTTTAAAATTAAGAGAGGATTTAAGTAAACATGAGGATTGCCAATTTAAGTCAGGAAATTTCAGTTGTTCGCTTTTTTCGTACTTTTTTTCTTTTTAGATTACTAAATGCTGAAACATAAATGAAGTGGTAATAATAAATATATAGAGACACATTATCATTATTAAATGTAGATAATAATAAAATTAGTTGTTAAGACGAAATAATAGTCAGTTTAAACACATGTTCTATATTACAGATTAATCTTCCAGAACCGAACACGTTAAAGTCGTTGCTATAGGTATGTTTTCACGGAAGAACAAACAAACATACCCTAACAACCACTAAATCACACAATTCTTTGCATGAAATTGATGATGCGTATATAATTCATGAAACTGTCGCACAGGGCATCTAATTGCATTCAGCATTCTCAAAGACAATGGATAAAACTGTTTCATTTCACAATGTCATGAATGAATAAGATACAATCATTATAAATGAATGCCATTAATTTATATGTTTCACGTTTTGGAAATAATAAAACAGTTGGAATTTAAATAGATTTAGAATAAAATAAAATAAAATAAATTTTTTATGAGAAAATTATATTAAATGGCAAAATTTATTTATTAATGGCTAAGATTAACAAATGCTGTTTAATTTTATTTTAAAAAATCTACTTTTAGATGCTATTTTTCTACTAAAAATTAAAAATATAAATGTTATTAATTTTTTTGTTTGATTTTTTACCACTGATTGAAATTGATTGACAAGAATGCAAAATTTAAAATTGATCGAACGATGGCATAAAGCTTGTTAAATGTTCAATCAAAACTTCGACAGAACAGCATTTCCATAAAAGGGCAGCCTTCTAATAATAATAAAAATTAAAGTCAGAGATTCGTTGGAATGGGATTCACCCCCCCCCCCCCTCCTTCCCATATCACAAAAATTTTACTGATCTATGTTTATTCATTTAAAAAAAAAAAAAAAAAAAAAAAAAAAAAAAAAAAAAAACATTCTTAAGAAAATTTCACTACATTAAATACGTTATAAGAAAATTATCATAGCATTCAATATACAGACCCTAACTATCGCACGGGCAACCGGGGTCCATGCCCTGGGCACGAGATTTTTCATAATTTCATCTAAATTTCCATTATAAAATAAAATAATTGGGAAAAAATTATATTAATACCATAAAATGACAAAAATATGTCTCAATATATGGTTAAAAACCCATTTCAATAAATAATAGAACAAATATTTTGTTTTTATTCCTGGAACCGTTTTTCAATTTTCCGGAAAACTTAATTTTTTGAGTTGACTCTTTTCTCGAATAAGTGTGTAATATGGAAAAAAAAAGAAAAAACTAATATCAGTAAATCAATCAATCTAAGAGGGCATGAAAAATTGAAAGTGCCTTGGGCACAGAGACTTGCTAGTCGGGCCCTGTTAATACAGTGTATTATAATTAACACAACATCAACTATATTAAGTATACACATTTATTGAAGATTTAACACCCGCCTCCAAAATATTTTTCTAGTTAACGGAACGAATTTAATTTTCACAACGAAGTACGAAGTTTTATTTGGTGTTAAATGTTTCGTTATTTTTTTTTATGTCTAATACTCCTGCGACGCAACTTACGCAAATTCCCCGATATAATATTGTGATATTATGAAAATACCCCGGGCGCAATTTACTTATGCGAGAGGTAAAAGGGATCTTTTCAGAGGCAACATATATTCACCCCGCCCCCTTTTTTTTTACAATTTAAAATTGAGTGTTTCTCTCTTTTTATCTTTTACCCGACTGTGCTCCAATTCTTGATTATATATTATGAAAATCTCAGTTTAAATTAAAATTATGTGCATTATTGTTTGAAGGACTTTACACGTACCTCTTGATTTAAAGTTATCAGTTTCTTTCAAAACATCGTGAAAACGAAAAGAGTCATTTTTTCTTGTGCCACTATATAAATAACTGTATCTGAGTTTAAAAAGAAAAAAATACATAAAGTGATTTAAAATATGTGATTAATAACCTATTAATTAAAAAACATATTGACTTTTAATATAAGGAAATCTTCGGAAATTAAATGTTCAGAATTTTGAATAAGCAGCCAATTATGTAAGCTGTTTATCATTTTATTTATCCATTTATTCATTCTTTTTCTGGAATATGAAGTCCAATGCTTTATATTATTTTTTAGAAAAATCAGTACTGTTGAATCGATAGCAAAAATAAATAAAATAAAATAAAATAAATATCCTATTGAAAAAAATAAAAGTCTTTTTGAAAAACAAAACAAAAACAAAAAAACTTTTTTAATACTAGAGAGAGAAATAAGAAAAGAGAGGGAGATAGAAAACAAAAACTCTTTCTCATTCAAGATAATGTTTTTAGTTTATAAACCTAACGAATCAATTCTATATGAAAAGAAAAGACTTTTTCGCATAAGAAAAATTTTTTCAGTTCATATTAAGAGGGAAAAGTAATAATTCGGAAAGAAATAAATTCTTTTTAAAATAAAAAATATTTACAATTTAGAAAAATAATTACATAAAAGAAAAAAAAACTTTAAGGGGGTCCGGGAGTCAAAATTCAATGTTTTTCATTTATAGAGATTTTGTTCTGTTTTTTTTTCTGAAATATGTTTTAATATAATAAGAATATAGCATGTAAAAAAATCTGAACATTTTTAAATATTTTTAAAAAAAATTTAAATTTTAAACATATTTAATTTTTGATATAACTCTGGAAGTAGTTACTCGATTTACAAAATTTTTACACTTTTACGTACAGAAAATGTGTCATTTTAATTTGTCTTCAGGATTTCTTAGAATATTGATTATGAATTTTATAAAAAAAAAATTAAATAAAAAAATTAAGTATTTTTATGAGTGAGTTTTGCATTAATTAGCATATTTTCACAATTATCACTCAAAATTAAAAATACTGAAGACAATTTGTTGGAAATATAGCATAAAATCTCTGTTGAAAATTTCATACATATATCTTGGAAGGAACTTTAGATATATTCTTTTTCAGTTGATAAATCGTGAAAAAATTCATTCTGAGATAAACGAAGTTAAAGTTCTCGTCAGAGGGTAGCTGATGCATCGTTTCCGAAGGCAAAAGGTGTTATATCTCTGAATCTAATGACGATAAAATCATGCGATTTGCGGTATTTAACGCTAAAAACTCAGTATTTTTTTAAACCAATAATAAAAAAAAAAAAAATGCTTTTTTTGAGAATTTTGGACCCCTTAATCTTTGGCACCGAATTCGTTATAACGACAGAAAAGACACATAAAATCATCTCATTTTCTGTATATTTTCACTATCTTTTGTATTCCAGTTTTGATAATTTAGTTATTTCGATTCTTTTTTAATTGTAAGACTTACCAAGACATGGTAGTGACCACTAATATAAATCACTAGTTTGACAAATCAGCTATTTTAATTAATTTAATCAACTAGAACATAATGCACAAGGTGCCGACAATTTTTTCGGTTATTCCAACCAGTTATTCTAATAAATGAAACGCTGTTTCAAAACAGCTTTATTTGGTGATTGCAAAAGTTTGTGCCCGATTTCAAGTGCATCGAATTTCGAAGTGTACTCAAGTTGTTTTAGATGGCGAAAGGCAGTCGAATTGTTAACATTGAGTCTATCGGCAATCTCTTCAGTAGTAATCTGTGGTTTATTATTCACTAAATTACGGATTAAGTCATTATCAATGCCACAAGCTCGCCCTGAGCGAATTTTATTGTTTACATTGAAATCACCCTTTCGAAATCGACAAAACCACATTTTAACTTCCCTAAGAACGGGAGCACGATTCAAATAAACGTCTTGAATATTTTTTGTACCAAGTCCAACGCTCACTCTTTTTTAAACCCATATAACATAACATGACAAAAATGTAACGTTTTATTTTCCATTTTGAATACAACCTTGCATACAAATTAATTTTAAAAACTTTTTTTTTAACGTAATGTTCACGCACGATCACGACAAATGTAGATAACTGTCAGTCAGTTAATAATATGGTTATAAAAGAAACACCAGCACTGTCAAAATTGCAAGTTTCAAAATTGCAATCACCTAGTAAATGGCAGTAACGGTACATCATAACATTTACTTTAAAAATAACTTCCCAGCTGCTTTCGTTTTCGAAATAATCTGGCAAAACGTATCGACGTACAATCTCAACGATGTTCACTTCCAATGCGAGCATTAAAAGGCTTAAAGGTATCATCGGACACCACCAATTTCTCAACAAAGCATCGCTATGTATGCGGCACGTGGCCATCTGTCAACTCTTGGTCAAGTGGTCATCCCTTTGGACCCAAATCCAGGCATCAACTGGTGGGGAAGTTAAGTGGCAGCACGTGCGGCTACAAATACCTCATATGGTGGTATTGTGTCGAACCCTCCGCGGACCCTTAAGCCCCTGAAAGACCGCATGCTGGGGCACCTGCCCCCCTAACACGCCCCCTTTAATAATGCAGGAGAGTGGGGAAAGCATTGTTAATATCCTACGCTTTTAGGCGCTACACTTTTTTTTATTACAACAATGCATATTGTGTTCAAAGTAATAACAGTCCTTACAGTAGATCATGTTACAGTATAATGTGTATAAGAGCCTTTCATCTGATACGCTATTTAAAAGATTCTTGAGTCAGTATATTTATATTTAAAAGTTATTAAATTGTCAATAAGGAAATATATTTAAAAAGGCTATTAGAAAATGTTCCAATGTAACAGCTAATAGTATGTGGTAAAGTTAATATACAATATTTCTCGGTGTGTAGCATATTAATAAGAGTAGTAAAAATAAGAAATATTAGAGTTTTATAAATATATTCAATACAAAATTATATCTGTATTATAAAGGCTATTAGAAGTTTCTGAGTATGAAAACATTTTTATATTAAAAAACATATTGGTAAAATGCTCAATATAAAAACACATTTACATTTAACAAGTGATGTCCGAGAAAAAATCAATAAAACCGACATCAGGGGATTGTTTATTATCCAAAAACCAATTTAATCCAAAAACCAATACAAATCCGAAAAAAAAAGAACGTTTTTGTTGGCCGAAAATCCTACATAAACTTATAGAGATAGCTTATAGAGATCGTACAATAATTTCTATACTTATATTAAATACACCCTCATTAGGTGGGTCGCAAAAATGTTGGGAACCGCTGCTCTAGGAGATGCCTTTCAAGAAGAAATTTTAATAAATACTCCAGTTCTCGTTTTAGTGCAAGGAAAGGTTTACACTGACAACACGTTTCGGAACCAAACCGACAAATTTCATTTTAGAGATCTTCATACTCTGCCTAGAATACTTCAATTTACCAGCGTGGTGATATACGGATAATAATTTTGGTTGTTCAAAACAAATTTGGCGAGAATTTGTCGGTTTGATTCCCAAACGTGTAGTTTGTGTAAAGCTTTCCTTGCACTACAACAAGAACTGAATTATTAAAAGTTCTTCTTGAAAGGCATCTCGTAGAGCACTATCGCCAAAATTTGCTGGCGGAAAGAAATGCTCCGTTCGAGATTAAGAGAATGGAATTAAACTTGGATTTGTTGAACCTAACTAATGGTTATTTCTCTAATTCGTTCAGGCGAGTATCGCCAAATTCTGCTATGTGAGTAGCTATTAATGTCAGGAAAAGTTTCAATCTAAGCATATGCCATGTGCTTACGTTGTGACGTGCCTCTCTGAAAAATCACGTGAAAAGTTACGAGCAAAAACTAACTATGGTAATCAAATTTGGACACAGTTAGCTCTCAAATAAACTAAATGCGCTTCGCTAAATTTAAAAGTTAACTTACGTAAAGAAAATGGCACCTCTGGTCGATCTTAAGAAGTACTTAAGGTCGTACTTACAACGTTTTCTAATGGCACTAAAAACACTTTAAACAACAACCCTTTGCAAAAGATGTCAAATGTCACTAAATGGCTGGAATCCCATGGACAATATATTTATTTTGATGTACTCAAACACGCTGCTAGGCTGAAGAAACTAACACTTTCTTTAATCACCGTCATCATCACAATATCGCCCCCCTTTTATAAATGCACACTAACTTCGACTATTGAACTTGGTCATTTTACGTTGCTGTGAAAATTCTCAAGACGGGAAAAGTATTGAAATAGCAAACAAATATTGTAGCTTTATAATATTTCGTGATTACTTTTTTTTAAAACAATAGCCATATTTCTAATCAATATTTGTCTGATATGGATATAATATAACTAAAAATGTTTTTAATTAAACTTGATTATTTCCGCATTATTGATGTTGCACTGTTGTAAATATTTATAAATATTTTCAATGAAATATTTCTTTTTTTTTTTTTACCCGGATTGTATTAAATAAATTAAAATTCAAAAATATTTGCAGTGAAATGTGAATATTTTTGTCATTACATGGTATTACAGTAAAAATACTCATCGTGCAAAACCAATGCAATAGTAACACAATATTGGAATGATATTGACTTGTTAATAGTTACATACACACATATACATGCACACATACAAGCGCACGCTAATACATATACATGCACATGATTCTAAATTACAGATGTTAAACATTGCTATATTTGTCATGTTAAAATAAAGTTCAAAGAAGAAACAAAGCTCGAAGCTTTAATTTTGGATGTGGGAAAAACACGTATTCGTCACCGTTGGATATAAGTCTTTTACCTCATAAATCAAAATATAACGTTCGTCAAAAGATATTTTCTAAAAAAAAATAAATAAATAAAAAGCAAAGAAAACAGAAAATAAACAGAAGAAAAACTTACTATGCATGCAGCCTTTTCAAAGTCAACGTGAAACATCTCTCGTTTAAAGAATTCATGAATAAAACAGTCTTATAAAAATTATATTAAGGTGAAAAATAACACTCATTACGAAAGCTTTAATCACATTAACCTTTCCGAAGAAGAAGATATAAATCATGCGGCAAACAAATTGATCTTGTCTCTTTTCTTTTCCATAGATACATTAAATTAAGTGTTAGTTATTTGTTTGATTAGTGCAGATTTCTCTTTTTTACAGATTGTTTTCAGGGATCTAATAATCTCATTATCAATAATGAGTGTCAGCACGGATTCTGGTTGAAAATTTTCATTTGTTGTTGACTCATTCTTTTACAAAGAACTTTGCTGGCGTTTGAAGATCACAGATTTTTACTAATCAAAATTATTATTTTGTTGCTTCTAATGATCAAATTAAAACTAAAAAAAAAAAAAAAAAAAAAAAAAAACACCAATAAAAGCTAGACTTATTAGTCATTAAATACTAAAGGGTTTTTTTTTTCTATTGGTTTAAAATAGTAATATTCTATAATTCGTAACACTAAAACAATACAAATATGTTCCAAGAATATCACATCAAATGCTAACAAAGAACTTTGTTAGCATTTGTTGATCACATAGATTTCAACGAATCAATAGTCATCATTAATTGTAATCAATACTATAATTATGTTGCTCCTAATGATCAAATTAAATTAAAAACGGAACAAAACAATAAAAGCTGGATTTATTAATTATTAAACACTAAAGGCTTTTTTCTATTGGTTCAAAATAATATTAGTCTATAATTCGTAACATTGGAAAATTACATGAATGATTACAAAGAACTTTGTTGGCATTTGATGATCATATAGATTTCAAGTAATTAATATTATTATTATGTTGCTCATAATGATTAAATTAAAACTTAACAATAAAAACTGGAATTACAAGTTTTTAAAGACTAGGGGCTTTTTTCTATTGGTTCAAAATAGTAGGGGCATTCCACGTCAAATCAGGCAGTAAAATATCAATATGTAACCCACCATCACAGATTTTAATGAAACTGCGTGTGTTTGTTCTTACTATTAAGATATGATCACCAGTAATTTTTTTTGCTCCTTGGTGAAATAGTTTCTGAGAAAAAAATTATCAAAATTTTGAAAAACTGCCGTCAGTTGGCATTCTTGATAGCTCGTTTTTCAAATGTAGCATGTCATATATATAATCATATTTCAATATCTACTCTACAAATCATCTTCAAATAATTTATGCACAATATTTAGGGTACGCAGCTTATGAAAAAAATATATTGTTACGCTTATAACATTTTAAGTGTGTCTAAAAAAATATTTAAGCTTTGAAGTCGTGAATTTTTTATGAAAAATAATGCATTAACAAAAAAAGCATTATCAACAAAAGGCGGTATTTTTATTAAATTTATTTTTTATGGGCGATATACTTAAAGGTGTCCTTTACCTGATTCTGAAATAAAAATAGTGGGATTTTGGGTGTTTTTGGTAGTATTTCCTATTTAAAAATATTTTGAGGTGCATTTCATATCAAATCAAGCAGAGTCATCTCATGTCAGTTCCCCTAAGCCATTTAATCACTGTCACAAATTTCAATGAAATTGGGTTTGTTTATAGCTTATTTTAAGACGTAATCACCTTTAATTTTCTTGATCCTAAGTAAAATATTTTTTAAGATAAAAAATATCAAAATTTTGAAAAATTGTTTTAAATTTTTTTAATGACAGTTCGATATTCAAAGACTGCATTAAAAAAAAAAAGTCATTTCAATATAAAATCACTAAATAGGTTTCAAATAATGTATATGTGACAAATAATGTAGGCTGATTATTATTTCTTGTTTTTTATCATGTTTAAACACTAAGAGTGTCTTTTATCTTATGAATTTCTAAAATCAAGAATTTTGTTAAAAATAATGTGTTAATCAAAAATTTATTATTAACCGAAGGCAGAGTGTTATTGCTTTTTTTTAATTGTACGTAAAAATATCTTTTAAATGGTTATAAAATAAAAATAGTGAACATATGAGAAAAAATTATCAAAATTTTGGAAAAATGCCACGAGTTGCCATTAATGATTGTTCAATTTTCAAAGGCCTCATTTTATATATAAAATCATATTTCAATAACTAATAAAGAAATCTTCTTCGAATAATTTAAGCAAGGTAAATAAAGTATGTAGATTATGAAAAAAATATTGCTGTAATGTTAAAAAATATTTAAATGTGTCTAAAAAATTGTATAATCTTTGAAATCAAAAATATTTTACAAAAAATAATGAAATTATTAAAAAATCTTTATCAATCAGAGGCGGAGTTTCTATGACTAATTTTTTAATTTTAAATTGTACATAATACTACATTATAACTGGATCTGAAATAAAAATAGTGCGATTTTGGTTGGTTTTAGTAGTATTTAAATCATATTTAAAATTATCAATATTTTCAAATTATCAATATTTTCAAAAAACCTATCCAATGTATCATCCCTGGAAATATTTTTATTTATACATTTATTTTATTTTTCAAATTATCTTTTATGTTCGTTTCTTAAGGAAAAAAATAAACAATATTGTTTTTTAGTAAAACTTCTAGGGCGAAGAGCAATTATCCCTTTCCAAAAAAAGAGAAAAATCACTAGCTCCTCACCGCCCAATAGAAATTTTCAAAATGACAGTCCTAATCTTTAAACTCATATTTGGCTGTTAATATTGAAAATTTAGCATTGAGCTGCTAATATTGAAAAAAAAAATACCAAATTTCACTCTTTTGAAGAAAATTTTGACGTATTGTGCTTTAAATATATGCAAAAAATGCATAATCCATTATATTTATATCTTTCAAATAACTATATCTAAAAAAATATTTAAAATTTAATGAGTTGCACTTTTGTAACTTTATTCAGTTTCTAATGATATGTACCGTAATTTCGGGTGTATAGCCCGCAGATCAAACAATTCAGTTTGGACCCAGAAATTTTATTCAGTATTTGAAGACCAATATTTACTGTGATCTAAAAAGTTACATTTTATTTTTAAAAATTTCTGGGTCGAAACACGATAGTTTGATCCGCGGGCTATACACCGGAAACTACGGTAATTTGATTTATTTCATCACAATATTGCTGAAAGATGGATTTTCAACATATATATGTGTGTATATATATCCCTGTTCTCAAACAAATTATTTAAAAATTATTCATTTATGTTTAATAAAGCATATATGTATTGTTTATACACTTATAGAAAATACATATAGTAAATTTTATGATATTATGTCAATAATGTCTAAAAGTAAAGAACTTATCTAATAGTATGTAACGAAAAATTTAACATCTGGTGTAATGACAACAAAATTTTATAATTGTTTTACTTAATTTGGATGAATGAAAAAAGCTTACATGTTTATATTTTATTGAAGTACAGGTGAAAATGTCACAAAGACATTCCTACCTCAACAACCACTGAGTATGTCACATTCACACTACAGATGATTTTTTTTTTCTTTTTGATCTTTCGGGTTTGATTTCAGATGGTAATGAATTAATTAGTTTTGTTAGAAGTGTCATTGCAGTCAGCATATTAGGCTCACTATTTTTTTTATATAATTTGTTTTGATTGATTCGATGAACAACAATATTTAAAGGGACCATTTCATGACTTTTCAATTAAAAGCTGATTTATAAATTCATCATGTTGTTTAGTTATTATTATCGTCTTAAGATAATAAGTTGATATTAAAATTTTTAAATGCAGTTTATTTATTATTTGAACAGTTGAAAGTATTTTTCAATGAGAGTGGGCTGTTGATTTTAAGTCGGCTGTTGAGCAATGTAGTGTTGGTAAAGGAACCGGTACTATTTAATTTAATTTTTATTGCTGTAAATAATATTTGTTATTTTATTATTGTATGTATTATATTTAAGCAAGAGTAGAAATACACGATATCGTAGTCCTTTTAGTACATCTTAGCATGAAAAGCTTCAATATTTATCATTAAACATTCACATTTTATGAAAATTTTGTTAAAATTGCTCATATTTTTACTATTTTTATTTTATAACTATTGAAAATATATTTTTACGTACAATTAAAAAAAGTAATAACAGCCTGCCTTCGGTTAATAATAAATTTTTGATTAACACATTATTTTTCATAAAATTCTTGATTTTAAGAATTCACAAGATTAAACACACTCTTAGCATTTAAACATGACAAACAACAATAAATAATAATCTGCCTACATTATTTGTCACATATACATTATTTGAAACTTATTTAGTGATTTTATATTGAAATGACTTTTTTTTATGCAGTCTTTGAATATAGATCTGTCTTAAAAACATTTTTAAAAAATTTCAAAATTTAGATATTTTTTTTTATCTTAAAAAATATTTTACTTGTAATCACCTTTAATTTCCTTGATCCTGTCTTAAAATGAGCTATAAACATACCCAGTTTCATTGAAATTTGTGACAGTGAATTAAATGTCTTAGGCGAACTGACATGGAATGACTCTGCTTGATTTGATTTAAAATACGCCTCAAAATATTTTTAAATATGAAATACTACTAAAAACACCCAAAATCCCACTACTTTTATTTCAGAATCAGGTAAAAGACACCTTTAAGTATATCCCCCACAAAAAATAAATTTAATAAAAATACCGCCTTTTGTTAATAATGCTATTTTAGTTAATGCATTATTTTTCATAAAAAAAATCACGACTTCAAAGATTAAACATTTTTTTAGACACACTTAAAATGTTATATAAGCGTAACAGTATTTTTTTCATAAAATACGTACCCTATATATTATGCATAAATTATTTGAAGATGATTTGTGGAATAGATATTGAAATATGATCATATTTATGTCATGCTACATTTGAAAATCGAGCAGTCAAGAATGCCAACTGATGGCAGTTTTTCAAAATTTTGACAATTTTTTTCTCAGAAACTATTTGACCAAGAAGTAAAAAAAAAATACTGGGAATCATATCTTAATAAAAGGAACAAACACACGCAGTTTCATCAAAATCTGTGATGGTGGGTTACATGCCTGCCTGAACTGACATGGAATGACCCAGTAGTACTCTATAATTCCCTACATTGAAATAATACAAGTATGGTTACAAAGCACTTTGTTGGCATTTGATTATCATACACTGTAAAAAAAAAAAAAAAAAAAATACGACCAGTTTTCCTGTAGGAATCGAAAAAATAGTTTCCCTTATCGTACCGGAAAAATGTCCGACACAGCTCGGAATAAAATCCGTAAAATCGGAATAAAATCCGTAAAATACCGTTTTATTGACCATTTCCTTTTTTACGGATTTTATTCCCAGCTAGTTTCCGATTCCTACAGAAAAACTGGTTGTATTTTTTTTTTTTTTTTTTTTTTTTTTTTTTTTTTTTTTTTTTTTTTTTTTTTACAGTGTAGCGATTTCAATTACTCAGTATTACTATTATGTTGCTTCTAAGGATCAAATTAATTTTTTAAAATTAATAAATGCAATGAAGTTTTTTTGTTGTTGTTTCCTGTATGGAATGTTCCAGAATACTATGAATCTATAGTCGCACCACTGGGTTAAGCGTAAACTCCAAATAGGGAACTGAACTTTTAAAAAAAAATTGAGTAATTCAGTTTTAAAATATTTGTTGACACTCAATATGAAAGCTTTAATCACATTAAAATTTCCGAAGAAGAATATATAAATCATGCGGCAAATAAATTGATGTTGTCTTGTTTTTTTTTTCCATAGATACATTAAATTAAGTGATGTTAGTTACTTGTTTGATTGATGCAGATTTCTCTTTTTTACACATTGTTTTCCAGAGATCCAATAATTCCATTATTAAAAATGAGTGTCAGCACGGATTCCGCTTGAAAATTTTCATTTGTTGTTGACTCAGAGACCACTGACCAGACCCTACCTCCCGGGCTTGAGGACCCAGGTTAACGGGTTTGTATTCTGGATCAGCGGGGCGCTGTTGTATACAGACGCCAGATCGCCGCAGGCGTCCACCCACCAGCGGTGATCCCGACAAGCACGTGGGCCGACTGATTGAGCTAGGCCGTTGTTTCTAGTATGAGGAGTGCTCTATGTAAATCTTTATTTGGCGCCGCACACCACTTACTCGTCGTGTGAAACGGCAGCTACCTAGCTGGGGGGGGGGGGGGAATTTTGAGGAAAATTACACAACTTAAAAAAAAAAAAAAAAAAAAAAAAAAAAAAAAAAAAAAAAAAAAACACTACTTGAGAAAAAACACTGGATAGGGAACTGTAATTTGAGATGAACTAAGATAAAAAAAAAAGACATGCCGAGAAGCTAGGGCTGCCGAAAAAGGGAAAATTTGGGCCAAAATGCAAGGCAGTCGAAACGCTGCAGAGGGAGACGGGAATTCGCCTTTCTACCGTACCCCACCGGGGAAAAACTGGCTCCGTATGTTATCCTATTGGAGCGGGTCCGGTAGCTCGTGCGGACAAAGTCCAATTGCACCTAATAAAGAGGCGAACTGTCAAAAGAAAAAGAAAAACCATTAAAAAAAAAAAAAAAACTGGGGGGGACAGGAGGCTCCCCCGGTTGCGCGGCAAGCCGCTCATCCGGGGGGCCGATGGGGAACCTGTAAGAAACAACTATTATTAGACATGCATAAATCAATTATAAAACTTTATAAACTTTGATGAGTTACTAGATATTCTCTAAATTCCGATTACTGGGGGTGACTGGACTTAAAAGGTACTGATTCCTACGATAAAACCTGGCGTTAAGCTATGGGGACTGATATAAAATGTACTGGATAGTTGGCCATTCCCTTGAATGGGGATACCTATGTCATTAATGACCTCCAATTTACTGGATGCTGGGAGTGGCTGGCCTTAACTTAACTTATTACTGCACGAAAACTGAGATGAGGACTAAGTGGAACTTGTTCGAAAATACTTGGTGGGGGGTCAGTCTCATGTTTGAGAGATTGACTCATTCTTTTACAAGGAGCTTTGCTGGTGTTTGAAGATCACAGATTTTTAATAATCAAAATTATTATTTTGTTGTTCCCAATAATCAAATTAAAACCGAAAAAAAAAACAATAAAAGTTTTTCTTAATAGCTATTAAATACTAAAGGTTTTTTCTATTGGTCCAAAATAGTAATATTCTATAATTCGGAACACTATGCAACAATACAAGTATGTTCCAAGAACAATGCACCAAACACTAACAAAGAACTTTGTTAGCATTTGATGATCACATACACTTTAACTAGTCAATAGTCATCATTAATTGTAATCAATGGTATTATTATGTTGCTCCTAATGATTAAACTACCGGGTGTCCCAAAAAGGACTGACTGATTTTAAAATTCAATAACTTCCAAACGGTGACAGATATTAAAAAAATTCTTGCAGGAGGGTTATGCATAAAGTCAAATGTTTTATTACAGTGATTTTCGATTTTAGTTCGAATTACAAACAATAGATGGCGCTGTAAGCAATAGTCGCTAAATACAGGCTCGATTTTTGGTGCTTTCTGTTGTTCCATGCAGAAAAAGGAGATGGAAATGTATTATCCGGGCCACGAAGTACCAAAAATCGAGCCTGAATTTAGCGACTATTGCTTACAGCGCCATCTATTTTTTGTAATTCGAACTAAAATCGAAAATTACTGTAATAAAACTTTTGACTTTATGCATAACCCTCCTGCAAGAATTTTTTTAATATCTGTCACCGTTTGGAAGTTATTGAATTTTAAAATCAGTCAGTCCTTTTTGGGACACCCGGTAAGTTAAAAACAAAGCGAAACAATAAAAGCTGAACTTATTTAGTTACTAAATACTAAAGGAACCTATATGACTGAATCCTGCCTTAAACGTAAAAAAAAATCATTGTACATACGATAGGAATATCATACAATTATAGATATTAAGACAAAAGCCTGTTTAAAACGAAATTTTTCTCCTGTGTCTTGCGATTCCATTTTAGCGGGTTTTATTCTACTAGCAAAAAAAAAAAAAAAAAAAAAAAAAAAAAAAAAAAACAATCTTGTGCAGTAAAATCTTTGACAGCGGAATCACCAGGGATTCATACAAAACTCCAATTTAGCAGGTATGATTAAGGGAGACCGGGGCAAGATGACTATGTTAACAATTTTTGTTGTTTATTTATTTATTTATTTTTAAGTATGGTAAAATTAATTTTACATGAACTGTTAGAGTATTCCCTTGTAGTATTAAATATTATTACCATTTAATTAATACTCCCAGTACTGGGGCAAAATGACTTTGGCCTTAAGGCAAGATGACAACACTGAAAAATGTTGAACATATTTTATCTTTTGAATATGTTGTTTAACAAATGATAACTGTGTTTTTACATCTTACAAAGTATCAAACTAAGCATAATGCATTGTAACGTAATGTTGAAGTGTTTAGTTGTGAAGCTAACAATAGTCACAAATAAAAATGCCATTTTAAAAATTGGAACATTCCTCATGCCACCACTCTTGGCATTTACAGCACTGGATACATTCTTCTGTTGGTGGATCACAATATTCCTCGTCACAAGCACACAGTAAAAAAAAAAAATCTCTAAAGTTACTAAAGTTTTTCTAGGAAACTGGGATTCCTAGAACTATTTATGTAACGACAACAACGAAAGTTCCTGTAACAGCGTCTGTTATAGGAATTTTTGCTGTTGCCGTTACATAAAAAGTTCTAGGAATCTTTAGTTTCCCAGAAAAACTTTAGTAACTTTACAGATTTTTTTTTTTTACAGTGCAGGACATCTGAGAACACCATTCTTTGAAGTTGATGCTACTGGACAGTTTGGCCTGGATTTAATAGACTTAGGCCTACAGGAACTTAGTTTGAGTTTTTTTACTCCCAGCTTCACGAGCTTCTTTCCTCTGTTTTTCCTTTTGTTCTAACATTTCTTTGATGGGTGTGCTTGTAAGAATGCTTGAGCTCAGTGTTTTGCTTTTGCTTTTTTTCTCACATTCTGTTGCTTTAGGCAATGGTTTGACATCAAAAACACAAACAAGCTTGTTTGGTGCATCGGAATTAGCATTTGCCATAAGTTCTGGTTCTTCTGGAGGGTTTATACGTTGGTTTTCTACTACCAGGGTCTGAGGATGACGAGCTCGTTATCTTGTCCCGGACTGCCTGTTTAAAAATATTCGCTTTCATTGCTGGATTGGCGATTAATTGACATTTATTTATGGTAATAGGTAGTATTTAAACTAAGTTACTCATAAATATTAAAGAGAAACGATATATCTTACCTGTATCTGTAGCAGAGCTTATTTACACATGCATAAAAGTTATAACGTGACAGCGGTAAACAATCAAAGCTTCACAACTAACATAAAAATGGCGATTTCAACGTCTCTATACAATTGTATAACGAACGGCCGATAGGAGAGCCAGTAGTGTCCGGTTGATGCTGCCACCTAGTGGAAAACGGAAAAATTAAGACATTCGTCATCTTGCTCCGGTCTCCCCTATATAGTATTCCTATCGTTGGGACAATTAAATTTTTACTTTTAAAACAGCATTCCGTTACAAAGAGGTTCCGTTTACACAGGTTTTACTGAGAAAAATCCAGTACAACTTGTAAAAAGAAAATAACTAAAAACCGCTAAAAATTCCAGTTTAGGCAGATTACCGCCCAAGCAAGTAAATTGTAACGGCTTTCTTTAGAAGAGACTATATAAAGTATTTTCGTTATAGACAAGTTCTGTCTTCACAGGTTTTACTGTATTAAATTCTAATCGATGCAAGCTAACAAATAACATGGCACTAAAACAACTTTTAAAGAATTTGGGTATCATGAAAAATCGGGATATTTGGCGTCCCGCGCAGTGGTTTCGAGAGGCCCTGAAAATCGAGACAGTTGGCATACATATAACTCAGTTTTTGTTACACTTCATCTGAAATATCCCTTTTCAGAAATTACTGTCCATAGATGATAAATTGCGCGAATTCTTTTGTGCGATCCTGCGTATGATCTATAGAATTTATACAAATCACACAGTATGTAAAAATATAGTTAAAATTAAAAAAGCATACTATTACTGAAAACGCACTTTTATCAACGTTCATCTCTCATAGATTGTAAACTAAATTTTTTGTGTGTCCCTGTAAATGAACGATAACTGTTATGCACGACATATTCTACACTAAGCATTTGTATCTCAAAAATGTATGTAAATTTTATTATGTCTGAAATGGCGTATAATCATAAAAATAAGCAGCAAATAAAGTTTTCCCCATAGGCAATGTAACTAAGTTCTTTTGTGCGACCCTGTAAAACCTTGAAAAAGAATGAATGATAAATGCTTTGGATTCCATATTTTATAAGAACTATGTTTTAGTGCATCTCAGAAATGCATATCAATTCATTATGTTTTTAAAAGGGTAACACCATTAAAATACACCGCACACTGTAAAAAAAAAAAAAAAAAAAAAAAAAAAAAAAAAAAAAAAAAAAATCTGTAGTTCTACAAATGTAAAGTTACATGCTTACAAAACTTTCATCTGTAACTGTACAAAAAAGCTGCAAATCTACAAAACTAGTTTTTGTAAAGCTACAGAAATATATAACTTTACAAATGAATCTGCTAAAATGACAGTAATCTTACTAAAATTTAATCTGTAACCCTGACTGCAGTTACATGAAAAGTTCTAGGCATTACAGTTTCCTAAAAAATTCTTAGCAACCTTACACATTTTTTGATTTTTGGCGAAAAAGTGTGACTGTTACTTGATTTTTTGTTGTTGCCGTTATATAAAGAGTTCTAGGAATCCCAGTTTCCTATAGAAAATTTTTAATAACTTTACAGATTTTTTTTTTTTTTTTTTTTACAGTGCAAACGATTTTTCTTCATTAGACCATAATCCAATAGGATTATTTTGGGTGTCCATGTAAATCAGGCATGTCAAACTCGATTACCACTGCGCCACGAGCCAAGTTAAGCATTATAAACAATGCCGCGGGTCACAAGTAAAAAAGTAAATAATATGCTATCATTACCAATGCACAGAATAAAATTTGTACGTACAAAATACCGCCTTGTTAAAGAAATAATCACGTAAAATTACAAAATTATTATTCATAGTTAATCTTATTTTTCAAGAAAATTCTCGATTTGTATACTATGGCCTGTTAATATTTATCTAATTAAGGAGTAAGCTGTCAGTCTTCTGGATTTTTTAAGTAAACATATTTTGAGTCAAAAAAATTTTAATAAATTGTGGTTCAATTTATATTATTTATTTTTTACTAGAAAAATATCAAAAGGTAGGCAGCTGCACAACGATGTCGCACAAAAGTGCGATACAGAACATAGCTAAAATATGCCTATTGCATACTATACTTTAAAAAAGGGTCAATTGATAAATAATTACAGAAATTTGGAAATCCCATTTATATACCGGGTGATTATAATTAAAGTTACGATTTCAAAAATCGATAGTTTTAAAACTACTGATCAAAATGACTTAATATTTGAGTATATCAATCGTGAGGCAATGAAATTTTGTTTGGCGAAAGAAAAAAAATCGGTTCCAAAATGTGCCGATAGATGGCGCTGTCAGGGTTCACATTGTCTGGAGATACGTAAATTACTAATACGTGACATGCGCGCCACAGACATAGCTGCCATAAAAATGAAGAGCTCTAGCTCTTTGCCTGAATGCTTCATCATGACTCTTACTATGAAGGATCGCGCTCTGCTCTTGAAGTATTTTTATAAGAACGATGACTGTGCACTTACAGCTATTAGGAAGTTTCGGACATTGAAATCCATAAGCAGGGGTCCAATAACCACAAATGGTCTACGAAAAATGATTGCTAAATTCGAAGGGACCTGTTCATTTGACGTTAAACGGGCTAGAGGAAGGAAACCAGTTTCGTCTGCGGCAGTGAAGATGAAGAAGTGAAGATGTGGCTACAGCATTACAAGAACAGATCAACAGTGAGGCTGGAATCAACAGTGCACCGGAAGCATGCTGTTTACAGCTGGCGGATTCAGAATCTAGCCGACTTGAAGGCAAGCATCACACACCACACCCAGCGTGTGATACCCTCCGATCTGTTGTGGAGCATGCCGTTTTGCGCTTCCAATTAGTAGCGGAACAAGGCGGAGGGCATATCGAACAACTTATGCCTTAATCATCAGTAAGGTGTTTATTCCATGAAGCTCTTTTTTTTTCATTTTTTGTCATTATCGCTGTTGTAAACACGTATTCTTGTCTTTTCGCTAATAAATTTTTAGTAAATCCCTAAACTCTATTTTTTTCTTTTGGCTAACAATATTCCTGTGTTTAACAATTACAATTTTGGTCTTTCCCCTGATATTACGCTGACAACGCCATCTATCGGTACATTTTGGAACTATTTTTTTCCTTCGCGAAAGAAAATTTCATTGCCTCACGATTGTTCTGCTTAAATATCAAGTCATTGTGACCAGTAGTTTTAAAATTATCGATTTTTGAAATCGTAACTTTAATTATAATTACCCGGTATGTATATTATCGCTCTAATATGTAATCACACTGAATTTTGATGCAGTAACAATTTCTAAATAACAATTTCAACATCACACTTTGGATGTGAAGAAAAACATTCAATTGATTTTCATATTTCTTGAAATTCAAAAATCTTCTTTTGAATTTATATTTTGAATATTCTAAAAATTTCCTTTCTCGTGATTTTTGTAATAATACCTGGCAACATACAAAAGGAAATACATTTACTTTTCGAAAATCTTTATCTCAAAATAATAAACTCTATTTGAAAATGCTATAATACTATCAAATAACATGATAGCATTATGAAATTTGCCTTGAAGTTGAAGTTTACTCAGGTACTTTTTAATTTCAAGTGAAAACTCCAAGTACTTTGTCTATTGGTGATTTTTTTCAATTCCCACTATTAGTTCACACTCTCCCTATATTTATTTATTTATTTATACATCTTGTTCAAATTTTCAATCGTTAATAAAATACTTATTATTCATCCTATCAAGTTGAAATAATTTTTTTTAAACTTGTACTGGATGACAATTGATATTAATACAGTTTTTTCAAATATTAATTCATTAATTAAATTTTAATTAATTAATTTTAGTTTTATATGGGAGACAAAATGGTGGCCATTGGTTACTGAACAGCATTTAATTCATCTTCATATCTACAAGGGGGTTACCATAGGGGGGACCCTGTTCTGTCGCCAAATACTGCCAAGTTTGTCGCCAACGTGGCGATATATCGCCAAATTTGGCGACAGAACTCATAAAATCTTCAAATCAAGATTTTATTTATTATCCATATTCCGAGAATCAATAGAAATATTTTTACGCAACGAGAATATTTGCAATGATTCTGTGTCCCTTGATTTACCTAGAATTTGGAAAGAGATACTAAGTAATTGTAGAAACAATAGTAAAAATTAATCCACACTCGCAAATAGCCAAGTTAATTTTATTTTATTTTATGTTTTGCAATGTTTTTCAGTATGCTTGATGTCTCGTGACATTGTTTACCATGTTGTTTTTAAATTATGTGAAAATTAATCCACGCTCGCAAATAGCTAATTTAATTTTTATTTTATTTTATGGTTGCAATATTTTCATTATGCTTCATGTCTCGTGACATTGTTTACTATATTATTGTTTTTAAGTTATGTGAAAATATTTTCTATTATGATTGATTTTGAAAATGTCGCCGATTGTGCGATGAAACGATCGTAAGTCTTAATAAAGATATTCTATCACTTTTTATAGCACTATTTAACTTAATTTGTTTATAAGTGATTATTATACATGTTTTTATAAGAAAATACATGTTCTGCCCGAAAGCTAATTGTTTTTAGAAATTCCAATTATAAAAAATCCTTAAGAGGACAAAGAACCTTCAAACTCATGTTTTTATTGTTTGTAAATTGTGACTTTAAATACTATTTAAGGGCACACTATATAAATTATGGCATTTATTTATCACATAAGAAATTAAAAAAAAATTTTTGGTGAAAAATAAGGAATATTTTAAGAGGTATGAAGAACTTTTCAAAATGCCATGTGCATTCCATATCACTTAAAATCCTAAATACTTTTTATGCCAGTTTGGTTTACATATACAAATAAAACTGGACATCAAATTTTATAAATTTGAATATAAAAGTCAGAAAAAATATATTTTCTAAATTTTATGAAATTTTCAGCATTTTTCGTTTATATTTCTGCACTTAACTACCTTTTAACTTTTCGACTTATATTTAGTTAACGGGACAAGGGACCTTAAAATCCTTAAAAATAATTTTTTTTTATTTTTTGTAAATTTCACCTAATTATAATTCAAGGGTACATTATATGCATTATGACATGCATTTATCACAAAAAAAAAATTTAAAAAAAAAGTATTTTTATGAAAAAAATGGAATTTTACGCGTTGTCTTAGAAATCTTCGAAATGCCCCCTGCGTTCCCCATATCAATGAAAATCCCCAATATTTTTTATATAAGTTTGGTTTATATATATAAATGAAATAGAGCATCGAAATTTATATATTTGAATTTAAAGGTTTAAAAAAAATTAAAAATTTTGAAATTTTTTCGAAAAAATTTCAAAAATTTTCAAATTTTTTTTTAAATCTTTAAATTCAATTATATGCAATTCGATGCTCTATTTTATTTATATATATAAACTTATATAAAACTTATATAAGTTATATACAAACTTATATAAAAAATATTGGGGATTTTCATTGATATGGAACGCGCAGGGGGCATTTCGAAGATTTCTAAGACAACGCTTAAAATTCCATTTTTTTTTTCATAAAAATAATTTTTTTTTTAATTTTTTTGTGATAAATGCATGCCATAATGCATATAATGTACCCTTGAATATTATTTAAGATAAATTTTTCAAAAAATAAAGAAAAATTGAAATTTTTTTTAATTTTTTCGAAAAAATTTCTAAATTTTTAATTTAATTTTTTTTACCTTTAAAATCAAATATATAAAGTTCAATGCTATATTTATATGTATAAATCAAACTTTTATAAAAAATATTGGGGATTTTCAATGATATGGAACGCGCAGGGGGCATTTCGAAGTTTTCTAAGACGACGCGTAAAATTCCATTTTTTTCTCAAAAATATTTTTTTTTGTGATAAATGCATGCCATAATGCATATAATGTATCATTGAATAATATTTAAGACGAAATTTACAAAAAAAAAAAAAAAAAAAAAAAAAAAAAAAAAAAATGGAAATTTTTTAAAATTTTTTCGAAGAAATTTCCAAATTTTTCAATTTTTTTTTTAACCTTTAAATTCAAATATATAAAATTCGATGCTCTATTTTATTTATATATATGAAACAAACTTTTATAAAAAATATTGGGGATTTTCATTGATATGGAGAACGCAGGGGGCATTTCGAAGATTTCTAAAACGACGCGTAAAATTCCATTTTTTTTCTCAAAAATAAATTTTTTTTTACATTTTTTGGGGGATAAATGCATGCCATAATGCATATAATGTACCCTTGAATAATATTTAAGGTAAAATTTAAAAAAAAAAAAAAAAAAAAAAAAAAAAAAAAAAAAATGCACATTTTTATTTGTATATAAATCAAACTGCCATAAAAATATTGAATGAGTGCAATTAATGATTGAAAAATTAATTGCACTTTAAATCCTATTCAAGGGCACACTATATGAATTATCGCATATATTTATCACACAAGAAATTAAAATAATTTTTTCTTTGAGAAAAATAAGGAATTTTCCTGAATATTTTAAGCGTTATGAGGAACTTTTCAAAATGTCCCATGCGCGTTTCATATCAATTAAAATACTCAATATTTTTTATCCCAGTTTGGTTAGAATATACAACTAAAACTGTGCATCTTATTTTATATACTTCAATATAAAAGGTAAAAAAAAAAAAAAAAAAAAAAAAAAAAAAAAATATTTTCTAAATTTTATGAAATTTTCATCATTTTTCCATCTTATTTATGCATTTAACTATACCTTTAACTTTTCCACTTATATTTAGTTTCAAAAGACTATGCACAGTTTTATTTGTATATAAATCAAAGCCATAAAAATATTGGGGATTGTAATTGATATGGAATGCGCATAAGGCATTTTGAAAAGTTCTTCATAACGCTTAAAATATTCAGGAAAATTCCCTATTTTTCTCTAAAATATATATTTTTTTAATTTCTTGTGTGATAAATATATGCCATAATTCATGAATGCCCTTGAATAGCAATTAAAGTGCAATTAAAAAAAATAATAAAGAAATGAGTTTGAAGGTCACTTATTCCCTTAAGGCTGTTCTCAACTGCTGTGCTCAACAAGTGCAAAACGTTTTGACACATTTACAAATTCATTCTTTAACGTAAAGATATAAAATTGAAAAGCTTGACCATGGAAGCGATTTGGAATCAAACCGTGTTTTCCATTTTGTGATCAATCAATTACCTATTGAGTTATTGGCGATTTTGATCACGTGACAAACACGTTTTTCGACCCTTCTTGAATGGTTTTTCTTCTTTCGCTCTGAAATTCGGTTAAAAACGTCCGCTTTGACACTATTTTCTAAAATATTTATTGCGTTTGCAAAAAAAAAAAAACAGAAAAAACAGCTCGATAATATAGTTTCTGAACAACAACACATGCTAGTTTCATGCATTTCCGAACAAAAAATAATTAAAACTTATGTCATAAATTTGCCGTTTTGGATTTGAAAACAGCCTTAACCATAAATAAATGAGAAACATTGAATTCCATGTACTACCAGAAAATTATACTTTTTTGAAATTGTTCTATTGAAGTCCGATGTTGTAGATAAAGAAAAAAAGAAGCGACTCCTCCGATGTGTAACAAAAGTAAAATACCAACGATCACCAAGCTTTTCGATCAGAATGGGAGGGTAGAGAAAAAAAGGGGGCGGGAGGCAGTTTCCCTAGGCAACGCAGAAAGCAGAGAAGAAATAACTGTACTGCCGAGAAAGAAACTTCACATATTTTTTGCGCAGTAGAATGTTTTTCCGTGAGACAGCTTGTCATTTATCGAAAGCTTACAAATCTAGAAAAGTCTAGACTCGGAGTATTTTGTTATAGTTTGTGTTATAATATTACAGCCATGATAACAGTTATACAGTTAACTGGTGCCAGATGGTATTATTAATGTAATTAATAATGTGAATGTAAAAAGCAGTAATTTTTAATAAAAATTAATACGGTTTTATGATATATTATTGCAAATTATAAAAATAATTTTTACTTTATTTTTTCTTTTTAGATATTGAATTGAACCTATATTTATTCAGAAGCGTACACGTGCGTGCACGAACACACGTGCAGTTAACTGGCGCCAGATGGTATTATTAATGTAATGTGCGTGAAAAGCAGTAATTTTTTATGAAAATTAATACGGTTTTATGATTTATATTGCAAATTATACAAATAATTTTAACTTTTTCTCTTTGTAGATATTGAACCGATATTTATTCAGAAACATACACGTGCGCGCACGAACGCACATGCAGTTAAATGGTATTATTAATGTAATGTGTGTAAAAAAAAAACAAAAATTTTTAATGAAAATTAATCCGGTTTAAAGATTTACATTGCGAATTATAAAAATAATTTTAACTTTTTTTTTCTTTGTAGATATTGAACCTATATTTATTCAGAAATATGCACGTGCGCGCACGCTCACACGTGTGTGTGTGCACGGGCCAATACCAATCTGAGACGACAAGCATCTTAACCGAAATTGGACGATGTATACATGAAGGCAGAGTAAAACAAGTTGGAAATTGCACGTCGAACGTGGCAAATGAGATGCGTTCGTACTATAACTAGTTTTATAAATATTTTTTTGCATCGCATATTTACTGAATGTATATTTTAGTGCACTTCCTAAGTGCCTATCAATTTCATTCTGTTCGAAAGGCTGTAACATCATTAAAATGCACTTAATGAATCTTTTTTTTTTTTAAATGAATCATTTTTTTTCCATTGGCCGTAATGTAACAAAAAACTTTTGACTGTCTCTGTCATTAAACTATGCATCCGATTTTCATAGAATTTGAAATGACTCGACAAAATTTTGCAACAATTATATATTTAAAATTTCAGACCATTCGGTTGGGTATTATTTGCTCTGTTATATGCGAACGGACAGACGGACGGACTGAACGACGACTACAGGTGCTACGTATTTATATAATTACGAACGCACCTAATAAAAAAAGGGGGCACGAAAAGTCAAAAAGACTTTTTAACAAGAAAGAAAAATCATGCGTCAAGCATTAGATTATCAAACACTTTCCAAAACTTTGAGAATACTTTTACAAAACTTCTCAATTTAGTAAGGTAAAAAAAATACCTAAATCAATATTTTAGAAAGTAAACATTTTAGAAACATTTGAAAACCAGATTTCAGCAATTACCGCCCATAGCCTGAAAGGTACTCCAATTACTTTGTGCAGCTCTGTATATGATCTATAGCTTTGTACAGATTCTACATAGTACGTTAAAATTTAGTTTAGTAAGGAAACGGATAGCGCAGTTAAAAATTCACCTTCAGTATTTTCTTACAGCAGAGGGAAACGTACTTGAATTTTGAACGGTATATTACATACAGATTCTTATACACTCCACATATTAAGTTAAAATTTAATTCAGGCAAATACACGCTTAAAACAACAGAAATCACATTTTCAAGAATTACTATCCATATAGGAAGACATGCATCCAGTTCTTTGCACATTCCTCTTTATGATTTTTATTTATATGCTACAAACATGTCTTAGCATACTAAATGCAGTTGAGCTTGAAAATGCATAACACAAATTAAATAAAAACACAAAAACGTTTATCAATCACATGGCAATCTGGAGTATATTTACCCGAGTTAGAGCACGGACCGACAAACCCAATTCATAAACACTTTTCAACTATATTGGAAAGTGTTAAAAATAGAAAAGCAAGATAAAATTTAGAAATATCTTATCAGCACATAACTGTCACCAGGGCCAGATGGAAACCCGGTCCCGTAGTGCTTGTTTCTTCAACATGAAATTTCCAGGAGCACTAAAATTTTCCATAATGTCATTTAATATATTTATGAAATGAATTATTATGAAAAATGTTAGCACTTCGACTGTACTGAATATATATTAATTTAAGAATGACATAATGTCTGACAGTTTGGAGCCCCCTATAAATGCTAATTCTGTATTGGGCAATTTTTGAAATACATTAAATGAAAGACCATACTTATATCTTTCATCCCCCTCCCCCCCCCCATTTAAAAAAAAAAAATCATATACATTTTAAGATATTAAATGTTGAATATAGTCTTTTTTCTTCTTCTTTTTTTTCCAATTTTAAGAGTCCTGAGACCTCTTAACATGAATTACATTACAACATGAGCTATTTTCTCACAATCCCTGTCACAGTGAACACAAAAATTTAGTTACTGTTAACATAAACAAAATTATAATTTCCTTGAGGTCGATTTTAATCAGGGTTGACTGTATTTTCAAAAATTTTTTAATTCATCAAATACAAATCTTTTATTGATCCAATCAATTTTTTTCAAGTTCAGTCTGCACATCAGTTTCAATTACCGCATATTTACCCATGTAATATTTTCCGTCCTTCTTTTCCGTTTCTTAATTATCAACAATAAAAATATAATGACAATGTGAAACATGAACTTTGTGTAGTTGTCAGTCTAGGGGGCTCTAAACCCTACGAGCTACATTCAGCTAAACCCCCGTCCATTTTAAAAACATACAAATTTTCTCTGTTTTAAAAAAGAGTACCCGATTGTGGAAGATGGAATGATAACCTGACAAGTGGAGATCTTTTGTAATAGAGTTACCATTCATTTTCCTTTGACTGGGATGATATTTCGATTCCCAAGGCCGCATCCACTGCTGACATCCATTTTCGTGATTGATTAAAAAATATCAATTGCGCATTTGAAAACTAACTTGTATAAAATGGCTAAATAAAAAAAGGCACTGTCTTTTGGAGTTTTATAACATTTAGAAGAAAAGTTTTGTTTTAGATGCTATAAGAAAATCGTTTTAAGCAAAAATACATGCAAAAATAATAAATGGCATTGTGTTACACTTCGAAAAATAAAGAAAATTTATTTCTGATGTAAATTGCCTTTTTTTTCGTATTATTGCTGCCCTATTTTCATGCGTTCTTTTTATTGCCGGAAAACGAATAACTTAAAAAAAAAAAAAAAGAATTTCCCAATATGACTGGTATTTGATGACCTGTGCAGTTGGCGATGTTGAATCATTCATCATCCGAGAACAGCAACTTCATCCCATTCATGTGGGGTTGAAAATCAAATTAGAAGTTGATTTGTTCGCAGAAGGGGCACGCCTCTCCCCCCGCCATGCTTCTCTAATCAGATATTCATGAAGGTTTCGATTCTCAAAGCAAGCAGTTTTTAAAAGACACGCGCGCAAAAATCGGTTGGTAAAAAGTGAACAGTTGAAATATGTAGCTTTAAAAAAAGGTATTTTCTTGATCGAATGCTAAGTATAAGTATTTCAAGGTATTTTATGATTGATTTTTGCTAGAAATACAGCATGGAATGTTCGGAGATAAGATATAAGATCTGATTCATTAAAGAAAACAATTGATGCTTTTAAAAATGAAAAACGTTACTGAGTTATGTCAATGGCATTGTGGTGAAGTGGCCGATGCTTTCACCCTTCTCAGCTCCTACACAAATGAAGTTCAAATATAACGCATTATATCTTTCCTGAGTTCTTTATTAGAACAATTAAGTTAAGATAAAATAAAAAGTTAAAAAACCCTTATGCAAACATTCTTATGCAAAAAACGCTCCACTTGAGTGTATAGTACTATCATACTCCATATCCATGATTAAGAAGTTACACACACCCCTCTCCAAAATCGGAGTATAACTGTCCAGCTGTCCTCGTTAAAACTCACTGACTCTCTTTTTTTCCTTGCCCCCAGCCAGGGACCTGAAAAGCTTCTCTCCTATTGGTCAGTCGTGACATCACCCTTTTTTTCATCCAAGCACCACAATTTCTCCAAGATGTAGAAATTTGCACTTTCACACACCCCTGGATATTTCTCAAGGTGAAAGATAAACCTTGTTATCATCTCCCTGAATTCCTTTCTACAACAAGCTATTGTACTGCCCAGAAATATTTATTTATTGCCTCGAGGTCTTAGTGTGCCGAAAGTCTGATGTCAGAGCATCTTACCTGTTTTGGACAACTCTATTTCTCACATTCTTATCTAATTTTCTGATTATTAAGCTGTATCTATAGTATGTATCTGAAGTTGCAGTATTATTACATTATCCGTATAGAAAAAAAAATTACCAGGATCTCAGCAGATAGACGAAGACAGATAAAAATTTTAAATCTTCTTACACCTTATTTTACTTACTTTACTTTGGGAAAAAAACAGATACAAACTACCAGTATTTCAGTACATAACTCCTGTCTGGTATTCCCCGTCTTATTGACGTGGAATAATATTCAAATAATAACACAGTGTAAACTTAAGCAAGATCATTTTCTCTCTTAGGGAAAAAAAGTCTTCCGTTTAAAGGATTTGTTAAAAGTGCAGTGGCAATATAATTTCAACAAATAAAACGGGAATAAAACTGACAAACAGAAAAATTTCTGCAAAAACATTTCATAATTTTGGCGCCTTTTAGATTCTGGCGCCTGGAGTCAGCTCTCCTTTTGCCCACCTTTGCGCAGCCAATGTTTCTTTCAGACCATTAGTTTCGTTGAGGGATGTTACATAAATTTAAAGCATGTAGTTCATTAGCTGTAATGTGACTCAAAATTTCCCCGACGGCGGGAGGCAGTAGGCTTGCCTTGAATGGCACAAAGCCCCCCTCCCCTCCTGCCACCCCCGGAGACGTACCTGTAAGAAACATTGTGAACGACCAAGTAATTTTTCTCACGTTGATGAATGATGTTATTTTGTCTTTCTGAGCATCCTTCGAGTGAATTGACCAAACTCGATCGCAAAATGATATTTTCTGTAACATAAACCTGACGTCACATACATCAGCTTCATAGAAAATACCCCGAATTATATAGGAAAATCTACATGGCTCTTGTCTTTGCATGGATTGATCAATCAATTGAGTAAACTAGAACACAAAATGACATGCGTGTGATTTTAAAAAGATGTCATGCAGGCCATCTTTATTGAACATATCCCGAATTTTGAAGAAAAATCTGGAAATTACAAATACATCAGTATTAAACTAATAATTGCTTTCCGTTTTTTGTTAAAGATTTGTTTAAAAGCATGTTATTTGTTTATATACAAAGTAAGGCTACAAAACATGTAGCGAGTTTTTTTTCGAGCGCCATTATCAATCGAAATGGTTTGAAGAAGCTATTGTAACTTTTTGCTTAAGGATACCAAATAGACCGTAACTTACACTGCAACGTAAAATGAATTTCAAGCTACCAACGAACATTCAAGCTATAGAAGCTAGACAGTTACGTTGATACTTATCAAGAAGTGACCACCATCCTGACCGATAGACTTTCTCCGGGATAGCCATTGTAAAGTTTTCTGGATTTCTCTTAAATGCAATCAGAAGTCTGGTAGCTTATAAAATACGTATGGCTTTGATTGAACAAATCAATATATATTTACCAAGCTTGGGATTAGAGATCCAATATGGATTATTTATTGCTTATCTGTGCAATTAATTGCGTGGTCTTCTCTTTCGCTTATCAACAAGTGATCAGAATCATGAGCGATTGGCTTTCTCCTGGATAGCGTTTGTAAAGTTTTCTGAATATCTCACTAATAAGACAATCAGAGATTTAGTATGGCTTAAAATAATGTGGTTTTGATTGAGAAAATTAATATGTAGTTACCAAGTTTGAGGTTAGACAGACAACATTGCTTATGTGTTGCTTCTCCTTGTCAACTAATAATCAATATGTATATATTATATTTATCAAGTTTGGGTTTAGGCATACAATATTGCCTATTTGTTGCTTATTTGTGCAGTTGCTTGCATGGTCTTCTCTTTCCCTTATCAACAAGTGGTCAGAATCATGAGAGATTGGCTTTCTCCGGTATAGCGTTTGTAAAGTTTTCTGGATATCTCTCTATAAGGCAATCAGAAATCTAGTATCGCTTAAAATAATGTGGTTTTGATTGAGCAAAATTAATATATAGTTACCAAGTTTGAGGTTAGACAGACAACATTGCTTATGTGTTGCTTCTCCTTGTCAACTAATAATCAATATGTATATATTATATTTATCAAGTTTGGGATTAGGCATACAATATTGCCTATTTGTTGCTTATCTGTGCAGTTGCTTGCATGGTCTTCTCTTTCCCTTATCAACAAGTGGTCAGAATCATGAGAGATTGGCTTTCTCCGGTATAGCGTTTGTAAAGTTTTCTGGATATCTCTCTATAAGGCAATCAGAGATCTAGTATGGCTTAAAATAAAGTGGTTTTGATTGAGAAAATTAATATATAGTTACCAAGTTTGAGGTTAGACAGACAACATTGCTTATGTGTTGCTTCTCCTTGTCAACTAATAATCAATATGTATATATTATATTTATCAAGTTTGGGTTTAGGCATACAATATTGCCTATTTGTTGCTTATTTGTGCAGTTGCTTGCATGGTCTTCTCTTTCCCTTATCAACAAGTGGTCAGAATCATGAGAGATTGGCTTTCTCCGGTATAGCGTTTGTAAAGTTTTCTGGATATCTCTCTATAAGGCAATCAGAAATCTAGTATCGCTTAAAATAATGTGGTTTTGATTGAGCAAATTAATATATAGTTACCAAGTTTGAGGTTAGACAGACAACATTGCTTATGTGTTGCTTCTCCTTGTCAACTAATAATCAATATGTATATATTATATTTATCAAGTTTGGGATTAGGCATACAATATTGCCTATTTGTTGCTTATCTGTGCAGTTACTTGCATGGTCTTCTCTTTCCCTTATCAACAAGTGGTCAGAATCATGAGAGATTGGCTTTCTCCGGTATAGCGTTTGTAAAGTTTTCTGGATATCTCTCTATAAGGCAATCAGAGATCTAGTATGGCTTAAAATAATGTGGTTTTGATTGAGAAAATTAATATATAGTTACCAAGTTTGAGGTTAGACAGACAACATTGCTTATGTGTTGCTTCTCCTGGTCAACTAATATCAATATGTATATTTGTATATATTAATATCGATATATATTTATCAAGTTTGGGATTAGGCATGCAATATTGCCTATTTGTTGCTTATCTGTGCAGTTATCTGGAAAAAAAATTCCCAGATTGCTTATCTGTGCCATAATCAACAAGGTTATCTGGGTGAGAAAGGTACTCCAGATTCATCCAGGATAGCTCAATTGTTAGAGCATTGGCAGCTTACGCCAAGGTTTTCTGGTTCGAATCATTCCTGGATGCATTTTAACTCAGTTGGAAAATTACAACTTGTATGAATTATTTACCAATTAAAATAATTGTATTAAAATTAATATACGGATAAAAGTATATTTTTGTACTTTTATTGTTTCTTATTTGTTACATTTCTGTATTTTGTTTATGTTGATATGTTTAAAAATTGCCTTACACGGTAGGGTGAGACTGGAATTTCCGTAGCTGCCACATCTATGTTCTCTCCCTTTAAGCATATAACCTCTTTTACCAATCAAAAAAATGCACCACTTTCTGGCGTTTTTGCTTTATGCTGGAAAGTTCTTTCGTTAGTTTTAACGTTGTAAGCAAACGTAGATCTTTTCATAGACTACTTAACCGAGGCACAGCAATACTGCTGGAATCGCATCAGAATCACGTCCGTTCTTTCTCTCTTGCTTTTTGCTTTGTTTCTTCAGTTAATAGTTCGGGAATTTCTTGATTAATTTTTACTTTCGTCTATCTTCAATAGAAGAAAGTATTGTAATCGAAATTTTTTTCAACTCCCGGTTTTTGACGGATTTACGCGTTTTAGGATTCAGAGATCACAAAAAACGTGTTTATACAAAAATGTCTTTCTGTCCGTGTGTCCGTATGTCCGTGTGTTGCCATTGTGCCATCAAAAAGTGTATGAAGTTATGCATAGAATTGAATCAATTTTTTTTTAAGTTTTTGGCTATGGCAAGCAGGTCCTCTTTTAATTTGGAAAAAATCCGCCTCTAGGGTGCGCTGTAATATTGATTTTTGTGCATTTTGAATATTGTACTATCGAAAAGTGTATGAAGTTATGCATAGAATAGAACCAATTTTTTGTGTATATTTTTGGCCATGGCAAGAAGGTCCTCTCAGAATTTGGAAAACATCCGCCGCTAGGGGGTGCTGTAATAGCGATTTTTGTGCATTTTGAATACTGTAGCATTTGAAAAGTGTATGAAGTTATGCATAGAACTGAACCAAATTTTTTTGTGTATGTTTATGGTCATGGCAAGAAGGTCCTCCCTGAATTTGGAAATATTCCGCCAAAAGGGGACACTATAACAATGATTTCTGTCTAATTTTCTTGATTTTTCGTAGTTCTATTGTACACCGGTGGCTCGTAAACCGACGGGAACTTCCCATCCTGATAAGCCGACTATTCGCGAACAGCTGCTATACAACAGAATAGCGAAAAACTATTGCTTTTAATAAATATCATGATCCAGATTAACTCGTTTTACTCCGATTATTTGACTGATGCAGAAATTTAAGGTGAAAGTCAAAGTTGATAGGGTAGACCGGGGCTAGTTGGCCCGCTTTTTCTTCTAATAATTTAAAAAAAATTACAATTCAACATTTTAAATTTCTTTTTATGTTACCACTATCAGTGTACTTTCAGGAAGAAGTAACAATAGTAAAGTTTGAAAATATTAACTATAAGTATTAGTTTAGAAGCTCAAATTGACACCAAATCGCTTGGGCCAACCTGCCCCGATTGCGGGGTAAGCTGGCCCACGTCACTTTTTAAAGTTCTGATAGTGTAAAAGTTTAAGAAATGATCAAAATTTTACCAAATCTTAATTTTTATTTCTTTCGAACGAAAACACAATATAGCAACCTAAATTAAAATAAAAAATTTCGTCAATTCACAAGATATCAAATTCACTTAAGTTTATCATAAATCCTCTTAATATTATCCACAATTTTTGTATTGACAAGCTTTTGATAGGAGCAATTCTTACAGGAAAAAGAAATAATTAACAAAAAAAAGTGTGTGTGTGTGTGGGGGGGGGGGGGGAGGTTGTATAAGGAAAAAAAAATCACATTTCCCTTAATCCGTTGCGGGCCAACATGCCCGTGCCAAATGGGCCAACTAACCACGTATCGCCATTTTTGTTTTTCATGACTGTAACGAATTATTCTGTACGTATTTCAATAAAAAAAAACATGCCCTACAATAACTACGAACAATTATTTTTCTGAATTATTATATATCAAAATCTAAAATGTAATTTACAAACAAATAAAAAACGATTATTTATAAGAGAGGAAATTTACTCACCTTTGCAAATTTTTGAAAATTCTCAATAATTCTTTAACGGAAGCTTCGACTTCAATGGTGTTTATGTTGGAGGAGGAAAGCGAAGAAACGCATACTTGGCTGGACTGACAAATTTATCTAACTCAAAGTAAAAAAAAAATATTGCGACTGGGCCAACATGCCCCTATGGCCAACTAGTCCCGGTCTACCCTATAGTATTGAACTAATAAAAATAAAATATTGACATTTATAACAACATTTTGAAATATTAAAATATATGAGATAAAAGAAAGTTTTGGGACTGGCACATCCAACTAGTTATTATTATTTCCACGATGAACTTTTCCAGTCTCGTTACAGTAGCCTATAAAAATAAAATAAATAAATACAAAAACAGTATTCTTGTAAGTTCACATAATATTTTCCTTTCATTATGAAAATAACGACGATATTTAAAAGTACCCACAATGAACACTTTTGTAGTTTAAATATGCGTTAATCCAAAATTTATTGTAAAATTTTTTATTAACTGCAGACACTATGCCTAAAAGCTAAAGTATTTTTTTTTTTCAAAAAAAATGGTCTTTAAACAAAAAGCCCTAAATGCCCTCACTGTGTTTTTCTCTTTTGTTTTATAGTTATTCATAGACTACTTGACCGAATATAAAATTTCCACATTTATGAATCCATTTCAGGCAAGATTTTTGCGAGAAATTTTTACTGAAAAAATGTTAGCTCCGGTTGGGGAACCACATCTATATTTTCTCTGTCTCTAGGCATATAACCTTTTTTACCAATAAAAAATTCACCACTTTCTGACGTTTTTACCTTATCCTGGAAAGTTCTTCCGTTAGCTCTTAATCAACTAACGTCCGATATATATTTTTTAATTACAACAAAAATTCCCCAAAAGAAAAATTTATGAATAATTAGGGTATAGAGATATGATGTTAAACTTCTAAAGATGCGTTTCCCTTTTCTTTCCCTTTTTTTTTTTTCATCTAACTTCATCGTTTTTTTATTTTGTTTTTTTAGCTGCGCTTTTTTTTAACTACTGTAAAAAATTCGTTTTTAAATATTTTTTACCAGAAGGGGTAATGATACGTTAAACGTGATATGCTAGAATTCTTAGTATGAGAATTTCAAAAGTATATATTTAAACTGTTAGTAATTGCCATCAAGTACTTTAATAAAAAATTAGTGGTTAAAAATGGTGAGCTATGAGATCTAAAGAATTAAACAGAAAAACAAAAATAGTGAAAATAAGGTTGAAAAAAAGTTTTACAAAAAATCCGATACATTTTGGCGAATAAATAGTACTAAAACCACAAAAATATATATTTTAAAAAATCTTCCAATATGTGCCGAATTGTACAAATTGTATGATAATTTCAAAAGTATATTTAAACCCTTAATAACTGCCATTGAGTACTTTAATAATAATTTAAAAAAAAATAGTGGTTAAAAATATTAATTATAAGATCAAAAGAATTCTAGAGAAAAATAAAAAGGGTGAAATTAAAGTTTTAAAAAACTTTACGTTTTTCAATGCATTTTGACAAATAAATAGTCCTATAATAATAATATATATATATATATATATTAAATACGTGAATAATCACATTGCTAACAAGTCGTAAACAAACTTAGTGAAAAATGTCCAAACCGGAAATCGAACCCGGGCCCCTGGAATAGATCTCCAGTGCTCTACCACTAAGCCACAAGGACGATGCCCCGCTTGGCATCTCTCACTTATATAAGTCGGTAAGGCTGCAATCGCAGCAGAAGATGGAACAGTCTTCATGAGCACACATTCTAGTGGCGAAACATGAGACGCAAATTAACCCAGCATCGGTGAATATACAATTTCAATCTCAATATAATCTGAATATACAATTGCGTCTCATGTTTCGCCACTAGAATGTGTGCTCATGAAGACTTTTCCATCTTGTGCTGCGGTTGCAGCCTTACCGACTTATAAGTGAGAGATGCCAAGCTGGGTATCGTCCTTGTGGGTTAGTGGTACAGCACTAGAGATCTGTTCTAGGGGTTCGATTCCCGGCTTGGACATTTTTCACTAAGTTGGTTTACGACTTGTTAGCAATGTGATTTGATTATTCACCTATTTAATATTCAATAATTTCACTGCTGAAAAGTAATTGAATTGAAATTGTATATATATATATTAATTTTGTTTCCAAAATTGTACCGATTGTATGAGAATTTAAAAAAATATTTAAAGTGTTAATAATTGCCATTACTCACTTAAATAAAAAAAAAGAGTAGTTTTTTTATATGAATTAAAGATCTAAAGAATTTTTTTAAATAAATAAATAAATAATAAATATGATGAAAATAAAATACAAAAATTTTTTCTTTTAATTTTGCAGATGAATTTCATAAATAAACAGTTTTAAAATGATAAAAATATGTTTTTAAAAAGTTTTAATTTTTTTTTTTTTTAACATTTTACGCAATGTTAAACTTTAAAAAAGGTGTATATATTTTTTTCCTTTCTTTTTCGGAGGAAGCTAGAAATATTTACATAAATATAAATATCGAAGAAAAAACCTTACAGGTATTTTTAATTAATATAAAATAATAGTAAGTACAAAACATTAATAAAACTTAATAAATTCAAAAGGAAATTTCAAATTTTTGTTTTATATATATGCTAATATACCTTGTTATTGGTGTCTTAAACTTTCCTTTTTTTTTAAATAGTCCAATATGAGTCCAATATAGTCGTCTGTCCTTTTGCAAACGGGTGCGTTGATCATGTTAGGAACTATTGAGTAAAAAAAAACCCTAGATATTATATATTTCACAAGTCAGATATTTCAAAGTTAAGTTAATATTTTATTAATGATCTTCAGCTAAGGTCAAAATTTTGTAGACTTATAAGAGCACGCATAAATATAAATATTGATATTTATTGAGTATTGTTTAGCTTTATGAATCGCAGTGTTTTTCATTATTTACGTATACAAAACAGCCGGTATGTACTCTAAAGAAACTTGTTTTAATTTTCTGATAGCCCTGCTTCTAAGCTGAATGGAGGATTAAGAACGACCTGTATAAACACTGGACATTTCTCTTATTTTTTAGGTGCGTTCGTAATTATATAAATACGTAGCACCTAGTCGTCGTTCGGTCCGTCCGCTTATAACAGAGCAAAAACTAACCAACCGATTGGTCTGAAATTTTAACTATATAATTGTTGCAAAATTTTATTGAGTCTTTTAAAATTTTAGGAAAATGGGATGCATAGTTTAATGACATGGACAGTCAAAAGTGTTCCGTTACATTACGGCTAATGGGAAAAAATTATTTTAAGTGCATTTTAATGATATTGCAGCCTTTCTAACAGAATAATATTGATATGCACTTAGGAAGTGCACTAAAATATACATTCAGTACAATATGCGGTGCAAAAAATATTTATAAAACTAGCTATAGTACGAACGCACCTCATTTGCCTTATTAAAAATTCTTTTTAATAAAAAAAATTGTGAATTTTTTTAAAAAAAAATTTTCTACATTTCTTTAAAATTTAGCAATTTTTTCTCCATTCTTCGACAAGTATGTTCTACATAGAAAATAGTCCCATTACATTCTCTTTAAGGGGGTCCGGGACACATTTTGAAATAATTTTTATTTATTGAGTTAAAATTTTGAAATTTTTTGCGATAGTTAACCATATCATTTGTAAACAAAATCACATGATAAAACTTCTCATACTTTTTTTTAATTCAATTTTAAAATAAGTGGGGTAATTTAAAATCGTTGTAACTCGAAATGTTATTTGCAGAATTTCAATCTTTTTTTCATTTAAATATTCAGAAATTATAAGCTTTATTTTTGATTCAGAATTTTTAAAAATATTAATTTAAATAAAAATTATAAATATTTAAATTAAAAGTGAAAAAAATGATGTAACTTTAAAAAAAAAAAAATGTCATATTTTCAAAAGAAAATATTTTTTTCAAATTTTCTGAATCAAAATTAAAGTAAAACCATTGAAATAGACATGTTCCAAGTTTGAACCATTTATCTTTAACGGTTCTTGACTTATAACAATTAAAATACGAGAAATAGTGAAAAACCCATCATGAAAAAAAAAAACCGCATTTTCACAAGAAGCCGTTTCCACGAAAACCATTGCTTGAAAGATAGATTTTGAAAACAAACCAAAACGAAAGAAAATAATATTTAATGTTTCAATTAAGATAGAAACGTGATTTAAACGTCATTTTAGGCAGAAAAAAAACTGAGAAATTTTTAATGCAATAAATTTTTTTTAGAAAATTTGAAGAATTTTGTGTTTTGAACTGGACCGTCTTAAAGTGATGAAAATTAAGAGAAGAAAAATCCGCAGTACTTAGTTGGAAAAAAAAAAAAAACATATGAAGCCTACTTTTACTTGTAGAAGACAAGCCATCCATAAGACATTTTAGCCATCGATTTCCAAAGATTTCGAAAGGAGTTAAGGATACGTTCGATTTGACGTTTTCATTGGAAGCAGTATTATTTGTTTATTAATAAAACCTGAATAAGAATTTCTTGCGGTTCTACAATTTTGTTAACTATTATTCTTCACCATACACTCCCTCATGTTTTTTTGTTGTTGTTGTTGTTTTGTTTTTTTTAACACTTTTTATCCGAGATTCTAACTTGGAAGTTAAAAGTCTAACTGCCATCTTATTACGGACAAATCTTTTAAAAGATACTCGTAATATTGTCATGGCACACCGTGCTCAAATTAATGGCAGGATATGTAAAGTACTCTCTCAGGTTCCGCTGATTACAGGAAACCAAAATTGTCCTTGTTTTAATTAGTAATTTTATTAAAAACAAAATTTAATTAAAAATCCCGCTTGATTCATTTCTCGAATTATGTAAACTGAACCTTCCAGTATGAGAAAGATTTGTAGGTCAATTATATCACGTAACATCTATGTTTTACACAAGCTTTCAAATTGTAAATGTAAATGCATTTTAATGCTTTGTGTATGTTTAGAAAATTCAGTTTATCATGGCAAATCTAAATTAATTCTGATTTCTTAGTATTTATCTTCTCGTTAAAAGTTAAAATTTTGCATGGTTTATTTTTATGACTAACGGTCTGTATAATTAGTATTTTCTTTGCCATACATAAGTTTTACAAGATAGTGTAGTATTATTTTATATTTGTTTTACTAAAATTTGACAATCCAAATTCATTTTTATAAGAAACAAATTTTTTAAAGACATTTTAACGGTATAATAATGCAATTTGTGTCCATAATGATCTTTAGTTTTTTATTTATACATCTGTTCATTTAGTAATTTATATATTAATATACTCAAGCAACTCTAGCATATATTCCTGGTAAAAATATAAACAAAGGCCTAAAATAATTTCTTTGCACAAGGTCCAACATTTTGATGATCGAGCCCCAATAGCAAATGGGTTACAATATCAAATACTGTGTAAAAAATTCATACAATAATAGTCTCAAGATAATATATTTGTCTTTTCGTATGCTTCTCTCTAAAACAGTGTTTTTCAGCCGGTGTGCCGTGGCACATAACTGTGCTGTGAGAATGCTTCAGGTGTGCCGCAACAAATCACACGAATTATTAAACTGATTTTGCAATTTTAATATTATATTCTATTAAAATTTCATTTATCTTCGCGACAATTTTATTACTTAGAGATTGATAAATCTTCGCCGAAAAAATAATGAAATAACGGAATAATGGTTATAATGAAAAGATAATATATTTGTCTTTTCGTATGCATCACACTAAAACAGTGTTTCTCAACCGGTGTGTCACGACACAGAAGTGTGCTATGAAAGTGCTTCAGGTATGCCGCAACAAAGCACATGAAATATTAAACTGATTTTGATTTTTTTAAATAGTGTACTGTATTAAAATTTCCTTTACTTTCGTCTATTTTATTACTCAGAGACTGATGAATCTTCCTTGAAAAATTCATGAAATAATGAAAAGATAACATATTTGTCTTTTCTTATGCATCACACTAAAACAGTGTTTCTCGACCGGTGTGTCACTACACACCGGTTGAACACCGGCCATGAAAGTGCTTCAGGTTTGTCACGACACAGAAGTGTGCCATGAAAGTGCTTCAGGTGTGTCACGACACAAAAGTGCGCCATGAAAGTGCTTCAGGTGTAGCGCAACAAATCACATGGAATATGAAACTGGTTTTGCAGTTTTCATGTTATACTCTATTAAAATTTAATTAATCTGTCTATTTTATTACTCAGAGATTGATGAATCTTACTTGACAAAATAATGAAATATTGAAAAGATAACATATTTGTCTTTTCATATGCATCACACTAAAACAGTGTGCACTTTCATGGCCGGTGTTCAACCGGTGTGTCACTACACACCGGTTGAACACCGGCCATGAAAGTGCCTCAGGTGTGTCACGACACAGAAGTGTGCCATGAAAGTGCTTCAGGTGTGTCACGACACAAAAGTGTGCTATGAAAGTGCTTCAGGTATGCCGCACATCACATGAAATATTATACTGATTTTGATTTTTTTAAATATTATGCTGTATTAAAATTTCCTTTACTTTCGTCTATTTTATTACTCAGATATTGATGAATCTTCCTTGAAAAAATCATGAAATAATGAAAAAAATAATATATTTCTTTATTCATATGCATCACACTAAAACAATGTTTTTCAACCGGTGTGTCACTACACATCGGTTGAACACCGGCCATCGAAGTACTTCAGATGTGTCACATCATAGAAATGTGCCATGAAAGTGTTTCAAGTGTGTCGGAACAAATCACATGAAATATTAAACTGGTTTTGCCATTTTAATATTATACGCTATTAAAATTTAATTTATCTTCGTCTATTTTATTACTCAGAGATTGATGAATCTTCTTTGAAAAAATAATGAAATAATGGTACAGTGTAACTTCAAAAATACAGCATTCAGAAATCCGGAAACTTCAAAAATCCGGCATCAAAACCATATTTTTCCTTCCTTTTCTTTTACACTTTCAAGTTATGGTAGAAAAAAAATAGCAATTGTTTATGAATTGAAAACTTTAAAATCGAAAATAAAATGAAAAATAATAATATTTGACATTTCTTTCATCTGTCAGAGGCGATTATTTTCTGAACAAATTTTCTGGGAGCTGTATTGTTGCTCAGCAACGACATGGAGACTATACACAAGTTCTTTGAAGTCTCTCTTCTGACGCTGTGCTAAATAGAAATGTCGATAACGCTAGTAACATCTCCGAAGATGCGGATGAACAACAGGCAGAAGAAAAGGTGTCCCAAGAAAAATGCATAAATTTAACTTGAGAATTAATATCTGCTTTACTCAATATTTGCAAGACTGTATTGCCGAATTAGATCCATAATAAAAATTCTTCATTTGTATGAAATACAAGTAAAACGTGTTAAAGAATGGCAAAAAAAAAAAAAAAAAAAAAAAAAAGAAGAAGAAGAAGAAAACAAAATTGACATTAATGTGTCCGAAATTACACGCGAAGAAATAATTTCACTCTTTATTAGATTTTATTTTTCTGTAACATAGAAAATATCAATTAATGTAAGTTTATTTTTATATTTAACTTTTCTTTTTCTTACATAATTATCATTTAATAATGAAATAAATTATGGCTAAAGGCACCATTAAGAATATAGTACTACTTTTGATATTCCTAGTTACTACTTTTGACATTCCTTCAAAAATCCGGAAGTTTCAATAATCCGGCTCAGTCTCGGTCCCAATGATGCCGGATTTTTGAAGTTATACTGCATAACAAAAAGATAATTTGTTATTTCATTTGCAACAATCTAAAACAGTTTTTCTCAACCGGCGTGCCACCACATAGAAGTGTGTCATGAGATTGATTCAGGTGTGCCGCAGCAAATCACATGGAACATTAAATTATTGTTGCAATTTTAATATTATACTCTATTATAACTTCTTTAACTTCGTTTTTTTATTACTCACAGATTGATAAATTTTTCCCGGAAAAATAATGAAGTAATGAAATAATGATATAATGAAATAATGGTAATAACGAAATTATAAAAAGATAATATATTTGCTTTTATATGTGTATACTTGTATTTTTTATATTGAACGGAAAAAATCACGTATTTCCCCGATTATCCAAGTTTACCGACGATTTTGACTCATTCATAAAAGCAATCCGATTCAATATTTTAGCTCAATAAAGTAAATTTTGTGCTCTTTTTTATAAAGTTTATTCGGAACTCGTACAGCAATTTGTTTTTAAAGTCTCGATTTTCGCTGAAAATGAGGACTTTGTTTTTTATCAATGTAATTTCAGCTTGATATATAATAGCATGATTTCTATAATACATTTTATGTCCCGGTATGGAGAAAACCTTTGAGAATCATTAAAAAAAATTAAAATAAGATTAATAATTTGAATTAATACGAATTTTTAAAAACTTTACCAAAAGAGAAATTTCCGACGACGGAAATGAATATCCAGAGAGGGATGTTTTCGGCATGGGTTCTTACAGTAACATTTTATCGCCAAAAAGTCTGTTGTTATGACGACGATGACCCTACATAAGGGTACTAAGTGATTTCGTAACGTGACTGTACAGCAGTCAAAATTTTCAAATTAATATTTTCTTTCTTTTTTTGCGAAGGCATTGTTAATTTTTATAAAATTATTTTTTTTATTTCACGTAGCCAGTGAAAAGGGAAAATGATTAGTTTCAATAGGAATTTTTTATCACTAAAAATTTATGACGTCATAGATTCCGTAATATTATAAGACTATAAATCAGTAAGGGTTTTTAAATTTTTATTTTAACACCAAAGTAAAATGTTGGCAAGTCTGCTTAGTGTTCAATAAGGTGGCCTTTAAAAAATAAATAAATAAAGGAAACGGGATCAGAGGGGGGGGGGGGGGGGGTTCTTCTGTAAAGTTAGTTAAAACAGTGCTGTGTAAACTTCCACACACACACAAAAAAAAGAGAACTAATTGAAATAAAACTGGCATTCACTTTCTGAAAAATGCATGAAGTTCGAGTTACAGTAAAACAAATTCCTTTTTTAAAAAGAGCGAAACTTACTAAATATTCTTTAAAAAGAAGAAAAGAAAAGAAAAGAAAAAGGAAAAAAAAGAAAAAAGAGTAAAAATGAAAAGAACAAGGAAAAATATTTTGCTTAATTTTAGAAGAAGTGTAGTGCAGAAATCTCACAGTACGGAAAATTCAAGTGCACTGTCAGAAAAACTCGTCAATATACACTAAATTATTCCTCATTTGAACAAATAATTTCCGTACTCCTAATGTTTTATCCGTTTATACCCAAATCCCTAAAAAAGAGGCAGAAATTCTGTCTATTCCTAGCACGCATGCATATTAGGTCTATTAATAATAAACCCGAATTTATTTTAAAAAGGAAAAACCTAAAATTCTATAAATTAAGATTTTTAATTTAATTAAAAAAGACAAAAAAGTTTTCGAATAAAAAAAAAAATAACAATTACTTTTCTCATTCATTCAAAAGTACTCACAATTTATTTTTTAAAGTTGAATAAAGTTAAATAAAGTTGAATTTATAAAGTTGTTTATAAATAAATATTCTCATTTAAAATATACTTTAAATGAATACATTTAAAAGATATTTTAATTAAAACAATTAAATGAAAAATATCGATGTTACTAAAAAAAAAAATGTTATCGAATAAAAATATAACATTCATATTTTACCCCTAGCAGTCTACGTAAAGATATTTAAAATTCCTTTTTTACTCTATTTTAATACTAAAGTATAAAAACCACAGCTACAATCTCATTAAAGACAAAATTTTACCGAAATTAAATTCAAAATTAAAAGCTTTTTTAAGAATTTGACCAAGCTATACCCAAGTGAAGCAAACATATTTACTTCGAAGCTCTTCGCTGTTGTACAGCTATAGCTCAGTGCTAGCGTACTCGTCTCGTAACACTAAGATGGCTAGTTCGAATACAAAGTCTGCCGCTTTTACTTTCTCCCAACTTTCTTCAATTGACGGATATTTTACCTCCTGTAACGGAGAAAGAAAAAAAAAACGGATATACGTCAATTCATGGAAATATGCCGGCAGCACTGCTGCCAGTAGAATTTCCGTGAATTGGAGAAAGTTTATTTGAAAGTGTGCGGATCTCCCATGTGATTTCCCTCCTACACATCGCCGCTTTCCGTGTACGCCGTGCTGTTTTCCAAGTGCATCGTGTCTTTTTTATATAAATGGTCTTAATTTTCTTCATAAAGCAAACATTAATAATACTACTTGAAGATTTCTAATTGTTAAAGATTTCTGTTTTCTTGTGATTTGCTAGACAGTATTAAATTTCATTACTATCAATGCGTTACTAAGATTTGGTTTAAAATCTCATATTACAGCAGAGAACGACTGTGAGACACTATAAACACATCACCGCGCACAGGTTAATTATGAACCACGTTTTCTCATAATTCTTTACAGGAGTTCTACTGGTTTTGAGAACTGGCATTTAAAGTAAAAAACGTCTTTTAACGGCGAGAAAAAAATTCAGAAAATTGTGAAAAATATTGAATGAATTTGAGTAGTAATTTTGATCCAAACTCACGGATTTTCTAACTCAATTTACTCTCGCTTTAAGGGGGTCTGGGACACATTTTAAAATAATTTTTATTTATTGATTTAAAATTTTGAAATTATTTGTGATGATTAACCATATCATTTGTAAACAAAATCACATGATAAAACTTCTCAGAATTAAAAAAAAAAAATTCAAATTCAAAATTTATGAAAAAAGGGGGGTAATTTAAAATCCTTATATCTCGAAATATTATTTGTAGAATTTCAATTTTTTTTCATTGAAATAAACAGAAATATATAAGTTTTAATTTTGGTTCAGCAGTTTTAAAAATATTAATTTAAATAAAAAGTAAAAAAGTAAAAATTTAAGGAAAAATGATGTAACTTTTTAAAAAAAATCATATTTTCAAAAGTAAATATTTTTTTCAAATTTGCTGAATCAAAATTAAAGCAAAACAATTGAAAAAGACATGTTCCAAATTTGAACCCTTTATCTTTAACGGTTCTTGACTTATAACAATTTAAATACGAGAAATGGTGAAAAACCCATCGTGAAGAAAAACACATTTTCACAAGAAGTCGTTTTCATGACAACCATTGCTTTAATGCTAGATTTTGAAAACAAACCAAAACGAAAAAATTAATATTTCCTATTCCAATTAAGATAGAAACAGGATTTAAACGTCATTTTAAGAAGAAAAAAAAAGAGAAATTTTTAATGCAATGAATTTTTTTAGAAAATTTGAAGAATTTTGTGTCCCGGGCCCCCTCAATCCAACTGAACTCAAAACTCACAGAAAGGGAGTCAAGTCATGAGTTTCAACTCAATGGGGCGCTCCTAACACTGCACAACACTGGTTAAAACTTTTGCCAGTAATGTTAAACTGTTTCATGACCCTTGATTAAAAAAATAACCTATTTTGGAAACATTATCAATTGTAATATCAAACAAATATTTGACGTATTGTAAATATTCTAAATATTTTCAAAGCAGTGTCAGTGTTTTTTTTCCCCCTATATTTTCATTTCAGTACAAATATTTTCACTGAAACTGTTTTCTTTTAAAGAACATGCGAAGAATAAAATAACTTCAGATTAAATATGAAGGTGTCCAACATAATAATACATGTTTTTTCTATAACTCATTTTCATTTATGTAAGAAAAGTTATTTTTCCCATTTAACTTTTTGTGTCAACAAGTTACCTTACTTATTAGATTGTTATTGCAACCAATTAACTGTTTTAACTTTCTGAAAAGAAATTCCGGTATGAAAAAAAAAAGAACATATTAACAATATCATTTTCGCGAAAAGAATCATAATAATATTCGTCACGCTTCCGACGATGATATTAACGACATTTACTTTTGTTTGTTTCTTTTTTTTTTTTTTTTTCTACACGTAATTTTTCCGAGTTGTGGTAGAGTTTTGACACGCTTTGCAGTTATAATTAAATACATTAAGTCAGTCAGAACACAAATAGAACTGTCGACTGCGCTGGTGCTGAAATGCTAAGGAAAACGGGCCACGTATCTCCGTTACCAAGGCAGACACACCCGCCCGGAGCACATTTGCTACATTACCATACTTAAAGCTGAAGCACCGGGTTTCTCCCTCGCACACTCGAAACTGTCACTTTCAACTCTAGCGAGGCAAAAAATCAGTCATCGTTGTGAAGGTTTGGAGAACGGCCCTGTCGGCGATGGTAAGGACCGCCCGCTATGCGCATCTGCCACCGGCCCTTCCAGAGCCCTGGCCACCCCGCGTTGCGTGGAGTTACCGGCGCGTAAAGGATGAGGCAAGGGGGACTCCCGCCGTAGCCAGCAAGGCGAAAAAGGGAATCCGTCTGCTCGAAAAGATACAGCGGTGGCCGCAGACGTATTCCACTCCATAAAATAATTTCTGGAGTTAAAATAGTCTGAAGACAAGGAAGAGTTTTCCGTGAGTTAATATGCCACGTTCGAGATCACCGTTTAGGAAGAGGAAAAAATAACGGTTAGATAATCTTGGCTCCAAAACATGGGATTTTATCCTTTCATTGTTATGTTAATTTTAATAAAGTTACTTAGTAAAACCAATCAAATCTAATCCATATATGCTTGAGTGTAAAATAATATGATACTGTGCTTAGTATTTGGAATTAAATTTTGTTAAAAAATCAAATGTAAAAAAATAACCAAATTGTTTAAAAAAAAAAATACCAAAATGCACTTAAAATTGTTAAACAACCTTATGTGTCAGATCCTTTATAGAGTGGAGCTGCCTACATCCTTATCTGGGAGGAGTTCAGAATTATTCTTACTCATAAAATGAACAGTTTTAATTGTTTTACATTATCCGTAAATTAGTGCTTAATATATACGTGAAGCATAAAAACCGACCTAATGAATAGCAAAAACACCATAATAAATGTGTTTGATTTTCATAAAAGAAAATCTCCTTTAATCTTGAGAAAAGAAGAAGAAGAAGAGACAGAGAAAAAGCAATAGCAGTAAACATATGTATACTACTTAGTTGCTATTTCTCCTAACTTTTTCCGTCTTTAATTTTGTGTTAAAATAGAGGCTCCTATTAAGCCTTGAAACAGATGAATGGTAAAAATTCTATACTGTTTATGTTGTCCTTTATTTTTGTTTTTACGCATCATACATAACACAAGAGTTTTTGTAAGCTTCTTATAAGTTCTTATACGTTCTTAGAGGGGTTTTAACTCCGAACCCCCCCCCCCCAACCCCGTTTGCTGTGCCACTGTTGTATAACTATCTAAAGAACCTTCAGATAAAAATCAATAATAGAACTTGTAAATATAGATCCTAAATTTTATCAAAACAATTTAAACATTTTATATGCTTATTTATTTTTTACTCAGTCGAAGGCTAAAAATCAATGCTTATCTACCAACATATTTTTATCAATAAAAATTTGAGAAGAAAATATTTGGTAAAAATATCTATAAAATAAACTTTTTGTTAAATTTTGATAAAGAAGGAAAAGAGTTTATCCGAAATTTCTCACACAGTTGTGTAAGATTCTAACATTGAAAGGAAAAGTAATTGTTTCAAGATGGATAAATATGTTCATTAGCGTGCTCATGCATTAGAATAACAAACTGAACTGTCTCTGTTACTACTTCCATGTGTTCAACGACGTCAACAGATACTTCCTTGTTATAGCAGCCGAGATATATAAATTACATATTTGGAGTGGAAAACAAAACTAATCAGTAAGAAAATTAACTGCAATTTCGAAATACGTTGAACCTTTTGTTTAATAAAAATTATGAACTTTTTTTTTTTTTTTTTTTTTTTTACATAAATAAGTATATTTTTAGTACAAAGTATACAAAGTATATTTTTAATAATTGGTTTAACAATTTCATTTAACGTTTTTATTTTTCATTAAAGGATTTTTATTAGTATATTTTTTTTTTCAAAAGTAATAATAATATTTAAAAAATTAAATTCAACTGTAACAAATAATTTGTCGATTTTTTAACAATAAAATAAATTTTCATAGATTAAACCTAAGTTGTTTTCTTCTCGTGATGTCTGTTAAATCCGCTCACGGAACTTTACTCGCGCTTAAAGTTGCAAATTGGGAAAAGTTTAAATTTGCTAATTGACAGAAGCTTAGGTTTTCAAATTGACAGAAGATTCAATTTGCTAATTGAGAGCTAAAAGTTTCACAATAAAACCCAGACTATGAAAAATATGCAACATAGTACGGAAATACGAATAACAAAGTATACAAATATATTTTATATAGCTTTGTTAAAAAGATAGAGACAATTAAAATAACGAAACTGATTTCGTAACAATTGAATTTAACAAATTCAATAATACATCAAAACACTTGAATAATGAACTATAATAAATACATAATTCATTCATTCTTCTTTTTAAATATTAAATAACATTTAAATTGAATAAATGGAAGAAATAATTACTAAAAGTTTATTCACTTTTTTAAATATTTTATTTAATGTGTGTACACCAGTTAAGTCCTCGTTAATGATACTTTATTTGTACCTTCAACTTCTTTTGTAATAATCGGTTCTGCTATGATATATATTTATTGAAATTATTCAAATGTTTTGATATGTTATTTAATATTTTTTATTTCTATTGTTACGAAATCAGTTTATTATTTTAATCCTTAAATGCATGAATTATTCTTTTAAAATTGTGTTTTTTATTCGTATATTAAGGATTAGACACCAGAAAATTTTAAATAGATTTTTAAATTTATTTAATAAGTATATTTTTGTAATTTTTACAGGATTACTATTTCTATATAACTATGGTGGTTGCTAAGCATTTCTTTTTTATTATTATTAAAGGTTAAATAAAAAGTGATACAAATATGCATCACTATAGTGATCAGTGTTGCCAGTTGGTTACTTTTTTTAAATTCAGATTTCTTTATTGCCACTACTTTTTTGAAACGGTAAGATTACCTTTGTTTTCGTCTTAATTAATATGTCATTAAATAAGGCGCATTTTACCATTTCAAAAAAGTGCTGCCAATCAAGAATCTGAATTTAAAAAAAAAAGGAGCCCATGTGGCAACACTGGCGTGCATGTGCTTTTGTATGAAGTTGTCCCTTATATCTATCATTTTAAGGGAAATAAATTAATACTTTGGAAAGAAAACAATTTGAGTTGTATGTTATATTAAACTGTAAATGCACATATCTGTTTAGTTTTATATATTATTTTAAATAAGTTTAATTGTTTTTACCTTTATTATAATTAGACAACTGAGACAATTTGTCGTTTGAATCAATCAAAGATTCCGTTAAATTGTTATATGATTCGCAAACTTTTATTAAACACTTAAATCAGCACTCAATTTGAATAGCCAAAATGTTTCTGTTCCACAAATTCTGTTTCATGGCGATTTGGATATTGCTTAATGTTACAATGACGATCTTGCTTAGAAAGTTTTAGATAATAAGCATACATAACATTTTTACCACAAAAAGAATTTTTATGCATTAACCCTTTCGACCCGGAATTTTCTTTCACTTTTGGAAACAAATTACCTTTACGCTCATAAAATTAAAAGTTCCAAATCACCGAAGTTAAGCTTTACTGAAATTAAACGAGTGTGTTATTTACTGAAACCTAATAAATGTAGTTATTTTGCATACTTTTCATATATAACGATAGTCTACTGTAAAAAAAAAAAAAAAAAAAAAAAAAAAAAAAAAAAAAAAAAAAAAACTGTAATTTTTTACAGAAAAAAAATTGTATTTTTTTTTTTTTTTTAAGAAAAAAGCTGTTTTAAAGAAAAATAGTTTTTTTCTATAAAAATGCGAATTTTGTAATTTTTACAGAAAAAAATCCACATTTTTTACAGAAAAAAACTGTTTTAATGAAAAATGACAGGTATTTTCTGTAAATTAAACAGTTCTTCATTAGCGCCAAAATTGACAGTTTTTTTCTGTCAATTTGAAGGATATATTTTTTTTTTTTTTTACACGGAAGAATTTTTAAAGACGTTTGGAAAATGTCGTATTACAACAGGATTGAACAGACAACAAAACTTACTAGTATTTTTTATGTTTCATGACAAATTATCAGTTCGGTAAAGTAGTCCCTGTTTAAATTTAAGGAGTGAAACATATGTTTCAAATTAGAGAAACTTCAACGATTTAATGATAGTTAAGGAAACTTTTTATTATTATTATTATTATTATTATTATTACTAAATGCTGAAACGTAAATGAAGTCATAATAATAAATGTATAGACGTTATCACTGTTAGATGCTTATATTAACAAAAATAATTGTTAAGATAAAATAATACTCAATTAGAGACATGTGCTATAAATAGGACGCCAAGGTGAAACGGATTAAGTGAAGATTTTGGATGCTTTAGGAAAAACCCCTACTTCAAAGATTTTTGTCCTCCTGCATTTCCTATAATGAAATATGTTAGTCATTTTGTAAAGTTTTTCTTAACCTTTTATGAAATAAAGTTTAAATGCCATATTATATTTACTAAACGAACCTTTCTTTACTTTATTTTAAATTTATATGTAGAACAATTTTTACGACGAATACATTGATAGAAATATGAATATTACAACAAACAGCACGAATTTATTCATTGTTCTTTTTAAATGTTAAATATTATTTAAATGGCATAAATGGAAGAGATATTTACTAAAAGTTTATCCAATTTTTAAAATATATTTTATTTAATGTGGGTGTACCAGTTAATTTTGTTAAAGTTATTACTTTTAACCTTTTAAATGAAGTTATGCTTAAATGATATATTATAATTATTAAATGAAACTTTCTTTATTTTATTTCATTTTAAGTTTATGTGGAGTATTTTTTTATGATGAATACATTGATAGAAATATGAATATTAAAACAAACAGCACTAATTAATTCTTTCTTCTTTTTAAATATTAAATGACATTTAAATAGCATAAGTGGAAGAAATATTTACTAAAAATTTATTGAATTTTAAAATACTTTATTTAATGTGGGTATACTACTTTATCCCACGTTAATAATATTTAATTTTTCTAAACCTGTAACTTCTTTTGTAATCAGTTCTGCTTTGAAATTTCTTGAATAGTAACATATACATGTTTAAGTTCATAATAGTAATCTGCTAATCGATTATTTGAATCTAATTTATTGAAACGTTTAAACATCGAATTCAACAGAAATGAAAATTTTAAACAACAGAAATTAGTCTTTTAAAAATAACAAGTATGCAATGCAGTCACTTAAATAAATTAATAAATAACTTTTTTTATATATCAAAATTATCAAGTCGTGTGTCGTTGGTATTTACACAATTATATAAGAATGATAAAGTTAATAGTTACCAAGAAATAGCTTAAAAATTTCAAAACAAAAATTAATTTATTTATAAATTAACTTTTAAATTATAAATTTCTTGTAATAATTCCATAATTGTTGGATAATTTAAAACATAATGATTGGCGAAAAAAATATATATTGAACTAGTTTTTAAAGCTTGTAGATTTTCTAAGAGCTTAGAGGAATTCATCAAAATATTCGATAATAAAAAAAAGAACACTAATAATTTGAGAAATAATATGAGCAATAACTTTTCACAGAACTAATATTTAAATCACGTTCTTTAATGTTTTAAAAATTGGTGTAGTAGGTAATAAAGTCCCACAAAATTAACTTTCAAATAATGTGAACAATAAATTTTTACAAAACTAATATTCAAATTTTTTTCTTTAATGTTCTTAAAATTAGTATAGTAGGCAATAACGTACCACAAAATTAATTTTTAAACAATGTGAGCAATAACTTTACACAAAACTAATATTCAAACCATGTTCTGTAATGTTCTAAAAATTAGTAAGTATGATGATGCATCATATATTGTTTTTTTATTCTATTTTTAAATTAAAGTTTACCCTTTCTTTCCTTCTATTCAAAGAGTCATAACAGTATTCTTTAAAAAGTAATCTCATGATGAAATACATTTTCATGTTTATTTCTCTTTTCTTTCATGCGGAAGTAAAATATAATATAATAAACATTAAACGGATTGATTCATTATCATTTTGCTTTTCGCTAATCTATATCTGCAATTCAAAAACTTAAATTATATGTAAAGATTTAAGATAATTACATTCCTATCATATTCGATAGAAATTTAATACTAATCTGTTTTATTTACATGATTGATGCGGGTAATTTCCTTGTTCAGTTTATAAAAGAAAGCTATTATTTTTATTACACCGAAGGTCTCGCGTTAGGCTGACCACCTGGCCGGGACGCATGCTGCATAGCACCTCGGGGCCCAGGGTCAAGAAAACAGAGATGGGCACTGTCGGCCCTGATCCTGCATGGATTGTATAGCCACAGAGTTTAGTTATTATTTTTATTAACAAGGGTTTTTATCCATTTATTGCATTATAGTCAGGCAATAAATTTTAAACATAAAAGTTTATGTGTCATCAGTAATATAAATAGATTCTAACGTTTTGTAGATGTGTCTATAGGGTTGTTTGAGGTATTTTCGCGATTTTGCCTTCATCATTTTATTCGCCAATAATTTAAATTCTCTCCCATTGCTTTACTATGCAACGGATAATTTTGGCGTTTGTTTAAACTCTCATATTGGCTTTGTATTCCATTGGATGTTGGCGTGCGATATATATGTTAGTGGGACATTCAGCCTGATATTCTGAGACTGTAAAGACATGCCTGTCTAGTGGCCCACCCCATCATCATATTGTGTCAAGAAAGTTTCAATAAAATTCCATCTTTACTTTCACAATCTGTTTGCAATCAATAATGGAATGAGAGCTCAAAACAAAAACAGGTTCTGCGAAGCATTGCGATGTACTGTCACCCGTACATCACTGGCCAAATCTTTAATTTAAAATGTGTGGGTGTATATCATCTTCACAGTAAGGCAATAACGACCCACAAAATTAACTTTCAAATAATGTGAGTAATAATTCTTCAAAAAACTAATATTCAAATATTGCTCTTTAATGTTCTAAAAATTGGTGTACTAGGCAATAAAGTCCCACAAAATTAACTTTCAAACAATGTAATAACTTTTCACAAAACTAATATTCAAATCTTATTCATTAAAGAATAAAAAGAATAAGTTTTAAAAAATGGTGTAGTAGGTAATAAAGCCCCACAAAATTAACTTTCAAATAATGTGAACAATAAATTTTTACAAAACTAATATTCAAATTTTGTTCTTTAATGTTCTTAAAATTAGTATAGTAGGCAATAACGTCCCACAAAATTAATTTTTAAACAATGTGAGCAATAACTTTACACAAAACTAATATTCAAATCATGTTCTGTAATGTTCTAAAAATTGGTAAGGCAATAACGATCCACAAAATTAACTTTCAAATAATGTGAGTAATAATTTTTCACTAAACTAACATTGAAATACCGTTCTTTAATGCTGTAAAAATTAGTATACTAGGCAATAACGCACCACAAAATTAATTTTTTCAAATAATTTAAATATACTAACTTTTCACAAAACGAATGCAGTAAAACTTCGAAAATCCGGCATAACCGGGACCGATACTAACCCGGATTTTTGAAAATTCCTGGTATCTGAAAGAATATCAAAAGTACTTCTGATATGATTAACAGTGCCTTTTGTCAAAATTTAAATCATAACCAAGTGATAATTAAGTGATAAAAAAACAAAATATTAAAAAAAAACTTACTTTAATTGAAGTTTTCTGCTACTAAAAATAATTTTAATAAACAATGAAAATGTTCCCTTCATGAGTGCTTTTTCTCTTTAAACCTTCGCGAGGTCATTTTTTGAATAAAATTGTAGCATTTTTAGCTTTTGTTTTTTAGTGTCATAAACTGTCGACGATCCAATTCCATACTCAGTACACAACGTTTTCAGAAAAGAACCCCTTTCTAACTTTCTTATCAAGTCCACTTTTTCTAGAAAATTTTTGAAAATTTTAGAAAATTTTAAATGTTTTATTTTAGAAGCAAGATTTCCTGGTTTTGAAAAATACTCCGTACTAGTTCTACAAAATAAATAAATGAAAACTTCCAAAACTTCAGAGAAGAAAAATACACGTGTTCATCCTGATATTTTTCTTTTTCTCCTAAGTTTAAAGTGTAAAAAAAAAAGCGTTGAAAAGATGATTTTGATGTCGGATTTTTTAAGTCACACTGCATTCAAATCTTGTTCTTAAATGCTCTAAAAATTGGTATAGTAGGCAATAACGATCCACAAAATTAATTTTCAAATCTTGTTCTTAAATATTCTAAAAAGTGGTATTTTAAACATAACATAATTGCACTATAAATACAAATTCAATATTTCTTGAAATAAAAAAGTGGAATCTTACCTTTATATTATAATGATGAAAGCTGTAATATACACATCTATTTTACCGATGATTCGCAAACAAAAATTGTACAATGGTCTGTTCAATCAATTCGCAAAAATCTTTAAACCGATTCTATGGAAAAACCCATGTAGGTTTTAAAATTAATAAGACCGGCCTTATCTAGCAAATCCATCTTATTTTGAAAGTAAAATTAGATTTTTTGGGCTATGTAAAGTTATATTTTAAATTAACATAAAAAACTCTAAGTTGAAATGCCTGGTTAAAATCACGATAACTTATCCCAGTCGGATGTGGCATTCCCAAAACTTTCTTCTATCTCATACATGTTAATACTTTTTGAAAAATGCAGCATAGCAGCGCCACTGGTTAGATGATTTACACCAAAATCTAATCAGCAATAACTTATGTCAACTTCTAACTGAATCTGACGTGTTACGAAAATCCGTGCATTAGTTTTTGATATAGAACTATTGCAGAAATCGTAAACAATTCTGCATAACTGCGTCACCTGTTGGGCTATTTACACCAAAAACTAAACAGGACCAATTTATATCAGGGACTAACTGAATCTGAAGTTTGAAGAAAATTTGTGCATTAGTTCTTGAGATAGAGCTACTGCGATAATCATGAATAAAGCAGCAGCAGCACCTGTTAGGCAATTCACACCAAAAAGTACTAATCAGTATCAAATTATAACAAGGACTAACTGAATATGAATTTTTATGAAAATCCGTGCATTAGTTCTTGAGAAATAGCTATTGCGGAAATCGTGAAAAATGCAGCATAGCAGCGCCACCTGTTGGGTGATTTACACCAAAAGTAACCAACACCAATTTACATCATGGACTAACTGAATGTAAAGTTTTATTAAATTCCATTCAATAGTTTTTGAGATAGAGTGCCCACAAAATTTGTGTCACATACAATACATTACATATAGACAGACAGACATTTTGTAAAAACATGTTTTTCGAGATCGCGGACCCCTAAAACGTGTAAATCCATCGAAAACCTGAATTCGAAAATTTTTACGAATTCAATACTTTCTTCTTGTAAAAATAGAAGAAAGTAAAAAAAAATATGCATAAAAATATTTTTTTCATTTAATTATTTTCATTATATTTTATCTTGAGGGGGAGTAGAAAAGGAAAAGAAAAAAAGAAATTTTATTATTCTCTCGTACATTTCTCAAGGAATACACGGTAGAGAGTTAATATAAGCAGTTGAATATTCCATGAAATTATTGGAAAAATCTTGTGTTTCGACCAGACGAATTCGAAAAATCTTTTGTATAGTATCGTATATTATAAATATACATTGAAACAAATTTATCTGAAACAATCTGTATACGTTTTTACATGGTGAATTGGCTAACCTCTGAAACTGCATTTTGCGCATTACTGTTCAATATCAACTTCTCAAACCGCATGTAGACATTGGGAAATTTTATATTCAGTCAATTGAAACTTTCGGAGTAAAAGACGACAGTTGTTCAAGAAAAATCCAACCAATTCAGAATACAAGCACATGCTTCTTCAAATCATTTCCTTTTTTCTGCGTGATCGATTTGTCTATACTCACTGTTGTCAGAGAAACTTTACTCAGATATCGAGGCATTTTAGGTGATTTAAAATGATGAAAAAAGAGAACTAAACATTTGTACTGTTTAAAGCAGTGGTTCTCAACGTTGGGCTTATGTCCCACAGGGGGCCAATTTTACATTTTAGGGGGGAAATTTCAAATTTGTAAGTCACTCAATCGCTGTGAGGTTTTTTGGAAAAGTAATATTTTAGATTAAAAATTTCAGAAATACATGCAAAATTAAAATAATTATTAAACAAATTGAATTTTAAAGGAGTTCCGAATCATAAGTTTAAAATAAAATTAACACCGCAATAATTATATGGAAAATCTTTAAAAATATTTAATACCCCTTTTTTACTTTCTTCTATCTTCAATAGAAGAAAGTATCGTAATCGAAATTTTTTTCGACTTCCGGTTTTCGACGGATTTGCATGTTTTAGGGGTCAGAGATTCCAAAAAACATGTTTATAGAAAATGTCTGTCTGTCTGTGTGTCCGTCTGTCTGTCGCCATTGTACCATCAAAAAGTGTATGAAGTTATGTATAGAATTAAACCAAAATTTTATTATAAGTTTTTGGCTATGGCAAGCAGGTCCTCCCGGAATTTGAAAAAAATTCGCCGGTAGGGGGCGCTGATATAACAATTTATGTGCGATTTTAAATATTGTACCATCCAAAAGTGTATGGAGTTATGCATAGAATTGAACCAAATTTTTAGTTTAAGTTTTTGGATATGACAAGCAGGTCCTCCCTGAATTTGGAAAAAATTCGCCGGTAGGGGGCGCTGTAAATGCGTTTTTTGTGCGATTTTGAATATTGTACCATCGAAAAGTGTATGAAGTCATGCATAGAATTGAACCAAATTTTTATTTTAAGTTTTTGGCTATGGCAAGCAGGTCCTCCCTGAATTTGGAAAAAAATCGCCGGTAGGGGGCGCTGTAATAGCGAATTTTGTGCGATTTTGAATATTGTACGGTCCAAAAGTGTATGAAGTTATGCATAGAATTAAACCAAATTTTTATTTTAAGTTTTTGGCTGTGGCAAGCAGGTCCTCCCTGAATTTGGAAAAAATTCGCCTGTAGGGGGCGCTGTAATAGCGATTTTTGTGCGATTTTGAATATTGTACCGTCCAAAAGTGTATGAAGTTATGCATAGAATTAAACCAAATTTTTATTTAAAATTTTTAGATATGGCAAGCAGGTCCTCCATGAATTTGCAAAAAATTCGCCGTTAGGGGGGGCTGTAATAGCGATTTTGAATATTGCACCATCGAAAAGTGTATGAAGTTATGCATAGAATTGAACCAAAAAAAATTTTTAAGTTCTTGGCTATGGCAAGGAGGTCCTTCCTTAATTTGTAAAAAAAATCGCTCGTAGAGGGCGCTGTAATAGCGATTTTTGTACAATTTTTGTGCCATTTTGAATATTGTACCGCCGAAAAGTGTATGAAGTTATGCATAGAATTGAACCAAATTTTATGTGTTTATTTTTGGTCATGTCACGAAGGTCCTCCCTGAATTTGGAAAAATTCTGCCGGAAGGGGGCACTATAATTGCGATGTCTGTACCATTTTCATTATTGTACAATCGAAAAGTGTATGAAGTTATCCATACAATTGAACCAAATTTTTTGTGCATGTTTCTGGCTATGGCAAACAAGTCCTCCCTGAACTTGAAAAATTCCGAAAGAAGGGGGCGCTATAATTCCGATCTCTGTGCCATTTTCATTATTGTACCATCGAACAGCGTATAAAATTATGCATACAATTGAACCAAAATGTTTGTGCTTGTTGTTGGCTTTGGCCAACAGGTTCTCCTTGAATTTGGAAATATTGCGCGGTAAAGGGACTCCGTGCTACCGATTTTTGTATACTTTTCTTGATTTTTCGTAGTTCTATTGTGCATCGTCGGCTCATGCAGCGGCGGGAACTCGCTTCCTGCTATGCCGGCTATTCGCAAACAGCTGATAACGACAGAATAAGGAAAAATTAATAATTTTAACAAATATCATGATGTAGATTAACTCGTTTTTAGTCCGTTTAATTGACTTGAGCAGAAATTTAAGATGAAAATCAAAGTTGGTATAGTATTGAACTAATAATATTGAAGTATTAACATGTGTAACTAGGTTTTGAAATATTAAGATGTATAAGATAGAAGAAAGTTTTGGGATTGGCACATCCAACTAGTTTAATTTTTAATTTTTCTGGTTAGTAATCTATTTTACAACTTTTCTTAACTTTTTCGATTATTTGTTAAAGCGCTTTGTGCACCATTTGCTTTCCTGTATGTAACATGAAAAAACTCTTTCTTAAACTTCTTACGGGTATATCAAAATTTACTGTCTTGATAACCTGTCTTTAACCTAAAACATATTTGGAATACCTAAACATGATACTACCAACTTTATAAAATTTATAAATATTAAATAGCATTTGAAAAGGAAATGTGCAAATAGTAAATATTTATGGCTGTAGTGCAGGCCTTCCTACACAGTAAATTAATATAAAACATTTACAATTTCAATTTTTAAATCAGATAATACATGGCAGTCAATTAAAGATAATCGCCAAAAAAAAAAAATAATAAAAAGATAAATGTGTTTTGTCGAGGAATGACAACTTAAAATCGATAAAGGTCAGCATCTTCAAATACTTCTTGTGTATTTTGTTATTCATAGAAAGAAAATTTTTCACCAACTTTTAATAAGTTACTATGAATAATAAAATGTGTCAGTGTTATCAATTTTAATCAGTGATGGAACAGTGGCGCAGCAATTGAGCGATTGTCACCACTAAATTTTTATAGTATTCTTCGCCTTCAAAAATCTCAGAAGTTTTGCCCTGAAGTTAGATGAAGAATACTAATAAAATTTTGCGGTGTCAATTGATTCTCTGCTGCTACACTGTTCCATCACTGATTTTAATGCTAAATGAGACAGTCTCTTGAAGCATTTTGCGAAGATAAAAATTCAAACCGTATAATACCTTTCTTAAATATAAAGGTAAGTTTGAAATGCACAACAAAACTCTTTTTGTCATAAAAGTGAAGATGTATCGTCTGATTTTCAAAATTATGTTAAAAACACATTTGTGATAGATAATTCATATCCTTGATAAATTTTAAAAAATGTGAAATTAATAGTTATTGTTAAGGTTCTATCAGGTGCTTTCAGGTGAATAGAGTTCACTCTTTAAATAATAAGGGATATATGGTACAGAAATTGTGTGTAAGATAAGAGAATGGGGGGGGGGGGCAGTCGCGATTTTACAAATTCTTCGGTAGGGCATTGCCAATAAAAGGTTGGGAACCACTGGTTTAAAGGGAGGAAAGATATTACGTATGTTTATAATTAATTAAAAACAAATGACGCATACAAACAATTTATCAAAACTAAGCTAAAAATTGCTAAAAATGATAAAAAATACACTTAAAAGTTATATAAATATCTTTATTCAGATCGACACATGTTTCATCGCACGAACGGTGACATTTTCAATAATCGTTGCTGATACAAATATTTTCGCAAAACTTTTAAAAACAAGAAATTGGTAAATAGAATCACGAGACCTCATGTACGATGAAAAACAAGTGCAGACATGAAATAAAATAAAAAAGGATATTTGTGAGAGTTAATTAACTTCTACTAATATTTGTAATCCTGCAGAGCATCTCTTTCCAAATTTTAGGTAACTCAATGGAGGCTGAGTCATTGCAAATATTCTCACTGCGGAAAAAGATCTCTCTTCTTTCCTGGATAATGGATGGTAAACGAAATCTTGATTGCAAAATTATTCTACTATTTTTTAAATCAATCTGTAAAAGTTTTTTGCTACACTGTAAAAAACGTTCCGTTAAAATACGGTAATTGTACTGGCAATCGAGGTGCCAGTACTATTTCCGTATTTTAACCGAATTTTTTTCCGTAAATTTTGTGAAAGAGCGGAATTCTTTCTGGAATTTACGGAAAAACATCCAGTTACAATAGGAAAATAGTACTGGCGTCTCGATTGCCAGTACAATTTCCGTATTTTAACGGAATTTTTTTCTTTTGCAGTGTACATAGTCTGGCCAAGGGTGTAGTTCTCCTGTTGTATGTGATGCCTGCTGTATGTTCTTTGATTCTAGTTTTAAGTTTTCTCCTTGTCATATTTATATAAAATTGCATTGTTCTATCCTCTTTGGCGAAAAGTATTTCATATAATCCTGATAATTAGTTTGGTTCAGCTGGATCTATTTTCTTACACACTATATGTTTTTTAATTTTACGGAAGGTTTTGCAATAAGGGAGATGATTTATATATATAGATATAGATATATATTAAACATATACTTCTTTATGCACTTTTTGTAATAATTTATTCCAGGATCATTAAAATACCATATAATAATTTTTATTACATAGATTATATGTTAATTATAATTATTATATTTATAAGAATGTGAATATTTTCTGCAAGCTGTGATGATTTGCAACCGTAAGGATTCGCTTTTAACTATACTAATTAATTAGGCGGGATTTTTGCTGTGCTAAAATTGGTTACATGTTTGAGTTCTAATATGGTCATAGCAATTCTCTTGCTAGGTATGTCTTTAATTTAAATTGTTATAATTTTTTCATATTGTTCATTATAACGGCTATTGTATTGATTAATAATTTTTTAATTCAATTTATTTGGCATGGTAAATTTATACTTTTTGGTGTATAGTCGATTGGGTACATAACGGAATTCAATTTTTAGCTTATTGCTGGATTCTATTACAGAAATCGACTATGTTTTTGCTTATATATGTATTTTATGTACCCTTGATAAAGTGAAATATTATATAAGCCTCCGGCTACATCCATCCATTTGATCTATTGTTTGTTTACGATACGTCTTTCAATGGTTCAACATTATTTCGCTGGTTATTTGTATCTTTTATCTTTAATAGGATATTTTATCAAAATTTGGTGGTTTTTCATATGTTTTATATGGATTAATCGTCTGCAATGAGCTAATGAATTAGTGGTATTGTGCTTGATTCTGTATTACTAGTTAAAGGTTCCATCTTTATTGTGTATAATGTCAGAGTTATGAATATTAGCTAAATTTATTAATTTAATTTTAGTAATTGGAAATAGATGATGATTTGTAATTATATAATGGTTATATATATGGACAATTTAATTAAAAACTTTGAAAGCACATAAATAATTCTAAAAATTAACATCAAACGTTTCAGAATTGTTTAAAGCCTCTCATCAGTAAGGTAAATAAACGCGAACTCACAAGAGGTGACACATAGATTCAAATAATTCAATGATGAAATAAATAATTGTGACACATGCTCTCAACCACAAGTTGAATTTATGTCATCTCTCGTGAATTCGCGTTTATTTTACGTTACTGATGAGGTGCTTTAAATAAGTCCGAAATGTTTAATGCTAATTTTTAGAAACGCTTATGTGCTTTTAAACTTTTTAATTAAATTACCTGTATTTATGTATTTGCTTTTAATTTATGCCGTTGTCTGGCCTGCAATTTCAATTTAAAAAATATTAAAAATTAAATTTGCTAATTATTTTGAAGAGCAATTTAAATAAGCTCTTACTAAAAACTTTAAAAGCACATAAAATTTTCTAAAAAATAACATTAAACGTTTCGGAGTTGTTTAAAGCCTTTCATCAGTAATGCAAATAAACGCAAACTCACGAGAGATGACATATAGATTCAAATAATTCAATGATGAAATAAATAATTGTGACACATGCTCTCAACCACAAGTTGAATTTATATCATCTCCCACGTTAATTTTTAGAAACGCTTATGTGCTTTTAAACTTTATAATTAAATTTTCTGGTATTTATGTACTTGTTTTTAATTTATCTGGCCTACAATTTCAATTTTAAAAATATTAAAAATTAAATTTCTTAATTATTTTGATGAACAATTAAAATAAGCTCTTATTAACTCCTTTCTTCTTTTTTTCCTTTTCCTTTTTCTTAAAAAGGAAAAAAATCAAATAGAAAAAATGTTGACCGTTTACTTAATTGTGATGTAAAAGTGTAAAAGATTCAATCAGAAAATTATTATCTAAGTTAAAATTAAAATAAGGTCTTTAGTGCCTTTCTTTTTTTCTTTTCTAATTTTCTTAATTAGACTTGAAACAAATCATATTGTAGAAATGATGACCGTCGTTTTCTTAATTGTGATGTAAAAGTATAAAATATTCAATCCGAAAAAAATGTTACTATCTAAGTTGATATTTAAATAACATCTTTAATAACTTTCTCCTTTTTTCTTTTTATTCATTTTTAACTTTCTTAATTAGAAAAAAAATCAAGTTGAAGAAATGATAACCGCCATTTACTTAATTGAAATGTAAAAGTGTAAAAAAATAAATCTGAAAATTGAATCTAAATATGTATCTAAGTTGAAATTTAAAAATGTTTTTTCCCTCCTGCAAATCTTTACATTGAATTTTCAAAATTGTTTTGAAATTTTATTCCGGTTACAAATATTAAAAAAAAAAAAAAAAAAAAAAAAAAAAAAATATATATTATACGCAATATCTGAGAAATTTTTTTGAAATGGGAATAAATTAATAAGCCTCATTAAAGTATTGTTCTCACATTATCAATTTAAAAAAGTCCTTCCGGCCAGTGCCGGCAGGAAAAGGTAGCTTTCATATTCTTTATTTTTAAAAAAGCAAGCTTATGTTATTCAAACACAAGAAGCTCAATTTAGTGGAAACCAATTATAGGGGATTCAACACTAATTTTTATCAATACTAAATAATTATGAATGAGAATTTCGCGAAAATCCAAGCTTTATCCAAGCTGCTTTTATTTAAAGCAACTTATATTTGGTTGCCAAATTCGGCGATATCTTGAAGTTCCTGCCATTTTAAGAGAACATGGTGAATGAGGCTAACGAGTGAACTTGATCGAGACCTTAGTAATTCCTGTGCACATGCTTTCTCACATCGGAATCGGTTGATATATACGAGTGCGTTTGCAGGCAAAAAATCAGCTTTTTCAAAATGTCACCCACATAGAAATTGAAACTGCTATATCTGAGCCATTTTTTAAGACAAAGACAAAACATAAAAGGCTCCGGAATCCTTATATCATGGTCAAATATTTAAGAAAGAAACCTTTTTCAATTTCTAATTTTTTTGCACCTCACTTTAATTATAATTTTTTATTTAATTTAATGGCCTCCTTTTTGAAACAAGGTGGCTGATGAAGCTGGGCAGCGAATTTGGTCGAGAAATTACGATATAATATCCGCATGCCTTCTTACATCGAAATAGGTTAATAAATACGCGTGTTATCACGTGACAAGTATCAGATCGTTTCAAAATGTCAGCTATGCTAGAAATTCAAAGTGCTATAATTCAACCATTTTTTAAGATATATACGAAACAAAAACTGCTCTGGAATCTTTGTATCAAGGTCAAACACATAAAAAATCTTTTTCATTTTTCAATTTTTTGATAACTCATTTTAAATTAAAATTAAAATTTTTTTTTAAATGGCAACCCTTTTGAAACAAGATGGCGAATGAAGCTGGCCGACGAACTCGATCGAGACATTGGTATATACTATGTACACACAAACACATCCAAATCGGTTCATAAATACGCCTGTTATCGCGTGACAAAAATCAAGTCGTTTCAAAATGTCAGCTACAATAGAAATTCAAAAGGCTATAACTCAGCCATTTTTTTAGATATAGACGAAACAAAAACTATTCCGGAATCTTTGTATTAAGGTCAAACACATACAAAAATATCTTTTTCATTTTCCAATTTTTTGGTACCTCATTTTAAATTTTAAATTTAAAAAAAAAATTAAATGGCTGCCATTTTGAAACAAGATGGCGGATGAAGCTGGCTAACGAACTCGGTCGAGACATTGGTACGTATTATGTATATACCAAGGTACATCTAAATCGGTTCATAAATACGCCTGTTATCGTGTGACAAAAATCAGGTCGTTTCAAAATATCAGCCACGCTAGAAATTCAAAGTGCTATAACTTAGCCATTTTTTAAGATATAGTTGAAACAAAAACTGCTCCGGAATCTTTCTATCAAGGCAAACACATAAGAAAAAAATATTTATCAATTTTCAATTTTTCGGTACCACATTTCAAATTTTAAATTAAAAAAAAAATTTAAATGGCTGCCATTTTGAAACAAGATGGCGGATGAAGCTGGGCAACGAACTCGGTCGAGACATTGGTACGTATTATGTATACACCAAGGTACATCCAAATCGATTCATAAATACGCCTATTATCGCGTGAAAAATATCAGGTCGTTTCAAAATGTCAGCCAAGCTAGAAACTCAAAGTGCTATAACTCAGCCATTTCTTAAGATATAGACGAAACAAAAAATGCTCCGGAATTTTTGTATCAAGGTCGAACACATAAGAAAAAAATATTTTCCATTTTCAATTTTTTGATACCACATTTCAAATTTTAAAATTAAAAAAAAATTTAAATGGCCGCCATTTTGAAACAAGATGGCGGATGAAGCTGGCCAACGAACTCGGTCGGGGCATTGGTATGCACTATGTATACACGAAGTTACATCCAAATCGGTTCATAAATACGAGAGTTACAGTGTGACAAAGATCAGATATATATATCAACTTTTGAACGGAGGGTGGTTTCGAGGGCTGGGGGTCATGATCGATGAAAATATACCAAAATTTTTTGAAATCGCTTTCCTCCGAACGGCTGTAATAGGTAGCTTTTTGTAATGAAAGCTTCATAAAATACAAGAAATAATGCTAAAAGTTGTAAGAACATGTGTTTAATCAACAAAATACCTAGATACATAAGCAAACAAAGAAGAAACGATTTCATTCAATATTGATTGAAAAACTCATCAACGAATTTCAAAATTATGTTGATCGCTGATATTAATTATGTATGTAGTTATTGATTTATCATTCACGCCGATTCATCGTAGATATATATATATATATATATATATATATATATACAGTCAAACCTCGTTAACATGAACACGCTTAACGTGAATTACTTTTAACATGAATTGTTTTCACAGGCCCCTATAAAAACTAATACAAAGATTTGATACTGATAACATGAATTACTGTTAACATGAACAAAATTTTGATTCCCCTTGAGGTTCATGTTAACGAGGTTCGACTGTATATATATTATGTTTCTGAAAATTTTTATGACGAAATGTATGACTAGATCATTGAAATATTATTCTCCCGTATTTTATTAATATATGGGAACTAAATACCTATATACATGGATAATAAATAAAGAAATGTATAAAAAGGTCATTAAAGTATCACATATTTTTTTAACGTATGGTAACTAAATACCTATATTACATGAATAGTAAATAAAGAAATGTATGACTAGATCATTGAAGTATTATTCTCAAATATTTTATTAACGCAAGGGAACTAAATGCCTATATACATGAATATTAACTTGATATCTGCGAAAAATGTGTAATAAATGACGGAAATTACCTCTTTCAATTTTAGAAAATGATACTAATTTTCAATTACCCAATATTTATTAACAAAAAATTGTCATATTTATTAAAAAATATTCAGTCATTAAATGTTTAATCACTTTTTCACTATATAATAAATCACTTTTAAAATTAAATTAAAATTTCTGAAAGAGCTTTATTCTACAGGCGATATTTTCACTACACCGCGTACTGACACTTTTTGGAATTAAATTTAAATTTTATACAGCTAGTTGAAAAAGAAGAAAGAAAAAACAGAATGAATATCAAATTACTTATAAAAATTTAAATATTTCAGTTTCGCCGTAACTGAATTTACAAAAAAATAAAATCAGCTAAGCCAGTTATAAAAATTTGATTGAAGTTCACTTTTTTTCCTTGAGTATTTTGGTCAATATTTAAAGAAAAAGCATTTTCTCCCATGAGCTTTAAGAAGTTTCTTTTGATAAGCAAATAGCCAGCGAGTATCGATTATATGCAATTATAACGAAATGTAAATTATATGCACCATTATTTGAAGTTTTTTTGTGGATTTTTATTGATGTCTAATTGAATAAAAAATAAAGAATATGGAATTTCAATAGCTGTTTAAAGGAGTTTTTAGAATTTTTATTGACATTATTTTTAAAACTTATAAAACAGAAATATTACTTCATTATTAATCTTCATTACATATTTTTATTATGGATTATCATTATCATTATTAATATTAATATTATTATAAAATTTAGATTTAAAAGTATTGTTGTATGATATGATTTCATCTTCAGCAATTCATTTATTTATTCTTTTTCTAAACAGAGATATATTTTTGTCACATGTAACGTGTTTTATGACTTTCTTTGTTGAGACATTCTTTATTAAGGATGTTCTCAAATCAAAAAGAGCAATTTTATGACATAAGTTTTAATTCATCTTTATTCGGAAATGCATGAAACTAGCAGGTGTTGTTCAGAAACTATAAGTGAACTGTTTTTTTTTTTTTTTTTTCGTTTTTCTGCAAACGCAATCGATCTTTCAAAAAATAGTGTCAAAATGGTCGTTCTGAAGCGAATTTTCGCTCGAAAAAAGAATAACCACTCAAGGAAGGGAGGGGGGAGGAAATATCTTTGTCACGTGATCAAAATCGCTTATAATTCAATACGCAATTTATTTATCAAAAAATGTAAAACACAGTTCGATCTAAATCACTTTCATAGTTAGGCCTTCCAATTTTATAACTTTCCGTTAACAAATGAATTTGTAAATATGTCAAAATGTTTTGTGCTTGTTGAGCAGAGCAGTTGAGAACAGCCTTAAGTACTTTAATTTCTTTAATCAGTATCAATAAACTGTATATTTTGTAGTAGCTTCTGCTTAGATCTTTTATTTCTGGAAACAGGAAAAAAGAGTAAATAACAAAAGGATTTTTTTAAAAAGTTGATAATTTCAATAGCTGTTTAAAGGAGTTTTTATAATTTTCTTTGACATTATTTTTAAAACTTATAAAACAGAAATATTACTCCATTATTAATCTTCATTACATATTTTCATTATGGATTATTATTATTAATATTATTATTCAATTACAGTGAAACCTCCCTTGCGACTATCTCCATTAAGTGAACACCTCCCTGAACGACCATTTTTTGATGGAACTAAATTTCTTCCCATAGGCTCAATACTAATTTTACTTCCATTCAGAGACCATCCCAGCTGAACTCTTTCCATGAGCGACCCATTTCTTTGAAGAAAATGGAACAATTTCCGCTTTTTCCTTGTCGCTTGAAGAAGGTTTTATTAGAAAAATAATTCCGGAGAGCGCATTATTCATCAAACTTCTAAACTAAGTTTAGAATTTTTTTATGCCGATAACTTTTAAGTGTTTAACTCCTTTATGCCTTTTTAGGCAATTTAACCCTGATGGCAAATTAAGAATGATGGTCAGTAAACGCCCCAGCCCTATTCTGGCAGAAAACTCTCAAAGAAATAGATAAATTAATGAAATCGTCATTATTTGTTCCCGTCCAAAAAAAAAAAAAAAAAAAAAAAAAAAAAAAAAAAAATGCATTTATTTACTGAATTTCGAAAGGAGTTGGAAATAAAAGTTATAAAAGATAAAGCTGCAAAATCAAAGCAAAAGTCAATGTATTCATTTTTTAAACTCTGCAATAATTAACTTATGTAATTAACTTTTGTTTTGCTACTTAAATTTTCATATTTTTTCCTAATGTGAAAAATTAATTTTAGTAACATTAATTGTTACCTTTTTTTCAACAATTAAAATCTAGATTTAAACATGACCTCTATTAAGAGACCACCTTTCGGAGCGACAAATTTTTATTGGAATGCAACGTGGTCGCTTTAGGGAGGTTTTACTGTATTATAAAGCTTTGATTTAAAAATATAATTGTATGATATGATTTCATCTTCAGTATTTAATTTAGTTATTCTGTTTATAAACATGGGTAGTTTTTTGTCACATGTAACGCTTTTTATGACTTTGTTTGTTGAGACATTCGTTATTACGTACTTTAAATTTTTTTTAAACAGTATTAATAAATTATGTATTTTGTATTAGCCTCTCGTTATATCTTGCAAGGGGGGAAATAGTTAAATAACAGAAGGATTTAAAAAAAAAAAATAAAGAAGTTGATAACTTCAATAGCAATAAATGAAAATTAAAATTCTAGTGTTAAATTCACCTTGAGTTAAATAATTAAAATTCATATAAAAAGCACAAATAAATGTGCAAGACTTACTTTCAGGTGCATACGTATTATAATATAAAATTATTTAAAATACATCAAAAATATCTTAAAATACATTAGAAAAACCCAGAACGTTTTCAGTCATGAGTATTTAAATCCCACTGATGACAGCCTTGTGATGGCTGAAAGCATTCTGGGTTTTTCTAATGTATTTTAAGATATTTTTGATGTATTTTAAATAATTTTATATTATAATGGGTATGCACCGGAGAGTAATTCTTGTACATTTATTTGTGCTTTATTATATGAATTTTAATTACTCCATTAGCAGTTTAAAGAAGTTTTTAGAATTTCCTTTGAAATTATTTTTAAAACTTATAAAACAGAAATATTACTTCATTATTAACCTTCATTACATATTTTCATTATGCATTATTATTATTAATATTAATATTCAATTATAATAAAACTTAGATTAAAGATTATTATTATATGATGTGATTTTATATTCACTATTTAATTTAGTTATTCTTTTTATAACCATGTTTATATTTTTGTTCACATGTAACGTCTTTTAAAACTTTTTGTTGAGACGTTCTTTAAGTACTTTAATTTTTTTTAAACAGTATTAATAAATTATGTATTTTGTATTAGCCTCTTGTTATATATTGTATTTTGGAAAACAGGGAAAAAGAGTTAATAACAGAAGGATTAAAAAATAAATAAAAAAGTTGATAACTTCAATAGCAACGTAATCACGTCACATGTAACGTCTTTTAGGACTTAATTTGTGGAGACCTTTTTTATTAAGTACTTTAATTTCTTTAATCTGCATTAATAAATTATTTTGCAGTGGCCTCTTGTTATATCTTGTATTTCTGAAAAGAAGGAAAAAGATAAATAACAGAAGGATTTTTAAAAAAAGTTGATAACTTACAATTAAATGTTTTATACCCAACGTTAACTTATATTCATTACAATTTTCTGAATAAAATTAACAATAGTGAATTGTCCTTACTATGTAATCCTCACATAAAAGTTTCTTAAAAAAAAGGGGGGGGGGGTTAAGTTTGAACGTAAGTTATTTTTTTGAGGGACACAAAGAAAGAGTGTTATACTGGCTGTTAAAAGTTCAGTTCGGTAATTAAAGTTCGCATACTCAGCTACCTGTAGTCGAAAATATTCATCAGGAAAGTGTCAAATTTGAATGCGTCTAAATAAAGAGTTGGGAAAGTCATTTCGCATAGAAAAAAAATAATTTAAAAAATGACTTTGATCTGGTCAAAAAAATTTCTTTTTTATCCTAAGATTATATATATATTGTGATTTCAAATTTATTATAATATATATATATATATATATATATATATATATATATATATATATATATACCATATATATATATATAATTTACGATCTATATTTACTGATTGATTTGTGTCTGAAGAATGTTTAAATATGTAATACAAATCAAATAGGTAGTTTTATTTAGTAGACTTTGTTACATTTAAATTATATCAAGTAATAAGGCATCCAATATGGTTTACACCGAGTTACAGAATGTAGCTGAAAAACATTTTATTTTTTTATTGACAAAAGATATACAATCTTTTACTTTTAATAGGGTAACTCTGGGATAGATGGCCATAGTTTTTGAAGATTAAAATAAAAATTCTTAGAATGCAAATACAAGAAATATTTATGCATATTTAAAATTTTTATACATATACTTATCATATTTTGGGCAATTAAAAACAATTAAATATTCAGAACAAAAAGTGGGAAACAAAATTGAAATTAAAATGACAAATGGCCATCTCTCCTCGGCTTGAAATAGAGATGGCCAACCAATTACAAGAAATGAAAAGTTGGAGTTAAAATAGTGAAAAAATAACATATTTCATATGAAAACATCATGAAAACAAATCATGAAATATCATAAATCATGAAAAAAATAAATTATGAATCAATAAATCAATAAATCATAAAAACATATAGCAATTTCTAACGATGCAGTTATATCACGGAAAATCAGTGAATAAAATTCGAATAAACAAAATTTGACGTATAATAACAAAACGCAATTGATTCACAAAAAATTACGCTGATTAACGTTTGATTTTATCCCTTTTATTTTATCAGATGCTGACTGAGATTTCTGCCACCTAAAAATCAATATTTAGAGAGAAGAACGCTTAAAGGCAGTCTTACGATTTCTTCATGTAAACACTGATTATTTTTGACGCTGAAGAAGATAAAGACTATTCCTTAAATCTACAAAGTGCTAAGTAAATTTAAGAAGTATTTTGTACATTTTATTTAGCTGTGTTTTGTAGAAACTAAGTAATACTTTATTTTAAATTTTATTCAACTTTATGGGCTTAATAAGAAATATTTTATATCTTTACGAATCTCATTTTATAAGTTTATAAAGTATTGAATAAACTTAAAAAAAACTTTATGCTTTTGTAAAATATTTGATTGAATTTGTTAGACAATACTTTAAAGTATACTTGTGATTTTCCTTTTACAGTAAATATGGAATAGTTTTAAGGTATTTCAAACTTGATAAACTCCTTAATAATAATTTAATCAATGCATTAAACAACCTTTATATTTGAAATATTTACGTGTAACCCCATCGTAATAGCTCCTGTGTTGCAGAAATATTCTGACTTTATGCTATAAAGAAAGAAAAATGTTTATTAAGCTAGGAAAATACAACATAACAACGGGAGAAAATATACAACAATCTCTTCCGAATTTACCAACGGTTACCAACGTTCTTTATCTTTAGAAACATTAGAAACAATATATTTTTGAAACCGTCAATATATTTTTTAGATTTAAAGATGCATTTATAAAAATAAAAATGAAAGTTTATTTTGCTGCCACAGATTTTCGGAAACGTTTCTGAGTAGTTTTTAAGTTTTTATGGTGTATTTAAGATTCTAAGAAAAAAAAAGTACCGGGGCTTTATTATTCTTCAGTACTAAAACCGCAGCGCTTGCCCGCCTCCCCCGCTGTCACTCCAATCCGCAAGTTTATATTTAATATATTACAGTCAAACCTCTTTAACACGAATAAGCTTAACATGAACTACTTTTAACACGAACAAAAACAGTTTCCCCTTGAGTGTTCGCGTTAACGAGGTTCGACTGTATTTACAAAATTTAAAGCACCTTTTTTTCTTTAGTAAAATAAATTTTTAAATATATCTAAACTGCATATACTTAACTGTCAATTATTCTAGTTTTTAGTTTATTATTCCTTCCGAATAGAAATCGTTGCCTAATTTTAATGTTAATGATTCGCAGAATTCTGCAATGAAATAAGATAAAGATTATGATTCGGAAATAGTGTTACCAGAAAAAAAAAAGGAAAATCCGATGCTTTTATAGAAAAAGACGAAACAATGCTCGATTGCTTTCTATCAAACTAACAAACAATACATTGCAATTATATCTACTTACTAATGAAAATGGCTTCGTAAATGCGCAGAGCAGAGCCTTGGCATGGGGGCGTTCCTGATGAAAAATAAATAGAAAAGTCGCTAAAGTTATTTGCATATTCGTACACTAACAGAAGACTAAAAACCTCAAACAAACAAAACCTTAAACTGATGCTCGTTGAATAAAAAAATAAACGGCCAAGTGCGAGTATTACTCGCGCTCAGAGGGTTCCGTACAATAAAGATATGAATTGTTAACTGCATTATTAAAAAAAATCGTTGCTAAAAGAATAATAAGACTTTGAAAAAAAAGAAAAAAACTATACAACGTAGGATTGGGTAATAGCTGTGTATACTAGAAATGTATGAATGGGTATACCATAAAAGTTCAAAGAGATATGAAGCCTAAATAATATCAAATTTTGCTATTCTGTATAACTTTTTTTTTAAACCTTATTCTAATCTGTTTGTGATGAACTTCATTCGATACTGACAATAAAAGTAGTGTTGGAGTTTAAGTGGCCTATCAAGCCAAAAGCACCCCATTCTCGATAGCAGGAATTCGCTGTCTCATATTTAAACAATTAGAAAAAATCTCTTGTGGCTATGCTGCTTTTGAAATGGAAAATAGGTAAAATGCTCTTACCTGGGATTCATCAATATCGCGATGACGATTAACTTCATCGGTGTGGCCTGGTCAGGGATTTATCCAAAAGCTTCTTGAAGAAATTATTTTTATTTTATTTTGTGAAGCATTATTTATCCTTTGAAGTATCCTTTGAGAGCTTAATATGAATCGCTAAATCCATGGGAAGATATAATGTAATATGAATTAGTATTGTGTGTTTTTACGATAAAGAAAGATTCAACTTTTAGCTTTAAATACTTATAATTAAACATATTACTGGAGTATAAGAAACTCCGTCTTAACAGAGAGGCTACATGATTAAGAGTGATAATACATAAAGCTGCTAAAACACATATTCGCAGCGTAGAAAAAATATATAATAATTAAAGGTGTCTGGCAAAAGTCAAAATGTGCAGATGTTCCTTTTAGTTACATATTAGTGATGAAATCTTAGTTATTAGAACATATGCTTTAGAGAGTTACTCAAGTGGTCTGTAATAGCACTCATTATTAAATGCGGAAGTAAAGAAACAGTTCGTAAATTGGCTTGTTAAAAATGATCTGTGTTTAGTAACAAGTTCTTTCTTTTATTTTATTAATCACTTTTAGCAGTTGCCGAAGAACATCTGGGGAATTAAATTTAACACCCCTCCTTAATCTCCTCAGATGGATAAGGTAACAAGTTCATAGTCTTGATGTCACACAAAAGTTGAGGTTTGGGTGTGGGCTTCGTCAAGCAGTCAGCAATCATGTATTGCGTGGGACAATATTTTAATTCGATAATTTTATCTTCCTTTAATTGTCTTATGGCGTGAAAGCGGATATCAATGTGTTTTGTCCGCTTCGAAAATTTTTCATTTTCTATCATCTTTATACTGCTTTGGTTGTCATGGTAAAGTAAAATAGGTTTTACTTGATACAAGTTAAGATCTTCTAGCAGTTTTAATAGCCATAAAATTTCTTGTCCTGCGGTTGCTGCAGCTACATATTCCGCTTCAGCCGAAGAATATGCAATGCTTGACTGTAATTTTGTAGTCCATTGAATGGGATTATCACCCAGAAAAAAAATATTGCCGGTGGTTGATTTTCTATTTTTAGTGTCCCCAGCCCAATCAGCATCAGCATACGCGATGAGTATTGGTGGTTTATTTTTACTTATTGTTAGGCATAGGTTTTTTGTGCAATTGAGGTAAATAATAATTCTTTTTGCCGCTTTCCAATCCTTCTCGCGTGGCGTTGCACTTCTCCTACTAAGTATATTTACTGGTGCCATAATGTCGGGTCGAGTGACTGTTGCAATATACAAGAGCGAACCGATCGCTTGCCTAAACTTTGTATTGTTCGGAAGTAAATTGTCGCTATCTTCTAATTTATAGAAACCTACTTCCATCGGTGTACCAATAGGTCTTGCATCTGTTAAATTTAACTTTCTAACCAAATCTTCTATTTTTGACTTTTGGTTTAATTTGTAACCATCATTCGTTTTGATTATGTTGGTTCCTAGGTACTGACTTATTTCGCCTAAGTCTTTTACTCCGTACTCATTTTGCAATTGTTTTATTACATCTTTAATTATTTCACTTTTACTCGCGATTAAAATATCGTCAACGTAGACGATGATATAAGTGAAATTTTCCTTTTCTTTTCTAGTAAACAAACATGAGTCAGCAGTGCTTTGCACAAAATTCATGTTTTTTAATGATTCTGCGATCTTTTTGTGCCAGGCTCTAGCTGCCTGCTTTAAGCCGTAGATTGTTTTATTCAGTTTACACACTTTGTTTTCACAATTTTTTTCTATAAAACCCTCTGGTTGTTTCATGAAAATTTCTTCTTCTATTTCGCCGTGAAGAAATGCAGTGTCGATGTCAATGTGTTGAACAGAAAGATTTTTATATGCCGCTGAGGCTAAAAATGTGCGGATTGTTGTGTGTGAAACTACGGGTGCGAAGGTTTCATCATAATCTTCGCCGTACTTCTGATTATATCCTTTCGCTACTAAACGGGCCTTGTATTTTTGTACATTTCCTAAGTTATCTAACTTTCTCTTAAAAATCCACTTGCAACCAATAATTTTCTTATTTGGTGGGGGATCTACTAAGTCCCAAGTTTTATTTTTCTTTAATGAGTGGATTTCTTGTTGAGCGGCTTTGAGCCAATTTTCTTTTTCTACTGGGTTGTTCATGTTTGCTATGTCATAAAAATCGGTTGGTTCGAATGTGTCATTTGTTTTTACGTGACATACGTATCTGTCGGGTGGTACTCCTCTATTTGACCTCTGAGACCTTCTCGGTTCTACGTCGGGTTGTTTGGACGCGGTTGGTTCTTCGTCCGAATTACTTAACTCTGTTTGAATGTAGTTGTTGTCATTGTCTGAGTTTTCTACCTCTTCGCTTTCTTTTAAGTTGTTTTCACTATTTTCTATAAATTTAACTGTTCTCGCTATTATTATTTTGTTTTCTTTTGTAAATATACGGTAACCTTTTGATTTGTTGTCATACCCCACAAGTATTCCTTCCTGCGCTCTATCATCTAATTTGTTTCGCTGATGTTTTTGTATATAGGCATAAGCTTTACAGCCGAATGTACGCAGGTAGTGTAAGGTGGGTTTTCGGTTGAACCAAATTTCGAACGGTGTTTTGTTTGTTATTTTGGTTGGTAGCCTATTCTGCAGGTGATTGGCGGTATTTATGGCTTCTCCCCAGAATTTTTGAGGTAAGCCTGCTTCGGAGAGTAGACTCCTAGTCATATCTAATATTGACCTATTCTTTCTTTCCGCTACGCCGTTTTGGCTCGGACAAAATGGTACCGTAAACTGGTGTTGGATACCTCTTGCCCTTAGGTATTCTTCCGTTTGTTTACCTAAATATTCCCCTCCATTATCGGATCTAATAGTTTTAGGGAATCTGCCGAATTGGGTTTTCACCATGGCTACATAATCTTTTAACTTTTCGTGAACTTCATTTTTATGCGAAAGTAAGTAAATTACTGTGAACCTTGAATAGTCGTCTATAAAAGTGACGAACATTGTTTTTCCCCCGATAGTAGGTGTACCGATAGATGTGCACACGTCCGTGTGTATCAGATCGAGCACTTTGCCTGTTTTGGGACAGTTTGTTGATTTCGGATATGGGGCATCACTTATTTTTGTTTGGATACATATTTCACATAATGCATTATGATTACAGTTATTTATTTTTATACCGTCTGCTAAGTTTTTATTTATTAATTCTTTTATCGCATTATAGTTACGATGGCCAAGCCGTTTGTGCCAAACTTCTATGCAATTTTTATTTTTACATTCATGTGCAATGTTTACTTTATTAGTTTCAGCGCTTTCTAATAATTCGACTTGATATAAATTATTTTTCATTCTTGCTTCAAGATAAATATTCCCGTTTCGGGATAACGTGCATTTTTCTTTATCGAAAATTAATTTATAGCCATTCTGTGTTGCTTTGCTTACCGATATGAGGTTCGATTCTAATTCTGGTACATATAATACTTCTTTTAATGTGATTGTGTTTATCCCTCCATCGGATGTTTTTGTTTTAAATGTCGTTTCACCTGTACCGTGTGAATTCAGCGTTTTTCCATTGGCAATGATGACTGTCGTCTTTTCAGTGTCGTTAAACTTAGTGAATGCATCTTTACTGTTTAGAATGTGTGTCGATGAACCTGAGTCGATTATCCAGGTTTGTTTTCCTGGTTTCTGGACTAAAAAAGCTGCGTCGCTGCCTTTTCCTGAATTGCCCTGTGTTTTGTTAATCCGAATTGGTTCTGTTTCACGGTTTTTGTTTTCTCTATAATAGTTTGCGTCTTCATAACATAACGATGATGTGTAATACTTGGATTTGTGCGGCTGTTGTTTTTGTGACGGTGAGTAAGTGTTTCTGTTCTTAAGATGCCAGCACTCTCTGTATGTATGGTTTTTTAATTTACAGTATGTGCACTGTTTGTCCTTTTTATTATAGTGTTCAGCCGGAAACTTTTTATGCGTTTTAAACGCTTTTGAGGAATTCTCGCTCTGATCTGTGTTTTCTAAACGTCTTGTATATTCATCAGTGAGTTTTCCTTTTATAAACTCTGAATTAAGTTCATTTTCTGGACGGGCCTCGAGGGCTATAATTAAGGTGTTGTAGCTAGGTGGTAATGAACAAAGTAACAGAGCTGAAATGTGCGAGTCATTAATAGTTTCGCCTATGGCTGAAAGTTTATCAACAAGTTCTAAAATATGTGTAATGTGTTTTATTAGATTGCCGTTTTCTGGGAGTTTTGCTCCGTATAATTTTCTCAGCAAATATAACTTGCTTGAGAGATTAGCTCTTTCATGAATTGTTTTTAAAGCTTGCCAGGTTTCTCTGGCAGTGTTTAAGTGCTTTACATGCACGATCTGTGAGTCTTCAATACTCAAGTTGATAATTGCACGTGCTTTACGGTCCCTCTTCGTCCAGTCCGTGTTAATTGGATCTGGGGGATTTTGTGTTATTACATCAAACAATTCTTCTTTTATTAAAATCATTTCTGCGCGAAATTTCCAATTTGAGTAATTATGCGAATTTAATTTTTCGACAATTTGGACGTCTTTGATCCCTGCCATGTTTATTTTTATTTGTTTATGCGACCAACCTATTTCCTTTTTATTTATTTATTTACTGTAAAATGTAAAATGAACGATTTCTTTTTTATTATTATTATTACTCACAACCAACAAATTGTTCATTCACTAATTATTTAAATGTTCATTACATAAAACATAAATATATAAATGTTTCTTTTTCATTCACCTTTATATTTCTGGTACAATAACATTCATTATTTTATTCAATGCAGCATCTTTTTATTTTTTTATTCAGAACATGAATATTTTTAATATTTATAATCTAAGCCACTATATAAAATTTTTCTTCTTTTTCGCTAAACATGAGCACTTTATCTGTCTCATTAATCTTTTTGTTGGAGTTTAAGTGGCCTATCAAGCCAAAAGCACCCCATTCTCGATAGCAGGAATTCGCTGTCTCATATTTAAACAATTAGAAAAAATCTCTTGTGGCTATGCTGCTTTTGAAATGGAAAATAGGTAAAATGCTCTTACCTGGGATTCATCAATATCGCGATGACGTATAACTTCATCGGTGTGGCCTGGTCAGGGATTTATCCAAAAGCTTCTTGAAGAAATTATTTTTATTTTATTTTGTGAAGCATTATTTATCCTTTGAAGTATCCTTTGAGAGCTTAATATGAATCGCTAAATCCATGGGAAGATATAATGTAATATGAATTAGTATTGTGTGTTTTTACGATAAAGAAAGATTCAACTTTTAGCTTTAAATACTTATAATTAAACATATTACTGGAGTATAAGAAACTCCGTCTTAACAGAGAGGCTACATGATTAAGAGTGATAATACATAAAGCTGCTAAAACACATATTCGCAGCGTAGAAAAAATATATAATAATTAAAGGTGTCTGGCAAAAGTCAAAATGTGCAGATGTTCCTTTTAGTTACATATTAGTGATGAAATCTTAGTTATTAGAACATATGCTTTAGAGAGTTACTCAAGTGGTCTGTAATAGCACTCATTATTAAATGCGGAAGTAAAGAAACAGTTCGTAAATTGGCTTGTTAAAAATGATCTGTGTTTAGTAACAAGTTCTTTCTTTTATTTTATTAATCACTTTTAGCAGTTGCCGAAGAACATCTGGGGAATTAAATTTAACAAGTAGTTCATATATAACCCCTTGCGCTCTGGCGCTGTTAGCGGATCTATGTCACTAGCCATCAGTGTTGCCGCATGTGACAGATTTTTTTGAAGAAATTTTGAATTCAAACCAAAAAAAATTAATTGGTAATTTTCTTTTATTTCATTTACCGAAAACCAATCACCTTGCGAAGCAAAAATGAGAATCAAAACTTTCTTGTAAGAATTCGAAATGTCTAATTAAAAAAGTCAGCCATATATCATGACGAACGCTGCGTACATCATTGTCGGAAACAACCGAAACAGCACGACGTTACGCTACGTACGTCATAGAGCGTAAGAGGTTTAACTTCATTTGACATTTCATAAAACTAGATTCAACGTAGTAATAATCTTTTCTTTTTACAATGTAGCTAAAACAAAACCCTTGTTCAAAGTTTAAACTTGGCATTGTGCTAAGCGTGCTTCGAAAGGAGGTCGCAAAGTTGCAACGCCGGCTTGGTCCGTGCCGCATTTTCCCCGATAGGTTTTTAATTAACGTTTAAAGACACGGGAGGCGTATGGAGAGATCCACTCAATGCAGGCTAGATATCTCGGCTAATTACAGACGATTTTTTTCGAAAATCATTATCAACAATGCTTTTATACTTCTGCTACGATAGGTATCTCAAGCGCTCCTGAGCACCTTTGCTGAATGCCTGCAAATCGAAATAACGGGAAAATGCGCTTTTCTTTTAAACTATGTGACGTAATCAATATAATTTTCCTGCAAGGTTTAAGTTAACGTCTACTACCTCTAATTTTTTCATAATTTTAGTTTCAGTAGATTCGGAAATAGATGTGGGGGGGGGGGGCATATTTTTCCACTACAATTTCGACGATATCTCTAAAAATATAGTACCTAAAATTAAAAGAAATGCATTTTTGAGTTCAGCGCTACGAAATCTTTTCCGCGATACCCCACACGATATGCAAAGAAAAGATTTTTTTTTTCAAGTGACTTAGATAGTTCCTCTACATTTTCCCTAAATATATTTGTGAATGTTTAATAATCTGTAAATATATGGGTCATTAGTCCTTATTACTTCCCCCAATTTGAATTTTCCACGTTCCACAGTTTATGAGTAAGAGCGCTGTGGCAGACGGACAGACAGACACAGGGGTGATCTTATAATGGTTCCGTGTTTGCTTTTTAAGTACGGAACCCTAAAATGAAAATATTCTTTTCAGGTAATCTAATATTTAAATAAGGTAATTTCAGGTAATCTTTTCAGGTTAGATATCTAAATAAAAAATAAAATAAACGAGCCAATTAAAAAATATCCTACTGTCATAAAAGAAAATCGAAAGCTGAAAGCAAATTCATTGGTCACTCTCTTGAGTGGCGCCGTATCAACACGTCGCCGCCATCAATGTTAAACATGCCTAAATATGCAAATATCACTAGAACATAAAAACACGATTTCTATTTCCTGTTAATTCTGATCAAAATAGCATTATAATGATTTGAAATGGAATGCGTAATTTTTAGGGGGAAAGTTCTGATTTTTTCCAATACATGAATAATTTTTTTTAAATTCAAGACAGACTGAGCTTGAGCCCGCCTAAACCCAAAGACTGATTTAACAAATAAGCCAGTTTCACCTCCATCTCCTACGTGTGAGACACATTACGTCACATATAAGTGTTTTGATAGAAAAGAAAGTAAAATCTTGGAGATGGGATGGAACACTGTAAAAAAAAAACGGACTAAAATACGAAAATACTACTGGCAATCTAGACGCCAGTACTATTTCCGTATTTTAACGGAACTTTTTCCCGGCAAATTACAGAAAATTTTTCGTTAAATTCCATAAAAAACGGAAATTTTTCTGCAATTTACCTGGAAAAAGTTCCGTTAAAATACGGAAATACTACTGGCGTCTAAGTTGCCAGTAGTATTTTCATATTTTAGTCCTTTTTTTTTTAAAGTGAAGAGAAAGGGTAATTTAGGCTTCGGTTTTTTGGAAGCGCTGGTGCAATGGGCTCCGGAGTCCCGTATTTATGAGCTCCGGTGAATTCCGACCAATATTTAAATATTTACTAAAAACAGAGAAGTACCGGAGCTGAGCTCCGGTGGGCTTCGGGGCGAATTAATCCCTGGTGTATTAATAAGTTTCTAAACTCTGAATTTAACTTTTTCGTGCGATATCCATTCTCAAGTAAACATTTTCATGTTCAACAAACATGTTTTTATAGACAAACATGATTGTGAGCTTTAATATTAACATTAAAATTGATATAATTTTGCTACTCTTGTATGTATAAATTCAATTATACACAGCTGAAAATATTTTATTGAGAATGGATAGCATCTTAAAAACAGTTATTCCGAATTGGGAAAACTTATTAATGGACTATAAAAACTATTTAGAAACGTTTCCGAAAAGAAGTGGCAGGAAAAAAAACTGTTTTTACAAATGATTCTTTAAGGGTGTCAAGTAACCTTTGAAGCGTCGAAAAGTCGAATTTTTTAAAAATAGCTTATAATTAAATATGATTCTTTAGGAACATTTAAAAGCAAACCCCATACAAAAATTCGCATCATAAGAGAAGTTATGTCTAAAACGCTTTGAGCTATTGCTATAGGATCAACGGGTGATTCAATCTTTAAAGCCAATTTTCTCAAAACAGTGATTTTGATCATTGCGCGCATGATTTCTGAAAAACGGTTACCTAGAATTTCAGGAAATTTTTAGTGGACGTATTAAACGTACAGAAGCACAAAATGACCTATTATTATGTTTCTCAAATAAGAAGTTTATAATTCACGACTACTTTTGTATAAAAAAATTTTTTCGATATTTCAAATTTCTTTAAATTTTTTTTCCCTCGGGATCTACTAGTTTTATTTTTATCATTGTAGCTCATTTTAAAAACACTTTATATCTGTACTCATTAAAAAAAAATCTTGTCTTGTTTCAGCCATTCAAATGGGAAAAATCATGCGCGCAATGCATGCAAGAATAATTCTTTCGTAAAAAATAGATTATCTTTAAAAATAAATTTAAAAGAAACTATATATATTTATACCTTTTCTAACAACTTTAATTGATAAATTAAATCGTTCCTAACATGTGTTTTCAATTTTATAATTAAAAGTTAATTAGTTAAAGAGTGACTGCAATTCTTACAGAGGTCACTTTTCATGTACTTTATTGGTTCAAAGGGTACCTGACCCCTTAAATCTCGAAAATATATAAGTTTCTGAGGTTTCTAAACATAAAGAAACGCTTTTCCGAATCACAGGCAACTAGGATGAGCTTATGGTATATTTTCGTTCGTAGTCATAAGGATCAACCGAAGCAGGTTTTGAAGACTGAAACTGAAACCGAATTTCGGTATTCTTCCTATTTTTGGCCGAAAACGAAAACAAAAATGTCCAAATATATTTTTTACGTAATTAATACTAACCATCGACCGAAACAGGTTTTTAAGACTGAAACCGAAACCGAATTTCGGTCATCTTCCAATTTTCGGCCGAAAACGACAACGAAAATGAAAATGTCAAAAAAATTTTAAGTAATTAAACTGTATTATGAAAGTAATTAATACATACATAAATATACATAATTATTAATTAATTATACGTATTTATTAAATATACATAATTGTTAATTAATTATGCGCGTGGTCCAACTTGGCTGTCTGTGCCTCTGACCTAAACTTTTTATTTTTATGTAAAATAAAATGTAATTAATTCATCAACGACGCAGAAAAAATTTCTAATTATACGAATTTCATAAAAAAAATTTTTTGTTTTTTAGGTGTACATACCTCGATTTAATATTTATATGATTTTTTTTAATGACCATCTGTTACACTAGAATTTCTCAAAGAGTATTCGAAACACTTCTGCGGCATCAAACTAAAAATTTTCTATTTCTGCTAACTCTGCAGCTTTTAATGAGCACGTGAAAAGCGTTTTCAAAGTTTAGTCATATACGGTTTACTTGCTTTATAATTTGCACTCACGTCTTGAGTCAGTGATGACTGATCATTATAAACAGTGAAGTTCACAGCAATAAATAAAGAGTGTCTCATTGGAACCGATACAACTCAAATCATAATGTGGAAAATTTTCGAAGGAAGAAACGAGATTTTTGGAATACAGATAGTTTCGGCACGGCCAAATTTTCACAGTATTTTTGCCGAAAACGAATGTTCGGCGAAGCTCAGATTTTGGGCCGAAACCGAAACTGAAACGGAATTTTCGTTCGATTTCTACACGCTCAAAAATGTTTTCGTGAAAAAACGTAAAAGTGCTGGCAGCACAGTTGCCGGAAAACCCCCATGATACGAAGGATTTTTTCTGTTATTTGACGAAATTTCAATCTTTTGATTGAGGGATTTCAAGATATTTTTAGCTTAAATTCGCGAGGTTTCCATGATTTGAGAAAAAAAAAGAGCATACACAAAAATTCCGTTTCTAATACGAAAAAGGCCCCTGGCATCACAGTTGCCGGGACATCCCTGTGATTTGACGAAAATGCTACTTAAATTGGACGATATCACTTATTTTTTAGGTTAGATCGGCGAAGTTTCAGTATTTTGAGGAAAGATCGGAAAATTCATGTGGAAATTTTCGTATTTTAACGAAAAAAGAGCAACGGAGAAGAAACTTCAATCTACGGATATTTTTTAGACTGTAGTTATATTATATTTTCGCACATTGAGAAACATTTGTCTTTTTTTTTTTTTTTTTTTTTTTTTTTTTTTTTTTTACAGCGTACGCAAATTTTTATTTTCCGGACACACATAAGAGTAAGAAAAGTATTGAAATTATGATGTTACGTGTGTGTGAGTGAGGGTAAACACGATAGTTTTCAAACTGTCCTCTTATTTGGTGAGTATGTTATAGACCACTATCGCAAGAATTGATAGATTTTCCTACAAATCGGTAGACGGATTACGCTTTTAAACTATTTTCAAATCATTTTGCGACAAATTCAATAGGGAAAATCAGCAAGGAAATGTGAAAAGTATCAGTGACAAATGCTACGGCGATGTTGTCAAGCATTAGTGGCTCAAGGGTTATGTCTCCAGTTTCGAAACGGTAGGTCCAGTGTTTGAATCCAGCTGTCAGAAATTTATTTGATCCCACGGTATTCTGTAAAATGTTCGAAAAGTTGAGTGGAGTTACTCCTTCTTCTTCTTCTTTTTTTTCGTTTTTTTAATAGCAACCCAACTATGTTATCCATATTTGTATTTGTATAAAGATAAAAACACAAAAGAAACACAAAAACTATAAAGAAAAAAAGGGGCGGGGCTAAAATACGGAAATACTACTGGTAATCAAGACGCCAGTATTATTTCCGTATTTTAACGGAACTTTTCCTCGGTAAATTACAGAAAAATTTCCATTTTTTAGGCATTTACGGGGAAAAACTTCCTTTAAAATACGGAAATAGTACTGGCGTCACGATTGCCAGTAGTATTTCCGTATTTTAGTCCGTTTTTTTTTTTTTTTTTTTTTTTTTTTTTTTTTTTTTTTTTTTTACAGTGAATGGTTTTTCTATGAATAAGAATACTTTTCTGCAATAATTTCAGGAATAATGAAAAAATATTAGTAATACGCACTTCACTGTAAAAAAAAAAACGGACTAAAAAACGGAAATACTACTGGCAATCTAGACGCCAGTACTATTTCCGTTTTTTTACGGGAATTTTTACCCATAAATTACAGAAACATTTCCATTTTTCTGATTAAAAACGGAAACTTTTCTGTAATTTATGGGTAAAAATTCCCGTAAAAAAACGGAAATAGTACTGGCGTCTAGATTGCCAGCAGTATTTCTGTTTTTTAGTCCGATTTTTTTTTTTTACAGTGTTGCTATATATTTTCAAACTATATAATCATTCATTGGGAATACGGCAAATATTTGCACTTGTGCATGGTGGTGCAAGAGATCCTTTCTTTGAGCTCTAATATTTCCGTAAAGAAATCTTCAACATGGTTGATCGCAGAAAATTCACAAAATCTTAATACAACCTGTGGCCAGAAAGTTCGGTGAATGAATTTTTATTTCAAATACAGTATTGTGCATCATCAAATACAGTATTGTGCATCGTCAAATACAATTTACTGTCCTTCAAAATAATCTCCATGGATAGTAATGCACTGTTGTAGACCGGGAGCCGGCAGCACAGACAAACACCTCATCGAGTTGGAGGCTGAAATTCCAGAATTAGCTAAAACTCGATTCCCATATTAAAACGCAATCGGTCTGCCAAGTCATATCTTGGTGGAAAACACCTAAAAACCCGATTTTAGCGGTCGACTCGTAGGTTTACCATTGCATTTTCCTGCACCCAAAGGTATGAAAACATGGCGGACTAGGAGCAGGAAAACACAATGGTAAACCTATGCGTCAACCGGTAAAATCGGGTTTTTAGGTGTTTTCCACCAAGATATGACTTGGCAGACCGATTGCGTTTTAATATGGGAATCGAGTTTTAGCTAATTCTGGAATTTCAGCCTCCAACTCGATGAGGTGGTTGTCTGTGCTGCCGGCTCCCGGTCTATTGGGAACGAATATATAAGTCCTGGTAATTCCTGTAAAACAGTTCTTTCGGAATGGCTTTCAGCTCGGCCGTCACGTTGCTTTGAATGTCGGTGATGTCCGTAAATCTCTTTCCCTTCAGGGCTGACTTTAATCTGAGGAAGAGGAAGAAGTCTGCAGGTGCCAAATCAGGTGAATGAGGGTGATCAAGTGTCACAGCTCCATTCGCGGCCAGAAACTGCCACACAACCAAGGCGGTGTGGCATCGGCGTAGGCAACAGCATTCAATGTGGTACTCTCAGTTGGAATTCTTTGTGAATGAGACCATTAGGGTCAAAGAATGCGAAAAGTATTGTCTTTATGCACGATTTTTCTGACCGTACCTTGGTTTTTTTAGGCGACGACGGACTCCGCCGCGACGGCCGAGCTGAAAGCCATTCCAAAAGAACTGTTTTACAGGAGTTTCCAGGACTTATATACTCGTCCCCAACAGTGCATTACCATCCATGGAGATTATTTTGAAGGACAGTATATTGTATTTGATGCTGTACAATACTGCATTTGAAAAAAAAATTCATTCACCGAACTTTCTGGCCACAGGTTGTAGATTAAATAAATAAATAAGTACTGCAATTTAAAAAACAATATATTTCCATTCGAAAATAGTGGTACACAAAAGTAACGACCGTACGCTTCCTGTTGTGTTTACAACAGCTTTTTCAGCGCTGACTTAGTTTTTCTTTCTGTGTTTTTGATTTTCATTACATACATTTTTATATCTGTACCGTTATGCAAATTTAAAAGAAAAAAGACGCAATTAATATGCAATAAAATAATTTATTTTACATGACTTTATTTAATCTACTCGCGCAGAATTAAAAAAAAAAATCATACGGGCGGCATAGATTATGAAACACTTTCCAACACTCCCTGAATCTTTAACAAAACTTCGTTATTTAGGGAAATAAGGTAAATAAGATAACTAAGTAAACATTTTAAAAATTGATTTCAGCAGTTACCGTCCAATAGCCAAATATGTATTCCAATTCCTTTCAACAGTCCTGTATTTGATCTGCATGTTGATATATATACTATATAATAGGAAAATTTAGTTTAGCAAGAAAACGCATAACAGGTTGAAATTTCTCTTTCAGTAATTTATACTAATAGATGGAAACATACCTGAATACTTTTGTACAGCCGTGCACTGTAAAAAAAAAAAAAAAAAAAAAAAAAAAAAAAAAAAAAAAAAAAAAAAAACGGACTAAAATACGGAAATACTACTGGCAGTCTAGACGCCGGTACTATTTCCGTATTTTAACGGAACTTTTTCCCGGTAAATTACAGAAAAATTTCCGTTAAATTCCAAAAAAAAAAACCGGTAAGCGTAAAATAGAATAAAATAGTAATAATAAAAAACGGAAATAGTACTGGCGTCTAGATTGCCAGTAGTATTTCCGTATTTTAGTCCGTTTTCTTTTATAGTGTGTAGTTTACTTAATACCTTTATTACACGCCACTATTCAGCTAAAATTTAATTCAAACTAAAACACTCTTAAAACTACTCAAATCACATTTCCAGAAATGATCCACAGACGGCAATGTATCCAAATCTTTGCCTGACCCTGTATATCATTTTATCAATATTCTACAAATATTTCTTAATAAACTAAAATGCAGTTCAGCGTTAATACATAACTCATTTAAAAACCACTATTAAACAATTTGCGCTCATACCCAGTAGTCCTTACGAATTTTTTTTGTATAGCCCTGTATATAAATTATAGCATTTATACACACCATATAGTAGGGATGCACAACCTTTTTTAGAGAAGGGCCACTTACAAAAATATCTGGGTTGTCGAGGGCCACATCAGTAACATGGAGATAATTCTATTTCTGAGAAGTGATCTGGGTCCTATAAAGGGATTAAAATATATGGTTTCAGTGTGTGTGTGTGTATGGGGGGGGGGGGGGGGGGGGTTACACCTCTAGGTTATCCTACCCAGTCAACATGTCCCATTCAGTCGGTAAGGATATATCAATAGTTTACGTTTGTATATATATAAAACAGATATAGTAAGAATTGTTTTCAAGGAGTGATATTATTCCTTGACTTTATTCGGCAGAGTAAATTTTGTTTTGTTATAAGGGCTAAAGAGCAAACATAGGCATGAAAGTGGCTAGTGCCGGGAACTAAAAAAAAATGCAAACTTTATGAACGAAGAGGAGAGAAGAAGCCAATCAACGAGATTTGATATTTTTCCACACCCGATTCTGCGCACAATCAAAAACTTTGCTAATTTTACACGCCTGATCGACAAGCCGATTGACGAAATTCGCGATTTTTCCGCATCCAATCAAAAAAATTCGCTATTAATTCGCACCCGATCGACAAAATTCAAAAATTCGCTTTTTTCCGCGCCTGATTGACAAAATTCGCAATCTTTTCGCGCCCTACCAACTAAGTTCGCAATTTTTCAGAATCCAATCGACAAAACTTGCGATTTTTTCGTGCCCGATCGACGCGATTTGCGATTTTTCCGCCGCTGAACAAAAAAAATTCCGACTGTTCCGCCCCTGATCGACCAAATTCGTTATTTTTCCACACCTGATGGACGAAATTCGCTATCTTTCCGCGCTCGATAGAAGAAATTTTCGATTTTTCCGCATCTGACGGACAAAATTCGCAATTTTTTCGTGCCCAACCAACGAAATCCGAGATCTTTCTTAACCCGATCGAGAAAACTCGTGATTTTTCCGCACCTGATCAACGAAATTCGTGATTTTTCCGCGCTCGAAATTCGCGATTCTTAACTGAGTGTCGAAATTTGAAATTTTTTTCCACGGCAAATTAACAAAATTCGCGTTTTTTTCTGGTGATAAACTGACAAAACTCACGATTTTTCCGCTGCCGATTAACGAAATTTTCAACTTTTCTGCGCCTCATCCAGAAAATTCGCGATTTTTCCGTGCCCGATCAACAAAATTTCCGATTTTTCCGTGCCTGATCGACAAAATTCGCGATTTTTTCGTGCCCAACCAACGAAATCCGCGATTTTTCTTAAGCTGATCGCCAAAACTTGCAATTTTTACGAGCCTAATCGACAAAATTCGCGATTTTTCCGCGCCCGATCACCGAAATTCGCGATTCTTAATTGAAGGACGAAATTTACAATTTTTTTTACGCGGTAAATTGACAAAATTCGTTTTTTTCTCGCGATAAACTGACGAAGCTCGCGACTTTTCCGCTGCTGGCCAACGAAATTTGCAATATTTCCGAGCATCATCGACAAAATTTGTGATTTTTCCGCGCATGATCGACAAAATTCGCTATTTTTTCTTACCCGGCCAACGAAATTTGCATTTTTTCAGAGCTCGATCGACGAAACTCGCGATTTTTTCCGTATTCAATCGGTGATTTTTCCAAGACTGATTGACGAAATTCGCGATTTTTTTTATCGCGTTTAACAAACGAACATGCGACTTTTTTTGCAGCCGATGAACGAAATTAACGTTATTCCTCTCCTAATCGACAAAATTTGAGATTTTTCCACACCCGATCGACGAAATTTGCGATTCTTAACTGACTGACAAAATTTGTAATATTTTCCTGCGGACAATTGACAAAATTCGCAGTTTTTTCTCGCGACTAATGAAACTCGTGATTTTTCCGCAGCCAATCAAAAAAATTTCAAATTTTCCGCGCATCATCAACAAAATTGACGATTTTTCCGTGCCCGATCAACGAAATTTACGATTTTTCCGAGCCTGATCGACAAAATTTGCTATTTTTCCGTGCCCGACCAACGAAAAGCGCGCTTTTTCCGAGGCTGAACGATGCAAAAACTCAGATTTTCCCGTGGCCGATCGGTGAAATTTGCGCATTTTTCCGCACCTCTCGACAAAATTCACGATTTTTCCGCGTCTCATCGACAAAATTCGTGTTTTTTCCGTGCCCGATCAACGAAATTCGCGATTCTTAAATGGCTGACGAAGTATTCCATTTTTCTCGAAAATCACGACTTTTTCCTGCGACCTATAGAAAAAAATTGCAATTTTTTCCAGTTATAAATTGACGAAGTTCGCGGGCCACACGCTAACCCATCGTGGGCCAATTTTGGCCTGCAGGCCACAGGTTCCCTACCATATAGTATGCATAAATGTAGGGAAACATAAAAGCGCATAGCATAATTCAAAATGCATTTCCAGAAATCACCGCTAATGCGTACAATACTTCTTATACAATATAGTATCTGAAATATTTTGTGTGTCTCTGTAAATCTATGCACTTCGCATTGTACATGAAATAATTTATAGGAAACATCAGCCACGTATTATATATTAAATAGTTTAACATAATTAGAATAGGCCGCAAACAATTCCCTCCCCCCTCTGCATCATTATGTAATGGAATTCTTTTGTGTGGCCCTGTAAATGAATAATAACTATTCTTTGCACTGCATATTCAACAGAATATATATCTTAGTGCACTTCATAACTGCATGTAAATTTTGTTATGTTTGGATTCGTGTAACATCATTAAAAATCATTTGAAACGATTTTTTCCCATTGGCCGTAATGTAACGGAATACTTTTAACTGTCCCTGTAGATGAACTAAACATGCTACAATCTTCATTTGAAATAGGGATCGTACTATGATAAACGTCAATAACATCCAAAAATTTCAGGGCAATCCGAGTATATTTACGAGAGTTAGAGCGCGTACAGACGGACAGATGGATAGCCGGATAGACGGCCAGCGGCCAGACAAACCGAAGTCATAAACAATAAAAAAGTGAGGGTATTTTTTTTTTTTTTTTTTTTTTTTTTTTTTTTTTTTTTTTTTTTTTGCTTAATGAAACAATGTTGTTTAACAACAATTGCCTTTCATTTTTATTTTTTTTTCCAGAAAAAAATCGTGCGGAATAAAACATCTTTAACAAATAGTGAATAAATTAGTGAGTTCATATTTTTTTTTTCTCAGCTATCAATCAGGATACGGAAATATAAAACTATAAAGGTATTTCTGAATTTCATTCAATTAAGGAGTCTTTTAAACTCGACGAAAATGAACAAAAACATTCAAAATGTGAATTAGTGTATCTTCAAAAACGTTTCTCATATAAACATGAAATTTTGACTATTGATTAATCTGATAGCACTTTTTAATATACTTACCATTAGAAACTGACTAGAGATTTATACATTTTTTTTTTTCAAAGTAAAATAGCTCCTTTTTTTTTTTTCGAAAGTCATTGCGTACATGATACCTTCAGAACACATGCACGGATTGATATGGAATTTGATATAGGTAATAAATATATATGAATTTCTAAAATGATCTATTCTTAGGTCATAATTCTTTCATTAACCATGTAAAAAATATTTTTCTATAAAAATAGTCATAACTAAAAATCTTATCCCTGTAATACTTAAAAGTAGATAATTTAAAAAATACTTTTATTCTTATTATCTATATCAAATTTCATAACAATCCGTACATATGTTCTCAAGATATCATGCGCACAATAACTTACGCAGTAATAATAATAATAATAATAATAATAATAATAATAAAGATCCATTTTAATTTTAACAATGCACGTATTCTGTAAAAGGCTAGTCAGTTTTTAATGATAGTCTATAAAAAGCCCAATCTGTTTAATCAATAGTTAAAATTTCATGTTTATACATAAAAAGTTTTGAAGATACACTGATGCAAACTTCGAATTTTTTTTTGTTGATGTTCATCGCGTTTAAAAGGTACAAGACCTCTTAAATTTGTATTTATTGTGTTCTAACTTTAAGGTGAACAGAGCACCTTTATTTTAGAAAATATTTTTAAGCTACTTGTTTCTAGCAATGAAAAATCTAAACGAATGAGTTTTTTAAACAACAATCGCACGCAGAAGTATAAATTTAAAAAAATGAATAGAAATTAATTTGGACGAATTTATTTCAATTAAAGTGAGAGCTTTTCACGAAATATAACGACATTGTTCAACAATCATTTTCATATTTTCTAGGAATTAATTAAAATTCATACTGGACAAAGCCACTTAACAATAGGAAATAAATTACTGCGTTCATATTATCTATTATAAATTAGCCATTAACTAGCTTAGTTCATTAAAATTAGGCATTTGAGAATTTCATTTTGATAAATTTTAAATTACCTAGCTTCTAAAGCTGAGATAAAGAAAATACTTTACTGCACGAGACATTTTTTAAACCCATATATTAATTCCATGACAATAAAAAATATAAATAATCAAACATTGAAAAAGAACAGAAACTTACACCAGAATATATATATCAAAAATAAGTTCTAAAATTATTCGGTTGATATTTCCCGGCATTATGATTGATCAACCATTAAAGTCTTAAGACGATTAAAATTTAAAGACATTTCAGAATTTCGTTTCCCCTTTCTCTTTGTAACTAATTGAATTAAAGTTTCTGTGTTCGGTGGCATTGGACAAAGACTTTCTCTTGTGTGTTATGATGAAAACTGGTCTTCAATTTTCTCATGCTTGACCCATCATTCCTTTCTAAGTTGGCTCAAGTGGAAGTTCCATAATTAACAATATCTTTTCATTTGAAAAGTATTTATTGAATTAAATTATTAAAAGACGGACATAACTGATTCGGCCTTTAATTTTGGTGGTCCTTAATGTCGTAAATTCGTATTCGGATTCTGACAAAACTGCATTTCGAGTCGGAGGAAAATTCTCCTTCTCTAACTCATTTTGCGAGAAAAATACTTTCTATATACTATATGTTAATTAATCGATTTGGTCAAGAAATTGTGCAATATTTTCAAGTTTACCTCTGTTTCCCAGGCGTACAATAATACTTATAATATTTACTTGGTGCTGGTAACATCCTGTTTCAGGATATAAAGACAATACATATTTTATTATTGGATTGCATTTTATGAATATGACATACATTTTTTAAGATTGATTCTCAAATGGGATCGATGTTTGAATATCTTACTTTCAATTGCAACTTTTTAAAGAATCATTTTTAGAGGGTTCACTTTTAATGTAATAGAGCCATTTTTCGAGTACGTCTTAAATGTTTTATAGAATAAACGCCATCGATACAGCATATATATTTAGTGAAAACGTTATAAAAAATATGACACAATATATGAGCGGAGTTTTAGATTTTTAATGATGCACTAACAAGACTGAACCACATTAAATTTAAAATTAGGCAGTGCATCCACATTAGCGATCAAATTAAATTAAAAATAATATTTATGTATTGTGAATATGAAATAACGAAACATATAAAAACTACTTTTTTTAAACGTAAAATGATATTTTAGAAGAGAGATACGCTGTATTGAGATAAATAAAAGCTGCTTAAATAATAACATTAATAGTAATATAACATTAATAAAAATAATAATGTAATGGTTTGGGATTTAGTTACCTTAACTCCATCGCAAAGAGCCTTTTTTAGGCTTCTTTTGATTCTTAGCTTCAGTTTATCCATAATGTAATTTTTGCATGTTTAATCGCTGAAAATCTGAGATTAGATAAAGCGAAAATCTCTGTACTAAAATACTGGGGCGCAAATTTAAAGATTTCGTGCCTTTTAAACGACACAAAAGGGTTAAGTATAAAGGTAATGTAAGCTCATGATTGTTTTGCCCCGCAAAAGTGAATTGGAGTATTTACCGCGCTTATGAATTAAATTAAAATGGTATGTTTGTGTTAATACATAAATTAAAAAAAAAACACATTTTTACAAATTTAAAAAATATCACACAGCATTAAGAAAATCCCAATATAATAGAAAATCCCCAAAAAGCAGATTAAATATTTAAATTTAGTTTTAATAAAAATTGTAAGCGACAATAACGAGCGACAAGTTTAAGTATTTGCATACAAAAGACAAAATTCCAAAAACTCAATTTTTTTTTTACAAACTCTGCTTAGAAAAATGGCGGTCTCCGAGGATTAACATGGAAAAAGGAAAACGGTAATATGAAGAATTTACAACATCTAAACAAAAAAATTTCCCCTTGGTAATTAAAAAGAGTATATAATCGATAAGAACCAAAATTCATTTAAAATTAAAAAAACTTAAAAAATAAAACTAAATAACACATATATTTTTAATCTTTTCCCGTTGGTCTCGGTCCTTTCTTGGTGTATCTTCCCACCAAATTTCTAATCTTCCACATTTATATTTCAGAACATAATAACCCCTGCAACAGTGTTTTTTTTCTTGACCGTGCTGCTTTTGCAATAAGTTACACCATGATGATTGAAACCGAAACAACCATGTCGCTTAAAAAGAATTATAATCTATTTTTTATGTGATAATTCCGCTTTAACGGATTTCCCAAAGGATGCAAGTAAAAGTTTTCCGGGAAAACTTTAAGACAAAAAGTGGTTCGAAATAACTTCAGAATTATAAAAATAAGTTTCATTAAGGATAATGATAGAGACAAAGGGAAAGAAAGAAAGAGAAAAAAAGTGCGAAAAAGAGACATATTGAAAAAAAAAAAGAGAGAGTAGAAAAGTGAGAAAGAAGGAGATAAATGTTCAAGGAGACAAAAGGAGTTAAAAATGTATAAAAATCATTCAGAAAAATGTTAATTAAAAGTGATTGTGAGAAAATTGTTAATTTAAAAAATAAATACAAACTTTTCTTTTATAATTAATCGTGGTTTATTTTAAACAGCTCTGAATCCGATTTTTAGGTGTGTTCGTAATTATATATATACGTAGCTCCTATAGTCGTCGTTCAGTCCGTCTGCCTGTCTGTTCGTACGTCCTCATATAAAAGAGCAAAAAATACCCAACCGAATGGTTTGAAATTTTAAATATATAATTGTTGCAAAATTTTGTCGAGTCATTTCAAATTTTATGAAAATCGGATGTATAGCTTAATTACAGGGACAATCAAAAGTTTTCCGTTACATTACGGCCAATGGGGAAAAAATATTTCAAGTGCATTTTAATGATGTTACAGCCTTTCGAACAGAATCAAATTGATATGCACGTATGAAGTGCTCTAAAATATACATTGAGCGGTGCAAAAAATATTTATAAAACTAGTTATAGTTTGAACGCACTTCATTTGCCACGTTTGACGTGCAATTTCAAACTTGTTTTTTTCGTTCGTTTGTTTGAGGGCATTCGGCTACAAACATTGATTGATCAATAAAAATTAGCTACTGTGACTGAGTTTGACGATTGGAGATTAGACTTCTAATCGGTTAAAGAATTCTGTCTGATTTACTTTTACTTCAGTCATCTTCAAATTTCTTAAGAATGTATGCTGCTAAATGGCACAATTAAGACAACATTAATTTTTAAAAAATGCGACTTTTATTCACCTAAAACGCTGTATATTTCAGTTACTGAAGAAAATTAAAACTTTTTCTATATATGATTAATGTATAATTATAAACTAAGGAATGCATACATATACTAAGGAATGCATACATATATACTAAGGAATGCATACATATATACTAAGGAAAAAAAGACAGAGCAGCAATATTTTATTACATAATTGCAAAAGAAAAAAAAACAAATGTTAGTTATACTTTCTCCTTTCACAAAAGGATAATAAAAGAATTTTATTAAGAACAAGTATATAACAAATGCATAACAACCTCATAACAAATGTGTAATAAAAATTTGCTGCCCTTGCTTTTATTCCTTTTGTATGCATGATAAAATATAAAAATATGGAAGTTATTAATGATATAGAAAGTTTTCCATTTTTCCCACTAACTCAGAAAAAAAAATATTTTCTAAACTTTAATACGTTTTAGTTGAATAAAAGTTAAAGTCTTTTTTTTTTTAATTATCAAATCCGATATTGTGAGAATTTTCCATCTGAAATACTTTTATCAGTCTATTGTAAAAAAGGAAATTTTAGATTATGTTTGTATGTATACGTAATACATATATAATTAAAATGAAATCATAACTATGAAACTCAAAGGAAAAATTAATAAAAAAGTAAACCATTACAATGAAACCAGAAATGTAAAAATAAATCGGAAAGATATTTCAAAAGATGTGAAAACAGAAAATAAGAAATTCAAAAATAAGAAACTATTAATAGTTTACGAATTCATCAGAGGAGGTACATAAGCATAATTCATAGTAAAGATATGTTATTTCTTCGAATATTACTAACATTAGGCATATATATATATATATATATATTTATTTATATATATATACAGAGAGAGGGAGAGAGAGATAAATGATAAATAGATAAATAGATAACTAGATCGATAAAGATATAGATAAAGAAGTAGATAGATAAATAGACAGATAGATATGTTTTGATACTTTAAATTGTTTAGGTAAATATATTTAAATTAGAATACATCATTTTAAGGCTGTTCTCAACTACTCTGCTCAACAAGTGCAAAACGTTTTGACACATTTACAAATTCATTTTTTAACCGAAAGATATAAAATTTGAAAACCTTACTATGGAAGCGATTTAGAATCGAACTGTGTTTTACATTTTTTGATAAATAAATTACCCATTGAATTATAAGCGAGTTTGATCACGTGACAAAGACGTTTTTCGTCCTTTCTTGTGTGGTTATTCTTCTTTCGCGCGGAAATTCGGTTCAAAACGCCCACTTTGACGTACTACTTTCTGAAAGATCTATTGTGTTTGCGAAATAAGGGGGGGGGGGGGAAACAGCTCGATCATATAGTTTCTGAACAACAGCACCTGCTAGTTTCATGCATTTCCGAAGAAAAATAAATTAAAACTTATGTCATAAAGTTGCCCGTTTGGATTTGAGAACAGCCTTAATAATGTAATAAATAACATTTGAGTAAATATTTTTCAAATCTGAGTTGTTGAATCACAAAGGGTTAAATAAATCGATCTGCTACAAGTACGAATAGGATTAATGCATGTCATCAACTTAAAATTATCTAGCACAACTCTTTTGCTAATAAAAATCAAGAATTTTAGATATCATCCTCTTATATTCTAATTAAAAAATTATTCATGTAAAATTATATGTTTGATAAAAGACAACTATTAAATAACGGAAAGCGTGTAAGTGAAAAATTAGAAGAATAGCAGATAAATAATAATATTAACAAAAAGATAAAATATATTTTTTAAATGTCTTATGTAACTATGTAATTATGTAATTTAAAACAAAGCAACATAATAAACGAAATAAATTAAAATAAAACTAAATTAATAAATAAATTAATAATGGATGTGAAAATAAATTCAAAATTAAATAAACAAATAAATGCATAAATAACTGAAAATTTGAGGATTAACGGAGGAAAAAACTAGGTTCCGATACTAGTACGTGAGAATGTACATCTCAAAGCCGCAACAGCTGCTCAACATTTGCGCTGAAACATTATAAACAAACTTGTAAATTGCACCGAAATTTTAAATGTAATTTTCTTAGTTTTTGGGAGAGCAATATTTCATTATTGGAAAAATATTTTCCTGTATAGTACTTTATATATATATATATAAAGAAGATGAAGAAGGAAAATATTCCCACATTACATCTCCGTGCAACGCCTGAACTATCTCCCCGTAAATAACGTTTTTTATCAATAAAAAAGCAACAAATATTAAAATAAAAATACATACAATTTATGAAATAATACTAGCAACACGTGCTCTTTCTTCCAATATCTGACAGAAGATAAGAAATAAATATTTATTTTATATTAGGAAAGATTTTAAGAAAAGATTTTTATTAGAAAAGAAAAATATTTTTGTTTTCATAAAAAAACTTCCGAATTAACACTGTGAGTTGTTATATATAGTTGTATGTATTACATTTTTTTCATTAAATTGTTTAAATATTAACATATATTATTTCATTTATAGTAATATTCTATAATTTAATAAGTATGAAAGTAAAAATAGCTTTTTAGGAAACACTCTTATAAGCATTCAATATTTAAATTTAAAATTCCGCTTAATTTTACGATTGTAATTCCTGTTTTTTTTTCCAAAAATTTCCGTTACAATACATTAACTTGACATGGACCTCCAAATAAATTATGGAAAATTCACCTTTTATTACGCTTGAGAGAAAGCGCGAGCTTGGTCACTTGCCAGTTTAGACGTTTTGTTAAATATCTAGAAAAACACATAAGGAATTATTCTGAAACTCCACGTGTGTAAACAGAATAGTATATGTCATATATTTCCGCGAAGATTTTTTTCCCGAAATCCCATAGGGGACCGTCAACAAATTGAAAAAGAACGAATATCTTTTGAATACTCCCTGTAAAAACTAATGTAGCAAAAGCGTTCAAACTGTACAACATGATTAAGAGGTTTAATAATCTCTGTTCATTTTTATGAGGACAGCATGTATACTAGAAAGAAATAAAGGTTTTTATAAAGAGAATCCCAACTTTTGCCAAGTGTTTTGCCTATAATTTGTAGAGTTCTAATATCTAATATAGAAAAATGTTCTTTACAGAAAATATAACAAACAACATTGTACACAATACCCTGCAATCAAAATTAAAAAATAATAAAAATCGGATGAAAAATGAGCAGGTTTACTAAAAAATGCTTCACTGCGCATGCGCAAATGCAATCAAAATATAATGTGCATAATGTATTAGCTAAGTGTAAAGAGCAGCTTTTATGAAAGTCTCAAAAACATAGCTTGAAAATTCTGAAAATTATCGTCGATAGAATAAGCACGAAATCCGTTGTTCGCAAAAGGAAGCAAAAAGATGACGAGCTGTATCCAAATATCTGTTGATTAGTGCCACGATAGCTCACGCAATATTGCACGTAGTACTATACTTTCTGAAAAAAACATTTTTTTATATTAAGAATTCTGAAAATTATAAGCAAAAAACTTGGCAAAATTTGGGACCGTTTTTATAAAAACCTTAATTTATCTACTAGTATACATGTTATCCTCATAAAAATGAACATAGTTCATTGCATCAAGCCTCTTAATCATGTTCTACAGTTTGAACGCTTTTGCTACAATAGTTTTTACAGGGTTATCCAAAAGATATTCGTTCTTTTTCAATTTGTTGACGGCCCCCTATGGGGTTTCGGGAAAAAATCTTCATGGAAATATATGACCTGTACTATTCTGTTTACACACCTGAGTTTCAGGATAATTCCCAATTTATTTTTCTAGATATTTAACAAAACGTCTAAAATCGCAAGACCATTGGCCATACAGTGTATTAATTTATTAAGTCGTGTTTTTGGAAAATATATTACACTTTTGAATTTTATTTTCCACATTTTAGCGTTTAAAGTGTTCTGTTGTTTTTAACGAGCGTGGTTTGGCACATCATTAATTCCATTATTGTTGCAGTTCTCATGCAACTGTAAGCGTATACAACTGTAACCAAAAAGAATGTTTGGTGATTTATCATCTGTGGCCGGCTAACGGAAAATGTCTTAAAATTAATTTATTAGTTTATAACTCTATAAGTTATAAACTAATAAATTAATTAGTTTATAACTATAGTTTATAAGTTGTAAAACTATTAAAACAGGTTCGTACGGCTCCTGGAATTTCTAGAATTTCTAAATTCTTCGGTACCACCCAGCAAAGAGGAAATTGCTGGCCAGCAGCAAGATAGGTGCTGGCTGATGGTCTACCACTGCATGACCACTGCTGGACAGCTTCAGTCAACTTTGCTGTTGGAAATCGTCAGATAAAATTCTGGTGGACATCCATTTTATCTCATGTGCTGGCCCACCACTACATGGAAGTGCACGAACTTTTGCAGTATTATTGCTGGGAAACCTTATGCTAGGTGGCGCTACGAATATCGAAGATATTGAGTAATTGAACACAAATCTGAAATGAATATCTTAACACAATTTAAGCTGTGACAAATTATAGAATTCTATGAGAAATTTTTGTAAGGGAAAGTGGTGGGCCAACAAAGGAATAGCAGTGGGATAGGTGCTAGCACTGCAGGAAAAGTGCCAGATTGACGTAATGTAATGGCATACCAATGCTGTCCTGCTGTTGGCCATCACTGATGGGCCAGCTGCATTCGACTCTGACACTTTTCGACAGGTTTAAGGAATGGCACCCTTGCACTTTACCGCTGATAGCACTGCTGGCTGCCATCTTTTTTCCAGCTGATGGCCCACTGTTTCTTTCTTTGCTGGGCAGTGTATGTTTAATTGAATACATCTCCTTAAATAAGGCGAAATTTCACGCGTTTAGCCTAGATTTATTTTTCTATTAAAAATAATAACAATAATAATAATAAAAATTACTCCTGTAAAATTCCCTAAAACGTACGAACACTCTTAAAAGTATGTGTTGTCATATGAAATACTCCTGTAAATATACGTTTTATAATTATAGCATGACAAAAGTGAGTGAAGATGTATTACAAAATTTCATCTTTACATACAAAAACCAATTTGAGTTAAATAAGAGTATAAAAAAGAACAATAGTCAATCAATGCATTCATTTAACCCCTTAATTCTCGCTCCCGTCAATATCACAGACTGAGGTGTCGTTTGTTATTTCTCGTGCCCGTCATATTTCTGGGCTGGAGATTTAATTGCTGGAAAAACTCCTGAAACCAGAAAAATTGAACTGGTATTTCCGTGTGAAGTCTTTGAATATTGCCGTTTGGGTTCGGTTTTGGGCGCTGATTGTGATATTGGACTTTGTATTGCATGCTTCGAAATATATCACCCTCAAAAAAATTATTAATAATCAAAATTTAAGGTATATATATTATTTGTAAAAGGTTTGTAAGGTATATATATTATTTGTAATTTAAAAAAAATTCTATTGATAGATAGAAGCTCCGCCCCCCCCCCCCCAGAAATATGCTTGCCCCGGGGCCCAACGTATTCTAAGACAGGACCTGAATGGGTGTAATGCTATCGGTTATTAACTGATTTTATTGGAGTATTAATATATATATATATATATTTTTTTTTACATTATAATAATATTAAACAGCCATTAAGAAATTTAACATTGGAAAATTTCGCGTAAACTAAAGAGAAAAAATACATATTACTTATTTTTATATGTTTGCTAATTCAATGTAATAGAAGAATATTTATTCTTATTAGAATTTCCTTTGCAATGCAAGAACAGAATGCGTGTGTGTATATGAAAACTGTTATTGCAATACTATAATTCATTTAGTTTAATACCTTAAGAGAAAAATGGAGCACTATTGCATTAATATAAGATATCCCAAATCTCACCCCCCCCCCCCCCTACTTTTTAAAAACGGAAAACATTTTCTTTATTCATGTGAAGGCGAATTTTATTTTATACAAATGTTGCTGATTTATTGGTCTTTCAAAAGTTGTCATCTCTGCTTACGTTTTATATTTCATCCTTTAGCGAAGGAAATATTCTCTATTGTAAATATAAATATCATCTGAAATATAGAGCAAAAAATATTGCCAACAATCACTATCGACATCCACAATTAATAGTGACCATTTGAGGAGAAATCCTCGAGGAGAAAATTATAAATACGCCTTTCGCTTTTATTTCTTCAAGCACAATTGTTTTTTTCTCCAATGCTCGCATGAGTCCTTTAGCAGAAGGCGTTTACGATTTGCTTCTGAAGAATGACATGTTTGTAAGTTTCTTTTTGGAGAGGATAGAAAAGGGAAATAGATGCCAACATGCGTTTCCACCTTTGTTAAACACATATACAGTAACCTCCGATTATCCGTCACTCACGGGACCGACTGTTTGGCGGATAATCGAAAGACAGTACAAGACCAATACTAAAATTACATTTCTATATGTTACACTGCAAATTCGTGAAACACTTTTGCAACACTAACTGAACATAATAATTAACACTTCTAATTAAAATCATTTTCGATTGTGTTGTGAATGTGTCGTGTCAAATAGAAAGATTGTGCAAAAAGTGTTGTTAAAAATTACAAGAGAAGAAAATGAGTTTTCAAAATATTTCAAAACATTCATGTTAAAATTGTGTTATAAATGTTTAATAAATAGTATGTTTCAAGTGTGTGTGTGTGTGTTATTTTAAAGGCACCATGTAGAAAGTGTTTTGAAAGTGTTTTACATGCGTTGTTTTATAGTGTTCTAAACTGTGTGGTGTTTACAATGTGTTGTTAATTTGGTGACAAAGTGTTGTGCAGCACAACACTATTGTAAGAAAATATTTTCACAAACACTATTTACAACACGATTTCAATACAATTAACAACACTATTTTTAGAACACGTTTTTAGATAGCAACACTTCTGCATCATATTAAAAACACATTTCTAGATAACAACACTTATGCAACATATTAAGAACACAATCACAACACACACAAAATATTTTGTATATGAAGTTTTCTAATTCACAATACATTAATGTGTTGTTAATGTGGTGACAAAAAGTGTTGTAAGATGTGTTTATTATTGTGTTTGAGAATTTGCAGTGTAATTTATAAAGAAGAATGATTAAAATATTTGTTTTTATTTGATGTGTACTTTTTCTTCTATAAAAAGTAATATTGATAATAAGAAATCTATTTATCAGACAAATTTAGAATTTTACTGAATAAATATGTTGTACCCATTTTCATCCAAAGTAATCGATTATACTTTTTGTTTGCATTTTGCTTGTACTTTTGCTGGAGCAAGATTACAAAGTCTACGTAATAAAAGTACTTGGGTTTCATCTGCTTGTTTTTTCATCTCAAACCAATTAATGCAACATTTAGATCAGTGGTTCCCAAACTTTTTGTCTTGCGGAGCCCTTTTTAGAATGAATTTCTATAGAGTCCCTGTACCCTATTTTACAAGTAAACCGGCAGGGGGCAGCACAGACAATCACCTCATCGAGTTCTCCGCTGAAATTCCATAATAAGTTAAAACTCGATTCGCATATTAAAACGCAATCGGTCTGCCAAGTCATATCTTGTTGAAAAACACCTGAAAACTTGATTTTAGCAGTTGACTCGTAGGTCTACCATTGTATTTTCCTGCTCTTAGTTCAACAATTATGTTGGTTTGCAGTGATCTACAAACAATATGGTCCTGATAGCTTTATGGGGCCTCTTCCAGACTAGCGTCAGTAAGGCACTTAATTTTAATCAAGTTAAAGATCTTAAACACCGTAGTAATAAAGAAGTCAACTGTAGTTCCGGATGCTGGTTTCAAAAAAGTTAGTTAAGACTCTTAACCGTCACTCTAAACAGGATATTAGTATAATGTAATTGAAAAATACTAACAAAACTGCTGTCAGTAGATTCATGCAATTGTAGTGCAAATTTAGTACATCTGAAGAGGTTGTTAAGTGTATTTTTAGCTCACAGGCTCTCAGAGCCTGGAAGTTAATGTGCCCGCAGGTACTCTATGTATGTATGTATACGCATGTATGTACATACGTATGTATGTACATGTTTACTTTATTTTTCTAAAGCGCAGCGGAACCCCTTAAAAATTCACGCAGAGCCACTAGAGCTCCGCGGAGCACAGTTTGAGAACCTCTGATTTAGAGAGCATAGTCTGCATGACTGACTCCTGGGTGATCAATCCCCGTTTTATCATATTCATCCGCTTCAGGTTTCTCTGGATTCAAAACATTTTGAATAATTTCGTCATCCAAAAATGTTTTCTAGTTGCTATTGCTGACGTCAGACAAGCATTTTACACTAAATAGCGCCATCTCACTCGGGTTTACGTGTATTTGAATTTTCATTGTTCGCTTCTGATTTAAAATAAAAATAAAAAATAGTAAAGCGGGCGGCGGCTAACCGAGGAGGGTGGTTGATATAATGGCGGATAATCGGAAGTTTACTGTACATTATTCGTGTAGCTTTTTAAAGAAAAACCTATTTATAAAACATCTGCTGTAACTTCCCGGGATCTGATTAATGTGTAGTCCTATGGACCTGGACACCAAAGTTTAAGGAGTCTTCATTTCATTCGTATGATCATATGATGAAAAATTTTCATTCAATTAATCTTGCATATAGGTTAACACATTTCGAAATTTTTTCTGGTTTAAAGCTTTAAAAACTTCCCAAATTTATATCTTTTATAAGCTTTTCATTTTTTTAAACAAATTTATCAACGCTTTAAACCACAGTAGTTTTTTTAAATAAAAGAAAAGCCGAGTCTAACCTTCTAAGCGTAGGAAGAAATTGGGGGAATTTGTTCACTTTACAATAACTTTATCATAGGAGCAACAAAGGCATAGGGCATCAAGCTATATAGAATTCAAGAATTTTCATTGCAAATTTACTGGTGGACAAATCAAACTTGCACTAGGACCTGGGTGTCAATTTGATTTCATTGGGCCTTTGCTAACTGATTTGTGATGCAAATACAAAATATTAAGAAATTATATTTTGGAGGGGTTTTATTCTTTCAATTTATTGCATTCCATTGAATCTTTAAGCCATTTAAAAATATACATGATGAAATATTTTAAGATTTACAATGTGTAGATTTTTTTTTTCTAGGTAAATCCGCCAATTTTTAGCAATTTTATGCAACAAGATAAGCCTATTTTTAAGATAAAAAAATATAAATAACATTTTAAAAAATATAAATAAACATACGCTTCTATAACTTTTCAAAAAAAATTAATGTGACATGTATTCAGACAATATGCTGAAACCTGTTCCTAAATCAAATCCTAGGAGTAAGAGGAAGAAGGACATATTGCGATTAGGAAGAAAAATGAATCCTTTAAAAAAAGTAAATATATATATATATATATATATATATACAGTAAAACCTCGATTATCCGAAGTAACTGGGAGCGACCCTCTTTCGGAAAATCGAAATTTTCGGATAATCGAGAATGCTTCCATTTTAAGGTTAAGGAGAAATATATGCAATATTTCTTATTATGGTAACAAGTGCTTAATAAAAATAAAGTAATAGCAAAGTAGAAACAAGAATAAATTACCTGAATTTTAATTTTGAAATTAAGTACCTTTTACATGTATCACAAGGGTTTGAAAAAAATGTTTTCTTTGCCGCAGTTTCGATTGCTTTTGCTTTGAAACTCTATCACTGAGTTTTCTAATATTATTAGTTCACCCATGTCACAGTCTTTCTGCTGCTTCAGACGTGCTAAAACTTTTGAAAAATATTCAAAAGCTTCAGAATTGCTAACTGGTTCGTTCGTTCCACTCCGCAGCTTACGGGAGCTCAAGTTAAATTCAAAGGAACTCTAAGAAAGGGGATCGAAAATATTTATATGTATTCGTAGTTCGGAAAGGAACACTTGCACACAAAGAATATGATAGTTTAAAAAAAAATCCAAAATGGATGTGCACACAAAGAATAGTAGAAAAGAAAAAAGCTTTAAAAATTGATTTCGGTTAACCGAGAGTTTCGGTTAAAAGAGTTTCGGATAAAAGAGGTTCTACTGTATATTGGAATTTGCCTTAAAATTGCAGGTCTTAACAATTTTATTTCAGTCAGATTCCATATGAATATATGTATATATTTCGATGAAAAAAATTTAGTGCTAGAGTATTTGAGAGCGTATGTAGAGATTTCACGCATGTACACTATATTTGTTACAATTCATGTATCCCTGAAATTTACCTTAAATTTAATGTTTATGCGATTTTAAAAACTTTCATTCTTTTCTTCTAATGGTGTTCTTGTCATTAAGCATTCTAAAAGAATAAATACTGCATCCTTCAACGTACAATTTTTTATTTCACCACATTAAGCATGTCTATCCCAAGAGATAGTGTAGACTATTTAAAGAATAAGTCTCCATATTTTCTTGCTAATATTAAAGACATGGCATGCTTTTTCTTAGTGAAAAAGTCCAATGTTAAAAATACCGCACATTAACAGCTAGAAAACCAGTTTCTGGAATTCCAAAATTGCACAAGTGTTGTACAGTTGTGGCAAGGAAAATCTAAGAATAAAACGCTCTTCTCCATTCTGATTTTATGACATTCAACATATGTATCCCAAGAGATAACGTAGGCCATTTAAAGATTAATTAGTCATATTTTGTTGCTAAGACGTTGCATGGTTTTTCTTAGTGAAAAAGCCCAGTCTTAAAAATATCACACAGCAAGAATCGGTTTCTGGAATTCAAAAATGACATAAGCATCGTACAGTTGTGGCAATAAAAATCTATCAATAAAACGCTCTTCTCCATTCTGATTTTATGACATTCAACATATGTATCCCAGGAGATAACGCAGACCATTTAAGTATTAATTAGCCGTATTTTGTTCCTAATGCATTGCATGCTTTTTCTTAGTGAAAAAGTCCAGTCTTAAAAATATTACACGTTTAGAACCACTTTCTAGAATTCAGAATTCACATAAACATCGTATAGTTGTAGTAAGAAAAATCAATAAAACGCTCTTCTCCATTCTGATTTTACCACATTCAACGTATGTATCCCAGGAGATAACTTAGACCATTTAAATATTAATTAGCCGTATTTTGTTGCCAATACATTGCATGCTTTTCTTAGTAAAAAAGTCCAGTCTTAAAAATATCACACGTTTAGAACCAGTTTCTGGAATTCAAAAATTACGGAAGCATTGTACAATTTTGTCAAGAAAAATGTATCAATAAAATATTTTCTCCATTCTGATTTTACCACATTCAACATATGTATCCCAGGAGATAACGTAGGCCATTTAAAGATTAATTAGTCATATTTTGTTCCTAAGACATTGCATGGTTTTTCTTAGTGAAAAAGCCCAGTCTTAAAAATATCACACAGCAAGAACCAGTTTCTGGAATTCAAAAATCCCATAAGCATCGTAACAGTTGTGGCAATAAAAATCTATCAATAAAACGCTCTTCTCCATTCTTGTTTTTTCAATTAATCTCATGACAAATGTGGTAGATATCAGTTAATTGAGACGAGAACATCATAAGAGGACCTGTCTTCTAAGTAGGAATGAAAATATGCATATGTAATCAGGAAGAAAACACTTTTCATTTTTAAGTCCACTTCCGCAACATTCCCGACAGGAGAAAAAAAAAGCAGGAATAAAATATGAAGCAACCCCGAAACTACTCATGCACATATTCTTAATTAACTGCAGTCGCACAAAGTCTTGGGGGGAAACTCTTTTTGTGCAAACTAATCAGAGAAAAGGAGATTTTTATAAAACCGCAGAAACTACAAAGACACATACATATACTAGGAAGTAAAAATTGGAACGAGCGAGGGAAAAAAAAGGCTCTCGGAGAAATTTTTTTGAAGAAAAGTGCAGAAACTCTTGCGTAAATAAAATAGTAAAACAGAAAATACGGCAAAAAGAAACGAAAGCGCCAAGTACGAAAACCGCAGAAGCGAGTTTGAATTTTTGAATTTTTGTTTTAATTATTAACTTTTAACGTTTTCAGCATGTGTGGCTTCATTAAAATTATGAATATTTTGGAAGAGCGTGTGCTGTATTTGCTATTTGTTTTTACCACGGCTGTTTGGATGTTAATTAGTTGTGACCCATTTTGAGACTTGGTGGGTTTAAATTCGCAAAGCGAATTTTGTTGATCTTTGGTTTTGCGGACAAAATTATAGAAAGCTCCTTTGAGAATCTTTAAAAACTTTCTAAACGAGGTTCCGATGAGACAAACTTTAGGGAAACATATCTTTCTAAACTTTGCGAAACATTTCTCACCATGTGTTTTTTCTTTTGGTTACTTTTTTTCATACTGGTAATATACATCCTCTTTTTTTTCTTACTTACGAAATTAACAGACAAGTTATGACATACTCGTATACCTAAAAATAAGTTTTACTGAAAGTTATATAAAAGTTTCTGGTTTGGAGGATGCTTTATTGCTCTAATATATTTTTTGAAAAAAATATTTAATGTTGCTTCATTATATATTTAGTAGCATTTGTCATCTAGAAATATTAAGGATGAAATATTTTTAAGGAAATATTAATAAATGAACAAAATACTGTCATCTGGAATTGTTGAAATTGAGATTTAAGAAGTCTGTAAATTATTATCTCTCCGGAGAAATTTAGATTGGTTGATCCATTTCTTGCTCTAGTATTCTGCTCTCGAATCAGTATCACCAGCTTAGAATGGAAACTGGTTTCACTAAGAGCTCCTGTTTAAAAATGCGGGAATCGAACTTGACACCACTTAAACTAATATCTACCGTTCTAATCCCTGAAAAGTCGGAAATCTACTAAACACAAATTTCCCAATTTATAAAAAAGAAACGATCAATATTTTAACTTGATAAAACTTAAATTAACATAAAAAAATATTAAATATTCATTAGGAACCTATAGATATTTATCGATTAAAATATAGTATGCATGTCACAAAGGGAAAATGAATTTTTGGTTATGAAATAAGGGTTCTTTGAAAAATGTTTTTAAAGAAATCGTAGAAAATTTTGAACAAATCTATACATTTAAAAAGGGGATCTGTTAAGACCGATTTCGGCAGATCTGAGCATGCGCAATGAGCCCTTTGGGAAGCTTTGCTGTCACTAAATGGAGTAGGAAACCCGTTTTGGTTTCATTTAAGAGTGACATTGAGCGAAGTCGAGATGGTCGAGTAGTCCAAAGCGCCAGAAAGAGAAATCCTTGTTCTCTAACGGGAACGTGGCTTTGAAACCTTTCTCCTGGCATGAGATGTTTCTCAGATATTGCTAGTGTTCTGATTACTCACTTCAATAATATAAATTATACTTTATATCAGGAGTAAAAGTTATAGAATTTGTTTTTTCTTCATTATTATATAAGTAAATTTTCCATCCCCAATATTTTTTCTTCATTAATAATTTTGTATTTAAAATTTAAAATGAAAACATTAAATTAAATAATTTTCGACATAAAATTAAATAAAATAATTTTCGACATTAAATTAAATTAAATGTTTTTCAATTAAATGAATTGATCTACTTTTTTTGCTATTTTTTTTAATTATAATTGATAGATAAGGCATATATACCAAAAAAAGTAGACGATTGTTTCCCGTAAAAATAATTAAATATATAAATATATAAATTAAATTAAATTAAATTAAATAAGATAAAATTAAATAAAAGAGGAAGGAAAATATTTATTTAAAAAAAATCTGCGGTACCATTTATTGGTACTGTAATGCAGTTAAATATTTGAGAAAACTAATAAACTTTAACATAAAAAAATTCTATATTTATAAAAGAAGGAGAAACTTGAAGTTTCTCTTTTTTGGATCTACCCAGTTACAAAAGAAAAGGTTTTTATTTCTTTTAACTTATTGCTAACAAATATTCTGAAGAAATTTCTGACCTTTTATATGTTATGAGAGCTTTTTTCTGTCGAATCTTCAAGTTGCTTAACGTCAATTTTTGACGGACAGTGTCTAATAAAATAGTAAAGGAGAAAATGTTTTTTATTTATTTATTTATGTATTTATTTATTTATTTTTGTTAACATTAGCTTTTCCTGTAAATATGTAGGATGAAATCACCAAAAACGCACACCTTAAAGATTTTTTCTTGTCCCAATCATTATATACAAAATTTTAAATCTGTTTAATATTTAGCTTTGTTTTTGAAAGCATAGTAGAGATACGTTAAAAAGTTACTGCTGATAATTTTTTTAAATTATACTTTACTCAAAATTTTTATTTTTTCCAATAACTTCAGTAGTAACTGATACCATATAAGTTATAACAGTTAAGGTAAATAAGTTACCACACTAGATAGAGATATGCACAACCGGCATAACAAAATTTCCAACGGTTGGGCAGGCGGATTAAAGACAATTTTTTAACGGGGCGGGCCGAGCGGGTAATAAAATTCTTCCCGATATAAAAATTCAAAAGGATCAAACTAAGCCAATAAAATGTGAATGGTTTTCAAAGGATATGACTGAGGTGAAGTTAAATATAAATATGTCGATACTAGGTTGACAACATTAGTACAGAAATACAGGGTCATCGAAAAATAATGCCTAGATTTTTAAAAAATCATAATTTCGAAACCTTTTATGTTAAATGAGTTATTCTTTCTCTACACGATAACTGGAGAACGCAAGTTTGGTTTTAGTTCACTAGAATTCGTTTGCGTATCTGTGTTATGCGCGGATTAGTTGCGCAGTCGTCAAGGTCAGCCGACGCGCCAGACTGCAGCTACTCAGTACGATGTTGACCGTGCAACAAAAAGCACAGTACAATGTTGACCGTGCAACAAAAAGCACAGTACGATGTTGACCGTGCAACAAAAAGCACAGTGCGTCATTTGGTATATGGAGTCAATAGTTAGTGTACAGCGGCTTTTTCGGAGAACTTATCCAGGTCAAACTGCTAGTGGTGCTCACATTGCACACATTTGCTCCAGGTGCACACCGAACGGTGCTCACATTAAAGCATGCTAAGGTATAAAAAAAATATTTTTTTGCTGCACATTATAAGACTAAAACCAATAAATTACCTCTCATAGTTTTTTTTGTGACAGTTATTTAAAATCCAGACATTATTTTTCGGTGACACTGTCTAACATGTCCAGCGTAAAGATCGGCATTGGCAGTTACATCATGTCTGCACCAGGGCTTAATTATTTCAACAGATTTGGTCCGGGCCAGGATCAATCTTGCATTTTCTTTATACATACTGGGCCTACATTGAAGGGCCGGTACTGATGCTGTTCTGCATCCTATGGCTTGCGAACATAAAGTAATCTAAAACATATAGTAATCTATAATGTTACATTTTCCCATAAATATGAATGCAGTATTCCAGAAAAATATCTTAATTGTATGTTAAGAAAAATCTGATTTCTCTGTGGAAATTGAGTCGGATCTGATTTCACTGATTTTTGCACGGGCCGGGCCGTGAACCAAGAATATGCAAAAGGGCCGGACCAGGCCCGAGCTGAACTGTGAGCTTTTACAACGGGCCGGACCGTTCCCGAGCTGAACTGTGAGCTTTTGCAACGGGCCGGGCCAAGATAGCATTCGCTCGGGCCGAGCCATGCAAACCTCTATCACTAGATGACATTACTCAGTGTTGGAAAATTGGCGCAGAGGAGGAGCCTATGGACACCACTAAATTTTTATAGGCTATTATAAATTTTCAGGCTTCACCTTAATAAAAACTCACAAATTCTATCATTAGATAAACCGAAAAATACCACTAAAATTTAGTGGTGTCAATAGGCTCCACCTCTGCGCCAATTTTCCAGCACTGCATTACTTTACAGGATTTTACAAGTAAACGCTCATTTGAGTTAGATTTTTGCTGAAGTGTCAACTACTGGTTAAGGTGTCAATAACTGGAGATTTCACTCTATGACTTCTTTTAAAATTACGAAATTTCGAAATCATGTATTTATTATTATTTTTTTTATTTATTTATTTTTTTTTTTTTTTCAGGTCTGTTTGGATGGTGTGATCACATGTTTCAAGTATCGATGTGCTTAAATCCGTTAGTACAATTTATGGAACTTTGAGTTCTGGAACTTAAAAGTACAGAAATTTTGAAGAGAAGGGGACTTTTTTTGACGAATCACAAGCTCAGAAAACTTGCTGCAAGGCTCTAATGAAACAAAGTTTAAGGATAATTTTTTGGATAAATTGTAAAATTTGTGATATAATTTGTTAATTATCAGATTATAGTAATGATTCTAATTTTATTAATTAATTATGTATATAATAAAATAAAAATAGTTTTGTAAAAAACACTCCTTTGTAAGCATTCGATTTTTATCTTAAAAATCATGTTTCCTTTCATGCCAAAAATTTTGTGTTATAATGCGTTAATTTGGCGTGGACCCTGATTATTGAAAATTCACCGCTTTGATTTGCGCTCGTTTTTGTTCTGTTTCTTTTTTAAGATAAAGTAACAGGAAAGAAAAATAAAATAATCATTTAAATTATATATTCAGGATTTTTAAATTATTTTCTCAACTTATAATCGTAATTTAAATAATATTAAACTATTAAATAATAAAAGTGTATTTAAAAAATATATATGTTACTACACACTTTATTTTTTATTTATATTTTCTACTTTTTAATTTAAAAAATATTTCCTTGTATCAGTTTCACTGTCAGTTGGCTTAGTTCTGAGTGATTGGTTAAGCGTACAACTAACCCCATTATTTTTGTAACTCGTAAACAGTTGTAACCATAAAGATTGTTTGACAATTTGAAACCTGCGGCCGGCTAACGGAAAAACGCCTTAAAATCAATTTATAAATTTATAATTAGCTTCTAAAAATTTTTAAATGTTGTATTGTCATCATTGTATTGTTGTATTGTCATGTTGTTGTATCTAAATTATTAAATTCATGATATAATCTGTTCACTGTCAAATTAGTATAGTCAAATTAGAATGAGTCTAACTGTTACTGATAAAGGAACATACAATTGTGTGTATAGTGAGCTTAACTGAGAATAATAATTATTTTTGAATGATTTTGAAATGCGCGTGGAGCATGGAACATTTTGTTTTAAATTAAAAATACAAAATTTTGCTATATTTGTACATTGCCTTCTGAATACAGATATTTTTTAATTTAAATTATTAAATTCATGATATAATTGGTTCACTGTCAAATTAGTTTAAGAAGTCTAACTGTTAATGATGTATTTAAAAAGACACGCACAACTCTGCTTGTAGTGAACTTAACTGAGAACGATAATTAAATTTGAATGATTTGAAATGCGCTTGTAACATGGAACATTTAGTTTTAAATGGAAAACATTAAAGTTTGATTTATTCATACATTGTCTTCTTAATACGATATTTTTTAATGTAAGAGCAAAACAATTTCCTAAATAGAAAATGCACAAAAGTTATTAAGAGTTATTTGTCCCTTATTGGTTCACACCAGTTTGTTCAATATTTTAACCCTTAAATGTCGGGTGTTGCTTTTCGGCAACATACGCAATTTAGGCTCTAAAATAATATTAGAATAATATTGAAGCTATAATTCCTAATGTTGCCAATAAAATACATTCTGAAAATGTTATTAAATCGATTTTCAACAAGTAGATGGCAACACTTGTGCTGTTTAAGAATAAAGATAGATTTATTTTTTCAATTGTTGCTACTTGTTCTTTTTGTTTTATTTGGAAGCTTGCGAAATACCCTATTTTGCTCTGCCGTGAGCAAGTAAAATTTATTTCTTACTATAGTTCCTAAAATTCTTGTTTGTTTAATATTATAGAATTTTATCAAGGAAAATGATTTTTTCAATTAAAGATCAGTATTGCCGATTAGTAACAAACAGTTTTTTAGCCGTAAACCATACTTAAAACAAAATATGATTTTTTAAAGTATTTTTCCCATGATTTATTTAAAAAATGAAAGCTGAAAAACATTATTACAATGATTTTTGAAAAATCAGGCATTTAAGGGTTAAATTTTTTAAATGTAAATCAGTAAATTCATGATACAATTTGTATATTTTCAAATTCGTTTAATAAGTCTAACTGTTAATGATGTACTATTTAAATACAAATGCACAATTGTGCTTATAGTAACTGACAATGATTAAATTTGAATGATTTTAAAATGCACATAAAACTTGGAACATTTAGTTTTAAATGAAAAAAATAACATTTTGATTTATTTGGACATTGTCCTCTTAATACGATCATTTTTTTTAATGTTAAGGCAAACTTAAAAGTTGTTTTCTCCTTATTGGTTCACATCAGTTTGTTTAATATTTAAATTTTTTAAATTAGTATTAAATTCATGATATAATTTGTTCACTTTCAAATTAGTTTAATACGTTTAACAGTTAATGATGTATTTAAGGGGTCTCAAGACTTTTAGGGGCAAGCAATTACGTTTGTGAAATGCTGAATTCCCAACGGAATCTTTGAAAAATTCTATTTCAAAATAAGTAAAAGCAATTTTACGGCTTTTTTCCACCAAAGTTAGAAAAGTAAAATTTAATAAAATTTTTATGGTGTAAAACTTCATTAATCGTAGGTGGTATATAATATATACCGGTACCCCTCAAGGGGTTAAAACTTCAAAATTTTCGAAATTTTAATTTTTTTAGATCTTAAACTTCTATTTTTCCTGAACATTTTGTTATGATTGTTTCCTTGAAATTCCCATTATATTAGAAGTTATGGCTATTAGAATTATACCTGGTCGATAGCTAAAGCGGTGTTTCCGAAACTTTCATGTCATTTTTTCTCCAAATGACGTTTTTGTAAATAACGCGCAGGATATCTCAAAAACTTCTGAATATTTTTTCATGAAATTTTCAAAACATATGTTTCATGTTAGTCTGCATAAACTGAACCTAAGGCGCATCCCACACTAAGGCGACACATAAGACATGTCGCTTGAATTCGCTGAAAAAACTGGTTTAAAACAGGTTTGAAACAACTTCGTTCTTTGTTTCGACCGGTTTTTGCGCTACATGTTGCGGCTACATGTCGCTTGTCGTCTCAGTGTGGGATGCGCCTAAAATCTATATATATATTACGCTAACGTACGTGGCACAGAAATCGCGATTATTTGTTATTGTTTAATGGCAACGCCCAAGAAACGCACCTGATTGGTTATTGTGTCAGAGTCTTTGGCAGGATTTAGGGCGATCGGGTTTGTTTACTTTTCACTTTTCCGGTACAATATCTTTCGTTGCAATTGTGTAACTTCAAAATATCATTTGAAATGTCCGTAAAAAATCTCGGTGAATGCTTGAAAGTGAAGAAGAAGCCGAATTCGAGTCGAATCGAAATAGATTCGAAACCCAAATAGAATTGATCGAGAACGCCGTTAAGCGATCGGCAAAATAGGCTTAATAACTGTAGCATGCACGCATTGCTTCTGAAATCCAAATTACTGATTTAAACGTTCCGGGGCATGCTTAACTGTGGGTGAAACTATCAATTTCTGCAAAGCACTGTATTGGAAATGCGAATTAAACAGCAGCAAGAAGTTTACAAAATGTTGTCATGACGTAGAAAGTAATTTTGTACGGACAGGTAGTTTTGACTGTACGGGCCTGCAATACGAATTTCAAGTTCATTTAAGAATTATTACGGGCCCTCCAGAAGTAAGATACAATAAAACCTGCTTAGACGGAAACGAAAACGACCAGTGATAAATTCAGTTTTATGCAGGTTATTTAAATTGAACGAAGCATAATAGCATTTTTTTTTTTTGTGTGTGTGTGTGGGGGGGGGGGGGGGGGAGCTGGAATTTTTTTCCGTTTATTTCAGAATTCCGTTATAAACAGGCTTTACTCTATTAGAAAATAAATTTGCTGGATGGTACTTTTTAAAAAAATCTATATAGTAATATTTACTTACAATTTTATTATTTCTTTTTCCGTATTACACTTTATGTTGTATTTGTAATTGCTTTTTTTATATAAAGATTTTAAATAAAAAACTAAATTATTGAAAATATAATTACATTTTAATTAAATTCATCAGTTAATTTGGAATAAAAAAGGTTTAAAGTATGAGACATATAAAAATTAAAAAACTTAACCTTTGACTTTACACAACTTTGGAACTGAACAAGAGCCGAGCCTTGGTAATTTGCACCGTCTCCTCCCGCCCCCCTCTGTACGGACCTGCGATAAAAATTTCAGATTCATTTAAGAATATTATTACGGGCCCGGGCAACGCCGGGCGGGTCAGCTAGTTTCTTTTTTATTGTTCTAAAAAATATTTTTTTTTGGTGATTATACTGTTGGAATTTTCAAAATTTTGTATTAGCTAAATACAACTTTGCATTAAAAATATAAAAATGGTTTAAATACAAATTTATTTAGGTTCAGGGTACTTATTATAGCCTGAAGTATAATTAGGCATAAAAAATTTCAAACTAGTTGTAAAATTTATTTTGTAATCCTGAGCGTAAGCTGTTATACCAATTTTCTTCTCGACAAATGTCTGACAGTTTGGAGCGCCCTATAAATATTAATTCTGTATCTTACAATTATTTAAATACATGGAATGAAAGAGCATACTTATATCTTTTAATCCCAATAAAAACTGTCTTTTAAAGTCATATACACTTTAAGATACTAAATGTTGAAAATTGCCTTTTTTAAAAACAATTTTCCAATTTTAAGAGTCCTAAGACTCCTTAAAAAGAAACACACAATTGTTCTTATAGTATGAGCTTATCAGAAAACTGTAATTAAATTTAAGTGATTTTGAAATATGTGCTTGAAACATGGAATATTTTGTTTTAAATGAAAAACATAAAATTTTGATTTATTCGTAAATCGTGTTCTTAATACAAACTTTTTAAAATTTAAATTGTTAAATTTATGATACAGTTTATTCCCTGTCAAATTAGCTTAACCGTCTCGCTGCGTAATTTTTCTAAAATTAAAATAGGTTCAAAAATTACAAATTTATTTTATTACATATTTCAAATCTACATACATTTTAGACTTAAAATATGTAAAAATTTTTGGTAAAAGAGTTCTTTTTTTAATGTAGAATTAGATCATAAAAAAAGATCGCGGAAATCGTGGGTTGCGCAAATTTTGCGACTTTTAAATTGCCCATGGAAATCGTGGGATGCGCAGCGAGAGGGTTAATAGGTCTAACTGTTAATGATGTATTTTAAAAAACACACACACACACACACAATTGTGATTTTAATGAGCTTAACTGAGAACAATAATTAAATTCGAATGAGTTTGAAATGCTCATGGGACATTTTGTTTAAAATTGAAAAATGTGAAATTTTAATTTAAATATACTTTGCCCTTTTAACCCCTTAATTCTCGCTCCTGTCAATATCACGGGTGTCGTTCGTTATTTCTTGTGCCCGTCATATTTCCAGGCTGGAGATTTATTGCTGGAAAAAACTTCCGTAACCAGAAAAAATTTAACTGGCATTTCGGTGTGAAGTCATTGAATATGGGCGTTTGGGTTTGGTTTTTGGCGCTGATTGGAATGTTAGACTTTGTATTGCATGTTTCGAAATATATCACGCTCAAAAAAATTATTAATAATCGAAATTTAATATATATTATATTATTTCAAATATTATTTGTAAAAATTTGTTTGATGATCATAAATAAAGATTTAAGTTGGGAAAAATAAAAGTCTTATTCGCATTAATTTGTATGGTGTAAAACAAACATTAAAACACAGAATTCTCGCATGATGGCTTTTCCACAATAGTGAATTTGTTCTTTAACATCTTTTTTTTTTTTTTCGAATGAAAAAAAACTAATTGCATATCTTATATAGAAACCTTATAATTATTCAATTTCTGTAATAAAAAATAGGCAGTTTTTTTTATGGTTTTTCCAAATATTAAGCGACCGTAAGGGGTTAAATTCTAGAACAATCTCGTTTTTTCGCTTTAAAAAAACTAATTGCATATTTTATATAAAAATCTTACAATTATTCCATTTCTGTAATACAAAAATAGGTACTTTTTTGATGGTTTTTCCGAATATTAAGCGACCGTTAAGGGGTTAATACAAATATCTCGTCAGAAAAATCGTTATGGTTATCAACATTTTTTTCTCTCTTAAGAATTGGGAATCACGCGTCAACAGATAAAAAGCAAATAAAGTTTTCTGAATGACTTTCACGTTCACCCTGGTAAACGTTTAACTTCCAACAAGACTCTGGATCGGGACACGCTTTTCCACGCTTATAAATTATTGATCAAGAAATACTATGACTGACTTAAACATAAAACTCATATTTTAAATTAACTTCAACATATTATTAAATTCTTTGAACAAGTATTTAATTTTATTAATATAATTAAATAAATATAAATAAAATATAATAAAATTTTGAGCTTTGACAGCTATTAAGAAACAGCATATGTGCCTGTGATGATCGCCACAGAACCACATCGTGCTGTTTTTCACTTGTCTGTAAAACTGGTTTTGTTGCAAGGTCAGTGCTTAAAAGCGCGAAACAACTTGCAGTTATTATATTACAGCATTCAATGTTTTAGTCAATATTCACGCAAGTTTTTCAGTTTTCTGAAAATACATGGAATTTATTGCTTATTTGTAATACTTTTAAATAAATGAACAAACATAATAATAATAATAATAATAATAATAATAATAATAATAATAATAATAATAATAATAATATAAATAAGAATTTTTAAAAAATGCGTTATTGATTAACAACAACCTATTATCGAACTTATAATATCAAAAGTATTTAATTTTAATAATATAATTAAATAAATATAAATAGATAAAATATAATAAACTTTTGAACATTCATAATTTTGAGCCATAACAAAGAAACAGTATATGTACCTGTGATGATCACGATTGACGATGACCACAGAGTTACAACGTGTTTTTTTTTCTTTCAAGGTCAGTGATTGAATGCGAAAAGCAACTTGCAGTTATTATATTACAGTACTCAATGTTTTAGTCAAAATTCATACAAGTTTTTCAGCTTTCTGAAAATACATGGATGTATTACTTATTTCTAATACTTTTAAATAGCTGAACAAACATAATAATAATAATAACAATAATAACAATAATAATAATAATAATAATATAAGTAACAATCATAAAATTTATGTTATTGATTAAGAACCCTTTTCATTAATAATGAAAAACAAAAAATTTAAATTTAAAATTGATGCGCCTTTTTAATACAAATATTTCTTTAGAAAATTCATTAAACTTTTCAACATTTTTTTCCATTAAGAATTAGAAGCACACGTCAACAGATGAAATGCAAATAAAGTTTTCTAAATAACTTTCACGTTGACCCGTACACTTTAAACTTCCAACAAGACTCTGGATCAGGACAAGCTTTTCCACTCTTATAAATTATTGATCAAGAAATAATATGACTGACTTAAACATAAAACTTATATTTTAAATTAACTACAACCTTTTATTGGATTCTTTAAACAAATATTTAATTTTACTTATTATAATTAAATAAATATAAATACATAAAATATAATAAAATTTTGAGCTTTGATTGCTATTAAGAAGCAGCATATGTGCCTGTAACGATCATGGTTGAGGACGATCGCCACAGAGCCACATCGTGTTTCTTACTTGACTGTAAAACTGGTTTTGTTGCAAAGTCAGTGCTTAAAAGCGTGAAACAACTTGCAGTTATTATATTACAGTACTCAATGTTTTAGTCAATATTCATGCAAGTTTTTCAGCTTTCTAAAAATGCAGTGACATCTCTGTAAGACGGAAATCTGACTAACTTTGTAGGATTTTCAAGTCCCTGCGAATCCATAGACATAGAATAAAATTTGTCTAAGGCGGAATATTGCCGACTGTGGAAAATTTTCTCGGTCCCGATAGATTACGCCTTAGACAGAGTTTACTGTACATGGAATGTATTACTTATTTCTAATACTTTTAAATAGTTGAACAAACACAATACTACTACTACTAGTACTACCAATAATAATGATAATAATAATAATAATAATAATAATAATATAAATAATAATAATAATAATATAAGTAATAATCACAAAATTTATGTTATTGATTAAGAACCCTTTTCTTTAAAAATGTAAAATATAAAATCTTAATTTTAAGTTAGTTTGCCCTTCTTAATACAAATATTTCGTTAGAAAAATCATTAAACTTATCAATTTTTTTTTCTTAAGAATTAGAAGCACGCGTCAACAGATAAAATGCAAATAAAGTTTTCTAAATGACTTTCACGTTGACCCTGGTACACTTTAAACTTCCAACAAAATTCTGGATCGGGACAAGCTTTTCCACTCTTATAAATTATTGATCAAGAAATAACCGTGTTTGTGCTACAAAACTAATTCAGCTAAAGCATCATTCTGCGGCTATAGCACGTGACGGAATGTTTCATTCTGATTTATCTTCGTACGAAATTGTAAATATTTCGGTTCTCGTCTCCTTTTTGAAAAGTCTGACGAATATCTTGCAATCGAAATAGAAAATTTGGCAACGGGGGTAGTTGGAGAGGAGAGTTGAGCGATAGACCTTCTGTTTGTGAATTAACATTTATGCCGCAGTAATTAGTAATTCCAAGCGATGATGTCTGAGAAGTTTGAAAAGTAGCGAATCGTGATTTGGACAGATACGATGAAATTTCAGGAGAAATATGAAATTAAATGCGATGTTGTAATGAATGTATATTCTTGATTGGTTACTGTTATTTTTATGAATTTATAATACAATCTTTGAAAATTTGAATCGTGCTTTGAAGTACATTGGATTATGCATTGATTCTGCAAGACATTAGTTAAAATGCATATCAATTAAAATTAAAAGGTTTTTTCCTTACAGTCTTTGGCTATATTTAAATTATATTTTGTTAATATTTAAAAAAGGTATACTATTATGTAAATTTAACTATTAAATTCTATGCGCATCAAAATCCATTTTGTTTCGATTTTTAATTGAAGATATATTTAATTGTAAATATTTTCAACGTCTTGATATATTTTAGGCATGGACATTTTTTTATTATTATCTAAATACAGATGTCTCCAAAATAGTGAAGATACAGGGAAAACTGTACGAAATAACAGAACGCACAAACAATTTTTCGATATAACACCCAGGTCGCACATTTATTAAATTAAAAATACGGGTAACTTCATTCCATCCCAAATCTGATTTTCGTCCCTAACTTTTTTAATAATGAAGATAGTTTTAAAAGAATTTCGACAAACTTACCTTATTTGTGTGGAATATAACCACATCACGGAAAAAGATGGCAGTGGCCTCCATTCACACCCAAGCAGTGCAGTAATAGATGCTTCCAAGTTCAAAATGTAGTGAAGATAAATTTACATATTTCATAAAGGAAAAATCTAAGTTTATCATAAATGAAAATTTGATTTTTGTAAATGAAAAATATTAAATAAATTGCAATTTTATATATTTTTCATTTGTATTTGACATTGCATGTGGTGCCAATGAACGAATCACTCTGCACATCCAGCTACCCATAATAAGGGATGTAGTGGAGGGTATACGTTGGTATATACCGTATATCCTCTGTTTCTGAAATAAAGCTATACTGATACACTCTTATCTACTCTCTGCCTATAGCGTATACACTCAGTTTTTTTTTTTTTTTTTTTTTTTTTTTTTTTTTTTTTTTTTTTTTTTTACGATTACAACACAATGTTCACGATATCATCGCATCTCGCAGAAAACAAGAAAAAATTCGTCTAGCTTTTTTGAAAATGAAATATCTCACTACTAGTACATTAAAAAAATAATTATATCACGAGCTAATATTTGACTGTAAATCAAATATTTCATCAAATGAAATGAAATTATCAAAACTAAATACTGAAATATAATACTTTGAATGCGGAATCTGTTCCAATATTAGATAAGGGAAGAACTAATAGCTAATAATCACTGATATCACGGCTGTTCACTGCAGTGATACACATTATTTCTGATGTCAACATACCCTTTTCTATGCACATACAAAACGCAAACTACTGAAGACTGCGTCATACGAACGTTTGTTAAAAACAGTTTGAAATTATTACATTCACATTTCATTAAAACACATTGTTTGATTAAAAGTTGAAATTAATGAAAAAATATCTCAAAAATTGTAGCGCGAAAGCCTTGTACGGGTCCATTGGTTAACCATTATTAGCCAGTTGGTTAACCAATCATTAACTAATATTGTGGCTAATAGTGATCTAATATCCAAGTTTGCACAATGTTCACTAATGATACTTACCTTGTTGAAAATATAAACGTAGCACAATTCTAGAATAAAAACAGCATTGCACCAATACTGGTGATATATTGACTAAATAATGCGTTTTGACGAAATATTCGTATGAAATCTTGTTCTCCTACGCGGGTATTAACATTTTGCCAACACTTGGGAAAAAATGTTTCACCAACATAAAGGAAACATATTAGCTAATGCTTCAGAAAAATTGACATTTTAGCGTAAACATTTCAACAATGTATTGTTCACATTAATATAAAACATAAGCAAGGGTTTCGCAAGGATAAGAAAGATTTTGAAAACAAGGGCGAATGATTATTAGACATGGCATAAAATGTAATAATCATTACATAATACCTTCAACTGACAAATTTTATTTTTTAATGCAATAGTAAATATATAGACGTTAAAAACAGAAAAGAAAGAAAGAAAAAGAAAGAAAGAAAACAGAACTCCCCCTACTAACTCTGCCGTAAATCATCGTATAAAAATGAGATTGGTTCATTTACCAATAACATCTACCGATTGATACTTAAATTTTGTTTAAAGTGTCATCTACATAGAGAAACTCTAAAAACTCTGAAAATTCAAATGCTAACACCCAATTTTGACATCATATTTGAATTCTTCGCTAAATTTTACATTCATATACCAAACAGGAACTCATTCTGTTGAATAGTTTAAGAATTACGAAGTTTTCCAGATTGAATTTCTTAATGTTAAATTGAGATGTGCATATAAGTTGCAATAATTTACTTTTAACTGAAAAGTGTTAAAGTTTCAAATACAAATTTTTTGCAGATTAATTCAATATAATTAACTTTAAATTAAATATTGATTATTTTGATGAAATTATTTGAAATGTATAAATTTTAAATATAAATTACAGCGAATTCAGTTTAAAACTTCTGTTATTGATAAGTAAACCATGAAGTATTTAATATATATATTTATATAAATTGCTTCGAATTAAATTTAAAAATTCTTACTTTATTGAAAAACAAATCAACACTTCATTTACATAATTTATGCATAAAAATGACATCTAATCAACCATTCAATTTTTTTTATTTGCAGCGGGAAAAAATAAAAATTAAAATCGATTACATTTTCCTACAAAATTCACAAATTAAAAAAAGTGTATTATTCTAAAAATTTTCATAACTTAAAATACAATATTACCCCTCCCCCCCCCCCATATATTTATATATAAAAGTTAAATCTATTGAAATTTTTGAGTTTCTGTTTTCTGTTGAGTTTTTATTTATTTATTTTTTACCGCAGTTTAAATTTGTAATAGACCTTTTGGCCAGTAAATTGAGATTCATTCCATGCAATTAAACAAATGTATGACTGTTAATTTATAATTATCATCTCATGTTTTAGAATGAATTTAATTAATTAAATTGTCAAACTATTGCAAAAGAAAACGTAATTCAAAAATCAAATCAAACTGTACAATTACAATACAATTTATTTATTTATTTACAATTACACAATACAATTGAAATAATATCTCTGCTAAAATAATAATAAAAATTATTTACGAAAATCGCAAGGGAAAAATTTATACAAATGAACCATTATAAAAATACATCATTTTTTCAAAATGAATTTTATAAAAATGGTGTACAAAATGCATTTCAAACAGAGAAAAGAAAATTGAGAAATATACACTTACCAAAACACCCATGTTTCATCGATTTTGAATAAGTAATAACACGTGCTGCTGAAATTTCACAGTAAAAAATAAACGACGCTTAAAAAAAAAAGGCTTTTTAGTATTCTAATTCATTTTACTAAAATAAAAGAACTTTTTTTATATTTAGTTACTATACTAACGAAAATTTTCGAATATTATTACACTTTGTGTATAAATGTGTCAAAAAAGCTATAGCTTTTAAGCAGTTATACAGCAGACAAAAGCAGTAAAAAATAAAAAATAAATAAATAATTATTCGCACATTTTCAATATTTATAATTAAAAAAAATATTTTAGACAATGCATTTCAAATCGAATACCTAATATGTGTCTTACATATGAAATGATAAAACAGTAGCAAAAGTTTTATGCATATTTTAATCAGTTTAGTAAAAATTTAACAAAGCAAGTAAATAATAGGAGATAAATTCGTTTAAAATTCCCATTCACTATTTCAAACAGCCTAGAATGTGTTTCAAAAATATACTATAGTTATATTATATTTTCTAATAATGGTTGGACTCTGCAATTTAGATGAACTGTTTTTTGCAACACATGTATTCTTGTATCATAAAAACATGAAAATCAACATTTTTTTTTCAAAAATTTTGAGCTATTGAGTTTATATAATGAAAAACGCCCTAACTGATTTCTCTTTCTTTTTTTCTGTATGTATGATATGATTTTTGAATTTCCAAATGTGCATATGACTTTAGCTGGAAGTTGTGTTACTTTACTAGATTATTTACTGACCATAAAAAATTTAATAAACGAAAATAACAACTAAATGTATATTTTATATCGTAAATGTATATGTTATATACAGTAGAGCGCCGATTATCCGAACTCCAATTAAACAAACTTACTTCCAATTATCCGAACAGTCAATTTCTCTCAAAAAATACTTTTTAACCGAACTTCAAATTACCCGAACAGCTTATTTCTCTCTCTCTCTCTCTTTTTTTTTTTTTATGAACTGCCAATTATCCAAACACCCTATTAGAACTGGATATCAGATCTTAAATGATGATGAGATTGTGGATGATATTCAAGACGAAAAAGAAATTGAAAACGAATGCTCTGAAAATGATCAAAGTCCATGCCATAACGAAGCCTTTGAATGTTTGGAAACAGCTATGAAATGGCTCGAACGGCAGAAGAATGCTGTTCCTGTTCAACTAACGTATTTAAGAAGAGTTCAAGATACGGCAGCATTGAAAAGATTGTCTTCTTTGAAGCAAGCAACAATCGAAAGTTCTTTTGCTTAAATTATAATCTCTGGAGTTCAGAAAATGATAATAAAAAGTAAACAAAAAATTAAAAAGACAAAAATAAATTTTTAAACATGCTAGCATTAACTAGTGCTGTCAGTCTAAAGCGTGGATAAAGTGTGAAGATTTCAGTATAGTCAGGAACATCCATCAAATTGTCTGTCCATTTATCCGAACTTTTGCTTATCCGAACTAGGGTCGGTCCCGACTTGTTCGGATAATCGGCGCTCTATTGTATTAAAGCAGGTCGCACTCTGGAACGACAGAATAAAAATGAAGTGCGACATAGGAGAAGAAACAAGTCGAAATAAACAAGCAAGCTGTTTCAAACCTGTTTTAAACCTGTTTTTTCCCCGAAGTCGCACCTCATGTTCCTGCTATCGCCTCGGCGTGCAACCTGAGCTTAACTGTTATTTCTCTGTCTGGAAGAAAGTAAATCTTTTAGTTAATATATGCATACAATATTTGTTTTAGCCTAAATCTTTATTTAATAAAATCTTAATAGAAGAAAACCTGCATAGCAAACATCGAACAATACTATTGTACGAAAAAGTTCATAATATCACGTGCCGTGGTGTATCATTTAATAAAAATTATATAAACACACTTTTTTATATAACGTGGCTTCACAAATGCAAACAAAGCCAAAATCAAGCTGGTTTTACGTACAGAAAAATACTCACCAGTGGCTGCCGTTCATAAATTTATAACTTAAACTGTTTAATTTAATTATTAATAAGTTCAAGCAATGGTTAATAAAAAATAAATTAGCATTCACGATTTTCTATTTAATATGTTAAAAAAGATATATTAACAAAAAGAAGAGAAAAATGTCTTATATAGATCGAAGAATAATATTTCATGAAAAAAGTGTTAAGATCTCGTGTTCTAATATATTATGGATTGAAAAATATATAGACCTAGCATTTTATATAACAGAATGCCACAAATTCAAACAAAGCCAGCATCAAGTTCTTTTTACGTACAGAAGAATGCTCACCAGTGGCTGCTTTTCACTAATTTATTTTTAAACTGATTAATTTAATTATTAAAATTTTTGTTTTCCAAACATTGTTGGTAAAATCACTTGAAAATGTTGCAAGATGAGCTGGAAAAATACTAAAAAAAAAATACGTTAATTTTTTTTTTTTTTTTTTTTTTTTTGTGTGTGTGTGTGTGTGTGTGTGTAATTATTTGATAAAATGTAAACGTACTAAATATGAGAATATTCATATTATTTGTAATAATACAATATGCATAACTATATGTTTTGTCTAAATTTATATAAAATAAGCTTTTAAATCGTATATTATATACTGCAAATGGTACTTAAAAAATATATTTATTTCTCTACAGAGACTAATAACATTATAAGTATTAGTAATAATAAACAAAAAATAACCGTATTTGAGGCTTAAAAACAATTTGTTTTATAATCATCTGAAAAGAACTTTACATATATAACTGTCCTCTAACTAGCTAATAAAAATATGTGCCCATTCGTGCCTAACGCCTTATATTTTGCACTTTACAAAAATGCATAAAAAATAGGCTTGAACATATAATTTCGAAATTTTAAAAAATACGTATTTCAAAGAATTCTGCAAGCTAAGATTATGACTTATTTATTTGGATCCTTGGTAGAAAAAACACAGAAAAACTTACTTTTTACATTTCGCTATCTTGAAAAATGAAAAATCTATAAACTGCGAAAAAGCCTTCATTTTAAGCAAATAAATATCAATCTTATGCTATCATCTTTCGGTAACAGATAAAGATATTTATAGATAATTATTTCATACCATTTTTATCTTATAAAGAAGAAGGAAACTATACACATTTATTAAAATTTTAAAAAAATGAGACGATAGCCATAAATGGGTTAATAAAAAATGAATTAGCATTCAAGGTTTTTTATTTAGTATGCTAAATAAATATATTAAGAACAAGAAAGAAAAATTCCCTTTTTGTCCAGTTTGATTTATGCATCATCTAAGATTAATAAATATTTTTTTTAATTTTTTAATTTCCTTTATGGTGAATACCCCATATTTGATGCACTGTCACCTTAATTACATACATTTTTTTCTTATTTACATGCTATAGATACATTTTACATACATATATTTATCTCTTATATTTACATATATCTTAAAACATACAACAGTATAAGAACCATTCTTTGAAGAAATGAAAGTAATAGTGACTAATCATAAATCTTTGATAATCCCGATTGAACTAAAACCTAATAAATCTAAAAGGTCATCGAAATATTTTTAACGTTTATTAAATTATTTATTAATTATTTCTTTGAGATGGATATTATAAAGAAATAAGTCTAGTGATAGTCTCTCCTCAATAATACTCTAATGATACAACAATAGTTTATTTCTGTAATAGGGGTGTTTTTATAATAAATGTCTTGATGTTTTTAATGTGATTGAAATCAATAAATAACTTTTCGCTTAATAGCATGAGTGACTTAAAGAAAAAACTTATATTTTGAATTATCTTCAACCTATTATTGGATTCTTTAAACAAGTATTTAATTTTACTAATATAGCTAAATAAATATAAATTGATAAAAAATTATAAACTTTTAAACTTTGACAGCTATTAAAGAAACAGTATGTGTGCCTATGATGATCATGGTTGGCGATGATCGACATAGAGCCGCATCGTGTTGTTTCTTACTTGACTGTAAAACTGGTTCTGTTGCAAGTTCAGTGCTTAAAAGCGTGAAACAACTTGCAGTTATTATACTAAAATACTCAGTGTTTTAGAAAATATTCATGCAAGTTCTTCATCTTTCTGAAAATACATGGAATGTATTACTCATTTCTGATACTGTTAAATATTTAAACAAACAAAATAATAATAATAATAATAATAATAATAATAATATAAGTATTAATCATTAAGTTTATGTTATTGGTTAACCTATTACTAAACTTATATTATTATATTATAACCCATTAAATAACCTATTATTGAACTTCTAAATATAAAAAATATTTAATTTTACTAATATAATTAAATAAATATAAATACATAAAATATATAAAATTTTGGATATTCATAATTTTGAGATTTGAAATCTGACAAAGAAATAGTATATCTGCCCGTGATGATCACGATTGACGATGACCACAGAGCCACATCGTGTTGTTTCTTAATTGACTGTAAAACTGGTTTTGATACAAGGTCAGTGCTTAAAAGCGTGAAACAACTTGCAATTAATATATTATAGTTATTAATGTTTTAGGCATTATTCCTGCAAGTTTTTCAGTTTTCTGGAAATGACTTATTTCTAATACTTTTAAATAATTGAACAAACATAATAATAATAATAATAATAATAATAATAATAATAATAATAATAATAATAATAATAATAATAATAACAATAAGAGTAACAAAAATAAAATATTTGTTATTGATTAACTGCAACCTATTATTGAACCCCTAAATATATAAAAAAATATAATTTTACTAATATAATTAAACAAATATAAATAGATAAAATGTAATAAAATTTTGGATATTCACAATTCTGAGCTGTGACACATGTTAAAGAAACAGTATACGTGCCTGTGATGATCATGGTTGACGATGATCACCACAGAGCCACTTCGTGGTGTTTCTTTCTTGACTGTAAAACTGGTTTTGTTGCAAGGTCAGTGCTTAAAAGCGTGAAGCAACTGCAGTTACTATAATAAAGTACTCAATGTTTTAGCCAATATTCATGCAAGTTTTTCATCTTTCTGAAAATACAGATTGTATTACTTATTTCTGATACTTTTAAATATTTAAACAAGCATAATAATAATATAAGTAATAATCATTAAGTTTATGTTATTGATTAACAAAAACCTATTATTGAACTTCTAAATATCAAAAATATTTAATTTTGCTAATATAATTAAATAAATATAAATAGATTAAATATATAAAATTTTGGATATTCATAATTTTGATCTTTGTCATCTAACAAAGAAACAGTATATGTGCCTGTGATGATCACGAATGCCGATGACCACACAGCCACATCGTGTTGTTTCTTACTTGATTGTAAAACTGGTTTTGTTGCAAGGTCAGTGTTTTAAAACAACTTGCAGTTATTATATTAAAGTACTCAATGTTTTAGTCAATATTCATGCAAGTTTTTCATCTTTCTGAAAACACAGGAATGTATTACTTATTTCTGATACTTTTAAATATTTAAACAAACAAACAAACATAATAATAATAATAATAATAATGATAATAACATAAATAATAATAATTAAGTTCATGTTATTGATTAACAACAACCTATTATTGAACTTCTAAATATCAAAAATATTTAATTTGACTAACAAATATAAATGGATAAAATATATAAAATTTTAGATATTCATAATTTTGAGCTTTGTCATCTAACAAAGAAACAGTATATGTGCCTGTGATGATCACCAATGCCGTTGACCAGAGCCACATCGTGTTGTTTCTTACTTGATTGTAAAACTGGTTTTGTTGCAAGGTCAGTGTTTTAAAACAACTTGCAGTTATTATATTAAAGTACTCAATGTTTTAGCCAATATTCATGCAAGTTTTTCATCTTTCTGAAAACACAGGAATGTATTACTTATTTCTGATACTTTTAAATATTTAAACAAACAAACAAACATAATAATAATAATAATGATGATGATAATAACATAAATAATAATAATTAAGTTTATGTTATTGATTAACAACAACCTATTATTGAACTTCTAAATATCAAAAATATTTAATTTGACTAACAAATATAAATGGATAAAATATATAAAATTTTGAATATTCATAATTTTGAGCTTTGTCATCTAACAAAGAAACAGTATATGTGCCTGTGATGATCACGATTGACGATAACCACAGAGCCACCTCGTGTTGTTTCTTACTTCACTGTAAAACTGGTTTTGTTCCAAGGTCAGTGCTTAAAAGCGTGAAACAACTTGCAATTATTAAATTTCAGTACTTAATATTTTAGTCATTATTCATGAAAGCTTTTAATCTCTCTGAAAATACGTGGAATGTATTACTTATTTCTAATACTTTTAAATACGTTAAACAAACATAATAATAATAATAATAATAATAATAATAATAATAATAATAATAATGATACTGTAAGTAACAATCATAACATTTATGTTACTATTTATCAACAACCTATTATTGAACTCCTAAATATCAAAAGTATTGAATTTTCCAAAAATTTTTTACTACATTAATTGTTTAAATTTTATAAAATCTTCAAATTTTGGTATTAAAAATGTTTGAATTCTTGTTCTGGCGGCCTTCTATTCAAGATAAGGTATATGAGCCAATGACAAAAATAATTGTCGAAGTCAGATATTTTTCATAATAAAATATAAACACAAATGTAAAACTGGTCTTCGTTAGGGTTACTTCTTTAAAAAAGCAAAATAACTTCTTGCTTTTCTTTTTGGAGAATTTAAAATTAATTAAGTGATTTATTATTATTATTATTATTATTATTATTATTAAATTCGAATTTCGTGTTATGACGATCTTTTATTAAATGAGCGATATGTAAGCCAGTAACAATACTATTTGATGAAGCCAGGTAGTTGGTATGCCTGAAAAGAAAATATTAACGTGATTATAAAACTGTTTGCAAAGTAAGTGTTTAAAAGCGTAAAATAATTTGTTTGTTTTTTTTCTTTAATATTAAATATTTATTTATTAAGCTTTATGTAAAAAAAAGTTTCATCTGTTTAACAATGCATGGAAAAAAATTATTATTAAAAAATCGTACCATTATTTATGTTTTTATTGTATATTTTATTCAAGGTATTTTAATTTTTCATTTACGAGTGAAACACATTAAGTAAAAAGAAAAAAAAAAGCTGGATTGTCGGAGCCAATTGATATGTCCTAAAGGGAAATATTAACATGGCTGTAAAACTAATTGCAAGATTGTTAATTAAAAGCGTAAAATAACTTTTTTTCCCTTTACAGTAATGAATATTTATTTATTAAGATTCATAAATTAAGATTCATTCATTATTCTTACATAATCCTCAAAAACGGATGAAATTCTAACTCACTATAAACGTAATTGTAAAATAACTTTTGTGTTCGGAATAATTGTAAAAATAATATAAAAATAAATAAATATATATATATGTGTGTGTCAAAAATGGAATTACGGTAAGTTATATTAGTAATGCATAGCACTGTGTGACAGTAAGTTTTTCTAAAACTGATGTATACTAGCACATGAATTCAGAATTTGTCGAGATACCATCCCATAAGATTTTTTTTTTCAATTTCTCGCGCAAGCAATAATTTTTGCCAATTACTCTCGTTTAAAAAAGTTGTAAAACATGCAAGCAGAAATATTGTTAAAAGATGTTTTTTCTCTGCGTGAGTATACTTTTCCCATTTTTAAACTAGTTGATTTGGTTTTCTTGTCTGGATGAAATTGAAATTGAAACAACCAGTTTATAATTGAAAGGTGTTAAGTTAACCCGTTTGGGTCTGGCGTACTATTAGTAGTACATGTCTTTTCATCGAGTATTATTGTATTTTAACAATTACTTTTTTTAATAACTATACGTGTAGTAATGATAGTATATGTCTATACATTTCTTTATTATGATATCATTTATATTTTGGCATTTAGTAATAATGATAACAATAATGATAATAATCATCAGGGCCCGACAATCAAGTTTCTGTGCCAAAGGCACGTTCAAATTTTCGTGACCCCTTAGATTAGTCGATTTATTGATACTAGCTTTTATTTACATATTAGACACTTATTCGAAAAGTGTCAACCAAAAAATTACGTTTTCCTGAAAATTGAAAAACGGTTACAGGAACACAAATAAAATATTTCTTCTATTATTTATTAAAATGTGCTTTTAACGATATATTGAGATATATTTTTGTCATTTTATAGTAACATCTCAAATATCACATTTTTTTTTACAATTATGATTTTTTTTATATAAATTTTGATGGAAATATGATAAATTTCGTTCCCCTCAGAAATTTTGTATCCAGGGCACGGATCCTGAGTGCCCGTGCGATAGTCAGGGCCTGATAATAATAATAATGTGTTTATTTTTCTTTGCCCCGTTGGAGATTCTGTTATTTTAAACATATATTTCACTCTTTACATTTAAAAAATAGGTTACTTTTCTGAACTAATTATATGTGTGATAGAACTCCAAAAATATCAGAAAGTCGTAATATCTGTTAAATCCAGTTTTCATACTGTATTCTCCAACCGTCTCAAAAAACGCTTCATTAGCGTATTGTTATAATGATATTAATATAAACAGTACGCAAAATAATTACATTCGTTAGATTTCAGACAATGCCATATTCGTTAAACTTGAGTAAATCTATTTGGATAGCTACGATTAACATTATTAACGTAAAAGTAATTATTTTCTCAAAATTGAAAAAAAAATCTTACCCAAAAGGGTTAAAAACGGTAATTTCAAGAAAAGAAAGTTCGGGGTTTTTTTAAATTTTAAAACTTGAACAATTTCACCGTAGAATAATTTAAATTGTCTGAAACTTCAGACAGTGTATCTAAACTATCCGTATACAAACTATGACAATCCTATATCGATAGTGCATCAGTTCTAAATGATTTGGTAATCAGTGATAAACAAATTGTATCAAAAAGGTCGTTTTGTTCAAAGTCGCTTGCGCTAACTTTTATCGTTTTGTTTTCTTTGATGTAGTGTTTCAGATTACTTTAATATTTTTTTGTGAAAAAAGATCACTAAATTCTTTTGTTAAATTTATTTAAGAAAAAGAAAATTAATATTTTATTTTAATCTTCTTGTTAGAAGCGAAAGAAAAAACAAAAGTTATTTAAAGTTTAACTATTTAAGGAATATGATAATAAAATATCTAGTGGTAAAAGGAAGCTGAAAAAAATAGTCTTCAACTATCACCTGCTTAAAAAAATGAATAATTTAGAAAACAGTAAATTGTGCAGTTCCCTTCATTAAGAAAAGCTTTAAATGGGTGATCAACATGAAGCAAAAAACAAATATTCCATTGTTCATACTTGCATGATGAAGAGAACTATCTAATAATAACTCTTGAAACTAACAGTTATTCTTATAAGCGAACTTGGAGTTTAAATAAACTGTTTGTAGTAATTTTAGAACTGTTCAAAATGCGTCCGAATGTATACTCTTTAAGCCAAACATATTCGCCAAGTTCTTGTGCTTGAAGGCTTTCTTTTCCCCTCCCCCTCCGCACATAATATTGATCGATTTTATCTTAACGTCTTTTGAGCTCTGATGTGATGGACTGAAAGAATGTAAACTTCCGTTTTAAAATAAATTTTTCCTACTTCCTTTAACTTCGGAAAACAATATTTGAAATTTAATTTTTCACTTTTCTTTTAGATTTGTTTTGATGAAACTCTTCTAGCTTAAAAAAAATATATCTCGCATTTATCTCTTTAATTTCCTATCAATGTAACGAATTTTTTACACCTGAAAATTCTCATTTCATCATGTTATACAAATTTCATTTATCAATTGTGCAAACAATCATTTTATTATTATAGCACATTCCTATATCGCAGTTTTGAGTCTTTTTTCTTTCTCAACACTGGAATCAGACTAAACACTTCCTAAATTATATGGTCTATGGATTTGAAATCCTCTTTTCTAAAGCCAAAAAAGAACAATAATATACTTTGACACTTCCCCATTGTCAAATATCTTCGCTGCATCAAATACTGTGCTTAGATTCTGTTTTGCGATAGCATTATTTTCCTATAATGTAGGTAAATTTTTCATTTAAGAAAATAACTTATGCAACAACGCTCTGGGTTGTTTAAAAATTATATGTCTTTGCGTTTGTTTTTTCGAGTAACTTATACTTAAACCTTCACTAAACTCACAGAACAAGTTTTAATGTCACGGCTATTCGCTTCACGGTCTTAACAAGATTAATCAAACAGGTTGTTCTCCTTTAGATTATTGCCTTTTTAAAAATGTAACAGATGGAGGAATCCATCATCATTTTCTTGGATGAGGAACATTCTCATACTTTAGTGCACACAACGTGACAGCACTCACGTGGAGTCGATTGAGAAAGAAAAGAATTCTCTACTTACTCTCCGTGGACACGCTCTGCAACTGTAACCTTCTTCAGTCAACCAACAAGTTTCCACTTTTTTTTAATAGAAGGAATGCAACTAAACTCGCGAAGACGGTGCAAGAAAGAGGGAGCACAAGTAAAATGTGTCCGTTGGTTGCCGTCCCTACCAAAGTTCTGCTGTCGCTGCTTGCCTGAGCATCCTCCACGCGAACTGATTGAATTTAGCAATCCTCGAACGCAATTTAGACGCTAAATTTACGTTATAATCATTTTACCAAGGCCGTCTTCTTTTGTTTGCAACGACGGTGCGCATTACTGGCCATCAACCTTTATTTATTTATCACTTTTTCTCTCCCCCTTGATTCTGCCACCCTTTCATCCCCCTCATTTCGCATGTCATTCGCCGGAGCTTCATTTTATTTCGATTTTTTCCCAGCCTCTCGCACTTCCTTCCCCCTTTTTTATTTTCACCCCCTCTTTTTTTTTTCTCTTTACAGTTTGTTTATATCTACGCAATTATCTTCAATGAGTGTGCCCCTGTATTGCTGACCAAACCGAGTTATTGCATCAATTTGTACTTCTCCTGTCAGGGGCGGGGCTAGCGGAGCTCTCCCCTCCTTTTTCGCGGAGGTTCCGCCCAATCGTCCGTGAGCGAGGCGTTACCCAGCAACCCGAGCCGGGCCTGTGGATTGTATTGGAGGAGTCGAAGACGACAGGTGATCCTTATAAGGCCGTATTCGAGCGGGTAATTTCGTTAGTCACTTTTGGTTAGGTCGTCAGTGTGTTGTGCGCGTCTTTCCCCGTTGTACCAGGAGCGACAACAGCTTTTGCAAAAGATGGCCGATGACCAGCGAGGTCTTCTGTCCGAGGAGCGCTCGGACAAGAGAAAGTGCGACGACTTCGCAGCGCTATACGGCCTTGAGGGGGCAGCCGCAGCGAGGGCGCTGCCAGAACACTCCGGTAAGTTCTCCCCCTAATAAATTCAATAAATCAAGCCGAATTATAATGCACGAAGCGCCGGTAATTGAATCGAGGTACCGAAAATCTTCATTTTCAGTTTCTAATATGGAAGGAGCGGAGCTTTATTAAATTGGAAATTGTATTACAGCCTTGTCGCCCATTTGTTCACCTAATCCAACGGAATTATTGGAGGTGGCACTTTTTGCCTTCGTCTGCGCTCTTCATTCCTCGGCGTCTTAAACGCACCTGAGCATTTTTTAAGCACCGCTCACTTTCGTGCAAGGTCTTTCTCTCTCTCTTCCTCTCTTTTTTTTTTCCAACCTTGCGTCATTAATTTTTTTCACTTGATTTCTTTAACGAAATCAGTCTTCGTTGAGTGAATCGAATTCAGGAAATTTTTGTTGCGTTTTCCGAGATACTATTTTTTGGAGTACCTTTCATCTCCCACAACTGTTGGAGGAGTCTGCAGCGTAAGCATATGTTGTAGTTTCGTTCCACATGTAGTGCTAATTAAATTAACTTGTTTATATATTGCATTACTCTGATTATATTTGTGATAATATTTTTAAGTGCATTACTTGTTTTTACTTATCATTATCTAATTAATTTAGTGCTCTCCTTTGCTTAGTTTAATAAATCTTCGTGATTGTGCAGGGATTTATTAAATCTACACACTTAATATCATTTTAATGATATTCATATTATTCATAAGTAAGCTATATGTCTATAATCTCTATTTTGAAAAAAAGTCCTTTTTTTATCACTGGAGCCCTTTTTTCTCTTCAGCTCGAAAGGTAAGTATGGCTATTAACACCTGTTGGTTAACTTGCCTTTACTTGGGAAATTTCTTTTTTTAAGACAATTATAATTATTTAAAGAAAAAAAATTAAGCTTCAAAATATTTTAATGAAAAAATGAAAATATTTTTATTTTACATGAACAGCAATGAGTGATTGGAAGTTCAACATTTAAGGCTAAATCTATATGAACTTCTATTACCTCCATTGTACCCTCAACATTTTGCCTTTTTTTTTCTCTCTCGTTATTGTGCTTTTTATCCTACGAAAGATTTCGAATTTTAAATTTATAACTTATTATCTTTCTCTAATACAGTAATCATCTTATAATTATCTTTTATTTTGAATTAATGATTTTTCTCTTCATTGTGCAATAACACTGAATTGATAACTTCAAGGCATCATCTAACTTCATTCTGCCTGTAGGTGCCTACGAACGTATGCGTACGTGCAGATATGAACGTTACAATTATGCCTTCTTCTTTACAATTTTCCATGAAAATTCCCTATCAGTCACTACATAAAAGGGAATAATGTTTAAGCCCTATCTTCTAAAATTATTTAATATTTTTCATTCTGATGGTAAACAATACCTTTATGAAGCATATCAAGAGAAAACATACTTGTAATATTCGATTGGACTTAAGTAAATTACTGTTAGATTTTACTATAACATTTATGGATGTTAATATTCTTGCATTGTCTCTTATTATAAGTTTTTTCCCCATAGTTCCAGTAAATTAGATCTATTGTCCTATTCCGATTTAAATTTATTATAAACTGATTACTATTGTCATTTTCAGATTTAATTAATTTTCAGATCTAATAATGTTTTCATATTTAATTACTTATCAATGGCAAATTCAATCAATTTGTTTGGTATTTAATTATTGATTTTTAATTAAATGTATTAATTTTAATTTCTTTAATAACGCCAGCATATTCATTCAATTAATTGGATTAAATTTATTTGTAGATTTACTTCCACAAATAATACTCTAAATAACTCATTATTCAATAATGTCTTTTGATTTTAATATATCTCAAATCCATTTAATAACCAACTAGCGTAATTTATAGAGAGTTGTGTGATCAAATATCATTATTAGTTTATTGTACAAAAATGGTTGATTATATTAAATATACTTTTATTTCAGTTTATATGACCCCTTTGCACACTTTTTTCGTTGCACTAAAAACAATAATAAAATAACAATAAAAAAATAAATTAGCAATAAAAATAACAATAATGAAAATAAAAAAAAAAACTTTTTTTTTTCAAGTTCTTTTATTATTATTATTAAATATTTTTTAAATGCATAATAATATACAGGTATAATGTTTTTACTTCATAAAATAATTTTCAAAACCATACTTTTTATAAGAACAGCGAATTGTAATTCCTCTCATAATTATTATATAGTTAACAAAGTAATTGTTTATGCAACAACTTTTATAAAATTTAAATATTTTTCAATGTATAAAAATTTTAAACGTAAAAAATCTTTATAATTAAATTTAATTATTTGCGTAAGAATAAAACATATCACATCATTAATATGACCAACTATTATAGTAAGTATTGAAAACCCGTCAACATTTCCTGTAAATGTTGTTTTACAGCAAAGGTAATCAGTTTGTAAGAAACATAAATTCGCAACGGCAATGGCTCTAAATAAGTAGAACTAAGAGGAAAAAGAAAACTTGTAACAACAGACTATGTTATAAATATATCATTACTTACACAAATTTAATATTTCTCTAAATAAAAAAAATAAATAAATATTATAGCTAATTTAATAAGCGTCAAATTTAATAATTACCTTTTATTTCTTGAACTTGAGTAAATAATTAGATTTACTGTTCTGAATTTGATTGAGTTTGTATAACAGTGAAACTTATTAAAATCCTAAATAATAATAATAATAATAATAATAATAAAGTGTTATAATTTATCTTAATGTTTCTATAAGTTTTTATTAATTTCATAAAAATATTTAACAATATTAAAAAAATTAATTCCATCACTATAAAAGATTTTTTTAAATGATACATTAAATATAGTTACTGGGTTATCTAACAGATTTTATATTTAATAATTTACCCTTTATAAAATTTATTTATATTTGTTTTAGATTCATATTAAAATCAGTAACGTAAAATAAATTTTAAAAAATAAGTTTTTCAGACTTAGAGATCTTTTTTTTTATACCATTTATGCAAATCAAATATTTGATTGAACTAAACAGAAACAACTTGAAAACTTGCATCATTTTCTTTCTTTCTTTCAACAGTGATAATCATATGACAAAGACGCGGAATTTAAAATAAGAAAATAAACAATAATTAAAGATAGCTGTAACAATAATTAACGATATAAATGTCTCATTTTCAAAATTAACTTTTAATATTTCACTAATTGAATCAATAGCAAATTAATTTACTCCATGGCTAATTAAATAAACGAATCTCATTTTATGTTTTATCAGATACAATTAAATTAATTAATTACACCAAAATTTTTGCTTTAATTATGCATGATATTATAGCCCTTTTTTTAATTAAAAGGAAATTTAAAAAGAAATATTTTTATCTAAAATTTAAATCTTGAAATATTTTTATTCATTTTCTTAAATTTGAAATGTTTAATAATATGCAGTTAAACTGTTATAGCATTATATACATTTTTAAATATTGCGACAAAAATAGTTAATTAAACAACATTTAATATTTATAAAATATATATTAATTATTTGAATAATTTATGTGATGAGATTAAATTATTAGAATATATTGCAATGTGAAACGTATTAAAAATTTACATAATGAAAGAATTTTCCATAAAGACAGGTTTAAAGAACTAATTTGACCTATGGCAGAATATACGTTTTTTAACCTGTAAATGTTGTTTTTCAACATCAGTAACCATGTTGCAAGAAAGATAAACTCTAAATATGGCAATAACATGATGTGAGTAAAAAACAACTGTATCAGTTGTAATCTTATAAATAAAGATATTAAACGTCTCATTGCCAAACAAGGCTCTTTTTTATTTTGATATTTCACTAACTTAAACACTACTTAATGTTTCGTAAATTAATTAAATAAAGATGTCTTGTTATACGTTTGAATGTGCACGAATTCATGATCTCATTACACAGAACATTTTGTTTTTCATTTTACAATACATTAGCGCATTTTTTCCTCATAAAATACTATTTAAAATAAATTGCTGTTATCTAAAACTCAAATAACCCAATATTATAATTATATGATTAGTTTAAAAGCATATTTAATAATATACCATGACAAGGTGTCCCAAAAATAACGGGTCTAATTATATATATTTACCATTTGTTCACATATTTGTGATTTCATCTTTATTATATATATATATATATATATATATATATATATAGCCCTAATATAATTACAAATCATCATCTATTCCAATTACAATGATTAACTGAATAATTTAATTATATTAATGGCACACGATATAACTGGCAAAATAAATTGCTGTTATCTAAAAATCAAATTTTCCAATATTTTAATTATTTCATGAATTCAAATTCAATAGTACATTTAATAATACGCAACTACCGAGTGTACCAAAAATAACGGGTCTAATTAGAATTTTTTTTTTTATTGCAAGCGATATAATTGGCAAAATAAATTGCTGTTATCTAAAAATCAAATATTCCAATATTTTAATTATTTTACGAATTCAATAGTACATTTAATAATACGCAACTTCCGAGTGTACCAAAAACAACGGGTCTAATTAGAAAAGTTTTTTTATTACTATTGCAAGCGATATAATTGGCAAAATAAATTGCTGTTATCTAAAAATCAAATTTTCCAATTGTTTAATTATTTCATTAGTTTAAAAGTACATTTAATAATATGCAACTACCGTGTGTCCCAAAAATAACGGGTCTAATTAGAAAATTATACTTTTTTGCTATATAATTGGCAAAATAAATTGCTATTATTTAAAAGTAAAATTTTCCTATATTTTAATTATCTCACTAGTTTAAAAGTACATTTAATAATATGCAACTACCAATTGTCCCAAAAATAACGGGCCTAATTAGAAAATGATACATTTTTGCTATATAATTGGCAAAATAAATTGCTATTATCTAAAAATTAAATTTTCCAATATTTTAATTATCTCACTAGTTTAAAAGTACATGTAATAATATGCAACTACCATGTGTCCCAAAAATAACGGGTCTAATTAGAAAATGATACCTTTTTTGCGATATAATTAGCAAAATAAATTGTTATTATCTTACAGTCAAATTTTAAAATATTTTAATTATTTAATTAGTTTAAAAGTATATTCAATAATATGCAACTACCGGGTGTCCCAAAAATAACGGCTCTAATTAGAAAATGATACTTTTTTGCGATATAATTGGCAAAATAAATTGCTGATATTTAAAAATAAAATTTTCCAATATTTTAATTATCTCTCTAGTTTAAAAGTACATTTAATAATATGCAACTACCATGTGTCCCAAAAATAACGGCTCTAATTAGAAAATGATACTTTTTTGCAATATAATTGGCAAAATAAATTGTTATTAACTTACAATGAAATTTTAAAATATTTCAATTATTTCATTAGTTTAAAAGTATATTTAATAATATGCAACTACCGTGTGTCCCAAAATAACAGATCTAATTAGAAAATGATACTTTTTTGCTATATAATTGGCAAAATAAATTGCTATTATTTAAAAATAAAATTTTCCTATATTTTAATTATCTCACTAGTTTAAAAGTACATTTAATAATATGCAACTACCAATTGTCCCAAAAATAACGGAATAATTAGAAAATGATACATTTTTGCTATATAATTGGCAAAATAAATTGCTATTATCTAAAAATCAAATTACCAATATTTTAATTATTTCATGAATTCAAATTCAATAGTACATTTAATAATACGCAACTACCGAGTGTACCAAAAATAACGGGTCTAATTAGAATTTTTTTTTTTATTGCAAGCGATATAATTGGCAAAATAAATTGCTGTTATCTAAAAATCAAATATTCCAATATTTTAATTATTTTACGAATTCAATAGTACATTTAATAATACGCAACTTCCGAGTGTACCAAAAAGAACGGGTCTAATTAGAAAAGTTTTTTTATTATTATTGCAAGCGATATAATTGGCAAAATAAATTGCTGTTATCTAAAAATCAAATTTTCCAATTGTTTAATTATTTCATTAGTTTAAAAGTACATTTAATAATATGCAACTACCGTGTGTCCCAAAAATAACGGGTCTAATTAGAAAATGATACTTTTTTGCTATATAATTGGCAAAATAAATTGCTATTATTTAAAAATAAAATTTTCCTATATTTTAATTATCTCACTAGTTTAAAAGTACATTTAATAATATGCAACTACCAATTGTCCCAAAAATAATAGGCCTAATTAGAAAATGATACATTTTTGCCATATAATTTGGCAAAATAAATTGCTATTATCTAAAAATTAAATTTTCCAATATTTTAATTATCTCACTAGTTTAAAAGTACATTTAATAATATGCAACTACCATGTGTCCCCAAAATAACGGGTCTAATTAGAAAATGATACCTTTTTTGAGATATAATTAGCAAAATAAATTGTTATTATCTTACAATCAAATTTTAAAATATTTTAATTATTTAATTAGTTTAAAAATATATTTAATAATATGCAACTACCGGGTGTCCCAAAAATAACGGCTCTAATTAGAAAATGATACTTTTTTGCGATATAATTGGCAAAATAAATTGCTGATATTTAAAAATAAAATTTTCCAATATTTTAATTATCTCTCTTGTTTAAAAGTACATTTAATAATATGCAACTACCATGTGTCCCAAAAATAACGGCTCTAATTAGAAAATGATACTTTTTTGCAATATAATTGGCAAAATAAATTGGTATCAACTTACAATCAAATTTTAAAATATTTCAATTATTTCATTAGTTTAAAAGTATATTTAATATTATGCAACTATCGGGTGTCCCAAAAATAATGGGTCTAATTAGAAATGGATATTTTTTTGCGATATAACTGGCAAAATAAATTGCTATTATCTAAAAATCAATTTTTCCAATATTTTAATTATCTCATTAGTTTAAAAGAACATTTAATAATATAAAATTACCGAGTGTCCAAAAATAACAGATTTAATTAGAAAATTATTTTTTTTTCGTTATAATTGCAAAATAAATTGCTATTATCTAAAGATCAAATTTTTCAATATTTTAATTATCCCATTAGTTTGAAAGTACATTTAATAATATGCAACTACCATGTGTCCCAAAAATAACGGGTCTAATTAGAAAATGATACTTTTTTTTGCTATATAATTGGCAAAATAAATTGCTATTATCTAAAAATAAAATTTTCCACTATTTTAACTATCCCATTAGTTTAAAAGATCATTTAATAATATTCAACTATCGGATGACTCAAAAATAACTGGTCTAATTAGAAAATGATATTTTTTTGCCATATAATTTTCAAAATAAATTGCTATTATCTAAAAATCAAATTTTCTAATATTTTAATTATCTCATTAGTTTAAAAGGACATTTAATAATATGCAATTACCGGATGCCCTAAAAATAACGGGTCTAATTAGAAAATAATTTTTTTTTCTTAATGACAAGCAATATAAATGGGTGTACTTGAGAAAACAGCTAATTTTGAAAACAGTGCGATACTTAAGTAATATGAATTAAATACAAAAATAATGTAAATAAGATAACATAAATTTTCCATAAAACCCGTCAATAACAATTTTCAAAAAATAATTTCATAAAGGCAAGTTAAAGAACTGGTTTGAAAATGACAGAATATACGTCTTTTAACCTGTAAATGTTGTTTTACAACAGCAGTAGTCATTTTGCAAAAAAACCCATATTCAACGCTGTATACGGGTAGAGTAGTATATTTCATGGCAATAACATGGCTTGAGTTAAAAACAACTGTAACATAAATAAATGTATTAAACGTCTCATTACTAAACAAGGCTCTTTTTAATTTGATATATATAGATAAATTAAACACTATTTAGTATGTTTCATAAATTAATTAAATATGGATATTTTGTTATATGTTTCAACTCAAATTAATGCTTTTATTAATCCTTTATGTACTGAATTATGAATTCATGAAAAATGTATCTTCTAAAGCATTTTTCGTGAACTGTTTAACCTACTTTAGAAGATTTACATAATCATTTAATAAATTTTAGAAGAATTGAAGGATTTAGAAGGATTAATTAAATTTGAATTTATAGGGATTTTGTGCAATATTTATAACCCAATCATATATTTTGTTTTAAATATTTTTCTTAGTATTTTGTAGACTTAGGAAATGTACAAATATAATGTTCTTACAATAGAAATATAGAAATATTTCCGAATTGAAAAATCCCCCCCCCCCCCCCCCCCTTCAGCACCAAGAAAACTGAAAATATGCGAAAGCAAAAGAAATCATCCTTTTAAAAATATATTTGTTTTGTGTAACCATTAATGCTTTTGGAACAAAATAAAGTAATGTATCTATAACTCATTCTAAGTTGTATTACAACTAATCGATGTATTAAATGAATTTTATAACAGGTTATTTTAATGGTACTTATAAGTACCGTCAGTAGATAAAGGGTAAATCCGAACATTTTAATTTTACAAGACGTCAGCGCATTGCTGTTACCTAAAACTCGAATTTTCCAATATTTTAATTATTTCATTAGTTTAAAAGCATATTTAATAACATGTAACTACCAGGTGTCTAAAAAAATAACAGGTCTATTTAGAATTTTTTTTTTTTTTTTTTTTTTTTTTTTTTTTTTTTTTTTTTTTAAATGGCAAGCAATATAAATAAATTATTTGCTGAAGTGTACTTAAAAAAAACCCAGCTAATTTTGAGAAACAGGGTGATATTTAGGTGATATGATTTAAATATATAAGTAGAATAAATAAGATAATAAAAATTTTCCATTAAACCCGTCATTTTTGGGACATATGATGCTCTGTCGCAGTTTTTAAAACATTTTCTTAATCTACAGTTGCAGTTTTATATGCTTTTTTTAAACATTGCAACATAAATAGTTAATGCAGCAACATTTTCTATTTTTATAACTAATAATTTTAAAATAACTGATGTTATGATATTAAAATATTAGAATATCTTGTAGCGGAAAACGAAATAACAATTTTCAAAATGAAAAAAAAAATTATAAAGACAATCTAAAGAACTAATTTGATCAATGCAGACTACACGGCTTTTAATCTGTAAATTTTGTTTTACAACAGCAGTAATCATTTTGCAAGAAAACTCATATTCAACGCTGTATGTGGCTTGGCAATAACATGGCTTGAGTTCAAAACAATTCTAACATAAATAAATTTATAAAAAGTCTAATTTCTGAACAAGGCTTTTAAAAATTTATATTTCATTAATTTAAGCATTATTTAATATGTTTCATAGGTAATTAATCAAAAACATTTCGCTATATGCTTTAATGAATACAAATTAATACTTTGATCTTTCCGAACGTTCTCTTTTTCATTTTACATGATATTAACACATCCCCCCTTCCCCGATTATGAAATAACAAAAAATGTGTTACTTAAAACTAAAAATTTTTAATATTATTTTAATTATTTCATTAGTTTAAAAGTATATTTAATTATCTGCAACTGATATGTTGTAAACTTATGTGCAGTTTATTTTTTTTTAAATACTACAGCATAAATAGCTAATTCAGCAACATTTACTATTTTTATAACTAATATTTTTTTTTAATAACTGATGTTATGATATTAAATTATTAGAATACTTGTAGTGTAAAGCACAATAACAATTTTCAAAATGAAAAAATATCATAAAGTTACAGACCTTATTTGACCAATGCAGGATATACAACTTTTAACCTGTAAATGTTGTTTTATAACCGCAGTAGTCATTTTACAAGAAAACTCATATTCAAGGCTGTATGTTGGCCTGGCAATAACATGGCTTGAGTTAAAAAAAAAAAAAAATTACAACGACCATTTAGAGAATGATTTTTTCAAAGACTAAAATTTAAGACATAAAAAAATCGCACGGAGTTTATCATACATTACGTACGCCATGGATTAAACATTAACATTCCTGGACCCATCATGAACAAATTTTAAAAGAAATTTCAGTTTTACAATTTTCGGTACTGTAAATTTTGAAACTTCTACGGAGCTGGTCATACATTACGTACACCATGGATAAAACATTAATATTCTTGGACCAATTTTAAATGAAGTTTCATTTTTAAACTTTTAAACATCCCACAATATTACTTTTTACACCGTCGTATAGAGAAAAAAATGTAGTTTTAAGTGCAATTTGTTTGAAAGCTCTATCTCAATTTGTTTCTGAGTTTTTAATTTTTTTTTTTTTTTTTGTAGTTTTTATTACTTTTTTCTTCATAGTGGCAACAGAAGTATCCATCTGTGTTGAAAGTAAAGGGAAAATACAGATTACTGTATAGACCAATCAGAAAAGGAATAAAATGCGGGATTCAACTAATAAAATGCTAATTTATAAAACGTCTCATTACTAAACAAGGTTTTTAAAAATTTATATTTCATTAATTTAAGCACTATTTATAGGCAATTAATCAAAAACATTTCGCTATATGCTTTAATGAATACAAGTTAATACTTTGATCTTTCGGAACGTTCTCTTTTTCATTTTACATGACATTAAGACATCTTCCCTTCCGTGCCTACACTGTAAAAAAAAATGGTAACTTTCCATGTAAAATCCAGGAACGTTTCGCCTTTTATCAGGTTTTCAGAATAATTTAGCTCTTTCCTGTGAAATTCTGGTTTTCTTATCTGAAACGTTCCTGAACAAAAGTTGGAAACAGCAAAACGCTGCGGCCGCCATTTATTATTTTTTTCCCTATAATCCGTTGCTCGCGCGCGAGTGTCGAAAACGAATTCCTTAAATGAATGTAAAAAAATCAATATGGAATGCAAATAAATCAATAGACGACATAATCCTTTACGTCTCTATTGTCAAGATAATTCAGATGAAAATACAATACCTCTGTGACATCACTAAGAGATTATCTCTCGTACTTGTGTGTGAAATCTTTAACAAGCAGACTGTGTAAAAAAAAAAAAAAAAAAAAATACACCTATTATTTGGATCTGCATTAACCAGGGGACAATCAAATATGATTCTCACCTATTTTGATTAATTTAAAGTATGTTTTAGAGTTCTTATCTCTATTTATTCTTGTGAAAGGATTTCTTCAAATGGGCCTTAGATTTTCAGAAATTAGATGCCGAGTTTTAGCATACGTTTCAAATAACCATTAGTTTGCAGCTCTCAACGTGTCTTTCGTGGTGTGGACGCAGAAAGCTTGCACGCCACCCGTACGGCCCGGGTTCGATGCTACCTCTTGACTTTTTTTTTCTTTTTTAATTAATTTTATAGTTTAACACTTTATTACAATTTGATTTAAATTTGACATATATTTGACACTTTGAATTGCTGCAAATTTGAATTTTTTTTTATTTTCGGAAAAAATATACAATTACGTTTAGGTTTTTTTTTCATGAAAATTTATATGTATTTTATCTAACTTGTAAACTAACATAATCACTGACGAAAATCCAAAATATTTTATGTCTAGATTTTTTTTCTAATTATTATTTACATTTATATATTTTTATATTTTAAGCAAAGTTCAGAAACAATATATCACATATATATTTACTTTATTGAAATTTAACTGAAAATTTATTTTTTCGTGTAAATTATAAATAATAATTTTGATGTCAATTTCAAAATATTTTTTCATTCTAACAAATAATGATAATAAAGCGAAAATTGTCAACTGGAAATGTAAAAATCGTCTGCGGATCCCGCATGCTGTGAAATGTCAGTAATGTCATAATGAAGGGAACGAACATCCAGAGTGAATTATGTCAACCAGGTATCGGTCCGGATAGCCTAACAGGTATGGCATTGGCACGGCACGCCAAGTATCCAGGTTCGATCCCTGGTCTGGACATTTTTCGCTCTTGTGCTACTCCAGCCTTGAATATGTCAGTAATGTTTTGCTGTCAACAGAAATATTCCTGGTATTTCGCAGGAAACTTACTAGCATTTCTGTAGAAAGTTTTTAACATATACAGTAAAGTACCAGTCATTTTCAAGAAATGTTTCTTGGAAATAATGGGCAACTCAGCTGCCCATTTTTTCCCAGGAACGTTGCGGAATTTTTTTTACAGTGTATGAAATGACAAAAAATGTGTTATTTAAAACTAAAAATTTTCAATATTATTTTAATTATTTCATTAGTTTAAAAGTATATTTAATTATCTGCAACTGATATGTGGTAAACATATATGCAGTTTTTTTAAATACTACAACATAAATAGCTAATTCATCAACATTTACTATTTTTATAACTAATAATTTTTAAAATAACTAGTACAATAACAATTTTCAAGTTGAAAAAAAATATCATAAAGAAAAATTACAAACCTGATTTGACCAATGCAGAATATACAACTTTTAACCTGTAAATGTTGTTTTACAACAGCAGTAGTCATTTTGAAAGAAAACTCATATTCAACGTTGTATGTGGCATGGCAATAACATGGCTTGAGTTAAAAACAATTTTAACATAAATAAATTTATAAAACGTCTCCTTACTACACAAGGTTTTTTTAAAATTTATATTTCATTAATTTAAGCACTAATCATAGGTAAATAATTAAAAATATTTCGCTATATGCTTTAATGAATACAAATTAATACTTTGATCTTTCCGAACGTTCTCTTTTGCATTTTACATGGCATTAACACATCCCCCCTTCCCCGCCTATGAAATGACAAAAAATATGCTATTTAAAACTAAAAAGTTTCAATTTTATTTTAAGGCTGTTCTCAAATTCAAAAGGGCAACTTTCTGACATAAGTTTAAATTTATTTTTGTTCGAAAATGCATGAAACTAGCTGGTGTTGTTGTTCAGAAACTATGTCATTGTGCTGTTTTTTCCATTTTTTTTTTTTTTTTTTTTGCAAACGCAATAGATCTTTCAGAAAATAGTGTCAAAGTCGGCGTTTTGAACCGAATTTCCGCGCGAAGGAAGAAAGAGCACTCAAGAGCGGGCGAAAAATGTGTTTGTCACGTGATCAAAATGGCTTATTGCTCAATAGGTAATTGATTGATCAAAAAATGGAAAAAACATTTCAATTCCAAATCACTTCCATGGCCAGGCTTTCCAATTTTATACCTTTCCGTTAAAAAATGAATTTGTAAATGTGTCAAAACTTTTTGCGGTTGTTGAGCAGAGCAGTTAAGAACAGCCTTAATTATTTCATTAGTTTAAAAAGTATGTTTAATTATCTGCAATTGATATGTTGTAAACTTATATGCAGTTTTTTTAAATACTACAACATAAATAGCTAATTCAGCAACATTTACTATTTTTTATCACTAATAATTGTTAAAATAACTATTTTTATGAGATTAAATTATTAGAATATCTTGTAGTGTAAAGCGCAATAATAATTTACAAAGTGAAATAATTTTTTATAATGACAAGTTAAAGAACTAATTTGACCAATGCAGAATATACGACTTTTAACCTGTAAATGTTGTTTTACAACAGCAGTAGTTATTTTGCAAGAAGACTCATGTGGTATATGGCACGGCAACAGCATGGTTTGAGTTTGTTTGTTTGTTTGCTTGTTGCATTGAACACATACATCAGACTTGTGTGCTTGACATCCGGACCCAGTTATAAGTCATCGTCGATATACAGGGACGAGGTAGCACAAGGAAATTTACAACACCAGAGAAGTACATCCTGGGGGGGGGGGGGTCCAAAAAGAGTGTGCAACGGAACCGCCGGGATTCGAACCCGCCCCCACCTTCGCTCTCAAGCGATTAGCGTCGGTGTCTTATCCACTAAGCCACGGTTGGCCCCATGATTTGAGTAAAATACAACTGTAACATAAATAAATATATAAAACGTCAAACAAGGCTTTTTAAATTAGATATTTCACAAATTTAAGCACTTTTTAATGTGTTTTATTGGTAATCAAATATAATTCGTTATATGTTTTAATGAATACAATTTAATTCTTTGATTAGTCCGAATGTTCTCTTTTTCATTTTACCTGGCATTAGCACAATTTGTACCACCATGAAATTAAAAAAATAATTACTGTTATTTAAAACTCAATTCAAATTCAGTATTATTTTAATTATTTCATTAGTTTAAAAGTTTATTTAATTGTCTGCTGCTATTATGTTGCAAACTTATATACATTTTTTTTTTTTCAAAAGACTAAAACATAAATAGTAAATGAACAACATTTAATATTTTTAGGGTTCAGTACTTAAAAAATAAAAACGGAACCATTATAAGATCACTCCTGTGTCTGTCCGTCTGTCTGTCTGTCACAGCCATTTTACTCGTAAACTATGGAACGTGGAAAGTTCAAATTTGGGGAAGTAATAAAGACCATTGACCGATATATTTTCAGATTAATAAACATTCATAAATATATTTAGTAAAAAAGTATAGGGGCTAATTATGCCACTTGAAAAAAAAAATCTTTTCTTTGTACATCATGTGGGATATCCTGTGAAAGCTTTCGTAACGCTGAACTCAAAAATACATTCCTTTTAATTTTAGGTATCATATTTTCAAAGATATTGTTGAAAATGTAGCGCAAAAATATGTCCCCCCCCCCCCATCTAATTCCGAATCTATTTAAACTAAAATTATGAAAAAATTAGAGGTAGTAGACGTTAATATAAACCTTGCGGGAAAATTATAGTGATTACTCTAGGTCACATAGTTTTTGAGTAATTAGCATTTTTCTGTTATACCCAAATTTCGATTTACGGGCATTCAGAAAAATTGTTGAGCATCACTGAATATACCTATCGTTGCAGAAGAATAAAAGCATTGTTGATAATGATTTTCGAAAAAAATCATCGGTAATTAGCCGAGATATTAACCCTTAAAGGTACGGTCAGTTTGGACATACACGAGGGCAGGGGCGGCGTACTCTATGCCTGGTAAACAGCTTTTAATGATATATATGTAATGTAATGTCCAGTAACAGTATAAAAGCAATAAACGTCAAATTGTTAAAACATACTAATTTAAGGGGTCTCGGGACTCTAAAAAGTGGAAAAAAGGAAAAAAAGACCATTTTCAACATTTAATGTCTTAAAATGTATATAATTTCAAAATACAATTTTAATTGGGATGAAAGATATAAGTATGTTCTTTCGTTTCATGTATTTAAAAAATTGCAAGATATAGAATTAGTATTTTTAGGGGGCTCGAAACTGTTAGACATTTGTCGAACAAAAAATTGGCATAACAGTTTACGCCAGGATTACAAAATAAATATTGCAACTAGAATAAAAATTTTGGTGCTTACTTATACTTCAGATTGTAATAATTTCCCTGAACTTAAATAAATTAGTATTTAAAGCATTTTTATATTTTTAATGCAATGTTGAATTTAGCTAATACAAAATTTTGAAATTTTCAACAGTAAAATCACCTAAAAAATATTTTTTTGAACAATAAAAAGGAAATTTTAGGTTCAGTTTATACAGACTAACATGAAATATAAGTTTTGAAAATTTCATGAAAAAATATTCAGAAATTTTTGAGGTATCCTGCGCGTTATGCCCAAAAAACGCCATTTGGAAAATAATGACATTAAAGTTTCGGAAGCGCCGCTTCAGCTATTGAGCGGGTATAATTCTAAAAGCCAAAACTTCTGTTTTAATGGGAATTTCAAGGAAACAATTATAACAAAATATTCAGAAAAGACAGGAGTTTAACATCTAAAAAAATTAAAATTTCTTAAATTTTGAAGCTGTAAGAGTCCTGCAACCACTTAACCCTTACCGGCACGGAGTAATTCTATTTATAAACTTATGAAATAATGAACTGACAGCAGAATTTATAAACGAATTTATTAGAAAATGCGAACTTGCTTATTTTCACGTACATGACAAAAGGAAAATTTTAATTAAGTATTCTTGGTGCATTTTGTCTGTTTTGGAATTAAAATTATGTGTCCGTTTTTTAAGTGCATCGCCCTCGAAAGATTTAATTAGAATGAATCGCATAAATGTAGTGGGATTCGCGATAGTTTGCATTGATTGTATCTCTGAATACGTCTCAAGTGACTTTAAAAGTTCATTAAACACCTATCTGGAAAAACGGGCACTGACCAAAGCGGCGTTGCAACTTTGAGACCTCAATTCGAAGCGCGCTTAGCACAATGCCAAATTAAACTTTGAACAAAGGTTTTGTTTTAGCTACACTGTAGAAATAAAGGTTACTACTACACTGAATTTAGTTTCATGAAATGCCAAATGAAGTTTAACTATGCACTGCTTTTATTGTCAGTACCGAATTAAGTTCATCATAAACAGATTAGGATAATATTAAAAAAAGAGTTATACGAATAGCTATATTTGATATTATTTAGATTCCATATCTCTTTGAACTTTCATGGTATACCAGATTACACTTTTCTAATATATTACAGTTATACCCAACCCTACGTTGTATAGTTTTTTACAAAGTCTTAATATTCTTTTAGCAACGTTTTTATTTTTATTATTATTTTTTTTATAATACAATTACAAATTCATGTATTTATTCTACGGAACCCTCTGTGCGCGAGTAATGCTCGCACTTGACCGTTTATTTATAACTAATAATTGTCAAAATAACTGATATTATAATCTTTTGACATCTTGAAGTGTAAAACGTAAGAAACACTTTACGACATGCAACAATTCCTATAAGTATTAAACAAGTTAAATAATCCATTAGAGTGACTATAACAAACGATTCATTTAACCACGAAGTATTGTTTTACAACTGTTGTAATAATTTTGAAAGAGAAATGTGAACGTGAGAATAAAATTGCATGAATCAAAAACAAGTTTAAAACACATAATTAAAATAAATATCGCGAAACATTCAGTAACTGATATCTTGAGGATTATTACTTGTTCAAATCACTATTACAAAATTTTAATCGCTTTTATCTTTATTTTACTTTTTGAAAGAATAATAGAGATACATTAAAAAATTACTGTTGGCAAAATTCTCAAAAATTGTACATTGTATCATTAAAAATTAATTTTTTTTTTCATAAATATGCTCAATAGCTAAAGTAAATTTTATTACAGCCGAACCTCGTTAAGGCGAATACTCAAGGAGAAACTTTTTTTGTTCGTGTTAAAAGTAGTTCGTATTATCCGAAGTTAAATACATTACATACAACTGGATGGGCCAATCGGAAACAGTTCGTGCTAAAAGTAGTTCGCGTTAAGAGTGTTCGTGTTAACGATGTTTGACTGTAGCTGTTTCATTTGGCATAGACTGGTACTTAAAGTGATTATTCCACGTTTTATTTACTTATTTATTACTTTTTACATTTTATGTGGTATTAAAATATTTTAAAAAATTACTACGAAATTAAAAGAGAAAATGTTGTAAAATTGCTAACTAATGCTTAAATATTACAATACATAATGAATTCATTATTTTTAGTAAATAAATATTTAATAACATGCAACTAAAATATTGAAATCGTATAAAAACAGCTAGATGATGCAATATAAATTGTAAATAAAACAAAATTTAATGTTTTTACAGCTAATTTTTGTTTAAATTATTTATATTATAATATTTAAATTTTAAAATAATTTAAAATTTAAAACATAATAAAATCTTTACAAAATGAATGAATTATCCCTAGTAAATATTTGACAGGTTTACTAACTTATTTGATTAAGTAGAAAAATCAAATCATTTAACCTGTAAATGTTGTTTTACAACAGTAGTTGTCACTCTGCAAGAAAACGAAAGCTTAACTGAGAAAGAAATTTAACTGATGACAAAATAGATTGTGTTTTAAAACAACTGCAACACGAATAAAGAGTAAACACCTCATTGTAAATAAACTGTTTCGAATTTCATATTCCACTAATTTAACAATTATATTTTAACTTAATTAAATTTCATTATTTGTTTTATTTGACACAAATACATCCTTAGAATAATTATTACAAGCTTTTACTATTATTATTAATAATTACAATTTATGCGATATTAAAACTTTTTTTAAATTACTATGAAATAAATTTAAAAAAATACTATTACCTAACACTTAAATGTTACAGATTTTTTTTAATTCCTTAGGCTAGTTATAAGTTATTTAATAAAATACTAGTAAAATATTTAATTTAACTTTTAAAAAATATATTTAAACAATGTAACATAAACATTTAATAGAACATGAGATACATTTAATAGAATTTGAGATTTTTACAGTTAACAATTGTTTAAAATAATTGATATTTAAGATTTAATTATATATATATCTTAAAATGTAAAATACAAGAAAATCATCACAAAATAAAAGAATTATTTGTACAAGTTAAGTAACTTTTTTGAAAAATACAATAAACGCGATGGTTAATTTGAAAAAGAACAGTTATTTTCTAAGAAGTGAGGTTAAGGGGGAAGTACGAAAAAAATATTGACGACAGAGTAATAAAAATAATTATAATATAAATTAAAGGAATAAAAATTCCTAAACATTGTCTAGTGAAGTTTGATATTTCACTAATTTTATGAATAAACAAGTATTATATTCAATGTATAATTAAATTTAAAAAATCAATTGTTAGTTGAAGTGAATTTTTAGGTTAAATTAAATTTATCATTACTAATTTATAATTTATTGCTAATAACAATCAGTAATAATACAATAATCATTGTTAGTAATAATACATTGCTAATAATATTTTATTGCTATTTTTTTTAACTATTGCTAATTTAAATAGATTTTTAAGTTATCTCAAAGAAACTTTATTTCAGTTACATTTAAAATATTTAGAAATATTTTAAGTGATATAACAATCACTTTAATAGATAAATTTATTAAACAGAAAATATTTAATTCAATGTGTACAATAATGATACAGTTACTGAAAGATTGTTTTCGAAATTCAAAAATAAAATTGTTCTTTTATATTATAAAATGCATAGACAACATTATTTTGAAATCCAAAGATAACTTCGAAAAAATTATGTACGTACATAAGTAGATATTTACGTGAAAATGTAAAATCTTCTGTATAAATTTTTAAATATCTGAACTATAGTTTTTATTTATTTAAACAACCGATCTATATTTTATAAAATGTTGCCAAAATCGATTTGAATCAATTTTGAAGACTCTAACATTCAGATATTTTTTTATTACACCTATAAATGTTTTTTGCAGCAGGAATAACCATTTCATGAGGGGGAAAAAATTGTTTTATTTTTACTGCATCAGAAGAATTTTCTTATTTAGAGTTCTCTCTATTTTAGATTATATTTTTATGATATTATAAATAATTCGAATATGCTTACTTTCCCATTATTTATAAATTATTTTATTACATTTGTTAATATCAAATGTATTTAGCTTTTAACGCTTTTATATAAAAATAAAGCTAAAAAGAAAAATGTTAATTTGAAGTCACTTGAAATAAGATTGCGTTTTTCCGTTTTAACATTTGTTCCACTCAGGCGAAAAATTAGCTCCCTACCTTTTCTTGAAAAGATTTTCTTTAGTAAGAAGTAAAAACATTAATAATATATATTACACTTTAATTAAATGTAACAACTCTGAGAAATCGTTTCTAAATAATCAACTAATTAATTTCACTTCCCGTTACAGATTCAATATTAATTTTATTTATTTATATTTTTAAACTTTTATGAAAATATTGATATTTCTGTTAATTACATAAATTGAACAATGTGTTCTGCATTTTAATTTTGAAAAATCCTGACAACATTTTATTTTAATTCACATTGTATGATTTACTTAGCAATTTTTACACTCATTGCAAACTCCATTCTTTCCTTTTTATAAAATAATTAAAATTTTAAAGTAAATAAAAAATAGAGAAAAAGCATTGTTAAAACAGGGAAAGTTTTAGATGATGTTCAGACATTTTGTAATTTTGTCTCTTCTTCCAAAACTATTTTAACAAGATGTAAATTTTCCCCAAAAACTGTTAGATTTTCACTCACGTATGTAATTAACCGTGCTATGCTATGCTATGCTATCTTTCTTGTTCCGACTACTATTACAAAGTTTTAAGTCTGTTTTACACTTACCTTTAATTTTCAAAGTATGGTAGAGATACATTAAAAAATTATTGTTGACAAAGTTTCGAAAAATTATACTTTTTATTACTAATTTTTTTTTTTTTATATATAAATAAGGGTCTATAACTCCGGTAACTGACACCACACCTATTTAATATATATATATATATATATATATATATATATATATATATATAACTGATACATATTAGTTATAAGAGTTAGGCGCATCCCACACTGAGACGACAAGCGACATGTAGTCGCAACATGTAGCGCAAAAATCGGTCTAAACAAAGAACGAAGTTGTTTCAAACCTGTTTTAAACCAGTTTTTCCAGCGAATTCCAGCGACATGTCTTATGTGTCGCCTTTGGGGCATCCCACACTAAGGCGACACATAAGACATGTCGCTTGAATTCGCTGGAAAAACTGGTTTAAAACAGGTTTGAAACAACTTAGTTCTTTGTTTCGACCGGTTTTTGCGCTACAAAGAACTAAGTTGTTTCAAACCTGTTTTAAACCAGTTTTTCCAGCGAATTCAACATGTCTTATGTGTCGCCTTAGTGTGGGATGCGCCTTAAGACTAAGTTACTACTTCATAAGATTACTTTGCAGCTTTTACAAGAAGATGCTCATCAGAGTTTGATTTGTCCTGAAGTGTTACATTAACTAACATAATTTATATATATATATATGAAGAATCATATTTAATCAATGTACTTGCACATATAGTGTAATTAGTTACATTGAGTAACGTAATTTATATATCGCCAAAAAAATTAATATTATACCTAAATAATAAACGAAAATTTCAACTTTAATTTCTTTTAGGATTATTTATTTCATTATAATTCTGAGAAAATGTCCAACAGGAATCTATTAAATTTTTTTACGATGAGAGGCCAAGCAATTAAAAGAAGAAAAAACTTCATAAAACATTCATGTTCGATTTAATTCATGCTCATTATAAATCTTTGAAGCCAATGATTATTTTTACGCAACTTCAGTTTATGTACGTAGAATATCTGTAGATGCTTTTATTGCATACGTGTTATTTTATTAAAACTACCAAAATAACTCATAAAGAGTAAATGTTTTTTTATCATCTTTGCCCGCATCATTACACTTATTCGTAAACAGTGCACTTAAAAAAAAAAAAAAAAGCAGTATTTTTACAGTAAAAAAGGCTGGCAGTATGGGTGCCAGCAAATTTTGCTGTAAATTTGCATTAATTTTGTTTTTCATGGATAAACAGTACATTCATAAATTTACTGCATTTTTTGCTGTTAATTTTACAGCAGTTCTTTTTTTTTTTTTTTTTTTTTTTTTTTTTTTTTTTTTTTACAGTTTAGCTTTCCGGCGCGGAATAATTCTGTTTATAAACTGGTGAAATAATAGACTGACACCAGCATTTATAAACGAATTTAGTAGAAAATATGAACTTGCTTATTTTCACGTAACATTTGAAAAGGAAATTTTTAATTAAATATTCTTGGTGCGATTGTCAGTTTTGGAATTAAAATTAGGTGTCCTTTTTAAGGACCTCGGCATCGAAAGGGTTAACAGACACTTAGCGATATTTACAGAATTAAATTTTGGCTTATAAAAATATCTTACCGTAAAAAATTTCTTATCAATAAAGCTTCCGTATTCCGCAAATTGTACACGGTAAAATCTTTTTATTAATTATTTGTGTTTGATACTTTAAATACCGGAATTTTTTTTTTTACTTCCGGGGAGGGGAGGGAGTAAGGCATAATGCCTAAATTGAATAAATAAAAATCTTTTAATGTATATAGAAAATAAATCTAAAACTGTTGGAGATACATATACAGGGTGATTCAGCTCGTCGGTGACAAACTTTAAGGATCGATAGAGCACACCTAGACGAACATTTTTGAATAGGGAATGTAGGGTCCCTGACGCGATGGTAAGGCGCTAGGCGCTTTCGAAAATTTGGGTGCCGAAATTCGAAACGTCATAAAAACTAGGGAAATGGTTAGATTTTCTTGCTTGTTGCGTCGAAATGATTCTGTTTGTTTAGACTTTCTTCAGTACCAATTTGATAAGCGTATCTCTTAAAACATGGATAGGGGGCGCTGCAGACTTTGGAGAGCTAGACAACAACTTTAAGCCCGTTATTTTGATAATTTAACACATGCTCGCCAAAGTTTATACTCTAACTTAAAGTTTGAACCCAAAAGTAGAGCCCTGCAAAAAGCGTAAGAGCCGGAATAAAATGTCAAAGTACAGGGTGGTCGAAACTCGAAGGCTCCTAGGAGATAAACAAACAGATTTCTTGACTTATGGCATGCATTTTCATGATTCTGTTTGCTGGGGCTCTCTGAAACTCAGTTGAACGGTACAAAAAGAAACATCGATAGGGGGCGCTTTGGGCAAAAAACATAATTCGTTGACATTTCGGACGCTAACTGGAAACGGGGCGCTACGATCAGTTAGTAATAATGAAAACACATTTTCTACCTCTGTTCAACACTTCTGAATAAATTTAGACCAAAAACATCAATGATACTGGAAATTTATTTACAAAAAATAACACTACAGAAGATGCTCGAAATTTCGACCTTGGGCCATGATGCAGGCTTCGCACCTCCGTCGCATTGAGGAGTGTGTGTTTCCAACAATGCCAGGAGTATCTCTGATCTGCCCTGCAGCTGCCACAATGCGCGCCACAAGTTCTTCAGCAGTGCTGACAGGTGTATGGTATACCTCGGCCTTCAGGTAACCCCAAAGGAAGAAATCCAAGCAGGTGAGGTCTGGTGATCGGGCAGGCCAGTGAACTGGACCCCCACGCCCGATCCACCGCTGGCCATACCTTGCGTTTAGATGGAGACGCACGTCGTTCGTGTAATGGGCCGGAGCTCCATCGTGCTGGAACCACATCTGGCGACGCGAACCTTCGGGTACGTGCGCCTCATCCAGAAGCTGCGGCAGCACTTGATCCAGGAAAATCAGGTAATTTCCACCTGTCAGCCTTTCAGGTAACAAATAAGGGCCAATGAGGCAATCCCCCAGAATGCCGGCCCACACATTTACTGAGAAACGCTCCTGGGCTGCTCGGCTTCTGGTTTCATGTGGATTTTCATCACACCACACATGACTGTTGTGGGCGTTCCACATTCCCTCCCGGCTGAAGGTGGACTCGTCCGTAAACAAAATGCTGTTTACAAAACGGGGATCCCTGGATCTCATCGCCAAGTACCATCTTGAGAATTCCACTCGAGGGCCAAAATCCTGCTCTCTGAGCAACTGCACCCGCTGGATGTGGTAGGGGTGCAGATTCCGGGAACGTAAGATGCGCCACGCAGTTGCTTGCGAAATGCCAACATGTCTGGCGATATCTCTCGTGCTAAGACCTGGGTTGTCCTCAACCAGGTTAAGCACAGCCTCTTCGTTGTCGGGGGTGCTCACTGATCGCTCCCGTTCAGGCCTGCCTCCGTCGAAAGATCCCGTTGTGGACAACCTCTGGTGTACTCGAGCGAAGAAGGCATGGCAGGGGATTTGACTGTTGGGGTAACGCTCGGCGTACAACCGCTGAGCGGCTCGTCCATTACAACCAGCAGCGCCATACGCCAAATGCATGTCAGCCAATTCAGAGTTTGTGTACCGTTCCATCCTACTACCGATCTGCAGACAAGTAACCCGAAGCTTAAGTAGGTACCGCACGTTCAAAAGACGTGTCTGCGCATACAACTACGTCATCTCGCGTTGTCGTCTACGCATTACGTATCTTTTGCATATCGATATGGTACGATATCTTTTGCATAAATCAGCAAAAAGCACCTTATGTAAATTTTATTGCGCGCATTGTGCATGATTGAAACCAGCTATGTTTGTTAAAAAAAACAAACAAACTGCAGTTTTAATAGCTTCTTATGATAAGTAAATTACTCTCTTGTTTTGTTTCTAACTGATCGTAGCGCCCCGTTTCCAGTTAGCGTCCGAAATGTCAACGAATTATGTTTTTTGCCCAAAGCGCCCCCTATCGATGTTTCTTTTTGTACCGTTCAACTGAGTTTCAGAGAGCCCCAGCAAACAGAATCATGAAAATGCATGCCATAAGTCAAGAAATCTGTTTGTTTATCTCTTAGGAGCCTTCGAGTTTCGACCACCCTGTACTTTGACATTTTATTCCGGCTCTTACGCTTTTTGCAGGGCTCTACTTTTGGGTTCAAACTTTAAGTTAGAGTATAAACTTTGGCGAGCATGTGTTAAATTATCAAAATAACGGGCTTAAAGTTGTTGTCTAGCTCTCCAAAGTCTGCAGCGCCCCCTATCCATGTTTTAAGAGATACGCTTATCAAATTGGTACTGAAGAAAGTCTAAACAAACAGAATCATTTCGACGCAACAAGCAAGAAAATCTAACCATTTCCCTAGTTTTTATGACGTTTCGAATTTCGGCACCCAAATTTTCGAAAGCGCCTAGCGCCTTACCATCGCGTCAGGGACCCTACATTCCCTATTCAAAAATGTTCGTCTAGGTGTGCTCTATCGATCCTTAAAGTTTGTCACCGACGAGCTGAATCACCCTGTATATATATATATATATAATTTAGACTAATAGAAATTTCCAAATACAAAAAAAGGAAGAACAAAGTCTTGCAAGGAAATGCTTGATAATAAAGTGAATTAACTAAAAGCTAGATAAAAAAGTAAAATCTTCCTTTGTTATGATTTATCGAAGAATGTATTATCTCTAGGCAAATGACTGAAAATTTTGTTGGTGATATACATGAATAAAACAATATTTGTATCTTGCATATGTACAAAAGAATTGATTGTATAACAATTATATTAAAACAACGATATAAGTAAACAAAAAGATAATACTTAGTGCCCAATGTCTTTAAAATATATTTCACAATAAAATAAGGCAAAATAAATAAAATAAACAATACACAGAGAGGAAGGGGGGGGGGTGATAAATCAAAAATATATCAGCAACAAATTCGAAAATTTTTACAGTTATTTTAATAGTACTGTAAAATTAACAGCAAAAACTGCTGTGAAACTAAAAAAAAAAACAGAACTGCTGTAAAATTAACAGCAAAAAATGCTGTAAATTTGCGAATGTACTGCTTATCCTTGAAAAATAAAATTACTGCAAATTTGCAGCGAAGTTTGCTGGCATCCATATTGCCAGCATTTTTTACTGTAAAAATACTGTAGTGTTTTTTTTTTTTTTTTTTTTTTTTTTTTTTTTTTTTTTTTTTTTAGTGTAGTTCGTACACAGTAAAAAAAAAATCAGAAATATTCCTAGGAAAAAATGGACAGCTGATGTGCCCATTATTTCCAGGAAGCATTTCTTGAAAATGACTGGAACTTTACAATATAATTTTAAAACGTTTCCCAGAAAAGCCAGTAAGGTTCCTGTATAAAATACCAGGACAACAAAAATATTACTGACAGTTCACAGGAAACTTACTTATTTTCTATGGAACGTTTCAGAAGTGTTCAGTAAGGTTTCTGTAATTTTCCAGAAACGTTTCGTATAAATAATGGGCAACTCAGCTGCGCATTATTTCCCAGGAACATTCCTAGATTTCTTTTCACATTGCAGGAACGTTTCATGCATTAGATTTCGCTAGATTTTATTTTATTATTTTATTTATTTACTTATGTATTTTATTTATTTATTTATTTTTTACATTCATCAGATTAGATGCCAAGATACATTAATCCATTTTCAAGTATTTAAAAATATTAATTTTTTTTTGTTTACTTTGGAAAATAGTTGAAGAAGTTTATTAATCATTTAGTCAATTTAAATTATTAGACATACCTACAACCAAATCTGGGATTATGCTGTTTTACCATAGATTCAGTGTAATAAAAACGGAATTCTCACTCCTTCAACATTGTAGACAAGATAAATATAATGTTATTTTCAAATCGACCCCCCTCCCTTCTATGAAATTTTTCTATGCTTCATAAAGTAAATCACAACAAAGTTTTATATTTCGTTTATAATTCAAGGAAAATATGCACAAACACAAATTGAGGCACATTTTCATAAACAAACATATTTAAAAGCATATTTCGAGGCATATTTAAAATCTAGCTTCATATAGCATCGAAGCATATTTAAAATTCCTGATAACATGGTTTTTGTTTTGTTTTTTTCTTTTGGTAAGGTGAAATTAAAATAATCATTTAGGTATGATTTTATAATTCAAAATTATCCTGCTATAAAATATTAAAATCCTTTAAGAAATACAACAGCTAATAAGATAATTAAGATACAACGGCTAATAATGTGTTTGTTAAACAGGACTAAATATTTTAAATAATTTTACACATCATTTAAAATTATTAATTAAATTTCACTGTTCATATATCTTCCTGAGACCTGGCATCCATTTAAATGGATGTTTTGCTTTCTCCTTCTATTGCGTTAAATTTCATTGTAGCAATCTAAAACCAGTTGGTTTTGATAATGTATGAATCAAAAATCAACATTCAGCTTTTGGATTTTGGCAACGGTAACTACTTTCTTTACAAAATGGCGTAATAAATGAGTCATGTTGGATTTCTACGTTCTGCTGGTAATTTTCGTTTTTATGTTATTTTAATTTTTTTTTTTTTTTTTTTTTTTTTTTTTGCAATTTTAAATCAGATTTTAATACTTGCCTTACGTTCTTTATAATAAATTCTATTCTTTCCCATACTTCTAGCATTTTTTAAATTACTTTAAAGCGAGTTATGGCGTGAACACCCATTTAGATGGATGTGCTGTAAAACAAAATTAAAAAATCGAAATTTATAAATTTCTTTAAAAACGTCATTTTTGATGCCTATTTGTTGAAAAAAAAACTCATATTTAAAAAATTTTATGCATTACATTTTGCTTGGACCTCAGGAGGTTAAAAATATTTTCCGTCTGATAATTAGAAAAACCTGAAAACATTGCATGTATTTTTGCTTCCATATAACATATAAGCACATTTAACAATTAAAGTTGTCAAAATTTTATATATTAATTCATTCAAGTTTCCATTGGAAGGGAGGAAATGTCATTTAGTATAATATAATTTATGATCTTAGTTCTGTATCCTTGTGTAACTGCAAATTTGCTTTTTGCATATTTACAGAATTTTCTTAATGCCTTGTTTTGGTTATAAATTAATTGTAAATGATTAGCAATAAATCATATAAGAAATAGTGTAATTTTAAGTTTTGAACGAATTTTATACATTTTATACACATAGATTTTGAAAAAGAGCCGTTGTTCAACTTCCTTTGACAAAATATTAATATAAAAAAAGCTTAATTCAGTGTGTTTCAACAATAAAATAAATGTTTACAACTGTTGCAATAATAAACATAATTAAAAATGAGACTTTTTTTTTTTTTTTTTTTTTTTTTTTTTTTTTTTTTTTGCACAAAAATAAATAAATAAATAAATATTATTAAAGTTTTTTTTCATATATAAGAAAATAAATTGCGTAAAAACACCGAGTTAAACAATACTGTACTGCATTTTATAGTACGAAAAAAAAAACAAAAAACAATAGCGTAAATATGGATTAATATTAATTTAAAATCTTAGACATAAATGTATACTTTGTAAATGGAACTTCATTAAAACATAGATAACATTGATATTTGTTAAAACCAGATTTGTTCTAAAAAATAATATAGCATATAAAAAACATTAACGGAACAAAATGGAATATTATATTTTATAAGTCACTTACCCTTTTGCGTAGTATACATTTTCTTTTAATTTATATTCCTTTGTTTAGATGGAGGGAATTTTTTTTTTTTTTTTATCTCCAACAAAGATTTCTAGATAACTGATTAATATATATTTCATTTAAATTAACCAGCTACCCTAGAGATCCCAGTCAGACTAAAGTCTTAGAATTACCACGAGGTTCACATACTCTGCGTTTCTTTTGCACGTGCCACTGCATTCCACAGAACATAATCAGAGCGGTCAAAAAGGGTATTGCATTTTCACCTGAAAGGTCTTGACAATAGAGATTGAAATGTTTGTCCACTGTTCATTTATTCGCATTTCACAGTGATTTTTTGACATTCACATAAGAATTCGTTTTCGATTCGCGCTCGACACAACAACAAATATTAATGGCGGGTAGCAGCGGTGTGCTGATGCCAATTTTAATTATGAAACGTTTCAGATAGAAAAACCAGAATTGCCCAGGAAACTGCTAAATTGTTCTGGAAACCATTAAAAAACAGAAACATTTCTCGAATGTACATGGAACGTTAACATTTTTTCATACAGTGTACATAACAACAATGGATTTAATTATGCGCTGAAACACTCTCGCTAAAATGAGTCAACTGGCTGTTGAAACTACGACAACGAAATATTTTAAACATTATAAAGTAGAAAATATAAATAAAAATAAAAAGTATATATAGTATATATAGTATATATAAATAAAATATAAAGTATATATAAATAAAAATAAAAAGTATATAATATATAGTTTAAAAAACACGCATTAATCAATAAATAATTTCTAACTAAATTATGATTATACGTTGAGAAATACTAGTTTAAATGTTCATTTTTTTCTTTCCCGTTGTCCTATCTTAAAAAAGAAACAGAGCAAAAATTATAATTTTTAAAATAAATTCACTAGCTAGCGCTTTCTACCAAGGACAAAAAAAAAGAGAGTGAAGTTTCCATAATCGAGTTCAGTGTGCATGCCAAATTAAGAGGTCTCATAGGAATAAAAAAAAAATTAAAAAGATCATTTTCGACCTTTAATGTCTTAAAATGTATATGATTTTAAAACACAGTTTTTAGAGGGATGAAAGACATAAGTATGTTTTTTTACATTTCATATCTTTAAAAAATTACAAGATGCAGAATTAATATTTATAAAGAGCTTTAAACTGTCAGACATTTGTCGAGCAGAACATCTTACGCGCAGGATTAAAAGATAAATTTTGCAACAAGAATAAACAATTTTGTGCTTAATTATAATTCAGATTATAATAATTACCCTGAACGTAAATAAATTCGTATTTAAAGCAATTTTATATTTTAATACATAGTTGTAAGTAGTTGGCTAATACAGAATTTTGAAAATTTCAACAGTATAACCACCTGAAAAAGTATATATATATATATATATATATATATATATATATATATATATATTTTTTTTTTTAACAATAAAAAGGAAATTTTAGGTTCAGTTTATACAGACTAACATGGGACAAATATTTTGAAAATTTCATGAAAAAATAAGTTTTTCAGATATTTTATGACCAAAAACGTCATTTTAAGAAAAATGTTCAAAGTTTCGAAAACGTTGCTTCAGCTGTTGAGTAGGTATAATTCTAAAAGCCATAACGTCTGTTCTATTGGAAATTTCAACGAAACAATTATATCAAAAGGTTCAGAAAAGGTAGGAGTTTAACATATAAAAAAAAAAAAACACTAAATTCCGCAAAATTTGATGTTTAAGTCTTCAGACCCCAAATGTATCGTAACTGAAAATTTTTTGGGAAAACATGAATTGTATAGCCCGGAAATCAGGCGTGATTTTCAAGATAAACACTTATTCTTATAAAAGATAAGCATAGATCAAGATAAACACTAAATGCTAAGAGTAGGTTTTTTTTTTTTTTTTTTTTTTTTTTTTAACTGTTTTTACTTTTATCCTTCTTTTTCAGTCCCAGAACAGCACTGAAATTAGTTTTCTGTTCCGATACTGAAATGTAAAAACAATTTTATTGTTAAAAATTCAATTTATAAAATTTTAAAGGTTAATTAAAATACAAGTCATTCACCTAATTTATTCGTTGAGGTACAGCAATATGAAAATTAAATCAGACGTTATGTATACTGAAACTCATTAAATATCGGGGAAAAAAAAAAAAACAGAATTTTTATTGATAAATATAAAGGAAAGAGGAGTGCTTTTTTATCGCATGTACCCAGAGCAGGGTTTTGCATCGAAACCGAAAATCGGAAAAAATCCCTATTTCTGATGTAATGAAACCGGAAACTATTATTTTTAAGGGGGAAAAAACGGAACCAAAACGAAATATAGTAAAACCTGTGAAAACGGAACCTGTTTAAAACGTAAAAACTATCATGACCTGAAGATAAGATTACCATTCAGCGATAACCCTCTAAGACGGAAACCTGTCTAAAACGGATTTTTTCCGATTTCTTGATATTCCGTACTGATGATAAAAATATAATACTGTTCGAAGCTTAGTTAATTAAGCGAATGATTCGAATATGCAGCATAAACAACATTGTGATTTTACCTTCTGTTATAAATAGTTTATTCATGAAAAAGCAGCTGATTCAATTAATCCGTGATTTGTATAAGCGACAACTACGGTATTTCTTCAGCATCAGGAGGAAAAAATTCGAAAAGAGGACAAAAAAACAGTCGAGAGCATTTGAGTTTTTTTAGTTTTTCGTCCGATATTGAATGCCTAAGTGAATGCGAAGCGCATTTCAATCTATCTTTGTCGGATGTCTAGCCATCCTCGGGCCGTTATCGATCCCGAGGGTCTTCGATGAAGTCAGTCCATGAATGCAGGTGAATTCAGCTACCGTCGCTGACGAAAATTTCTCCCGAAGTGGTTGGAGATAAATGCGGGGGTAACGACAGCAGCTACGGCATGTCAAATGTTCAAATTTTTCGCGCATTGGTACCAGACTTGGAGTCGACCACGGAAGAGCGTAATCGATTACGATTTTATTTGTTTTTTGAACAGATTACGATTATGTTTCTGTTTACGAATGTCAGATTGTGATTACTTTCTGATTTGAAATTTTTAGATTCGTAAGTACGATTACGTTTAGATTACGATTAAAATATTTTTTTTGTATTACGATTACTGAAAGCATCAATTATGATCACATTCCCATTACATTTATTTCGACACTTACATGTTGGTCGATGACGAAAATTTCTCCCGAAGTGCTTGGAGATAAATGCAGCTACGGCAACTACAGCAGCTACGGCATGTCAAATGTTCAAATTTTTCGTGTGTCGGTACCAGACTTGGAGTCGATAACAGAAGAGCGTAATCGATTATGATTGTGTGTTTTTTAACAGATTACGACTGTGTTTCTTTTTTTGAAAGTTGGGTTATGATTACCTTTCTGATTAGCAATTTTTAGATTCGAGAATACGATTACGTTTAGATTACGATTAAAAGATTTTTGTTGCATTGCGATTACTGAAAGAGTCAATTATGATTACATTCCAATTATACTTATTTCGACACTTACATGTTGGTCGCTGACGAAAATTTCTCCCGAAGCGCTTGGATATAAATGTGGAGGTAACGACAGCAGCTACGGCATGTCAAATGCTCAAATTTTTCGTGTATCGGTACCAGACGTGGAGTCGGTCACAGAAGAGCGTAATCGATTACCATTATGTTATTTTTTTAAACAGATTACGATTATGTTTCTGTTAATGGAAGTTAGATTATGATTAGCTTTCTGATTAGCAATTTTTAGATTCGAGAATATGATTACGCTTAGATTACGATTAAAATACTTTTATTGCATTACGATTACTGAAAGGATCAATTATGATTGCATTCCAGTTACATTTGTTTCGCAACTTACATGTTACAAATCCATTCATTACTCATTCATCTTTCCTTATCCTTTTTCTCCCCCTTTCTCATAAGAGGCGATACTACTCAGCATGATGAATAATTTTGGTAAAGGAAACCATGATAGCGGAAATCGCTTATTCCGATAAAAATACAGAGCACTGTCTAGCTCCAACGAATCCAGATTTCTGTTCGTACCTTCAACAATATTAAAGAAATTTTAATGAAATGTTCAACTGACGAACTTTGTTTTGCGTGAAATGGGATGATATCACACGTAGTGTTGGAAGGGCAATTTACAATTCAGTCAGTGTACAGCCAGGACATGATATTCTGAAACAACAACATTATCAACTTTCTGAAAAACATTCTGAATTGAAGAGCTAAGTGGAAGAACATGTTAAGTAACAAAAATTACATTTGAAGAAATTTGATGTGAAAGTTTTTGTTGTCAATTTTAATGATTTATTTTCTGTTTGATACCATGTGTTTAAAATATTAACAGGTGTGGTACTAAACTCCATCAAAAAAACTTATTCACATTTAATTTTTAAATATTAAAAAATATTAATATTATTTGCATTATTAAATACTAAAATATTAAATATTAATGAATAATGTCTTAAATCTTCAAGGCTAAATAGAACTTTGGTATTTTAGCTTTACCATGTGATAGAATACCGGATAACACCTTCGTCCAAAAGATAAAATAATTTTTAAGAAAAGTTGTATAGCATGTTCTTTCACTCAGCTCTTAAATTATGGAATGATATATTTCAGTATTGTATGGGCGCGAATGGGAACCATTTTTAGCATTTCTCGTGATTTCACCTCGTTTCACATAAAGTAAAGTTATTTTTGGGGAAATAACGTTATCATTGTTAAACGTCAATGAAAATCTGTCTTCCGCTAGAAGTGAGACACAATTTTGAGAAGATTTTTGACATAATAAGAAGTTTGCGAGTCTGGTTTTTTGAACAAACATTATTCGTTTTCCTGTATGCTATCACCTCATTCATTTTGTAAATACAGTGTACGAAAATCCTGTGATATGCCTGTATAACACAGAAATATATTCATACTCCTCGAGAAATTATTATTTAAACTGTGTGATGTAAAAATTAAAACTAATCAAATATCATTTGAAAGTTATATATAACTTTTACTGTGTTACAATGCATTTATTCTTCAGATAAGCAGATGAAAGAATGTAGCATTGCAATTTATTGAATTCCTTATAAAAACTGGGTTCGATGTAAACAAAAACTATTTCTAAAATAATTTAAGTAAAAGAAGCGCAGCACTAACTGGTGTCTACTTTGTGTCAAATAGTATATAGAGGAAAATCATTTATTTAAAAAAACACAGTGATCAAAATCACAGTGGTCATTTTGGTCTGGAAAACCACGTACTTCTTCAAGTGAGACTCTGAAGTAATTTCCAGTTTTGCCTTACATTATACCACCATGGAATACTCCATAAAAGACGCTTCTTCAGCCTTTCAAAGAGTTTGAGAAAACAACTCAGCTTATGTTATCATTGAGGATATTTTTTCAGCCCATCATTGTTCAGCCTATGCTCACACGATGAGTCTACGCCAGACAACACAACTAGATGTGGTATTGTTTGTAATGGAAGTTTTGTTAATTATTTACTATCATCATCTAGCCCCGATTCATCCAAAAATAGGCGTATGGCATATAGTATTTATTCGGAGGCCCCCTTTCCACACTGTTAAAAATTTTGCAGCATTCTGGCAGGTCATTTGACCGTTTTTTGAAAAAAGGGTTTCATGACCATAATTTAACTATATTCTGACCATAAAATAGCCAATAATATGGTCAGAATAGTGTTAAATTACGGTTGTTTTAACCGTTTTCGGAAAAAACGGTCAAATGACCTGCCAGAATGCTGCAAATTTTTAACAGTGCATGCTGTCAGAAAAAATTAAACATTTTCGATGCCTTAGAATACACATGTAAATCCCTATTTAGATAAACATGGAGAACTATAAATTCAATTTATAAACTACAAATTTTACAGTTACAACATCTAACACATTTGCACATGAAAAGTCTAAATTTTAGAGATCAAAAGCAAATATTGGATTCTATATTTAAATTGATTTTGATGCTTATTAAATTTGTAAAATAAAAATAATGAATTGTTACCATAATTCTACATAACTTGTGTTTACAAGTCACTAATTGTATAAACTCAAAATAAGATATAATTTTGTTTTTTCTCCAATAATTTTGTTATGTGTATTTTACATTTTTGATATCTTTTTGGTAAATAAAAGGTAAAAGAAATTCTCATTTGTTTTTAAATATTTACTCAACACGTCATAGTTGACCAGATTTCAACTAAATTCATAATATTTAAGTGGGAAAAATGTGCATTAATGCGTATAAAAGTATGGATCTTGAAAATGAAAATAGGCATGAAAATTGATATAAATTTCCCAGGAAAATTTTACATGCAACTAGCCACTTAGGAAATTATATTTAATCAGCTTGAATAAACATTAAATAAAAATATTAAATAAATCATATAAATCCATGCTTTTTATACCTTAAATGCGATATTTCCGATCCCCGTACGTGATTTTGTTAGTGGTTAGTCGTATTGAATTCAATAATTCATATACTGCTTGCGTTTCGAGCAATAAGACAGTAAATTTAATCACTTACCATTTATTCCGAGAAGCGATTACACCTGAATTGCATTTTATGTTCCCAGCATTAAAACGATTCTCTTCTTTAATTTTAAGAGAATAATAAGCCTTTGAAAAATAACTTAACTTTACAATCCGTTAAATATAAAAATATTAACTGCTAGGAAATAGTACAAAACCCCCTTGTGTATATGACCTTAACTAAATCTCGTTTTCTGAAAAAGAAATTTAAGAATTATCTATATTAGAATATTTCTTCTTTGTCTCTAGCTTAAGCTAAAATCGTATTTACTCCGTACTCTATTTACAAATTTGATTGCTTAGAACCTTCATGTTTATTTCAAGCCAAAGCAACAAAAACATCAACAAAAATAAAATCTCTTAATAATATTTTTCTCAGAGCGCTTTATTTTATTTTTCTCGTTTCACGAAACTCATAAATAATTCTCCGGTTTTTTCATCCTGCCTTGCTTAATAGTACATGAACGCAGGACTGTAACGGAACATTTTATAATCTTTATAAATGAATGTTTTATCGTAATAATAAAATATAAGTATTATTATTTATTAAATACCAGATTATTCGGAAAATACAAAGTTTTATGGTATATAAAGCTTTCCAATTTGCTCGTAATATTTTAAAAGAATTTTATATGATATCTTTTCTAATTCTTATTTATTTCTTTTATGGTCGTGGAATATATTGTATATGCAGTTAAGTTAATTATAAAATATTTGATTTTTTTTTTCCTTTTCTTTTGAATAATTGAAATATCGGTGGTTAAAGCATAGTGCATATAAATATTTCAGATGGCTTTTAAACGTTAGATTAGAGGTTTTATATCATAAACAATTCTAACGTTTTTCAATATTAACAGCACAAAAACGTAACTGTTATACTGTGTAATTTGTGTATGTAAAAATGCTGAATTGTAATAACAAAACAGAAATTATGTGGTATTTAAATCTTTAGACATTCTTAAAATTTGGAGTTGAAATTTCCTTTGAAGAAGCCTTTGAATTTGCTTTGAGTCAAAAAATTAAAAAAAAAAACTATATATACCTGTTCAATTATATTTAAAGCTCAAGAAAAATACTATAAACTAACTAAAAATTAAATAAACAACACATTTATCCTCAAAATTCTTATCATTTTTATACATCCTAATGAAGTTAATAAAATGATAGTTTTTTTAATCGAAAATTAAACAAATTATACTTCCATTTACCTTGTAATAATTATTATATAGTTTATGTAGTAGTTTTTAAACAAGTAATTGATAAATTAGTTATATAAGCATTTAACAATTGAGATAATTTTGAATTATTATTAATAAATGCATTTAATAAAAACAATTTAATTTTTGAGAATTTTTTTTTTATTTAACTATGAATGCTTCCAACAACAACTGCAATGGGCCAAAATGGCAAGGGACCAAAATGAAAAGGGACCAAAATGGCTAGGGACCAAAATGGAAAGGGACGGGAATGGCTAGGGACTGAAACGGCGAGACCGAAACGTCAGAACCGAAATGTCCTGCTTCCTACACTGTAAAAAAAAACTGTAGTTTTACAGATGTAAAGTTTCTAGCTTACTAAACTTTCATCTGTAACTGTACGAAAAAAACTGGAAATCTACGAAACTAGTTTTTGTAAAGCTACAAAAATCTATAACTTTACAAATGAATCTTTTCAAATTTCAGTAATCTTACTAAAATATTATTTGTAACCCAGGCTGCATTTGCATGAAAAGTTCTGGCCATCCTAGTTTCCTAAAAAATTCTTAGTAACCTTACAGATTTTTTTATTTTCGGCTCAAAAGTGTGTCTGCTACATGAATTTTTGTTGCTACTGTTACATAAAAAGTTCTAAGAATCCCAGTTTCCTAGAAAAACTTTAGTAACTTTACAGATTTTTTTTTTTTTACAGTGTATAATAACACTACTAGTTTATATATATATATATATATATATATATATATATATATATATATATATTTGTATTTGTTTATTGTTTAATTATAAATAAACTGACACATATTTTTTCTTGGATATTTAAAATAAGCATGGTTTTATTCGTGTTACTATTTTGTAATATTCGTGTTATTATATCTGTTAAGCCTTTCCGGTGCAGTGGTCCCACGTCGGTCACCTAATTTTAATTTCTTACTAACAAACGCCACCAAGAATATTTTAATAAAATTTTGCTTTTACAATGAAAGTTTAGCAAGTTTTTAATTTCTAAAAAGTCGTTTGTAAATTCCGGTGTCAGTCAATCATTTCATCATTTCACGAACAGAAATTCTCTGTGCCGGAAAGGGTTAACTTCTAAACTTCCTAATAGACGCATTATCATTTTAACGAAGCAATAAATTATTTTCCTTTTATCTTTTTTTTTTGTTTCATTTCGTACGAACGTAAATATAACATTTTTAAAATCTATATAAATATATACATTAAAATTATATAAAAACAGTATTTTGATTCATTAAATATTAGATTGTCCAGAGACGTCAGAGTTTGAAACTTCGATTGTTTATGTTTTTGATTTATAGAGAGTTTCAACACGAAAAACTTACATTTGTGTTCACAGAATTATTTCCTGTTCCCGTTTTTCTTGAATGCATAAGTTTATACACAAGAAGAGAAAAACCGTGTTACATAATATACGTAACTCTTTATTTAGTTTAATTATAAATAAATTGTCAATTTTTATTTTCGTTGAAAGTTTAAAACAAAACACGAATGGTTTTACTTACATGATACATTTGTCATAAATATTTCAATTAATCTTTCAAATTATATACTAAGATATATTCCAATAAATTATAGTTCCTAAGTCGTTGTATATCTGTCAAATAACTGTTTCCAATTTAAGTATAAAAGTAACATATAAGTTTTTGTGTATGCAAGTTTTCATTTATTATTTTAAATTTTACTTTAAATTTTCAGTTATTAACCGCACACCGTGAGCTGCCAAATCTGCCGCCAGCAAATTGACCTTTCCTTTGGTGGTGTTTTGCTTGGATTGATTTAATAACGCACAATTTTCTACCCCTTCCAAAAAAGTGTGAAAAAAATATAGCATGTATGTAACTTTTACATAGAACCTTCCTGTAAGGTCACTCGTTACCCTTTGAGTGTTTTAATAATAATAATAATAATAATAAAATAATAATAATATATTATTATTATTATTATTATTATTATTATTATTTCAGTATTTTATATACTTTTTTTGACATATGTAAAAAAAAGGCCTAAAAAACGGAAATACTACTGCCAATCTAGACGTCAGTACTATTTCCGTTCTTTTAGGGAATTTTTAACCATAAATTACAGAAAATTTTCCGTTTTTCTGATTAAAAACGGAAATTTTTCTGTAATTTATGGATAAAAATTTCCGTAAAAAAAAAAAAAAAAAAAAAGGGAAATAGTACTGGCGTCTAGATTGCCAGTAGTATTTCCGTTTTTTAGTCCGTTTTTTTTAAAAAAATAATATATTATTATATGGATTTAATGATTTAATCAAGAAAAAAGTTAAATTATTACGGTAAATTTCAAACATGTAAATAAATTTTAAAACCATACTTCTTTTACAATTTTGAACCTTTTGAAAAGTTTCTTTTGCATGCTTTTCTTACAAGTGCTATAACTCTAAAGATCGGATTTCCAAAAAATTAATTAGTTAAGGGGACAAGGGACCTTTAAAACCTTAAAAATCAATTTTTTATTTTTTATAAATTTCGCTTTAAATATTATTCAAAGGTACATTATAAGCATTATGGCAAGCATTTATCACAAAAAAAAAAAAAAAATGAAAAAAAAAAAAAAAAATGAAAAAAAAAAATTTTTTTTGAGAAAAAAATGGAATTTTACGCATTGTCTTAGAAATCTTCGAAATGCCCCCTTCGCGTTCCATATCAATGAAAATCCCCAATATTTTTTATAAAAGTTTGGTTTATATATATAAATGAAACTGTGCATCGAATTTTATATATTTGAATATAAAGGTTTAAAAAAAAATTTAATTTTTCGAAATTTTTAAAAATATTAAAAATTTTCAATTTTTTAATTTTTTTTTGTAAATTTCACTTTAAATATTACTCAAGGGTTCATTATATGCATTATGGCATCTATTAATCACAAAAAAATGAAAAATAAATTATTTCTGAGAAAAAAATGGAATTTTACGTGTCGTCTTAGAAATCTTCGAAATGCGGCTTGCGCGTTCCATATTAATGAAAAGCCCCAATATTTTTTATAAAAGTTTGGTTTATATATATAAATAAAACTGTTCATCGAATTTTATATTATTTGAATATAAAGGTAAAAAAAAAAAAAAAAAAAAAAAAAAAAAAAAAAAATCAAAATTTTTTTTTAATTTTTCGAAAAAATTTCAAAATTTTTCAAAAAAAATTTTTTTTTTAATTTTTATATTTAAATAATATATAATTAGATGCACAGTTTTATTTATATATATAAACCAGACTTTTATAAAAAATATTGGGGATTTTCATTGATATGGAACGCGCAAGCCGCGTTTCGAAGATTTCTAAGCTAATGCGTAAAATTCCACTTTTTTCTCAAAAAAAAAATTTTTTTTCATTTTTTTTTTTGTGACAAATGCTTATCATAATGCATATAATGTTCCCTTGAATAATATTTAAAGTGAAATTTACAAAAAATAAAAAATTGATTTTTAAGGTTTTAAAGGTCCCTTGTCCCCTTAATTAGAAATTTATTTTTAAAAAAAAAACATTACATACGTAAAATATACAGTAAAATTTAATAGCATTTACTTAACATTTTTTTACAGAAGCCCCCCCCCCCCCCCTATATATTATTGAAATTACCCCTTATATTACCATTTTTATGAAATGCACCTTAAAGGTCTTCCACAAAAATCGCTATTTAATTGAAAAGTATATGCTGAAAAGTTATAGCGTTTTGATGATACTAATAGAGTGGAAAAATATAAACCCAGGAAAATGAGTTTAAATATTGTAACTCTGACTTATAAAAAGGGAAATATATGAGGTAAAAAGCCTTTTCACCTAATTTATAATCATCGGATCTTTACATAACTTATTTTTAAATACATTTTATTCGAGAAATTGCAAAATTAATATTTTAGTCATTATTCGCAAAGTGTACTGAGTTTTTATGTACAGTATTTTTTTTAATGTACAGTATTGAATAATTACATTATAATGCAGAATGATGAAAAGACACAAATTCCCAGCAATAACTTCATAACTAAAAAAAAAAATAATAATAATAATAATTGGTGCTGTTTTTTTTTATCATTTACTTAAGCAAATTTTCATGCTTATGTCTGACTGGCACTCAATTCAATTAAATATACAATTTAATTTGTACTACATACTACTATTACACTCACCTGTGCACTAAACTAGGTCTTTTACAATATCTTCAAAATTCTCTAAAATATTTCAAAATACGTTAAAAAAAAAAAAAAATAATAATAATAATAATAATAAAGATTACCATTTTTTTATATTCGAATACTTATAAAATAATAACATTGTGACATAAAGCTTAGATTTTAGTTCAGAAAAAAGTGAGTAACATTGAAAGCATTCTGACAAAATTTTACTGAAATATATTTAAAACATTTTTTGTAATGAAGTTTGTCGATCATAGAAATAACGAAAAATTGATTTTCCAGCTATCGCATTTAAAGATTCGCACTTCATTTCTCTCAAGCACATACGAGCTAAGTGACGTAAAAACATTTCCTCTCTTCCAATGAATCGAAATCTTTCTCATGGTACATATATTTATGTTACATATTTTTGTCATATATATTATTATATATTACAGTTACACATTACATCACACACATCATATTAAACGTATACCAAATGTAAAACAGACCTTTAATATTTAATAAGTTGCTTGATATGTTTAATTTTTATTTGATAAATTTTTTTTGAAAGAAGACTGAATGATTTAAATCGTAATTTAAATTCATAGTTATTATTAATGTGGCATTTTACGAGGCATTAACTTCGAAAAATGCAAAATATATACAGATCGAATTTTAACTGATGTGTGAAAGGATTTTAACTCATATTTACAAAAATAATAATAATAATAATAATAATAATAATAATAATAACTGATCAAGTCTTAAAACATAAACATACGTTCACATTGCAACAATTCATTATTCCGTATTCCAACCAAACACAGCGCCTTCTTTATATACAACACAGAACGTCAATTACGGAAATTATACTGTTTTAAAAGGATAATGAATTTTTTTTTTTTTTTTTTTTTTTTTGTAAATTTTAAGCAAAATCTTCTGCATTTTGAACCGAGTACGGAAAAGTTACTCAAATACGGAAATTATACTGTTCTCAAACGAAGATGAAAGTACTCCGTAAAATTTAACGGGAAACATCCTGCATTTTCACGAATTTTTTTTTCAGTGTACATTACATACATATTACATACACATTATAGTTATACATTACATATATATTACATATATATATACCGTATATACTCGTGTATAAGTCGAAGAATTTTAGACAAAATTTGGGAGTTGAAAATGGGGGGTCGACTTATACAAAAAAAAAAAAAATCGCAGACAATCGGCGAATGGGCAAGTCTTTTAAGTAATCACACACGGGTCAGCGTTGGAGAGAGAGATAAAAGTGGACAATGGTCATTTCCCTGTGATTGACAAAAAAAAAGCTTAAAAATAACGTCCCTGTAATTGTTCTGCACACATTTTCTCTCGCGAGAGAATTCCCTTCATTACAGGGGAATTCCTTTTAACATTTCAATCCCCTTTTAAAAAAGAGTTCAACTTGAGAATGCTTCTAGATATCTCTCCGAAAAGTTCTACAATACAAAGAAGTGCTATGTTTTAGCAGTCTGGCAAGTCCCACACTAAGGTGACAAATAAGACATGTCGCTTGAATTCGCTGGAAGGACTGGTTTAAAACAGGTTTGAAACAACTTCGTTCTTTGTTTCGACCGGTTTTTGCGGTACATGTTGCGGCTTCATGTCGCTTGTCGTCTCAGTGTGGTATGCGCCTTAAGAAGTTATTTACACTTGTAAATAAGGCTTGAATATATTTTCGAAAGAATTTTTTCTTTTTAAGTATTATTAAATTGATGTGAATAGGTTTCAAAATAGTTTAAGCTTCTTCGGTTTTACATAATTATACAGTTTTAAAACGATAAATTAAAAATGTAAAAAAAAAAAAAAAAAAAAAAAAAAAAAAAAAAAAGTTTACTATTTTAAAGAAAATTTACTACCAGAAATGTGGTTCGACTTATACACGAAATTAAAATTTTTTTTTAATTATTTTTTTTAATGTCGCTTAAGAATTGGGTGGTCGACTTATACACGAGTAGGTATGGGATTATAAATATTATCAACAATGTAACTTGGCAGACTCAAGGGTTTATCTGATCAATACGCAGTATTATGGAAAATAAAAAGCATAACACGAGGAGCGTGAATAAAGCGCAACACGGGTGGCAACGGGTATATAGAGGAATGGAATAATGTCAAGAGGTGTTTAAGTTTAGGAGTTCCATAGTTTGAATATTAACTGAGTTTTTTAAAGAGCTGTCCATGACCGAATAAAAGATTTGAGTGAGGAATCTTGATGATTTCCTATATTTATATTTGCCAATGTGAAAATTGTGTAATATATCGTTAATGTTAACTGGATTTCCATAACTATAATTGTTCGTCTAAGTGATACATTAAGTAAATACCTGAACAACCGATTGATGAGTTCACTGTGCTATAAGCTAATTGAGTATTTAGATAGGTAAAATATTAAATCTTACATATATAGTTATATATTCAGGACATTTACATTGTATTCATGATAAAATTATCAATTCAAATTGCCCTGTTTTATTTGAAATTAATTCATCTATCAAATAAATATTGCAAATTCTTAAAGAACCAGCGCTGTAAAAAGGTAAAAGTTCTTGCTTTTATATGCTAAAGTCGCTATGTTTATTTATTTCTCTTAAGCACATACCAGCTAAGTGACGTAAAAACATTTCCCTTCTTCCAATCAATCTGAATCTTTCTCATGCTACACTTGCTTAAAAAAAAAAAATACACTATAATTTACTTTTGATCAACCTCTTTATGCAGATATTAATTTATTTGGGCTAACATTGATAAAGATTGATGTAAAAAGGCCTCTATTTATTAGTTGATCATAATAAAAAAATTTCTAATTGTTCTTTCGACCACGCTTCGAACAACAAACACACCCAAAGACAATTTTTTCAAAAATCCTCCGCAGAGTTAAGTCTTTTGTAACGATTAATCTACAAGTATCAATTAATGTTTATTATGAAAAAGAAATATATTTCTTATGTTTTTATGTAAAAAACATAAGAAAATCGCGTATAGAAACATTGTTTACATTTCTCCTGGCCTTTCTACGCGCACTTCCGGTATTCGACTTATTATTTCTTGTTTATTAAATTGGTCATAACTCCTCTTATAGTAATGATAGGAATAAAATTAAAACAGATTTGCAATCGTGAAAGATTGCTCTTTCTAATAAAATAATAAAAAATACTTTGAAAATTTACACAAAAACGTCCATTTTAATGTAGTGATAAAATAACTCAAAATTATCAATTCAAATTGCCATGTTTTATTTGAAATTGATTCATGAATGAAATAAATATTGAAAATTCTTACAGAGCCAACGCTGTAAATAGTTAAAAGTTCTTGCTTTTCTTTCTTTTAATCTCGCTATGTTTATTTATTTCTCTTAAGCACATACCAGCTAAGTGACGTAAAAACATTTCTCTTCTTCCAATCAATCTGAATCTTTCTCATGATACACTTGCTTTAAACAAAAAAAAAAAGTCAAAATACACTGTAATTTACTTTTGATCTACCTCTTTATGCAGATATTAATTTACTTGCGCTAACATTGATAAAGATTGATGTAAAAAGGCCTCTATTTATTAGTTGATCATAATCAAAAATTTTTTAATTGTTCTTTCGACCACGCTTCGAACAACAAACACACCCAAAGACAAATTTTTCAAAAATCCTCCGCAGAGTTAAGTCTTTTGTAAGGAACACATCCGCTAGCAGGGGAAACTCGGTGTAATTTTTCCTTCATTAGCGCTTTCGGAAACAGGAATTTTTTTAAACACCTTGGTAATTTGTCATGCAAATAAAATTATCTCACATCAGTGAGAACAAAGAAGTCAACATCAAAGAAACTCCGACGTTAATTTAACGTTTATTTATGCGTGACAATACCGCGGGTAAACTTATAGACATCTTTTCGTTCGATACCCCTCTTTTGAAGGAAGTGCACGAACTTTGTTATTAGAGACTTATTTTTGTAATTCTACTTTCCTCTTTTCATTATTAACGATTTATTTTTGTAAGCTTATCGATTTATTATTATTATTACTATTATAGCTGCTATTTTCTAGGTGGTATAGTATGAGAAAACTTCAATTTGAAAGAGAGCAGTTCTTGTTTTAAAAATCTAAATAACTTTAAGAGAAGGCTTTATAATGAATAATAAAGCTAGTGTAAGAATAATTAGTAGTATAGCAACAATAATAAAAACAACAACAACAATAACAACAACAACAATAATAATAATAATAATAATAATAATAATAATAATAATAATAATAATAATAATAATAATAATAATAATAATAATAATAATAACAATAACAATAATAATAATAATAATAATAATGAATAAAAAAATATTAATATTAAAAAATCGATTAATTTATACCGGCTAATTCTAAATAACATCGTTGGATACCTCTTTTGAAGTATGCGAAAACTTCACATTTATGAGAGCAGTTCCCATTTTTAAAGTCAAAATAATTTTAAGAGAAGGCTTTATAAGAAATAACAAAGCTATAGAAATAACAAAGTTATTTAGCTAATGTAAGAATAATTAGTAGAATAACAACAATACCAAAAACAACAACAACAACAACAACAACAATAATAATAATAATAATAATAATAATAATAATAATAATAATGAATAAAAATTATTAATTTAAAAATATCAATTCATTTACACTGGCAAATTTAAAAACATCGATTAATTTGTACTGGCAAATGTAAAAACATCGATTAATTTATATCGGCTAATTCTAAATATCATCGTTGAATGCCTTCCTTTGAAGGAAGTGCACGAACTTTGTTATTAGAGACTTATTTTTGTAATTCTACTTTCCTCTTTTCATTATTACGATTTATTTTTGTAAGCTTATCGATTTATTATTATTATTACTATTATAGCTGTTATTTTCTAGGTGGTATATAGTATGCGAAAACTTCACTTTGAATGGGAACAGTTTCCTGTTTTAAAAATCAAAATAACTTTAAGAGAAGACTTTATAATGAATAATAAAGCTAGTGTAAGAATTATTAGTAGTATAACAACAATAATAAAAACAACAACAACAACAATAATAATAATAATAATGAATAAAAATGATTAATTCAAAAACATCGATTAATTTACAATGGCAAATTTAAAGACATCGATTAATTTATACTGGCAAATTTAAAAACATCGATTAATTTATACCGGCTAGTTCTAAATAACATCGATGGAGGCCCTCTTTTGAAGGAAGCTCACGAACTTTGTTATTAGAGACTTATTTTTGTAATTCTACTTTCCTCTTTTCATTACCAACGATTTATTTTTCTAAGCTTGCCGATTCATTATTATTATTATTATTATTATTATTATTATTATTATAGCTTTTATTTTCTAAGGTGATATATGCGAAAACTTCACATTTCTGAGAACAGTTCCTGTTTTAAAAATCAAAACAACGTTAAGGCCAGCTTTGTAAGAAATGGTACAGACAGTATAATAATAATAAGTATAATGTAATAAAAATAACAACAATAACAATAACAATAATAATAACAATAACAATAATAATAATAATGAGTGCAAATTGTTACTTTAAAACATCGATTAATTTATACCGAACAATTCTAAATACCATTGTTAGATGCACTCTTTTGGAGAAAATACAAGAAATTTGTTATTAGAGACTCATTTTTGTAATTCTGTTTTCTATCGATTTATTATTATTATTATCGGTGTTATTTTCTAGGTGGTATACGAAAACATCACAATTAATGGGACAATTACTATTTTAAAAATCAAAACAACGTTAAGGCCAGCCATTATGAGAAATGATACAGATAGTGTAATAATAATAACAATAATATAATAATAATAACGATAATGAATAAAAATTATTAATTTAAAAGCATCGATTAATTTATACCGGCAAATTCTAAATAACTTTCTTGATGCTCCCTTTTGAAGGAAGTGCATGAACGTTGTTATTAGAGACATATTTTTGTAATTCTACTTTCCTCTTTTCATTATTAACGATTTTTTTTTCTAAACACATCGATTTATTATTATTATTATTATAGCTGTTATTTTCTAGATGGTATAGTAAGTGAAAACTTCACATTTATGAGAGCAGTTCCTGTTTTAAAAAATCCCTGCCGGCTCGGGCCTACAGGCGGAGGTAGATTTCGATGTTAAGTACTAAATTCTCCAACAAAACTTAAATCAACATTATAGATAAACCCAGTTCCTTCACTAAGAATAAGCTCTAGGGAGCTAAACCTTTTGTGTAAATTCTAATATACACGAATGCACATACGCATGTATATGGAATAGGTTTAAAAAATGGCTACAAAAAATTCAGAAAACCTCAAAGTGTTAAAATATGTTAATATTTCCATAGTCGGGTTTTTATCCATGTTTTAATACGTTTCTTCAAACTCACATGACGTTACGTATTCACCTGCTGAGGTACATTATATTTCCAATGTGACGCAATATACATATTTTTTTAATTCGTCAAACTATTTATTTTGAGTTTTCATGCTGAAATCTTGCTCTAGGAAACTTATGACGTAATATTCAATTTGTTTTCAATTTGTCAAACTATTTAATTTTACACGTGAAAATTTTGCAAAAGAAAAGTAATTGTTGTGGTGAGAATTTTATTATTTGTTTTTTTTTTTAATTGTTGGCAACTGCTATAACGAAAAACTTTTATTTTTTTCCTGCCATTGTTGTGTAAGAGCTGGTTTTATCAGAATCATGTTAAGACAGTATTCAAAATTTTGAACCCTCCCCATTTCCACCCTCTTGGGCCGATTTCGCCCATTTTCAATCCCCGCCGAGATATTAGCCATCTCAAAGTTGTTGGCGAGTTTGAAGATGATTCGTGCATAATTGCGACTTTTATCGTGCGGACAAAATTTAGTACATACATACATATATATATAAACTTTTTAGGTGGGGGTGGATTTGGGTTCCTGGGGTCCTATAATGAAAAGTTATGAAGGAATTTTTCAAAAGTCGCACCATGGTAACGACTGCAATAGGTAGTATTTCTTACGAAATCTACCTAAAACTAAATAACTTTAAGAGAAGACTTTATAAGAAACAGTAAAGCTAGTTGAAGAATAATTAGTAGCATAACAACAACAACAACAACAACAATAAGAAGAAGAAGAAGAAGAGGAAGAAGAATTAATAGTAGTAATAATAATAATTAATAATAATAATAATAATAATAATTGTATAGTAATGATAATGAATAAAAATTATTAATTTAAAAACATCGATTAATTTATACCGGCAAATTTAAAAACATGGATTAATTTATACTGGTTAATTCTAAATAACATCAATGGAGGCCCCTTTTTTGAAGGAAGCTCACGAACAGTTATTATCATTATCGCTGTTATTTTCTAGGTGGTATAGTATGCGAAAACGTTACATTTATAAGAGCAGCTTCTGTTTTAAAAATCAAAACAACATTAAGACAAGACTTTATAAGAAATGATACTGATAGTATAATAATAATACATATAATACTATAATGATAACAATAATCATAATAACAGCAACAATGACGACAGCAACAGCAACAACAACAATAATAATAATGAGGAATATTACAAATTGTTAATTTAACAACACCGATTAATTTATACCGATTAATTCTAAATAACATCGTTAAGTGCATGATTTTTGTTATGAGACACTCATTTTTGTAATTCTACTTACCTCTTTTAATAATTAAAACTTTTTTTTTTTTGGTAAGCTTATCTAATTATTACGATTATTATTACTTCTGTTATATCCCATATAATATCAGTGAGAGAAAATTTTACATTTATAAGACCAGTTTTTATTTCAAAAATCGATATAAGGCCATACTTTAAAAAGAAATAATATAAATAATGTAGCTATTGTAAATATTATTAAAATACTAAATACTTATTATTAATCTAGATTAGTTTTAACACAATTATTCTGATTGGTAAACAAATCATATTAGAAGTAAATTTCCAACTGAGCGAAAAATGCCCGGACCAGGATTCGAACCAGGGATCTCCTGTCTGAAGCCGCCAGGGCTCTGCCATCTGAGCTATCCCGGACGAATCTGGTGGAACTTTTTCACCCAGCTAACAGCTTTCAGCCAGTGATTATAGCATCTGGTCTGAAACCTGGTTCAGCTCAACAGAATAAATCAGCACGTGAATAAATCAGCTCAACAGATTTATTCTGTTGAGCTGAACCAGGTTTCTGACCAGATGCTATAATCATTAAGGTTAGTCGGGTGAAAAAGTTCCACCAGATTCGTCCAGGATAGCTCAGATGGTAGAGCCCTGGCGGCTTCAGCCAGGAGATCCCTGGTTCGAATCCTGGTCCGGACATTTTTCGCCCAGTTGGAAATTTACTTCTAACTTATTATTATTGTTCTTATAGTATAATAACAATTATATGTGTGATTATAAACATAATAATAACAACAACATAATTATAACAACAACAGCTTAATAATAATAATAATAATAATAATAATAATAATAATGCTTTTATTCGTTGAATGGCCTTTTTTTAAGAGAGTGCACGAACTGTTGTAATTCTACTTTCTTCTATACGTTATTAAGGGGTTATTTTTGTTAATTTATTGATTTATTATTATGGCTGTTATTTTCTTGGTGTTATATGGGATCTACACATTTATAAGGGAAGCTAGTGTTTTAAAAGTCAAAAATAACATTTGGACCGGGCTTTAAAAAAAAATAGTATAAATAATATAGCAATAATAAATAAAATAACTTATTAGTTTGAGAATACTGTTTTTTTTTTCGACTGCTACTGGTTTATTCTAAACAAACTAACAATGAACTTATGAGCTATACCTTGAAAACTATCTTTTAAAAAAATATTGAATGTTTGTTATTAGAGGGTTATTCTTGTAATTCTACTTTGATATTTTCGTTATTGAAGATTTGTTTATGTAAGCTTATAAATTGATTATATTACTATTGTTATACTACTTATGGAAGAGGGTATTATTCACAGATATGAAAACAGTTATTATTTTAAAGATAAAAAATTTTAAATAAGCGTTTATAAGCATTAAAATATATAGTAAATGTCATAAATTTGAAAATATTTTAGTTTCATTTATAATAGCTTTTGACTTTAAGTTTTGTATTTATTTGTGTATACAATGTTTGTGTTACTGTATCAAACATGGCAATATCGTTGGTATACTTATAGATATCTCCTCATTGAATACATAAGGAAGAATACGAAGTTAATTATTCGATATTTATTTTTACAAATCAACTTTCCTCTTTCTGTATCAAAGGTTAATTTTTATAAGTTAAAAATAACACACACGCACACACATATATATTGCCTTCTTAAACGTTATGGGTGTTTCTAATATTTTTTGAACGCCCAGTTCATACCAAACTTTTCCCTCTATCACGTAAAGTCTCACAGAAAATTTAAATTGATTCTGAAAACATTATTGAAAAATAAAATTTTAAATAAGCTGCATCTAACATTTTATTGATGTGTTACATAACCATTATAATGTTTCAACTTTACCTCGAAGAAAGAGGCATTATCAGAACACATATAAATTTATTAGTTTTGTTTTTATGTTTCTCCATCCGAAATTATGAGTACAAAATACATTCCGGAAAATCGCTATCTTTATATTTATCTATGTGCCTTTTAAAAGATATTTTTACAAGAAAACTAATATTTTCTATCGCATAAAAGACATGCAATATTGCATAAAAAATGTGCGATGTATTTAACTAAGATCCTCTTCGATAACTTTCATTTCCAATATATTTAGCCAGCACTATGAGCGTCATCAGAACATGTATGTAATCAAGATTTGCCTTTGAAATAAAAATAAAATTTAGTTTCCTCGCACACATGGTTACTTATTCCTGTATCTATTATTATATGTGTATCTGCACGCATGTGTGACTATAAAAGGATTGCTCTCATTTTGCTTAATTAAACACGTTTACAATTCATGCATGATTATTTTTAACAAGTTTCAAAGTGTTTCAGACTATTTAAGTTCGTTTCAGACAAATATTACATATTTGTCTTTGTAGCTTTTCAGTATCTATCGTTTGTTTTACAGTTTAATCCAATTGTTATTTTTAATTTATAAAAGTTAATATTTAACTTATAATAAAAATTAATCTTTAACTTATAAAACTTAATCTTTGATACAAAAAAAGATAAGCATATTTGTAAAAATGAGTAACGAATAATTAATATTATAATAAAAGTTAATCTTTAACTTATGAAACTTAATCTTTGACACAAAAAGAGAAACGTATGTATATATTTGTAAAAATAAGCATCGAATAATTAACTTCATATTCCTCCTTATGTATTTAGTGAAGAGATAACTATATAAGCATACCAAGAATATTGCCATGTTGAAAACAGTAATTAAAACGTTGTATACATAAATAAGTATCAAACAAAGTCGAAACAAGTTTTAGTTCTATTTATTTATAAATTTTTACAGACGCCTCTTAGCAAAAATACAAACGATTATTCAATGTATGTATGCATCGGCGTCTTTATTTTCCATCTATTTCTTTTAAATTAATTACCTCTTGTTTTGTTTTTCTATTTTTTTTTCTTATTACTGTTTTAACATCCAAAGTTCTAATTTCATTTTGAATATTATTTTTGGCTTTTATTTCGATAGGCTGATATACCTTTTTTTTAGAAAATTCCTGGTGATTTTCTGCTGTTTATTTTTTACCGAACTTGTAGTGAATGCATGTGTTTCAACTTGATATAGCTGAATTCCTTTACTCGGCATGCCTTGCCTCTTTGTATTCTTTATGGTGTTTTTCGAAGTGATTTATTACTTCCTTGCATACCAACTGATTTTTTAAACAAAAACAATCGCTTTGGTTTTCAATTTGTCTTTACATATTTAGAAACTTAACTAATACTGCAAAAAAATATTTTTCCTTTCGAAAAAAAAAATGAAGACGAATAAACAGTTAGAATTAAGATAGATCTAAACAAATTATTCTGATGAGATAGAAATAGAACACTGTAAAATATCGCTCCCACGTTGTCAATATTTTTCCTTTAAAAAATATATCGTCTCGATTTTCAATTTATTTTAATATTATTTTTAAACATATCTTAAAAATTTATTTAATATGAAGTTTTTTTCAATGAAATTTTGTTACTAATTTTAAATGATATATTTGCATTTTAATATATTTTTTTAATTGCTTCAATTTTTTTTCGTTAAGTTGCCAAGAATTTTAATGATCAAATTTCGTTTAACGTTTTGAAGGGGGAAAAAAATTAAAACTAAAACCCGAAACCCTAAGGAAAAGAGTGAAAAAAAAAAAAAACATGATAAATCACGTTTGAGTCTTTTAACTGTACAATGTAAAATATGCGTGCGAGTTCCAACACATATACTTCCTATGATCTCTTAATTTCATCGGCTGAATTTTTCAAAGATTAAAACAGATTTAGAGAAGAATCTTATTTGACAAGCATCCCCCCCTCCCCCCGTTTACGATTTACTTTCTAAACAAGGGAGTTTAATGTATACTTTATTTTGTTTGTCACAATTTCTTAATTTTCTTTTAAAACTAGTACTATTATGTTTTTGTACACAAATCCATTCCCGTTAGAAAAAAGTATTCAACAATTACAAAAATGTTACATATTATTTCTGTTCAATTTAAATAATTCAGTAAACATTCCTAATCGAATTACATTACAAAATTACATTGCACACAACGTAAAATAAGAAACCGGTAGATTTAGTTAAAAATAAATTGCAAAGGCAAACAATTATTCTTTTCTGTGTACTCTTTATTTGAAAATGTATTCTTATGGAACCGGGAAAAGGAAATTTAGCATAAATTGCCTTTATTAGTAATTTCGAAAATGGAATCAATTTGAAAGTTTTTGGTAATTAGGCGTGCAAATAAAATTACTGTTCAGCTAAAAGAGTTAAACATCAAAGAAATATCAAAATTGATTATTATTTAATTATCTGTAACCTTTTTAACAAAGTCACGACGAATAAGTTTGATCGAATGTTGTTGAAAACTATGATAAATTTAAACCATCGAATAAAAGTATTAAAATTGGGTTATGTGTGTTCTGTTCTTTATTTTTTTTTTTCTATTCATTAATCAATATTTTTATACAGGATTAAACGTAGGAAGTTTTTATTAAATTTTCTTTAGAAATCTACGTCAAATTTTAAGTTAAATACTGATTTATTATTATTTTTTTTAAGTGTAAACTATTGTATTGCTTTAAAGTTGTTCATGTCTGTGTACAAACTCGGAGTATTTATTTTTATTAAAGTGATGTTATTTCCATTAGAAACATAAAAGTTTTATTAAATATGTTACATCCGGGCTATTTATAAACAAAAAAGGACAAAATTGCTTCTCTATATTATTTATATTGCGCTAATTTATCAGCGTTTTTATTTTTATAGATAAATTTAAACCACCGAATAAAAGTATTAAACTCGGGTTATATGTGTTCTGTTCTTTATTATTTTTTTTTCTATTCATTAATATATATTTTTTATATATACAGGATTAAATGTAGGAATTTTTTATTAAATTTTCTTTAGAAATCTACGTGTCAAATTTTAAGTTAAATGTACAGATTTGTTATTTTTATAAGTGTAAGCTATTGTATTGCTTTAAAGTTGTTGATGTCTGCGAATAAATTTGGAGAATTTACTTTTTTTTTAAGTTTTATTATTTCCCCCCCCCCCCCCCAAAAAAAAACCCCCAAAAAACGTTAGTCTTTTATTAAATATATTACATTATATAAACTACCTATAAACTAAAAAAGTGCAAAAATACTTTTCTATATTATTTATATTGCACTAATTTATCAGTGTTTTTATAGGGGATTAAACAGTAATTTTTAATTGTTTTTGTGTTTTGTTTATTAATATTATCTTTATTAAAATATATTCTTTATATTACACTAATTTATCAGTGTTTTTATATGGGATTAAATAGTAATTTTTGATTATTTTTGTGTTTTTTTATTTGCATTATGTTTATTAATTCTATATTATTAATATTACACTAATTTATCAATATTATCATCATTAGTTGTATATTATTTATGTTACACTAATTTATCAGTATTTTTATATAGGATTAAATAGTAGTTTTTAATTTTTTTTATGTTTTGTTTATTTATATCATCTTTATTAAAATAGTAATTAAATATTTTATTTTTCACAATTTAATTTTTTATTATCTAATTAAATATTGCAGAATTTTTACCAGCATTCCTATAACAAGCTGTGTTGAATAATAATAAAACATGCTTTCTCAAGTGCAAGTTATTTTAATTATTTTCGTACTGTTTGTGTTTCAGTATAATATTCAGGCTTTACACGTTAAAATGCACAAGAATCATTTGACTATAGTTATATTAATAATTAATCTATTTCTTTTTATTTTTCAAAAGATTTCTTTTTTAATAAAGTACAGTGGAATTCGAATAATGCCAGCCCGCCTTAATCAACGTAAAATTGAATTTTTTAAAATTCCGTTCAAACCTAAACATGTTTTAAGGATACATTCCTTTAATCAAATTAGCACATATAACGAATGATTTCCTCAATCCCTATTAATATTATATTCAAGCTATTTACATTAAAAATTACAAGAATTATCATTAGACTATTATTATATTAATAATGAGAGTATTTCAATTAATTTTATAAAGGATTTTACTTTAATAAAGTACAGAGAAACCCGAATAATAACGAGTCCGTCTAAATCGGACTATTTCAAATTCCATGCAATTGCAACATGCCTTAAAATAAACGGTCTAGTGCGAGTATTACTCGCGCTCAGAGGGTTCCATACAATAAATATATGAATTATTAACTGTATTATTAAAAAAAAAAATCGTTGCTAAAAGAATAATAAGACTTTGTAAAAAATTATACAACGTAGGGTTGGGTATAGCTGCATATACTTGAAAAGTACGAATGGGTATACCATAAAAATTCAAAGCATATGAAGACTAAATAATATCAAATATTGCTATTCTGAATGACTCTTTTTTTTATGTTATCCTAATCTATTTATGATGAACTTAATTAGGTACTGACAATAACAGTACTTCAGATTTAAACCCTTGCGCTCTGGCGCTGTTAGCGGATGTATGTTACTAGCCACCAATGTTGCCGCATCTGGCAGATTTTTTTTTTTTTTTTTTTTTTTTTTTTTTTTTTTTTTTTTTAGGAATTTTGAATTTACACCACAAAAATTTAATTGGTAATTTTCTTTTACTTTATTTATGGAAAATGAATCATCTTGTAAAGCAAAAATAGGAGTTAAAACTTTCAGTTGAAAATTCGGAATGTCTAATTAAAAAATCAGCCATATATCCTGACGTACGCTGCGTACGTCATTCTCGGAAGTGACTAAAATAGCACGACGTACGCTACGTACGTCACAGAGCGCAAGAGGTTGAACCTTATTTGGCATTTCGTAAAACTAAATTCAGCGTAGTAGTAATCTTTCCTTTTCACAGTGTAGCTGAAACAAAACCCTTGTTCAAAGTTTAAACTTGGCATTGTGCTAAGTGCGCTTTGAAAGGAGGTCACAAAGTTGCAACGCCGCCTTGGTTCGTGCCACGTTTTTCCAAATAGGTTTTCAATTGACTTTAAAGACACGGGAGGCGTATTGAGAGATCTACTCAATGCAGGCTAGATATCTCGGCTAATTACGGACGATTTTTTCCGAAAATCATTTTCAACAATGCCTATATATACATCTTCTATGATAGGTACCTCAGGCGCTCCTCAACACCTTTTCTGAATGCCTGGAAATCGAAATTTGTGTGTAACGGAAAAATGAGGTCTCAAAAACTATGTGACCTACGGTAATCGGTATAATTTTCATGCGCAGTTTAAATTAACGTCTACTATCTCTAATTATTTCATAATTTTAGTTTTAGTAGATTCGGAAATATGGGGGAGAACATATTTTTGCACTTCATTTTCGACAATATCTCTGTAAATATAATACCAAAAATTAAAAGAAATGTATTTTTTAATTCTGCATGTTACGGCGTAAATAACCTCAAATTTATTTGTTTATAATTTAACTCTGTTTATCTTTCATGTTGTAAAGCATAATTATAAAAGTGATTTCTTTTGACAGAAAAAATCTAATCTGTTTATCTAAATTGTTTATAATCCTGAATCAATATTTATGAGTAACATTATGATTTCAAGGTCATGTAATATAGATTTATTTACTTTATAATAATTTTGAATTGATGGTGATTTATTAGTTTTATAATTACTTGGATGTCATTTAAATGAATATTATAGCTATTTAGAAGATTTATAACTGCATATTGTAATTTTTATTTTGATGTTTATTTTATATAATATGTATCATTTTTAAAATGGTCAGTCTTGACTCTGTAACCAAGCAGAGAACATGTAACATGTCTTGACTCTGTAATCAGAGATGCCAATTGTTAAATCATGGCTCTGTTTAATACAGAGTGTATAGTGAAGTCCTGACTCTGCAACCAAGCAGAGAACACATTTTTTTTTGTATTGGCTCTGTTAAATACGGAGAATTACTATTATGGAACAATTATTAACTTCTAATGATGAATAGAATTTACATACTATTTCAGTTTTATTTAATAAACTATTTATTCTAATTGCTCTCCCATCTCACTTGGATTTTGAAAATTTATTTGTCAGACGAATTTCGGCGCCAACATTTATTTTTGGTGCCTCGCAACCCGCGAAACATTTTTTTTGAAAGAATAGTGAGCAGTTCGTCAAAGTGATTTGTGATTAACAACTGTGATTTATTTTTCAACATGTGATTAGTGTGTGATTTATCTTTCAACCTGCGATTAGTGTGGAATTATTATTGTGCCATTTGGATTACGACATGCCATCTACATTACCTGGAATTAACAGGTAAGAAAATATTTTTTTCATTTTCTATGAATGGTTAATGTTTTAAAATAAGAATTATTCTTTATTTAAAATGGAAAATCTTGAAAAGCTGAAAGCAAAACGTTCTGTTGAACGAACGAGTTTCACGAAATTAATTACAAAATTAGAAACATTATTAAATGATGACATTGATAATACGAAAACCGATGAATTATTAGAGCTTCAAGAAATATTTCTCTTAAAAGAAACGGCTTTCCAAAGTTTGAATCGTGATATTGAAGCTCAAATATCCGACTTAAAAGAATATGAAAAGGACATTGCTAATAGTGAAAAGTACACTGACCAATTGATCAGTGCTAAATTTAAAATTAGAAATAGATTAAGAAAATGTAAAAAGGATAATGTTTCTATGATAGCAACTAGTCATGTAAATTCATTGAATGGTTCTGCTAGTGGAACAGAAACGAGTTCTGCCATGAAATTGCCTAAATTAAATGTTCCAAAATTTTCTGGTGAAATCGAAGAATGGGTCGAATTTTTTAACTGTTTTGAAACATCGATACACCAGAATAAATCACTATCTAAGATAGAAAAATTCGCTTATCTAAAATCCTTGTTATGTAATCGGGCCTATAATGTGGTAGAAGGGTTTCCTTTGACAGAACAAAATTATGATACTTGTATTGATTTATTAAAGGACCGTTTTGGTAAGGTTGATGTTATTATTAATAAACACATGACTAATTTATTAAATATGGAACCAGTTAAAAATTGTTCAAATTTAAATGCATTAAGAAGATTGCATGACATGTGCGAAGTTAATATTAGAAGTTTAAGAAATTTGGGGGTAACATCCAGTTCTTATGGACAATTGCTAAATCCTATTTTGCTAAAGCTATTGCCCCATGAATTAGTGATTGAATATCATAGAAAACGTGATACTAGCAAAGAGTCAGATGTAACCGATCTAATTGCCTTTCTGAAATGTGAAATAGAATGTAGAGAAAAGGCTTTGTCAATGACAAGTTCTAAAAATGATGCATCCTCTTCTTTTGTACATAAAAATAAAACTGAATTTCGTGAAAAGAAAACATCAAATAAATATCAACATGCTAATACCTTAAATGCCACTATTAAAGTTTTTTGTGTATTTTGCAAAGGTAATGATCATTTATCTTCCGAGTGTAAAAATTTAGCTGATGATAAGAAAAGATTAATGTTACGTAAGGAGGGTAGATGTTACAAATGCTTTTTGAAATCGCATTTATCTTCGCAATGCCGCATAAAATTAAAGCCATGTCTAAATTGTAAAAGCACTGAACATAACAAATTATTTTGCTTTAAGAAAAGTTTGAAACCGGAAATTAATGAAAATCAAAATCAAACAGTTGTATCTAATTCTCATTGTAATTTTAGAAATTCTAAGCATGCTGTTTTATTGCAAACATGTTGTGTAACTGCTCAAGGTAATTCTAAATCAAAGGTAGTTCGATTATTACTTGATTCTGCAAGCGAAAAAAGCTTCATAACAAAAGCATTAGCTCGTGAATTAAATTTGCCTGTTTTAAGAAAAGAACATTTAACTGTATTCGCTTTTGGCATGGATCAAGGTCGCGAAGAAGAATATGATGTTTTTAAAATTAAATTGCGAAGTAAAATGAATTATCATCGTTTTATAGATGTTGAGGTGCTAGCTACCGATTTGATAAGTGCAACAACATTGAAGGTTCCCAATTCTGACCCTCTAGTTATAAAATACATTGAAAGTAAAAGATGGAGGTTAGCCGACCCTACGCCCGAGGAATCCGAAGTACAAATTTTACTTGGAGCTGATTATTTCTGGAATGTTCAGAGAGGTGTCATTGAAGAAATTAATGACCATTTATATGTAGCTAATACACTTTTTGGGTACACAATAGTGGGAAAAATAAACTCTAAAGGTAACGAAACAGTTAATGCTCATCTTGTATCTGTTAATGAAATAGAAAATTTTGATTTGCAAAAGTTTTGGAAACTAGAGTCTTTGGGTATTTGTGATAGTAAAAATGAATTATTTTCACAAAAGGATTTAGATGCTCTTGATTTATTTAATGATAATTTAAATTTTGTAAATGGAAGATATGAAACTAAACTTTTGTGGAAAGTAAATAAAAATGAATTGGAATCCAATTTTGATGTAGCTAAACATAGACTTTGGGGATTAAAATCAAAATTATGCAAAAATGAATGGTTACTTAAGGAATATGAGAAAATATTAAATGAACAATGTGGTTTGGGTATAATTGAAGAATGTGAGTTTAATAAAGATGAAATAAACACGTATTACATGCCTCGCAGACCAGTAATAAGGGAAGATAAATCGACAACTAAAGTAAGAATTGTTTTTGATGCGTCATCCAAAGATAAGGGGGCAAAATCGTTAAACGAGTGCTTATTTCCTGGGCCCAATCTAAATCCTAACATATTGGACATTATTTTAAAATTCCGTCTCCACAAAATTGCTTTCTTGGCCGATATAGAAAAGGCATTCTTGCAAATCCAGATACAACAAGAAGATAGAAATTTTTTGAGGTTCCTGTGGTTTGACAATATCACTAGTAACAATCCCATTTTGAAGGTTTTTCGCATGACCCGTGTAACTTTTGGTGTAACAACTTCACCCTTTTTCCTTTCTGCAACCATCAAACATCACATTGAGGGGTATAAAGATTTGTTTGGAAAAATAGTTAATATGCTGGATACTTCCTTATACGTTGATGACCTGTTTCATGGAGCTGATTCAGTAAATGAAGCTTTTGTTTTATCAAACGGTGCAGAGAAGATATTGAGTGAGGCCAATATGAAACTCAGAAAATTTAAAACCAATTCTTCCGATTTAAAATTTTTATGGAAGGAACATGGAATAAACTTTGAGGAAGACACTCTTGAACAAAATCTTTCGAAGGTATTAGGAATTATATGGATAACAGAAAGTGACACCTTGAAAATAGACATACAACCACTTTTAGTAGAATTTGACCATAAAATTATTACCAAACGTATTGTTTTACAAACTGTGGCAAAAATTTATGATCCTATTGGACTCATTTCCCCTTTCGTGATAAGAATTAAATTTTTAATGCAAGAACTCTGGGAACATGGAATTGACTGGGATTCTACATTACCAGATTCTTTAAGTGGAAAATTCAGAAAATGGCATAATGAAATAAAAGACTTGGTAAATTTTGAAATTCTTAGAAAATATTTTGTAACTATCCCAAAATTAAATCCTGAAACCGCTCAACTTTTCATATTTTCTGATGCTAGTTTAAAGGGGTATGCGTCAGTGGCTTATTTACGTGATTCTTCTTCTTGTGAAACTTCATTTGTAATAGCAAAGTCGAGAGTAGCGCCTCTCAAGAAAATTACATTGCCGCGCATCGAACTTCTTGGAGCACTTACGGCTGCAAGATTAGCGAATTATTTAAAGGAAATATTTAAAATTGTGAATGAAAATATATTTTGTCTAAGTGACTCCCAAATTACCTTGCACTGGATTAAAGGAAGTGCTAACAACTGGAAGCCCTTTGTGGCAAACCGCGTACGCGAAATTCAGGAACTTGTTGCTCCTGTACAATGGAAATTTTGTAAAGGAAAGGAAAATCCTGCAGATGTTCTCTCTCGTGGTTGCTCTGCATCTGAATTGATTAATAACGAGGTATGGTTACATGGTCCTAGTTGGCTGAAGGAAGAATCGTTACCAGTATTTCCCCCTGAAACTCAACCTAATCTACCTGATGAAGAGGTCTTGCAAGAACAACGTAAAACGCTTGTTTGCTCCATATCCCAAAATATTCCAGAATTTGAGCTTTTATTTAAATTTTCATCCTGGTCTAAATTAAAACGAATTACGGCTTGGTGCCTCAGATTCATCAAAAATAGTACATGCCCATCTGAACGAGTCTATGGTTTTTTGACTGTTCCAGAACTTGAAAGGGCAACAAATGCTATTGTGAAATTAATTCAAAACCATGAATTCGGAGACGAACTGAAAATTCTAAAATCCAGAAAGATCCTAAATTCTAAAAGCAAACTCCTTCCTTTACATCCATTTCTTGACGAAAATGATATTCTTCGTGTTGGAGGTAGGCTAAAAAATGCAAACTTGTCTGAATATCAAAAACATCAAATCATTCTCCCTAAAAGGCATCATGTTACAGACTTGATAATAAAGTATTTTCATGAGAAACATCTTCATAGCGGGACTCAATTGACAATTTCAGCAATTCGACAAAAATTTTGGATAATTAATGCTAAAGAAGCTGTGAAAAGAGAAATAAGGAAATGTATGAAATGTTTCCGAAATTCATCACACCTTTCATCTCAGTTGATGGGAAATCTGCCATCAGCACGCGTGACACAAGCTCGAGTATTTTCAAGAGTAGGAGTCGACTTAGCCGGCCCCTTTTTGATCAAACCTCGTAAGGGACGTGGTGTGAAACCCTTTAAACATTATGTTTGTCTGTATGTTTGTTTCGTAACAAAAGCTATCCATCTTGAGTTAGTCACTGATCTTACAACTGAAACCTTTCTAGCCTCATTGAAAAGATTCGTGGCTCGACGTGGAAAACCTCTAGAAATATTTTCCGACAGAGGTACAAATTTTGTAGGGGCAGACCGCGAAATAAAGAGAATGATGTCTCTAATTGCTTCTGATGAAAAATTGCACAAGTATCTTACTGACGAAATGATAGTATGGAAATTCAACCCACCTTCCGCCCCTCACTTTGGAGGCCTTTGGGAAGCGGGAATAAAACAAATGAAAAATCATTTGAAGAGAACAATTGGTGATCAGATTTTAACTTATGAAGAATTTTTGACCTTAATTGCACAAATTGAGTCATGCTTAAATTCAAGACCGCTTGTCGCGGAGTCTTCTGATCCAAATGACTTTACGGCTCTGACGCCAGGACATTTTATTATAGGAGCACCCTTGACCTCCTTACCTGAGCCTGATATCTCCTCTACCTATGTAACTCCTTTGGAACGTTGGAAATTGCTACAAAAGATTTTCCAAAGTTTTTGGAAAAGGTGGTCGTCAGACTATCTCTCACAATTGCAGCAACGTACAAAGTGGTTTAGAAGCAACCCGAACTTAAAAATCAATGACTTGGTGTTGATAAAGGAAGAAAACCAGCCCCCATTAAGGTGGAAATTGGGCAGAATAATTGAACTATTTCCTGGGGATGATAATATTGTTCGTGTTGTCAAATTAAAGACTTCTACTGGTGAACTAAAACGCCCTATCACAAAATTGTCTCCTCTACCGATGGACATTTAATATAATAGAATTTTACTTTATTTTAACTAACTTTATTATTATTATTTTTTTTTCTATGTCTAATTTTTGTAACTTTCTGAACTATTTTGTATATTAATGTCTTTTTCTATTTTTAGTTGTTCCAGAAACTGTTTTTTATAGAAGTAGTAGGATTTAATTGCATTTCATTTTAGTTATACTTAACATTTAAGGTAATATTTTAAATTTGTATTTAATATTTGATTATTTAGTATGTGATAGTGGAAATTTGGTAAGTTATAATTGTTCGATGAACTCCGTTCATGGAGGCGGAGGATGTTACGGCGTAAATAACCTCAAATTTATTTGTTTATAATTTAACTCTGTTTATCTTTCATGTTGTAAAGCATAATTATAAAAGTGATTTCTTTTGACAGAAAAAATCTAATCTGTTTATCTAAATTGTTTATAATCCTGAATCAATATTTATGAGTAACATTATGATTTCAAGGTCATGTAATATAGATTTATTTACTTTATAATAATTTTGAATTGATGGTGATTTATTAGTTTTATAATTACTTGGATGTCATTTAAATGAATATTATAGCTATTTAGAAGATTTATAACTGCATATTGTAATTTTTATTTTGATGTTTATTTTATATAATATGTATCATTTTTAAAATGGTCAGTCTTGACTCTGTAACCAAGCAGAGAACATGTAACATGTCTTGACTCTGTAATCAGAGATGCCAATTGTTAAATCATGGCTCTGTTTAATACAGAGTGTATAGTGAAGTCCTGACTCTGCAACCAAGCAGAGAACACATTTTTTTTTGTATTGGCTCTGTTAAATACGGAGAATTACTATTATGGAACAATTATTAACTTCTAATGATGAATAGAATTTACATACTATTTCAGTTTTATTTAATAAACTATTTATTCTAATTGCTCTCCCATCTCACTTGGATTTTGAAAATTTATTTGTCAGACGAATTTCGGCGCCAACACTGCATTACGCAAGCTTTTACACGATACCCCACACTATATAAAAAGAATGGTTTTTTTTTTTTCAAGTAACTTAATTAGCTCCTCTACATTTTTCCTAAATATATTTGTGCATGTTTAATGATCTGTAAATATGTGGTTCATTAGTCTTTATTACTTCCCTCAATTTGAACTTTCCACGTTCCATAGTTTATATGCAAAATGGTTGTGACAGACGAACAGACAGACACATGTGTGATCTTATAATGGTTCCGTTTTTACGTGCGTTCGTAATTATATAAATATGTAGCAACTATAGTCGTCGTTCGGTCCGTCTGTCTATCCACATATAACAGAGCAGAAACTACCCAACCGAATGGTCTGAAGTTTTAAGTATATAATTGTTGCAAAATTTTGTCGAGTCATTTCAAATTTTATGAAAATCGGATGTATAGTTTAATTACAGGGACAGTGAAAATTTTCCGTTACATTACGGCCAATAGGAAAAAATTATTGCAAGTGCATTTTAATGATGTTACAGCCTTCCGAATGGTCTAAAATTTTAAATATATAATTGTTGCAAAATTTTATCGAGTTATTTCAAATTTTATGAAAATCGGATGTATAGTTTAATTACAGGGACAGTCAAAAGTTTTCCCTTACATTAAGGCCAATGGGAAAAACTTATTTCAAGTGCATTTTAATGATATTACAGCCGAAATCGATATGCACTTATGAAATGCATTAAAATATACATTCATTACAATATGCAGTGCAAAAAATATTTACAAAACTAGTTATAGTACGAACACACCCCATTTGCCACGTTTGACAAGCAATTTCCAACTTTTTACTTTTTAAGGTCGTAACCCTAAAAAAAAAATATATGTCTTTAATCACATTCGTATATATAACGAATCATTTTCACTAGTGTTACATTCAGGCTATTTCCATTAAAATTTTCAAGAATAATCATTCAATCATTAGACTATTATTATATTAATAAGTAGCAGGTTACGCCCGCTACGCTGGTCCATTTTCCAAATGAAACTTGAATCAAACGAAATGGTGAATTCGATCTTATGTATTTTAAAGCAATATGGACCTACACCTGGAAAGTCCTTCCACATTTATTGAATACTATGCGAGAGCCATTGCACTGTAGTATTATCTTATGTGTTAGACAAAATTCAGTCTATTCAGAAGCAACTCTTTTATAGTAGATCAATATAGTAGAGTTGGGAGGGAAATATGGCCGTTATGACCATCAGAAATTAAAATGCTCTCTAATCACCACTCTACTAAAAAAGAGAGAATTACAATGATTGCAGAGATAGTAAAAATCCTATTATGATAAAATTTTACGAGTGATATAATTTATGCTCTTATGTCCTGTTTAGATGAATAAATATGTGAAAACATTTAATTATATAATTTTTTACTTTCTTCTATCTTTTACAAGAAGAATGTAATGGATGCGTGATCAATTTCGATTTCCGGATTTCGATGGATTTATATATTTTTAGAAAGTCCTGAACACGAGTTGACTATTTTTACAAAATGATTGTCTGTGAGTCTGTCTGTATATGACAAAAAATTTGTGGGCGCTCTATCTCAAGAACTAATACACGGAATTTAATAAAACTTTAGATTCAGATATACCTTAATATAAATTCGTGCTGATTAGTTTTTGATATAAATCGCCCAACAGATGGCGGCGCTACTATGCTGCATTTTTCACGATTTCCCCAATAGCTATTGCAAGAACAAATGCACGGATTTTCATCAAACTTCATATTCTGTTAGACTTTGACATAAGCTGGTACTGATTAGGTTTTCGCGTAAATCGCCCACTATTATGCTCTATTTTTGGGATTTGCTCGATTTTAGCAATAGAAATATGTCAAAAACTATTGCACGGAATTTCACCAAACTTCTTATTCTGCTAGGCAGATCACACAGGCAAGCAGACAAAACCGTGCGACACGAGACAAATTGTAGCGTTCAAACCGGTTTCACCTTTGTTATCAGGGTGAAATGTCTCTTGATTTACGCTTTTTCGTCGCTTATCTGTTCAGTGTGTGATATGCCTTAGACCTTGGCATAAGTGCGGATTGGGTTTTCGAGTAAATCATATAAAAGGTGGCGCTGCTATGATGCATTTTTCACGATTTTTGCGATAGTTATATCTCAAAAACTAATGTGCGGAATTTAATCAAACTTCATATTTTGTTAAATTATACGTAATGCCATAAAATATACGTATTTTATGGAAGAAACGCCGCGGCGTTTACGAGTTTAAAAGTTGATTTTTTTTTCAAGTGCGGCGTTTACGCCATGTGCGGCATTTACTATATTTTTTTAAATACCAACTGAGTTTCCTTAATTTAAAAATTCATAAATATATTTAAAATCGTATTTAAATATTTTAAACAAAACTTCAGACACCTTAAGATATTAAAAACGAGGCATCCTACACTGCTCAGAAAACTTTGATTAAAGTTAGGTCAATGTGACGCTGTCAACAAAAGTAGCGTTCCGAGGGATGCGGCGTTTACGATATTTTTCAGCTTATTTAGGCCAATTTGAGGAGTGAGGCGTTTCTTCCATAAAATACGGTAAATATATCCTTATTATGCTTGGATGTATACTGCCCAATAGGTGTGGCTTTTATGCTCTTTGGGTTGGAATTTGGTTGCAGACATCTAAGAGGGTGAGTGTCAAAATTCAATAATTAGTTTGAAACATGCGATTCTTATATCTCATTTTTAAATGCACTCAATTCAACGAACCAATAGCTTTAGAATCCTCATGATGGACATAGATTTTTACTTAATTTTGGCACTGTGATAGCAAATTTTGAAGTATTAACATGTATGAGATAGAAGAAAGTTTTGGGATTCGCATATCCGACTAGTTATTTATATCTACATAAAATTTGATTCAATGAAAAATGGAAACTATAATTTTAAAAAAGTTGGAATAACAGTCTCGAACATTCATTTAAAGACGGTTGTTGGTATCCATTTTAAAAGATTCTGAATTGATAAAATTTCACAAGTGATTCTTTTATCTCAGTGTCTTAGAAGTATATTGTGTGGAAATCGCGTATATCTGTATTGCTTTAGAATGTATCCAAAATATTACATTTTCTTAGATGATGCTTCCATCGTATTTATTTCTTGAGAGTGTAAACACTAAGCATTAGTTATAGAGTCTAGAAAAATGTGGTGCGAAATGAATTTAAAATATACCCCTGAAAGAATGTAATGGATTTAAAATAATTTTCGTTTATTCCTAATGCATCGAGTATTACAACATAAATCTTTTTAATTCTGTTTTTTGCTAAATTTACCTTTCAAAAATAAGTTTGGCGTAGTTTAAATTGCATCATAAATATCTAAAAACACACGGGGTTTCTATTCATGTGTAGCAATAAACTCGATCACAGCGCCCTCTGGTGAAAATTTAATTTTTGGATACGATTTGGCCTGTTGATTTCCATAAACAGTGTGTCCGCTCTCAACGGTGTCCAATGGCTAAATCCTAAACCATTAGTTATAGACATATAGCTCCAATTACAAAAATGTTTTAAATCAGGTAAAGAAATATTTTAAAAGCGATTTGGGTCAATAAAAACATTTCTTAAAAAATTACGAAATTTAAATTTTTATACGGTCCCCCGGTCCTATAAGTTATATTTAGTAAAATTTTCTTATTACACTGACAAGTAAGACAAAAAAAAAGTCCCATTCATATAACACAAAAATTGAGCGAGTTATGAAACTTTAAAAATGCCACTTTTCTGCTCTGAAAACGAATGAGTTCGGCTTGGCTTTGAGGGGTCACATCCCAAGTGCTTAAAGTATTCGAAGATCTTATTTTATGTGTATTTGCGCTTTGAAAAAAATCGTGCAAGTATTACGATTAAGTTAACATTTATTAAGTTTCAGATTGGCTAAAATAACATATGTTTTATTTTGTCAGGATTTGAGACTGCTTCTTTTATGATTTCTTTTAACAAAAAATATATTATTTTTATAAGTTTTTATGTTACTTCAACGATCGTATGTATGTTTTTCCAGTTCAAAATTTGTACTCGAACTTTAACTCACTTTCAAATATCCGATCGAGATTACATTTTACATACTGGTGCAAATCCGATAACAATCTAATATTATTATGAATTTCGGTGGTTATCATTTATACTTATTTTACAGGATAACACAAAAAATTTCGGATAGATTTCTGCCAAGGAGTTTAAGAAAAAGTTTTAGATTAGATAATACAAGACTGTGATTGTTGAGTTTTTTAACTTTTATGTACTTTTTAGCACTGAATCCGAAAGTTACCTTAATTTTTAACCATCATGTCAGGATATTTCGCAAATCACAAATTGTTAAAGTTAAAGAATAACAAAAACCGTATACTATAAAGTAGAGGAGATGGTTGTGTTTTTTAACTTTTGATAATTGATTTTTACGTACTTTTTAGCACTGAATCTGAAAATGACCTTCATTGTTAACCACCACATTAGAATTTTTTTGCAAATCGTAAATGTGTAAGTTAAAATATAGCGAAAATCTTACACTATAAAACAGATGTAAAACTTTATTTTATTTTATTTTATTTTATTTTATTTTATTCAATAATTTATTCAATATTTTTGCTTATCCTGGGATTGTTACAGCTAAACACTGGGTGGTCCGATGAGATGGGGGAGGAGGTTCAATTTTAACTTTGAAATTTGCAATTTGCGAACAATCCTGATGTGATAGTTAAAAATGAAGACCATTTTCGGATTCAGCGGTAAAAATACATAAAAATCAATCATTAAAAGTTATAAACAGAACAATCACATCTATTTTATATTACCAATTTTTCGCAATTTTTCTTTTTTTAACTTTAAAATTTACGTGAAAATCTTTATATGATGGTAAAAAATGAAGGTCATTTTCGGATTCAGCGGTACAGAATACATAAGAATCAATTTTCAAAAGCTAAAATACATGACATAACCCAACTTTTGCAGGCTAGTGCAATCTAATAATATTTTGAAATATGTATCATTTTGTAAAGAATTGAGCCTGTTAATTTAGCATTATTTTATTTAACAACAGAGTGGACACGCTGTATATACTTCTAGACACTGTACTTTTATAGGACTGTGTTGTTGTTTTTTTTTTTTTTTGGGGGGGGGACGATTTAATTTGTTGTCGCCTGCATCATAAAAGAAATTCTAAACCGATAAAACTGTAGCAGTGATATAACTTACAGTCTGATTTTGTGACTAACTAAATTAACCGCGAATCATTCACTAAATAAATATTTTCTGATTTCACTACACTGCAAATTCTCAAACACAAAAATAAACACATTTTACAACACTTTTTGTCACCAAATTAACAACACATTAATGTGTGGTGAATTAGAAAACTTCATATACAAAATACTTTTTGTGCTATGATTTGTGTTCTTAATATGTTGCAAAAATGTTGCTATCTGGAAATGTGTTCTTAATATGTTGCAAAATTGTTGCTCTCTAAAAATGCGTTCCAAAAAATAGTGTTGTTAATTGTGTTGAAATCTTGTTGTAAATAGTGTTGATGAAAATATTTTCTTACAATATAATTGTGCTGTACAATACTTTGCCACAAATTAACAATACATTGTAAACACCACACAATTTAGAACACTATAAAACAACACATGCAAAACACTTTCTACATAATGACTTTAAAATAACACACACACAAACTTAAAACATACTATTTATTAAACATTTATAATACAATTTTAAAAATGTATGTTTTGAAATGTTTTGGAAACACATTTTCTCCTCTTGTAATTTTTAACAACACTTTTTGCACAATCTTTTTATTTGGTACAACACAGTCGCAACACATTCACAACACAATCGAAAATGATTTTAATTAGAAATGTTAATTATTATGCTCAGTTAGTGTTACAAAAGTGTTTCACGAATTTGCAGTGTATGACTATGAGAATTCTATGTGAGGCCAAAAAAATAAAGTCCTCATATTGAACACTGTCTTGGTGACAATTTATTTTCTCGCCATCCTTTTAAAAAATTGCAAATGAATAAAATGTACTTGTGAAACATCTTGCACCATTAATCCACGTCTAAAAAAATTAGATAAAAAAAAATAATAATAAAATTTGTCATTGCAACTATCAATGCGTTAAATTTTACGAGAAAAAAAGAAAAGTTGCCATATTTAGCATTCTCCAGCGGTGATTTAATTTGTCGGTAACTTATTTGTTGCCACTTTTACTTGTTGTTTTATTTGTTTAGTTAAAAAATTCTAAATTGATAAAATCTTACTAACGATATAACGTATGTTGCTATTTCGCAACTAAGTGAGTTAATATTGGAAAGGTCTAATAAATATTTGTTTGCCCCTGTCAAAATGACTATGAGCTTTAAAAAAATATGCCTCAAAAACAAATTCATCATACTGAACACTCTTCTAAAGACAATTTTCTTCTTTTTTTTCGTTGATTGCTTAAAATCTGGTAAAGAACCACTTACATTTATCTCCATCATAAATCGTGTTTCCTTTCCATTAAAAGATTTTAACCGTTCAGAAATTAGTTGGAATGTGATTTAGAATAGATCAAATTACCCTGAGAAGAGAAACACTGATGTCTTCTTTTTTTTTTTTTTTTCAGTAAGTCAATGAAAAACTGCAATAGATTTCCAGCAGAGGGAGTTAGTTGTAAAAAGGTTACGATGGTTGCCATGGAAGCCCAACCAAATGAATCAGATTTACGGTTATTTTAAAGAGAAGTGAAGGAATACTTTAATCAAATTCAGCACCTTGGCGATTGGTTGATTTTGGGTTCCATTTATTCAATTATGTAAGTTTAAGGCTATTTTGTGTTAAAAGATATTTATTTCGTTAAGGGGAGGAGAATTTATTACCGACTGATTTAGATGATCATATTTATAAACTTTTAGTTTTGAACATTAAGCAATTTAGAGGCCAAGCTGTTTTAAACAGAGTAATTAATTACGGCAACAGTTGAAGTAAACAGGTCGTGCTCCGGAATTAGAAATTTATTTTATTGTTATTATTAATATTTATAAATATTATTATTTTTTTAAATTTAATTTCCTTTTCAAGTTTTAATTCTTTAAAAAAAATATTTTTATTTTTTTTAAATGAAAAAAAAAAAAAAAAAAATTTTTTTTTTTTTTTTCAAAATTGATATATCCTCTGGAAAAATAACGCTTTTTGAATACAGAAAAGATTAATTTGTCTTCAGAATTTACAAAAATATTTAACCAAAAAAGGCAATATTTTTAAAGAAAAAAAAAAGCCATTTTTAATGAGTAATTTTTACTATGAGAATCATAGATTTAAATTTTTGTTTTATGAAAATATATTTGGATATGCAGAATCTTAAATAAATACATTCGGAGATAAAGGAATTTAAAGTTTTAAGTTTTCCTTTGACAACTCCCAGACAGTACAATACAAAAAAGGTTATACCATTTGATCAAATTTTTGTATTTACATGTAATTTGAGTCATTTAATGTAAAAACATGATACTTTCCAGATTTTGGCATCCCAGAATATCTTAACGAGATTTGAAATGATTTCTCTTTTATAATAGACTGTGAGACAGCGTCACATTTTAGTAACCAATTTTAGCATCGATGATTTTGGCATATAGGATAGATTAGATGGTACAGATTAGATGGTCAGCTGCAGCACCACTGGGGGCTGTCGCAACATAGCACACCCCATTTCAATATAGAATCGATGACAACCCAATTACTGAGGATGTTTCCAAATCGGGGTAACATCAGAAATCAGGTTACCATTCATTTCACATAACAGCAAGCTGTGCGCTCATAGAAACATCCCTCGCTGTTGCGCCAACTGACTGAAAGTTTCGTTATCTCTACCATCTAATCCATAGTATTTAGTACAACCTCAAAAATCCGGTGTCATTGGGACCGAAACAAAGCCGGATTTTTGAAAATTCTGAATTTCTGAAAGAGTATTAAAAATACTTCCAATATTCTTAATGCTGCTTTTATTCATAATTTAATTCATACTCTAGTGATATTTAAGTGAGAAAAAAAAGAAAAATAAATGTTTAAAAAAAACTTACTTTGATTGACATTTTCTATGTTGAAAAATATATATATATTCTAATAAACAGTGAAGTCTTTTTTCTCGTGTAATTTCAAAAACATCGATGTCAATATTTTCGACCGTTCTTAACAAGTTTTTCTGTGGATTTTATACAAATGAAGATTATAGATTTCGGAATACAGTCTAGTTTCTATAAAGCAGACATTAATTTTCCAGTCAAATTTATGCATTTTTCCAGTGACACCTTTTTATCTGCCCACTCATCGTCCTTGTTCCTCTGAGCTACTACCAACGTTATCGGCGGTTCATTTTAGCATAGCGTCATCGATCTTGCTGTCTGCTAATCCATCATATTCGATCTAGAAGTTTTTAATTAGTAAAATATTGCTGTTTTTCTTTCTACCGTAAGTTGGAAGTGCAAAAAAAAGGGGCGGGGAGACTTAACTTTGATGCCGGATTTTTGAGATCACATTCTATAGCAAAATTCTCCACATTAAAATTGGTTGCCAAAGTGTGACACTGCGTCCCGTATTATAAATGTTTCTTTTTTACTATAACGATAAATACCAAGCAATTATATCGTTCCAATTTAAATGTAACATAATAATAAAACACGACTAATAACAAGAAAATCATATTTTTTTAACTCTTTAACTTTCTTTGAGTAAACTCTTTAACTTATATTTTGAGTAAAGTCATGATTTAATTATATCATTGATAAAAGAACTTTTCTAATTTCAGTATTTTAACATTACAAAAATTCCCTCGCTCATTTTTGCATGTATTTTTACAACAAAAAAGTCATTACTACCATGATGAGAAATCACAAGTAAAACAGAAACAGCTTGAAACTTTAGAAAGATGAAATTTTGAAATAATATATAATAATTCAGTAAAGTTATTTTTAAAATATTTTTCAACATCTGAAATTATTCTTTAAGGTTACAAAAGTTTTACGTCCGCCTTTTTTATATTTTTCATTTTGTAATGAAAAAAATTTGTACGTACAATTGTGAGTCCATTTTCAATAAAATATAGAAAATTTAATTTATCAGCGGAGTAAAATTTAGAAATTTTATTCTTTCTTTGGCCTTTTAAAATCTATAAATAATCCTTAAAAGGTATTTTAAAAAAAAATGTTTACATCACATTGTAACTCTAATATATTTATTCTTTCTTTGGACTTTTAAATTCTATAAGTGACCCTTAAAAGGTACTTAAAGAAATAAATGTTTGCATCACATTGTAACACTAATATTTTGAATAAAGCTGATATCACAACTGTTACTTGTTATGTTACATTATTACAAGAAAATTTATTTTAAATTTTTGTTACATTAGTATAAAGTTTGTGATAATTCTTAAATTTTGCCTAAATATATTAAGCTCACCACTTTAATGCTCACCCCTATAAGCACTTCTGTCTTTTGAAAACACTTAAAAAATACATTTTCACTCATATTTTAAAAAGAAATTATAGTAGTAAAACTTGAAAAGACTTTTAGACCAATTATTTTCTGCCACAAACATACGTATGAAACTTTCAACTATTTGAAAATGTTCTTAATCAGTATTACATGCCTTAAAAATTTCTTTACAGTTTTTAAATATTTTTAAAGAACAAAATGTTATTTATGCAGAAAAGGGACATGAAATTTTTTCATATTCACCGTTCGAAAAAAAAATTATGTTATAAGAGAACAAGCGGATGGAGAAACATTTTGTTTTCATACAGATTTATTATAATGGGAATCATTAAGCCTTGCAAAAGCAAGAAACACACCCACTTTAATTCAATTCTTTTCCCCCTGTTTTTTTTTTCAATAGATCCAAAACCACTCATTTAACTCATTTGAATAAAACCACTCACATTCATATTCCACGTTAGTAGAAATTATTCAAAATATACATACAACAAAATAGACGAGGAGCAAATATTTATTGAAAAGAATCTAAGGAATAAATTTTAGAACAAATTTTAACATAAATAAGCGTGACGTTAATTTATCTAAAAATTTTGTCAACAAAGGCACCGGAATTACTTTAAAAGTTTTTTTTTTTTTTCTTGAATATTACTCTTGTTCTAAGGCAAGTTTATAAATGCAATTCCCTGAATCGCAAAACCAACAGTATAAACAAAAATATCGACACAGAAATTTTCCAGAACACCGGTATTGTAAGGAGAACTTCATTAATAGTTCGTCCTTCTTCTTTTTTTAAAAAAAAAAACTCACTTTGATTACGAAATTCTTTGAGCTGATTTGCATTTGATAATACTCGCCATTTTTAATCGATTTTTCAGTTTCGAAGAAGCTACTTTTTTTTTTTATTGCATACCTTTCTTTGTCTGAAAAGGTGCATTTTATGAGATAGAAAACTTTTCTTAATAGCACTTTAAAAAAAATAATTTTGAAATTGTTAGAAAGTTTTGCTGAACAAAGTACTTTTAGTTGGAAAACTAACAACCCACTTTTTTGTTGAAAAAAAAAAAAAATGTGCTGAAACATAAGTATACTTTGTTTGAGCTCCAAGTAATTTTTATTGTATAATTGAAAGAGAAAAGAAACTAAAAATGCATTCTTCAGAGGTTTGAAAATGTAAATTGAATTTTAAAAAATTCCGCTGTCTCATACGAAGATGATTTTGTTTACACGGTAAGACAATATAAAAGTTTTACAAAGCTTATGAATTTGTTGATTCTCCTGGGAATTACGAGAAACAGATATTTTTTAAAAAATTCTCTTGAGGGGGAAAAAAATAAAGAAATTTTATTACAAACCTTTGCATTTCTTTAAAAATAAGTTTGAGTGTGATAATTTGAAAGTGTAGAGCCGTATGCACAAGAGAAAAGGTTTTAATCTAATTAACGAAGGCGCTAATTAAGCTGTTTTTTATTAATAAATAATTTAACAATAAGAATATTATGGAAAATTTCGTTACTAAAATTTATTTTTAAATGAAAGAATATAACACAAATATTCCGTAGTAAACAATATCAGTTAGATAGAGTATTATTGATTTGTTTAAGGGGGGGGGGGGGAGAGTAAAATCAAGCAAATTCGTTGGCATATATAATTTGCATAAAATTTACAACCTATTGTTACTTGTTCAATATAGTAACATTACTTTTTTCAATGTATTGTCGCTTCAGAATTATTCAAAATTGGCTTTTGCAAAGTAATTGCCACAGTAAACAATATCCGTTAGATAGAGTATGTATTGATTTGTTGAGTTGCAAAATCAAGCAAATTCGTTGACATATATAATTAGGATAAAATTTATAACCTATTGTTACTTTTTTAATATAGTAACATTATTTTTTTCAATGTATTGTCGCTTCAGAATTATTCAAAATTGACTTTTGCAAAGTAATTGCCACAGTAAACAATATTGGTTAGATAGAGTATGTATTAATATGTTGTGTTGTAAAATCAAGCAAATTCGTTGGCATATATAATTTGGATAAAATTTATAACCTATGGTTTAATAAAGTAACACTATTTTTTTAATGTATTGTCGCTTCAGAAATATTCAGAATTGGCTTTTGCAAAATAATTGTCACAGTAAACAGTATCAGTTAGATAGACTATGTATTGATTTGTTGGGTTGTAAAACCAAGCAAATTCGTTAGCATGTACAATTTGGATAAAATTTATAATCTATTATTACTTGTTTAATATAGTAACATTACTTTTTCAATGTATTGTCATTTCAGAATTTTTCGAAATGGGCTCTTGCAAAGTCTTCTGATTTGAAATGAAATCAACTTTAATAATCTATTCAATAATAAATCGCACACTTTTCTTTTCGTATATTTTACATATATCTCCCGTTTCCCCCTATATAGCATTGCAGGATGTTACGATTAATGTGGGGAGCTCCAATTTTTATAAGAGATCAGTTTCGCGGGATAAAAGAAAATCACGATATTTCATAATGCTCAAATTATTTTTAAATTCCACATAGCTGATCATCATCAATATGCACAAAAGTTATTATAAATAAAAATTCTTTAAATTATGCAAAGTGATCTGCAGTGGTTTCAGCCCAAAACTTTTACAACAGATTGTGGATTAAAACTACAGATATTTATTAAAAAATTCTCTTCAGGGAAAAAAAAATAAAGAAATTTTATTACGAACCTTTGCGTTTCGTTACAAATAAGTTTGAGTGTGATAATTTGAAAATGTGGAGCAATATGGCACGAAAAAAAAGGTTTTAATCTAATTAACGAAGGCGCTAATTAAGCTGTTTTTTACTAATAAATAATTTAACAATAGGAATATTATAGAAAATTTCGTTACTAAAATTTATTTTTATAAGTGAAAGAATATAACAGAAATTCTCCACAATATACATTACCAGTTAGAGTATGTATTGATTTGTTGGGTTGTACAATCAAGCAAATTCGTTGGCATATATCTTTTGGATAAAATTTATAACCTATTGTTACTTGTTTAATATAGTAATATTATTTTTTTAATGTATCGTCGCTTCAGAATTATTCACACTGGCTTTTGCAGTGTCTTCTGATTTGAAATGAAATCAACTTTAATAATCTATTCAATAATAAATCGTATGCTTTTTTTTTATATGTATATATTTTATACCTTTCCCCTTTCCCTCTATTAGCATTGCAAGATGTTACGATTAATGCGGGGTGTCCCGTTTCGCGGGATGCGAAAATTCCTGATATTTCATAATCCACAAATTATAAAAATACTCAGTAATTGCTATAAGTGATAAACATAAATTTAAAAAAAGGCAAAATACCTTTATTAACTTACACTTTGACATGTTTCATTGCATCAGATGGCAACATTCTCATTGCACAAATATTAACACTGTTTCTATGACAATCATCGTTCACAAATAAGATTTATAGAACACTTCTTTAAAGAATATATCACTTTGGTACTTGCAGTACAACATAAACTCAGAATTTTTTACTTAAACATACATTTTCCCCCTAGTAAATAACAAAATTAAAATCCAACTGTCATATAAGTAGTTTAAGCAATAATAAATTTGTAATTCCCATCTGAAATGTTATTAGTTATAACAACAACTGTAAACTGCAATAACAAAATAAATGAAAAAATAAATAAGAATTCTTTAATTTATACAAAATGATCTCCATAGGTTTAGGTGCAAAACTTTTACAGCAGATCGTGGATTAAAACTACATATTTTCTGTACACATTATAAAGGATTTATAGTTTAATATAATGGCGACTACACTTACAGCATTTTGTTGCATAAATTACTTATATGACAGTTAGGTTTTAATTCTGTTATTTACTAGAAAAAAAATGTATGTTTGAGTAAAACATTTTGAGGTTTTTCTGTTCTGCAAGTACCAAAGTGATATATATTCTTTGAAGCAGTGTTCTATAAATCTTATTTGTGAGCGATGATTGTTGTAGAAATAGTGTTAATTTTTTAACTGCGAAACTTTAATTGTATTCATTAAGGATTGTTTAAATTACATAAATTTAATGTCATGAAGAAAACTTTTATTTTTAGGTATTCACATGAAAGTAGTGTTCACCCCCCTTTTTTTCATACTAGCCGCCCTTGGCGACCAGTTTGGTCTCCCTTAAATATATGCTAATCATTATATCATGTTACTTTTATTCATAATTTAATTTACTTACTCAATCCTTTGCCAAATAGGAAGATTTTGAAACAGAAATCACGAACTCGGTATTTTTATGTTAGCCGGGTTACAGGTGATAAATCTCCAAACATTCTTCCCGTCGTATTTTATCGTATTTCATTAATTTAATTTAAAATATAATACTTTCGCTCATTTATTTAAAATACATAGATTTAATTTAAAACTGAAATATCTAAAATATTATGACTCTCAATCATTTCTTTAAAAAATAGATTAATAAATAAAAAAGAAAGTAATAAATAATACCACAAACCAGAAATTTAATTTCAGCATCAAAACTTTGTTTTAATTTACCACGCAAAAAATTGTTCATTGTTTCAGTCAATTGAAATGGACTATTATAATACTGATGGCATGATGGCGATTTATCACCTGCGCCCGGCTAGTATTAAATTACCAAATTGGTGGCCTGGCATATAAAAAGCGAAGCGGTCAACCCGGAACTGTTGATGACAGTCGCATGACTTAGGCTATTATTATAGATACTAGAATATAGCCCGTCAGAATGACGTGTTTGCATTTTCAAAAAAATTATATAGCATTGCATTATAAAAAGAATTGTGAAGTAATAAATTTTGTATTGTCTGACTTATAGGATCAGGTGGGGTAAAGTAAAAACAGCCCATTTTTCATTGAAATTTAATTGGCAAGAAAATTATTAATTGAATTGGTAAAATACTGATATAAAGTATACAAATGAACTTCACTCACAAAATTTGAAGAAATATTTCACAAAAATAGAAGATAATTCCAACAGAAAGTTTATTTGTTTTTATTAATTGCCAAAATATTAATTATATAACTTAAATTTTAAAAGAGAAAATCCCGATTTTTTTTTAAACGTGCATAAAAGAAACCTGTAATAAATTTTGCATTGATATACCGGGTGTCCCAAAAAGGACTGACTGATTTTAAAATTCAATAACTTGCAAACGGTGACAGATATTAAAAAAATTCTTGCAGGAGGGTTATGCATAAGGTCAAAAGTTTTTTTACAGTGATTTTCAATTTTAGTTCGAATTACAAACAATAGATGGCGCTGCGATCCATAGACGCTGAATTCAGGCTCGATTTTTGGTACTTCGTGGCCCGGATAATACATTTCCATCTCCTTTTTCTGCATGGAACAAGAGAAAGGACCAGAAATCGAGCCTGTATTTAGCGACTATTGCTTACAGCGCCATCTATTGTTTGTAATTCGAACTAAAATCGAAAATCTCTGTAATAAAACTTTTGACTTTATGCATAACCCTCCTGCAAGAATTTTTTTAATATCTGTCACCGTTTGCAAGTTATTGAATTTTAAAATCAGTCAGTCCTTTTTGGGACACCCGGTATATACACACATATATATATATGTAATACACGGCATTACATATTTCTGATATTCTAATTTCATTTTATAAGAAATATTCATTTTTCCCCCATGTCTTCAGAATTCAAAAAACATTTTAAAAGGAAAATTTCTTTTACTCAACGTTTTAAGATTGAAAATCAAATCAACATTCACTCGTGATGCCACATGTACAACACAAATTCCAAATCCAGAAGCAATTGAATGACTCTTTGAACGAATCATTAAAAAATACGGTCGACATCCGATTTTGCTCTTAAAATATTTGTAAAACCATAATAAAGCCTTTAAATAATTTGAAATGCGTTTGCTTTTAGAAAGGAAACGTTAATCCGGTACAAAATAATTCACGGGAATGAATTACAGAATATAGCTATATTCACTGAACACCATGAAGCGTTCTCATTGGTCAGAAAATAGATAGCCTTGAAAAACAGAGGTAATTTTTCGCGATATTTTTAACCGTGTATACTGAATTCAAACTGTAAATAAATGTAAACAAAAGTGAAAAACGTATTTCAAAATATTAATATGCTTTTGCAAAATATTTTAAGAGCATTTAATGAATAGCTGAAAGAGTCATTCGTTTGTTTTTGGATTTGTAATTTGTGCTTATGAATGGCAACGGTAATCGTTTGTATACATCGGAACCCTGTTGTTGGTATCTGTTTATTTTTAAATTAGACCTTAAAGCGTTATAATTGTATACTTTTTGAAGGTTTGAGAAAAATTGAAGAAGAATATGTTGCACAACAAATAGATAGACAGATTAAATAAGGCAGTCGTCAAATACGGCATCGGAATGCATAAGCCTAACGTGGCCGCGTTTGGATTATCAAGAAACGGATGAGTTCAACCCCGGAAGCGTTATACACTTAGTGTCATTCTATGTATAATTCCTATCCCCCCAACTTACCATTTTGAATCTGGTAACCCTCGCCCCACTATTTGTATGATTATGATTATAAAAAAATTAATCCGTACGATTTCTCTTTTTCGATTTTAACAAATTCATTTTATAATTTTTAGACAAAATGCCTTTCCCACGTAACAAACTAATTCAATTGGATATACTGCTTTTCTTTTTCTTTTTCTATTTTTTTTTTTTTTTTTTTTTTTTTTTTCTATTCCGTCTTTATTGCGGTTTCACTAGTAGCATCGATAGTAATTTTGATTATTTTTCGATGTGAATTGTTATAAGGAGGAGCGAAGCGAATCCTCTACTAGGCTACACAAATTACATTTTCTCGTACATTTTACAAAAAAACTATTCAGTATTTTGACTTGAAATTAAAGATAAAAATAAATTATGATCTGTAGATTTGCACAATATTATTTTTTTTACAGAATAATCTTTAAAAAAGTATTATTTTAATTAATTTATTGTACACGTTTTTCTATTGCGGACGCATTTTTGCAAATAAAAAAGGAAAGGCGTATATTTTTAGAAGAAAAAATAAATCATGGAGTTCGCAATTATAGATAGAATCATGATTAATTAAATAGTTTCACGATTTCTTTTATGAAATTTTTAAAATACCCATTTTTATGAAACTTATAGCATATTTTTATTGAATTAAAATTTGCGAAAATTCAATTTTTTACATTCAATTATAAAAGTATTTTTCAGTGTTAAGAATTCAAATACACAATTTATTCTTATTATGTGAAATCATTTACGCAGACGATACTTACGCATTTTAAAGGAATTACATTATGATCTTTTTTTTTTTTTTTTTTGTAAAGTGGCAACAAAAGAATTGTAAACAAATAAAATTGACAGTTAAATTCGTTATATCATAAATAAAAAATTCCGAGAAGATTCTAAATTATTTGGTTGAATTTACATTTCTAAAATTAAAATGCGCCAAAACATAAAATAACGGTTTTGCTTAATAAAGATGCAAAAATAATATAAAAAAATATTGTTACTTTCAAATATTTATCTTATTAAATAATGCTTCGCGAATCCAAACAAAGCATGGCTTTTGCTAGTTATTAGTTATAACAACAAAGCGAGGTGTAGAAATGAGACTCTAAATAGAATCACCATAAACGCAGTATTTTATAGATGCGCAATATGTGTGTGTATGCCCATAAAAACATGTATTTAAATAAATAAAATAAAATGGAAAGAATTTTTAATATGTTTTACATATCAAATAAAAGCTTAAAAACTCTATTTTAAGTTATTTTTCCCTGACAAATATAACTAAATTGTGCGGAGAAATCTATTATCTTCAATGCAAATACAAAATGGATAAATGCAGGTTTTATAAATGTGATGGCATAGTATTTTAAGCTACATGATATCAATTTCTAGACCTATTTATCGTTTCACTTCACTTTAAAGATGAATTAATTTTAGAATGTATTCAAGGAAAATGCAGTAAATTAATTCATCATATAAACGATAATTCATTAGTAGTGTGAGTGTGACATATACATAAATAAAAAAAAATTTCCAGCAAATGATACTATATCATTTGCGACATTACGACCAACTATGACATTTTAAGATAATTAAAGTTCCTAATTCATAGAGAAGACGATGCATGGTGCAAAGTACTGTCTTGCGGGAATAATAATGTTATCACAACAACAATTTGAATAATGGTTTCATCACCGACGGTTACATTAATATGAGACGTGGAATTTTAAAATTACCAATAAAATTATTATGAGTGATAAAAGCGAATTATAAAGAATTATGTACCGTGTGAGCTAAAATTTCATTACAACTTTAAAAACACATAAAAAAGAAAGAACTTATGATAAAGGAGTGCGGTTTGCAAGAAAGGGCTCGCAAGGTAGTCGGATTTTTTTTAGAAGCAAAAAAGTTTAGTTAAAAAATCACGTGTAGAGGGCGCTGACGACCCGAAATTCAATGAACAGGACAACAGTTGTGTCGCAGAATGTTCTGGAGGTCTCGTTTAACATTTGTTATTGGAAGAACAAATGAATGGAGCGTATTGTTGTCCTGTTCATTGTGTTTCAGGTCGTCAGCATCAAATGACACAGTCCATTCACAGTCCATTCATATCAAATCTACATGTGATTTTTAACTATTTTTTTATTATTTTTTTGCTGCTAAAAAAAATTCGACTACCTTGAGAGTACTTTCTTGCAAACCACACTCCTTTATCATAATTTCTTCCTTTTTTATGAGTTTTCAAAGTTTTAACGGACTTTTGGCTCACACGGTATTTGCAAAGAAAGTTAATTTAGTAACAGCATAAATAATTGTTCCTAGTAAAAGTACGTAATAAGCCATATTTCTGATATTAAATTTATATGTTCCTATTCTATGTTCTTATTCCTACAATGTTCTTATTCTCTTTATATAACAGTAATAAATTTTGCCCTTAAAATGTTTCACTAACATTTTCATTGACATTAATAGTTTGACCAAATTAATGTTTTCAGAATTTTGTGTAAGTGTTTTCAAACGTTTTATTGTCAAAATTGGCTTCCCAGGATCATAAGTCAGAACACCTGAATTTTCTAAACTTTTTTAAAGTTTATGGATATTTAGAAATCAAACTGTCACTGCATTTTTCAAGAGTTTCAATTAAATAAGCTGGATGATGAATAGCTTTAATGACTGGAATGCGGTTTTTGTTGCCATTTTAATTGACAGTTTACTTGGCGTTGAAATAAAGCTTTTTTTAGTGTAATTCCAAAAAATTCTTAAGAATTTTGTAGAATTAATTTTGCTTGATGATGATGGAATTTCGCAGTACAGATATGATAGCATAGGATTTTCATTTTTGACTGGCTTGATTAAAAGTTAGTGAAATATTCACAGTCATCTTATCAGAAATTTCAAGTTGGGGTGGGGGAGGGGTGATCAAACCCTAGTGGTTTTCCACTGGTTACGGCCTTAATTGTAGAAAGTTTCTGGTGTTAAAATTAAATATTATAACGCAAAAAAAGCATAAAGGAAAAGCATTTAATTTATGAATCAAGCAGAAAGCGAGAATCCTAGAATACTGCAGTGCATATATGCAGCATGCATCTAGACTTATAACACAGACATGTGCATAATTTTTACATATGCTATTTAACTGACTTATGAGTGGCCCACAGCACTTTAAGAAACTGTTAAAATTGACGTCACGCATAAAATATTAAAGTCCCCATCATAAGGCATGAAATAAAAGCGAATAAAGAAATTTAATGGCAAGATTTACATATTAAAAAGCAAAAAACAAACGTTTAAAAATGCACAAATAATACGTGAAAACGTACGAAATGCACAAATAATACGTGTGCATTTTTAAACGTTGGTTTTTTGCTTTTTAATATTCCTGCACGAAGGCTTTAATTGCTATTTTTTTAAGATTTACATAATTAGAAGTTGCTCTATGAAGGCTGCCTAAATGTTATAAAAGGAATGCAACAAATCAATATAATTCTTGTAAATTTTTCTGTAGAAAATTTCACATGCCTTGCATTCAATAATATTTCAAATTTTAATTGCTTAAAAGGCGTACAGCCAACAGAGCCTTTTAACCAATTAAAATTTGAAATATCATTGAATTCAGGGCGAAGGAGTGTGAAATGTTCTACAAAAGAATTTCATATTATTATATAGATTTTTTCTATTTCATCGATGCTGGATTCTGTTTATTTTCGTGTTTATCCCAGAGTCGGTGGCACACGGGAAAATATTCCATCGTGTGCTGTGATTGTAGCCTCGCCAACATATATGATAGTGAGAAGTGCCATGCTGGGTATCGTTCCAAGTGGTTCAGTTGATAGAACGTCCGTGCACTATTCCGGTGGCGCGGGTTCAAGTCCCGGTTAGGATGCCTTTTCGTTCTGTTGTCTGTAACGACTTTTCAGCAATTAAAATTTGAAATATTATTCAATGTAACAAGGCGTTTAGCTTCCATTAATGAGACATAAAATCACACACATTATGAACTGTATTATAAAGTCAACCAAAAGCTTTAAAAAATTCAATAGAGATTTTAGGTACTCTGCGCCCTACTGTACCCCTACCGCCTACAATAAAATATACCTGTTTCATAAATAAGAAAATATATCGTCTTTTATTGGACTCATCTAATACTATTTTTTCATGTTTTTGCAAAAAATTTTATGAAAAAATAGCAAATGGCCTCTTTTAGAAAATATGTAACATTTCTTTATAAAATTCGAAAGCATTCTTATTTCTCTAAAACTTTCAAATATTGATTTTGTAATGCACTCCTTAAAAGTTCTTTTTTTATTCTTTCGGTTCTGTGTTTCTTTCCCTACTGTAATCTCGTCGATCCTTTGAACTAACGTTTGAGCATTTTCTTTCTTTTGAATATCTTTTTGTTTCTTTTATTTGTTCGCAATATATCTAGAGGCACATTTCTAGTGTACTTCGCAATATACCCACCTATTCTATCTCAGCAGACAGATTTATTGTAGATATGTATTTTCATCGTTATATTCAATTGTATTGCAAGAAGAGCTGTTTTATGTTTGTAAATGTTTTTTCGAAAATTTGACAGGTCGTCTTAAGAATGAATGAATATGTTGTATCATTAGAAACCTTTTCATCAGATGTAGTTTAAACTTAAATTAACTATTTTAGATTATATCAATACATTTAATTTTTTTATAAAAAATATAACCCCGATTTTTCTTTAAAAAATTAACATATTTGCTTTAAGTTTTATAAAATACATTTTCCTATATATAACTTTTTGTGCAATTATTAGCCTTTTTTATTTTTATTGGATTTCTTACCTTGGTGTACATATGGTGCGTAACATTTGTGATAATATATGATATAAATTATGTAATTATATGATTATATATATATTTTTAAATATCACCGAAAATAATATATTTTTTTTTTTTTTTTTGTACATTTTCTGATGAATGGATACGCTGTGATGATAGTTAGTAAATTTAATTAGTGCATTTCTGGAATTAATAATCCTTACACATATATTTTGTACAATTTTACGAGCATTTATTATATAGTATATATATATTTCTCAATTTAATGAGATTCAGCACTACCAATATTTGTTATTATTAATTATTTTTTTATTTAAATGTATAGAAGAAATTATTTTTTCAATTATTTTTTCAAAAGCATTCCAAAATGCCAACTTTTTTTTTTATAAATGTTAAAATATATTCATATTTTCCGTTATTTAGATTTGCTTTAATTTTGTATTTGCCAGTACTGACATACTAAAAGTAAATATGTACATCCGGTTTTGTTTCATAGTATAAAAAACAAAATCAACTTTCCGGTAGCTAAGGTTGAAAGACAGGAAAGTAAAAAATAAAAAGTATTAGTAAGCAAATTTTTCAACACAAATTCATCAAATAAACATTTTTTAATTATTTTTTCAAAAGCATTCCATAAAGCCAACTTTTTGTTATAAATGTTAAAAAATACTACTCTTATTTCCTTTTTTTTAAATTTGCTTTAATTTTTTATTTGTTAGTAGTAATATAATAAGAATGAATATGTACATCCGGTTTTGTTTTAATAATATAAATAATAAATTCAACATTTCTGTAGCTAAAGTTGGCAGATAGGAAAGTAAAAAGTAAAAGTAAACAAATTTTTCAACACGGATTGATCAAATAAACATTCTTTTAATTATTTTTTCAAAAGCATTCCAAAATGCCAACTTTTTGTTATAAATGTAAAAAAATACTATTCCTATTTCCCCATTTTTTTTTTTTTTTTCAGTAGGGATATAGTAAAAATAACTATGTACAGTCGTGGAAAAAAAAAGTAAACACCCCCTACTAACTCCTCAACAAATCATCGTAGAAGAAAGTTACTGGTACTGAACGATTGGAAATAAAGTCTACTTTTAAATGATGTATATAAAATTTTCTTAAGGGTCATCTACATATTAAAACGAATCCAAACTTCATTTTTTTCAATGACAATACCCAATTTTAACGAGATATTTCAAATCTTTGGTTCAAACTATTCCTAGACACCAAATTTCAAGTCATTTGAATGATAAGTTTTTGAATTATAAACATTCAAAATTTAGTGCTTCTAATGTTAAATTACATTTTCATATTTTTATTTATATCTCCCTAAATTATGCTCCTAATGTGCTATTTTTTTTTTTTTTTTTTTTTTTTTTTGTAGTAATAATACTAATATACCCAAACATAAATAAGCTGAATTTGCAATTTTTATAATTTTATGATATGAATTATGAATTATGAAATTAATATTCGAAAAAATTATGAATTGCAACCTACAATTTTTTTGATGGATTTAGATTTATTAAGTCCTGCTTTATGGAAAATCAAAAATTTCACATTTTTCTTCCAAGTAGTTTTCAAATTATGCTTAAAAAACGGCAAAATGATGGTTGAAGGGGCCGTTTATGATGGAAGTGAGTAGACGTTTTGAAATTTCTTCTGCTGTACTGTAATCTAACACGCTTCGTTGACTCCTATGAGTGGTGCTTCAGGTGCCTTGATCAAGGAAGGGGCTCTCTCGGTTAACAATCCATTACGGAACTTCAATTTGGATACAGCCCTTAAAATACGCTCGTTTTAAAATAATTAATTTCTCAGAAACTTATGGTACGAATTGCATAAAAATTCGTTTTTAGGCTAATTGAAGGGTGCAGAATTCATTTATGCTGTCAGAATTGGGTACTGCTATTGAAATAAACAAAGTTATGGTTCGTTTTAATATGTAGATGCCCTCCTAAACAAATTTTATATACATCATTTAAAAGTAGACTTTATTTCCAATCGTTCGGTACCAGTAACTTTCTTCTACGATAATTTGTTGAGGAGTTAGTAGGGAGTGTTTACTTTATTTTTTCCACGACTGTACATCCGGTTTTGTTTAGTAATATAAATAATAAGATCAACATTACGTTAGCTAAAGTAGAAAGCTAGGAAAGCAAAAAGTAAAAATTAAATGTGAACAAATAAATGAATATTATCTAATATAGAAGCCAAAATGTTTACATTTAATTAATTCTAATGGCTGCACTTTATATCGCTGTTTAAGCGTTAGAAAAAATAATTTAATCTTGTATTAAAGTCATTGCTTTTAGAATACTGAATTTAACTTAAGATTAATTCCATAATACTTTAATGTGGCATAAACAATAACTTAGTCTAAAAAAACTCTTTTGAATTTAAGCTAAATCAATTAATGTCTGTTTCAAATAGAATATTATAAAATGATTTTAATGATATTTATTTTCAATGCAATTTAAGTATTTAACATACTTAAATAACATTGTGTTATACTTAAATTCCACGTGTATATAAGTTTTTTAAGAAGAAAAAAAAAACAGGTAATCATTTCGTCCTTTTGACACAATAAACGTCTTTAGTTGTGATTGAAAAAGTATGAGAATACTTTTGGTGTGAAAATATTTGTAATAAAAGTTTTGTTTATTTTAATAATTTTAAAATTCATAAAATATTCAGGGTATTCTTCTTTATCATTGACTAATAACTAGTTTCTAAACAGTTAGTTTTAGAGGCATAAGTACAATTGAAATAATTTTACAAATGTTGTTCTTCATTGTATCAAAAGTCTTTTACATAAAAACAGCTATTTTTCTAAATTTACAGAGTTATTATTATTTTTTTTTTTACATAATCCCTGGTTCCTAAAGTTCTATTTAGAAAAACTTTCTCTGCACTCAAAAAGTGAAACAGAAAAATTCCATTCTTCTACAACCAAAAGATATACTGCTTATGATGTTTTAAATTTTATGTATTATCAGCTTTCTCTGGCACCAAAAACACATTTTTTTTTTCATTTTTAACGCAGAAAACAACGAAAACTTATAAAATTCAAAGCATCTTAACACAGTACACTGTAAAAAAAAAAAAAAAAAAAAAAAAAAAAAAAAAAAAAAGACGGAGATTCTACTGGCAATCTAGACGCCAGTATACTATTTCCGTATTTTTACGGAAAAATTTCCGTTTTACTGATTAAAAATGGACATTTTTCTGTAATTTATAGGGAAAAATTTCCGTAAAAAAACGGAAATAGTACTGTCGCCTAGATTTCCAGTGGAATCTCGTTTTTTAGTCTTTTTTTTTACATTGTAGGTTTTATAGAAGAATAGAATTTTTCAACAAAAAGTTAAAAGTTATAAAAAAATCTAAACAAATGTATCATCATTAGGTGCGTACAACACAATATATTGTGTTGTACGCACCTATAAGTAATGATGATACATTTATTTGTATTTTAATATATTTGTTTTATATGTAAAACATAAAAAATACATTAAAGTCCTTTAAAATTGATGACGGCGGAATAAGTTGTGCTGAAAACGTTTTGATTTTAAAGGACTTGGATTTTTAATAATTAATATTTTACATTGTGGCATTTTTCTATAAATTGTTATTAGATGTTTTTTTCAGTATTACTTATTTCAACATAGTGGAGTTTTTCTAAAAATAACTTATAAGACTCAGATACTGTATAAAATTTTAATTTAGTAACTTTAGAAAAAATATTTTGTAGTAAATGTATTTACTTATGATGCATTGGAACTATACCTCTAAGGCTAAAGGTTCAGTAATTAGCTATTGGTAAACGATAAGAAAGGTCACGCTACCCTGTATATACAAATCATACAAATAAATAAGTATCGGATATAGCTAAAACATATTATTTCGAATGTTATTATTATATTCAAGTTCTTTTTGTATATTAATGTTTCGTAGTTAATTTTCTGTTGGATACTTTTTAAATTCGATTCCTATTTCTTGAAAAAGATATAAATGAGGATTCACTGTATAATGTTATTTTGCCAAAATGCCTCGTATAATATCGAATAAGAATTTATAATTTAAAAATATTTCGTGTAATTTAATATTATTCTCAAGCCTTTCTTTACGCTGATTTAATATGTTGCTAAATATGCGTAAATTATAACCAGTTCTTCCCAGTTATAGCAAGTATGAGAATAAATAGTAAAAAAAACAAACATTGAGAACGTTACCATTTGTTATTGACTAAGATCATGTCCATTTTAATACATAATCTATGTTTTTCATCATTCGTAATTTCATGCCAGAATCTCGAACCATATATACAGTTATTTCATAAATTGAAACAATATATAAATATATATAATTATTTTTACCGTTCAGTTCCGAATCAGAAGAATAATTTAAGTTCAGTTCCGAAACTGAAAATATAGGTTCAGTTCCAGTTTTCGTTCCATCAGAAATCGTAATTTTTTCCAGTTCTTAGTTTTCCATTTTTTTGCTGTACAAAATCGTGTAAAATGATGTAAATTTGATGTAAAATTATGTAAATCTTTGAAAAATGATGTAAATCCTGTAAAACCACTTTTCCAACAACTAGAGAGCGAACACGGTGAAAGTAATTTCTCCCATTTCCTCCTAACAATATCGTAATACTAGCTGCCAATCTCTTCTATTTTTTGAGAAATATTAGTATACTAATATTAGAATTAAATTAATACTAATACTAATATTCGTCTTATTTAATCGCAAATATGTGTCATTAAATAAAGCTAATATTTGGAAGTACCATAGCTCAAGAATCGAAAAAATTTGGAAGCTATGCGTAACCCTATTTTATTGTTCTTGTTGTTGCAAAAATCGTTGAACTGTGACACTTATTTTTCACAATATTATTCGATAGGTACAAGCATATTCTGTTACATATATCGCAAATCGATCAAAAGATTTAGGAAACTCAATACAAATAAAAGTTTCTTGCATTATAAGATTGCTATACAAAATACGAAATAAGTTGGAATGAATTTATAGAAGTTTACTTCTACTTGTTTTTTGTTTTTTTTTAAATAGATCATGGGCATTTATTTGCACCGAAACTCAACAAAGTTCAAATGCTCAAGTACTTCTTTATTTTCAGAAAAAATTTAAGTATTGCCGGTGCCTACTGAAGCCCACTGGAACGCGCTGATTGTTATATTTTCCAGTTGCTAAAAAAGAAAAAACCTTGACGAGTACGATTTTCTGAAAGCTTTCCACATCTGACTATAAATATTTTTGCTATAGCTGTTTATTCATTAGATTATATATATGTGTCTGTGTGTGCATAAAAATGTATTAAAATTTTCTTTTCCTGGTGAAGAAAATTGTTTTAAGTTTTGTAAATAATGTATGAAATACAAATATGTTGGTGAAGAGGACGTGTTTGTGTATGTGTGTGTGGGGGGGGGGGGGTACGCTACGATAGATGGTACTGCAAAATATTAGGGATCCGCTACTTTTTTGCTAGAAATAAGGCCCTTATCATAGGTGTTTTTCCTTTGGTAAATCTCTACTAATATACTATTTGATAATGTGAATATGTATTTATTTAATATATATTAATTTTTTTTAATATTAAATACATATATTTGACGTATTTATTTAATATATAAAATATTAAATAAATAATAATTACCCGGAATATTAAATAAATATAATTGTGTAATAAAAATGTAAATAAATGCTGTTTCCTAATAATTGATCTTTTAAGGCTTTTAAATTGATCCTAAAAGAGTATAGAGAAATAATTGTCTTCATCCTTCTTTAGCAAAAATTTGCTATTTAACGTGTTAATTTTTCTTTGCGTATTCTTTTAAATAAATTTTTGAATAATATCGGAATATTCATTTATATTTATATAAATATAATTATCTTTTCAGGTGTTGATCCCGGCAAAATATGGTACTTATTTAGAGCACCTGCACAAAATTCCTCTTAAGGGGTCTCAGTACTCTTAAAATTAGAAAAATTGAAAAATAAAAGACCATTTTCAACTTTTAATATGTTAAAATGTATTTGATTTTAAGACACAATTTTAATTGGAATAAAATATATAAGTATGTTGTTTCATTTCATATATTTAAAAAATTATAAGATGCGGAATTAGCATTTACAGGGGGCTCCAAACTGTTAGACATTTTTCGAGCAAAAAATCGGCATAACAGCTTACGCACACGATTACAAAATAAGAGTTGCAACTAGAATACAAATTTTGGTACCTACTTATACTTCCGATTATAATAACTACCGTGAACCTAAATAAATTTGTATTTAAAGATTTTTTATATTTTTAATACAAAGTTGTATTTAGCTAATGCAAAATTAATAAAATTTCAACAGTATAATCACCTAAAAAAATATTGTTTTGAACAATAAAAAGGAAATTTTAGGTTCAGTTTATACAAACTAACATAAAACATATGTTTTGAAAATTTAATGAAAAAATATTCATAAGTTTTTGAGATATCGTGCGCGTTATGCCCAAAAACGTCATTTGGAAAAAAATGGCTTCAAAGTTTCCGAAACGAAACGATTTTTAGCTAATGCAAAATTAATAAAATTTCAACAGTATAATCACCTAAAAAAATATTGTTTTGAACAATAAAAAGGAAATTTTAGGTTCAGTTTATACAAACTAACATAAAACATATGTTTTGAAAATTTCATGAAAAAATATTCATAAGTTTTTGAGATATCGTGCGCGTTATGCCCAAAAACGTCATTTGGAGAAAAATGGCTTCAAAGTTTCCGAAACGACGCTTCAGCTATTGAACGTGTATAAATGTAAAAGCCATAACTTCAGTTCTAATAGGAATTTCAAGGAAACAATTATATCAAAATGTTCAGAAAAGATATGAGTTTAACATTTAAAAAATTTAAAATTTTGAAAATTTTAAAGCTTTAAGAGTCCTGAGACCCCTTAATAAAACAGGGCTTTTCGCAAAATTCCTTTCAATAAAACAGGTTCCCTTCACAAAGTTCCTCTTAATAAAATAGGCCCCTTCACAAAATTCCATTCCATTCCTTGAAAACATACTCTTCATTAATTATTTTTATTTTGTTAGGTTTTAAAATGCTTAATTTGTAAAAACAAAACAAGCTCACCAGAAAGGAAAATTTTAGCAGAAGGACTAAAAGAAGTTATTATTAATAAATGTTTGGTTTGAATTTCAGCAACTAGATTTCATTTTTCGTTGCTTAAATGACCCCCCCCAAAAAAAATAAATAAATAAATAAACCTGCATCGACACCTGTTTTTCCTTTCGCAAAAAAATTTCGAATAAATTTCGAAATTTATTAATGCTTAAAATATTGTACTATGATTGCCATATTTTTTTCCCCGATTGCGAAGTAACCTGAAAACAACCCAATGTAAATCTGTTGATGTCGGAAAAAAAAAAAAAAAAAAAAAAAAAAAAAAGTAAAACGGCACGTGAAATGATATCCTATCATCTCTGAATATCGATTTTTTCTGAAGGGGTAGATTTAAATGATAGATAAATGAATAAATAGCAGTATATAATTTCACCACAAGTTTGCCTACAACTGATCCCAAACAAGATAGCCCTTTGTGCAACAGAATCCCCTCCACCCCAATCTACACACCATCTGATGTTTTAGTAGCTTTCTGCTTGTATTGGCCTTATCATCTGGTGTATCTGTTTTGTTGGGTTATGTTTAAATATTGCATACGGGTTCCCAAAAAGATTGAAGCGCACTTTAAACCCTTTATCTACTGACGGTACTTATAAGTACCATTAAAATAACTTGTTATAAAATTTATTTAATACATCCATTAGTTGTAATACAGTTTAGAATGAGTTATAGATACATTACTTTATCTTGTTCCAAAAGCATTATTGGTTACACAACACAAAAATATTTTTAAAAGGATCATTTCTTTGGCCTTTGCATCTTTTCAGCTTTCTTGAAGTTGGGGGGGGGGGGGGATTTTTCAATTAGGAAATATTTCTATATTTATATTGTAAGAACATTATATTTGTGCATTTCCCAATTCTACAAAATACTAAGAAAAGTATTTAAAATAAAAGATTTGAGTGGGGGTTACAAATATTGCATAAAATCCCTATACATTCAAATTTAATTAATCCTTCTAAAATCCTTCTAGAATTTATTAAATGATTATGTAAATCTTCTAATGTAGTTTAAACAATTCACGAAAAATGCTTTAGAAGATAAAATTTTCATGAATTCATAATTCAGTACATAAAGGGTTAATTTTTTACCTGTTGGAGATTAGGTAGACAATGTAAGGTAGACATTAAAATTTTGTTGATAAAAACAAAACTACCATTTATTTTCAAAAAAATTGCCCATTTTATAATTTTATATGGTGCCTGGGTACTATAAGTTATTAAAAAAAACATTTTCCATATGTTCTGATAAGTACAACAGAAAGCAAAAAAGTCCTTCCGGCCAGTGCCGGGAGGAAGAGGTAGCTTTCATATTCCTTATTTTAAAAAAGCCAACTTATATTATTCAAACACACGAAGCTCAATTTAGTGGAAACCGAATATAGGAGATTCAATACTAATTTTTATCAATACTAAATCATTATGAATGAGAATTTCGCGAAATTAGTCAGCTTTATGAAGGCTGCTTTTATTTAAGGTAACTTATATTTGGCTGCCAAATTCGGCGATTTCTTAAAGTGCCTGCCATTTTAAGACAACATGGTGGATGAGGCTAACCAGTGAACTTGGTCGAGACCTTAGTAATTGCTGTGCACATGCTCACTCACATCGGAATCGGTTGATATATACGAGTGCTGTCGCAGGCAAAAAATCAGATTTTTCAAAATGTCACCCACATTAGAAATTGAAACTGCTATATCTGAGCCATTTTTTAAGATAAAGACAAACAAAAAATGTTCCTGAATCCTTATATCAAGGTCAAATACTTAAGAAAGAAACCCTTTTCAGTTTCTAATTTTTTTGCACTTCACTTTAAATATAATTTTTTTTAATTTGATGGCCGCCATTTTGAAACAAGGTGGCTGATGAAGCTGGCCAGCGAACTTGGTCGAGATATTGATGTATACTATCCACATGCCTTCTTACATCGAAATAGGCGAATACGTGTGTTATCGCGTGACAAATACAAGATCGTTTCAAAGTGTTAGCCATGCTAGAAATTCAAAGTGCTATAATTCAACCATTTCTTAAGATATAAACAAAAGAAAAAATTTTCAGAAACAAAAACTGCTGCAGAATCTTTGTATCAAGGCCAAACACATAAAAAAATCTTTTTCATTTTCCAATTTTTTAATACCTTAAATAAATTTTTTTTAATGGCAACCCTTTTGAAACAAGATGGCTAATGAAGCTGGCCAACGAACTCGGTCGAGACATTGGTATGTAATATGTACAGAGACAGACCAAGTTACATCCAAATCGGTTCATAAATACGCCTGTTATCGCGTGACAAAAATCAAGTCGTTTTAAAATGTCAGCCACAATAGTAATTCAGAATGCTATAACACAGCCATTTTTTTTAGATATAGACGAAACAAAACCTGTTCCGGAATCTTTATATTAAGGTAAAACACATACAAAAAAATCTTTTTCATTTTCTAATTTTTTGGTATCTCATTTTAAATTTAAACTTTTAAAATTTTTTTTAATTTTTTTAAATGGCCGTCATTTTGAAACTAGATGGCGGATGAAGCTGGCCAACGAACTCGGTCGAAATATTTGTATGTACTATGTACACGCCAAGATACATCCAAATAGGTTCATAAATACGCCTGGTATCACGTGACAAAAATCAGGACGTTTCAAAATGTCAGCCACGCTAGAAATTCAAAATGCTATAACTCAGCCATTTTTTAAGATATAGACAAAACAAAAACTGCTCCCGAATATTTTTATCAAGGTCAAACACATAAGAAAAAAATATTTTTTCAATTTTCAGTTTTTTGGTACCACATTTCAAATTTAAATTTTTCTTAAAAATTTAAATGGCCGCCATTTTTAAACAAGATGGCGGATGAAGCTGGCCAACGAACTCGGTCGAGACATTGGTATGTACTATGTATAAACGAAGTTACATCCAAATCGGTTCATAAATACGCGTTTTATCGCGTGACAAAATTCAGGACGTTTCAAAATGTCAGTCATGCTAGAAATTCAAAATGCTATAACTCAGCCATTTTTTAAGATATAGACGAAACAAAAACTGCTCCGGAGTCTCTGTATAAAGGTCAAATACATAAGAAAAAAATATTTTTCCATTTTCAAAATTTTGGTACCACATTTCAAATTTTAATTTTTTTTTAATTTTTTAAATGGCCGCCATTTTGAAACAAAATGGCGGATGAAGCTGGCCAACGAACTCGGTCGAGACATTGGTATGTACTATGTACACACCGAATTAGATTCAAATCGGTTCATAAATACGAGAGTTAAAGTATGACAAATGTCAGATATATATCAATTTTGAACGGAGGGTGGTTTCGGGGTCTGGGGGTCATGATCGATGAAAATATACCAAAATTTTTTGAAATCGCTTCCCTCCAAACGGCTGCAATAGGTAGCTTTTTGTAATGCTACCTAAAAAAATCCACTCCTCTACGATCAAAACTCACCGAATTATGACAGGTTATATTTTATGGCATTTTGGAGCTTTCTGGCATTAAAAATGAACAGACGACTTTTTAGTGGCGGAAAGTTCCGAAATTCATAAAATAACACTATCATAACTCGGTGAGTTTTAGTATAAGAATGGAAATTTTATTGTTGTGCTTGTCAGAGCACGGAGAAAATGTTTCAAAATATAATTTATAAACCCAGAATTCATCTAAAAAATTAAAAAATGTAAGTTTTTAAAAATTAGTGGCAGAACTGTTTAATTAAGATTTTAAGAAATAAGGCAGGAATTAAAATTTTGTTGACGAAAAAAATTCTGTAATTCCAAAATCCTGCCATAATTTTAAAAAATTTACACTTATAATTTTCCCTGGGTGATATAAGTTATACAGTGGACTCCCGTGAATGCGTCTCACCTTAAAATTTTTCTCTGTTTAAAAGGACAATATCATTTTCAGCGTCATTTGCTATTTGCAATTAATGATAAAGACATTGCTTAAAGCGTATTCCTCATCAGATAATGGGGACAATTTTTTCGCAGACCAGACGTTCAGAATCGAAACTGTATTTTTACATTATTATTTCAAAAGTAACTCCAATGTATGTTTGTTTATTGAGAGATCAGGAAAATGTCAATTATCAAGAAATTGTCAACAATAATGAAGAGAAAGGAAACTTTCTTCCACCAAAAACGTGAGACGTTCGAAAACTGCTAGCGACTGTTCGTCGATGTTATCGATAAAAATGTGATATAATAGACCAAATTTTCCAGTGTGTCGAAAAACTTGAAAATTATGTGATAAAATGACCATTTGTTCAAGTAACGCAAAAAAAAGAGGGAAGTAATACCTTAATTAAAAATAAACTATGTAAGCACGGCCATTTCTTTGGAGATTTTGTTTGATCTTAGTAATACATTCTTTTGTGTTAATAAATTGTCACTAACGTGATTCTTAGCTAAAATTATTTAATTAAAGAAAAAGTTGTTCATTACACCATTAAGTTGGTAACCTATTCAATTTCTGCCAAAAACTGAATCCAGTTTATTCAATGAAAGAGATTATTTTACACCATTCAAATGTTTACATCGCTTAATTTGGATTTAGGTTAGGGCGGTCAAAAAATGGCTTCCCTTGGAAGTCCAAGTGAACGGAAGTTTACCATATTTAGAAACCATTTCTCTGTGCTCTGACAAGAACAACAGAAAAAAATTTCCATTTTCCTACTTCTGCGATACGTTTAAGTTTATGAAATTTCGCAGCTTTCTCGCACTAAAAACGGACAGGCGATTTTTTATATATATATTTGTCTTTGACAATTTTTTTATATATATACTACATTTTTATTTGTTTATTTATAATTATTTTCAAATATTTTTTGTAATCCGTATAAATTTACATTTTTATTTGTTTGTTTATAATTATTTTCAAATATTTTTTGTAATCCCTTTATATTTATTTACATTTTTATTTGTTTATTTATAATTATTTTCAAATATTTTTTGTAATCCCTTTGTATTTATTTACATTTTTATTTGTTTATTTATAATTATTTTCAAATATTTTTTGTAATCCATATATTTACATTTTTATTTGTTTATTTATAATTATTTTCAAATATTTTTTGTAATCCCTTTGTATTTATTTACATTTTTATTTGTTTATTTATAACTATTTTCAAATATTTTTTGTAATCCATATAGTTACATTTTTATTTGTTTATTTATAATTATTTTCACATATTTTTCGTAATCCCTATAATCAAGTTTCAGCAATTCACATTAATATTTTCAGAAGACAAACATTTCTCATTACAAATTTACTAAGTGAAAAGTAAAATGCATAAAAGTTTCTCTGACATAGAATAAAATAAAAGTCTTTCCGACCTTCCGGTAGATATGATGGAAATCTGTTCACGTTCGTCCAATTTCTATGATGATACATTTGATGTTGAAATCTCTATTCATGGGGTTTACCATGTCAAACGACACGCTCCCGGACATAGGTCCCCTAATTCATAGTGGGGCAACCCCCTCCTCTCGCATGAAGCAGGTGGAACAACTCAACAAAACGCGCCCCCGCACGTGACATGTGTTACTGTACACGCGCACTGTGTTAGAAACACCGCTTTATGGTGCCGCTAAACCCAAATACAGAGGGCGTAACATGTCGCCCCCTCTTATAATAGAGATGGGGGAGGGGGGCTCGAATCCCTGCTGAGTTTTCTTTTCGAACAACAGAGAATTAGTGTAAATGGAGTAGAGTGGAGAAGTGTGCACAAAAGAATATACAGATTGCCGCTGAAAGCTTACGTCAAATTATTGTTGGAGGTTTTGAAAGGGGGTTGGTTAACGTAACTGTACCCGTACTCGAAAGGGGATTTGGGGCTGAATAAATTGAATGTATAATAAAGTACTAGCTGGAGTGGGTTATTAACATGCTATGAATTGTAAAGTATGCAGGTGCATGAAGTTAAGCAAATAAATGTCCCTTTTTTACCCTTTACGTCGATGACTGTGTACATTATGTTTCTTTTATTTGCAGTATGGCAATATGTATAACTTAAGTATGTATGTTACTTTTTTATATACTTTTTATTATAAAGGATTACAATTAAATCCTTTTTAAGAAATGTTATGCAGAATGAAAGCAGATAAAATTTAAAAAAAAAAAAAAAGAAAGAAAAGAAAGAAATTGGACATTATATTAAAAAACTATGGATATAATTAATTATAACAGAAAAAAAAATAACAACACTTAAAGAAAAAATTCTAACTCACCCTAAAGTGTGTGCAGGTGCAGTACACTTTTACTATAGGGGATAATAATTAAATACTTTTTAAGAAATGTTATACAGAAAGAAAGCAGATAAAATTTGAAACAAAAACAAAAATAAATTGGACATTATATTCAAAACTATCGATATAATTAAAACAGAAAAAATATAAATAACAACACTTAAAAAAAAAATCTAACTGACTCTAAAAGTGTGTGCAGGTGCAGTATACTTTTATTATAGAGGATAATAATTAAATCCTTTTTAAGATATGTTATACAGAATGAAAGCAGATAAAATTGGAAACAAAAACAGAAATAAATTGGACATTATATTTAAAAACTATCGGTATAATTATAGCAGAAAAAAAAATATAAATAACAACACTTAAAAAATTTCTAATTGACTCTAAAAGTGTAAGCAGGTAAAGAGGAGGGGATATTTGAAAAACAAAGCACAAATGAAGCAAAAATGTATAGCTGAATTGTATAGCTCATAATGTCCCACTCCCGCCTCTTTCCCCCTATTCTACTTGAAAAAATTTATATCTATATCTATCTGCTCGCGTAATTGTGCGTTTTTATGTTATGCCCCAACACTGTTAAAAATACCTGTTCTTTTAACAGACATTCTATAATATATGTAACAAAATATCTCCATTTCATATAAACGATGATTTTCTCTGCTATCCTGCGTGGATCGTTACACTGTAAAAAAAAAAAAATCTGTAAAGTTACTAAAATTTTTCTAGGAAACTGGGATTTGTAGAAGTTTTTATGCAACGGCAACAACAAAAATTCATGTAACAGATACCGTTTTGTACAGTAAATCAAAAAATCTGTAAAGTTATTAAAATTTTTTTAGGAAACTGTGATGCCTAGAACGTTTTATGCAACCCGGGTTAAAGATAAAATTTTAGTAAGGTTACTGTAATTTTAGTAGATTTTTTTGTAAAGCTACAGATTCTTCAAGTTTCTGTAGCTTTACAAAAACTAATTTTGTAGATTTACGTCTTTTTCTGTACAAAGCATACAGATTTCTGTAAATTTACATCTGTAGAATTACAGATTTTTTTTTTCACGGTGTACCGGAAAATTTGAACGCTATAAGATCTTTCACTATTGATTGACAAACAAATTCGCAAATACCATAAATAATATTGTAACTAAAAGTGATCTCGTACAAAAAACTTCTTTGTAATTATTCCACTTACATAAGACATTCTCTAAAAAAAAGAAAAATCGTCTCGTATAAAGAACTAGTAAATAGACAAAATTCTTGTTATTTGACACAGAAAAATTCTGTTTAATTCAGGAGAATTCTGCATCTCTTGAACAGGATTGCATTTTTGGTAAAATAGAGAAATCTGGTTTGAATTTAAGAGGATTATCCTGTCTGTAACAAGGAGAGATTTTGTTTCATTCAGAGAAAATCTGTACTAATTTAACATAACTTGTCTGCGCAAATTACAGGGGAAACTCGTGACATTGGTGGCAGGATTTTTCTTTTTGTAAAATTTACAGGATTTTTTTCAGAATGTACAGTCGTGGGAGAAAAAAGTAAACACCCCATACTAACTCTAAAACTAATTTTAATAGAAGAAACTTACAGGTACCAAAGGATTGGAAATAAAGTCTACTTTTAAATGATGTATATAAAATTTGCTTAGGAGTCAACAATCTAAAACTAGACAACACTTTGTTTTTTTTTCAATGGCAACACCCGTTTGGCAATATATTTTAAATCGTCGGTTCAAACTATGACTAGAAACGAAATTTCAAGACATTTGGATGATAAGTCTATGAATTATAAACGTTCAAAATTTAGAGCTTGTAATACTAAATTATATTTTCATATTTTTATTAATATCTCCTGAAATTATAATCCTAATGTGATATTTTTTCTTGTTTTATAATACTAAAAATCCCAAACATAAATGCATTGAATTAGTTTAAAAATTTTATAATAGGAATTATGAATTATGAAATTAATATTCGAAGAAAAAATATAAATTGCAACCTACAATTTTTTTGATAAATTTATACTTATTATGTCCTGCTTTATGCGTATTCTCAACTTCAAATTTTTCTTCCAAGTAGTTTTCGAATTATGATTAAAAAACGTCAAAATGATGATTTAAGGGGCTGTCTATGATGTGCAGAAAAGCATAATTTGAAAAAAAAAATATTTTACTCATTTTTTTGAAACATTTGGGACGGCAATAGCGTGTGAAATACTCATATTGGCAAGAAATAATACATTAACAGAAGTGACATAGTCATTCTATAACATTTCAACAATTGAGTACAGAATTTCAATTTGGATACAGCCCTTAAAATATGCTCATTTTAAAATAATCAATTTCTCTAAAACTAATCGTACTAATTTCATGAAAATTTGTTTTTAGGCTAATTGAAGGGTGTAGAATTTATTTATGGTGTCAAACTTGGGTATTGCTATTGAACAAAAAGTTTTGGTTCGTTTTGATATGTAGATAGTCCTTTAAGCCAATTTTATATACAGTAATACCTCGACTAGCGTCAGCAATTCAGTCCAAGACTAGTGACGTAAGTCGAGGTAAATTTAGATAAGCAAAGAGGATAAGTAATAAAGATTTTCCAAAATCTAAGGAACATATTCTATTGTATTTAGGGATTAAATTACATGCATTTAATATTTATAATAAAAAAAAATGCGTTTGCAACGCAAAAATTTGGAATAAATCAATAAGTTGTTAATTTACAATTTATTATTATTCTAGCTGCCGAGCTCAAGTCTTTGAGGATGCAAAAAATTCTTGCAATGAAGTTACTGACAAATTTTTCTTTTTTACTTTTTGAAGTTCTTTGTAACAGCAGAATGAGTTTTATAAGCTTTTTCTAGTGACTTTTTTTATTTGTTTGTCATTATCACGTGACTGTTGCGGGAAAGTTTCCCTTCATGGGAAAAAAAGTCTTCAAAGCAGTTCAAAGTGCGCCTTAATTAAAGAATTTTTTTTTTCCAGGACAGACGACGTAAATGTGGGGTGACGTAAGTCGGTGTACTACTGTACATCCTTTAAAAAAGAAGACTTCATTTCCAATTGTTTGGTACCAGTAACTTTCTTCTGCAATAATTAGTTGCAGAGTTAGTAGGGGGTGTTTACTTTTCTTTTCCACGACTGTACACGTACACCACAAATATGTGCTTCTGTTGTTGCGCCCCGCGAAGATGTCTAAAAATTTAAATTCGCTTATGATACTATACAAGATGATGATCCCTGATATCATATACTGTCTTATCATATACTGTACTGTCATTTTTAATTTGGTAATTATACAAGCATATATTTTTTAACATTTATTCCTCTTTTTATATTCCTTCTTTGATATAGAAACAGTCTGATTCAATGTTTTTAAACAGTTTAGTTACCTCGAGCGTGGTTGGCAATATTTTCCACACTCTTGTTGGATTGCTCTATTTCACTCAGTTTTCTCAATGGCAGCTCTATTACTGCTGTCTCCAAATTTTTCTAAAATTTGGAGACGGAAGTCACGCAATTCACGCAGTTCGCGTAGGTTTTTATTTTAAAAACCAATTAAAGTTTATAAAGTTATAAATTTTAAAGTCTTGAAAGCTTTAAATTCGAGTCCCGTTATGAAATTTGGTCAAATTTAGTTACATACTATTCATACCATAGAACTATATGTTTAAAGAAAATGAATGACATATTCTCAAAATGGTGAATTTTCAACTGTAACCGGTTCCACAGGGGCTGATTATTGCCGGGACAAACTTTCACCAAAAAATTTTAATAGAAATTTCCTCCATATTTAAACGTCTTATTCATGCGAAATCATGGTATCATAATGAAGGCAAAATATCTGTTCATTTTTACTGGTTGAAGTTTGTTCCGGCGGTATTCAAGTCCTGTGATTCCGCCGTATTGTGACAACTCAAACAATCTTCCTGGCAATGACAGTGAATTTGATTACCGCCAAGGCAGACTTCCGCCAGTAAATTTCAATAAAAAATTTCGCTTTATTTAAACGCCTTATTCGTGCAGAATTTCTGTCATAAATAAAGGAAAATTTTCTATTCGTTCTTACTGGTGGAAGTTTGCCTTGGCGTTAATCAGGCCCTGATCAAATGTAAACAAACAGCAGCCGCCATCTTGTGACTAACTCCTCAGTTACTTAACTTGCAGTTGGTAGACACTACACTATATGTATCCACCTCTTCATTCATAACTCCATTATTTATGCCAAAGAATTGAAAATTTCATTGATAAATCGCTTTTACCTTTGTTTGGGTAACTCTGTTACACCTGAAAAAGGGAAATGACAATTAATAGCTCCTGAAATTATAGTTGTGGGTATACTCAAATTTACTTACTTTTTGAAGGTAAAAAAAAAGATCTTTACGATGCTTCTCTCCATTTGCAATTAGCACTTACATACAGCGTTCGAAATCCTTGGTGGCCCGCTGGTCCGAGACCACCAAAAATTCAATCGGACCACTAATTTGAAAATTTAGTGATCCGCAGGGCCAGTAACATTCGCCCCCTCTCTGGCAGGCAAACGTAAACCTTCCCGTCCCCGAGAAAACCGCAACCAAACACAAATCACATAATTTTATTTTATTTAAAAAAATAAATTAAAAAAAAAATTCACCAAACCTTAGTCAGTTGAAATAATTAATCTGAAATAAAATATTTAAGTAATAAATAATTTTATAGTTTTTCTTTATATACAGTTTAATTTTTAGGAAATTATAATTTTACATTTTATTATGCTGAAAATTTCGGATAACTACAAAGAAAGTTTAGTTTATATTCTAGGGGGAGAGGGGGCACTCAAGGGTTAAAGGGACTTAATAGATTATTATGTAGTGGGCCAGTAATGATGAGTGCGTACCAGTAAATTCTTATGCTTATTGGTCCTTGGGACCAGTGACTTTTTTATGTCAATTCTACGACTGCTTATATACATGCAATTCTACACGATATAGTTGAATTAATAGAATATTATCAGAAATATTTTTCTCAATTTTAAACAGCAAAAATAATTTCAATCAATAGTATTTTTTCATTGAACATCTATCAACTTTCTCGGTGCAAATCATAATATATCTGCACAAGGAAAGGAACCTCTTAAAACACAATTAAACATAAGAAAAGTACAATCTGTTTTGAAAACTTCATCAGGGGCAAAAAGACTAGGTAAGGCAGGCCGCACACTGAAGAGTCAAGCGACACAACGTTCAACTTTGGAGAAGAAAGATATTGGAAATAAAGAAGAAACAGCTTTGAATTTCAGAATTTGTCTCCTAAGTCGCTCGTTGTCTAGCTTGTCGCCTCGGTGTGCGGCCTGCTTTTACACTTCTACAATAGGAACAAGTCTATGCGTTTAGAAGGAAAAAAAACCCCGCTTTCCTTTATTAGACGCAATAATATATACTGAAACTTCGAGAGCAGAAGGAAGATTGCTGCTCTTTGAGAGGTATTTAATCTTTTTACTCCTGATGAAAAAAGACTAAATTCTTTCAAAACTTGTAATTTTTAAAAAGTTCATTTCCTTTGTACAATTTTTTATACCATTATGTATAATTAGAAAAATAAAACTTTGTTAAAGCACCATAAATTACAAAATAACCTACAGGACGCGCTTCGGGATGGAAATTTTAACAGGCTCTCATCAGCCAAAGTAAACACGTTCATTTGTGACCTTGTCCGCTTTCATACTCGTGTTTACTTTGGCTAATGACGGCCTATTAAAATTTCCAGTCCGAAACGCGTCCTGTATGTTATTTTGTGTTTTATGGTGAATTAAACAAAGTTTTATTTTTCTAATTGTGATTTATCGCCAGTTTTTCGGTTCTGTTTCATCAGTATGTATAGTATTTGTTAATTCACTAACAATTAAGCACGAAACATTTTTGTCTACTAACAAGAGTGATGTGAAAGTCATAACATATTTGTGAAGAAACAATATTCCCTTGATTGATGATTATATCAGTAAGTTGATGCTAACATATACAGTGAAAATTCCATTTTATTAAAACCAGTTAACTTCAAACTTTTCAACAGTAGCAAGTAAAAGGAAAAACTCTTAAAGTTATCATAACTTAAGATTTCAATTTTTAATAACTATTGTCTGTTCTAGAGTTCTGAGATAAAACTTTTAAAGATTTATGAAGAATAGTGGTTTGTAAAATTCACACACGTAAGCCACTTTCAGAAAGTCCCGTAAGAAAGAATAAAATTAGATATTGCTGTCTGGAGAATTCAGCTTGTCATGCATTATCACTTTGCTGAATCAAGATAAAATCGTTTTTTAAATAATAAAACAGAGCACAGATTCCTAACCCGAATATGAATATTTATAGCAGACAAAGCCCTAAGGTCCGGGAGGAATTTTGTTACAACACGTAAGGTTTAATAAATGCGATATAATACAATGCAATTACATACAGTACGCTGCAAAAAAATTTTTTTGATTTTACAGTGTAATACTGGCAGCTGGGGCGCCAGTATTATACCGTAAAATTAGCAATAATAAACCGTAAAATAAACAGTAATATACCGTTAAGTAGTAATAGATGGTATATTACTGCATTTTCATTTATTAGGCGGTATTACTACTGTTTATTTACGGTTTATTATTGATAATTTTACAGTATAATACTGGCACCCCAGCTGCCAGTATTATACTGTAAAATCAGCATTTTTTTTTACAATTTACAAATACAAGTCGTGCAATTTTACAATGCAATAGTAATTTGATTACATATGAATAAATTAATCGGATAAAAATCACATAGATGCATTAATACTGTAATAATATAAGTACTCCATAATAAAAAAAAATCCAATGCAGGTTATGTTGATTAAAAAGTAGAAAGAATTTATTATTTTTTTTATAAATAAGACTGAATAAGTAAATATTAGCCTGCACTTAAATTATAGTATAGACATAAACGAATAGTAAAAATTTAATATGTAATCTGTTGTATCTTGAGTGCAGGTCATTAGACCCTCGTTTACCTCGCATCAAGATAAAAAAAAAGTTTTCTTGTGATATACTTGTGAAATTATATAATAAGTGGAATGGCATTAGAGAATAGCTGTTATATACACAGTCGAGTATAGGTACCCATAGGAATGACACTAACAGTCATCGGATGTTAATTTATTAATTTTAAAATGGAAACTGACGAAAGTATTATTAATTAGTCTGAGGATTTTTTTTTCGCGTCTACCTGAATCTTTTTAAAAAGCGCATTCACTTTAGTAATTAAAGTACTAAAAGTAAGAAGTGTGAAGAGCATCAGGATAGCACAGCCAGTTGATCTGGCGTCACAAGTGCCACAATCGCAAAATAACCAAAAGACGACCTCTTTAATCTATTACTTTCAGGTGACTTTAACGCTATGATTCTAATGTGAAGTCGCATAGTTTATTGTTTTCAGTCATTTCCAAATAGTTACAAAATGGAACACATCGACTCTATAATGACGTGAATACGACTCGTTCACCATGTCAAATGACAGCAATGGAGGCAATAAAAGTTGCATTTTGGTCACTGTGCATTCACACTGAGATTATGATTGGACGTTCACTGTGTGGATCTTATTATGACACTACCGCTTTCGCAAAGTAACCAAAAGACGACCTCTTTAATCTATTACTATCAGGTGACCGTCACTTTGTGATTCTAATGTGAAGTCACATGATTTATTAATCAGCCATTTCCAACTAATTGTAAAATGGAACATATCGACTCTATAATGACGTGAATACGACTCGTTCGTCACGTCAAATGACTGCAATGTAGGCAATAAGAGTTGCATTTTGGTCACTGTGCATTCACACTGAGATTATGATTGGAAGTTCACTGGCTGGATCTTATTATGGCACCACCGCTTTCGCCGTGTAAGGTTTTTCAAATTCTCCTTTCTCTAAAAAGAGTAAACGAGTCCCCATTGAAAGAATTTCTGAAAGGCACATCTCTTAAGATATGATGGCTAAAAAATGGCAATTACGTAATAACATCCAACCCCTTCTCTTCTGAACTACCATACTACAATAAAGAAAAAAAAAATGAAATGAATTCGTGATTAATTTCGTTGCTTTACCTTGTTAATATAATCTTACTTTCATCGATTTTGATAATGAATAAAATATTTTGTTTACGGCCGAATTCCGTCAAACCCAGCATATCACCTGAATCGGATAATCTCCTAATTTAAAGTCACAGACTCGAGGCGATATTCTTCATCTTTGGACTTCATGATTTGAAAAGTTAACTCACGCTGTCTAATTTTGATTGGTTGACGAACAAGCAATAAGAATTTAAATAACCGAACTTCGGTTTTGACTCTAATTATCTAACACAACTCAATGGTGCATGTGTTGATAATGATCCGAGGTTAACGAGCGGATATCGGTGTTAACCGCGTATCAACCCGAGCGGTAACTCCCCTTCAGTGGAAGCATTGTGTGCCAATTTTAGGTTAACGCTCCGGTTACTACTGTTCCCCTAGGGTTGTGCTCCGACTTGGACGTTTGGGTGAATGGATATGAAATTTCCGTGCGTAGATTAATAAAAGCGAATTTTGTTGAATATGGACGAAATATTGTTTGAATTAATATCTTTTAAATACACGTCTTGAAATCAATGCGATACTTAAGTTCTAAAGTTTTCCCCCAAAAAATTATGGAAGCAATGGATTATTATCATAAAAGAGAAAGATTAAAGATAATGGAATAAGAACAAGTAAAAATTAAATTTGAAAAATCAAAAAACCCGACTGCGTAAAAGGCAAACTAATTAATTATTTCTCATCAATGTGAAACTATTTTTTATATTACTTACTTATTTTTTTTCTTTTTTACTTGCATTGATGTCTTTTAAGTTGTTCCTATCTATACACACTGTTTTGATGAGGCGTATAGATATCTATGAAGGTTAGACTTACAGTAAAGCTAGACATGTCTATGAAGGTTAGACTTACAGTAAAGCTAGAGATCCTACCTACATGACTTCCAGGTTGTGTAATATTTAAACAAAGCTTCTGACTGTAAAATAGTCAATGAAACATCGTCTTCATTTTGAAAGACCTATCCAATGATATGCCACTCAATAGGGTATGCGTAATTTTGTTTTCGTCTCTACCGCCCTTTTGTATTTTTGGCCGCCATTTTAAATTTATGAAAACAAAACCCTGCCTATAACGATTGGACGGTTATGATGAATCAATAGAGACCTCATTCATTAAAATCCATCCAGCCGTTGGGATTTTTCGAGGGTATAAAGAAATCCACATACTTAGATACACGTCAAACACATAACCCTTCTTCGCAGTCGGGTAAAAATAAAATTCTTATGGAGATTGTTCTAAAAAACAAAAGAATAGTATATCTCACAGATATGAGAGCAAGACTGTAGTATAAATTCCTGCATCATTCGATATCGGATTTCAGAAGCTGGCCTGTAGAATTGCCTTATATCAGCGGTATTTCTGGAAAATCAAATGTCATAACATTCTTCATTTTTTGGAGGTCCGCAAAACTCTTCAGTGAATTCAAATTCAGTCTAGTATAGTTCACATTTTCTAGTAAATTGGAGGTTTCTGGTAAGGATTGACCGAAACAGAAGCCGAATCCGAATTTCGGTAATCGTCCTATTTTTGGCCGAAAACGAAAACGAAAATGTCCCAAAATTTTTTAAGTGATTTAAGTGATAAATGTACATAATTATTGATTAATTATACGTGTATAGAAGCAGATTTCTGACAAATATACATACGTACATACATGTATATGTGTGTATAAGTTTCAAGCCAAAACAAAACATAAATAATCGCCACCCCCCCCCCTTCTCCCTAAAAAAGTTTTTAAATGGCGCCCCTATTTGAAAATTTATCTCTAGGCCCAAGTTGGCTCTCTGTGCCTACGATAAAAACTTTTTATTTTTATATAAAATAAAATGTAATTAATTCATCCGCAACGCAGAGTTAATTAAAAAATGTTTTAGGTTATACATACTTCAATTTACCTTTTATATAGCGATTTTTGCAAATGATCACCTGTTATACTAGAACTTTTTCAGAGAGCCTTCGAAATACTTTTGCAGTTTCAAACTAAACATTTTCTAATACTGTTAAGTCTGCAGCTTTTACTGAGCACGTCAGCATCTTCAAAGTTTAGTCATATATGCATTGCTTGCTTTATAGTTTGTAATGTCAGTCGTGACTGATAATTATAAACAGTGAAGTTCTTAGCAGTGAATAAAGAGTCTCTCATTTGAGCCGATACAGCTCAAATCAATGAGTGATGTTGGAAATTTCCGAAGGAAGAAACGAGATTTTTGGAATGCAGATAACTTCGGCCAAGTTTTTCAGCAGCATTTCCGCAGAAAACTAATTTTCGGCAGAACTCAGATTTTGGACCGAAAAGGAAAACGAAACCGAATTTTGGTCGATCTCTAGTCTGTGGTTGGGATTGGATCTCGATTCTACAAGCTGCATTGTTAAAAACTTTATCCTGGTTTGAACCAACTTTTGGTGCTGCAACCGTAAGATGGTGAAATATCGTTCTAACATTTGAAGCTCCGGCTGAACCAAAGATTTAAATGTTGGAACGAAATTGCACCATGTTATGGTTGCAATTCCGAAAGTTGGTTCAAAGCAGGACAAAATTGTTAACAGTGAGAATGCTCATACTGGATAGTGATCCTTCTCCCTTAACTCGCATTTTACTTTGCTTATTTGTCTAACATTTCGAAAAATTTCCTACCGTTTATTAGATAGGTTATACCTTTATCAATCTGCTTGTTTATTTTAGCAAATGAGATTTGGAGGAACAGGGTACTGTTGACACATAATATCATTACCTAATTTATGGAGGAAAAGCCGCCGCGTTTTCGAGTTTAAAAGTAAAAAATTCTTAAACCCGGCGTTTGCATTTTTCGTGCTTTGGGTGGTTTTAAATACCAACAGGTGGCTCCTCAAAAAAATAAATAAATAAATAAATAAATAAATAAATAAATAAAAATAAACATACAATTTTACAAAAATTTTAAAACGCAATAAAAATTTAACAATTATAATTGTCCACATCATTTTACAGTGTTCATTGTGATGTTTAGAAATTTTAATTCTGACCAAAGCTATTTCCATCATCAGTGCGGCGCTTACACAGGATGCGACGTTTGTTATATTTATTTCTGTTGTTAGGCGGAATAGTGCTGAATATTTCTTTCTTCCATAAATTACGGTACATTGTAAAAAATAACTAAATAAAAAAATAAATTAAATATACAGGTAAGCTCTATTTGTGAAAGTTGTAGTGTTTTAATCTAAAATAAGAAACATTTTTGCTCTAATATATTTATCCTCAGTTGTTTATGTAATTACCAGTACAAGGTAAATTATATTATCAAATGTTGAGGAATACAGCCATTTCTCATCAACGCGTCTCTGCTTAAGACGTATCTTCGGTTAATGAACGCAATTTTGTTAACCCGATCATTTTATATTTGCAATCAATGCTAACGACATCGCTTCATTGATAATGCAAACAATTTTTCCATAAACTGACTAGGCAGAATCGGAATTAGTTCTATATATCATTTCTTCAGAAGTAAAATTTGGTGTAACTTTGGTTATTGAGATATCAATAGATTGTCAGTGACAATGATGAATAATTGTGTGGATTTCATCATAAACTGGCAATTCAATTTTATTAAATCAACATTCATGTATTTCAAATCAATAAAATAATATCAATTTATTTTATTATCATTAATCTACAAAGATGCAGAAAGATCTATCATTTTAATTTTTTAATCAAATATATTTTTTAATGAAATCCAAGGAAAATAATACATTTTAGAAAAATAATTATTACATAATGCAGAGATAAAATTCAAAATGTTCAGGACGAACCATAAAAATAAATAAACAAAAGAATATCAAGAAGAATGGAATAAAGTTTGAGGGAAAAAACTCAAGGAACGTAAAAGTGTCTAATATAAAAGAAAAAGTATTAAAAAATTTTTAAACGATACTAATAATTATTTTTTAATACTATATTGCTCAATTTTGTAAATCACTTTATTTCATTATGTCCATTTAATCATAAACTGGCAATCCGTATTTATCAAGTAAAATAAATCAGTACTTTTGTATTTTAAAACAAAGAAATTACTTTTTAGTATTATACTATTCAATTTTGAAAATCATTTAATTTCATTAATTATGTCTATTTAATCATAAGCTGACATTTCACGTTTATGGAGTAACATAAATCAATACTTTTGTATTTTAAACCAAGCAGTTTTATTATTATTATTACGATATTATACAATTTTGTAAATCATTTAATTTGATTAAGTATGTCGATTTAATCATAAACTGGCATTTCATGTATAGAGTAACATAAATCCAATACTTCTGTATTTTAAACTCAGCAATTTTATCTTTATTATTACTCTATTACTCAAATTTGTAAATAATTTAATTTGATTAAGTATGTCGATTTAATCATTAAGCTAGTATTTCATGTTTATGGAGTAACATAAATCAATACTTTTGTATTTTAAACCAAGTAATTTTATTATTATTATTACGATATTACTCAAATTTGTAAATCGTTTGATTTAATTAATTATGTTGATTTAATCATAAACTGGAAATTCATGTTTATCAATTAACATAAGTCAAAGCTTTTGTATTTTAAACCAAGGAAGTTATTTTTCGATACTATGATACTCAATTTTGTAAATCATTTAATTTGATTAAGTATGACGATATAATCGCAAAATGGTAATCCCTGTTTATCGAGTAACATAAATAAATGCTTTTGTAGTTTAAAAAAAGCAAATTATTTTTTCATATTATACTACTCAAATTTGTAAATCATTTAATTTGATTAATTATGACAATTTAATCATAAGCTGGCAATTCATGTTTATCGATGCTTTTATATTTTAAACAAAACAATTTTATTATTGTTGTTGTTGCAATACTACTCAATTTCGTAAATCATTTATTTTGATTAATTTAGAAGATTTGATAATCAATTGGCAATTCATGTTTGTCAAGTAACATAAATCAATGCTTTTTTACTTTAAATCAAGCAAATTACTTTTTTTATATTAGACTACCCAATTCTGTTATAATTTAATTTGATTAATTATGTCAATTCAATCAAAAAACATAAGTTGTTGCTGAGTAGGTTTTGGTGTAAATCACCCAACAGGTGGCGCTGCTATGCTGCATTATACATGATTTAGCTATAGTCATATCTCAAGAACTAACATACAGAATTTCGTATCTTTAGAATCCCCATGATGGGCATAGATTGCCATTTAATTTTGGCACTGTGCTAGCGAATTTTGAAGATGTAATATGCATGAGATAAAAGAAAGTTTTGGGATTGGCACATCCGACTAGTTTTTCATATTATGTTACTTAACTTTATAAATAATTTAATTTCATTAATTATGTCGATTTAATCATAAACTGGACGTTCATATTTATCAAGTTACATTAATCAATGCTTTTGTATTTTAAACAAAGGAAAACAATTTTTGGTATTATACTACTCAATTTTGTATATCATTTAATTTGATTAATTATGCCGATTTAATTATAAGCATAGATAAAACTTTGTGCGAATTTTAATAAAAAAGCTAAAATCTTTAACAACGATTTTACGCACAAATAACGTACAGATACGACAAAAAATTCCCATACGATCGTTTCGAGGATTCCTGGATCCCCTTCCTCAGTGAGAGAGGGGGAGGGGGAATTAAAATGGGTTTGAAGAACCCTTCGGTTATAGCCCCGAGTACTGGCTTATGGACTGATTGAAAAGGACGAAAACAAGAGTTTATATATCTTAAAGAAATGACGTAATGGACCAGAAACAACTGAAAAAGAGTCACCGCGCAGGATCCCTCCACACTGGCGAAAGAAAAGGGGTGCTGGTCATATCATTCGCTAAGGAGAAGTATGTTTATGAATACAGTGAGCTTCGTATAAGCCTAGATCAAAAACTGAGTTACATTTTTGAATAAATTTAGCCTCTGGATAATTAAACTGGTTCTTGGAATTCCAACAATGTTTCGTTATTGTAGATTTCTCAAATTCCTGCTTTCTAACGTAATTCTGGTGTTCTTTCAGCCTAATTCTAAGTGCACGCTTCGTCTGCCCAATGTAAGAGAGGCCGCATTCACAAAAAATTCTGTTAATGCCCCAGATAGTATGGTCGTCAATAAGATCTTTAAGATTGGAGAAAGAAATTTTATTGGTTGGAGAGAAAACAACTTTAAAATTAAACCTATTGAGAATACGAGAAATTTGTTTACTGATTTTAGGAAAGTAAGACAATAACATTTTTTTTAAATTCTTTATTTGCTGGAACAGAATGAGTGATTATCGGAGGTTTAGATAGAATACGGTTAATGATATTCAAACTAAATCCACGATCAATGAAAACTGCTTTTATATAGTTAATTTCACTGTTAAATAACTCAGAATTTGAACAAATTTCACGAGCACGGAAAATAAGAGTATTGAAAGCTGCAAGTTTTTAATGTGGGGGATGACTGGACTTATAATGAGGGGGTAAACTTACAGCAAAATGTTTACGGTAAACTGTCGTCAAAAACTCACAATCATTACGAATTACCAGGACATCCAGAAAAGCCAGACGTTGTTGAGTTTCAATTTCAAAAGTAAACTGTATACATGGATCAATTGAATTAAATAAATCAAGAACAGCGTTAATATTATGTTTAGACAAATCCAGTAAAGCAAAGGAATCATCTACGTAACGTGTATAAAACGGAAATTGTATTAATTTAAATAATTTAACTTCAAAATAATGCACATAAATATCACTCAAAACTGGGCTTAAACGTGTCATTTAATTATAAGCTGGGATTTCATGTTTATGTAGTAACATAAATCTAACTTTTGTATTTTAAAACAAGCATGATTAATTATGACAATTTAATCATAAGCTGATTCATGTTTATTAAGCAACATTAATCAATGCTTTTATATTTTAAAAAAAGCAATTGCATTATTATTGTTACTATACTACTCAATTTCATAAATCATTTGATTAATTTAGAATATTTTATCATCAACTGGTAATTCATGTTTGCTAAGTAACATAAATCAATGCTTTTTTTTTTATTTTAAACCGAGCAAGTTATTATTTTTTTTTTTTATTATAACACTCAATTTTGTCAACATTTATTTTGATTAATTATGCCGATTCAATTATAAACGCGCAGTGCCCTTGTATTTTAAACCATGGAAATTATTTTTCGATATTATGGTGCTCAGTTTTATAAATCATTTAATTTGATTAATTATGACGATATAATCAATTGTAAACGCGCAGTGCTCTTGTATTTTAAACCATGGATATTATTTTTCGATATTATGGTGCTCAGTTTTGTAAATCATTTAATTTGATTAATTATGACGATATAATCATAAATTGGCAATTCTTGTTTATCGAGTAACATAAATCAATGTTTTTGTAGTTTAAATAAAGCAAATTATTTTTTCATATTATGCTACTCAAATTTGTAAATCATTTAATTTGAATAATCATGACGATTTAATCATAAACTTGCTCAATATTTATAGCTTATAGCTTATATATTTATAGCTTCTTGCTCAATAATCAATTCTTTTGAATTTTAAACCAAACCATTTATTTTTTTTAATTATATTACTTAATTTTGTAAATGACTTAATTTGATTAATCCTATCAATTTAATCATAAACTGCAATTCATGTTTATCATGTAACATAAATCAATGCCTTTGTATTTTTAACTAAGAAAAAAATTGTTTTTTAAATTATACTGCTTAATTTCGTAAATCCTTTAATTTGATTAATTGTGTCGATTTCATCATAAAGTGACAATTCATGTTTATCAAGTAATATAAATCAATGCTTTTGTATTTTAAACCAAGTAAATTCTTTTTAGATATTATACTACTCAATCTTGCAAATCATTTAATTTGATTAATTAGGTCGATTTACTTATAAGCTGTCAATTCAAGTAATATAAATCGATAAATTTTATATTTTAAACTAAGCAATTTTTTACTGTTATTATTATGCTATTCAATTTCGTAAATCAATTAATTTGATTAATTTTGTCGATTTCATCATAAAGTGATAATTCATGTTTATTGAGTATTATAAATCAATACTTTTGTATTTTAAATGAAACAGATTATGTTTCTTAATTAAACTAATAAATTTCTTAAACTATTTAGTTTGATAAATTATGTCGATTTAGTTATAAACAAGAAATTCATGTTTATAAAGTAACATTAATCTGTTATCGTTTTTAAAAAAATTATTATTATTGTTACTATACTACTAAATTTCGTAAATCATTTAATTTCATTAATTTAGAAGATTTGATCATCAACTGCATGTTTGTCAAGTAACATAAATCATTGCTTTTTTTTTAATTTTAAATCATGCAAACTACTTGTTTTTACATTAGACTACTCAATTTTCTTATAATTTAATTTGATTAATTATGTCAGTTCAATCATAAAGAGGCAATTCAAATTTATCAAGTAACATAAGTCAATGCTGTTTTATTTGAAACCAAGGAAGTTATTACTTTATGTTATACTACTCAATTTTGTAAATCATTTAATTTGATTAATTCTCACGATTTAATCATAAATTGGCAGTTCCAATTTTGGTCATTGTTAGAAAAAGGAAAATTTTGGATTCGGAAAAAAAAGGAATTTTTTGTTTTTATTTCCCTAATTTTTTTGTGCTAATAATGTCTGGCATTATGAGGAAAATATCAGCAGAAATTATTTGCCTGATTTATGACTTTAATACCAGAACCACGTGAAAGTTTATTTAGGTTTTTAAAATATTTCAAACCAGAATTTTTATTTAAAACTATTTAAGTTATTTGTTTAACTCCCCTTTTTCTGTAGTATGCATTCAACTTTTTTTGTATAAAGAAAATTCTGGTTCTAGTCGAAATATACTGATTTGGTACAGATCAAAATCACCCCTTCTCGCGGTTCTAGTAGTACAGTTCGCTCTCTGTTTAACGACTTTCAAGAAACCTCGAAAAATCGTCCTTAAATAGAGATCGCCCTTAAACAGAATTTGTGGAAAAATAATGTTTGAAGAAAATTCCCTTCAGAGTTTACAGGCTTAGAACTGTCAATACATTTTTCAATATATTGGCGTGTTTAGAAATATAATTATACAACATACAAGAACAACATTACAGCATTACAATGTTACTTAAAGTACAATAAAAATATTTATAATACATTTAATTAAACAATTTTACTTACAGTACAATAAAAATATTTATAATACATTTAATTAAACAAATTAAGTGTTTAAAAAATCAAAAAGTGTAGATTGTTTCAATGGTGGTCTAGTTTTTAGTACCTTTGCTTCAAGCTTCCCAAGAAAGTTGTATGAGTCATCTTCCATATTTGATGAAACAATGTACTGGCGAAAAATATTCAGGGCAGAATTCGCATCTGAGTAAGAAGGAGGTGGTGTCTCGCTTTCTGTGTCATCAGCTTCATCACCATCTTCTGCATCTGAAGTTGCATCTTCATTTGCGATGTCTTCATTAATTTTATCTAAATTTCTGAAGTCGGTTGTTAAAAAGACTTCGTCACATGGGTAAAGTCAATTACATTCTCCTCCTTTATCTGTACTCATCTGAATTACAAGAAAGCTTGTTTTTCTATCAGAGGAAGTTCCCTCGTTTAACATGTTTAAAGAGATCGGTGGAAAAAAACTACGTGAAAATCGTCGTTAAATAGAAACAATTTCGTCTTTAAATAGAGATTTTTTTTTTTTTTTTTTTTTTTTTTTTTTGCTTAAAGGAGACGGGACCGCAAAATATCGTCCTTAAATAGAGATCGTCGTTAAGCAGAGCGACGTTAAACAGAGAGACGACTGTAATTAATTAATGTTATTTCTAGTGTTTTACAGTAATGATATGGGATTATGCAATTAGATCATATTTTTTCACGGTGTTTTCTTTCTCTTTTTCGTTTTCGAAGAAGGGTTTCTTTAGCGGTCAATTTATTTATCTTGCCCATTTTGAGTATAACTTTGGAGTTAAATTTGCTAATAAACTTAACCCCTTGGGGACGAGCGGCACGTATACGTGCCGCATAAAGCGCTCAGAATCCTTGTTTTTTCTCACCAGTAAAACTTTACTGTAAAATTTGCCATATTTAATCAGCGCATTTTCTCGATTCAAGAAGAGAGAAATTTCTGTTTTTAAAAAACGGTGACAAAAGATTAAAAATTTCGTAAAAGGCTCCCGTCCCGAAAGGGATAAAGGGGGAGGGGAGGGGCTCCATTAACACTTTTCTTATTATGGTTTGACCTTAAATGAGTTAAATAAAGCTTAAAAAATTCAGAGACTTTTCAAATTTCTCATTTCTGTGATATGTTGGCATTACCATGTTTTCAAAAAGAAATGGTAATGACTACCATGATAATGACATTTTTAATGTTAAGTTCGATTTTATGCTTAATTATAGCGATTGGAGTTTTATTGTATATTTACTTTGAAAATAGTCCCAGAGCTCGTTATAAAGCAATCAATAAATTATTAATATGTATTCTTATATGTTTTAAAAATTTGAAACGTGGTGAAGACACATAAAAAGCACATTCTTCCTGATATTTGAATAAAAGTATCAAAATGTAATAATACTACCTATTTCATGAAAGGAAGGCAGTCATTGCATGTGTTAACCTACAATATAGCAACATAAAGAGTATTTTAGAACGCTCTGATGATAAACTAAGATAGCAAACACTTTTCACCATGATAATGATGATTAACTTCAGTGACAAAGTTTTAATTAAAGATAATTAAAAAAAAATTTACATTGAAGTTAAAATCCTAATTATATTATAAGCAGAGAAATGAAACAGTACTACCTACTTCAGCAAAAGAAGACAGTCACTGCTTGTAAAGGTATGTGTTATTGTTACCCTACAATGTAGCAACATAAAGAGTATTTTAGAACGCTCCGATGATGAGCTAGGGTAGAAAACAATTTGCACCATGGCAATGACGATTAACTCCAGGGACAGAGTTTTAATTAAAGACAATTAAAAAAAAAGCGTTGAAGTCAAAATCCTGATTATATTATACGCAGAGAAATGAAACTTTATTATATTGGTATTGTTTTTGCTCTAAGGCTTTCCAACACTCCAAACTATAATTTTGAACTATTAAATTTGAAGTTAGGGACATGCCATGGTAATGACATTTGCAAATTTGTAATTTTTTTTTTTTTTTTAACATTCAAATTACTATTTTTCCTAAGTTCGCACTAGTTTATTAGAGTATTTATTAAAGTAAAATTAAAACATTCATGTTAGACTCGTTGAATTTCTTTCTTTATTAATTAATTTATTTTATTTTATTTTATTTTTATTTATTTTTTTTTTGTGTGTGAAAGACATAATAGAATTGCCTTTTCTCTGAAAATGACCGCATTTATGTAGCAACATAAATGAATGCGTTTGTATTTTTAACCACACAAATTATTTTTTAATATTATATTACTCAATTTTGTAAATCATTTAATTTGATTACTTATGTCGATTTAATCATAAAAGGGCAATTCATGTTGTTTATCAAGTAACGTAAATCAGTGCTTTGATATTTTAAATCAAGCAATTATTTTTATCATTATTATTATGCCACTGAATTTCCTAAATCATTTAATTTGATTAATTTTGGTCGATTTAATCATAAACTGGCAATTCATGTTTATCGGGTAACATAAATGTGCCATTGTATTTTAAATCAAACAAATTATTTTTTATATTATGCGACTCAATCTTGTAAATCACATAATTTGATTAATTGTGTTTATTTAATAATAAACTGACAATTCATGTTTATAAAATAATATAAATCAATGCTTTTGTATTTTAAACCGAGCATTTCATACATATATTACGCAATTTTTAAAATCATTTAATTTGATTAATTATGTAGATTTAACCATAAACTGACAAGTATGTTTATAATTATTATCATGCCACTAAATTTCGTAAACCATTTAATTTGATTAATTTTGGTCGATTTAATCATAAACTAGCAATTCATTTTTATCGGGTAACATAAACCAATGCTTTTGTATTTTAAATCGAGCATTTAATGCATATATTATATTAAGCAAATTTTTAAAATCATTTAATTTGATTAATTATGTAGATTTAACCATAAACTGGCAATTCATGTTTATCAAGTAACGTAAATCAGTGCTTTTATATTTTAAACCAAGCGATTATTTCTTAATTCTTATTATACCACTGAATTTCGCAAATCATTTAATTTGATTAATTTTGGTCGATTTAATCATAAACTACAATTCATGTTTATCGGGCAACATAAATCAATGCTTTTGTATTGTAAACCAAACAAATTATTTTTGATATTATACAACTCAATCTTGTAAATCATATAATTTGATTAATTATGTTTTTTTAATAATAAACTGTTAATTCATTTTTATAAAGTTACATAAATCAATGCTTTTGTATTTTAAACAGAGCATTTCATATAGATATATTACATTTCGCAATTTTCCAAATAATTTAATTTGATTAATTATGTCGATTTAACCATAAACTGACAATCTATGTTTCTTGAGTAACGCAAATCCATGCTTTTATATTTTAAACCAAGCAATTATGTTTATCATTATTATCATGCCACTGAATTTCGTAAATAATTTAATTTGATTAATTTTGGTCGATTTAAGGGGGTCCGGGACACATTTTCAAATTTTTTTTATTTATTGAGTTACAATTTTGAATTTTTTTTGTGATGGTTAACCATATCATTTGTAAACAAAATCAAATGATAAAACTTCTCATAGCTTTTTTTAAAAAATTTTAAATTTAAAATTTATGAAAAAAGTAGTATAACTTAAAATCGTTATAACTCGAAATATTATTTGTAGAATTTAAATTGTTTTTCATTTAAATAAACAGAAATATATATTTTTTAATTTAGAACCAGCATTTAAAAAAATATTAATTAAAAAAATAATAAAAATTTTTAACGAAACAATTACAAAAAAAAGGGGTGCAACTTAAAAAAAAAAAAAAATCATATTTTCAAAAGTAAATATTTTTTTCAAATATGCCGGCTCAAAAGTAAAGTAAAATAATTGAAAAAGATATGTTCCAAGTTTCAACCCTGTATCTTTAACGGTTCTCGAGTTATAAGAATTTAAATATGAGAAATGGTGAAAAAACCTATCATGAAGAAAAACGCAATTTCACAAGAACTCGTTTCCTTGACAACGATAGCTTGAAAGGCAGATTTTGAAAACAAACCAAAACGAAAAAATTAATATTTCCTGTTCTAATTAAGATAGAAACATGATTTAAACATCATTTTAAGCAGAAAACGGCAGAGAAATTTTTAATCCCATAAAAAAAAAAAAAAAAAAAAAAAAAAAAAAAAAAAAAAAATTGAAATGTTGAAGATTTTTGTGTCCCGGACCCCCTTAGTCATAAACTGACGATTAATTTTTATCGGGTAACACAAATCAATGCTTTTGTATTTTAAACCAAACACATTATTTTTGATATTATACAACTCGGTCTTGTAAATCATATAATTTGATTAATTATGTTTATTAAATAATGAACTGACAATTCATGTTTATAAAGTAACATAAATCAGTGCTTTTGTATTTTAAACCGAGCGTTTCAAACATAATTACAATATGCAATTTTTCAAATCATTAAATTTCATTAATTATGTAGATCCCGATAATCATAATCTGGTAATTCATGTTTATCGGGTAACATAAATCTTTTTTTTTTTTTTTTTTTTTTTTTTTTTTTTAACAAGCAAATTATTTTGGATATTATACTACTCAGTGTTGTAAATCATATAATTTGATTAATTATGTTTAAATAATAATAAACTGGCAATTCATGTTTTAAAGTAACATAAATCAATGCTTTTGTATTTTAAACCGAGCATTTCATATATATATTATATTATGAAATTTTTCAAATCATTCAATTTGATTAATATAGCAGATTTAACCATAAACTGGCAATTCATGTTTGCCAAAATTTAAATCAACGCTTTTATATTTTAAACCACGCAATTATTTTTATCATTATTATTATGGCACTGAATTTCGTAAATCATTTAATTTGGTTAATTTTGGTCGATTTATTCATAAACTGGCAATTCATGTTTATCGGGTAATATAAATCACTGCTTTTGTAGTTTAAACAAAGCAATTTTTTTATTATTATTATTATTACACTACTCAATCTTGTAAATCATATAATTTGATTAATTGTGTTTATTTAATAATAAACTGACAATTCATGTTTATACAATGCTTTTGTATTTTATACCGAGTATTTTATATATATTTCTACTCAATTTTGCAAATCATTTAATTTCATTAATTATGTCGATTTAATCATAAACTGGCAATTCATATCTATCAACAAACACAAACGTTTTCTTTTTTTAAACCAAATAAATTATTTTTACTTTCTTCTATCTTCAATAGAAGAAAGTATTGTAATCGAAATTTTTTTCGACTTCCGGTTTTCGACGGATTTACGTTTTAGGTGTCAGAGATCCCAAAAAAACCCGTTTATACAAAATGTCTGTCTGTCAGTCCGTGTGCCGCCATTGTACCATCAAAAATTGTATGAAGTTATGCATAGAATTGAGCCAAATTTTTTGTGTTTGTTTTTGGTCATGGCCCGAAGGTCCTCCCTGAATTTGGAAAAATTCCGCTGGAAGGGGGCACTATAGTTGCGATGTCTGTACCATTTTCATTATTGTACCAGCGAAAAGTGTATGAATTTATGCAAAGAACTGAACAAAAATTTTTGTTTGTGTTTCTGGCTATGGCAAGCAAGTCTTCCCTGAACTTGAAAATATTCCGCCAGAAGGGAGCGCTATAATTGGATCTGTGTGCCATTTTCATTATTGTACTATCGAAAAGTGTATGAATTTATGCATAGAATTCAACCAAATTTTTTGGTACGCTTCTGGCTATGGCAAACAAGTCCTCCCTGAATTTGAAAAAAATCTGTCGGAAGGGGGTGCTGTAATAGCCATTTTCTTTATTGTACAATCGAAAAGTGTATAAAATTATGCATACAATTGAACCAAATTTTTTGTGCATGTTTTCGGCTTTGGCCAACAGGTCCTCCTTGAATTTGGAAATATCGCTCGGTAAAGGGGCTCTGTGATAGCGATTTTTGTATACTTTCTTGATTTTTCGTAGTTCTATTGTAGGCTCGTGAAAAGGTGGGAAATCGCTTCCTGCTAAGCCGGCTATTTGCATACATCTGATAACAACAGAATAAGATACAGTGAGAGTACTAAACAGGCTACTGATAAAATTATTAAGTTTATCGCACATGTTTGAGAATGAAAACTTATTAAGGACGTATATAGAAATAACAAATTTAAAAAGTCTAATAAATTAAAGAATAAACAGTGCTTTTTCTGTATTACATGGATTTTAAAAATAAGCAGAATTATAATTCTTTTGTCATATTTTGTTGTTTTTTAAATTCACGCATATGAAAAAAACAAGTTGGAAATTGCACATCAAACGTTGAAAATGAGATGTTTTCGTATTATAACTAGTTTTATAAATATTTTTTGCACCGCCAATTGTACTGAATGTATATTTTAGTGCACTGCATAAGTGCATCTCAATTTCATTCTGTTCGAAAGGCTGTAACATCATTAAAATGCATTTCAAATATTTTTTTCCCATTGGTCGTAATGTAACGGAAAACTTTTGACTGCCCCTGTCATTGAAGTATTGATCCGATTTTCATAAAATTTGGAATGACTCGACAAAATTTTGCAACAATTATATATGTAAAATTTCAGACGATTTGGTTGGGTACTTTTTGCTCTGTTATATGCGGACGGACGGGCCGAACGACGACCATAGGTGCTAACATATTTACATAATTACGAACGCACCTAAAAAGTAATGAAATTAATGAGAGAATTGAATAGGTTGTAGAAACTAGGGAATCCAACCCGGACTTCCCCGGTTACAGAGCACACTACCCAGTGTACAGCTAAAAACCATTTTGAATTCAAAACTGTAATAGATTTTTTACATTTGAAGCGTTCGGGAAAACAAGTTACATAAGCCACATTTTCATTAAAAAAAAAATCTAGTTATCTGCATGAGAACATATCCTAAGAAAGTCCCAGCAAATATTACTAAATTACTAAATCCCAAAAAAATATTACATGTCCCCAAAAATATAGAGTGAACCAAAAATCTTGCCCTGATTATAATAATTCATTGCAACTTAACCGTTTGTATAATAATGTAACTTGTCGTATCATTGTATAGGTCAGTTTTAGTAGTTTTTTTGTGCAATAGATGCAAGACATTTCCGGATCAGTGGGTTAGAAGGGATAGACCAACAGCCTGTCCTCCGCGCTCTCCAGATATTAATTCTCTGGATTTTTTCTTTGGTGGCTATATCAAGGACAGACTATTTGCCACACCGATTGCTGACATCGAAGAACTGAAGACTAGGATACAAGCTGCAGTGTGTACTGTAACAGAAAACATGTTAAAGAACATTTGGGGGGATGGGAGGGGGACTAGAATGCCACTTAAGGGGACCTTTTACATTAGGAGACAAAAAAAAAAGCACTATTTTACGATTTTTTTTTTTTTTTTTTTTTTTTTAAAGAAAACTGCATGATGGATCTTTTTGAAACTTTAACAGTTTATTGTACATATCTTAAGGTATACACAAGAATTTTTTTATTAGATTTTGTTGCTTCTACTCTAAGTTATAAACAAATAGGTTCAACTGCTTTGGAAAATTTCGTCTGGACGGTGGCCATGATAGCGCCTTGTAGAATTATCTGAAACACAAAAATAATTTTTTTTCGTAAACTTCGTGAGTATAGCTTCTAGTTAAATTAAATGAACCCATAAATTTATTTTAAAAAATGCTATGTAATGGCTGATTAAAAAAAAAAAAATTGCTAAAAAAATTTGTTTTTATTTGTTAATAACTTTTTTTTAATAATTTAGTAAAAGCTTTAATTCATATCGAAAGCAATTAAATAAGCTTTAATTTAAAAAAAATCAAGATCCATTAAGTACTTTTTTTTTTTAAATCTTGCCCACAGTGTCAACCACATTTTTTGACACGGTGGGCAAGATTTAAAAAAATTACTCAATGATCTTGATTTTTAATTTAATTAAAGCCTATTTAATTGCCTTTGATATGAATTAAAGCTTTTACTAAATATATTTTTAAAAAAATATTAACGAATAAGAACGAATTTCTTTAAAAAAAAAAAGTTTTTTTTTAATCAGCCGTTACATAACTTTTTTAAATAAATTTATGGGTTCCCGTAATTTAACTAGAAGCTATACTCACGAAGTTTACGAAAAAAAATTATTTTTGTCTTTCAGATAATTCTACAAGGCGCTATCATGGCCACCGTCCAGATAAAATTTTCCAAAGCAGTTGAACGTATTTGTTTATAACTTAGAGTAACAAAATCTAATAAAAAAAATCTTGTGTATTCCTTAAGATATGTACAATAAACTGTTAAAATTTCAAAAAGATCCATCATGCAGTTTTCTTACAAAAAAATCATAAAAAAGTGCTTTTTTTGGTCTCCTAATGTGGAGGGTCCCCTTAAACATCCTGTGAGCTACCTGTACACGTTGAAATTTAATGAGGTACGTGGTCTTATAAATAAAATTACAACAGTACTTACAATGCATCCAAACAGACATATGTCTAATTGAACACAATAAATATTCATAATCAGGGCAAGACTTTTGGTTCGCCCTGTATTACTAAATCCTAACATATATTACATGCCCCAACAAATATTACTATAAAAAATAAGGAGAGATTGCCCCGTTATGCCTCAAAGTTGTTGTTCCCCATATAAAATATTTGGTTTATTTTCAGTCAACAACGGCATAAGCCACACAAAATTCACAATGGCGAGCAAGCAAAAGATACCGCGTAAAAGAATCGTGTTTAAAAATGATTAAAAAAATAGTGAAAGTGAAAATGACTTTGATTCAGACGATAGCATAAATGACAAAGATTTTTTTTCCAGTGGATTGTAGTTCTAATTCTTGATCAGAAGAGGATGTATTGATAAGTAATTAACATTGTGGCTTATAACCTTTTTGCTGTATTTTTAGTGTGGCATGTGAGACTCTTTATTACTCGATACAACGATCTTTATAGTTTAGCATGCTTTTTATTAGTTTCGGCGAGCTACACATATATTCAAATAGTGCAGTAACATCTCGTCATTTGTTTACTATAAATATCTCATAATTCGTATTTTGACTATAGACAATTACTTAAATTCCCATTGTGGGTTATGCCCTTTTTAACACTTTCCAACAAAATTGAAAAGTGTTTATGCATTCTAGTTGTCTGTCCACGCACGAACTCCCGTAAATATATTCGGATTTTCATAATTGATAAACGTTATTTTGGGTCACCTAGGCATGTTTGGTATTGTATATGAAGTATGTGGGATTAATAGTTCATTTACAGGAGTAGCCAAAAGAATTCTATTACATTATGGTATATAGGGGGAGGGCAATCGTTTGCAGAGTATTTTAATGGCATTATGCTATTTCAAATGTATTGAAACTGATATAAATCACTGAATATTTCACTAAAAGATGATTATGATAGAACAGGGCATGCATAGCGTTTGTCGTTCATTTACAGGGACGCACAAAAGAAATCGATTACAGTACTATCTGAGTAATAATTGCTTGAAATGTATTTTCATATTCGGCATATGCTTTTAAATTTAACTGTTTCTTCGCATTTTACTAGTTGGATATAACTTCTATACCTCATTTACAGGGCTTCACAAAAGAATTCATGTGCCTCCTTTCCGTGTGTCTCTTTATTAGCGGAAATTGCAAAAGGGAAATATCAACTAAGTATATATGTATTTCTTAACGTACTATAAAACTAAATTTTTGCATGTATAACAATTAATAGACACAAACCTATATACCCTATACAGGGCTGCTCAAAGAATTAGGATAATTTTCCGATTGTAGATGAGAACAGCTGAAATTGGACTTTCAAGTGTGTTTTGTGTTTCCATATGGTTGAATTAAACATAATGTTTTAACTTATTAAACGATGCAGTTTTGTTACATTATTCTAAGTGTGTTAGAAAGTGTTTCATAATCTATGCTTGAAGCAAGATATTTTTCTTCCTTGTTTATTTTTAAATTGTCATTGGAAATTTGTATTGGTTCCCATTGTGGCATGTGTTCTTTTTGCTTACAAAATTGTACATTTTCGATAATGTTAACGTTAAAAAACGGGGGAAAAATTGTTTTTTAAGTACAATAGAATTCTAAACACCTTGACCAGTAAATACAAAGAATCTGTGCAGCTTAATAGGAAAAAAAGTTGCCAATTTAAGAAAACTGCTTCAATTTACACCGCCTATCAGCCAGAGCTTTTACTTAGCTATTTTTGAGGCATCTGAACAGCAGAATGTTGTAGAAACTGCAGACGAGGGTGACGAGAATGTGTAAATGAAAGTGGTAGCTTAAAATTTAAAGTCGATTAATAGAAAGAAAAAAACCTAAAGTGTTTAGAGGTTTTGTTGATTTGTGAATATAAAGTTATTTCTATAAAATAACTTATTATAAACTGTGTCCTTTTTGCATCTAAAAAATGTACATAGGTTAATTTGAATTAAGATGGTTATAAGCCACTTGTTTTATAGACATTCATTAATAAATGCATTACAAAAAATATTTTTATTTTTTTATAACTATATGATACTATTCATTTGTTTGAAGTCTCCATAATAGGAGCCTCCAATTTCAAAACAAAATTAGTGAATGAAAAAGTTTGGGGGTAATAGCAGGAAAGTTGTACGGATTTTGCTGCAACTGCTCTCTCTCTCCCTTTGTTTCTTTAGCTGAAGATTTAAAGAGATGCGCCTTTAAACACATAACTGCAAAATTTATTATAGTTGTCTGTGCTATTCATTAAGGTATGTGCCTATCTTCGGGGCACTTTTTTTGAAAAATATGAAATTTTTATCAAACGCATGTGTTTTTAGATAAAACAGGGAGTAAAACTATGAATTCTTATAAATTTTTAATGGAATTTTAATTAACTTTTCAAATTTATGGCAATATTTAGTCATATTTTAGTAAAGAATTGCGTTTATGCCAAACCTTATATACCGAAATCTACACTGAAAAAAATGAAGTACTCAAAAATGAGTAAATCGATGTACTCATATCGAATTGAGTATGTTTGGATCAAAAATGAACCTATCCTTTCTCAATTTTGATCCACCACATGTTATCAAACCCGAACAAAACGATTATTGTGTACCCTGTAATGGTTTATTTCATTTATGGCGGCATAAAATATGTTTATTAATGTAAATATTAAATTATGCACAGTATTCTAAAATAATTTAAAAGTGCTTGCAAATAATGCTCTTGTCATAAAAATATTCGCTTTGGGTATCTTGCTAATAATTTTGCTATTTTTCTTAATAAATAATCAATTAAACATTTCTTGTTAATAATCGTGAACGGGAAATAAGTGTCAGTACATTTGTACTTTAATTTGTAGGTTCTGGGGGTAGTACATAATGATTCATGTTTGAACACAACCATGGAATCAAAAATGAGTACATGTGTTTCACAATTTTGAGTACATTTGGATCGGAGCTATTTTGAGTATGTGATGTATTTAAAATTGAATACTTTTTACTCAATTTTGAGTACCCATTTTTTCAGTGTGTATTCAATATATTTCACTTTTTTTTCCAACAATATGTTAGCAAACCACTTACCTGTGCATGAAGTAAAGGACTTGTAATACCTGCTAAATTTACTAACCAAATTTTGTATACGGGAGATTCTCAAAAGGATGGGATCATTAAACGTTAACTACATGTAATTTTTAAAATTTTCAAATTTAAGGCCAATTTTTTTTAATAGTATAGTATTTTGTCTATAAATATAATATATAAATATTTTTAATAGTATGTCTACAAAATTATACAAAAACATTAAAAGACAGCAACTATTCTGGAAAATTAATTATTAAAGCATTTAACTAGCAGTTGTGAACGTTACAAATTTTGGACATTTTTTCGCACGTACGTTACAGATTTTGGACGTTGCGCTTAGTATTTAAAAAATTCTTAAGATTAAGAATGTAGTAAATGTGTCCTATAATTGTATGTGTATACATATATATATATGTATAATTAACTTTTTGTTATCCAGTAATAATAATAATAAAATCAAATGCTTTGTTGCGTACGTTACTTTCGGACATAACAAAATACAAAAAAAATTCTTTATAGAAAAGTCCTTCTATCTTCAAAAAAGCAATAAATCAGCCTGCGATCTCTTAAAGAAATTATCAAAAAATCATCCGTTTCCTTTATGCATTCGTTGTTTACCATTAGGACCACCTGGAAGCAAGTTAAAACTCTTTTTCTTGGTGGTACATTGGAGCAGTTAACGTTATGAATGTCCGAAATTTGCCACTTTAGCATAAAATAATAAAATTTTAAGATATTTATACAAAGCTTTTACAATAAATTATGTCATTTTCTGTCTCTGAATAGAATTAAAAACTCAGTGTAAAAAAAATTTAATAAATAAAGTCAATGATAATTTAAGTTATGTTTGAAAGGCTTAAAGTTATGACGTGTGTCCAGTGCCCACCTTTTGCGAATCGCCCATACAAAACATGATTTTTCTTTTTCAAATGCGTATTTTTCAATAAAAATAACTCTTAAATTAATATATTACAAACTTACAAGCTATATTTTGCTTTATAACATTACCAATAGATGAGCAGAACCTTGTTACAAAATTTTATTTCAAAATCTTAAAATCTTTTAGAGAAATTATGTTTCTCGTAAACGTAGGCAATGAAAATCGCAGTTTTCCAGAAAACGAAACTTAAGATTTTGATACAGCACAAAAAATTATGTATAACGTTTACAACTTCAAAATCCACCATATTTGCAAGTGTTTATATATTGTGTATATATTATATACTATATATTAAATATTTGTGTATTAAAATGTATTGTTTACCTTTCTTTGGCCCTTTAAGCGGTCACTTCCGGTTTCAGAAAGTTCATTTCCGGTTTATATTTTGGGCTATATCTTTGCTTCTAATTATCTCTGAACCAAAAGTACAGCATTTTTGGAATCCTAAATGTTCAAACTTTACAAAAAAAAAAAAAAAAAAAAAAAAAAAAAAACGAAAAATTTCACAAAAAAACAGCAACTTGAGGGTAGGCATATACCTTAACCCCTTAGGGACGAGCAACCGGTATACGTGCCGAGTAATATGCTCAGAATCCGATATTATTCTCACCAGTAAATTTTTATTGTAAATTTTGCCTTATTTAATCCGAATATGTTCCCGATTCAATTAACCAAAAATTTCTGTTTTCAAAAACCGATGATAAAAGATTAGAAATTCTGTAAAAGACTCTCGTCTCGAAGGGGTTAAGTCGGTTTTTATGTGCCACATATTTACTAAACACTACCAACGAAATTGTTCATTTTATGAGTAAGAATGATTCAAAACCTCTCCCAAGTGAATATACTGACTTCGGCACTGATTCATTGGTGATGTTTCAAATTCGTTATGGAGTATTATCCAGAAAGAAATGTTGGAGTGTTTATACTGTTTTAAGCGCCGGTGAGTTAACCCATTTATGCCTGAATTTTTGTTTATAGAAATTTCTTGGTAAAATCACTTTGAAATGTTTCAAAATGAACTGGAAAAATACTAAAAAAAATTACGCTAAAATAGTTTTATATTTATTTGATAAAATATAAACGTACTAAATATGGGAATATCCAGATATGGAAAAATGTATAATTATACGTTTTGTCTAAATTTATATAAATTAAGCTTTTTAATTGTATATTATATACTATAATTAGAATTTTTATGAACCACTAAAAAAATACATTTATTTCTGTATAGAGACACAACATTATAATTATCATTAATAATAAATTAAGAATAATAGTAATTGAGGCTAGAAAACAATTAATTTCAAAATCACCTTGAAAAGGACTTTACATCAATAACTATCCCCTAACTGGCTAATAGAAATACGTACCCATTTGCGCCTAGCGCCCTTTATTTTGTACGTTACAAGCATGCATAAAAAAATGCTTGAACATATAATTTCGCAATTAAAAAAAATACGTAATTCAAAGAAGTCTACAAGCTAAGATGATGACTTATTTATTTGGATCTTTGATCCAAAAAGTACAAATAAACCTACTTTTTACATTTCGCTATCTTGAAGAATAAAAAACCTATAAACACCGAAAAAAAGCCTTCATTTAAGCAAATAAATATCCATCTTATGCTGGCATCTCTCGGTAATAGATAAAGACATTTATAGACAATGACTTTATACAATTTTCATGTTGTAAAGAAGAAAAAAATTATAAAAAAAACTTTAAAATTCAAAACGTCCCAAAAATGGGATGCTAGACATAAATGGGTTAATATTCTGTAATCGATCTGTATGCGATAGAGATAGATTTTTTAAAAATCCTTGCTTAAAAATTATTCTAAAAACCGTAAAAAATAAATACATGGGTATACAGTGTTCAGACTACACTGTAAAAATAAAAAAAATAAAAAACCTATCAAATTGCTAGAAAAAACTGTCAATTTTGGCGCCGGTGGAAAACCGTCTAATTTACGGAAAATATTTGTTTTGTTGTTGTTGTTGTTGTTGTTTTTTACAGAAAATAGTTTTTTTGTAACTATCATATTATACTAAATATTATGAAAAAAATCTAAAAGATTTTTTCTTTAAAAATTACAAAATCCATAATTTTTACAGAAAAAATCTTTAAGACAGTTTTTTCTGTAAAAAAATACAATTTTTTTATATAAAAATTACAGGATTTTTTTTTTTTACAGTTTAGTTTCATTTCAAAGTACATTTTTTTTCCTCATATGTCCGTAAAAAAATTAGAATTACACGATGGTTACAAGTTAATAATTTTTGCAAAAAATGCGAAATACATTCGTCCTACTGTTGTCACCGTCGATAAGACGTTAGCGTTGTTCGAGGTCGTGTTTTTACTTTATATTAGAGACATACAAAATCTTGATTTTTTTTTTTTCCATGAAATCTGCGGATATTAATACAATAAAAAATATTTTTAATAACAGAATTACGAAGGATGTAGAAATATCATGCCCTTTAATTCTTTAACTAATTTCATTTATAAGATGTGGGGATACGAATAAGAAATATAAATGTATTTTAATAAGACAATTATGTAAGAAGCAGAAATAAAGTTCAAAAAAGCTTTGAGGAAATAAAAAAAAAAAATGAGAAAATATAAATGAAAGAATTTGAGGAAAGATTGGGGGAAAATAGTAAAAAGAAAAGAAATGTCAAAATAAAGTACGAAAAAAGGAAAAAAAGGAGAAAAAATAATGTGGTGCGAACGTAAGTGCATCGTCAGGGGTCTCAGTCAACGAAAGGCACATAAAAACTAGTTTTTTCTGAAAATTATTTCCAGCTATAAGCTTGAAAAAACTTCCCTTGAAACTTTTTCCTAGCTAAGAAACAAAAAAGAAGCTAAAAAATATACCAAAGGCATCTAGTGTGTTCGGAACATCAAAATGAATACCGCAGAAAAGAAAAAAAATCTATAGAAAAAAAAAGAAGACACAAAAATGCACTAATTCTTGGATAAAATATAGCCTCAACGCCATAGCCCTAAATGAACAAAAAACAAAACGACCAGAGGTAAATTAAATACGTGTCAGAAAATTGATATATAATTCAGATTAAATAGTGAATTTGCACAAAATATACTTTAGCACAAACACCATGCGATATACCATTCAGAAATTTGATACAAAAATACTTTTAGGTCAAGATGCAATTCATGTTTTGAGCTTTTTATCTTTTAATTCAAATTTAATCATCTTGTATTCGTTTTTTAAACATTTTTCCTTGAAGGTACTTCTGTGAGTATCGTCGTTTAATTTCTTTCACGTTCGAAACATCTGGAAACTTAGAAAATATGCACTTGAATAAATTTTACTTGCGATTTCAGGTATTTTTCAGTTTTATGAGATAAGAGGTTTTTTTTTTTTTTTTTTTTTTTTTTTTTTTTTTTTTTTTTGTGTGTGTGTGTGTGTACGTACATATTTTTAAAATCTTGCCGTAGAAAAAAACTGGATTACTTTGTTTTCCAAATAGCAGAAAAAGATTCTCCTCAAACAAGCGTTCTTTGGAATCATATTATTAAACTCCATTAAGAATATATTTAAATTACACTGTGAAATTATTTGACGCGAAATGTGGAATTTGAATGATAAACTTATTAGCTCTAGAGTACGAACACAGTTATAAATGACACTTTACTTGAAAATGCCTTTTTAAACCGCACACACACCTCAAATACACAGATAAAATAAAATAAAATACAAATCATATCATTTAACGACTCTTGAAAAAATAATATCAAACAATATCAATATAGTTTGCTAAATACTATTTTTATAACAATATCAATATAACAATTTCAATATCTTTTACTTTATGAAATAGTTATGAGGTAATTTAACATTTGGTAAAACTAAAATACATTCTGTCTTGAAGATGTGTGGCTTTATATTTTAATATTAAGTATTTTTTATTTAATAATTTTAATAAAATTTCTAAAAGAGTTCGGTATCATCTGTTAGCGTTTTTAGGCTTCCAAGGAGAAAATAAAACAATACAATTTACGGTAATTTGTTTTCCAGAAATTTAATTTTTCTTGCATAACACGGAGTTGGAAAATTTGCATAGGGTTCTTATGACTTCCACTTTTCAGTACATAGTAATACTCGAATTATCTAAACTAAGAATTTCTTGAACTAAGCGGGGATATCACCTTCAGCAGCTCGATATTGCTTGATTTTAACACAATATTAACAAAATCTTTTTTAGCTGTCAATGTTTCTTCCAATTAAACAATTTTTTTAGTGTAAATTGTTCAAACACTTTAAGGGGTCTCATGACTCTTAAAATTAGAAAAAATGAAACAAGAAGACCATTTTCTATATTTAACATCTTAAAATGTATGGGAATTCCAAGCACAATTTTTGTTGGGTGAAAGATATAAATATGTTCTTTCATTTCATGTATTTAAAAATTGCAAGATGCAGAATTAGTATTTACAGGGGGCTCCAAACTGTCAGACATTTGTCGAGCAGAAAATGGTATAACAGGTTACACGCAGGATTACAAAGTAAATTTTGCAACAAGAATGAAATTCTTTGTGCCTAATTCTACGTCATATTGTAATAATTACCCTGAACCTAAATAAATTTGCATTTAAAGCATATTTACATTCTTAATACAAAGATGTATTTAGCTAATACAAAATTTTGGAAATTTCAAAAGTATAATGACCCGAAAAAATATTTTATTGAACAATAAAAATGAAATTTTAGGTTCAATTTATACAGACTACAATAAAACATTTGTTTTGAAATTTTCATGAAAACATATTCAGAAGTTTTTTGCGATATCCTGCGCATTATACCCAAAAACGTCATTTGGAGGAAAATGATTTCGAAAACGCCGCTTCAGCTATTGAACGGGTATAATTCTAAAAGCGATAACTTCTGTTCTAATGGGAATTTCAAGATAACAATTATATCAAAATGTTCAGAAAAGATAGATTAACATCTAAAAAAAAAAGAAAAAAAAATGTCGAAAATTTTGAAGCTTTGAGTCCTGAGACCCCTTAAATAATTTTAATAATACATGATTTAAATTTAGTTTCATTAAGACATACTATAAAACTATAGATGAAAATAACTTGAAACGTAAGAACTAACTTAATATTTGCTAAATTAATAACAAATACGTTTACAAGGCAAATAAATGCCTTTATTTATTCAGATCGACATGGTTCATCGCTCTGACGGTGAAATTCACAATATTTATACTGATACAAATATTTTCGCAAAACATTTTTAATTGAAAAACTGGTAAACAAAAATTACACGATCTCGTGCATAATGAAATGTACTACAATCTATGAACGAGAAGCAATAGAGATCATTTTACACAGTGAGAATATATGCAGTGATTCAGCCTCCATGGAGCTTCCTAAAATATGGAAAGAGATGTTCTACAGAATAATGAAACAATAGTATAAAATAATTCACCTTTACAAAATATAAATTTTTAATATTGTAGTTCATTTCTTTATGCATGAGATCGTGGGATTTTTCTTTACCAGTTTTACAATATAAAATTTTTTGCGAAAAAATTTTTGTATCAGTATAAATCTTGAGAATATCGCCGTCAGTGCGATGAAACATGTCGATCTGAATAAATAACGGTATTTATTTGCCTTATTTTATCACGTTTAGTAAATATTAAGTTACTTTTTTAGACATATTAATTAAGGATTTTCAAAAAGGTGATTTGACACACATGCGTTGCGCGCAGGATTATTAAAAAATATATTTTATATGTCCACTTAATGTTACAGAATATATTCTTAAATATTGTACTTTAACTCCAACCTAAAATAATATCAAGTTTACAGATGAAAATATTTTTTCAGGCAATCAAGCCATAAAATGCAAAATTTACGATAAAATTTCAATGAAAATTAAAAATATATATATAAATATAGTATTACAGGTACTTACTTAAAAATAGATAGAGGTTATAAACATATATAAAATACAATATAATATAAAATACTAAGTTTCTATGTTACTTAGTTTTGGATATAGGATGCGTGCAATGTCAAAAATATTAGTTTTGAGAAAAATGATTTTAAAGTTGAAATTTACCTTGATTTGGATAGGTATTCTCTCCACCTATTTTGTCATAAAATCAGTTCTAATTGGAGTATCGTCATAATTTTATTTTTAATGTTTCTATAGCATGTTATTCTTTAATAACAGACAAGAAAAAAAAATTGACCTTTTTTAGAAGTTTCGTGGTGATTTATCACCCTTAAATAATGTGAAGATTAGTAATAAGAAATAGTGGTTCTTAAAAGCAAGAACAGTGCTAAACCAGTATATATTTACCAACCTCTGATTAACATCCGATCGCACTCGGGTATTCAATTAATCCCTAGTAAATGTTATATAATACGAAAAGCATGACTGATCTTTTGAGTTTATGGTATACTTATTACTTAATTTAATGATTTTTTTTATCTTATGTTCTTTTTTAAACAATCTGCCCTGACTTCAGCTTTTGAATTACTAACAATATTTTACAACAAGCTTACTAGTCTATATATTAGTAAGCGTGCGGTCCCTATATTATTTGAAAGTGCCTTCTAATTCCTTCAACCAGAAGAAGATCAAGATGGATATTCTCTCTTGGCAGGACCTGATTATTCAAAAGACACATGAAAGGCGAGTTTCCACTCAAAAATTTAGGAGTGCCCCCAAAATGACTGTAAAATGGGGCTTCTAAATCGCATTATTAATGTTTTTCAATTTCTTTGAAGGGGAAAGTTTGCCTAATGCAAGAGAAGCTTAGCACTATTTTAGGAAAATATTCAACAAAAAAAAAAATCTAAACATGGTGTGCTGTCAACCCAAAATATTGCATTATGATGTCCTTATAAAAAACATCCAACTAAGTGAAAATAAGAACTAACTAGAAATATATTTATCTAGTATATATAGAAAACATAAAGAAACTGTTTAATAAAATACATGTAAAGTCGGCTGGGCCTCTTTCGCGAATAATATATTTGTAGCACTGATGAGTTTCTATGTAGAATTTAGAAAGCTTTTCTAGAATGAAAGGGCCCCCCAAAAATTTATATTGCGCTTCCCCACGTCCAGAGGATAATTGGACCCTTTCTCTTAGAGATCTGTTTGTTCCTTGTCGGTCAAAACACATTTATGAATAATCCTTGCCACCATTATATTGCACAAAGCAAGCAATCTTATTCGAATTACATATTACTGCTGTTTTAACAATGCTGATGTATCCTCAAATTAAAAAGAAAAGCTACACTAATATGAAAATCTGGACTTTTTTGGTATTTTTAATGTATAATTTATATTTTAAAAACTTATAAGTTAACACGTTGAATGCTAAGTCTTTCCGTTTGGGCCGCGAAATAAGATTCCTGTTACACAGTCTATAAGTGTCAGTCACCTATGACTGACGCGGCCGGAACGGAAAGTTCAGTGTCAGTCGCCGTGACTGACGTGGTACTCAACGTGTTAATAGATATCGGGTTTTATAGTAAGTGTCACGTACAGAACATTTTGTCCGGTTTTCATGGAATGGCGGAACACAGAGTTAAAAAAAAATTGCACAGGGCTCTTATGGCTCCCACCTTTGAGTACATAGTTGCTGCAAATATTTCCAGCATAAATTCAATAAAATAAAATATACATTTGCATGCTAAAACTCATAAAAGTAAATATGAGCCTTTGATTTTGAAACTGGCGCAAGTCCATTTTATGTTATTACTAACTAATTTAATGATTTGAATGGGGTTTTTTTTTAAAAATCGTAAGCAGTAATAAGCTTAATTTATATTTTTTGTGGTCTGATGTCATGTAAATTTAATAGGCAACAATGGTTATTCGTATTATCTGGGGGAGGGGGGGATCATGGTTTTGGTGTGCGCTAATGGTTTTGCCTCACTTTCAAAAGCAATGATTTGTTGAAAACATTCATTTTCTTTGAATGGAATATAATTATAACAAAAAAATGAATATTTCATTTTATTTCAGTATGTCATTCATCCTTATAAAAGCCACAATAAAACAAAAAAAAAAGGGTAAATTTTATAGGACAAAGTAGAAAAAAATAAGAAAATATTCTATAATAAGTTGCATACCTATAATTAAATTTCTTAATTAGTAAAAATTTATAAAGTATTCATGATGAAAATTCTCATTGTATTCGATAAAATTATGCAACATAAAAAATAATTCTATTTAAGGTAGACTTGCACCTTAAATAGAATTTGAAAGTTCAACACATTTGAACAGTCAAATGTGTTGAACTTTCAAATTCAACACATTTGAAATATCGTTGGCTCAATAAATTACTACTAATAAATTTATTCTGATATTAAAAAATATTTATTATCAACTGATTAGAAACATAAATTTATGTTAATATGTATAATAAGATTTAGCTTTAGCTAATTTTTTTCACAAAATGGACCCTCTTTCAATATGAATGGCTCATATAAAAAGTCTTAAAAACCTTTGAAGGCTTTTTATAGGTATGATAAACCGATTTTAGCATATAAATGTGTACTTTATTTTAGTGGTAATAAGTAATATTTTTCTGATATAATTCTCTAAAGTCGATAGCCAGTGTTTCTGAAACATTGACTATCATTGTAAATAAATCCAACATAAAACCAATATTTAGTCAGTATTGGCATTGCATTGGAAATATTTGCATAGCAAATGAAATATTGGCATAATATTAGACCAATATTGATTAGCTGTGTCGTTTAATTGATCTTTAACAGGATAATATGAAATATATCTCTTAAGGCTTTTCTGAAATCCAATTTGGCTGCTTTCAAACACATACTTTTAATTAGTTTTGTTGGCAAACTTATCAAATTGCCAGTTTCTCTTATTCAGAAAAAAACTATGTATTCGAACTGTTTTTTCCTTCTTTTCGGTAAAGGTAGAAGATGTTCTTCAGAAAATGCTATAGAAGTTTACGTTTTGAACCGAATTTCCGGACGCGACAACGCAAAAAAAAAGCCATACTGAAAAATTAATTGTTTATAACGCGAGATCTAATTCATTTATCAAAAAATGGAGAAAACTGTTCGATTACGAATCCCTTCAATAATTATGCTTACATGTATTATGGTTTTATGTTTAAAAATGAGTAAGAAAATGTATAAGAAAGTTTCGCGTTGTTGGACGGGAAAATTATTTTTTCGAGAACCTCCTTAAATCACATATGAGTCATTCAAATAAAAATATCCAATACCCATCTCAATTTTATTAATCTTAAGCAAAAGGTGATAAAGTCGTAAACATGATAGACTTTTTTAACGTTTTGGTACTTTTATTAACTGATTTGTTACTTTTACTTTTATATTATAATATAAAGGTGGCCATAATTAAACTGCCAGTACTTAGAGTGTTCTGTAGCGCGAACTAATTGAGAAAATGAAGCCAAATTTTGTAAGAATATTAAAAAAGACGGGGGACGAACAATTCCGCGAAAAAAAATTTAGTTCAAAAAATCATCGTTAGGGGGAATATGTGGCGCTCTGTCACAGAAAAGAGAGTTTTTAAAAAAATGCAGAATCATTACTGAAATAAAATTGCCTTTTATTTAGCACATATAGCGATTTTAGTATTGATTCTGCATTTTTTTCAACTTTCTTTTTTGTTACACAGCGCCACATATTCCCCTAACGGTGACTTTTGAAACTTTTTTCGCCGAATCGTAAGGCACGTCACACATTGAGACGACAGGAGCAAAATGAAGTGCTGCGACATAGGAAAAAAACCGGTCGAAACAAAGAAAGAAGCTTTTTCAAACCTGTTTTAAACCAGTTTCCCCCCGAAATCGAGCGACATATCTCATGTGTCGCCTTAGTGTGTCACCTGATTTAGTCTACCGTCTTGTTTAATCTTCTTACAAAATTTGGCGTCATTCTCACAATTAGATCGCGCTGCAGAACAGTCTGAGTACTGTCACTTTAATTATGGCCACCTTGTATATCGATTTTAAATCCCTTCTTCAATTCCCACCAGTGTTTTACAATAAACATCCGCCCTTCAATAATCGTAATATTGTGCTGAAAAAATGATTAAGAAAATGTGTCAGAAAGTTTCGCATTGTTGAGCGCAGAAAATTGTTTTTTTAAATACGTCTTTAAATCATATATCAGTCATTAAAATGAAAATATCAAATACCCATCTTAATTCAATTAATCTTAAGTAAAGGGTAATAAATTATTAAACATGATAGGACTTTTGAACATTCGAGTGCTTTTATTAACTAATTTGTCATTTGTTTTTATATTATATATCCATTTTTTTTTTTTTTTTTCGTTTTCGAATTCCTACTAGCGCTTCACAATAAATGCCCTTCAATAATCAATAATCATGTTTTTATATTGAAAAATGATGCAGAAAATGCATCAGAAAGTTTCAGGTTGTTGAGGGGGGGGGGGGGGGGGGAATTGTTTTTTTAACGCAATCACGGCGGAAAACGAGAATTCTCGTTTTCATTCAAAAAAAAAAAAAAACATTGACTAAGGGCGTGGCTTCTACCTTACATAAAATGCATTTATATCATGTTATCCATATTTTTTTAGATTGTAAGACATTTTATATTAAATTCGTACATTAAAAGATATTTACCTATGAATAAACTAAGGAAACCTGTTTAGAACACCAATTTACAAAAGACTTTCAGAACAGGGAGGAGCTTCTACTGTTTTCAAATTCAGATTTGATTAAAATTGCCCATCGCAATGTGTTAAGAACCTCCTTAAATCACATATGGAGTCATTCAAATGAAACTATCAAATACCTATTTTAATTTAATTAATCTTAAGTTAATGATAAAAAAATATTAAACATGATAGACCTTTTGAACATTTGAGTACTTTTATTCACTGATTGATTTGTTATTTTTTGTTTTTATATTATAATAAATATCGATTTTAATTTCGTTTTTTAATTTCTAACCAGTGCTTTACATTAAATGCGCTTCAATAATTATGCTTTTATGTTGAAAATGATTCCGAAAATATGTCAGAAAGTTTCCGTTGTTAAGCGGGGCAAATTTTCTTTTAAGAACCTCCTTAAATCATATATAAGTCAATCAAATCAAAATATCGATTATCCATTTTAATTTAATTAATCTTAAGTAAAGGCTAATAAAGTCTTAAACATCATAGACCTTATACAAACCAAGCTAAAAATTGGTAAAAGTGATAAAAAATAGATTTAAAAGGCATATAAATACCTCTCATTAAATAAGGTGAATATTTCTTTTTCAAAAATGCGTTGCCAATCTGCAATTTGAATTTTTTAACCCTTATTTAATGCCACCGTTAAGGGGTTAAATCACGTATGAGGCATTCAAATGGAAATATTAAATACCCATTTAATGTAATTAATGTTAAATAAAAACTAATAAAATAGTAAACATGATAGACATTTTGAACATTTGAGTATACTTTTATTAATTAATTTGTTATTTTTATTTATATATTATAATATTTTCAATTTTGTTTTTGAATCCCTAACCAGTACTTTACAATAAATGCTTTTCACTAATCATGCTTTTATGTTGAAAAGTGATTTAGAAAATGTGTCACAAAGTTTTGCGTTGTTGAGCGGTGAAAACTGTTTGTTTTTAAGAACCTCCTTAAATGACATATGAGTCATTCGAATGAAAATATCAAATACTCATCTTAATTTAATTAATATTAAGCAAAGGCTAATAAAGCCTTAAAAATAATAGACCTTTTGAACTTCTGAGTACTTTCATTAACTGATTTGTTATTTTTGTTTTTATATTATAATATATATCGATTTTATTTTGTTTTTTAATTCCTAGTAGATGCTTTACAATAAATGCTCTTCAATAATTATGCTTTTATGTTGAAAAATGATTCAGAAAACTGAGTTAGAAAGTTTAGCGCTATTGAGAGGAGAAAATTGTTTTTTTTTTTAAGAAAAAAAACAACCTCCTTAAATCACATATGAGTCTTTCAAATGAAAATATTAAATACCCATTTAATGTAATTAATCTTAAATAAAGGCTATAAAATATTAAACATGATAGACCTTTTAAACCTTTGAGTACTTTCATTAACTGATTTGTTATTTTTGTTTTTATATTGTAATATATATCGATTTTATTTTGTTTTTTAATTCCTAGTAGTGCTTTACAATAAATGCTCTTCAGTAATTATGCTTTTACGTTGAAAAATGATTCAGAAAATGTGTCAGAAAGTTTCGCGCTGTTGAGCGGAGAAAATTGTTTTTTCAAGAACCTCCTTAAATCACATATGAGTCATTCAAATGAAAATATTAAATACCCATTTAATGTAATTAATCTTAAGTAAAGTCTAATAAAATATTGAACATGATAGACCTTTTGAACATTTGAGTACTTTTATTAACTGATTTGTTATTTTTGTTTTTATATTATATTTAATTTCGTTTTTGAATTCCTACCAGTGCTTTAGAATAAATGCTCTTCAATGATGATGCATTTAAACTGAAAAATGATTCAGAAAATGTGTCAGAAAGTTTCGCGCTGTTGAACGATGAATTTTTTTTTTCAAGAACTTCCTTAAATCACATATGAGCCATTCAAATAAAATATCAAATACTCATCTTAATTTAATTAATCTTAAGTAAAGTCTAATAAAAGTCTTAAACATAATAGACCTTCTTAGCATTTGAGCACTTTTATTAGCTGATTTGTTATTTTTGTTTTTGTGGTATAATGCATATCTTTTTCGTTTTCGTTTTTCAATTCCTACCAGTGCCTTAGAATAAATGCTGTTCAATAATTATGCTTTTATGTTGAAAAATGATTCAAAAAATGTGTCGGGAAGTTTCGCGTTGTTAAGCGTTGAAAATTTTTCTTTTAAGAATCTCGTTAAATCACATACGAGTCAATCAAATGAAAATATCGATTACCCATTTTAATTTAATTAATCTTAAGTAAAGGCTAATAAAGTCTTAAACATGATAGACTTTATACAAACCAAGCTAAAAATTGCTAAAAGTGATAATAAATAGACTTAAAAGGCATATTAATACTTTTATTTAGTTCGACATATTTCATCGCGCAAACGGTGACATTTTCAAGATCCTTGTTCATACAAATATTTTCGCAAAAAAAAAAAAAACTTTAAAAACAAGAAAGTGATAAGTACAATCACGAGACCTCATCTATAAATTAAAAACTAGTGCAAACATAAAATAAAAAAGTATATTTGTGAGCGTGATTTTATGTTTGCACTGGTTTTTCATTATACATGAGGTCTCGTGATTTTATTTACCAAGTACTTGTTTTATTTCTTAAGTTATGTGAAAATATTTATATCAACAAAGATCTTGGAAATGTCGATGAAACATACATCAATCTCAATAAAGATATTTACAGGCATCCCCCGACTTACGTAAGTAATACATTCCGTAAAGTTTTACGTAAGTCGAATTGTTGCTTAGGTAAAATTTTGTAAGAAACTACAATATTTATTATATATATATATATATATACATATATATATTATTATTTACACCACCGTATTATTTTATAAATAAAGCATCATATGACAGTATTTACTCGTAAAAGAGATTATAAAAGTATGAAAAAATATAAAAACAAACTTAAAGAACACTTTTTAAATATCTTGTGAGATACGGGATTTATAAATCTAACATTGATGAATTGATATATAACAATTTTGAATCTACATCCAATAACTCTAAAAATAAGAATTAATTAAAGAGGACTCCTTTAGCCTATTCTCCATGAATTTTTGTTTTGAAGACAAACGAATAGTACTTACAAAATAAAATAATCCTTGATAAGCACAAACTGCACTTATTATGAATTAGATGACTACTATGAATAACTAACAATAATTATTACGTTGTTTTGTTATAGATTTGATTGTATATTCCAATAAAAACATAACTCTATCTAATATATAAACTATATTACGGTTGTGGTTTATATCTATATATTTTATTTATAAAATAAATACCAAAAATATGCACTTGCGCCTCAAACGCGCTAGTCTGTTCACAAATGTAATTTTCGAGATTTATTACGTAACTGAGAATTTACGTAAGTCGCGTAATGCGTAAGTCGGGGGGATGCCTGTATATGCCTTTTAAGTGTATTTTTTTCTTTTTTAGTAATTTGTAGCTTGCTTTGGATGATTAAAAGAGATTTTCATACATACTTTTACGATACCCCTTTTGAACATTTGAGTACTTTTATTAACTGATTTGTTATTTTTGATTTTGTACTATAATATATGAGAATTAAGAATACAAAACGCTGAAAGTCCAGAAGAGGAAATTTTTCAAGAAAACGGAAACAAAAAAGAAAAAGAAAAGAAAACTTCTACTTCTGGTACTTACAGCGTTTTAAGTTTCACTCATTTTGGGCTCTTGGGTACTTACAGCGTTTTCCACTTCACTCCTTTTTGGCTCTTAGTTCAACACTTTAAAATGTAGGTACCTGGCTTCTTTTCTTATAGCGTTTAAATACCTAATATTATCATTTGTAAACATTTCTGTTATTTATTTAATATTTTTCACCTTGCTTACAAATATCTCATTGATGTAAACCAGTGGTTCCCAACCTTCTATTGGCCACGCCCCACCAAATCATCTGTAAAATCAATATGTCCTCCCACCCCTATAACTCTGTAAATATTGTATCTTATGATTTAAAAAGTGTACTCTATTCACACAGTGGAAGCGTAATAGAACCTTAACACTAACTATTCATTCCACATTTTTTAACTTATCAAAGAAATGAATATTTTGTCCCAAATGTGTTTACAAAATAATTCTATAAATGCAATCAGTCTGCAAATCTTCGCGTTTGTTTTGTGGCAAGAAGAATTTTGTTGTGCTATTCTAACTTACTTCAATATTAAAGAAAAGTATTATACGATCTGCATTTCATCTTCACAAAATATTTTGAATAGAGACTTACATTTGGCATTATAACTGATAACATTCACACATTTTATAGTTCATTTTTGTAACTTATTAAGAGTTGGTGGAAAAACTTCGGACACCAGATTTTCTTTCTGTAGATAACACAATACACAAGAAGCATTTTAAAGATTCTCGTCTTTATCAATTTATGTAGCCATTATTCAGTCTCATAACACACTTTCTCTGTTTTCCCTTTCGAATATTGTTATCTTCCATCTATTATCTTTGATTTTCTATGATTATCTATGATTTTAAAATTTTAAATGTATATGTCATCATATAAATTTATTTACTGTGTAGGACACATGCACCAGAGTCATATATATTTACTATCATATATTTCATTTCCTTTTCTAATGCTATTTAGGATTTATGAATTTTATAAAGTTGGTCATACCTCGTTTAGCTATTTCATACATTTTTAGGTGTATATGTTCAACACTGTCAGTTTTTACTTTTAGTAGTTTAACTTGGGAAAAGATTCTTTGTGTGACATATAGCAAAACAAATATTGAATAAACAATTGAAAATGTTACAAAGAACTATAGAATACAATAACAACCAGAATATTTATGGAAATTAAAGTAATAGAAAATAAATATATATATATATATATATATATATATATATATATATATATATATATATATATATATATATATATATATATATATATATATATATATATATATATATATATATATATATATATATATATATATATATATATATATATATATATATATATATATATATATATATATATATATATAAAGATTACTCTTACAATTATTCCGGTGTTGATTCTCTTTAAAAGTTTGATTTAAAACGTTTTTTAAATTCAGTAAATAACTGATTTTTTAAATTTGGCTTGTATTTCATTTATTTTTATTTTGCAACATTCTTTTTTTTTTTTTTTTTTTTTTTTAGGAAAAAAGAAACCGATAGTGAATGACTGAGTAAGAAATTTAGTTTTGCCCACCAAAAAGTCAAATTGCCCCCCCCCCCCTGCGGGGCGTACGCCCCACGTTGGGAATTACTGATGTAAACAATAGCAACATGATCAAGTTGTGTAATGACCATCAGTTGCCGAGCATCTTATCACTGGCATTTTCAGAGCTCTCTACTTCACCTCGTGTCGCACATCTCCACTTTACTTCGTGTGGCATTTTCAACCAGCGACATTTTTCTACTCTTTTTTTAAGGCTATTCTCAAATCCAAGAGAGCAACTTTATGACATGTTTTAATTTATTTTTGTTCGGAAATGCATGAAATTAGCAGGTGGTGTTGTTCAGAAACTATGTTATCGAGCTGTTTTTTTCCATTTTTTTTTTGCAAACGCAATAAGATCTTTCAGAAAATAGTGTCAAAGAGGGCGTTTTGAACCGAATTTCCGCGCGAAAGTAGAATAAATACTCAAGAAAGGGCTAAAAGCGTGTTTGTCACGTGATCAAAATCGCTTATAACTCAATAGGTATTTTATAGATCAAAAAACGAAAAACACAGTTCGATTCCAAAGCTCTTCCATGGTCAGGCTTTCCAATATATATCTTTCCGTTATCATATCTTTTTTATATCTTTTCGTTAAAAAATGAATTTGTAAATGGGTCAATACAACGTTTTGCGCTTGTTGAGCAGAGCAGCTGAGAACAGTCTTAACTATTTATACTAGAGTTGGCCCTTCAAGGGTTTTTTCATAGAAAAAAAAAAAAAAAGATTTGCGAAATTTTGGTACTTTCAACGTTTTTTATTCTTAGTCCTCATATATTGATTTTATTTTCGATTTTGAATTCTTACCAAGCGCTTTACAGCAAACGGATTTCTAGATTCTTTGAAAATCTCATCTAATCCCATTCATCCCGAATGAAGAGATCAAGAGATCAAGAGGCATGTCCTCTCCAGGAGATCTGTTTACTCCTTATCGGTCAAGACAGATTGATCAATAATCCTTAGCTGCCGTTAGACTGCGCATAACAAGAAGGCTTATTTCAATTTTAATTTGTTTCCTTAGTGTCAGTGCAAATTACATGTTACTTTAAATTCAAGTATTCAAGTACGATAGTTGAAAAACACACGTTATTAAACAATTCTGTTGAACGTTATGTGAAGAAAGAATGGTTTGATAGCTATGCAAAGCCACGCCCCTACTGTGATCAAAAGAAAATATTCATGAATTCATAAAGATGTAACGAAATAAAATCATTTTAATAAATAAGCATTTTACTTTCTCTGACATTTTGAATAATGTTCTATTAGCGAAGAGGGTTTTTCTTTTTCTTTTTTCTTTTTTTTTCTTTGTATGTATGTGTGTATAGAGAGATGGATGTCCACGTATATATATATATATATATATATATATATATATATATATATATATATTATAAAGCAAAAACATGTCCGTGAGTAAAGATGACATCATACTGACGATGGCAACCACAAATCAATAAATTTTTCTTTTACTGCAATTTTTCTTAAACTTGTAAAGATCACACGATTTTCATCTTGGCACTGTCGAATAGGAGGATAAATGTTATTTGAAAAGAAATTTAAAAATCTGTCTCAATTTTCTGATTTTGTATGGTTTTTAAATGATTTTCAAGCATGATTTTCGTTTTTAATCTACAATGAAACCTCCCTGTGCGACCACCTCAGTTGAACTCCCTCCATGAGTGACCCATTTCTTTGAAGGAAATGTAACAAATTCCGTTTTTTCCTGGTCGCTTGAAGAAGGAAATTAGAAAAATAATTCCGGAAGGCGCATTATTCATCAAACTTCTAAACTAAGATTAGATTTTTTTCCCGGTAACTTTTATGTGTTTAAACCTCTTTGTGCCGTTTTAGGCAATGAATTTAATTCTGATGACGAATTAAAAATGACGGTCAATAAACTCCTCTGCTCTATTCTGTTAGGAAACTCTAAAAAAAAAATAGATAAATGAAGGAAATTGTCATTATTTGTTCCTGCCCCCCCCCCCCCCAAAAAAAAAAATAAAATAAAATTGCATATATTTACTGAACTTCGAATAGACTTGGAAATAAAAGTTATGAAAGATAAAACCGTAAATTTAAAGCAAACGTCAATATATTCATTTTTTTAACTTTGCAGTAATTAACTTATGTAATTAACTTTTGTTTCGATACTTAAATTTTTATATTTTTTTCCTAATGTGAAAAATAAATTTTAGTAACATTAATTGTTACATTTTTTCAACAATTAAAATCTAGATTTAAACATGACCTCCATTAAGAGACCACCGCTCGAAGCGACCAATTTTTATTGGAATGGAACGTGGTCGCTTTAAGGGTTCTGTCCCTGCCGGCGAAGACACTCACGAGCTAATGCTAATCCTATGGGGAGGGATTTTTCTAATATATCGTTTGCATTTCGACATTTTTAATTTTTTTTTTTTTTTTTTTTTTTTTCTTTTGCATTGGATAGCCAAGGTCCGTCTCTACAGCGCACCTTGGTTACTTTTTCGATTTTGGTCGCAGATATTTTTAATAAAGTTACTTTCATTTTCAAAACCGGTTCTGAAAATGAAAGTGTCATTCTAAAAAATATCTGCAACCAAAATCGAAAAAGTAACCAAAGTGCGCTTTAGAGACGGACCTCGGCTATCCAATGCAAAAAAAAAATTATTTAAAAATGTCGAAATGCAAACGAAATATTAGAAAAATCCCTCACCATAGGATTGGCATTAGCTCGTGAGTGTCTTCGCCGGCAGGGACAGGACCCTTAAAGAGATTTTTCTGTATCTCTATTGAGAGTAGACCGATTACGAAAAATTCACCCGTTTGCATTTAAAACAATATAAACAGTTCAACATTTATTTACAGTTAATATTCCATAATGAAATTAAAACTCCATAAATAAATAAATAACATAATATAATAATATAATTAAAACAGAAATTTAACATACATGCAATCTAACTACGCGCTTAAACCAGTGAAATTATCAGAATCAAAAAAGGTTGATGTAAGTAGGGAAATTTTGGGTGATTTCTTCAGCTATTAATGCCTGGTACCCAGCTAACATGAAACTATAGTTTTTAAATAAATTTCAAAACTTTATTTGAACATATAATTGATCTTTTCCCTATGACAATGCTTTTTGTGTTGTTAGCTGGCAATCTACAAAATTATCTTAAATACAAAAAAATCTATTATGATTTTTAATTAAAAAAAAGGGGGTGATTTCACTTATGTTCTGCAACCAGGGAAGTCTGGGTTAAATCCCCTTATTCAGGGTTGGCGAACCTTTTTATAACCGCCTGCTAATTTGCTTCCAAAAAATAATTTACACGACCTTGACGTGCCAACAAATTTAGTGGATGGAAAAATCAAGAAAAAAAAACTTTAAATAATAACATTAAGATTTAAAAAAAAAAAAAAATGGGTAACATACAGGTGAGGTATTGCACTACAATAATCAGAAAAAAATTATATTCTAGAAATTATTACAAAATATATGTGATTAATTGTGTTGTTTGCATCTTGGAAGGAAAATAATTAATATCAGGTTCATACTCAGTTACTTTCAACAAAATGCAAACTTAACTGGATTTATAAGACAACTGCTTTTTATTTGATTTTTTGAATTATTCATTTTAGAAACTAATGACCTTGGGGACGAAGATAGATGGAAAATATATTAAAAAATCAAACGCCACTTTCTTTAAATAGCTCTAATTGAAATAATTTTATCACTGGTACATTTACTGATGTGGTAATTCATGGTATTTTTAAAATCCGCAATTAAAATACTTCAATTTCTAATAAATTAAATTTAGTCAAGATTAGATCATTTAGAGTTTGTGTATTTTGCGTAATATCAATGTATATTGATTTAGAGTCACAAGTAAGAACGTGCCAGAATTATTCTTTCGCGTGCCACTTTTGGCACGCGTGCCATAGGTTCACCATCCCTGCCCTAGTTATTATAAAAATCCAATTTTTTTTTTTCGTTGAACATCTCTCAGCAATAAATTCTATAAAATATTCTTGTTCCGATATCTATTTTCCATCTCCTTAGTATCGAAAGCTATTGCTACAATTTGTTAAACGCAGTATTTCGTGCTTAATTTTTACCTTAGTATAAATATCAAAGAGTTGGTAATTTTCTGGTAGCCAAAAATTGCTGCCGCACTTTAACAATGAAATTCTCAAAAATTGTTAATGCATTGATAAGATCATACTTAATAATATTTCAAATTTCAATTGCTTAAGGGGTAACAGGACTCAAAGCTTCAAAATTTTCGAAATTTTAATTTTTCCAGATCTTAAACTCCTATATTTTCTGAACATTTTGATATGATTATTTCCTTGAAATTGCCATTAGAACAGAAGTTATGGCTTTTAGAATTATAATTATACCATCTCCTTATGATGAAGCGACGTTTCCGAAACTTTGGGAGTCATTTTTCTCCAAACGACGTTTTTGGGCATAACGCGCAGGATATCTCAAAAAGTTCTGAATGTTTTTTCATGAAATTTTTAAAACATATGTTTCATGTTGGTCCGTATAAACAGAACCTAAAATTTTATTTTTATTGTTCAAAAACATATTTTTTTCCGGCGATTATACCTGTTGAAATTTTCAAAATTTTACATTAGCTAAATACAACTTTGTATTAAAATTAGGAAAATACTTTAAATAAAAAATTTATTTAGATTGAGGATAATTTTTACAATCTGAAGTATAATTAGGCGTAAATAACGTCATTCTAGTTGCAAAATTTATTTTGTAATCCTGCGTGGAAGCTGTACCAGGAATACCAATTTTCTGCTCGACAAATGTCTGAAAGCTTGGAGCACCCTGTAAATAATAATTCTGGATCTTGAAATTTTTTAAATACATGAAATGAAAGGACATACCTATATCTTTCATAGTAGTAAAAATTGTATTTTTAAATCGTATACATTTTAAGATATTAAACGTTGAAAACGGTCCTTTTCCCGAATTTTAAGAGTCCTAAGACCCCTTAAAAGGCGTACAGCCAACAGATTGAAAAGTGTCCAAGCCGGGGCTCGAACCCGGGTCATCGGTATAGCGCACCGACGTTCTACCAATTGAATCTCTTGGAACGACACCCAGCCAGGCACTTCTCACTGTCATATGTTGGCAAGGCTACAACTGCAGCACAAGGTAGAATATTTTTCCGGGTGCTGCGGTTGTAGCGGGGCCGTCGTGAAAAAATTGTCTTATTATACTGATTTGATTACTTCTCTTGATAGAAGAAAGTTACTTCGCGACGGCCCCAGTTGTAGCCTTGCCAACATATGATAGTAAGAAGTGCCAAGCTGGGTATCGTTCCAAGTAGTTCAGTTGGTAGAACGTCGGTGCGCTATACTGATGACCCGGGTTCGAGTTCCGGCTTGGACACTTTTCACTCTGTTGGCTGTACGACTTTTAAGCAATTAAAATTTGAAATGTTATAGTAAAGCTATTGTGCAGCTGTTGTTTTTAAAACTTCCAAAACAATGTGAGATGCAGCATGCTTCATAAAGTTTAAAAGAAATTAAATATATTGAATGTAGTGGTGGTATGGGCTGTTTGATAAACCAATAATAAAACCAATGAATAAAACTACATTAATTCTGGTTCAATTTATTTAGTATCTGAAACATGCAGCGTTCTCCAAACAAACATCTCATATTATATGACCTTCTAATTGTCCAGGCAATAGAGGATTTTACCTGGCAAAATTAATAGAAGTTCTTGAAATTGCCTTACTTTATGTTTTTTTGGTCGCTGAATCCGAAATTGTAACTTCTCACCAAAATTTCCCCCGGCAACCCCTCCAAATTTTGGTAAAATGCTCCCCAAAAAAGGTTTTTATTAAAAATATCATAAAATATCATATACTCATATACCATGATGTAACAGTATTATTTTTTGTGTCATGAAAACGAATTGTAAATGCTACACACGGTGGATTTTCAATACGAAATATTCTATATAGTCCAGACAATAGAGACCGTATAGGGGCTCTACCTAGCAAAATTCATGGTAGTTCTGGAAAAAGGCTTACTATATGTTTTTGGGGTCGCCGAATCCGAATTTTTAACTTCCCACCAAAATTTCCCCCGGCAACCCCCCCCCAAATTTTGGTAAAATGCCCCCAAAAAAGGTTTTTATTAAAAAAATCAAATTTTTTATTGTTTTAGGGAAAAAGTATCTAGAAATTCAGAAAGTAGACAAAATTTGCAACAAATTAGATATATGACATTATGACTTAGGATGAAGGGGAAAGAGGGATCTGCCTCGGAACAGGCGCCGCGGTGCTGCGTGGACTAAGTTGCGCAATTCCACTTAACCACTCACATGTTTACATTCGCCCTCCCATCTCCCCTCCGAACTTTCTCTATAAGGTTTACTTTAAGTTTTTTGGGTCGCTGAATCCGAATTTTTAACTTCCCCCAAAATCCCCCCCTCAAATAATTGTTTTTAACTTACATTTTTTATTGTTTTAGGGGAAAACTATGTAGAAATTCGGAAAGTAGACAAAATTTGCAACAAATAGGATATATGACATTACGACGTAGGATGAACGGGGAGGTTGAGGGCTGCCTCGGAACATACACTGCGGCGCTATGTGCACTAAGTTACGCAAGTCCAGGTAATAGGGAATTTTACCTGGCAAAATTAATGCTAGTTCTGAATTTCGGCTCACTTTATGTTTTTTGGGTCGCTGAATCCGAATTTGTAACTTCCCACCAAAATTTCCCCCGGCAAACCTCCAAAAAATTGATTTTTTGAAAAAATTTGGTCTTTGAGAACAGCGCGCGGGGAATGTTCCAAGGTTGCCCCTCCCTCCCCGTTTATCCTACGTCATAATGTCATATATCCTATTTGTTGCAAATTTTGTCTACTTTCTGAATTTCTACATATTTTTCCCCCAAAATAATAAAAAATTTAATTTAAAAACAATTATTTTGAGGGAGGGTTCCGGGGGTGAAATAGTGGGGGGTAAGTTAAAAATTCGGATTCAGCGATCCAAAAAACTTAAAGTAAACCTTATAGAGAAAGTTCGGAGGAGAGATGGGAGGGTGAATGTAAACGTGTGAGTGGTTAAGTGGAATTGTGCAACTTAGTCCACGCAGCACCATGGCGCATGTTCCGAGGCAGATCCCCCCCTTCCCCTTCATCCTAAGTCATAATGTCATGTATCTAATTTGCTGCAAATTTTGTCTACTTTCTGAATTTCTAGATATTTTCCCCCTAAAACAATAAAAAAATGGATTTTTTAATAAAAACCTTTTTTGGGGGGCATTTTACCAAAATTTGGGGGGGGGGGTTGCGGGGGGGAAATTTTGGTAATTAATGAAAGTTCTGGAAATTCGCTTACTTTATGTTTTTTGGGTCACTGAATCCGAATTTGTAACTTCCCAGCAAAATCCCCCCCCCCCCACAACCCCCCAAATTTTGGTGGGAAGTTACAAATTCGGATTCAGCGACCCAAAAAACATAAAGTAAGCCAATTTCCAGAACTTTCATTAATTTTGCTTGGTAGAGCCCCTATACGGTCTCTATTGCCTGGACTATAAGTAAAGTTTTACGTAATGCAGAATTTGTTCAAATATTAGCTAGAGTATCAACTAGATGTGTTGTATTTGCAGGACAAACAGGGGACACCTTTCGATTTTTGGGAGAAAAAGGAATCTAATTTAACCCTGTATTTAGTACAGTTTTTAATATTAATTTTATTACATGTCTTAATTAAAGCAAGAAATCATGTATGCAATGTAAATGAACCTGAAAGACGATATCCCATTATTTACCTTTTCTTTCCCCATAAAAATGGAGCAGTTTAGCTGCCACCTTTTGAGAAACTTTGTTAAAAGTTATAAAAAAATTAATGTCTCGGAAACCAATTTAAATTTTAAAATGCTGAGAGCTTATATGACATCATCGAATCCATGCAAATAACTGGTGTTAATTTCATTGCACTAAGTTACATATTCCAAGAGGAGTAATTGTCAAATATAAGCATTCTGCCGCCATATTTTATAATAATATATTCTGTTACACTGTAAAAAAAAAAAAAAAAAAAAAAAAATACGACCAGTTTTCCTGTAGGAATCGGAAAAATAGTTGCCCTTATCGTACCGGAAAAATTCTCCGACCCAGCTAGGAATAAAATCCGAATAAAATCTGTAAAATCGGAATAAAATCCGTAAAATACCGTTTTATTGACTATTTCCTTTTTTTTATGGATTTTATTCTGAGCTGGGTTGGAAAATTTTCCGGTACGATAAGGGCAACTATTTTTCCCCTTCCTACAGGAAAACTGGCCGTATTTTTTTAAAATGTATACATGTGAAAGGAGACGAATACTATTCGAAGATTTCACTATGGTTAACATCTGAAAATTATTTGAAAATAACACTGTGCAAAAAGCATGATTATTTTTTTTAAATCTACGTAGAAATAGAAAAAAAAAACAGAAATTTTTTAAAACAATTAGAAATTGTATATCAGGAAGTGAAACATGTTCGTGTGTAGTTAAATTCGAGAGCTTGGGGGGTTAAATACACATTTTTATATTAGCAATAAACTTAAATAATAGTTCTAGGCATTTTTCTTTTAATTAACTGTTTGTTTGTTTATGATAAATGCTAGACTCAAAGTCTTTAGAGACCTAACTAATCTTGTGAAAAACACTTTGTTAAAGTAGTTTGATAACCCATGGTAAACCATCGCACAATTCAGTATTTCTACATTCATACAATGTCATACAGTACATTTGTACTTGTAACAACAGTCTTTTAATGATATTTTAATTCTTTATTCTAAATTTTATTCTATAAAATCTGAACAATTTCCATTGTGATAAATTTCAGGTACAAATTTTTTACTTATTTTAAATCGTTTGTAGGATCTTAAGAAATATATTTTTGGAAAAGGTGTCGATGATGTGACTTAAAATTCCATAGACAAACACAACACACTTCAATACTTCTATTGTAATATTTCACAATATAATAGTAAAAATAAACATGCAGTACTCAACATTCAAGCATAATTAGTTTCAGTGTAACTGTAGCAATGACATTTTAATGATATTTTAATTCTTTATTCTAAATTGTATTCTATAAAATCTGACCAATTTTCCTTGTGATAAATTTCCTGTACAATTTTTTTTTTTTTTTACTTACTTTAAATCGTTTGGAGGATCTTAAGAAATATATTTTTGGAAAAGGTGTCGATGAGTTGACTTAAAATTTCATAGACAAACACAACACACTTGAATACTTCTGTAGTAATATTTCACAATATAATAGTGAAAATAAACATACAGTACTCAACTTTCAAACATAATTAGTTTCTGTGTAACTATAGCAATAACATTTTAATGATATTTGAATTCTTTATTCTAAATTGTATTCTATAAAATCTGACCAATTTTCATTGTGATAAATTTCATGTACAATTTTTTTTACTTATTTTAATTCGTTTGGAGTATCTAAAAAAATATATTTTTGGAAAAGGTGTCGATGATGTGACTTAAAATTTCATACACAAACACATCGCACTTCAATACTTCTGTAGTAATATTTCACAATATAATAGTGAAAATAAACAGGCAGTACTCAACTTTCAAACATAATTAGTTTCTGTGTAACTGTAGCAATAACATTTTAATGATATTTTAATTCTTTATTCTAAATTGTATTCTATAAAATCTGACCAATTTTCATTGTGATAAATTTCATATACAATTTTTTTTACTTGTTTTAAATCGTTTGGAGGATCTTAAAAAATATATTTTTGGAAAAGGTGTCGATGATGTGACTTAAAATTTCATAGACAAACACAACACCCTTCAACACTTCTGTAGTAATATTTCACAATATAATAGTGAAAATAAACAGGCAGTACTCAACTTTCAAACATAATTAGTTTCTGAAACGTGTTCAAAAGTGTTAATCTCGAAAGTCGCACACCGTCTATATAAATGTCCATTTGACAAGAGGGATTTTTTTATTCATTAGACATCATTGCTATTATAAAACTCTTATTAAGTGTATACGTTAAAGTATCTAACACAAATGATAATTGTTGAAATAATTTATGAAATCGGTATAAAGTAATAAAAATCAATTGTAGTTATTCATTCCTGTATTTAGAATCGGTTTAATATTTACCAGAATATTAATAATAAAGAGAAAGGAAAAACCTTATTGGATTTTTTATATAGGTTTACAAGCAGCAAAGATTTAAATTGAAAATCAGACATTAGGTATTATTTAAGAGATACATATATAATAACTTAACATATAAACAAATAACACTTTATTGATTAGTACTTGACTTTTTTTTAGATTGTCAAAGGAAAATTGAATTGTACTCTTCTTTTTCTTTTCTTCTTAAAGATGTTCGGTAATAATAATAATAATAATAATAATAATAATAATAATAAAATCCCGATAAACAACATGAAACTTTCAGCCCCACATGCACTTATAGGCATGATTATTTAAGTGATTTGTAACTGATAACAGTACTCTTTTAAAACTATCGAAATGTTGATGACAAATGCAATCATGTGCTTTTTAATGAATTTTAAAATGTCGTTGTATAAACATGGCTTAAGAACATCAATTTATTATTGAAATTTTCTAAAAAATTTAACAATAATTTAATAAATAAACAAATAATGTTTCTTCCGAGTAATGTGTGTAATATAATTTAATATCAATGTAAACAATGTAAACAATTGGTTTCAATGTAAACAATTGAACTAAATTAAATAACTATAAATATCAATTTTTAAAAAATATTAAAGGATAGAATCTTATCACTAAAAAGATTTTTTATGCATAACTGTATGTTCTAAAATTCTTCATTTCTACCTTTTATATAACTTACATGTGTCTAAAAATTAAGGTATAAGAGTTTTTCCTTTATGCAGTGCTTTCAGTTATGCGCAGGTCTAGTTTGAAATATACCTCTGCAATAACATACATGTGAAAGGTCGCTGTATCAAAATTAATAGGAACATTAATAACAAATTAAATATCCACAAGATTTAAGTATAAAAATTAAACACACATTTACTATATTATTAAATAGGTACTGAACTAATAATGATTGAAATTGAAAATAGCTATCACCCCCTCCCCTTACCATAGTCACCACCACCTTCCTAAGAATGAATGTACTATTACACTCGTACAGCAGGGTATTTTAAATACGACCAAGTATACAGCTTGAAATTAAGCATTTTGAAACTCGTTGTGCAAGCGTTTTAGTGTATGAATAACCATAAAAGTGATTATAAAATAATAATAATAATAATAATGTGGGATTTAAGTTAATATTGTATTGCTTAATTAAAACTGATATTCTTCAAACTATGAATCTGTATAAAAAAGGTTTAATATATTATCAAACATACAACTCAACGTTCAAATAACGCCCCACCAAAGGTCCAGAGGTTCTGCTCTCGAAGCTGTTAGACGGGAGGTGCTAGGTTCGATCCCAATCGCGCCCGTCGGCCTAATCGTTCGGAGTTTTCGTGGTTTTCTTCTAACCTTCGTTTTCCAAGCGTAAATACGGGTTAGGTTCCCTTAGAAAGACCCCCACGAAGGGCACCCCCCCCCCCCTTAGGGCCTATATCCTTCATGCTGATAATTGGCCGTCATAAACACAACCTAAACACAACCGTTCAAATAACATTGTACAACTGAACAATAGTTACCGCAAAAAGCTTCCCAGAGCCTTGCGTTAAAAAATCACCAACCACAACTACGGCTGGAATCTATAGAACAACATCTCACTCTCCTCTTTTCACATCACTTTTTACGATTCTCCCTTGAGATATCACGTTCATTGAACACTTGAGTCTATTATCTTTTATTGTTCCACACGTTATCTTTTATTTCCACAATAATAATAATAATTAAAAACTATCTTTGCTTGTATTGGAAACAAGAACATGCACATTCATGCAAATATATAAATAAAATTGTCTTTGCAGATAGCTATGTGTGTTTGTGAATAATTAAACATTAATAATTTCGTATGTATGTTTATACCAATGGCTTAAAATTTCGTTTGAGAGAGTTCCGTTTTCATTTTTGCCTGAAACTCGAAAAAGGACTCAAAAATTCGGTTTCGGACTGAAAAACTTTGTTTCAGTTGGTCACTAATTTTAAATGACTTAAGTAATCTTGTGAGCTATTTTCTGGGACAGGATTTATAATGACGACGTAATCAGTGTATCTCGTGGCGTAATTTATAGTGACAACGAAGACATCAATCAAAATAAAAAGAATCTTTTCGCTTCTTACGAAATCTAGTTACAACAAAAATTACCGATCGATCAGCTTTTCTGATTTGAGGAGAAAAACAGAATATCCCTGTAGAGTCCCGATTATCCAAGTCCCGCTTAACCGAGTTTTCGCTTTAGCGAGTTCTTTTCTTCTGATGGACTGACGGCTTCCATTATTATGAAACAGCCATTATAAATGAAGTGTTAGGTGAAGATGAAAGAGCAGTCGTAAAAAGTTAGAACTCTGATTTTCTGGTCAGAATGAAAAAAAAAAAATGGCCATAATTTTTTTTTCAAAAGGAATTATGGCCATTTTATTTCCCATTCTGACCAGAAAATCACAGTTCTAACTTTTTACGACTGTTCTTTCATCTTCACCTAACACTTCATTTTTAATGGCTGTTTCATAATAAGGGAAGCCATCAGTCCATCAGAAGAAAATGGTCCATTCCAAAGGTATAAGTTCGATTGAAAAGAACTGTTTAATACTTTGAGCAGAAAGAAGAGGCTACACCTGCAATTTTCATGACACTAACAGGATAACCAATGGACGGTTTTGTTACCTCTAAAATTTAATAAAAATTTTTGCCATATTTAATCGTTGACAATTGTTTGACTTCGGCGATTGAATTAGACAAAATTTACTGATAAGTTGTTTTAGCGGTAAGAAAAAATATTAGAAATTGGTAGCTATGCAGTAGCGTAATGCTGCGGGAAAAAAAAAAAAAACTGCAGCAAAATTGACATTTAACAAACAAAAAACTATCAAGGTTTTTTCAAATAAACAATTTCATTTCTTGTTTTTCTGAAAAGTAACGGAAATATACATCAAAGAAATGTTACTAGCAGCATAAAAATTAATGAATTAAGTGAAAATTTATATTTCATCTCCTTAATTGGTGATGATTTGTGTAAATCCGTTTTATCCGAGTTTTTTGCTTATCCGAGGTGAGCTTGATTCATATTAACTCGGATAATCGGGACTCTGCTGTAGTTACAACGAAGACATCAATCAAACTAAGAAGAATCTTTCGCTTCTTACGAAATCTAGTTACAACAAAAATTACCGATCGATCAGCCTTTCTGATTTGCGGAGAAAAACAGAATATCCCCTTTTCAAAAAAGGATTCCTATAATTGATTTAGTTTGCATGAGGAGGTGGCTTGGAGCAAATTGCTATAAAGGAATCAGCTGTATATATATTCTAAGAATAACCAAATATTATATGATACGCTAGTCAAACAAAAGAAGAAAAATTAGTTTATACAAACACTGTTTAAAAAAAAAAAAAAAAAAAAAAAAAAAAAAAAAAAAAAAATCCATTAAAATACAGAAATTGTGCTGACAATCGAGACGCCAGTACTATTTCCGTATTTTAACGGAATTACTTTTCTGTAAATTTCAGAAAAAATTCCGTTTTTTCACATCATTTCTCCGTTTTTTCACAATATTTTTCCGTTTTTTTCATATTTCCGTATTTAAAAATTTCCGTCTCAAAGACAAAATATAATAATTTTTCAAGGAGAAACTTACATACGTATTATGAATTTGAAACTTCGCTCTTCAAGGACACGTTTACATCAAGGTCAGAAAATCACAATTTAATTCAATCAACACTAAATCAACAAGACTAACCCTGACGGGATTCGAACAAGGGACGTGGCCTCTTCCAGTTTAGTTCTCTTAACAATTACGCCATGGCTTCACAAACTCATGTTCAAATATCGTTACTTATTTCAGATGTCTTTTATAAAGCAAAGGCTAACATGTTAAATAAGGAAGGTATTTTCGTAGAGATAATATTTTTCAACTGAGTATATAATTCTGAATATTTTACACATTTTTTCCCTATAATTTTGAATATTTAGCTTTTTACTTTCATGCTTTATAAAAGATAAATTTTACTCTTTAAAATATTACTGGTATGAAAGAATGAATGTATTAAGAGTAATGACTGCTTCTTTTTTGCAAGATTTTTTTTATTTTATTTTAATATCATTTTTATTTATTTATTCATTTAGTTTTGCAAGAATACCAGATATATTTTTCAAACAGGTACTTTTTCAAAATTTCCAAATTATTTGTCTGATGATCTACTGCAAACTCAAATAAAGGTAATTATCAAAAATTACCGATAAATCACCCTCTCTGATTTGAGGCGAAAAACAGAATATCCCCTTTACTAAAAAGGATTCCTATAATTGATTTAGTTTGCATGAGGAGGTGGCTTGGAGCAAAGTGTTATAAAAGAATCAGCTCCATATATATTATAAGAATAACCGAATATTATATGATACACTAGTCAAACAAAAGAGGAAAAAGTACTTTATACATAAGGCGGTTTGTAATACTTTATGGAAATGATTTTCATAGTTAATTTCTATGCATAATTACCGTACTTTTTGAGTTTTTTTTAACTCTATTGGTATCTCTGGCTCGAAATTTCACTGTCAAAATATTTTTATTTTTACTAAAGTCAAATCATGCCAATTTTCTTTCACACTTCTTGGGCCGTTTTCCAAAGCTTTTTCACTATTACCCAAATCCAGAAAATTCCATGGGGGAAGCATCAAGTACTCGTACATTTACAGTTATCTTACTTTCTTTTACTTGCGATACAAATTTTACAATTTTACTAAACATGTTCACTGACAAAACAATAAAGTAAGAATTTTCAAATTTCTTGTTGAAAGTCGTTTGCCACCACAAATTCAGAAAGGTAAATTTCGCTTTACTAATATAGCTAAATTTCTGCCGATAAATAAGGCAATTTTTTAAATTCTAAAATAGCGGTGACAAAGTAATTAATAAATTAAAGCCACGAGTATACTCGTGGTTGGAAACGAATGCGTTAAAACAAAAATAATTATTTTTATAAATATTTAATTAATTAATATGTCTGTGAATAACATTTTCAAATTCGCTACATTTTTCTTCCTTTTTTGTCGTTTTTTGGAATTTCGTTAGCTAAAATTTTCCTGTGTTTATTATTTTATCTTGTATGAGTAATTGCGAGAAAAAATCATTCAAATGTAACCATAATGTTTTTCCAGTGGGATAATGGCAAAATAGCTAAAAACTTACAATAAGTCATTAAGAGTGTTTTTCCGTGAGATTTAGCATTGACAGGTGTCCCAATTTTCAGGGTTTCCAAGACCTATCCGTGTAATCGCGCGCGAACTCCAAAACTAACGATTTTTCAATGACGCACAAATTCTTTAAAATTTCTTTAAATACCATGCTATTCGTTTCCCTGGATCAAGCGGAACTTAACAGTAAAATCTTTGGCGATAGAATCTATCTATAACGGAAATTTTTCAGAGTCCCTTACACAGAAATACCTTACACATCTACATGCCTAAACGGAAACCTGTCTAAAATATAATTTTTTGCGGTTCCTAGCGATTTTGTTTTTAAAAGTTTTAGTAGTCTTTGTAATTTTGTGGGCTATTTTCTGGGACAGGATTTATAATGACGACATTAATAAGTGTATCTCGTAGCGTAATTTAGAGTGACAACGAAGACATCAATCAAAATAAGAAGAATCTTTCACTTCTTACAAAATCTAGTTACAACAAAAATTACCGATCTACCATCCTTTCTGATTTGTGGAGAAAAATAGAATATCCCTTTTTTCTAAAAATGATTCCCATAATTGATTTAGTTTGCATAAGGAGGTGGCTTACTTTATACATAAGACAGTTTGTAATACTTTATGGAAATGATTTTCATAGTTAATTTCTTATGCATGAAACCCGTACTTTGTGAAAATCTCTAACTCTACTGGATAGTCTTAACTATTGGTAATTGGTAGCAATAGCTCGAAATTTCCCCGACAAAATATTTTTTTACTAAAGTCAAGTCATGCAAATTTTCTTTCACAAATCTTGGACGGCTTTCCAAAGTTTTTTTTTTCCCTCAGCATTATCCAAAGGAGAAAACTCAGTGGGGGTAAGCATCACGTACGTTTACAGTTATCTTACTTTTTTTATAAATGTTTAATCAATAAATGTGTCTGTGCACAATATTTGCTAATTTGTAACAATTTTTTCCTTTGTGTCGTTTTATGAAACTTTTTTTAACTAAAATTTTCCCAATCCTATTATTTTATCTTGTATGAGTAATTGGTTATAAAAAATAATTAAAAATCACCATAAAATTTTTACAGTGGAACAATGGAAAAATAGCTAAAATCTTAAAGTAAGTATTAAAGTATTAAAGTATTTCCGTTTGTGATTATTTTCTCTCTAAATATGCCGCAGTTTATTTCAAAGAATGAGTGGAAGCTTGACTTTGTGCACACCTTTTCCATACAAAACTGGAATTTCATCTTCGAAAATGGATTTTTAAATATTTTGCTGATAAAGGAGTGAATTTTCTTTAGCTTTACTTGATACTTTTTTTAGCTTACCAATTCTCTTTTTCATCATTGATGGATTTTTTTTTAACAAAATGCGCTGTTTTTGTCGCAGTTTTGTTTATATAAAACTATCTTTCATCCAGTGGTGTACTAATTTCCAATTAGCACCAGCTGAGTATTTTTTAAAGCAAGTTTCATTCATGAACATTAAAAAGAACTTCGGAAAGCTATGCAAAAGGTTTGGGAGAAATTTGATCTATCTCCACTAAAAACATTACACTATCATGGAAATTTCGAGCCCGAGATACAGCCAAAGGTTTCAAAAGGTTCCAAGAAATACGGAATTCATGCCTAGAAATTAACTGTGAAAATCGTTTCCATGAAGTGCAGATGACCTTCTGTAGTTGAATGAAATACAATAAAATAATTTAAAAAAAAAAAGTAATGACTAAAAAGGAAAAAAAAAAAAAAAAAAAAAAAAAAAAAGCTTATTTGTGAAAATATTTTCTTGTTATATTCCTTATATCCTTTTAGTTTCCAACGTGAAGAAAAGTAAAAGTTTTTCTTGTGTTCGGTTGCTCGGTTTTGATGTCACATTTAAAATAAAACGTATTCTTAGGGTAATACTGAAATTAAGATTTCAGAATAATTATTATTTACTAAAATAAGTAAATAGATAATTAAAAATATTGACTGCAAAGAATTTCTTTTCTTTACATTTTCATAGCAGTGTAGTTCACTTTTACATATTACAGTATAATTAGATTATAATTAGATTTGGGCTGGAACGGGCGCCAGAATAGTTTTTACTGCAGATTCGGGCGGCGTCAAACTTCCTTTTTTCCGGACCGAGTATGACCTGGTCTTAATTATCCTCGCCGAATCTGTATTGGGCTGGCATTTTATTTATTTATTTATTTTGATAAAAAATAGTAGTGATGCTGTGTATTTATTTGCCGAAATCTTTAGAAGTTCACTTTTGTTTAATAAATACAGAGATTTCTTTTTTAAATTATGATTGTATTTAACCATTTTTTTCTTACATTCTAAACTGCAGTGATTTTCTGATTAAATCTTCATTTGAATGTAATTATCTAAATGAATTTTTGAAATATGTTTGTTTACGTAATATTCTACGTGGTCATTGATATTATTGTCATTCCATATTCCATGAATTGCAGACATATAACCTGAAAAGAAAATCTATGCATAACTAAGTGTGCTTTTTGAAGAATTATAATTGTGGGACAATGCTCCTTCGGAAATATCGGCACGTTTTGTAAAAATTGAGTCGATCTGGACCGTACCACGCCCGGGTAAAGTTTTTGGATTTCATAACGGCCCGAGCTGGACTCGGGCTGCATCTTTATCGTTTATACCGGGATGGGACAGGATGGGCCAATAAAGTTTTTGCACGGTCCAGGCCGGTCCTAGGTCTGGAAATCTCCGGTCGTGCAGACCTCTACTTCACCGCCTTATGATAATGGCCGATTTAATTTGTGGAGCACATATGAACTAGACGAATCCCTCAGTTAATGCGATTTTCTGCCGTTACCGCAGTCTTGAAACACTTGAAAAGAGATGGTCTAATTGATATCATAATAATGTCACTCGGCGTTTTCTAACCTTCTGTTGACAATTCGGATAATCGGCCTATGTTAAACATTTATATTTTGCTGTCTCAGTTGGATAATAAAATATATCTTATTCATATAGATAAAAATATATTTGTTATCATTAAAATAGAGTAAAACCTCCATAAATAGAGTAAAACCACCTTTAGAAGGGTTTTGCATGTTTGGGTAATGATGATTAATCATATTAATTCATTATTTCATTAATGATTATTTAATTAATTATATAAATTATATTATACTTATAATATAATATAATTCTAATTTAATTATACTATAATTATATTGAATATTATAATTTATAGTATATTTCATTTATTGGTTATATAATTAATTATATTAATTATAATTATATATATATATATTTTTTTTTTTTTTGGTACAACTTGGTTATCCCGTCGACCAAAAATATATCGCCAAACTATAAGATTAAATGCCAATAAGGGTTGATCGTAAATGTAACATTCACTTGCCTTTAAGCAAGTTACACGTGTTTGACTTTTATTTTGACGTTTTATTTGTATTTTTATTAATGTTATACTAATTTATTTGTTCTTTCGTTATTTAAAAAATAATTATGTCATTGTATAATTTGGCGAGTGGTGTGACGATTTATATAATTTGGCGAAATTGGTCGACGGGATAACTAAGTAGTATCATATTTTTAAATATATTTAATGAAAAAAATATTGCATAACAGCCCCTAAAAGCAGCTCATATTAAATGCAACAAAATGTATTTCATCAATAAATAAAAATGTAAATACACCAATTTTTTTTTAACAATGGGGATGGAGTTAGATATGTTTGTCCACCCACTGATGAAGAACAGACCGTTTTTTACCTGTTTTTTTTTTTTTTTTTTTTTTTTTTTTTTTTTTTTTGTTACCTGTGTTTTTTACCTGTGTAATTTAAATTTGAAGGTTTGGGATTTTTTATAGTTAAATGTTAATAATATTGTTGATATATACCTTCTTCTCAAAATTATGGTGTATTTGCATTTTTATTTATTGAGGAAATATATATAAATATATTATAATAATAGAATCAATTATCAATTATAATTGGAATTAATTATACTTAGATAATATTAATATTTATATTTACAATATTTAATATCGAACAAAGATCTCAAAAATTGCAGTTTGGCTATATTCTAAGTATTACCCTGTCTATAACATGTATTGACAAAACCCTTCTTTCAATGGCACAATTGAATTCCTAATTTTATTTATTAGGTTTTTTCTCCAAAAATTTCAACCATAGATTTCATTCGTGATAATTTAATTCTTCTTCTAAGAAGCTTTGGTTTTAGTTTCTATTTTTTTTTTCTTGTCTTCTCATTCTCATTTCCGTTTAATTTCTTTCTTTCATTTTCATTTTCCTTCTTAAAAATTCCCTGTTAAAGCGTTATATGAGAAAAATATAAAGGTTTTTTTCTTCTTTTTTGGAAGGATTAAATGCGAAAACTGTATTAAAGATCGCAATTTGTTTAGATCAGGGGCTTCCAACAACTCAACCGCAGATCTACCGGTAATTTTGTAGAATTTTTTTTTTACCTTATTTAATCACAGCATCTGAATTAACTTTCTACTATTAAATAAAGCGAAAACGACTCTAAAAAATTACTGGTATCTCTGTAGCCTGCGGCTGAGTCGTTAGAAAAACCTGATTTAGCGTGTATAAATTAATTAAAATTTAATTAAAATATACCTTATTCATAAAAATAAGACTCGGATATGTACATATACATTTTATGTGTATTCATAATAAATTGGCTGGATGTCATTAACCCCTTAATTGTCGCTCCCGTCAATATCACGGGTTAGGGTGTCGTTCGTTATTTCTCGTACCAATCATATTTCCGGGCTGGAGATTTATTGCTGGAAAAAACTTCTGAAACCAGAAAAATTTAAATGCCATTTCCGTGTGAAGTATTTGAATATTAGCGTTTGGGTTTGGTTTTTGGCTCTGATTGTGATGTTGGACTTTGTATTGCATGTTTCAAAATATATCACACTCAAAAAAAAAATATTAATAATCAAAATTTAATGTATATTATATTATTTCAAATATTATTTGTAAAAATTTGTTTTATGATGATAAATAAAGATCTAAGATGTGAAAAATAAAGGTCTTATTCGCATTAATTTGTATGATATAAAACAAACATTAAAACACAGAATTCTCGCATGATGGCTTTTCCACAAATGCGAATTTGTTCTATAACATATTTTTTTTTTCGCCTTAAAAAAAAAACTAATTGCATATTTTATATAGAAACCTTATAATTACTCAATTTCTGTAATAAAAAAAACAGGCACTTCTTTGATGGTTTTTCCAAATACTAAGCGACCTTTAACGGGTTAAGCGGCTCAATGCTGATAGATTTACCTTAATTGTACAAGAAGATTTAAAAATAGTCATAGATAGTACGAGATATTATGTAACAAGATAAATGGCTAACAATTTTATAATCTTCAAAACACTACAATTATTTTATCAACTACTTGGCTTTTCCATGTCTGCGCATTTGACTGCATACATAATACTCAACGAAAGGTAAAACAACATTTACAGTCACCGGCGGCACATTTGAATGAAGTATACTTGAAATAAGCTGGTTCAGAATGCTAAAATTCTTCTTAATAATACAACATAAAAGTACGCAAATGGTTCACTACCTAAAATATGATTAATTTAGTTTAATGATGTTAAAAATCAAGTACTTTCGGCTATGTGCCTAGCCATCATCAGGATTTCAGATTTAAGCAGGCGTTACGAACAATACTTGTCCATATCTACTCATAAAAGCCTCGCTTCCAAATCGTTCATCGGGGTTCCATAGTTTTTCGCCATGTAGTGATATCGAGCAGATTTTGGAGCGAGGCTTTTATGACTAGCTATGGACAAGTAGCGTTCGTAACGCCTGTTTAAATCTCAAATCCTGATGATGGCTAGGTACATAGTCGAAAGTACGCGTTTTTTTTAGCATCGTTAAACTGCATTAATCGTCTTTTAGGTAGTGAACCATTTGTGCATTTTTATAGTGAAGTACGAGTATACTTGATTAAAGATAAAAAATTAATTGAGCCGTTGACTTGGAAAGTGGGTTAAGTCAACTTTGAGGAAAAAAAATTAGCTGCAGCTAAACCTTATTACAAATTAACATAAAAATTATGTTTTACATCAATTCATAACAAATATCTTTTAAAATCGGTATAAATTTGCTTCTAGAAATTTATTGGGTCGGCGATATTTTAAATTCGTTGATTTTGAAAATGAGTCCACTTTCACTAGAATTATTTTTAATGTTGCATAATATTAACAAGCACAATCAAAATTTCAACATGAATACTTTTAAAACCTTCACTATCTAAATCAAGAAACATAACTATAGGCATAAAACTTATCACTAAATATTTTATTTATTTATTTATTTATTCCCCGTTTTCCTATATATATATTTTTATTGCAACTTTTCTAAAGAAAGATGAGATATAGAAATAAAATAAACAAGTAAATGAAATAAATTAGTATTTTTTTTTTTCAATTGTATTCCATTCAAAGAAAATCAACATTTTAAACAAATAGGTGTTTTTAAAAGTGAAGCAAGTTTATTAGTGCATACCAAAACCGGAATATTTTCAGCTAACACGGATAACCATTGTTGTTTATTAAATATATATCAAATAAGACGATAAAAAATACAAAATAAGTCTATTACTGCATACGAATATTTTTAAACCCATTCGAACGCAAACCGTTAAATAGCTAACAATAACATAAAAAGGACTTGTCCTAATTTCAAAATCAAAGGCTGAAATTACGGCATTTTTATCATTTCATTTGTTAATTTTGTTTTTTCCTATATTTATTTCTATAAATAGGCTTTGTTTTTTGTTTTTGAATTCCAGTAGCAGTATTTTATAACAAATGCTTCATTTCCAGTAGGGTAAGGTGCCCTATTATCGTCCCCCACTCACTTTTAGGCCCTTGGAAGTTGTAATTTTCAGTGCAAATCTACCAAATTTGATTTTAAATAGGCTAACTACCCACGCACATAAAAACATAGGCAAATATCGTACAAAAAAAATTTAGCAATGTGGAAAATCGTTTTTTCAAAAGTATCTAAAAAATGCAAAGGAAAAGAAATGGTCCCAATTTCATCCCCCTAAAAAATCCAATGCGCCGAGGCTTAACTTATAACTAAATCAAAATTTATTTCTAAATGAGTAAGTAATTTAAGTTACATTACAGTAAGGCACAAAGAAATGCACGAATTATCAGTGGAAGAACTACATAACGAAACATTAGCCATCCAAACATGAGGAAAAATATTTAAAAAAAATATCATGAAAAAGCATTCCTAATTTCGTTCTCGGGACGAAAATAGAACTGCAAGGGAGACGAAATTGGGACCACGTTACTTCCCAATATGACGGAGCTTCAGTTCCCGTAAGATGAACTGAGCATCCTAAAACTCACTGTATACTACTGTCAGCATTTTACCAACGTAAAGTACATGCAATGAATAAGAAACAAATACTTATAGGACAGTAAAAAATGTTCTACAAACGATGTAATAAAAACTCAGGTCTTCCAAAAATAGGAAATTCGCCATCTTTAATTTATGTATGCGTCTTGTCGAACGAAACTTTTAAATCTGACCTCTTTTACCTTCCGTCCCCTGTGCATAAGTGGCGCCACTTTCGCAGAAGAGGAGAAGTTAAGGGGAACGAAATTAGGAGAGGGGACGAAATATGGGCACTTTACCCTATTTGTTTATTTTAGTGTGTAGTTTCTGGATTCTTTAATAATCCCTTACAATCTTGTTCAACCCATAGAGAAGATATTAGTTGATAGATATAGAGGAAGTTCGGGTATTATGGAATGATCGGACAATATGGAATACTTCAATATCTGGCGCATACGGCGTTGCAGCCAAGCATAAATCTACCATACTACTTCCTAGTATACTCACATGAAGTACTATGTTCAGTTCTATTTGGATCTCTAAAGTTGGAGCGATGCGGTAAAATAAAAGCTTATTCTGAATTTTTGTAGTTTTTTGCAGGTAAGTTTTATAAAATTCGTATTAATTATAAAATTTCATTGTCAGTGACGTTAGCTCAGTTCAGTATATGTTTGAACAGTTATACTTATTGTTGTGTTAGTCAGGTTTCCTATATGCTAACTTGTGGGCGAGTGAAGAGGTTATGTTTTTCAAAATGGCGTGTTTCGGGTAATGTGTAATATCAGCTAGACAACCGTTTCAAGACGAGTCTGACGATTAAAACAATTTTTCAAAGAATGTGATAATTTATAGATGATTTATTAATGTTTACTCGTTAAATAATTTTGGTTACTCTTTTAACCTCTTGAAAAGCGGTGGGATATAATATATCCCACTTAATTTTAATTGCGAAATGTCACATTGACACCAGAATTTTGGAATGAAAGTTTTAATTTTTACTAAGTACGGGAAGAAACGCTTTTACACGTTTTGAAATAAATTTGTTTTTAAATTGTGGCGTCATTCAATCATTTCAGCATTTTACGAATAGAAGTACTTTGCACCTGAAAGAGTTAAATTGTGGTTTTTCTTTTAATTTTAATATTCCTTATAGCCCTATTCCATATTACCCGACTGGTTGCCATTACTTAAAAAATGTAATTTTTTAAAAGCTAAGTATTGATTAGTACTTTTTCTTCCACTTTAAACGCATTAAAAATATGTTAAGGCTGTTCTCAAATCCAAAGGGTCAACTTTCTGGCATAAGTTTTAATTCATTTTTATTCGGAAATGCCTGAAACTAGAAGGTGTTGTTATTCAGAAATTATGTCATCGAACTGTTTTTTTTTTCTTGTAAACGCAATAGATCTTTCAGAAAATACTGTCAAAGTTGACATTTTGAACCGAACTTCCGAACGAAAGAAGAAAATCCAGTCAATAAGGGGAGAAAAATGCTGTGTCACGTGATCAAAATCGCTTATACCGCAACAGGTAATTGATTGATCAAAAAATGAAAAAAAACAGTTCGATTCCAAATCGCTTCCATGGCCAGGCTTTCCAATTTTATATCTTTCCATTAAAAAATGAATTTGTAAATGTGTCAAAACGTTTTGCGCTTGTTGAGCAGAGCAGTTAAGAACAGCCTTAAGAAATAGTCAAAAGTTTGTCCTTTAATTTAATAACTTTAAATGTATCTCAATTTTTTTTTCTTTTGATTTACAAATAAAAATGAAATGGTATTCCATAATACCCTAACTTTCTCTATTTATAAGATACGAGGTGAAACCATTAAATTTAGACGAAATAAAATGTTTAAAAAAGAACTATTACATTGATTTAAAATAAACATTCAAAATTATTTGCATATAAAAAAGCCACTGAACATCAGTCGGACTTTTAAAACAAATGCTACTTTAATCTAAAGTTACCAAATACTATTTCTTTAAACTTAAACTGTTTCAATTTTTTGCAAAATTAAACTTTGTTCGTATACGTAATTAGTAAATTATAATCAAGATAAGTACATATGATGAAATTATCAATTAGGCTCTTATGTTACGTATTACGGAATGAAAAATCAGCACAAATTATTTCACACAAATCATATTTTTTTTGTCACGAAATCTATACGTTACGTCATTTTCACCATCTCAAAATTTACATACGTACCTCTCATGTTATATCATATATATATCATATATACCATATCACCGTATCTCATATATATCCGTATTCACCATCTAAAAAAGATTTTTATGCGCAATAGATTATTACTAAATATTTTTTCCAAACTTGAAGTCACGTTTGTCAGCTAAAACTGCAGCATATGACCATTAACGCACTTGACTTGAGGTTCTAATCTCAGTACCGGTGAATGCAAATTCCAGAAATTTGTATCTTTTTAGACTCATTTGTGGTAAAATCAGTTTTATCAAAGAAAATGTCAGTTTCCTTTTAAACATGACGCCATTTTCTCTCATATTTCTAGCATTTCGCCTAGCGTCTCATCAGTATCAATGGAACAGAAAAATATTGAAATGTAAGTTTTATAAGGTAAACGCGTGATGTCATTTTCTGTGCAAATTTTGAAAGTTATTTTTAATTGTAATGAGAAAATAGCATCAATAAGGATGTAATTTTTTTTAATGCAATTTAACAAATTACAACGACCATTTGGAAAATGATTTTTTCAAAGACTAAAATTTAAAACATAAAAAATCGCACTGAGTTGATCATACATTACGTACGCCATGGATTACATTTTTCGGTACTGTACATTTTTAAACTTCTACGGAGCTGGTCATACATTACGTACGCCATGGATTAAACATTAATATTCCTGGACCAATTTTAAATGAAATTTCATTCTTAAACTTCTAAACATCCCACAATATTACTTTTTACACCGTCGTAAATAGAAAAAAAATGTACTTTTAAATGCAATTTGTTTGAAAGCTGTATCTCAATTTGTTTCTGAGTTATTATTATTATTATTATTTTATTATTTTTTATTTATTTTTTTTTTATTTTTTTTATTTATTTATTTATTTTTTTTTTTTTTTTTTTTGTAGTTGTTATTACTTTTTTGTCATAGTGGCATCCATCTCTGTTGAAAGTAAAGGGGAAATACAGATTACTGTATAGACCAGTCGGAAAACGAATAAAATGCGGGATTCAACTAATAAAACGCTTCAGATATATATTTTTTTTATTTCCTACCCTGACCGAGGACAATAACCATTTTTCCAAATGGTTAAAAATAAATTCTATTTTCTCTTTTTTCTGCAACAATGGAAGTAATCCAATTGCCACCATTTTAAAGAAATTTCACAAAAAACTTTTAAAATAAAAAATAAAATATAAAAATGCAAATAAATTAAAAAATAGCTAATATGGACGCATCTACAAATGAACAGCTTTCATTTACAAAAATAATTATAAAAATTGATTCAGTAGAGAGCTCGTGGCTGATGAGTAAAAAAAAAACAGACTTGTCTTTTAACTATATTGATTATATTCTAAGATATATTTCTCCTCTATAAAGTTCAACCAGCAAAACAAAAAGACAACTACTTACAACATAACCTCTTTTGGAGATATTTTCTCCGTATCGGTCAAGACAGGTTGATCAATAAGCTCTGCTGCCGTTCAATTCTAGAAAGGAAACAGACTTATTCGGATTTCTGCAATGTTGGCATTTTACTGCAAATATTTTAACGTAAAGCCATTATTTAACCAATATGGGGAACTGCAATTAATAATAATAATATACAGGGTGCAATATGTTATCTATCGCCGACCTTTAATTTCTCAACCGTTGGGCGTAGACATATAGTTCCAATTACAAAAACGTTTCAAATGAGCTAAATATTCATGCTATGGCATTATTTAAAGTAAAAAATCAATTTTATAAAAATTACGAAAACTAACTTTTTATACGGTCCCCCTGTCCTTATAGTTATATTTAGTAAAAGTTTACTCATATCATAATAGATATAACACAAAAAGTTTGACATCTGTACTGCAAAAATTGAACCAGTTATTAAATTTCAAAGTTTGAGATTTTCGCCCATGATTTTGTCTTTCATTGAGGGATCAGTTAAAAGATGAATTAAAGTAATTCGAGATCAAAATCAGAGTGCAATGTCCTTTTTACGGCGAAACCATCTTCAACCGGTATCACCAAATCGGGGAATCACCAAATTGGGTTATTTCATCTGAAAATTTGAGCTAACTTTTATGGGTCGAACAACATTCAAAGTACCGACGATACCGGCTAAAAGAGGCTTCGCCGTAGAAAGGACAATTGCACTCTGATTTTGATCTCGAATTACTTTAATTCATCTTTTAACTGATCCCTCAATGAAAGACAAAATCCTGTGCAAAAATCTCAAACTTAGAAATTTAATAACTGTGTCAATTTTTGTAGTACAGATGTCAAACTTTTTGTGTTACATCTGTTATGATATGTGTAAACTTTTACTAAATATAACTATAGGGACTGGGGGACCGTATAAAAAGTTAGTTTTGGTAATTTTTATAAAATTGATTTTTTACTTTAAATAATGCCACAACATGAATATTTAGTTCATTTGAAACGTTTTTGTAATTGGAACTATATGTCTACAACCGACGGTTGAGAAATTAAAGATCGGCGATAGATAACATATTGCACCCTGTATATTTCCTCTAATTAAATTCAATCCAAGAAACTACTACTGCTACTTCTACTTTCAACTCTAGTAATTATTGGCTCTCTCATTTTCAAAACAAAGTGACGTATTTGTATAAATAAACAACATTTAGTTATTAAGATATTCTCTGATGATGAGCCTGGAAGGCTTGAAAGTACTAAGAAGTTTTAAATAAAATGTATATTTTAAACTTGTAACATCTTTTTCACTACATTAGTCGCCTTTTAAGTAAGATTGGGGACTTTTTTAATGTTCACATTATATATTTTATGAGAAGAACATAATTTGTTTATTTAACTTCGATGCATTCATAAAATTATGAAACATTAAAAATATTACACATTCCTATAATTTATATTATAAATGCAAAACCAAGTCCCTAAGTAACGCTGACGTCATACTGACGATGACAACCACCTAACGAACAAATTTTCCTTCTAATGCTTTTTTTTTTTTTTTCTTTTTACTTCTAAACATTGCACAATATACATTTTTACCCCATCGAATATATATAAAAAAAAAAGAATTTTTTTTTACATGTAACTTGTTTATAAAGTGTATCTCAATTTACTGATTTTTTAAGGATTTTAAAATAATTTTCAAGCATGAATATTTTTAAAGCTCCGTGCAACTGAAATACGGAAGATTAACTCGTTTCCATTTAAAACAATGTAAATAATTCAGCATTTGTTAGATCTGTGTAATATTCCGTAACTAAATTGCCAAAGGAAATTAAAACACACAGTTCACAGATAAATAAATTAAAAATAAATAAAACACGAATTTAGCAGATATCACTGAAATAATCATAATCACAAAGGTTATAAACAGCTAAATGTTTTCCGATTGACCGCTGGGCATGCGGTTAATACGAAAATACCAAAAAGGTTTTTTGGTGTAGCAGTTGGACAATCTAAAAAAATATACTAAATGTAACAAAATCTATCAAAGTCTTCAATTAAAAACGATTTTCATCTATTTTCTGTACAGCGAGCAGTATCATACAATTAATGTATCAAGATTGTATCAAATATCTGTTGATTAGTGCCAAGATAGCGTACACAATATTGCACGTACTACTATATTTCGATACGACCCCTCATCATTTCGCTTCTTTTTGGGAACACCGGATTTAGAGCTTATTCTATCGACGATAATTTTCAGAATTTTCAAGCTATGATTTTGAGACTTTCACAAAAGTTGCTCTATATACTTAGCTAATACATTATGCACATTATATTTTGATTGCATTCGCACATGCGCAGTGAAACATTTTTTAGTAAACCTGCTCATTTTTCCTCCAATTTTTATTATTTTTTAATTCTGATTGCAGAGTATTATGTACGATGTTATTTGTCATATTTTCTAAAAAGAACTTTTGTTTTATGTTAAGAACTCTTCAAATTATAAGCAAAAATCTTGGCAAAATTTGGGACTGTTTTTATAAAAACCTTAATTTCTCTACGAGTATACATGCTATCCTCATAAAAATAAACACAGTATATTACAATAAGTCAATTATTAATAATCTCGAGTCTAAACGCTTTTGCTACATTAGTTTTTACAGGGTTATCCAAAATATATTCGTTTTTTTTTTTCAATTTTTTGACGGTCCCCTATGCGGTTTCGGGAAAAAATCTTCACGGAAATATATGATCTATACTATACTGTTTACACACCTGCAGTTTAAGGTTAATTCCTCATATATTTTTCTAGATATTTAACAAAACGTCTAAAATCGCAAGTGACGGGTCACCTTTGGCCATATAGTGTATTCACTTGTCTATGTTTCCTTTTAAAATTAGTAAACGTATAAAAACTTATTTATAAATGTTTTTCGGATTTTTACTTAAGTACAATTGGAGAATGTTGGAAAAAAAGAAACTTCGGAGAAATCGAGACAGAAGTACCAGAAACTTAGCATTTTTTTTCATAAAAATACTATAAATTTTATAAAAAATTGTGTTTAATATTTTGAAAATAAAAACAATATGAAAAACTAAGTATTTTTATTTGGGTCTTTAAGCGGAGTCCAGTTTGAAAATTGAGTAAAATTAAAAACGTTTCTATTCAAATAAACAAATTAAAAAACAGTTGTTTGATTTAAATGTTTATATTGATAAATTATCTGGATTCATCTTAAACCAGTATGAATGGGATTTAAATCTGATCAAATTATCAGCTAAATTATTTTATGAAGTTCTAAAATCTCAGCAATGATTAAAGTTTCCAATATGAATTGTTTTTTCCTCAAACCCTTTCAAATTTCTCAAGCATGTTAACTTCTTTTCTTATATATATATATATATATATATATATATATATATATATATGGGTATCCGCATTAAAAGCACGGAATGCTTATCAAAATTTTATTTATCAAATGCCACTAAATGCCATAAATAAAGAGGAAATATCAAGAAAGCTTTCCCAATTTGCGGAAAATACATTTATAATATTAAGTAAAAGGTAAATATTGTTGTACTAACTGTTATGCATGAAAACGAACACATATACACATGCACTTTTAGGAGCATTGCTTTTATTAAGGCTGCCTGAAATCCAAACTGACTTCTTTCGGACGCATTTTTAATTTTATTTTTGTTCACAGACGCATCAAATAGGCAGGTGGTCTTATTAAGAAATTATATATAATCCAAGTGTTTATCCATTTATCTGTAAAGGCAGAGGATTTTTCAGAAAATGCTGTCAAAGTGGGCGTGTTGAATGGGATTTCGAGACGTGATAGCGTAGGAAAGGAAAAAACTGCTATCCTGAGAAAATAATTGGTTATAACTCAAGGTATAATCAATTTAGTTATCGGAAAATGAAAAAATATTGTTTGATTGCAAACCACTTTAATAATCATGCCTGCAAGTATCATACCTTTATGTAAAAAATGAGTCAGGAAGAAAACGTGTCAAAAAGTTTCGCGTTGTTGAGCGAAAAAAATACTTTTTTTGAGAACGGTCTTAAAAAAATCATTGATTTTTAATCATTCAAAAATTGCATGTAACATTTGTAAAAATTAATTTTTTTATGCATCATGCTTATGTAAAAAACCGTTTTTTATTTCAAAATTTTCTTATACTTTATTTCAGACTACTATATGCAAACGGGTAATGCTTTATGCCATCCATAACTCATAGAACGTTTAAATCAAAAAAAGAAAATTAATTACAACATACACAATCCCTTTAAAATAATTTATTATTATTCTTTTTCATGTAATTTAACTTGTTTGTGTCTCTACATAGAAAGCTTGAATTAAAGCTCAAAATTAAACTTTTTTTTGGAAATCAATTTAACCTGTTTTATTAAAAACTTTAACTAATCTTACATATTGGTTGGAAATTACAAACAGTTAACAAAACTTATAATGTTGTTTTTCAAGAACCATTAGGCAACGTATAATATAAGGTTTTAAAAAGAAATATAATTTATAGTAGTTAACACTTTCCAACAAAGTTTAAAAGTATTTGTGACTTCTCACTGTTGTTTGCCCAGCCGTCTTTTTGGCCGTTTTTCGGCACCTACTATAAAATGTTACCTATTGAAGATGAAGTATGTAACTGTTATAGTTCGTTAACAGGAATACACAAAAATTTTCAGTTATATTATGTGGTCTATTTGGGGGGGGGGGGGGGGATCGTTTGCGTTGTTAGTGACGTTATGAGACATAAATATGTGTCACTAATGTTGGCTACAGTATTCTTTCTAAAGAGTATGAAGCAAGTAACATATATAACTGATTTACAGGACTGATTATGAACCATAATTGCTGGAAGTGCGGTTTCATCTGTGGAAGGCATTTTAAAACTTAAATAAATTTTAGTTCATTATGTGGTGAGTATAACGTCTACAGATCATATACAGAGCTGCGGGGAAGAAAGTTTATGGGCGTGAATTCCTAAAGCATGTTTTCAATTATGTTAGGCCTTTTCCAGCTGAATAATATATATTTTATTACTCTAAAAGATACTTGTAGAATATAAATAAATTCATATGGCAGCGAAAAGAAACGCCACCTACGGATGGCAATTACTATAAATGCATTTTTAATTGTATCGTGCATTTTCTGGCTTAAATAAATTTCAGTATAGTATGTCATAAAGCATATAGATACAAGTTTACAAAAAAAAAAAAAAAAAAAAAAAAAAAAAAAAAAAAACGAAAAACGAAAAACGAAAAAGAATCGCATTAACGTCTTATGGAAAGGTTTCCTGAAAATGTACTTTCAACTGTTTTACGCGTTTTTCAACTAAATCTTATTGCATTATTCATATATTAATGCATTGTCATATATATATAAATAGTAACTCCATGGAAAAACCTTTTTGGTTGTTTTATGCGTTTGTCAGCTGATGTAAATTTTAGTTTCACTATGTGGTATGTTTAAAACTCTGTATATCATATGCAGGGTTGCATAAAATAATGTGCATACATTATATGATCTGGGCAGAAATTCTTGAAAATGGATTTATAGCTGCGTTCTATGTTTTTTAATTATTTATCTAGATATCTAATATATTATTAACATATTATTAACAGTATTCTAAAAATGTGAGAAAATGTTTCATAATCTATAACCCATGAACGATCTTTCGTTTATTTTCTTCTGTTAAAACGTTGTGAAGAGGAACAGTTCAAAATTTCGAAATTTAAAGTCAATATTAATTTTTTAATTCTTAATCTAAAATTATTCCGTGTATCCTAAAATGCATCACAGCAAAATTTCTGAGTAATTCCGATCAAAACGCTAGGGATTTGTTTTTTAATAAAATTTTACCATTTGTTGCCGCCTTGAATGAAGGATTCAAACATTTATCTCAACCACCCCCCTTATTACCATCACCACCATTTAATAAAATCTTCGAAAGCCCAAGTCGTTGACAAATTTTTATTAAGTTTCTTTGAACTTTTTTCTAACTGAACATTGCATCAGACATAGAAGATATACCAGTTGTGCACTCAATATTTTAAAATATTCCTTTAAAAACATGAAACATGTAATTTAGGATTCTACCCAACTTTTTGTAGTACGTTGAACATTTAAAGTTTTGTTTAAATATTATTTTTTTAAAGTATTTATTTTCAGTGTCTGTGTATGAGCGCGGTGATGGGAAGAAGGGGGATGGGGGTATAATTTTTTAGAAAAGTCCTTAGAGAAGTTTACCCCCGCAGTTTTAGAGCCTAAGTTACGCCTATGGAAATACCCTATTTTTGTTCTGCAGTGAGCAAGTAAAATTTATTTCTTATTATAGTTCCTAAAATTCTTGTGTGCTTAATATTATAGAATTTTATCAATGTAAATTATTTTTTTCAATTAAAGACCAGTATTGCCGATTAGTAACAAACTGTTTTTTAGCCGTAAACCATACTTAAAACAAAATATGATTTTTTAAAGTATTCTTTCCATGATTTACTTAAAAAATGAATGCCGAAAAACATTATTACAATGATTTTTGAAAAATCAGGCATTTAAGGGTTAAAACAAAGTTTTAAAATTTATTTACTTCTGTATGCAATTGATTAATAGCCGAGAATTTGCCGAAGATTTCGAGTAGCTTTTTTTTTTTGTTGTTGATTCTTTCAGTATTTTAGCTCATCTTTGACTCGGGCACCTCGAGTTGGAGGACGGGTATATTTAAATAGTAGATGTTGATTTTAAGCGTGTATACTAAACTGTAAAAGAAGACAAATGTTCCTTACTCTACGAAAATAGAATATAACCACGACCGAAACATACAATAACCATAACCCCTTCGGTGTTTTCGAAAAGCTTTTCTTTATCTTTAGAAACCCCGGAAACCTATATATTTTCAAGATTTAAAGAAGTATTTATAAAAACAAAGTTTCTTTTACTGCCACTGATTTTCGGAAACGTTTCCGAGTGGTTTTTGCATTGCATTAAGGGTGTTCTCAAATTCAAAAGGGCAACTTTCTGAGATGTTTTAATTTATTTTTGTTCGGAAATGCATGAAACTAGCAGGTGTTGCTGTTCAGAAACTATGTAATCGAGCTATGCTTTCCGTTTTTTTTTTTTTTTTTTTTTTTTTTTTTTTTTTTTTTTGTAAACGCAATAGATCTGTCAGAAAATAGTGTCAAAGTGCACGTTTTGAACCGAAGTTCCCGAAGAAAGCAGAAAAACCAGTCCGTGAAGGGCGAAAATCGTGATTGTCACGTGATCAAAATCGCATATAACTCAATAGGTAATTTATGGATCAAAAAATGGAAGAAACAGTTCGATTCCAAATCGCTGCCATGGCCAGGCTTTCCAATTTTATATCTTTCCGCTAAAAAATAAATTTGTAAATGTGTCAAAACGTTTATTGACAGCATTATTTACATCAATACGACAAAACATTATTGAGTTCCGGGAGGGGGGGGGGGGGGGGATTGCACTTTTTGACCATTGAAAACACAAAATCTCAAATTTTCCGGAGGGACATCTCTTTGCTCCGGGGGGAAAATTTCTCTCCCCCGGGCCACCCCCTGAATTCAACACTGATAGTCGTAACCAGCCAGAGAAGCCAGAGGAAGCTCTGGAAAGTTTTAGTGGGTGTAATTCTGAATGCTTTTAAGATGTTAAATAATGAAATACTGTGATAAAATATATCTTAGTTTTTGCGATTTTTTTGGTGTGTTTCTGTATTTGGATAATTTTAAATTGTGTTTGCAATCAAACAATTTAAAGTTTTATTATTAAATTAGCAAAAGATTATGAAGGTTAAAGTGAACAAGAGGTTACACTGGGTCTTAAATTTATAATTAAGTAACTTTCAAACATGCTATAATTTCGAATTTCATTATAAAATTTATAAAAGAGAGAAAAATTGTGTGACAAAATTAATATCTTTTCAAAAATTCCGATTTTTAAACCTATTAAAAATAATAATAATATTCTTTCATAATTAAAAAAAATAACAATATCTAGCCTAGTCTGGGAGGGGATTCAGCCTTCTTAGCTCCCCCCCCCCGTGGGTGCGCAATGCACTGGTTTGAATATAAATAAATAAATCATGTCTAATATACATGGGTTTAGAAAATGCTGATTGCGAAATATATGGATTTGTCCTTGAAAGAGTATATTTTACCTTTTAAATGGAAATTTTTAAATACAGAAATATGCAAAAAATGGAAAATTTTCTGGAATTTAAGGAAGAAAATTTGCATTAAAATAAGTAAATTGCCAGTATAATTTCCCTATTTTAACGGATATTTTTTTACATTGTATAAAGCTTACAAAAAAAAAAGTGAAATTACCGAACTTCCAGATTGGTCAAAAATGGATGCGATTCAGACGTTTGAAATGTCTTAAATTCAAAAAAAGACATTGAATTTTTTTTTATTTAATTCATACGCATACACGTGTCTTAAAAAATAAGACACTTTAAAATGTCTGAAAATTGAACACTCCAGTTTCAGACACTTATGTGTCTGAATTTCAGACATTTCAGATTACAGTGTTTATGCCATGATCATATAGTAAGACACTTAAGTGTCTAAATTTCAGACACCTATGATGTCTGAAATTCCATATTCAGACACTTAAGTGTTTGAATTACTTTTTCAGTCACATATGTGTCTGAATTTAAGACGCCCTTATTTGCAGTGTGTTCAATTTGTTTTCTACCGCCCCTTATCCCCGTTTTTAACTGTTGTGGTTCGCTCCATTTGATAATAATGGTAACTTTGTGACGGTTGCGTACTCTCCGTTCAGGAATTCTGTGCTGTTAGACGTCAGGCGATCGTCATCAGGATTAAAATGATGTGATACAAGTCTAAAAGCTAAAAACGGACATAAACGTCTTAGAGCACAGAAGAATTCCTGAACGGAGAGTACACAAACGTCACAAAATTTCCATGGTTACCAAATGAAGCAAACCACAACTGTAAAAAACGGGGGTAAGGAGGACAAATTGAACAGACTGTATTAGTTATAACAAATTATGCCAGATTTTATGAACGTTAAATGATAAATTATTGTTACAGACGTACCGCCCACGCTTAATAACTAATATAATAATTAATATGATAGTATTAGGTATTCCTGTAACGATAATGTATAGTTTAACATTAATAAAATCTGGCATAATTTGTTGTAATTAATACAGTCTGTTCAATTTATTTTCCACCGCCGCATACCCCGTTTTTTACTGTTGTGGTTTGAGAATGAATACCATTCCGAAAATTTTTTATTCCGTATTGCAGATTAATATACTATAAAAACTATTCAGAGACTATTTTATCAAACTATTTTAATATTTGCTTAAAAGGATAAAAATGCATATAAAAGTCTAAAAATACCTTTATGTACTCAGTTTCGACATATGTTTCATTGCTTCGACGGCAACATCCTCAAGAATTAAAATGATACAAATAGTTTCGCAAAAAAAAATTTAAATTGAAGACCAGTAAACAAAAATAACGCGAACTCAAACATAATGAAATCAACTGCAATATTAGCAAGTAAGAAAAAATCATGCGTCAAGCGTAGATTCTGAAACACTTTCCAACACATTCAGAATAATGTAACAAAACTGCACTGTTTAAAAAATTAAAATATTACGTCTAATTCAACTCTATGGAGACGCATAATACATTTCAAAATCCAATTTCAGCTGTTCCCATCCACAATCGAAAAATTATGCGAATGTTTTCAGCAGCTCTGTATATGATATACAGGTTTGAATCTATTAACTACATGCATACCAAAATTTAGTTCACTTAAGAGATACACATACTTCAGTTGAAAATTTACCTTCAGCAATTTCTCTAATAAGGAGAACGGTACGTGAATACTATTGTGTACCCCTGTATTTGAGGTATAGAATATATATATAACGAGTAAGATGCAAAAAATTAATTGAATTTAAAAGTGCGTACCAAATTTTAAACCGTACACTGCAGCAATTATTACTCAAAGACAGTACTGTAATGTAACTGATTTCTTTTGTGTGTCCCTGCAAATGAATAAAAAATGCTATGAATGCCCTGTTCTAACGTGATCGTAGTGAAATTCAGTGATTCATATCAGTTTCAATGCATTTAAAATAGCATAATGTCATTAAAATACTCTGCAAACGATTTTTCCCCATTATACCATAATGTAATAGAATACTTTTGAGTGCCCCTGTAAATAAGCGATTAATCCTACATACTTCATATACAATACCAAACATGCTTTGGTGACCCTAAATAACCTTTATCAATTTCCTGAAAATCCGAGTATATTTACGGGAGTTAGAGCGTGGACAGACGGACAGAAGGTCAGACAAACCTAATGCATAAACACTTTTCAACTTTGTTAGAAAGTGTTAAAAATGGATATTTGTGAACGACAATTATTTTATATTTTTGTTAACCAAATATTAAAATAGTTTGATATTTTCAAGTGATTTTTTTATATATAGTTTTTATATATAGTTTTTATATATAGGAGACGTTTCCAAAAATCAGCAAAAGAAACTTTTTTTTAAACGTTTCTTTATATCCCAAAATTATACTAAGCCTTTTAAAGATAAAGAACGCTTTTCGAAATCATTACTATCCGGGAAGAGGTTATTGTATACTTTGGTTCGTGATTATATTATATTTTTTTTAGATTAAGAAAGAGCTGTATTTTTTAAATGTCTACTAACAGTACAGCTAAATCCTCTTAGAATACTTGACTCAAATGTTAATCAATAATGTCTGTTTTAACTCGCATCGATATGAAATGTACTTTCGATAACAATAGGTTGATTGGTTTATTTTAGCTGTTGGTAAAATACACCAATGGGGTTTTTCTGTTCTATAAAAGTCATTTTAATGAAACGATAATTCCTAAAAAAACTGAAAATATCTGTTATAAAACGGATATTTCAGAAAGCGCGTATTATTTCCTGGGATTTGTGGATTCGTTCCGATAAAATGCGGAAATTGTACTGGCGTCCCAATTGCCCTTAAAATTTGCGTATTTTAACGGGTTTTTTTTTTTTTTTTTTACAGTGCACAGTATAATGTGATGAGCAACTTGCTGGAAGAAAGGAATTTTTGTTTTATGTTACCAATTACGAGAACTTTAACTTCGTCCAGTCAAGCTGGGCTCGTGGAAGGTGTAGTTTCAAAGACCTGATTACAATAAGTAAATTAATTATCACTTGGAACAAAATCTGATTTTGCCATAGCATCACTGATGTCTAGAACATAACGGCGCGCTTCAAATGCCACAAGTTATTACTTAAATTCTTCCTCACATTTTCACAGAATCGCTGTGGTTAAAAGAGAAAAGCAACTCGAACAAATACGGAAAAAGTAATTTAACAAGTTAATTAAAGAGAATTTCTTCATTAAGCCCTATTTGAACGAAATTATGGGAAATTAGCAAAGTATATCAACAGGTTCTGGAGAAGGATAAAATGTACCCTCAAGGAGAATACAACCAGGAAGACAGGCTTCTTATTCTTCCAGGCATAAGGAGCAATGCCCCTGAAAAATCTGCCTATGTTTTACAATAAGAAAGCTGATTCATCATTTTCCCTCTAGGGTAAGATTCATTAGGCAGGCGCTATTTGTCTATATCAGCGAGCACATGATTGTTGTTTCTCCTGTTTTTATGCAATGTTCATCTCGCATTTACAGTTGTATCCCTTTTATGTTCTGTGTTCTCCAGGCATAAATCTGCCAGCGGCTGCTGCTTTACTTAATCTTTTCTGTTTTATTTATTTATTGAGAGACACGTATCTCACAACTCGTTTGAAGTCATCTTGGAGTTAGAAATTTAGAAATATTTGTTTTTAAGGTATGCTCTTTACCATTTTGGAAACTTTGGATTTTTCTTATTTCTGTTCTAAGCTGTAACAATCGATAAGTAACTTGTACTTTTACTTTTAAACGCACATTTGGTAATCTTTTACCCTTCAATTTCATTTTAAGCCATCAAAAAGATCTCACGAGCTGTATCAATAATTAACATACTAACTTTTAAAATAAATCAGTTAACTTGTTTCTTCTATAAAAATGAAAGCTTGATATAAGTTCAATGAGCATTACAAAGTACTGTAGAATTAGATAATATTTAACGGGGATTCATGCCAGTGGAAAACTTTTTCCAAGCACTGAATAAAAATTTAGTGTTCATAGGAAAACAAAAACTCTAAAAAGGTATCCAAGAGATGTAAAACGACTGGGAAGACAACCTCAGGTAAGATGGAGCGACGAAATCAAAAAAGTGTCTATGGCTAATTGATCAACCAAAACACTAGGCAAGAAACAATGGAATATTCTGGGGAGACCTGCATCAGCAGTGAATTGAAAACGGTGTATGATGATATATGAAGGGTTTTCAAGTGAAACTCGTTCGACAATTCTAGTCAGCGAAAAATGAATAAAGGAAACACAGAACTGAATGAAATAGAAAGAATAGTATATGTTTAAACTTACAGCATACACATTTGTTTAGAAAAAGTCACTCATGGCATTGATACAAGAAAGATTTCCGTTGTCCCACGGACCCACGGACACGTGAAATTCTTTTGTCAAGGCTTGAATGCTTCGTCGACGGTTCATCTTGACTTCAGTGTTAATATCCACAATCAGTGTCAAGGTAACAAATTTGTGCGCCTGACCAGGACGCGCCAAATCCGACGTTTCCTCACGCCATCGCGGAACATTCGCTACCAATCCCTAAGAATTATCTTTCATAAACACTTTTTCTCATACGCAGCAGCCATCCTCCGATGAATCTCAACACTCTGCCGATAAAAATTGTATAGACATATCATTCATTTATTTTCAGTATCGGCGTCTTTTTTGTGTTTCCGCGGTGTTTTTCATCTTTAATAGCTTTAGAATGAAACTGACGGACATTCTGAGGGAGGAAAAAATTTCTTTCAACTCTATCTAATCTTCTTATCTCTCTTCCATTGCTGAATCTCCCCATCCTTTTGTGAGTAAACCACAGACGGATACAGAAGAACAGATTTCCTGGAAAAGTGTTTAAAAAAAGGCAAAACAAGCTTTTGTCTTTTTTGGACGGGTTTGTGATAGATGGCAGCACCTCATCGAGTTCTCGGCTTAAATTCCAGAAGTAGTTAAAACTCGATTAGCATATAAAAACGCAATCGGTCTGCCAAGTCATATCTGGATGGAAAGCACCTGAAAACCTGATTTTAGCGGTTGACTCGTAGGTCTATCATTGTGCTTTCCTGCACCCAAACGTATGAAAACACGGAGGACTGGGAGCAAGATATCACAATGGTAAACCTACGAGTCAGCCGCTAAAATAGGGTCTGAAGGTTTTTTCCACCAAGATATGATTTCGCAGACCGATTGCGCTTTAATATGCGAATCGAGTTTTAACTAATTTAACAGCCGTGAACTCGATGAGGTGATTGTCTGTGCTGTCCCCTCTCTGTCTATAATCACTCCAGCCATCTTGAACGTACTACCACCTTCAAACAGCGAAAGCAGAATTACCGTTTCGCAACGCAATGCATGCTCCATATCTATGACGTTACTTGCTCATGCGCAGTCAACTTGCACACTTCGAACGGGTTTGATTTGAACATGCCTAATAAATATACTTGTAGAATAAGGCCTAAATATAATCACCTGCAATGAGTAAGCTACAATAAAATGATCAGTACCCCACAAAAAAGAAAATTATATTGAAATAGTTCCAAACCATGTATTATAATACAGAATAAAATGATAGATTTAAAAAATTGAAAGAGCAGTTTTAACTCGAAAAAAAGTTGAAGATTAAAATAACAAATCCTCTTATGTAAAGGAGAAATTTATTTAAAATTTTAAAGTTTGCGGAATATCTAATAAGTACTTCCATGAAAGTCTTTAATATTACTATTATTATTATTATTATTATTTATCACTTGAAAACTATTTTGTAACATGTTTAAAACTGCTATAATAAATACACGAGAAAATTAATACATATAATAAGAAAATATAATAAAATATATTTTATCATTAGTATTAAAATAATTATTAGAAATATCTTAATGGTTACTCCCTTCTGTCTTTTAATATGACTCGTCCAAAATCTAATAAGTGCTTCCATAAAAGTTTTTTATTATTACTATTATTATTATTATTATTATTATTATTATTTATCACTTGAAAACTATTTTGTAACATGTTTAAAAATTCTTATAATAAAAAGACGAGGAAATTAATACATATAATAAGGAAGCATAACATAATATATTTCATCATTAGTATTAAAATAATTATTAGAAATACATATTTTAATGGTTACCCCCTTCTGTCTTTTAAAATGGCTCATCTTCACAGATGGATTTGTGTATGTTAAACATTAAAATCTGCCTGTATTGTATCTCAAACCTATTCCTCCAAGGATATGAAGTATTGCATGCCGTTCAATTATTCGAAAGCATCCAAGGATATTATAACTTTCAAGATTTCAAAACTTTAATTAACTCTCGAGGTATTGGTTTTATTATTATTATCATTATTATTATTAGAGAAATTTCCTTAATTCAAATGGTGAGAATTGTTAATATGACACATGTGAACATAATTGCACCGGGAAAAAATATATAAAAGAATGTACTCATAAAAACACATGAAATTTCTAAATTGTACGCAAAACAAAAACCTTTATATGAATTTGTATAAATAAATATGATAATAAAAGTACATACTTATGTTTCTGACTGCTTCGGCAGTTGTCCTCAGGATAAAATATGATGTTGCTGAGGATGCTGCAGGGGATGATGTTGTTGATGTTATCCTGAGGACGACTGCAGAAGCAGTTCGAAACATAGATATTACTATATTTTTATCATAATATTTATTTATACAAGGTCGTACAAAGGTTCTTGTTTTCTAAACTATTTAGCAATTTTATGTGTTTTTAAGAATAAATTCTTATTTATAATGATGAGAATTTGTTTTCAAAAAATGTTACTGGTATAAACAAGTTGGAAATTGCTCGCCAAACGTAGCAAGTGAGGTGCGTTCGTACTATAACTAGTTTTATAAATTTTTTTTACACCGCATATTGTACTGAATGTATATTTTGGTGCACTTCATAAGTGCATATCAATTTCATTCTATTCAAAAGGCTGCAACACCATTAAAATGAACTTGAAATAATTTTTTCCCATTGGCCGAAATGTAACGGAAAACTTTTGACTGTCCCTGTAATTAAACCATACATCCGATTTTCATGAAATTTGAAATGACTCGACAAAATTTTGCAAAAATTATATATTTAAAATTTCAGACTATTCGGTAGGCTGTAACATCACTAAAATGCACTTGAAATATTTTTTTCCCATTGGCCGTAATGTAACGGAAAACTTTTGATTGTCCCTGTAATTAAACTATGTATCCGATTTTCATGAAATTTGAAATGACCCGACATAATTTTGCAACAATTATATATTTAAAATTTCAGACCATTCGGTTGGATAGTTTTTGCTCTGTTGTATGCGGTCAGACAGACGGTCTGAACGACGACTATAGGTGGTACGTATTTATATAATTACGAACGCACCTAAAAGGGGGGGGGGCGTTAACGAGAATTATCATATCGTTATTGATGGCACTTTAAAAGAGATTGCATTTTTTATTTATAGCATTAACATTTAAACCCAAAAATTAAAATGGTTTCAAAGGTTATAAATGACATTATTTTTAAAAGAAAGCATAAGTTTTAATTCACAAAATTAAAATAATTGTAATTTAGATGAGTATATAAAATAACTCAAACGTGCGTATATAAATCACATCATTTTTTTTTCTACCAGCTCCAAAATTAGACACCAAATCTTTAAAATATACGAAATAGTTTTGATGAAATTATTCATTTTCGTTTATCACAATCAAGAAATTTTCAAAATGTAATTTCTAAATTTTTATAGCATTGTAAATATGATTTATTTCTTCATATTTAGAACTTAATGAAATTAATATTATAGTTGTTTTTCTAAATGAAGAATAAAATTGAATCAGTGATTTAAAAAATTACTTAAGCCCACTTTTTATCGAAATGCAGTTTTTCTTTAATCATTGTTTCTGATATTTTTTCACGAAGAATTATTTATTTTGTTTCGCTTTTTTCTTATTATATTTTATGCGTTGAACATTTTAATCATTTTTTAACCCTGAACTGATTATAATCTACAGTTATTCAGTTGGATGGGGTTAAAAATGGAAGATATATTTATTTAAACGTGTATTAATAGAATCGAACAGCGTTTTCCATTTTTTGATAAATTATTACTGATCGAGATATAAGCGATTATTTTCACTTGATTACATGTTTTTCTCCTTGCCGCCCCTTCGCGTCCGGAAATACGGTTCAAAACGTTTGGCAGTATATTCTGAAAGATCTTCTGCCTTTATCGAAAATGGAAAACGCCTTTCGATTACATAGTTTCTGAATATGAACACCATCAAATTCCATTCGTTTCCGAACAAAAATTAATTCTGAAATGTGTCAGAAAGTAGCTCGTTTGGATTTGAGAACTGTTAGAAAAAAAAATTGTATTGTTTTGCAATAACATTACAATTTGGGAGCTTACATATTTTGAATGTCATAATTCCAAAGATATAACTTTTTAAATTAGTAACATTAACTTTTTTTAATATTCATGAAATAATGAATCATTTCATTAAGTTCATAAAGTTCATTTAGCTCGTAAATTCCAGTTTAAATATTATATAAACAACGAAATCTGATACACTATTTCCAATTGCTTAAAAGGCGTAAGATTAAAACTTTAAAAACAGTAAAATAGTTTTATCTGACTGTTGACATGACAATATTAAAATGTCATTAATTCCTAGTATTGCTGTATAATTAAATCTATAAAGTAAATCTATATTGTTATATTGCTGTATGTATGTATAATTGTTGCCGCTTATACGCTCTTCCTAATGTTAATAAAATTGGTGTTCCCCTCCATCCTATCATATCCAATATCGGTTCTGCCTCATCCCCTCTTGCTAAATATTTAGTTAAACGCTTTTCATTTCTTTCAAGTTCCAATAATTACACTATTAAGAATTCTAGTTCTTTTGTGAATCGTATTTAAAACTTTACCCCCTCCCCCTCTTTGCGCATGGTTTCGTTTGATGTTATTTCTCTGTTCACCCATGTTCCTGTTCAAGGTGCACTGCAAAGTCTCACTGTTAGATTAAAAGAGTTTCATTACATAGATTATGAAATCAATCACATTATTGAGTTATTCAGTATTTGTTTAAAACAAAATTCATTTCCATTTTCAAATCAATTTTATTCTATGTCAGATGGTTTAGCAATGGGTAATCCCCTTAGTCCTTTCCTAGCAGATTTATATATGCATTACTTAGAGGTTAAAATGTTTAACCTTATCAACTTCCCATTTTATTGTAGATATGTAGATGATTCCTTTGCGCTCTTAGATCTCTTTTTTCTGTTGAAAATATATTGACTATTTTGAACTCAATAGATTCAGTTATTCAATTTACATATGAAGTTGAAATTGATATATAAATTGCAATTTCTTGATGTGTTGGTCATTCGTCAGCTTAACACATTTGACACTTGCATTTACCGTAAACCTTTTGCTGTCACACACACCTCCATTTTAATTCATGGCACCCCCCTTCCCAAAAAGCTTCGTCTTTTCTTTATGTGCTTAATAGAGCTCGCTTAATTTGTTTAGATAACAATTCCCTTGTTTCAGAATTAAATTATATTAGATCTGTTGCTATCGATCGTGGTTTTAGTTTATCTTATATCAATAATTTAATTTCTCATAGTCTTAATAAATGTGTTAATAATCCTGATTCTTCTGTTACTACGGTTTCTTTTTCTAATCTTATCATTTTACCATTTTTTAATAGTATTAGCTTTAAAATAGCTAATATCTTAAAACATTATGATTTTAATGTTGTTTTTAAACCTATTATTAAATTAACTTTTTCACAGCTTAAGGATCAAATTCCTCCTCAAAATTATTGGGATGTTTACAATATTCAATGCCAGTCTGGTTTGTCCTACATTGGACAAACTAAACGAAAACTCCGTTACAGAGTCAAAGAACACATAAACTATGTAAAGAAAAAAGAATTCCTCTATTGCTTCTCATTGCTGGAGAGAGGGACAAAATTTCAATTTTGACTCAGCTACCATTATCAAGAAATGCATTACTCCTCTAGATTTAGACTTTTTTGAAGCTGTTCATATCCATAGATTTAAAAACTCCCTGGTTAATGATTTGTCTAGTGTACCTTACATCGCAACTTTATGGGTGGATTTGTTGTGTCATGACACTTCACTTCCGCTTTGATTTCATTGGCTGTCGGAACTTGATGGTCTTTTGGTATTGTGTTTTCTGACATTTGGGGTTTCGCCGAACATGTAGATGGGGGAGGGGGATATTGTTCTTATAGATTTTATACACTGATGATGTGAGTCCTGGAACTCACGAAACGTATACGTCTGTTCATATTACCTTATGTATTTTATTGTGTGTTTAAACGTTGATTTTTGGTGATTTATATTTCCACACAAGTTTTTATTTACAATGCATATATGACTAAACTTTGAGACTCTTTTCACGGGCTCTTTAAAAGCTGCTGACTTAACTTTTAGTTTGAAACCGCAGAAGTGTTTCGAATACTCTTTCAGAAATTTCTAGTATAACAGATGATCATCTGCAAAAACCATTATAAAATGTAAATCGAGGTACGTATACCTAAAAACATTTTTTAATTACATGAAATTCGTATAATTGAAAAATCATTCCGTGTCGATGATGAATGAATTACATTTTATTTTGTATGAAAATAAAAAGTTTTGGTCAGAGACACAGATAGACAACTTGGGCCACACGTATAATTACACGTATAATTAATTATTTTGTATATTTGGATATGTATTAATAATTACTTTTAAAAACGTTTTTGGACAATTTCATTTTCGTTTTCGGCCAAAAATAGGAAGATTACCGAAATTCCGTTTCGGTTTCGGTTTTAAAAACCCGTTTCGGTCTATCCTTAATTAAAACATAAATTTTATATTAATTTGTAATGAGATTTAGCTTTAACATTTTTTTTCTCACAAAATTGGCTTGCTCACTTTCAATATCAATGGCACATTTATTATTATTATTATTACTATTTAATTCATATCATCCAACTGTGCCGCCAATGCCTGTAAATGTTGTTTTACCTTTCGTTGAGTATGTATGCAGTCAAATGCGCGGACACAGAAAAGCCAAGTAGCTTATAAAATCATCGTAGTGTTTTGAAAAAAATAATTGATGGCTGTTTACCTTGGTATATAAGAACTGCTACGGCTATTTTTGAAACTATTTGTACAATTAAGCTAAATACATATGTGAGTAATGAGTCACTTAATGGCATTCAGTCAGTTCGTAAAAATGTAGATAAAATGTTGTGAAAACTGTCCAAATAATATTTTTATCTTTGTCTGAACCTTCAGGTATCATATGTATTAAACATAGTAAATATTATAATAGTCTTTTAAAATAGAAATAAAATTTTTAACCTTTTTTTTCTGCTTCAGTAACGGTCATAGAAATTTTCAGATGCACCTCATGGTTGAAGGTTTGGCTTCCATTTTTAGTCATAAATTGCGAATTTTTATTTTATGTTATTACGAAATGTCTGTCATTAAATAAAACAAAAATTACTATTCAGATTTTCTGGTATAAATTCGCAATGAATAAAAAAGGAGGTCAAACTGGTAACCTGAACCAGTAACGGATCTCTCAACTTTTAGTCACCCAAATATTGATGGAATATGATTATAATAACAAGTTGGAAATTGCACGTCAAACGTGGCAAATGAGGTGCGTTCGTACTATAACTAGTTTTATTAATATTTTTTGCACTGCATGTTGTACTGAATGTATATTTTAGTGCACTTCGTAAGTGCATATCAATTTCATTCTGTTTGAAAGGCTGTAACATCATTAAAATGCACTTGAAATATTTTTTCCCATTGCCCGTAATGTAATGGAAAACTTTTGACTGTCCCTGTAATTAAACTATGCATCCGATTTTCATAAAATTTGAAATGACTTGACAAAATTATGCAACAATTATATATTTTAATTTTCAAACAATTCGGTGGGGTAGTTTTGCGCTGTTATATGCGGACAGACAGACGACTATAGGTGCAACGAATTTATATAATTACGAACACACCTAAAAAGACAATTAATATATTATTTTATTTACTTATTTATTTCATTTCGATATTTCCTTCTTCTTTGAAAAAGTAGCAGTAAAACAAAAAATAAATATAATTTTTTAGGAAAAAAAGAGAAAAAATATTTCGTAATAAGTAACATACATTAATCATATTTCGTAATTTAGATAAAGAAAATTTGTAAACTATTCACATGATAAAACTTTTATTGTACTTGTTAATATCTTGCAACATAAAAAATAATTCTAATAAAACTGGACTAACCTCAATTTCAAAATAATTTGAAATATCGTTGACCCAATAAACTACCAGGAACAAATCTGTGCTGATATTAAAATATATTTATTGTAACTTGATAAAAATCATAAATTTTATGTTAATTTGTAATGAGGTTTAACTTTAACTGTCATTATTTTACAAAACAGACTTGCCACACTTTCAAAATCAACGGCTCATTTATTATTACTTTTTTTTTTTTTAATCAAGTATACTTCATCCAATTGTGCCGCCAATGCCTGTAAATGGTGTTTTACCTTTCGTTGAGAATGTATGCAGTCAAATGCGCGGACACGGAAAAGCCAAGTAGCTGATAAAATCATCATGGTGCTTTGAAATTTATAAAATTGTTAGCCATTTACCTTGGTAACAAAATCCCACTCTGATACGGCTATTTTTGAAAATATTTGGACAATTAAGATAAATATGATATTAATGAGCCACTTAATGGCAGTCAGTTTGTAATAAATGTAGATAAAATGTTGCGAAAACTCTGCCAAAACAATATATATATATATATATATATATTTTATCATTGTCTGAACCTTCATGTATCATACATAATAAACATAGTTTAATATAATTGTAAGTTTATTGAAAATAGAAATAAAATCAAAGTATTCATTAATTGCTGTAAGTGATAAACATGGTTGCGCTATTCCATCTTCTTTGGTGAAAGGATGAAGATGGTGAATTTGGTGAAGATGGAACAGTACAATTTTATATAGGAACGACAAATAGAAAGCTTAAAACTAGGATCAAAGAGTATATAGCAGAATCAAATACAGCAAGAAAACTACAGCTCTGGCCAGACTATATAACAGAGAACCTTTGAAAATAGATTTTAAAAATAGTTGAATAATTTATCGATCAAGATCTTATTTGCCATCTATCATCAGAGAATCAATTCTTACGCAATGGAAATATTTCCAGTGATTCAGCCTCCATGCAGATCCCTAAAATTTGGAAAGAAATGTTATTCAGGTTAATGAAATAATAATATAAAATAATTCGCGTTCACAAATTTCTATTTTTAATATTGCAGTTAATTTCATTATGCTTCTGTTCGCGTGATTTTTGTTTTTGTTTACTAGTTTTTCAATTTGAATTTTTGAGAAAATATTTTTATCATTTTATTTTCTTCAGAATGTTGCCTTCTGATGCAATGAAGCATATCGAAATGTAAATAAATAAAGGTATTTTGCCGTTTTAAAATTTATGTTTATCACTTATAGCAAATTAATGAGTACTTTGATGTTTTGAAGTGATTTTTATAAATAGTTTATAGAAATAAAATGTTTAAACTTTTTTCTGCTTCAGTAAAAGACATTCAGATTTTCAGACGCACCTCGGGGTTGACGGTTTGGCCTCCTCTTTTAGCCATAAATTCCAAAAGACGAATTCTTATACTAATTTGAATTGCTAAAAGATGTCAATTAAAACTTTAAAAAAGTAAAAAGAAAGGTTTATTCAACTGTTTAAATGTTTTGACTCTACCCGCGTCCTTTTCAAAACAAATAAATAAAAATATTCTAAAATTGCACTTTCTGTGAAACGCGATCATTCAATTTTTCATATTATGCACGTCATTTTTTTTTATTTCACTTGGATGTTTATTTTTACTTTCGTAACCGTTGAGTAGTTATGTTAGCACCATGTTGAATATTTACGAATTTTTATTTTATGTTATCAAGAAATGTCTGTCATTAAATATAGAAAAAATTACTTTTCTTATTTTCTTGTCTGAATTCCCAATTTCTTAATAAATAAAGGTCAAATTGGTAACCCTGCACCAGTAACGGATCTCCCAATTTTTAGTCACTTAAATATTGGTGGAATGTGATTATAATAAAAAGGCAATTAATATGTTATTTTATTTATTTATTTATTTTATTTCAATATTTCATTGTTCTTTGGAAAAGTTACAATAAGACAAAAAATAAATATAATTTCATAGGAAAAAGTGGAAACAATATTTGGTAATAAGTGATATACATTAATTATATTTCTTAATTTAGATCTTGAAGATTGTTAAAGTATTCGTGATGAAATTTTGATTGTGTTTATTAATAGCATGCAACATAAAAAATAATTTTACTGAAAATGGGCTTGACTCACTTTCAAAATCAACGCATTTGAAATATCGTTAACCCAATAAATTACCAGTAACAAATTTATACTGATATTAAAAGAACTTTATTGTGAATTGTTTAAAAAAATAACTTTTATGTTAATTTATAATGAAGTTTAAATTTAACTATATTTTTTTTTCAGAAAATGCACTTGCCCCACTTTCAAAATCAACGGCTCATTTATTATTATTTTTGTTAAATCAAGTATATTTCATCCAACTGTGCCGCCAATGCCTGTAAATGTTGTTTTACCTTTCGTTAAGTATGCATGCAGTCAAATCCGCGTACACGGAAAAGCCAAGTAGCTGATAAAATCATCGTAGGGCTTTAAAATTCATAATTTTTGGCCATTTATCTTGATATACAAGATCTCACGTTTCTACAGTTATTTTTGAAAATATTTACAGAAATAAGGTAAATATACCAGTAATAAGCCACTTAATGATATTCACTCAGTTTGTAATTAAATGTACATAACATGTTTTGAAAACTCTGTCAAAGCAATGTTTTTTTATCATTGTCTGAATTTTCATGTATCACATGTAACAAACATAGTATAATATAACAATAGTTTATCGAAAATAAAAACAAAATTTGTAACCTTATCCCTGCTTCAGTAAAGGTCATAGTAATTTTCAGATGCACCAGAGGTTTGCCAGTTTAACCTCCTTTTTTAGTCAGAAATTCCGAAAAACGAATTTTTATTTTATGTTATCGTGAAATGTCTGTTATTAGGTAAGCAGAAATATTATATATTTATTAATTGAACTAAAATATTACATATTATATTATTATAAATTGTACTAATATTATTATTAATTGTATTATTCAGGTTTTCTGTCATGAAGTAGGAATTTATGAAAAAAAAAAAAAAAAAAAAAAAAAAAAGGAGGCCAAACTGGTAATCCTGCACCAGTAACGGATTTCCCAATTATTAGTCTCCCAAATACTTTGGATTCTTAGAGCGAAAAAACTTTTTCGCACAATGTGGTTAAATAGTAATTATAGTTGATATATAAATTTAAAAATATAAATATCAATTGATCCCAGCTTTATTCGTTCTGCAATTTTTCTTTTCCACTTAATGCTTTATCAATCGTATTTATAAGGTGATGATGTGTAATTTTATATTATAATTCACTGATCGGCAAAACAAATATAAAACAAATACCTCCCTGTGAAACAAATATATGAATTATATAGGTCTGACATTCCTAAATGTAAATGTGGCATTCAAATTGTTCCAAACCTTCCCATTATTCCGAGAAACAGTTTTCTAATAGCGACATACTGAAGGATTGTTATGTTAATTTTGAACTCTAGATAAAAATTAAAACATAAAAAGGTATTTTCATTGTCTTAGATTACAAATCAGTAAAATAAATCATGAAAATATATTTGGTTGATGTTTGCCTCGTGTATTGTTCGTTTGGTGTATTCTCATCTTTCGTGTCCAGCAGTATCCACTAACATATTTTAATTAATGACACATTAACATATAACATTGTAATAATGTATTTGCCTCTGTATCTTTGAATATTACATTTGCTTTTAGATTATTTACACAATAACACATATATAAGGTTTGTTGGAGTAACTGGAACCACGAGGTAACTGGGCCATAGGCTGTTTTATAAAAAACTGTTGGTGTTTTTTTTAAGTTTTAGCTTTTGTGAGCAATGCCCCTTTATCTCTACTTCCTAAAACAACGTGTATCAACTCAATCATAACTCTCACTTTGCTGTGATAGGTTGTCAAAAATTTACGTTTCTTTTTTTTAAAAACAACGTCAATATGGTTGAACTTCCTCGGATTTTTATTAAAATACTGTAAGTACTTTTATTAAACAATCTTTTTTTTTAATGATTAGACATATACAACTACATTAATACTACTACATTAATATTATTAGATATCTATACATATTTACTTCATGTTTTAAATGTAAGCCCGGTGTCCCAGTTACCCCATAAATATTTCAAGAATGGGGTAACTGGGACATGTATCCGTGGTAACTGGGCCATGCTGGATCCAGTTACCCCAATAGTTATAAATAATATTTTTGTGTTTCTCTTACTACGGGAAGTAAATTTATCCATTGGTTTTTGTTCACAATAAAGAAAATGATACAATACCTTATTAAAATAACGTAATGAAATTTAAAAAAAGCATATTGAGTGGTATCAAACCAAATTTCTTGACCTCTTGAGAGGCGGTGATGCCGTTATGGCATCACTTAATTTTAATTCCTAATTGCCACATTGGCACCTGAATTTTATAATTAAAATTTAACCTTTATTAAGTACGCGAAAATGTACTTTTACATGTTTTCAGATATATTCTCTTGTATATATTGGTGTCATTAAATTACTTCAACACTTTACGAATGCAAGTACCTTGCCCCTGAAAGCCAGATAGCCAGACCTTGAAATAGTACTATACACAGGAGTCGCATTCTATGGTCATAGCTGCCAATTTTTACGCTTTCTTGCTACCACTAAAATTTAATAGAGATTTTCGTTTTGTTTAATCATAAGATTTCGACGATTAAATAAGACAACATTTACTATAATATTTTAGTGGTAAGAGAAAAGCGTAAAAGTTGGCAGCTATGCTATAGGAAATCTTTTATCGTCCCTATCACTATTTTGAAAATAATATCTTCATCGCACCTTTCTTTAAGGAACTATAAAATTTTCCCTATATAATTCGACAACTGGATAAAGTACTTAAGTACTTACGTAGCCTTTTGTTCAGAGATTTACCTTGCTATTTTTTCCTTAAAATACCCATGTGACTTTTATACTTATTATCTATACTAAAGTACATAAGTACTTACTTAAGTTTTATATTTTTGGTATAAATAAATCTAATATTTTCACTTTTAGTGCTTTTTTTAGGCACACTGACAGCAAAGGTTTCCCTTACAACGCTGTTTATTGACATATAATTTACATGATCTGCCTGGTTTAAATTTTTTATGTTGTTTACACTTTTTCAAACAGGACCTGATATCCGATATGAAAAAATATAAACGCGTGTGGAACATAGACTCCCCTGGTCCAATTACCCCATTTTGGGGGGCAACTGGACCCATGAGGAAAGAAAAATGAAATATGCATATTTTTATATTTTTAAATATTAAAATGTAATTTTGAGTATTTCTGTCTGATAGAGGGAACCTAAATAAACACATTTACAGAAATATTCAGACTTTAATTGAAATGAACATTAGCTTTTTGAAGCTAAATTGTCAGAAGCTCCAGAGTCACATTGTAAAATCATGTCCCAGTTGCCCCAACTAACCTTATATATATTTGTTTACGCATTTTACGCTTGTGCTTTAGTAAGACATAAATGGCCTTAATTTTAAAAACAAGCCACCTGGCCTAAAAATTGGTATGTGATACACTAAGTTCATTGCCATATTTTGATTTAGTGAGCCGAAATGTAAGGGGTCAACCATTATTTTTACAGGAATCGTTTTGGTGGCCACCAGTGTTATCTAACCCAAGGTTACTATATCTAAAGGTTGCGCCATTTCCCCCCGTAGCCAATAGGGAGCGACTCGCTGCTTGACGTCACTCCGCGTGCTTGGATCAGTTTTCCAATTGACTTTGCATTAGAAACGAGCTATTTTTAATTGAAAAATATCAGTAGAAATTTTCGTGCGAAAAAAAATGTAACGATTAAAAAATATTCTTTATACATTGGACAAACATCACATCAAAAATTTAAACTATTATCTCTTTTTAACTCTTTGAAATTTAATTGTTAAATCTGCTGTCTTTTTCGTTAAGTTCCGTTTACTACTCAATATGAAAAAGTTAATTTACATTAAAAGAATGTAAAATAGTAATTTTTAGAAGTAAAAAGACCTACAAAAGAAGCAAATTTGATTTCTACATGTCTGCAGTTAATGTTTTGTTAATACTTTATAATGTAGTATATTTATAATATTTCATCCATAATCAATTTGAAGTCTAATATAATTCTAATGTTATTATTTCGCTATGTTTTTAGTAAAGAGCTATTTAATAATAAAAAAAAATAATAATAACTTATTTTGTACCCTCCCTCACACCCCAGTTTGAATTTTGCGTAATTCGATTACACAAGCAAATTAAATAGAAACTTTCATAAGTAAATAGCTGAATATTTAATATTATTAAACTAAAACATTTATACTATATAATAATATCATTTGTTGAAGATAAAATTTGAAATTCAGAGTAATATATTTTATAAACACATTTCGAAAAATAATATTTTTATGTTGCATAATAATAATTAATATACATGAACATCCATAAGTGAGAGAAATTAAAGTAAATTTTTGCGCGAAAGAGAGTTTAATATTTAAACAATATTTTTCACATCCAAATAAAGTGCCATATTTAAATTTTAAAATTATATGTCTTTTCAGCTTTTTAGAATTTATTGTTTTTTTCAGGTTCCATTTATGCATTTGATATCATTGAATATCACACTGAAATTTTTTATAGAAGAAAAATTAGGACAAGCTGAGATTATAAGAGAGATTTAAAATACAAATAAAGATAAAAACTTTAATTATTAAAATGCCGAATTCTTAAAACTCTAAGATTTATATGCTATAAAAATTTTGAATTTTAAATTCAGAGGAATATAAATATCTTCCGAAAAGGTTTTTCAAAATTACCGTAATTTCCGGTGTATAGCCCGCGGATCAAACAATCGTGTTTCGACCCAGAAATTTTTAAAAATAAAATGTAACTTTTTAGATCACGGTAAATATTGGTCTTCAAATACTGAATAAAACTTCTGGGTCCAAACTGAATTGTTTGATCTGCGGGCTATACACCTGAAATTACGGTAATTATATTTTAATGATGTATTATAATAAAATTATACAAAAATATTTAATAACTAATGTATGTTGGGTTTATACCCTCAGAATATGTTTTAATTTCAAGCATATGATTTCATCACAAGATGCGTTTTGTTGATGTATTTCAGATGTGTGCTCCATTATTCTATATTTTATCGTGCAATTACATTTGATTTACTTCAGTTTTTTTCCCTTTTTTGGCAGCGTATTTCTTTTTTACTTCTGATGAAAATATTTCGTTAAGGTGCTACTTAACTCACATGAAAACACACGCTCGCTAATGTTAAACCTATAGGAGAATTTTTTTTTAAATATCTCGTTTGAATTCGAATGTTTTAATGTTTTTTTTTTTTTTTTTTCTCATTAGATAGACGATGTTGATCTCTACAAAGTCCGTTTTTTACTTTTCAATTTTCTTTGCAGTTTTTTATTTTTTTATGAGGTTAACTTCACTTTCGAAACCGGTTCCGACAGTAAAAATTTCATTAAAAAAAAGTAAAAAAAAAAAAAAAAAAAAAAAAAATCAGCCTTTGTTAAACTATCCAATGCAACAAAAATAAAACACTGAAATGCAAACGAGATATTTTTTTAAAATTCTGCCATAGGATGCGATTTTTCACGTGAAGGAAGAAGCCTCTTAATGTGTCTCAATTGAATGAAAGTTCTGATTTTCACAAATGATTTTATTATATTTCTGTGCCTGTTTGGAAAAACAATTTAACTCTTTTGCAAACATTTTCAATAACATTAAATTCTTTTGAAAGTGAGCTGCCGTGAATCTCATTAAGAATATTTTTTAACAGTTTTACATCTTCGAGGGATTTATCACATTGAAAGTATATCGATTCATCCGAAGGAATTCGTTGTAACATATTTGATTCACCTAATGAATTATCAAACTGTCATGCAATTTATAAAATTTTGTTTTTCTGTATAACCAACAATATATCTAAGTTTTTGAAAAAAGGAATTTACGGAAGATATGATGAATGAAAATTCACCATGTTCATCATGTTACATTAACGAAATCTGAGAAATATCTACACCGTAATATTTAGGAAAAGTGATTGGAAATCGCTCTTTCGGAGTAGAAGTTTAAGCTTCGTGTGTGGGCAAACTCTCCTGAGTGTCAAAGGAAATCACAATAAATGTTTATCACCCGCCTCCCCCCCCCCCCCCCACACACACACATCCATTTTCGATGATCGACTAAAGATAACAAGCAATAAAAACTCCACCCCAGCACAATAATAATAATAATGATAATAACAACACACAACTGTTTCATTTGAAGGGAAAAAATCCTCTATAATCGCTTTATTCTACAAAAAAAAAATATTTTCGCTGGTGAAAAATGTTCTGTCTTGAAGAAATATGCTCTCTTTTGACCAAAAACAAAAAGTTTTTTGAACAGAAATTCAATTTTAAATGCAAAAATAGATTCTTTTCTGTTGCGAAAATTCTCCTTAGCACGCACAGTGACGTCATAAGTACGGAAACCTTGATACCGAAACTAGAGGGAAATGGCACCCCCCTGATCTAACCAGGCCAATAATTGCCGAAACGTCAGTGAAGGCTTACTGTGGAGACACGAAAAGTTTTGATTTCCGTTTGTCTGTCTGTCTGTCCGTCTGTTCCGCGATAACTGCCGCAAAAAGCATCCGATCGGCTTGAAATTAATGTGGCATGTTGATGAGGTACTCGGACTTAGCTGTATGGTTTTTGGTTAAATTTGGTTCATTCGTTCGGGAAATATAGAACATTTTATTTTGCTCTGTAATGCTTTTCAATGGCAAGTCAGACGATTTTCAAATTTTCATTTGTTGAAAGAAGTGGCTCATATAAAAAATGGATTTAAATGGTAAATTTTTGATGCTGAAATTTTTAAATAAGAGTAGTAAATTATTCCTATTAGTTTGCAATTTTGTCAAAACATTTGTCAGAGCTTTTAAATTAGGTGTATAACTTATGATGGAATTTTATACATGTGTTCGAATAATATAAAACATTTTATTTTATGAATTTACTTATATTTCATTTTTTTTCTTTTAACCGTTGCGTAGCAACTATATCTCATCTAAAAATATCATAAATGTGAAAGTATGTAGGGTTTTTAAAGTCAAATCAAAGTTAAAAGGAATGAATTAATGAATGCCTTTGTATAGATATTTGCATATAGATTGATTTAAACGCAGAAATGAAAATAGTATTTATATACTATATAGAATAATATCTTTATTTATGTATTCAACTATTTTGATTATAAAGGAAAAAGTTCGTTATTTTCATACAGAATAAACTGACATTATTCTATTAAACTTTATAAACTTTATTGTTGCCAAAAAAAAAAAAAAAAAAAAAAAAAAAGGGGGGGGGGAATAACAATTTCTCCCAAAGAGTTCATTTTAATTTGTAAGATTTTCACGTGCAAAGGGAAAATGCAGCAAATTACAAATAATAAAAAAGATAAATAGGACAGGAATGAATACATATAAACATTTCACACCAAATACCACCTAAATTAATTTTTGTAGTGGTATTTTCCCACACTACGAAGAAAGATTCCTCGATTTACACGATTTTACTTGGCCTTCCTTTTCTCATTGGTTGCGATTTCATTTTCGCAATTGCGTATATTAATTGGCACAAAATTTTATATTTTTATGACTGAGGTATATGTAAGGCCATACAAATAAGAAATTCCGTATTGTTTCCTATAAAATGTGATAAAGTGTTGGTTAACTATATATGTTTCTATTAAGAGGAGCAGGGCTGCCAAGCCTCTGGCGTTCTTGATACCAGTATTTTAATACAAAAAATGTTACTTTATTTAATTGAAACATTTGCGCGATTTAAAAGAACAACATTTTCTGTAAGGTAATAGTGTTGTGCAAAAAGCCTGAGACTTGCCATGTCTGGTGGTGAGTGAAATGTTTTATTTGATGCATTTATCTCTATTTTAATGCTACGTGAACAACGTCCCGTGTAATAGCTTGTAGAGTGTAAAATAAATTATTAAAATAATCCCTATTACGAAAAATGAAACAAAATGCCCGGCTAAGGGAAATAAAAGGTTAGTTAACCTTTCGTAATTTGACCTGAACACAGGTGTGCATCAAATTTCAACGGTGTTTGTAACATCACGATTTTAAATTAAATGTGGATACTATTAAAAGGCTATCACAAAAAATACTTAACGGCGCCATATCACGTTTATCTATTTAGTCAATTGGAAGTGGACACGATGATGAATTATTAACCGTTAGGTTTAGAACTCCCCCTACTTTAGGGTGATTTTAGTAAGTTAATGCTATCGAGTACATTTTTAGATATTTAGATTAGATCTTAGATATAAATATTGCAGAATGGTAATCAAAATTATTATTAGATTTCTAAATTAGATGTCTCAGTTTACATTTCCAAAAGTTCTTTATCCATTAGATACAGATGTTTGTGGTTAGCAGGCAAGTAAATACTGCTGTATGGATATTAGGATAACGTAAAATGCTTGACCAAATTGTTGCTTATCCTTATAAATCGCAGTGTAAAAATGAATCTAAGATATGGGATAATCATTAACTCAATCAACAGAAAATTACAAATGCAAAATAAATTACACAACGGGGAGTTCAGGGGGGGGGGGCACCCCCCTGAAGAAATTTGCTTTATCATATAAAAATTACTAGAATAAGTAGCTCGTGAGAATTTCAGAATATCATTACATAACAACGTGTTTAATTTAACGCTTCTAATGTCTGAAACCATCGAAATATTTTTTTCCCCTTCTATAAATGTTTGTGTAATTTAAAAGTTTAAATTTTGTTTTTGTAGAAAGATTAATATTAAGCAAGACTTGCTAAAAACAATAAGTTGCAGAGATGACGTTGAGGCTCTTGATCTGCAGATTTACTAGTAAATAAATGATGTATGTCAAACATGTTATCGTTTTTCATAACAAAATCATTGTTGTTCCTATAGTTTATCTAATTTCTTCCCTCCAATGCTTTTGTAAAATTTTGAAAAATGTAATCATTTCTTTTTGCCTGTTCAAATGGAGTGCTCTTTGTTGTCTGAATGTATGTTATACTACTTGTTTTGAATTCCGTAGATTTTATTAATTATTTATTTTATTAAAATTATTAATTATTGTATCAAGAGATTAATCAATTGTATCAAGTATTAATTATTGTATTCCTAGAACCAAATTATATTCCTAGGGAGAAGGAAGGGCGGGTTCTCTGTATCTGTAACTTAGTGATTCATCCTAAAGTTAGTACTTCACTCTAAAAAATAAAAGAGCAAATTTACACATTAAAACAGGTATACTGGTGATACAAACACCATTTGTCTATCGCCCTAGTGTGTCCATTTCAAAATACACATTTTCCTGTGTATTTTAATAGTGCATTAAGCGGCTTAAGTGTGCAAAATGTCATCAGATAACTCAGAAATGCACAGTTTAACGTGTAAATTGCACATGAGTACACATATATCTGCGTAATATATAAAAACGATGGATTTTGTGTACATAGTACATAACCTTATAGTTTGGGATGTAAATTTTGAACTAAATATTTTTATGGTCGCAAAACAAATTTGCATGAAGAACAAACGCGTGTGCTTGGTGTGTTTATTCTCTTTGCAGCAAATTTGTTTTTAGACCCCAAAATAGTATAACCATAATTTACAAAAAAAAAAAAAAAAAAAAAAAAAAAAAAAAAAAAAAAAACAGGATCGTCTGACATCATATTTACTGTATTCCATTCTCTGTTAATGTTGTTTTGGAGCCCTAAAATAGTATATTCATAAGTTATGAATAGAATCCGTATAATCTGAATAATAACATTATAAAATAAAATTCTTAAAAATACCGAAATCGTGACGCCGGTACTCTTTCCGTATTTTGCCGGATTTTTTTTTTCTATCAATTTCAGTCACAAGTTTTGAAAGATACATCTGTATCAAGAGGAGAAATTGTTTATTTAATTCTATCTACAGTAAACAAGCAATACTTACCGAAACGGGATTTGAACTCACGATCTGCGACTTTCTGAGCCATTAACTTGACCATTCAGCTACTATTACACAAGCCAAGTTTTTAAGTATCGATATTTATTGTGTTCACATAATACACATATTTCTGTGTAATATTATCTTCTTACACGTATTTATTTTTAATATTGTTACACATAATCCTGTGTAATATTCCGTACTTACAGATATGTAGCTGTGTAAAATTCGTACACATACTTCTGTGTAATATTATTTTCTTACACATTTATCTGTGTAATATTATTACACATATTTTGGTGTAATATACAAAATACATAGATATTTCTGTAATATACAAAATTTGTAAATTACATTAACATACCAATTCAGGTAAATCCGTAAAATTTTCTATCATTTACACACTTGTTTGAGTTTTTGAAGAGATAATAAATTGCGCACTTCCATTAAGCCAACAAAAACACATAAATATAGGTAAATTTCAACGACAAGAGTGTAAATTTTATAATAAAGGTTTAATTTTAAAAATTGACACACATAAATATGTAAAAATTTCTAATTTACACATTTATTTTTTAGAGTGTTCTTGCTTCAAGTAGTTTACAAAATGCAAGCATTTGCCAAAAGTATTTATTTTATTAACATTATTTACCTGTACATTATAATTGTGATGAAATTCCCTGGATGGTACTTGCTGTTAAAACATTGAGTACGGGTAGCTTTCGTTTTTTAAATTGGAATCTTAGCCCATAGGCGTTACTCGTGCTTGTATTATTTAACAAAAATATTTTCTGTGTTCATGCTTATATTAGAAATGAATGTGTTAAAATATGGTAGTTTCTAACTGAAGTATTTATATGCATAATATGTTAATTGTACAAATACGAACATTGTGTATATTTATTATAAATAATGTAACATATAAAATGCAAAAGTACCATCGTGCATGGAGTTACACACATCCAAAAGACGTCAACTGACGTCTCTCATTCTCAATCAGTATAGTCAAATTCAATTTTCCTCTTCTCTTGCAGCTGTACATATTTGTTTTCATTCTTTTTTAGAAATATTTTTTTTCCTGGTGCTCGATTAAAAAAAGAATGTTATTTATTCACAATTAAAATTTCTTTCTGGATTATGTAAAACTTTTTCGAGTTTCTCAGATTTTAAATCATTCACCGCATACAAAAACCGCTTATGAATATTCTATTGCGATATATTGTCTCTGGGTACTAATACTTACTTGTACAGAATTCCACGTATTTTTATACTAAAATATCTACTGTTTCATATTTTACACTAGTTCTGATGTTGTATATTTTCATAAATCCATTTCAACATTTGTAGCTATGCCTTCAAAATTTCTCTTTTTATCATATTTCCAACCCGGTAACATAACACAGATGAAAACTGTTTTTGATTCAAAACTCTAATTCTAATTTAAAAAAATGTATTGTGTACTTTATTTCACACCAAAATGCACTTTTATATGAAAGACATCAATTAAGCATCAAATAAAAATAAAGTTTCGAAATTTATTAAAAACTACACGTTTAAGTAACACCTGTATCCTAATCTCGTTTATGTTCTATTTGTATGTAAAGTTTCAAAGGAATTAAGTCTGTCAAAAAAGCTCTCCGCAAAAAGGACCAGTCAGTTGCTAGTTGTGGTAATGCTGCCACTTTCTCCTTATTTTTATCTATTTATGTTACTGAAAATGTTACTCTATTACATTAGTGCAGCAAACAAATGTTTATTGTTGAAATAGATTTTTAAAAGCAATTATGATTGAAAATTATTTAAAAGTTATAAATTTAAAAGTATAAATTAAATAAATTTTATAAATATAATTATTTATAATTTTAATAAATAATTTTATAAATTTAATAAGTCTAATAAATCTCTAAAATATTTCACGTTAGCTCTTTTTTTTTTCTTTGTTGAACTGAAATATCCATAGATGTGATTCCATAATCGCAATTCGTAATTCCATAAGTGACAATTTCCAAACAAATTTTATTTATAAGTACACTTTTGTTCTCTATTTGATGGTGCAAATATTAAAATTATGGGATATTTAATAGGGAGTGTATGGTGATAAAAGCGATGACAATAACACAGGTCGTTTCAATCATCTTTATCACGTCAGCAGAAGTGACGGACATGTTTTTGCTTTATAATATAGATCGATACATACAATTTTAGCATTATTAAACAGCTGAAAAATAAGTTTAATAAATCTCTAAAATATTTCACGTTAGTTCTTTTTTTTTTCTTTGTTGAACTGAAATATCCATAGATGTCATTCCATAATCGCAATTCGTAATTCCATAAGTTACAATTTCCAAACAAATTTTATTTATAAGTACACTTTTGCTCTCTATTTTATGGTTCAAATATTGAGATTATGGGATATTTAATAGGGAGTGTATGGTGATAAAAGCGATGACAATAACACAGGTCGTTTCAATCATCTTTATCACGTCAGCAGAAGTGACGGACATGTTTTTGCTTTATAATATAGATCGATACATAAAATTTTAGCATTATTAAACAGCTGAAAAATAAGTTTAATAAATCTCTAAAATATTTCACGTTAGTTCTTTTTTTTTTCTTTGTTGAACTGAAATGTCCATAGATGTGATTCCATAATCGCACCCCCACCCCTTTTTTTCATTTACAATTTCAAAATCATTAAATATCTGCAAATTATGTTTTTTTTCTACCTTTGTTGAACTGAAATATTCATAGATGTGATTTCATAATCCCACCTCCACGCCTTTCTTTCATTATGTTTAGACGATTTCAAAATCATTAAATATCTGCAAATTAAATTTAATACATTGTTAAAATATTATTTATCACATTTTGCATTAATTTAAATGCTGTTGATTTTCGTACAATTGAAATATTTGTAGATGTGATTTCATTATTTCGCTTTTTTTCATTATATTAATACAATTTCAAAATTATTAAATAGCTGAAAAATAAATGCAAAATATCGTTAAAATTTTTAATGTATTATAATTTGCATTAACGCAAATTCTGTTGATTAAAGTTGAAATATTCGTAGATGGGATTTCATTACTTTGCCCTTTTTTTTTCGTTATATTTGTACAATTGCTTAACTGAATGGGTGTATAAAAGAATTGCCTGCGTTTCAAATTTTGATAATTTGAGTTTTTTGCTGAAAAACGGCCTATGTGGAGTGGTTGGTGTTTACCCAGTGTTAAACATTGAAATTTCGTAACATAAAAGTTTACACTAGATTAATTTTAACACAATTATTCTAATTGGTAAACAAATCATATTAGATGTAAATTTCCAACTGGGCAAAAAATGCCCGGACCAGGATTCGAACCCGGTACCGCCTGGCTGAAGCCGCCAGTGTTCTGCCATCTGAGCTATCCCGGACGATTCTGTTCTAACTTTTTCACCCAGCTAACCTTGATTATTACAGTATCTGGTCTGAAACCTGGTTCAGCTCAACAGAATAAATCTCAGGTAATCGTATCCAGCGGTTTCTGGAGTTCCATTACCTGAGATTTATTCTGTTGAGCTGAACCAGGTTTCAGACCAGATAGTGTAATAATCAAGGTTAGCTGGGTGAAAAAGTTCGACCAGAATCGTCCGGGATAGCTCAGATGGCAAGCACTGGCGGCTTCAGCCAGGAGGTCCCGGGTTCGAATCCTGGTCCGGACATTTTTTGCCCAGTTGGAAATTTACATCTAACATAAAAGTTTGTTTACTTTAAGTAAAATATTAAAACATAAATTAAAAATAATATTATTACTTTCCTCTCCCACGTAATTAGTTGTTTATGACTCGTCAATGCCCATCATGAAGACAAAGGTGAAGGATAATTGAGATCGGAAGAAGAACCTAAGTTGCACTTGATACTCTGGACATCGCCGCTAATCAATAACATTAGTAGATTTTTTTTCTCTTCATTTTTCTAAATTTTAAATATAAGTCCTTTTTCAAGAATTCCTTCAATTATTTTTCGAGGACATTAAGGCAGGCTTGTCTAACCTTTCAGTAAGCAGGGGAGCACCTTATCTGATAGCAATCAATGAAGGGCGCCATTATTTACATGACTCTAAGCATGCATCAGTATTATTTCACAGTATAAATATTGGCAGCGATACACACCTAACCAATGTATCGCGTTTTTTTAATTCAAAATACGTATCACTATTTTTATCACTATAGTGCCCTCCAGGGGTCACTTTTCTTAATTTTGCCGACATCATTCATGCCCTATGGGGGTGGGGGGGGATTTGGGGAAGGAGCTCGGGAGGTGCATAGCATGAATAAGTGGTCACAGGTCTTTCCAACAATATGTCACATTTGGGGGCCGACAAAAGTTAGAAAAATGACCCCCTTTGGGTCTACTATCATCCCTCCTGGAATGCATCCCCCCCTCTTTTAAATACCGTTTGTAGAAATGTGTTACCATGCACGGTGACTATAAAGAAAAGGACTAATACAATGTAGCAATTTCATAAATTTCACTCAATTATTTCTATGTGAGGGCAAAAACTTATTGATACATCCTCATATTCTTACGCTGATCTTTTAGAATGTTCATGAGTTACACTTTTTTAATTCGTAAAATAATTTTTTCCATGAATTTTCAGCGTTTTTTGTCTTTTTATACCTATAACTTTTAAAATATTCATGTTGTGGTGATGAAAAATAGTCTATATAAGACTGTATATTACTATATTTATTACGGAATTCTAAACAGTATTTATATTTAACAATTTTAAATTTAAATAGTTAAATAGTTTTAAGAAAATAGCAGTTTTTCGGTTAATTTTATGCTATTCTTTACTAATATTACACTACTACGAAGATCATTCAGAAAGTAAGTTCCCCATGACCCGTAAAATAAACAAAGATTAATTACCCGGAATGATTTATTGCAAAAGATACGGCAATGTTCCATCTACTTCTCAACATAAGAACCACCGGAATTGTAACAACTGTCTTAGCGTGGAAATAAGTTTTTTCAGTCCAATGTCATGGAAGTCTGCCGCCTGGAAATGGACTTATTGTCCTTATCGTAATATCGCTGCAGAAAAGTCATTGCTGCTCCCATGCGTTTAGTTTCGTGTTCGGATGTAAGATTCTTCGGCACCCACCTGGTCACAATTTCCGGAGCAACAGGTTTTCGCGATGATTTCATACGTCGCCGATCTTTTCTGCACTTTTCTGCACTTTTCTGCAGCAATACCACGATGAGGGCAACGAGGATCGTTACGGGTGATGAGACATGGGTTGACAACTATGATAAACTGGCTATCTTCCCAAGAGGCAGATTTCTATGACACTGGACAACAAAAACTTATGCCACGCTATGAGAAGTGTCACAATTCCGGGGATTCTTATGTTGGTTAGTAGCTGAAATACTGCTGTATCTTTTACAATAAATCTTTCCAGGTAATTATGTTTTGTTTTTTCTTACGGGCCATGGGAAACTTACTTTCTGGATAACCCTCGTATGCGACAGCTTTTTCCTCATTTTCGTAAAATGTTTAATTTGCAACATAGGTGCTTCTTCCAAACACCCATTCAATTATTAAATAGCTGGAAAGTAAATGGAATGAATGGCTATAATTTTTAAATCTGTAGTATTTCACGTTAGTTCAGATGTTGCTGATTTTCGCAGAATTGAAATAGTCATAAATGTGATTTCATAATTTCTCTTTTTTTTTCTTGTCATTATATTTATGCAATTTTAGAATTATTAAACAGCAGAAAAGTGTGTGTAATGAAACGTTAAAATATTTAATGTTCATTAACTTTAATGTTCATTTTTTTACGTTAATTCAGATGTTGTTAATTTTCGTAGCATTGAAATATTAATGGAAGTGATTTCATAATTTATCTTTTTTTTCTTCTTTTTATTATATTTACAACTTTCAGACTAATTAAACATCTGAAAAGTAAATATATAATGAATATCTAAAATATTTAATGTATCGTATTTTACTTCAGTTCAGATTTTGTTGAATTTCATAGAATTTAAATATTCACAGATATGATTTCATAAACTATTTTCTTTCTTATCTTCATATTTATGCAATTTTACAATTATTAAACAACAAAAAAAATAAATGTAATGTATTTATAAAATAAATAATTATCATATTTTTACATTAGTTCAGATATTGTTGATTTTCGTAAAATTGAAATACTCGTAGATGCCATTTCATAATATTTCTTTTCTTTTCTTTTATGTCTGTTTCACATGGAACGTATCAGATTGGGAAAAAGGTAAATAGCGTAAATAGCTTCCTTTTTGTAATTTCGTGTCCTTAGCCTGGGGGCCTCAAAGCTCTTGAAGACAGCATTATCTGCATTTGTGCTCGCTTGCAGGTTGTGAACATATAGCAAGGAGGAGAAAATTTTGAAAGCGCTAACTCTCAGGCTTCCTTTTTTTTTTTATGTATTTACTTACTTTCTATTGTACGAGGAGTGTGTTGTACATAACTTGAAACGGTGGCTCCCTATTAGCAATTCAGTTAGCAATCATTTACCTCACGACGTCACATCTGCAGGCATCGCGCTTCAGGTAACAGAAGCTAAATGTGACAAAAATAGAAGATATTAATTTCATTTCATGTAATTACCAAAAATGTTTCGATGAGATAGATTTTCTGTCCGTATTTATGTCATTTCGTACAATATATTGAATACTACAAGATATTAGGGCAGTATTTAAGATATACAGGGTGTCCATTATTAAACGACCCTACTTTAAAGTTGCGTACAAAACTAATGTTCTTAAAGTTGTGAAGTTTTGTGAAAGCCATAATAAAGGAATGGGATTTTGTTTAAGCAAAAAATAAATAAATAAATAAATAAAAAGTTCAAAATTTCGCCACCAGAGGGAGATTTTTAATAAACTACACATTTAGCATTACGATAGTTTAGAAATTTTATTTCTTAACTTAACCTGATTATAAAGACAGCATTTCACGACATGTTTCTAGCATTTCCTAAAATAACGGCCTCGTAATAGACAACTTTAAAGTAGGGTCGCTTAATTATGGTGTATATATAAATATACACACACAAAGTTTCCATAAATTATTCTCGGGGTTTCCATACCTCATAAGATTTGATTTAAGAACATGGCCAAAAATATTATTACATATTCATAAAGAACAATTCAAAATGTTTATTTCATAACACTAACAAAGTTGCAGTCGTGGGAAAAAAATAAACAACCCGTAATAATTCTACAACAAATTACAGTAGAATAAAGTTACGGGTACCGAACAATTGGAAATACAGTCTACTTTTAAATAGTGTATATAAAATTTCCTAAGGGAGCCATCTAAAAATCAAAAACAGGCCAAACTTTTTTTCCAATGGCAACAACCAATTTTCACAATGTATTTTTAATCTTCGGTTCAAACTATGCCTAGATAACAAATTTCAAGTTATTTGGATGATAAGTTTTTGAATTATAAACGTTCAAAATTTAGAGCATCTAATGTTAAATTACATTTTCATATTTTTATTAATATCTCCTGAAATTATAAACCTAATGAGATCATTTTTTGTGTGGTTATTATACTATGAAACTAAAACAAAAATACATTGAATATGTAATTTTTATAATTTCATAATATGAATTATAAATTATGAAATTAATATTCGAAAAAATTATTAATTGCAACTTACAATTATTTTTATGGTTTTATATTTACTACGTCCTGCTTTATGCGAATCCAGAATTTCAATTTTTTCTTCCAAGTAGTTTTCAAATTATGCTTTAAAAGCGTCAAAAGGATGGTTTAAGCTGTGCAGAAAAGCATAATTTGTAATATATGTATATATATTCCAATATATAATAATATTCCTATAGTGAGTATATGTATATGTATTATTCATTTTATTGAAACATTTGGGCTTGGCAATAGTCGAAACATATTAGGTGAGTGAAAGGGTCATATTGGCAAGAAGTAATACATTAATAGAAGTGACTTGGCTGTTCTGTAGCATTTCAACAATCGAGTACTTAACTTCGATGTGGATATAGCCCCTAAAATAGGCTCATTTTCAATCCTTATTTAGGCTAGTTGAAGGGAGTAGAATTTATTTATGATGTCAAAATTGGGTATTGCTATAAAAAAAAAGTTTTGATTTGCTTTGGTTATTTAGTGGATATGTTTGTTTTGGATATGTATGGCCCATTAAGTAAATTTTGTACACATTATTTAAAAGTAGACTTTATTTCCAATCGTTTGATACCAGTTACTTCCTTCTACGATAAATTGTTGCAGAGTTAGTAGGGGTATTTAATTTTTTTTTTCCTCGACTGTACATATGCGTAAAGTTGGAAGTCAAAACGTTATTAACCCATTTTAGGCCAAGCATAGAAATTTTATAAAATGTGGTATTATTTTCATTAAAATATGCTTAAATTACATTCATTAAGACCAAAAAAAAAAGTTTCGTGCATGAAAAATAATATTTTATTTGAGAAATAAAATGCGTTTGGCAATTTCATGCATTCTGTCAATGGTGCGCTAATGCACCATTAATTTAAAATTAATATTTTTTTTATGACATTTGTTTTATTATTATTTTATTTACAGAACTTGTAACTTTAATCCATTGTAAAAACATATGATTAATCTCAAGTGGAATAATTATACATTTTCAAAAAGTCGAATTTGTCAATAATTCAATTTTAAAAGACTAGCGTATTTTGAAACTTTCTCAACAGAAAGTGTTTACTCCAATTGAATTACTGATATTTTACAGATGTCTCCAGAACCCTTAAAAATAACAGAAAAATAAAATTAGTGAAAAATATTCGTCACAGTGTTAATAAAAAAAATATTTATTGAAATGTTGCGTTTACGCACCTTTCGTCGAAAGTGGGTTAATGAAATAACGATTATAATCAAATAAATATTAATATTAAAATCTTATCAAATTTATCAAAAAGGGATGGCAGAAACTGTCTAATTTTGTGCTCATAATTCATTAATAACTTTTTGATAATTTTTTTTAATTTGATATAATTCAATATTAATTATTAGTTGATTATAACCATTATTTGTTTAATAACGTTTTTGAGTTGCATCTTTATGCATAGGTAACTTTGTGTTATTAAAAAACTTTACGCATAGGTAACTTTGTGTTATTAAAAAACTTTTTAAGTTGTTCGTTACGAATTTGTAATAAAATTTTTCGTCGTGCTTTTAAATCAAACGCTATCAGATAAGGAAACCCCGATACTAACTCATGGATACTCTGTATATATTACTAGAAATATTACAAATATATCAAATAAAACAATCTACAAAAATGTTTAATGAAAATTCATGTTTTAGATTACAGATGTCGAATATTACATAAGAGATTAAAGTAAAATTAGTACGAAGTTAGTTTTTTACAATGCAAGTTCAGTATTACAACATTTCTTAACATCAAAAGAAAAGAAAAAGAAAAAAATGTGCACCTGAAGCTTTGAAAGCTCCCAAGGCATTTTCTTAAAATGAGATTATGCGTCATATTAAACTGCAATAAATAAACATTTAAAATTTTATGTGATAAGAAAAAGCATGCATATATAGTCAGAAATTACAAAAAAAAAAAAAATAAATAAACTAATGCATAACATATCTAGTAATTTTGTATGACACTAACAGTAAACTTTAGTATGAGCAATATGCGTACGATGATTTGAACACAATGTGAACTATTATATACAATTTCCAATAACAATATAGACACTATTAAAAAATATTTTATAAAAGTAGGAAAAGGGATCATAGATTATTTTTGATAAATGAGAAGTTTTTATTCAGAATGTTATAATTTTCTTTTAGTTTATCATCTAGTTTATTTCTTTTAGTTTATCTTTTAGTTTTCTAAAATGAAAAAATGTCATTCCATGGTAACTTAAGTTACATTTAGAACAATTTACTTCAGTAATTTTATTAATATAACAACAAAAAAATATTCAAAATGTAAAGTTGACATGATTTCTTAATTAAGCCTATTCAAAGCTCGATTTAAATGAAAATTACCTAATTTTAGTGTTAATTCTTAAAACTCTGGCAGTTGTATTTATTATGGTAACTGATATTAATGAAAAGGGAACATAAGTTACCATAAAAAATATGATTTTCATTCTCATTTTTCAGGTAATTTTTCTCCAAATTGACCTTTGGATGGGTTTAATTAACAAATCATGTCAACTTTACATTTTGAATATTTTTTGGTGTTACATTACGAATATTACTGCAACAAATTGTTCTAAATGTAACGTAAGTTACCACAGAATGACCCAAATGAAGAAAAGAAAAACTGCATTTCGGCTAAACTTATATAAGCGCCATATCGATTAAGATTAAACTATATCTTTAAACTTTTGCTTTAAAAGACATTGGGACTTTGGCTCACTGGTACGTCAATAAAGTCTGCGGGTGTGGCAGATTTGTAATCTTTTCAATTGAGGACTCTCTTTTTTAATTTTTATTCTTGCCTTTTCCATAATCAGAGTCATTTCCATGACCGGGATTATTTCCCATCTTATGAAGTGACGTGCTTAATGTATCTTTTAAAATGAAAATTAAAAAGCTAATGACTATGATCTAATTACAAGAGAGGTACGATAAAAAGAGATCACTCGTTTTATTCAGGCTGCTTTTCAGTCCGAAGTGTTCGTTTTTTACATTCTAGTGATCTCTTTAGCAGCTATTAATTTTCCGTCCATGTATATGATTGTGTTTATTGTAACTTTACTTGTTTATCAAATAAAACTTTAATCATTTATTTATCAATTAGATTAATGGTGTTAAAAAAGTAATCTAATGAAAACTATAATTATTTATTTGAAATTAGTTCTAACAGGCATTAAATAAAAAATAAATTATTTGTTCTGATAAAACTTCTTTAACCTAAACCAGTCTGGCTTACTATTAATAGTACTGGTATTTCTATTGAGTATTATTTTGTCTGAATAATTACTTTTATTATGAACACGTAGCAACGGTAGTATATGTCTATGCATTTTTTATGACTTCATTTGTGTTTTGGCACTTATTAATTATAATAATAATGAAGTTTCCTTAATTCTCTTTTCATCGTTGGTGATTCCTTTATTATAAAATATTTTACTCTTCAAATTTAAAATATAGGTTACTTTTCTGAACGAATCATGTGCATTAATTCGCAAAAAATATTAGAAAATTGTAATGTCTGTTAAATACGATCTGTAAAACGGTATTTCCCAAACGTCTCCAAAAACTCTTCCTTAGCCCATTGTAATATGAATAGGAATAAAATAATACGCAAAATAACTACATTCGTTCGATTTCAAACAATGACATATTCGTTTTGGATAGATATTGTTAACACTGGCAATACAAAAGTAATTTTTTTCTCAAAACTGAAAAATAATCGGACCCGAGAGGCTTAGATCAAAACTATAAAATGAATAAGTTTTAGAAACTAATAAGTTGTGACGGACCATGGATGTGATTTGTCATACTCTGTAAACGCATTATTTTCACGAAAAATTAATATGCTGACTTTTATTATTACAATTTTTTGCGTAATCCATTTTGCATCGAAAATTTCCATTATGTATTACTAAAAAAAAAAAAAAAAAAAAAAAAAAAAAAAAAAAAAAAATTAAAGGTTCAAAATTAATGAATTATAATCAAAATAATTCATTTTTTCCTTTTTTTTTACAGATATGGCATAAGGAAGGAAAAAGAGCCTTTTTATATTTCTGCAAATTTTCTTTTACATTATTGTAACATATATGTAAATGCTTATTGTTATGTCACGTGGTAAGAAATTTGAAAAAAAAATCATGTCTGAAAATTATTTAAACTATGTAGGATTTCAGAATGGTTTTGTCCACGTATAATGAAGATTTAATTAAAATTAATCTACTAATTTATAATTAAGTTCTGAACAATAATGAAGATATTGTATTTCCATCAGGAACACACAGTTATACATAATTTCTAGAATTCTAGCACATTAAAAAGTGAGAGAACAAAATTGTATTGGCGACTGAGAACCACTCCATATATTTAAACTACTGACCAAATTTTGTGATCTTGACTTTAGCCGTTTCATCTCTGCGTTGATGAGTTAGTCAGTCAGTCAGGAGTTCGTTCTTTATCATATTAGTATAAGTTAATTAAATATATTAAATAAATTGTGTAGTTATCGAAAAAATTTCTCGTGGAAATGATGCAGTGGATAGGTTTCAGAAAATATGTTGTCTAATTTCCTTCTCTCGAAAAGGCCGTGTTCTCTATTTCCCCAAGGCCCCTATCCTCGACAAATACCGCTTTAACAATACATGTAAATTTGCTTACTATATTCAAATAAAAACTTTTAATATTGAAAATACCAATTTTTAAGAAACTCATTAACTTTTTTAGATGTGAGCGCCTCTATGTAAATCAAAAGTCACGAGACCTCAATCCATCGTGTTCAAAAAAATTGTTTTCCCCTCTACTGCTTCTTTTTTATCCCCCCCCCCCCTCCTGCTTTTTGTGGCTCTGGATCTTTCAACACTAATCAGAAACCACAGAAACCAACTATTTTCAAGATTTAAAAAATCATTTATAAAAACAAAGTATATTTTACTGTCGTAGGTTTTCGGAAACGTTTCCAAGTAATTTTTGGGGTGTAATAATCAGTTTTCTCAAACCGGAATATCGGTTTTCAAAGTGGTATAAATTCTCAAAGAAACATTTTTGCAGCTGCATAATTGAATTTATAGAAACAAAAGTAACAAAGAAATACAGTGAAACTTCCCTGTGCGACCACCTCCATTAACCGATCACCTCCCTGAACGACCATCTTTTCATGGAACGAAATTTATTCCCATAGGCTCAATACTAATTTTACCTCCATTCAGAGACCATCCCAGCTAAACGCCCTCCATGAGCGACCTTTTTTTTTCTTCTTCTTCTTTTTTTGATGAAAATGAAACAAATTCCGTTTTTTCCTGGTCGCTAGAATTTTTTTTTTTAATTCCGGTAACTTTTAAGCGTTTAAATCACTTTGTGCCTTTTCAGGCAATGAATTTAACTCTGATGACAAATTAAGAATGACGATCATAGAACTCCCTTGCCCTATTCTGTCAGAAAACTCTCAAAGAAATAGATAAATTAATGAAATCGTCATCATTTTTTTCCCGTCCAAAAAAAAAAAAAAAAAAAAAAAAAAAAAAAAAAAAAAAAGAAATGCATTTATTTACTGAACTTTGAAAGGACTTGGGAATAAAAGTAATAAAAGATAAAACCGTAAAATCAAAGCAAACATCAATGTATTTTTAAACTCTGTAGTAATTAACTTTTGTTTTGATACTTAAATTTCCATATATTTTCCTAATGTAAAAAATAAATTTTAGTAACATTAGTTACCTTTTTTCAACAATTAAAATCTAGTTTTAAACAGGACCTCCATTAAGAGACCACCTCTTGGAGCGACCAATTTTTATTGGAACGGAACGTGGTCGCTTTAGGGAGGTTTTACTGCATTAATTTTAATTTCAGTATTAATGTTGTTAATTTATCATGTTTGTCTGTAAAATATGTTTGTTGAACATAAAAGTGTTTATTTCAGAATCTATAGAATCATAAAAATCTATTTTCTAGGTTGATGAAACTGATTTACACTAAAAAAACAACTCGGAAACGTTTCCGAAAGTCAGGAGCAGCTAAAGAAACTGTATTTTTATAAACGCTTCCTTTAAAATACTTTTTCTCCCAGGACACTGTTTAGTTTTCGTGTGACTGCAAATTGGCTGTTTTATAGGTAGACGGACAGACAAACCGAATGCATAAACACTTTTCAACTTTGTTGGTAAGTGTTAAAAAATGAAAATTCTCAATAAAATTCTGTTAGTGTTGGAAATCGTTTCGTATTCCATTTCTAACGAATGATTTTTCGTTTTCATTTCTTCTTGAAGTCACTTTTCAAGATCTTCACCCTTGTTAATTTTTTCATTTTAATAGTCGATTTTAACTTTTGCATTTGAATTTACTTACAATCTTAATATTTGTCTGAAATGTCCTTTAACAATAATGTTTGTTCTATTTGTTATGTCTTCTGCGTAATCGTTTTTAAATGCGCCAGCCAAAAAAGTGATTTTCTGCATAAACATAAAACTTTTCAAAGGACATATACGTTCAACCAAAAACGACAAGATCTTGCACGCAAAATCCACGAAATTAATTTTTCTGAATCATATGATAGTCCTACACTTCATCCAATTAATATCTCTCAAAAAAAGTCCACTAGTTCTTCGGTTTACTCATAAATCCTTATTGTCCTGAGGTCAACAATTCGTGGGCAATTAAAAAATCATAAGAAGGCAAAGAACGGTAATGATAAACCAACAGCCTGAAGAAGTAAAAACATGTACAAACTTTCTCAATGATGTCATCGAAATGCCTGTGACATAACGAAGTTAACAAAGAAAGAAAAAAAAATGACATACATCATATATGAATTATATATTTTCGTGTACTATGAAAAAAAATTACTTAACTCCCGTGATATTCACGGGCTGTGTCTTTTACCCAGATTGTTTAATTCCCACCAGTTTTATAAAACAGTGTAATTGGCTTTATTAAGGGGGTCCGGGACACAAAAATCTTCAAATTTTGCAAAAATATTTTATTTTGTTAAAAATTTCTCTATTTTTTCCTGCTTAAAATGACATTTAAATCATGTTGCTATCTGAATTAGAACAAAAAATATTATTTTTTAGTTTTGGTTTGTTTTCAAAATTTAGTTTTCGAGCAATGGCTGTCATGGAAACGACCTCTTGTAAAAATGCGTTTTTCTTCATGATAGCTTTTTTCACCATTTCTTATATTTAAATTCTTATAACTCAAGAACCGTTAAAGATACAGGGTGCAAACTTGCAACATATCTTTTTCAATTGTTTTACTTTAATTTTGATTCAGCATATTTGAAAAAAATATTTACTTTTGAAAATCTGATTTTTTTTTTTTTTTTTAAGTTGCACCACTTTTTTTTGAATTTTTTCGTTGAATATTTTTAATTTTTTTATAAATAAATATTTTTTTAAATGCTGAATCAAAATTAAAACTTATATATTTCTGTTTATTTAAATAAAAGAAAATTGAAATTCTATAAATAATATTTCGAGTTATAACGATTTTAAATTACCCCCCTTTTTTAATAAATTTTAAATTTAAATTTTGTTTAAAAAATTTCTGAGAAGTTTTATCATGTGATTTTGTTTATAAATGAAATGATAAGCTTAACCAAAAATAATTCAGAATTTTAACTCAATAAATAAAAATTATTTTTAAATGTGTCCCGGACCCCCTTAAGGTAACATTTTACTTGTCATTAAATAAGGTGAATATTTCTTTTTCAAAAAAGTGGTGACAATGAGCAATTTGAATTTTTAAACCGTAATTTAATGCGACAGCTAAGAGGCTAATAAAGATTGTTATACATTCAGGTATAACTAAACATTACTTTCTGTTTTTATGTTTGAACAAGATACTATTGCTATAATTCTTTCTTTCCCTCTTGTAGTTGGCTTCTTATGTAAGGATCGTCAAAATTATTAATCCAAACGTTTAAGGGAGATAATACACGCCTAAACTAATACAAATCACCATATACAAATAATCCAAATCATCTTTTTTTTTTTGTTAAGAACACTCTGTACCCTCTGCTTCTGAAAATGAAACTATACCGCATACTCTCTGCGTATATTCTGTGCCTATAGCGTGTATCCTCTGTTTTTTGTACGACTACAGCACTGCTAAGAGGGTATTTTTTGATTGTGAAGAGTGGTCTGTTTACTATACACAATATGAAATAAATATTTGGTGGCTTTCTTTTATCAGAGTATTTGCTAATATGGATGGCCAATACAAAAGGAAAAAAGACAAAAAATTGTGATTAAGATCTCTTTATATCACAAAACCTTGTGCTGAGGGGAAGGCAGGGCCAGTAGAAACGGGGCAATTGCCCAGGGCCCCGAGCCAGTTGAAGTCTCCTTAGGGGCCCCCAAGCATTTCTATACAATTTAAAATAATTTTAACCTGTGCAAAATAATGATACTATTGTTTTAAATTTGTCTTTAAATGTTTTTCACGAAACAAAAAGTTAGTATTAACGTTATTCCTTACTGCAAAGTTGATATAGTTAATTGTCAGGGATTCTGTAGATGTGATAATCTTGAAAGTAACCGTAAACGCAAAAAACAAATATTTAAAATATTCTAAAGAGAAGAAGATTTTTAGAAATTAAATATAACTATATGCATTACATGTGAAAGAATGTGCATGTTATTTTTCATACATTTTATATTCTATATTATAAATTATTTTATGATATACGCAATTAATTTTTTATTATTATTATTAGTTGAATACTGCCGGCAGAGGCATTGGGCTCCGCGTGACACTGCGTTGGCCCTGGGGGGGGGGGGGGGGGTAAATTAGACTATGAGAGGTAGAGTCAGATTGCCATAAGGGTGTTGGTCAGTGAGGTCTCTAATTCCCCTCTCTAATGTTAAATCTAATGGGCGTGGCATGTGCAATCTTAATTTTAAAATATCTCACTAAGAAATTAATATTTTTAGCTTCTTTTTTCCAGTGTATTCTTCTTAAAGTATGTCTCTTTCTGTTTTTTAGTTGATAAAATATTTCTAGAATAAAATATTTATTAATTTTATGAGGAGTGTTAAAATCTTACTCACAGCTTGTCAGCTTTGCTTATATTTTAACACATAAAATATTAAATTAAGCGTAGATTGTAGAAATATTTTATGAACTAAAAAAGAAAGAGGCACCCTTTAAGTACACGGGAGAAAAAAAAGTTTAAACTATCAATTTCCTTAGGAGACATTTTAAAAATAAAAATGCATTCCATGGCCATAGATTTAACATTACAGAGGGAGATAGGAGATCTCACTGACCAATACCCTTAACAGAAGTCACCCTAAAAATATGTCAGAACTTCAGGAAATATCTTTTCTAAAACAATGTAATATTATTCAATTATGGGTAAAATTCTCCAAACAATGATAATATTATACTCACTCCTTAGATGAAGCTTTTTTATTTATTTATTCATTCATTTGCGATATTTTTAGCATTTTTTTTTCATTTTAATTATTGTTTGCGAACAGTACTACTTAAAACAAATTATATCAATCATTTTCTCGCATTTAAAACATAAGCATATGCTGCACCACAATCTGAAAGGCCCCCTCTAATGCTTCACCTTTTAGTTAGCACGTACGGTGCATGTCTAAAATTGTTTTATGTTCTCTAAAGATTTGTACAAATCATTTTGAGACATCTTGTATACGGATGAGTAAAAATGTCACTAAGAATGCTAGATCTGGAGTTTATTCGTATCGTTTCTAATTTTGTAACTGTGTCTGGAATTATTGCGATAATTTTAATAGAAAGACATCTGTCTTGATATTAAATGGATAAAAAATATTCTTGAAAGAATATTATTTTCTGTATTCAAATCAAAATTAAACATCTTGAATAAATTATGCCACATTTCCATGTATTATGAACAAAACACATCAAATTTTATGAACGATGTTAAATTAAGGTAATTAACCTCTTCGGTCCCTGGGTCCTCATACGGGGTCCTCTGTTCTTTTCCTTATAAAAACTAAAATGTCCGATTTTGTTACATTTTCAATCATTTCTTAATTGTTTAATGTTTTTTGCGTTTAAAGCAAACGAATAAATGGCAGCATCTAAGCTGATTCCCACATAAAATAAATGTAATTTTCATCTGAGTTTGCAAAATGCCTAAAAATGCCCAAAAGACAGTATGACCAAGAAAGTGTGAAATTTTCATAAGTATTTAACTTAAATATTTTTCAATAAAATATTTTGAGGATTCGTAGATTATTTACTCGTTTAAAGCTCTTAAATTTGTGATTGCGTTAATTTACGTTAATGGTTATTAAATTGATGTTTTGATGGGAGTTTTTAGTTTTAGATCCATATTTTTTAACCCAAATTTCTAAGCGCCTAAAGGATCAATTTCAGAAGAGATATTTTTTCTGTCATTTACGATGTTATTTTGTTTCGAAAAAACAATGAATAAGCATTTGTATTATTATTTTAGCTTCGGAACTGAAGAGGTTATACATTGCTCTGTGGATTTCGGTTTGAAAAATGTTGCTTTCGCTGTCACTGAAAGTATTTTTGTTTTTAGTGTAAGGCTGATATTGTGATTCTAACATCTTTTGTTTGGGATGACAAAGCTTCTGTCCATTCTTTGGAGAGAAAAGATTATTTTTGACTAAGCTAGGTGTACCAAGTTTGCCTAGCCAAAGGTCCACCATTGATTCGAGCTCCGTTGATTCAACTCCTATTGAAAAGCGGAAACAATGTTATATTCCAAAAACTGTTTATATATTTTTTAAAAGGGTGTCATCCATATTTGATGTCACACTTTTTTTCAATATTTTTGACCCCCTCCCCCACCCTTTGTCACAAAGAGTCACACTTCACCATACCTCCCCCCCCCCCCCCCCCACTCTTGACCCATATCACGCTATATTATATAAACATATACTTGCAGTTCAAAAACAAAGTACTATGTTATAGATAATATTTCAAATTTTATTTTGAAACTTTTAACTATGTGTTTTAATGACATTTGTGAGCATAATAATAAAAATGATTCGTGTACTTATTTTGCATGAAATAAGATTAAGATTTACAACTAAAAACATAATTAATGTACAATAGTAATAAAATATTAATATGAAAGAACGATTAAAAACAGTAGTATTTTGGAATTTGAAATGGAATTTAATATATTTGGTTTTAAATTTTATCTTTACTATATGAACGCGAAATACTTTAATTTCAAAATAACTTTAAAATTTAATCTGCTGGTTTTTAATGCTTTTATTTTAACCGAAATGTGTGATGTCACACTTCTTTTTACCCCCTCCCACCCCCCTTGTCACAAACTGTCACAATTTCATGAAACACCTCCTCCCCCCCCCCCCCCCCTCCCAAGTGTAACATCATTTGTGGATGACCCCAAGTGGAAATCTGTAAAATTATTTTTTATTTATTTATTTTTGTTTTGTTTTGTTTTGAACTGAAATGATTTTCTTTTCTTTTGTTGTGCAGCTGTTCAGGGTCGTCGAATGGTTTTCTACACAATGCCGACCTCCGTAACTTCCTCCACGCTTAGGCACGTCCAAAATGGAGGTAAGGCAAACCTGTTTCAAATATTTATCATTTAATTTTAGAGTATTTATATTATTTATGTCATTAAAAAAGTTTAAGTGTTCAAGTTAGGAAAATTTTAAAAATGTGTCAAACACTGTAAAAAACTGCAGAGAAGTTTCCTGATATACCGAATCCTGTAATAAAATATATTGTAGTCCTCTGATTACCTATGAATCTGGAAACAATTTTCCAACTTTTCAGAAATCATTTCGAAAAGAAACAATCAAAAGCTTCAGAAAACGATGGGTGATATTTTCATAAGCGTTTGTTAAATAAAAGATCCCCCTTTTCTGCTTGTAAATTTCGAGAAAAACATAGCAGTTAATTTCAGAAATTTATTAATTTCTGAGGTTTCTAATTGCTCCTTTTCTAATTGGTTCCTAAAAATATGGGATAGATTATTCTAGGTTATGGATTATTTACGTTATTAAAAAGTTTAAGCATTCAAGTTAGGAAAATTTAAAAAGTTTTGTGTCAAGCACTATGTAAAGAAACTGCAGAGAGATTTCCTGATATACCGAGTCGTTTAATAAAATATATTGTAAACTTCTGATTACCTAGGATTCTGAAAACATTACCCAAATCTCCAGAAAGTATATGGAGAAGAAACAATCAAAAGCTTCAGAAAACGATAGGTTTCTGATATTTTCATAAGCGTTGTTAAATAAAAGATCCCTTTTTCTGCCTTTAAATTTCGAAAAACAAATCGCAGTTAATGTCAGAAACTAATTAATTTCTGAGTTATCTAACTGATCCTTCTCCGATTGGTTTCTGAAAATATGGGATAGGTTATTATAGGTTATGAATTATTTATGTTATTAAAAAGTTTCAGTGTTCATGTTACGAAAATTTTAAAAGTTGTGTGTCATACACTGTAAAAAATTGCAGAAAGGTACCCTGATATACCGAGTCATTTAATAAAATACATTGTAATCCTGTAATTAGCTATGATTCTGGAAACATTCTCCAACTTTTCAGAAATCATTTGAAGAAGAAACAATCAAAAGCTTCAGAAAAAACAGTAAGTTTGATATATTTTTGTAAACGTTTGTTAAATAAACGATCCCCTATTCTGCATGTAAATTTCGAAAAAAAACAACATCGCAGTTAATTTCAGAAACTTTTTTTCTGAGGTTTCTAACTGGTCCTTCTCCAGTTGGTTGGATTATTTATGTTATTAAAAAGTTTCAATATTCGAGTTAGGAAATTTTTTAATGTTGTGTATCATACACTGTAAAAAAAATGCAGAAAGATTTCCTGATTTAGCGATATGTTTAAGAAAATATGTTGTAACCTCAAGATTACCTACTATTCTGGAAACATTTTCCAAATTTTCCGAAACCATTTAGAGAATAAACAATCAAAAGCTTCAGAAAACAATAGGTTTATGATGTTTTCGTAAGCGTTTATTAAATAAAAAATCACATTTTCTGCTTCTAAATTTCGAAAAAACATCGCAGTTCATTTCAGAAACTTATTCATTTCTGAGGTTTCTAACAGGTCCTTCTCCCACTGGTTTCAGAAAATATAGGATAGTTTATTTTATAGGTTATGGATTATTTATGACATTAAAAAGTTTCAGTAATCAAGTTAGGAAAATTTTAAAAGTTGTGCGTCATACACTGCAAAAAACTGCAGAAAGGTTTCCTGATATACCGAGTCATCTGATAAAATATGTTATAATTCTGTGATTACTTACGATTCTGGAAACATTCTCCAACTTTTCAGAAATCATTTGGAGAATAAACAATCAAAGGCTTCAGAAAACGATAGGTTTCTGATATTTTCGTACCTGTTCTGCTTGTAAATTTCCAAAAAAAAAAATCGCAGTTAATTTCAGAAACTTATTAATTTCGGAGGTTTCTAACTACACTAGATTAATATTAACACAATTATTCTAATTGGTAAACAAATCATATTAGATGTAAATTTCCAACTGGGCGAAAAATGTCCGGACCAGGATTCGAACCCGTGATCTCCTGGCTGAAGCCGCCAGTGCTCTGCCATCTGAGCTATCCCGGACGATTCTGGTCGAACTTTTTCACCCAGCTAACCTTGATGATTACAGCATCTGGTCTGAAACCTGGTTCAGCTCAACAGAATAAATCTCAGGTAATGGAACTCCAGAAATCGCTGGATACGAAATTACACTAGATTAATATTAACACAATTATTCTAATTGGTAAACAAATCACTGGTCCGGACATTTTTCGCCCAGTTGGAAATTTACATCTAATTTGATTTGTTTACCAATTAGAATAATTGCGTTAATATTAATCTAGTGTAATTTCGTATCCAGCGATTTCTGGAGTTCCATTACCTGAGATTTATTCTGTTGAGCTGAACCAGGTTTCAGACCAGATGCTGTAATCATCAAGGTTATCTGAGTGAAAAAGTTCGACCAGAATCGTCCGGGATAGCTCAGATAGCAGAGCACTGGCGGCTTCAGCCAGGAGATCCCGGGTTCGAATCCTGGTTCGGACATTTTTCGCCCAGTTGGAAATTTACATCTAATATGATTTGTTTACCAATTAGAATAATTGTGTTAATATTAATCTAGTGTTATTTCGTATCTAGCGATTTCTGGAGTTCCATTACCTGAGATTTATTCTGTTGAGCTGAACCAGGTTTCAGACCAGATGCTGTAATCATCAAGGTTAGCTGGTGAAAAAGTTCGACCAGAATCGTCCGGGATAGCTCAGATAGCAGAGCACTGGCGGCTTCAGCCAGGAGATCCCGGGTTCGAATCCTGGTCCGGACATTTTTCGCCCAGTTGGAAATTTATATCTAATATGGTTTCTAACTAGTCCTTTTCCAATTGTTTTCTGAAAATATGGGATAGGTTATTATAGATTATGGATTATTTGTGATATTAAAAAGTTTCCTTATTCTACTTTGGAATTTTTTAAAGTTGTCTGTCATACGCCGTAAAAAATTGTAGAAAGGGTTCCTGATACAGCAAGATATTTAAGGAAATATCTTGTAACCTCAAGATTACCTTCGATTCTGGGAATTTTTCCCAACTTTTCAGAAATCATTTGGTGAAGAAACAATCAATATCTTCAAAAAACAATAAGTTTTCTTATATTTTCGAAGCTTTTGTTAAATAAATGATCTCCTTTTCTGCTTGCGAATTTCGAAAAAATACATCGTAGTTAATTTCAGAAACTTATTAATTTCTAAGGTTTCTGACTGGTTGATTTCTGATTCTCCAATTGATTTCTGAAAATAAGGGATTCTACACAGAGATGCTTAATATAAAAATGAAAAAATGAGGGGCTTACATATAAGACTGACTGTTTTTAAATTTTTATACTAAATGAATATAAAACTTATTCATGTTCTCGCATGATATACATTATTAGTAAGTAATTTTTATATAAATAACGGTAAATGAGACAATTTTCTCATTGTAATTTTTCGGGGATTAATGATTTTAAAACATTACCTCACTTAATATATGTAACTAAATTATATGCAAGTATTTATATATACTTTAATTCATGTGTTATAAAACTGTGCGTGAACTCCACACAAGTTAGAATGAGTTAAAAAATGTTCTTTTTGCAAATGAAAACTTTAAACTCATTTTTCTCCGTGTTCATATTTTCATAACTTGCTTGTTCAATTAATGTTTTTTTTCCTAATTCAGATAGAGATTTGAATTTTTTTTTTTTTTTTTTTTTTTTTTTTGTAACCTGTTTTCCAAGATATATTTAATGTTTTCTATTCATGGATTTAACAATCAAGTTTATAATTGTTGTTGTTTTTTTTATGAGTTTGTTGAATTTCCTTGATTTGTTAATATACACAAGAAAGAAAAAATCATATTAAATGCAATATTCTGTACATCTAAAATTCCATGCACAGTTTTATTTAGTATACTCTAAGGAATGTGGAAAAATTTTGAAGCAGAAATATTAATTTTTTTAAAGTTAATTTTTTAATTAAATTTTAGTTAATTACGCTCGTCTACAAGATTTTTTTTCAATTATATTTTCTATTTATTATTAAATATAATGTAACCTTAGATATTATAGTACTATTATTCAAAATTGAAAAAATAGTTTAACCCTTTATGTACTGAATTATGAATTCATGAAAATTTTATTTTCTAAAGCATTTTTCGTGAATTGTTTAAACTACATTAGAAGATTTACATAACATTTAATAAATTTTAGAAGGATTTTAGAGGGATCGAAGGATTTAGAAGGATTGATTAAATTTGAATTTATAGGGATTTTGTGCAATATTTATAACCCCACTCAAATCTTTTATTTTAAATATTTTTCTTAGTATTTTGTAGAATTAGGAAATGTACAAATATAATGTTCTTACAAATATAATGTTCTTACAAATATAATGTTAATGAAATATATAACTATTTCCGAAATGAATAATCAACCCCACCCTCTCCTAACGCCAAGAAAGCTTAAAAGATGCAAAGGCAAAAGAAATCGTCCTTTTAAAAAAAAAATTTGTTTTGTGTGACCATTAATGCTTTTGGAACAAGATAAAGTAATGTATGTATAACTCATTCTAAACTGCTTTACAACTAATCGATGTGTTAAATGAATTTTTTTAACAAGTTATTTTAATGGTACTAATAAGTACCGTCAGTAGAAAAGAGTTAAAAGGTACTGCGTCCCTTTAGGAAACATGGGTCTTTTTTTACTACTGTACAATACTGGTACATGAGAAAGCCAACATATGTGTCAACGGCAGCTATTAGCATAAAATCCTATCAGCATCCTTCTCAAAAAGCTTCTCGCTTGTTTTGGCGCGAAAGGAGCAAATTCAGAGTTTTTTCTTCTACGAGTATTTCATTAAAAAAAATAATAATAACGATGTCTAGTTGGATTCGATAATTATCAATCGATAAATTTTATCAAAAGGAGGATTGGTTCGAGATTAATCATCTTTGGAATGTTAAACACTAAAGTTAACCTTTATATATTTAATCCTTTACAAATTGTGCATTGTTGTTGGTTAAAAAAAAATACTCTCATACGAAAGCAAAAGTTAAAAATACTGTTAAATAAGTGGTTGTTATTTATAATTAAAATAAGTATAATTAAAATGGTAAGTTTCGTTTACATCAATTTCGAAGCTATTATGTATATTATATATATTCTATTATTTATATTGTATTATATTATATGGTATTATTTTTTATTATTATTATTTTTACTTAATATATATAAAAATGAAAGCAATCTTATTTTTATAACGAATAACTGAAAGCTATATTTAAAGAAGAGCCCCGCTTTACTGTAAAAGAAAAATTTGGAAACGTTATCCTAGTGGGGCAGCATATTTCGGTCAGATATTCGTAAATGTTTCCGCATACTTCGGTCAGATATTCGGAAACGTTTCCGCCTAATTTCTGTAGAATATTCGGAAACATTTCTGCGTGTTTCGGAAATGTTTCTGGATGTTCTTATAATATTATTGTATATTTCGGATATGCTTGTGTAAATTATATTTCGGATATGATTGTGTATATTTTGGATACGTTTGTATTTATTTCGTAAAGTTTTCTGTGCATTTAGGAAACATTCCTGAGTGTGTCATATATATATATATATATATATATATATATATTTTTTGAGAAAGTAATACGCTTTTAAAAAAGAATTAATATTATCCGATTGAATTTTATTGCATAATCAGGGCTTAATTTGCGCCGGAGCCCACCGGAGCCCGGCTCCGGTACTTCTCTGTTTTTAGTAAATATTCAAATATTGGTCGGACTTCACCGGAGCTCATAAATACCGGGCTTCGGAGCCCAGTGCAATAGCGCTTCCGAAAAACCGATGTCTAAATTACTTTTTCCTTTCCTTCCCATCTCCAAGCTATTGCATTTTTTTTATTTTTTTTTTTTTACCAAAACACTTATATGTGACTTAATGTGTCGCATACGTAGAAGATGGAGATAAAACGCACTCAATTTTTATATCAGTTTTTGGGCTTGGACTGACTCGAGCTCAATCTGTATAACAATTAAAATTTTATTTGTTCATATATAGGAAAAAAAAAACTTTTGCTCCTTTAAAAGTACTTATATTCTATTTCAAATCATTTTAATGCTATTTTGATCAAAATGAAGGGAAAACAGAAATCGCATTTTTCTATTTGAAATTGATGTCGGCGATGACGTATTGATACGGTGCCACTCAAGAGACTGAACAATGAATTTGCTTTCAGTTCGTTTTTCTTTTGTGACAGTAAGATAATTTTTTATAGGCTGTTTTTTTTTTAAATTATTTAGGTATCTAACCTGAAAAGAATACTTTCTGTTTTAACCAAAGAGCATCAGCTTGAGGTTTTTTTGTCTTCTATTACGTACGACTATAAAAATCACGTTAGAGATTTTTCTATTTATTTTGTATCATGAACGGTACACATGCTAAGGCTCTGCTCTGCACATTTACAAAGTCACTTTCATTTGTAAGTGGATAATTGCCATGTCATTGTTATTGTGACAGAAAGCAATCGATCAGTGTTTCCCCTTTTTCTATAAAAACGTCGGTTCTTTCTGATAACGGTGTCAAATTTTTAATTTAATCTGATTTTCAAGGACTCACCACAAAAGGTTGTTATGCGGAAGAATCGATTATAGTTTAAGATATGCACCTTTTATTATAGGAAATTGTAAAACATTGTTCCATTCTTCAGCATATAAATATTAATTTCTGTAAATTTCATTCATTTTTTCTTAAAAATGTATAGCTGCGAACTATCCTTTTTTTGTTTTAACACTATTTCCTAATCATAATCCTTACAATATGTAATCGTAGAATTCTGCAGTTAATTAACTTTCAAATTAGGTAAAGATTACTATTCAGAAGGAGTGATAACTAAAAAGTGGAATAGGTGACAATTAAGTATATGCTGATAAACATATTTAAAATTTTTATTTTGCTAAAGAAAAAAAAAATGCTTTAAATTCTGTAAATAATGTACGAAATATAAATATGCAGATTGGAGTGGCAGGGGGGGGAGGAACGGTACGGTTGCTGTACCGGTACGGAAGAATATTAGGGCTCCGGTACTTTTTTTGTTAGAAATTAAGCCCTGTGCATAATAATTTTAAAGCTACTGTTAATGATTTGTTTCACATACAAAGTTAAATAACTTGTTCGAAATATATACTCTTGTCCATGAATCTATGATAGATATTAGATATTTGATTAATGAATAATAATGTAGTTCTAGCATTAGTAAAGTACAAATAGCATTGTTTATACGTTTCATCTTTTCGTTCGTCGTTATATTCTGATTCACAACTTTTGTAAAGATGAAATGTATCGTTTATATGACTGAAGAAATTGATATTTTCACTTCTACTAATGTGTTTTTTCTTCGTTTATTAATTACATATTTGTGAAAAGATTGTACTGAAAATTTGATTTGTATGTCTATAAATAATTATTTTTTTTAATGCGGCCTCGTGAGCTATATCCTGTAAATAATGCTTTATGAAAATGTTAAATTTCACTACATGTAAATAGATGGATTTTTTTATACCTTTAAATAATTATTATTATTATTTTTTTTTTTTTTTGTATAAAAAGATACATTATTTCAAAATAGTTAACATCTGCAATTAATTACTTTATTTTCACGAATATTATACTTATATATAGATATATTTTCTCAGGTTATCTCAGCACTTTTCAAGTTACACAAATAAAATAAATACTTTTAAAGGAATATATTTAGAAGCATGATAATTGTAAAACTATATATTAAAAATGTATTAACAAATAGACAAAGCATTTTCAAAAATATATCTATTTATAAGTATTATAATCACAAAAATAAATTAATTACTCAACAGATATTAATACAGTCGTTATCCCGACACTCTAATGACCAGAAAAAAGTGACGTCATAAGCGGAGTGTCGCAGTAACCGGAGGTGGAGAAAATATGTTCATAAAAAGCTTTATTTTTAATTAATTTATGACAAGTTTAAATTCTTAACTGTTCTTGCAGTTTTCAGCAATAAAACATTATTATTAAACAAAATAAACAAAAAAAAAGTAAAAATTGATAAAAATAAAAATCAGATTTATGATTACTTTTTTTTTTTTTTTTTTTTTTTTTGTTACATAAAATATTGATGAATTAAGGTTTGCTTATCCCTAGATGTGCTTCTTAAAATTCTTTTTTCAATATTATACAACGAATTGTAATCAATATTCGTTGTTTCAGAAATGATGTTACATAATTTCTGATCGTTTCAATGCAATACAATGCTTCGGCTTTAGTCGAATAAAAAACGCCGTGTAACCACAAGAAAGTGCCGCCTGACCAGAACAAAAATACCGCGAGTATACTGATATGTTTATCTGGAGCTTAAGTGGGTCATTTATAGTGCGTGGGTTTATTTATTCAGATAAAGGTTTGATGTAAAGTTTCTCATTTATCTCAATGGGTATTTTCAACACTTCTGTGAAAAGTTTGGTTCTTACCACTTAACGTCCATACATATATGATGGATTATGAAAAATGGGAAACTTTCCTAAACCGTCGGGAAATCCGGAGTTCAAAATTATTCAACGACGTAAAATCCGGAGTTTATTTACGTTAAAATCATATACGGAAAATTGGGACTTTAAAACACTGACGTAATAAGCGGAGTGACATGAAAACCGGGTGTCGGGATATCGAGGTCCGACTGTATTTTGAATTGGTATTCTATAATTATAAGATAAAAATAAATAAATATTAAAAAGTATTTAAAAAAAACGATCTATTTTCGTAAGGAAATTAAATTTTTCAAGTACAGGGTGTCCATAATTAAACGACCCTACTTTAAAGCTGCCTAAATACGAAACTATTGGTCAAACATTTGTGAAATTTTCTGTCGAACATAATAAAGGAATGAAAATTTGATTGAGCGAAAAAAAAATTAGTTCAAAATTTCGTCACCAGAGGGCGTTTTTTTAAATAAATTACACTTTTAGCCCCCGCTCACTGAATACTAGGCCTGAGCTCTGTGAAAAAAATGGCGGCTGTCGTAGGAGGATTTTTTTTTTCAAGTTCGTACAGCCCGTTCAATTCGAACACCAATAATTTTTAAAAGTTTTTACGCTTTATTTTTTTTTCAGGGGGCGGTCTGTATAATTGTCTTACTTAATCTGAGCAAAATAAAGCGTAAAAACTTTTAAAAATGTGTAATGCATTAAAAAGCCCCCTGGTGACGAAATTTTGAACTATTTTTTTTCTCTCAAACAAATTCCTGTTTCTTTATTATGTCCGTCACAAAATTTCACAATTTTCCGACCAATGTTTCGTCTGTAAACAACTTTAAAGTAGGGTCATTTAATCGACTATTTGCAAGATGGAACTCGAGAGACCGCATTTTAAAAAAGAACTTTTTATAGACCTAAAAATCAAATTTTCATTAAGATCTTTTTTTTACAAATGTATGATTCATAAAGAAATAAGACAAAACATATGGGCGATTCTCAAAAGGTGGGCACTGGACACAAGTCATAATTTTAAGCCTTTCAAACATAACTTTAATTATCATTGACTTTATTATTATTTTTTTTTTTTTTACACTGAGTTTTTAATTCTATTCAGAGACGAAAAATGACATAATTTATTGTAAAAGCTTTGTATAAATATCTTAAAATTTTGTTATTTTATGCTAAAGAGGCCAATTTCGGACATTCATAACGTTAACTGCTCCAATGTACCACCAAGAAAAAGAGTTTCCAACTTTTTTCCAGGTGGTTCTAATGGTAAACAACGAATGCATAAAGGAAACGGATTATTTTTTGATAATTTCGTTAAGAGATGGCAGGCTGATTTATTGCTTTTTTGAAGACAGGAGGACTTTTTTATAAAGAATTTTTCTGTATTTTGTTATGTCCGAAAGTAACGCACGTAACAAAGCATTTGATTTTATTATTATTATTACTGGATAACAAAAAGTTAATTATACATATATATATGTATACAGACACATTTACTACATTCTTAGTCTTAAGAATTTTTTAAATACTAAGAGCAATGTCCAAAATCTTTAAGTCCAAAATCTGCAAATGTCCAAAATTTGCAACGTACACAACTGCTAATTAAATGCTTTAATCATTAATTTTCCAGAATAGTTGCTGTCTTTTAATGTTTGTGTATAATTTTGTAGACATACTGTTAAAATATTTATATATTATATTTATAGACAAAATACTATACTATTAAAAAAAAATTGGCCTTAAATTTGAAAATTTTAAAAATTACATATAGTTAACGTTTAATGATCCCACCTTTTGAGAATCTCCCATATAGTATAATCGAAATCATGAATTTCTTCAGGCACGTAAACAATATATTTCATCATTACAAAAGTTGTGAATCGGAACATAAGTTCAAAACGAAAAGATGATAAAAACATAAAAACAGTGCTATCTGTACTTCTCTAACACTAGTACTACATTATTCAGGGTTCGTACGCTTCAAGCACCTTTTACCAGAATTTTCGTAAAGTGATATTCGCTTTATTTAATGAAGAAAAAAATTCTATCTTCAGATATACCAATCAGCACTTTACGAAATTTCTGGTACAAAAACACCTAAAATCCCCTGAATCGCTTGATGCGTACGAATCCTATTATTATTTGTTAATCAAATATATAGTATCTTATATGTATCATAGATTCATGGGCAAGAGTATAGATTTCGAACGAGTTATTAAACTTTGTATCAGCAACAAACTATAAATAGTAACTCTAATAGTATTATTATTCAATAGAATTCAATCGAATAATATTAATTCTTTTTAAAAAGCATGTTTCTTAAATAAAAAATTATGAAACATAAATGCTTACTTTCCTCAAAATATACGTTACGTCTCTTCGTTACTTTCAACCCCAGAACAATAAAAGTCATGCGATCATGACTTTTGTAGAACGTATTGGGCATGTGGTGGAAATCCGAATATTCGCATCAAATACTTTACATGGAAATGAGATTAACTTTTTTGATTTAATAAATTACTCAAGAGAATATCAAGTTTACACTACATTTTCGGAAACATTTCCGCTGTGGACTGTAACGTTTCTGATTTTTTTTTCAATGTATTCGCTTCAAATACTTTACACAGTAATGAGCGTAAAGATTCCGATTTATTCAGCAACTCAAGAGAATTAATTGTTTACACTGCATTTTTGGAAACGTTTCCGTCATGGACTTTAACGGTTCTGATTTATTTTACAGTTAAGACTATCATATTTCTATTGATAAAAATTGTTTCTATTCGTTGCGGTTTAAAACCTGTAATTAGTAAACTTCAACTCTAAATGTGTCCCAACCTTGTGATGTCCCACAGCTGTTTTACCTCCGAATTGATCAGCCTTTTGATTAAGATTAAGATTTGTCGATTGATTTCTATCGATTAGTTCAGAACTCCCATTTTGTTATATATATATATATATATATATATATATATATACCTTAATCTTAATCAGCCTTTTGATGAAGATTAAGATGTGTCGATTGATTTCTATCGATTAGTTCAGAACTCCCATTTTGTTATATATATATACTGTATACATATATAACGGCAGTTCTGAACTAATCGATAATATTCGATAGACAATCTTTAATCTTAATCAAAAGGCTAATCGATTCGGGACTAAAACATCCGTGGAATCTATTTACAGGTGAAGTTTTGTAATTTTACTAATTACAAGTTCCTAACAGAAACGAATAGAAAAAGTTTTAACGAATATAAAAATTATCACCCTAAAGTGGTGAACATCATTAAACAGCTTTCAGTTTTTCGTTATTAAAATGAGATTGCTTTCATTTTCATATATATTAAGAAGAAATAATTTTTTTAATAATATATTTTCTTCATAAAAATCAATCAATAGAACGTCAGATCAGTTTTAGAATAAAATACCTATCGAACATATTTAAAGTTGAAGCTTTACTATAGATTCTCAGTTAAACATTATCTACCTCTTAGACGTGAAAAAAAAATTACAAAGCAAAATTTAAAAATAATGAAAATAATTCTCAATATTCGTTATTAAAATCAGAGTATTTCCGTTTATACGAATATCGTAGAGAAGAAAATCCAGAAATTTGCCATTTTAAGTGAAAGTTAAGTCTGAGCTTTATAATTCTATTCATAAAAACAATTCTTAAAGAGGAACAAATGAATATTCTTGCAATATATTAGTTGGGAACAATTCTCCTCATATTTCTGAAACAACGTTGAATATATAGGGAATGAAAACTGGGAAATTTTTTATTGCTAGTTGCTAAAAAAGCTCGTAGTAATCTCGCAGAAAATAGAACTCATAAATTTCAAGTGTTATAAATATGAATGAACGCCACGAGAAATTTTAATGCAGAAATACATTAATAATCTAAATGGAGAGGAAAAAATGTTTTACAATCTGTGAATTTCCTAGAATTAATATAAAAGCAGCATCATATGAAACTTGAATAAAAGTACTTTTCGCCATTTTTTTTTCTAACTTTACAAGGAGCATATTTTTCTTCTCATTAATGGTTATGAATGGGTGGATAGGTGGACTGTTTTAGAGTTAAAATCTCCAAAAGGCTATGATATCCAAACATGATGTCCAATAAAGTTGCAAATAATATAAAGCTTAAAAACAGTAATAATAAAACAAAAATAATAAAAATAGTTGTAAAAATTATTTTGTTCTGTCTCTTTTTGTATGTGTGCAGGTGTGTATGCGTGTGTGTGTGCGTGAGTGCTTGAACTATATAAAAGTACTTTTTGCCATTTTTTTTTCTAACTTTACAAGGGGTATATTTTGTTTCTCATTAATGATTATGAATAGGTGGATAGGTGGACTTTTTTAGAGTAAAATTTCTAAAAGAATATGGTATCTAAACATGATGTCCAATAAATTTACAAAAGAATGTGATATCCAAACATGATGTCCAATAAATTCTCAAATACCATAAAGTTTGAAAACAGTAATAATAAAACATAAAAAAATAAAAATAGTTGTAAAAATTATTTTGCTCTCTCTCTTTGTGTATTTGTGTTTGCGTGTGTGTGTGCATTTGTGCTTGAACTATATGAATATGTGTGTGCATGTGTGCTTGAACTATACGAAAGTACTTTTCGTCGTTACAAGGAGCATATTTTGCTTTTCATTAATGGCTGTAAATGGGTGGATAGGTGGGCTTTTTTAGAGTAAAATCTCCAAAAGAATATGATATCCAAACATGATGTCCAATAAATTTGCAAATAATATAAAGCTTAAAAACTGTAATAATAAAACATAAATAATAAAAATAGTTGTAAAAATTATTTTGTTCTGTCTCTTTTTGTGTGTGTGCATCTTCATGTGCATGTGTGTGTGCATGTGTGTGCACGTGTGCTTGAACTATATGAATATGTGTGTACATGTGTGCTTGAACTACACAAAAGTACTTTTTGCTAATTTTTTTCTAACTTTACAAGGAGCATGTTTTGCTTCTCCTTAAAGGTTATGAATGGGTGGGTAGTTGGACATTTTTAGAGTAAAATCTCCAAAAGAATGTGATATCCAAACATGATGTCTAAGAAATTCGCAAATAATATAAAGCTTTAAAACAATAATAATAAAACATAAATAATAAAAATAATTGTAAAAATTATTTTGTTCTGTCTCTTTGTGTGTGTGTGCATGTATGTGTGCTTGAGCTATATGAATGGCTAATGATCCCTTAAAATAAATAAAATTCTCATTAAGTCAATTCACAAAATAAAATTATTTGAATAAGTAATCATCTCTTCGCCGTAACAACAACTGTGAAAATATTGTTTAAAGAAATTATAAAGTTATCTTAATAAGTTCTGCCGCTTTTTTTCTGTAAACACAATTATAAAATTATCTCATTTAATTTAATGAAATAATATTATCTAATAAATGATACACTTCTTTTCTGTAACTATAATTATGAAATTATCATTCAAAAGAATTATAAAATTATTTATATATGCAATACATCTCCTCTCTGTAACCATAATTTTGAAATAATCATTAGAACCCTTCGCGATGAACGTCCTGTACAGAACTTGTAATCTTTAGACACCAGTATTTTTAAATAGAAATGTTTGACTAATTTAATTGCGTGTGGAATTTTTCGTTAAAGAATTTATGAAATTATCTGAATAAATGACATCGCTTCTTCTCTGTGACCATATTTATGAAATTATCATAATATATTTAATAAAATTATATTATCTAATAAGTAATACAGCTCTTATCTGTAAACACAATTACGAAATTATCATTCAAAGAAATTTAATTAAAAAATTAATAAAATTATCTGTAATATGTAATACGCCTTTTTGTGTGACCCTAATTTAGAAATAATCATTTAACTCCTTCGCGTTGAGCGTCCCGTATAGAATTTTTAATTTTTTTATACCAGTACTTTTGAATAGAAATCTTTGATTAATCTAATCGCGAAAATTCTGTGATTAAATAAGACAAACAGTTTTGTACAAAATTACTGGAAGGAAAAATAAAGAATTCTGAACATCATAATGTCATGTATACGCGACGCTCTCCGTGAGGGGGTTAAAGAAATTATAAAGATGTCTGAATAAATAATACATCTCTTCTGTGTAACCATCATTATGAAATTATCATTTAATTAAATTATAAAATTATTGGATAAATATTATATGTCTTCTCTGAAGCCATCATTATCAAATTGCCGTTTAATAAAATTATAAAATTACTTCGATAAATAATATATCTCTTCTCTGTAGTCATTATTATGAAATTATAATTTTATTAAATTATCTAGATAAATAACGCATCTTTTCTCTGAAGTCATCATTATGAAATTATCATTTATTAAATTATCTAGATAAATAACGCATCTTTTCTCTGAAGTCATCATTATGAAATTATAATTTTATTAAATTATCTAGATAAATAACGCATCTTTTCTCTGAAGTCATCATTATGAAATTATCATTTATTAAATTATCTAGATAAATAACGCATATTTTCTCTGAAGTCATCATTATGAAATTATCATTTAATGAAATTATAAAATTATCTGGATAAATAATATATCTCTCCTCTATACTCATAATTATGAAATTATCATTTTATTAAATTATCTAGATAAATAACGCATCTTTTCCCTGAAGTCAACATTATGAAATTATCATTTAATGAAATTATAAAATTATCTGGATAAATAATATATCTCTTCTCTGTGGTCATCATTATGAAATTATAATTTAATCAAATTATCTAAATAAATAACACATCTCTCCTCTGAAGTCATCATTTGGAAATTATCATTTAATGAAATTATAAAATTTTCTGTATAAATAGTACACCTCTTTTCTACAACATTAATTATGAAACTGTAATTAATGAAATAAATAAAATTATCTGGATAAGTAATACATCTATTTTCTAAAACTACAGTTATGAAATTATCATTTAACGAAATAATTAAAAATTATTTCCATTAGCAATGGGCCTGTTCTCTGTAATTGCAATTACGAAATTATCATTTAATGAAATAAATAAAATTATCTAGATAAGTTTCCTGTAAATACAATTATAAAATCAATAAAATTATCTAATGAACGAAGACTTGTAATCACAATTATGAAAAATTGTTTACCAGTGAAAGTCATATGAGAAATTTTAAGTTTTCCAGAAATAAGAAATATATAATTTAGAATATCATAAAGTCTTCATTTATATGATATTTGTATCTGCAAACATTTCAGCCAAAAAATATTACAATGTGTAAGTAATAATTAAAAATGACAATTTCTAACAAATCTCACTCAGCTATGTCGTTTCTTTTACTAGAAAATATATTAAAAGTTTCAATTATTTAATTTTTTTATTAAATGCTTAAGTTTTATTTAATAGTATTATTTCCTGTTATTTTAAGTAAATATTGGCATTTTATCTTGCAGGGTTTCTTTTTTTTTTCTTTTTTCTGTTAAATAAATATTAATTAATTTCTTATACGCAAAAGTAACCATACTTATTTTATGCTGCTCATTATTAACTTTGGAAAAAATATACGTAATCATATGCATATTCATTTTATTTTGTTTATTATTAACAATATAAAAAATACAATATATGTTGTTTATTATTAAAAATGGCAAAAATGTACGTATTCATTTTATATTGTTTGTTATTAACAATATAAAAAATGCAATATATGTTATTTATTATTAAAAATGATAAAAATGTACGTATTCATTTTATGTTGTTTATTATTAACAATATAAAAAATGCAATTTATGTTGTTTATTATTAAAAATGGCAAAAATGTACGTATTCATTTTATGTTGTTTATTATTAACAATATAAAAAATGCAATTTATGTTGTTTATTATTAAATATGACAAAAATGTACTTATTTATTTTATGTTATTTATTATTAACAATATTAAAAATACAATTTATGTTGTTTATGATTAAAATTGGCAAAAACATACGTATTCATTTATGTTGTTTATTAATAACAATAATAAGATTATGTATACTCATTTTATGCTGTTTCTTTTTTACAAAGCAAAAATGTGTTTATTTGTTTATTAATAACAATAGCAAGAATATATATATTCATTTTACGTTATTAATTATTAACAAAAGAAAAAATTTGTACATTCATTTTTTGTTGTTTATTATTAATAATGACAAAACTGTACATATTAATTTTTTGTTGTAATGTACAATATAATGTAACTGTTTATGTCATTTTATGTTGCAGAAATATGGGTTAATGTCATGTTGTTTACTATTAACAATGACAAAAATGTTGAATCAATTCTTATTGTTTATTCAAAATTTTATATTGTTATTCGTAATTGTTTTATCAAAATAGCTTCAAAAATTGCGTATTTAACCCTTTCGCGACGAGCGTCTTTTAAGAATTTTTATTCTTTTGTCACCGGTTTTTCAAAACAAAAGTTTTTGTCTAATTTAACCGAAAAAATGTTCCGATTAAATAAGGCATAATATACAATAAAAAAGTAACTGGTGGGAATAATCAAGGAGGATTAATTAGATGGGAAAAAATGCATCCCCGAGGAAATCTCGGGTTGCGCAGCGAGAGGGTTAAAATCAAATTTCTGCCTCTTTCGCCTGGTTTACTCCGTCATTTTTTTTCTCTCTCTTCACATTTATTACAGGCAATTTTGTAGTGTCCAACAGCTCTTTTTTTGAAAGTGATCCGGTAACCAGTGTCGGTCCTGAAGAATTACGGCCATGGTTGCTTTTTTCATATTGCGAAATGGGACGGGGACTATTTCTGAACCATTTAAATTAATTTATTAATTATGGAACTATTTAAATTGATTTATTTTCCTCCCCTTCAAGCAGAGCAACCGAGAGAGGTCCAAATACCGGCTAGCCGGTATTTAGACCACTCTAGGTAGCTGGTATTCGGACCACTGCTATGTTTAAGTTAAAACCGGTATTACTCATTCATATAATAAAATACCAATACTGTGCGCGAGGCAATTGAGAGTTATATATGTCTAGAAAATAACTTAATCAACAATTCAAGCCAATATACGATTAGTATATTTAAAAAAAAAATAGAAACACATATCTGAAAAACTTTTGATGTACCAGATTACGTAGATTCGACACTTTTGCATTTACTATTTGTAAATGACACAGACTTCAGCGACGTACTTTTCGTAACTTTCTTCTCTCAATTAAAATTACAAACTCTGCCTATCACAGCTAGGCTGCGCTGCGCTCAGTTCTCAGATCACCTAGTAGCCGGTATTTGGACCCTAGCCGGTATTTGGACCTTCTCCTCTATTTACTTTGTTTATTATTAACAACAGCAATGAGCAGAAGGCGGCTATACAAACCATCACCTCATCCAGTGGACGGCTGAAATTCCAAGATTAGTTAAAACGCCATTCGCATATTAAAATGAAACTGGTTATATATAAAGACATTTGTATACTTAAGGGGGGTCCGGGACACAAAAATCTTCAAATTTTGCAAAAATATTTTATTTTGTTAAAAATTTCTCTATTTCTTCCTGCTTAAAATGACATTCAAATCACGTTTCTATCTGAATTAGAACAAAAAATATTATTTTTTTAGTTTTGGTTTGTTTTCAAAATTTAGCTTTCAAGCAATGACTGTCATGGAAACGACTTCTTGTAAAAATGCGTTTTCTTCATGATAGGTTTTTTCACCATTTCTCATATTTAAATTCTTATAACTCGAGAACCGTTAAAGATAACGGGTTCAAACTTGGAACATATCTTTTTCAATTGTTTTACTTTAATTTTGATTCAGCATATTTGAAAAAAAATATTTACTTTTGAAAATATGATTTTTTTCATAAAAGTTGCACCACTTTTTTAAAAATTTTTTCGTTAAATATTTTTAATTTTTTTTATAAATTAATATTTTTTAAAATGCTGAATCAAAATTAAAACTTATATATTTCTGTTTATTTAAATGAAAAAAATGAAAATTCTATAAATAATATTCCGAGTTATAACGATTTTAATTTACCCCACTTTTTTAATAAATTTTAAATTTAAAATTTTTTCTAAAAAATTATGAGACGTTTTATTATGTGATTTCGTTTACAAATGATAAGGTTAGTCATCACAAAAACAATTCAGAATTTTAACTCAATAAATAAAAATTATTTGAAAATGTGTCCCGGACCCCCTTAAAGTGATAATTAGTAGCCCTCGATATGCTATTTCTTTCATACAACAACTAAAGTGTCGTCACTAAAAAATAATGTTCACCTAACCATAAGGCACTAGTAAAACAAAGCAGATGTATCATTGTACGGTTAAATACTAATAATCTATTGCAATTTTTTTTAACTTTTACACCGTCGTATACCGGAAAAAGAAGTACATTTAAATGCAGTTTGTTTGAAAACTGCATCTCTTGGAAAAATGGTTATTGTCCTCGTCAGGGTAAGAAATCAAAAGCATATCTGAAGGCTTTTATTGGTTGAATCCGCATTTTATTCGTTTTCTGGTTGGTCTATACAGTAATCTGTATTTCCCTTTACTTTCAACAGAGATGGATACTTCTGTTGCCACTATGACAAAAAAGTAATAAAAACTACAAAAAAAATTAATAACTCAGAAACAAATTGAGATACAGCTTTCAAACAAATTGCATTTAAAAGCACATTTTCTTCGGTCGTCAGATTTCTTGGAAATCTGACGATGGAAAAGCCTTTTCCAAAACAGCCAATGAAATGCTTGGATAATACGTAAGTTTCAGGTGGATAATACGTAAGTTTCAGGACGAGTCGCAGGCGATTTTTGTCGCTTGCAATTTTTACGTGTGATAACACTATTAATGTTTAATTCATGGCGTACGTAATGTATGATCAACTCTGTGCGAATTTTTATGTCTTTAATTTTAGTCTTTGAAAAAATCATTTTCCAAATGGTCGTTGTATTTTTTTTTTTTTTTTTTTTTTTTTTTTTTTTTTTTTTTGTTGTTGTTGTTTTAAATGCCATTTCTGTAATGGAAGCAACTGAAGTACTCCATTTCTGTAGAAAATGAAGGAAAAATAGTAGATACTATAACTTTCTGTTGCCATTTTCATTTTCTCATAACAACGGAATAAAAAAAATGTAATTAAAATATCTGCTATGCCAAGAATATCGTCTGCTATAAAAATGCATTTTAAAGAATATTTGTGTGACTTATTTTCGCCGCATTTACTTAATTCCTATGAAAAAACTGAAAGAATGCAATAATTGTTAATACGTGTGTAATAACATTTTTCGACTTTTGAAAAAATATAAATGAATGATTTCTGATAAAACATGGAGCTATTATAAACTGTATTCAATTTTCAGTATCCATATTAATGTTACAAACAACTGAAGACATATAAATCATTAGATACCCGATTTTTTTGTCGGCTTTCTTGAATGACGACATCGCTTTTTGCTGTGTTTGTGTATTATTCCGCGATAGTGACGTCCTATGCATACTTTTCTATAGATGTTGTTTAGGACTGAATGGTAAATGTGGAATTCTTCAGCGGATGCAAACGACGTCATTTTATATAAAATAAAAGCATGTTTTTTAAGTCTTAAAGCTCAAATATGTTTTCTACTTTGTACTATCTATATCTTTTTTTTTTCCATCGGATCGACACTAAATTCTGAAAGCAGAATTCCTGTTTTCTAATTTAGAATCATAATGGAAATATTTGAATTTGTTGTGCAAGGACAGATGGAAATTATTATACTTTTGTGGCTCAGTGTTTACTATAAAATATATATTGGAGTATGAGCGGTTAATGAATAGTTTTAATTTTTTATTGAATTTAATGAAAGTTCAACAACCATATAAGGTTCCTTATCAAATAATGAATATCTATGGATACATTTAAATGCTAAAGCATTTAAATTGATAAATATTTAGAATTCCGATACCTGGAATTTTTAACCATGGATGATAATTATTTCGCAGTTACGGATTCAAAATTTACTTTAAAATATTTTTTCGAGCAAAAGAAGATATTCGACATCAGAAAAATCTTAAATTCAGACTAAAAGAAGGTTCTAGGCAATTCAATAATCTTTAAAGTTGATTATAATATTATAATTTTGATCTTATGGATACATATTGATATGTTTAAACTTGATTATTTAGAATCCTTTTTAGAATACGTAAATTTGTACGCACGAAATTTATTATTTAATTGTTTTTCAATGACTCTAATTTTACTCAAAAACATATTTTTGATTGAAATATAAAGAATAATGAGATTTAAAAAATAAGCTTATACTCTTCCCGAATTCAACCCAATTCAACAAGCTGATAATGCTCATAGTGGTGCCATCTAGTTATGAAAAATTTAAATTTGTAAAACAGTGGCAGAAAAATAAAGCTCCCTTCCGTGAAGATCTTCGATTTATTCTTAAATATTTAAAATTTATTAATTAATGAAGAAAACTGGTAGTGTAGAAATCAGTCTAATTTTCTTAAATCAAATTTTAGAACTTCCTGCCCCCCCCCCCCCATCTTTTTTTTTAAATCAATTTTTGAAAAGAATGCAATCATTGTTTCTCGTTAAAAGGTGTTTCAAAAATGCTGCTCGAAATTGCTTGGTTTCCGATAGAACTTCATTTTTAACATTTTCGGAATATACGTTTTCCCTACGATTTGCATAAAAATACGTATCTATATTAAATTTTCTAATATTTATATTGTCATATATTTACATTTTTTTACTATTTAAGTTGTATCTATTTTATTTTGTGAGGGAAGACGTTCGCAAGATGCGAAACCCTCCCTGAATATATGAAGGCATTTTGTTTTTGCTGATTTCGGAATGAATGACTCTTTCTCGCAGTCAACGAGAGAAACAAGCTAAGATACTTCCACCCAACCTTGTTGTCACGTGATCAAGATAGGCTTTTTTCCACCAATTGTCGAACTACCAACTACCACCTAATCAAGGTAATCAGAAAACCACACGTGATCGATCAAGTGTTGCGGCCTGTCTCTTTCGTTTGTTGCTTTGTATCTATACTTCTACTTTTTAATTATTTTTTTCATTTATTTATTTATTTATTTTATTTTATTTCATTTCATTTTAGTTTATTAAATTTTGTAGCCTTCAGCATGTGCATGCCGACAAAATTTTTGCAAATTTCAGAGCAATTTTGCTGCCTAAAGAAATATAACTAGGGAAATTAGAGGAGTTAGTGAGGATTGGAAGCCGTGCAGCATTATTCTGTACTCAGGTGACTGATAGAATTAAATTTAGTGTTGGAGTTAAAGCGAGAGAAATGGTCAAGACTTCTGAACTTTCATTTTGATGTTGTGGCTTTACTGTCTCTGTTAAACCACTTAAATAAAATACGTCCAACGTACCATCTGTTCCTAAACTTTAGACTGATTAATGAATCTATCAGCTTTATAGGTTGAAGAAAGCACGAAGGCCTATCATATTTTTTATTACGAAAACGAGTTTCTATTATACAAATATACACATAGCTACCAACTTTTACGCTATTTTCCTACCACTATTTTTGATTAGAAAAATTTGCCTTATTTTATCCTATGTTTTCGGTGATTAAATAAGAGAAATTACTCTGTTAAAAAATAGTGGTAGGAAAAAGGCGTAAAACTTGGCAGCTATGACTATACTGGGCGGAAGGTTTTTAAAATTCAATAAAAAGTAAACAGTAACAGCTATTGAAGTTATTACTGTAGAGGATTAACGTATGAAGTTTGAAGAATTTACTTACTTGGCTTTCTTGTTTTAGTTCCAAACATCATCGACAGGCGGCGCTTCAGTGACTCAAACTGTTAGAACGTTAAAACTAACATATGAAAATGAATTAAAGTTCACTCAGTTTTTAACCTTCATTCTGTTTAGCTGTTAAAATGCCAAAAAAAGTGGTTTGCGTTTTGAAATTGAAATGTTAGTTTCAGCAATATTACAGTTTTTGACAACGCTGAGCCATCTATCGGTGACATTTGGAACTCAAACAAGAAGATATTCTAAGAAAAATCCTGGCTGTGCACATACCGGGTGTCCCAAAAATGACTGATGGATTTTAAAATTCAATAACTTGAGAAATATTAAAAAAATTATTGCAGGAGTGTTATGTAAAATGTCAGGAGTTTTTATGCTGTGATTCTCAGTTTTAGTTACAAATAGCAGCGATAGATGACGCTACAAGCAATAACCACTAAATCCGGGATCAATTTTTTGGCCTCTCTCTTCTTCCATGCGAAAAAAGGAGATTAAAATGCATTGAATGTATCCCGAAGTACCAAAAATCGGGTCAGGACTGAGCACCTATTGCTCTCAGCGCCATCTATTGTTTGAAATTTGAACTAAAATCAAGAATCACTGTAAAAAAAATCTCCTGACATCATACATAACATTCCTGCAAGAATTTGCTTAATATCTGTCACCGTTTGCATGTTATTGAATTTTAAAATCTATCTGTCATTTTCGGGACACCCGGTAAGTACTCTCCTGTAAGAATAATTTTTATATCTGTCCCCCGTCTGCTTGCATGGGATTTTAAAAGCGTTCAATACATTTTAAAATAGCCTGTGCAAATTATGATACCTTCTTTCTGTTAAATATCACAACTCTTATTCTGTTACACGCTTTTATTTAACTTAACTTTGTTCTTGAATGTGAAGCTAGATTTTCGCAATTCATTTTTTAGCCATTTTCTGATGTGCTAAAGATCTAGAAAATGTGTATAATTGTGTGTTATCGATGACAATGTAATATTTTCATTTTTTCAGAATTCAATTATCAATTAACAGATTGATATCAATTAAATTATGATTATCGCTGAGAAAATAATTTTGAAATCATTAATAGATAATTTAAATAATACCTTTTTTCTTCCCTGTTGCCATATCTTAAATAAAAACGTAGCAAAAAAAATTTATTTTTAATAAATTCACTAGTTCCCGTAAATCAGTTGCATAATCTTCCATAATCGGGGCCCACGCCAAATTCACGGACTGTGATTGAAATGAGATACTGTAAGGAAACAACATGAAATTAAGGGTGATGTTTAAGATAAATACGAAATACTTATAAATATAACCGCCACGGCGAGCGGCCTCTTTCCGTCCGCAGCCCTTTATTCTACTCTTATTCCGACTCTTTTGCGGAAGCCAGTTTGAAAAAAAAAAAATATATATATAAATAAATAAAAAAAATTGAAAATTGAAACCGGACAAATTTAAAAGGGAACTTGCACCTGAAGCTACCGAACGTCTCCTGCTGCGTCGAGCTTATTATTAACGTGTGTTTTTTTTAGCTATTTTTACTTTTTTATTTATTCTTTCTATTCCTTCATAGTTCTGACAGCCGCAACAGAAGGTGCCTTCAAGAAATTGAAAGTAGAGACGAGTCCCACCCTAGTCACTTCGGCCAGCAGCCTCACACCTCCCACATCCACGCCCGGTGGAAGCGCGAGTACGTGTCCCCCCACCCCCGCCCGACGTCGACACAGGACGACCTTCACTCAAGAACAGCTACAAGAGCTGGAAGCCGCTTTCGCCAAATCGCACTACCCAGACATTTACTGCAGAGAAGAGTTAGCAAGGATCACAAAATTGAACGAGGCACGGATACAGGTAAGAAATCACACTCTTTCTTTTTTTTCCGCGTATCATCTGCAGCATAGGAAAGTTGGTGCCTTACACCAAGAGACAAGCCTGATCATCGCCAACAATTAATTTCACCAATGCACCAATAATTGATAAGAAAATGATTTCTTTATCATATAAGATAGTAAATAGAGTCGCTGTGGCCTGTACAATTGCTGCTGAACCTGATGGTAACTATAGACTGGGAGACAGCTGCACAAACCATCACCTCATAGAGTTAACAGCTGAAATTCCAGGATTAGTTAAAACTCGACTCGCATATTAAAATGAAACTGGTCATATCTTGGTGTAAAACACCTGCAAACCCAATTTTAGTGGTTGGCTGATAGGATTACCATTGTGTTTTCCTGCTCCCACTCCTCCATGTTTTCATACTTTTAGGTGAAGGAAAACACAATGATAAACCTGCCGATCAACGGCTAAAATCGGGTCTGCAGGTGTTTTCCACCAAGATATGACTTGCCAGACCAGTTGCATTTTAATATGTTAATCGAGTTCTGTCTAATCCTGGAATTTCAGCCGTCAATTAGATGAGGTGATGGTCTGTGCGTATGTAGCGGCTGCCCAGTCTATTACTTCATCCTGCAAACGTGAAAACCTATGGGATGAGCGTCCAAGTGGGCTATCTTGTATCCGCGTGACATATTCAATATTATACATGGTCACACATGAAATATCATTTACTGAAGATGTATAATAAATTGAGTTTTGTTTTTGATTAAGGAGTCTCAAGACTCTTAAAGCTTTAAAATTTTCGCTTTTTTTTTTTTTTTTTTTTTTTTTTTTTTTTTAGGATGTTAAACTTTTATCGTTTCTGAACATTTTGATATAATTGTTTACTCGAAATTCCTATTAGAACAGAAGTTATGGCTTTTAGATTTATACCAGTTCAATAGCTGAAGGGGTTTTTCCAAATGACGTTTTTGGGTTGAACGCGCACGATATCGCAAAAACTTCTGACTATTTCCTCATGAAATTTTCAAAACATCAGTTTCATGTTAGTCTGTGTAAACTGAATCTAAAATTTCCTTGTTATCGTTCAAAAAAATATATTTTTAGGTGATTATACTGTTGACATTTTCTAAATTTTGCATTAGCTAAATGCAACTTTGTATTTAAAATGTAAAAATGCTTTAAATATACAAATTTTTTTAGGTTCAGGGTAATTCTTACAATCTGAAGTAAAAAAAGGCACCAAAATGTTTATTCTAGTTTCTATATTTATTTTGTAATCGTGCGCGTAAGCTGTTATTCCGATTTTCTGCTCGTCAAATGTCTGACAGTTTGGAGCCCCCTGTAAATGCTAATTCTGCATCTTGAATTTTTTGAAATACATGAAATGAAAGGACATACTTGTATCTTTTATCCCAATAAAAATTCTGTCTTAAAATCAAATACATTTTAAGATATTATACGTTGAAAATGATCTTTTTTTTTTTTACATTTTTTCAAATTTTAAGAGTTCTGAGACTCCTTTAAGAGCTATCTGTATATTCGAGTTATAATTTTTTGAACTGATTGAAAAGGTGTCCTTACCGGAAATCGCTCCCAGAACCTTTGGCTTACACGCCAATGCTCTATCGCTTTAGCTATCTAAGCTGACAACCCAGCCGACAGAACTCACTTAGTCAACCTTCTGATAATAACATCTGGTCTGTTATCTGAAACAGCTCTACAGAATAAACCGCAAGTAAAAGAATTCTCTTTTGGCAATAATATCCAATCTGTTGTCTGAAACAGCTCCACCGGGTAAACCGCAGGTACAGGAACTCACGCGTTATTCTGATTAGCTGTTTCAAACAACAAACCAGATGTTACGAAAAGGTTAGCTGAGTGAATTGTGCGGCTCTAGTGGTAGAATGTAAACCAAAGGTTCTGGGTTCGATTCCTGGCTAGCAGTCATTTCCACTCTGGTGGGGAAATTATAATTCGTGTGATTTCTTTCCTAATCAGATAATTGTATTGAAAATAATTAAACTAATATCTATTTATGCATTATGTGATCGATGACACATTCATATAATGTCTAATTATTTCCCAGAATGTTGATGTTCAATAGTGCCAGCACCAGTGTTGCCAGATTAGCGAATTTGTTGTTATTCAGAATCTATTACTATTTCGGAATGTAGTTATATTCGTCATATTTAATGACAGATTAAATTAGACAACCAATACTATTCGGAAATAATGGTAGGTATCTGAATAAAACAAATTCGCTCTATTAGCAACACTAGTCTTCCGCAGTCGATATGTATCTGTTTGACATTTTTCTAAGGGAATAGCTTTTAAATCAGTTGTAAACTTCCAAATGGATGAAAATAGTCCGGGACAGGATTCGAACCAAGGATGTCTTGACTGGTTCGAATCCTGACCCGGACTATTTTCACCCATTTGGAAGTTTACAAATTTACCAATTGAATAATTGGGTTAAAAATTAATCTGCAATAGCTTTAGAAACAGATCTAGCATCGAAACGCTGCAATTCCAAGTGACCATAGTAGGGTTGCCATGCTTCAAGGAATCTTTCAGTCAAAATATCAGTATTTTTTAATAGAAAACTACATCTAGATTAAATGTACGAAATTTCGCCTTATTTAAAGATAGATTCTCTGTCAGAAAGTACTGGTGCAGAAAAATTTCCTGATCTAGAAATTCCCTGAAGCGTGGCAACCCTGCATAGTGACTATTACCAACGCCCCCTAGATATTTGAGAAAGCCTTAACATGCATCACGAAAACGTCACACAAAGCAGGCAAAACATAGAAAAAAGATCATTCATTGGCTCATGGATATCCACGAGCCAATGAATGATCTTTTTTCTTTGTTTTACCCGCTTTGTGTGACGTTTTCGTGATGCGTGTCACGGCTTTCTCAAATATCTATTACCCTTGTACTAACAAATTATTTGTGTTGTAAGATGGAGGAAAACATAATTATTAATCTCCAATACGTTCACGACCATTCACGAAGAAAGTTGATGAGTTTATATACACTGAACACATCATATGTACAATCTAATCTGACACACTTCATCGGATATTTTAATGCAAATTTGTATGGAATCCTTTTGGCATTGTATAACTATTCTGAAAACGGGATTTCATGCGTCAAATATACTCATATCTTGTACATTTATTTTAAATTTCAAAAAGATTCCATTATTTTTAAAACTTACATAAGGATTCCAGCGCTAAACTATTTAGGCGTGGAGGTTATTGAATTTAGAAAAGGGTAGGGGTAGGATAGGCGATCAGATTCAGACTTTAGAGCATTCTGCTTAGGATTAAGCGAATCGGTCATTTCAAAAACTGCTTGTAAGTCATAATGAAGGTTAAGAAATTCTTTCAGCTATATAAATCATTATATTAATTTAAACACAATTATTCTAATTGATATATAAATCACACTAGTAATTTTCCAGCTGAGTGGGAAAATATCCAAGCATGTGTTTTTGCCTCATTTGGACTTTTTCACTCACTCGCAAAATTACAACTGGTATGATTTATTTACCAATTAGAATAAGTGTGTTAAAATTAATATAATGTAAATTATGTATCCAACGTTTCTCGGAGTTCCATTACCTGCGATTTATTCTGTTGAACTGATTCAAATATTAGACCAGATGTCATAACCAACAAGGTTCTCTGGGTGAAAAAAGTCCGCCAGATTTGTCCAGGATAGCTCTTCAATATACTTATAAGTCGTTTCCTGAAATTTAAAAGTTTTATTAGGTTTTTTAAATTGTAATCATTTATTTTTAATTATATAAAATTAATAACTGATAACCAATATACAAATTTAAAAGATCTTAGAAATATATCTAATACAGAAATGTTCTTAAAAATATATAGTATTTTGGTGCAGTACAATTCTTATTGATTTCTCGAGATTTATTTAATCCGTTATTTATTAGTTTTTGAAATGATTGATTCAAGTAATAATTACTAGTAGTTGATTATTCCAAAAACAACACGAGCTCATTGATTTTTATTGCATGTATTATTTTTTATGTTGCTGTTATTATTTTTTTAATATCAACTATTTAGATAGAAAAATTAACTTTTTTTTCTGTGCATAAAGCCAGACAGTTCCCCCCATTTGCCTCGTTATAACCACGCCCATATGCATTTTTTTTTCGTGCATCCAAACTACAGCGTCTAGAATACCTAGTGTGGAAATATGCTATCCAAACAACGCTAAAAATTTGTATCCCTTAAATGTGCAACGATAATGCTAAAATCTCAAGTGTCGATCGCAGCGACATCTGCGGGATTTTCGTATTACATTGTATAGACTAGCAATATCTTGCAGTTGTAGAAAATATCCTGCAGATGTCGCTGCGATCAGTATATTTTAGCAGCATCGTTGCACAGTTAAAGGATACAATATTTTAGCACTTTTTTAAGTATTACAGGGATAGCCACATAGCCAATGGAGGATATTCCATCTCCGTTTTGATCACGTGGTCAACGTAAAAACTTCTAGCGTAAAGAAGGGAAGGCTCCGTAGACGTGTAATGTAAATCCCCGCTAGCCAATGAAACAGTTCATGAGGCAAAGCAGTAGTATCTTCCCTTCTTATGAGTTAGAAGTTCCTTGGGTAAATTACCGCTATCACGGGACTTTTTTCAGCCTCGAACCCATATTTGCAATGGAGGATATTCCATCTGCGTTTTGATCACGTGGTCAAGGTAAAAACTTCTAGCGTAAAAAAGGGAAGGCTCCGTAGACGTGTAATGTAAATCCTCGCTAGCCAATGAAACAGTTCATGAGGCAAAGCAGTAGTATCTTCCCTTCTTATCAGTTAGAAGTTCTTTGGGTAAATTACCGGTATCACGTGACTTTTTTCAGCCTCGAACCCATATTTGGAATATCCTCCATTATCCTCCATACATATTCCAGGCGCTATATCCAAACTATTCGCGATTAAAATGACCTATAGAGGATGCTGGTGATGTTAAAAACCATTTTTAGCTTTTTGGTAAAATAGCATTGAAATTATTATTCATTATAAATTATTTTGAAAGTTTTACAAATTTAAATTAGAGTAAGGTTTACCTTGTCACCTAACTTATGCTTTACAAATCTCATATCAAAGATCAAATTGAGCAAAATATAATTATTATAAACAGGTTAGAAACTCATGTAATGCTACAGTTGTTGAGATTGTGTCCCGACAACGAATGCCTTAGTCTTTTACTTACCAGATTGCCATTCAAGTGTTACAATCTGGAATGAAAATCCTTAAATAAAACATTTTGATAAATTGGATAACTTTGAAAACTTTCTTTGCCAAAGTATATTTATTTAGCATTCCTGTTAGGTTTTAAACCTTGCAACACTATGTAGGGAAATGTGACGTATTTGCGTCTGGATATGTTATTTTCTGTAATCTATTGAAGTCTAATGGTTTAATTGCAACTATGTCTTTTTTCATCTTAGAACTTAGAAATAGCTAAATAAAAATGCTAACAAAATTTATATAAAAGACATTTGTCGTATATTAACAAAATTGTATATAATTATTCAAGAATCTTCTGGCCATGTCATACTAAGCATTACATACTACAGGAATAATGCATTTTAAAGAAAATGAAACTTTAAATATGTATATATATATATATATATATATTATTTAAAGAGTTTTCCAAAACATAACTAGTGGGGAATAATATTTTTAACTTTCATAGCTCCGCCCATAGCCATACTATTATGTTGGCATTTCGCATTAAGTCTACCAGAAAATTCTGTCGTTTAATTTTTTTTTTCACGCCTACTTTTTTAAAATTCAGGTTCCTTCATTGGCACCACTTTTTTGCAATGGTAAAATTCCCATAGTTTTCACCAAAAAACTTAAACAATAGAATTTTCCAGTAGACGTAATATTTGTCAACGAATTAGATTTTTCTTAAGTTTATACTGTAATTTTAAATTATGACTCATTTTTACTTAATATTCATATGTTGTTTAAATACAATTATTGTGACATGTTACGGATATGTGTTTTACAATATTGTGTTTATTTTCTGTGGTTTTTAATGGTTATAGTTCTATTTGACTCAATTTGATAAAGTATTTGTTTATTCTGATACGATACGTATAATGGGTTACAGAGTTTGTCTTTTGTTATAATAATTTAACATTTTTTATGCAGTATTAAGATATATAGGTAGAGAAGTAATAATAGTAAAAAACACCGATGAATAAGAAATAGTAATCATCTTTTTTTTATGTCAAACTTCAGTTTTTCATTATATATCGCATTAGTAATTCCAATAACTTAAAATGATGTTTCTTTTTAAATTATATAATAACTTAAAATGGTACAGAAGAAAATATGTAGAACTAATTCATCCATGTATAAGAGCGAAGCCCAGTATCAAAGATAAAAAGTTTTATAAAAATGTATATTCCTTTATGAATGTATACTTCTTCCAGTGTAGCATTGTATCATACATTTTATCACAAAAAAGGGTTAAATATATATATTGGGTGATTGCAAAAGTTCGTACCCGATTTCCGATGCATCGAGTTTCAAAGTTGTTTTAAATGGCGAAATGCAGTCGAATAGTCAACATTTTATCTCTCAGCAATCTCTTCAATAGTAATCCGTCGAATATCATTCAATAAATCACGGATTAAGTCATTATCGATGCCAGAATATCGCTCAGAGCGAATTTTATCGTTTAGATTGAAATCACCCTTTCGAAATCGACAAAACCAGTTTTAACTGTCCTAAGAGCGGGAGCACGATCCAAGTAAACGTATATTTTTTGTAGCACGTCCAAAACTCACTCCTTTCTTAAACTCATTATAACATAACATGACGAAAATGTAACCTTTCATTTTCCATTTTGAATAGTAACCTTGCTCACACATTAATCTGAAAAACCTTTTTTAACGCTATGTTCACTCACGGCATGTGCAGATAGCTGTCAGTTAATTATAAGGTTATAAAAGAAACATCAGCACAGTCAAAATTGCATGTTTCTGCCATCAATGAAATAAGACAAAAACTTTTGCAATAACTCTATATATACTATTACAAAATAAAAACAATTGTGTGAATGTACAGTCCGTGTAAAAAAAAAAAAAAAAAATACGCCTGCCTATATTCGCAGGCCTTTTACGATAAAACCACAACAAAGGTGTCTTTAGATTTAGAAACCAGTCTTCTTTCAGGCTTTGAATGCAATTTTTGAAATAGAAATTATCTATATATTAAAAATGCACCGACTTTGTTTCCTTTAACTCATTAACCCTCTCGCTGCGTAAGTAATTCTTCGCGATGAGCGTCTTTTACAGAATTTTTAATATTTTATCACCGGTTCTTTAAAGCAGAATTTTTGACTATCGTAATCGGGGAAAATGTCCTGATTAAATCAGACAAAGTTTTCGCTAAAACATAACTGGTGGGAATAACCAAACAGTATTAATTAGACAGAAAAATGCATGCCCGAGTATATATCGGGTTGCGCAGAGAGAGGGTTAAAGCCGGTTGGCAAGAAAATTTGCCATTTAAGTATTACGAAAACTTTATATGTGAAAACCAGTAATTTAGTAAGAAAATTTTCATATTGCCTAACGTCAAACTTTGAGAGATTAAATGAGCTAAAATTAGAAAGTGGAAAAAAATTGGTGTCGACTGGCGTCGAGGTATTAAATAAGTGTAAATGAAATTCGTCCTTAATGGGTTAAGTAAAAGCTTAAAGGAAACAAAGCCTTAGTTTCCTTAGCCTTTGTAATCAAGGCTCGCAGCGTTCCTAAATTTCTTTACCTTTTCTACCACTATTTCAAAACAAAAAACTTCGGGATACATTCATTTAAAATTTGCAAAAAAAAAAAAAAAAAAAAAAAAAAAACCATAAAGTTTTCTGTTTAAAAAGAGTGGTAGCAAATGTAAAAAAATTTAGTAACGCTGCCAGCCCTGAGTATTACCCACTTTTAACACAATTTTTTTATTCCTTAAACAAATGGAGAAAATGCATAGTTTATATACTTTTATTAAATATTCACAGATTTATTAAAAGAAAATATATTAGGAGTATAGTCACAAATTTAGAAAGTTAAATTAAGATCTCAGAGGAAAACTTTCAGATAGTTACCAATAAAATTGTAAAGGAACCTATGTATAAAATAAACAACGAGAACCGTTAGTTGTTCAAAAAAGTTTTAAAGAATCTTTCGTATAAATTTTCTGTTGAAATTTTTGATTTTTTTTTTATGTGTGATTGAACAGCATTAGAATGGTCCTTTAAACTTTGGAAAAGTAAAATTTCACTACATCTTGAAAAATAATAATTGAAATGAAATGTAAACTTCCACAACTCTGTTTCTGACGATATCCATTCTGTTTGTGTAAAAATTGAGGTAGGCCATAATTCATTTTTTTAAAATATGAATTTGTTAATAATTTTCAGAATTAGATTATGCTTCTGAATAATAGAAATGCCTAGAATATATTTGAGCCCATTCAATGTACCTCATTGAAAACAAAAAATTTACAGCAATCATTTTTGAAAGATACAAATTAAAGTTTGCCACATGAATTTAAACGCTAGCATCTTCAAATTTTGACATATTTTAACTCCATGAAGATTTAAGAAAAATATATAAACTATATACTTTTCCGGGCTGTTTCATCCGATAAATTCAAATTAGGTGTCAAAAGCGAGTATTACTATTTGAAAAATCAAAGTTTGTGAAATTTTAATATACAGACAATTTTTCAAATCAATTATTTCAAAAATTGGATTCACATTTTGAAAGAATTCATTATTTCGAGTCCAATCGTGTGATTGGACCTTCGTGTGATTTTTATCGTACGTGGCCTGCAAAGAAAGACAGATGTATCTATTCTTGTTTTTTTTTTTTTTTTTTTTTTTTTTTTTACACTGACTGTATATTCCATCTAACATGAGCATAGTATTTCGTCCATAAATCCTATCGCACATCATTTCACGCATTTTTTATGTTCAAAAAGCATAAACATTTCTGTGCATGGACGAACTGGGCATGGACCCAAAAAATTAATGTAAAAGAACTCTTTAAACCTAAACGAAATATGTCAAACTCGCTTTGTATATATATATATATATAATCAAAAACACTGATTTGATAATTTACATAATCTTTCATTTACAATAACCAACAGAATAACTGTTGCAGCAAAATCATTGAAAATGTCAACCTTCAACTTCCAAATTAATATTTGATTTAATTAAAAACACATACCAGAAACAATAATATACTGAGAAATACAAGAAAAAAAAAATGTAATCGATTGTGCTATGTGATACCTTTTCTATAAAAAATTTCTCAAGGAATAGCTATAAATATAGACAGCTTACTATTAAAATTGAAAACTATACAATGGTGAAACACATATAGGGTGCTGTGTTATAAACGCAGGCACAATTTATAAAGAATTGCTGCAGTGTTGTGTGTAGTTGCTGTAAAAACCAAAGTGGAGAATAATTTAATAATTAGCCAGGACAAAGTTATACATATTTCCAAATAATTTCCACAACAATTTTCATTTTAGTCAAATTTAAATTGCAGTGTAATTATATTATTTGCCAACGTAAAAGAGGCAACGCGTTTTTTATAATAACTTTAGAAAAAAACATTGTCAGTGTTTTTTATAAAGAAAAATATAAACTAATAATCTAATTATATGTAATGTATTATAATCGTTTGAAAGTATCACTTGAAATCTCCTCTACATAACAAACTGAATCTTCGAGCAACAATCATATTTTGTACCATGAAATGCAATACTCATGGCACATTCCTTGAATGAAGTAACAATGACTTTAGTTGAGTTGATAAATTTCGTAACGAAAGGATATTCTGTAGGAGAGACTAGGGAGGGTTGACCCACCCATCAGTTTTCATATTTAAATGAATTTCATAGTTTTATCAATAGGTGTCAACCAAAGCTACTGGAATGCTCAAACAAGTGTCTTTGTTTCATACAGATAATCGAAATAGGTGTGGAAAAAATCAGTTGTGAGGCGTTTTCAACCTAAAAGATGTGCTTTTTACAAATATTTTGTAAGCTTTTTTCAGATAAAATATATCATAGAAATTTAAGTAAGTAGATTTTAAGTAATGCAGAAATATCGAGCTTACATTCCAGGCATAAAGATTGTACAGTAAGTCTGGCTTAACATAGCAAAGTGCTATTCCTTAGAAAAGGGCTATGTGGGGAGGCTTGACCCAGTCAATGTGAAGGAGGATTGACCAGATGCTCAAGGCTCCCTTAACCCATTACCTGCTAATGGTGCGTTTTCGCACTGTTAAAAAATTTTTAAATTATCTAAGTAGCACTATTTTTTAATTAAAAAAATTGCCTTGATTAATTACAGAGAGTTTGAACATTAAATAAAGCGAAGGTGATCTTTTATTATTTGCGGTGGCAAACGTAAAAAAGTTGAAGACCCCTATCTTACAGTTTCGGTAGTTAATGAGTTAATTAAGTGGTTTTGGAAATCTTTTTATTATACACTGTGAATAATGAAAGGCTAATGGTTATATACAAAAAAAAATGTAAATTTATTCTGTAAAGCTACAGTAAAATGGGGTGATGGAAAAGAAAACGTTTAAAACTGATTAAAGAAATATGTGAAAAATTGCTATAGTATCCACTGCAAGAAAAAATTTAATGAACTATAAATGAGAAAGTTGATAGGAACTTTTTTTCCATTTAAATATTACTTACAATAGGTAAATAGAAACAGTGGAAAAGACTAGAAAGTATGATAGCAGCAGTCTTAACCCTTTCACGGGCAGTAGTATGTTTATGAAACTACTTAATTTTAATTCCCAAACGCCACAATGGCACCAGAATTTTGCTAAAATTTTTTCCATTTAATATGTATGTGAAATAAAGCCTTTTTTCATATTCACAAATAAATTTGTTATTAAATTCCGGTGCCAGTCATTTATTTCAACATTTTAGTACTGAAAGTGCTTTGCCCCTGAAAGAGTTAAAATATGTTAATGATAAAATAAGTGCTCATGCGGCTGCAAAAGAACATAGCATTGATCGAAAAACTTTAGAAAGGTATGTAGACAAATTTCACCAGGATGAATGCAGTGAGATGAAGCCGAACTATGTGACAAATAGAATTGTCAGATTGAGTGTCACAAAAAGTAGGTCAAGGAGATTAAGAAAAAAAGCTAGACAGTGGCTCCTAAATCCGGACATAATAATAAATGTAACTCTATGAAAACGGAACCTGTTTCTAACGGAATACGGTCTTAAATGTTGAAATTTCATTTTCCCTGCTGTATAATTATACCTGCTCAGACAAAATTCTGTTTAAAACAAATATTTTCTCCTCTGACTTTCGATTGCGTCTAAACAGGTTTGTTTAAGCATCATATTTTCAAAAAATATTTTTTATAATAATTAAAGCATATAGCATAAAGTTATTTTGCTTTTTTAAATTGATTTTATTTCTCTTCACAAATATTTCAATATAAAACAAAGTGGGTCAAGCCTCCCATATAGTGAGTCAACCCTCCCATGTGTGGGGAGCCTTGACCCATTATTTTCTTATGATTAAAATCAATAAGTTTTCATATTTCTTATATGTTACACTTATGTAACAATTTTATTTTGATAACTGATTGTATAACGAATAAAATGATATATAAAACTTTATTCAACGTTCAAAATTTAAAAAATAAAATATCGTTTTGTAAAAAGTGGGTCAACCCTCCCTAGTCTCCCTTATATCCTGAAAATAAGTGTTATTTTTTTAATTAAGACTATGTCAATTAGTTAAAAATTTAAAAGGGACCAGTAAAAATATTAAATCATAACATTTTTCAAAGTTCACAGATGGGCGAAGAATCAAAACTGCATCTTGTCGCCAAATATATATGAAATAAACCGTCAAAAAAATTAAAGCGACTTTGAGTGACTCTTTCTTATTCCACGACTTGCCTGGAATTGTGCAAAAACGCTCATGTTAATAACATTACCCGTTTTATTTACTTATTTCGCCTGTTGACGTATTTTAAAGAGAGTTGTTTTGAACGGAAAAGTGGTTTTTGTGTGTGTGTGTGTTTTATTATTATCGTCATTCAATTTCATTTATTTTGTTGCTAGTAGAATGCCTTTATAAATAAGAAAGTGGCGATATATTTACAGTGCGCATACTCAGATTGGAAGATTTTATCTAAAATATGGCAGTCCATATTCCAGGACGTGACAATACTCACCTGGCCAAGTTCAATTAGATGAATGAGAAAAGTCAACAAACATTAGCTTGGCGATAACGGCAGGCTCGCCAAGTGTTTGGCAAAAATCTTCTTGACCAATCACACTGTTCGTATATCGCCCGCGAATGACGACATAAAAGCCTGTTTATGACGTTTAAAACGTCACAAGGAGTGGATCATCTTTACACGGTGATTGATACAAAGCGGCGCGTCCATCGTTTTGCACCAATCGCCCTGTAAAGATTATCCGCTCCATATGACGTTTTAAAAGTCACGAACTGGCCTTGTATGCCGTTGGTCGCAGATCGCCACCCTTTAATTTATAAAAGCACTCTAATTGACACATTGCGCATGTTTGAAACGTAATAGAAAACCATATTTTAATTTTTTTTTTTCGTGCCCCTAGTGGAAAAAAAGGAAACTATACACGGTACAATGATTATTTACAGTTCAAAACCTTCCCTGACGTACTAGAATGGAGGATATTCCAAATATGGATTCGAGGCTGAAAAAAGTCACGTGATACCGGTAATTTACCCAAGGAACTTCTAACTGATAAGAAGGGAAGATACTACTGCTTTCCCTCATGAACTCTTTCATTGGCTAGCGGGGATTTATATTACACGTCTACGGAGCCTTCCCTTCTTTACGCTAGAAGTTTTTACCTTGACCACGTGATCAAAACGGAGATGGAATATCCTCCATTGCAGCATAAAACGTTACATTTAAATAGTCCAGTGGTTGTTGAGAAAATTGTAGGCATCATATATAATACGTTCAAAAACAGAATCTTCATTTTTTAACACTTTCAAGTGCAGAGTACTTCTGAAAGTAAAGTTTTTATTACAAAATTCTGAAGCCATTGTGGCATTTGGGAAGTAAAATTGAGTGGGTTATACAATATTCCATCGCCTTTCAAATGGCTAAGTCGCTCAATTAATCCTCGATAAAGTCCTCGATTTTGAAGAAATGAATTAGATCTCTCTGAAAGGTAAAAAAAAATATATCTTATCGAAGCTTTTTTTTAATACAGTCAAACCTCGTTAAAACACACGCTTAACGCGAATTACTCTTAGCATGAACTGTTCCCGATTGCCCGTCCTGTTTTATGTAATGTATTTAAGTTCGGATAACACAAACTACTTTTAACACGAACAAAAAAGTTTCCCTTTGAGTGTTCGCGTTAACGAGGTTCGATTGTACTAAAGTGCATTTCCGCAAAGAAACATTTTCTGACATTTATTAACATTGCAATCCACATTTCTATATTGCCATTCTCTGTCCCTCCCGATTTGCATGATACTATCAGTTCAAAGTGAATAAAGTTTTCTAACAAAAATACCGTTCTAAATTTTCTTTCATGACAATAGTGGTTAAAGAATTATACTTACGAAACAGCATAGTATCATTTCAAATGGAAAAAATATTTAATAAACCAATAAAAGTCCTCAATAATGTTAATTTTACTTTGTTTGCTAATTCTCTACCACTGTAAACGCAATTCATCAAAAAGTAGATCACGAAAGATATATAGTGCCGAATATTTTTTCAACAACAATGATGAAACATAGGTTTAATAAATCTATAAGGAAAAGGCATGTTTACAAACAAATACTCATATCAAACAATGCCCCCAATGGAGGATATTCCATCTACGTTATGATCACGTGGTCAAGGTAAAAACTTCTAGAGTAAAGAAGGGAAGGCTCCGTAGACATAATGTAAATCTCCGCCAGCCAGTGAAACAGTTCATGAGGAAAGCAGTAGTAGCCTCCCTTCTTATCGGTTATAAATTCTTTGGGTAAATGGAGGATATTCCATCTACGTTTTGATCACGTGGTCAAGGTAAAAACTTCTAGCGTAAAGAAGGGAAGGCTCTGTAGACGTGTAATGTAAATCCCCGCAAGCCAATGAAACAGTTCATGAGGCAAAGTAGTAGTATCTTCCCTTCTTATGAGTTAGAAGTTCCTTGGGTAAATTACCGCTATCACGGGACTTTTTTCAGCCTCGAACCCATATTTGGAATATCCTCCATTACCGGTATCACGTGACTTTTTTCAGCCTCGAACCCAGATTTAGAATATAGTCCATTTTCCCTCTAGTACTTTTTTACAAGTGAGCCAATCAGATATCGTCATTATTCATACACCAATCAGAAGATATACTAACAAAAAACGGAAAGTTTTGATCTTGGTGACATCAGCTGTTCTTTTCTCATACCAATAACAAATCTTGGATTAAACAAATAGTAAAGAAATACTATGGTTTTGTATTTTCAGTTTAAAAACTCAAAAGAAAAATTTGCAAAACACAGTTGTGCCTTATTCTATGTCAAAACACTTGTGCGTTACTTAACCGAAAGAAATCGAGACTGTCTAAAAATGTTGCGATATTGTTTCAAAATTTTATTGAAAAATTTTTGGGAATCTGTATTTTCATTTTTATTTTTTTTTTTAAGCAGTACTTTTTTTATTACTTTTCGCTAAGACTTGCCGTGCTTTTATAGGTTTTGCTGATATAATTTTCGTGGTTAAAAAAGTTTATTTTGCAAGAAAGAATGTTTCTTTTTTGCTATAAAATATATTATTAAATCACTCGATTTAAAAAGCATGTTTTATGCCACTAAATTCCACAAATCATACCAGGTTAGTACAGAGTAAAAAAAATGCATATCATATACTGCGGAAACATGGGATTTCATAACTGAAAATCAACACATTTTTGAAATCAATTTTCGAGAGTAAAAGCATCAGAGGCTTTTGGAAATCTGTAACGAAATTCGTACTCGTCATTTGGGGATGCTGTTACAGTAAAAGTAGAATCTTTTAAAGTTTTTCCTAGGGCATTAAAACCCATTTACAGGCAGCGAGGTCGGCATACAGAAATGAACGGGAAGACAACGGGAATACCGGCACAGAAACTGCAAAACACGTTTCCGCCTCGCAATCCCCTTTTCGTGAAAAGAACTGTTTTACATCGCCCAACTTATGCATAATTGATAAAGACTCCCATCTTTTGGGCTGCAAATTTGCATCTGCCGGTCTCCTGTTTACAGTTCGCCGTATGCAAAAGGACTCTTGTTTACTTGGAAAACAAATTCTTCTCGGCGAAAGGTTTTTGTTGCGAACGCAATCCCATTGTTGATGGGGCAAGGCTTTTCTTTTTGCCCTTCCTTGGGAGGAAAAGGGTAAAAACGGGCCTCATGAATCCTTTTGAAGGTGCGCGAGCCGCAGCTGCGAGCTTGGCTTCGGTTGATCCGTAGCTCACTTACATAATTCGAGGCGCTTACTTCGAAACTTTCTGCACACTTTTTCTTCTACATCCCCCCTTCGTTCTTCCGCTCTTCGCATTCGTATAACATGATTTAGCTCAGGGGTGGGCGGGGAAATAAGGTAGGGGGAGGGGGAATGCCCGTTTCATATGCAGAATCCATTACCGCCAAAGCTCCCTGCGTACGCGCTTGTCATACCAAATGAAGGCTGCTTGTTGTTTTTCTTCTTTTTGCCAAGAGAAGGCAGAAGCTCCTCCACCTACCCCTTCGCCATCAGCTACTTAGGGTCTGAAAGGAAAGGAGCCACATTAGGGAGACTTGGCAGCGGAGGCGGTAGCTCCTCCTTTAATGAAGATTGGCAGCCCCCTTGCGCCCGGGCGCCGCGACAACTCACGGGCGCCTGCAAATTCGATTTGCAACTTGGGCACCGGCGGCGTAATGGACTTGAAGACGTTTCATCGCACGCACGAAAAAGCCGGGGTTGCTTGCTGCTCTCGAGTCACTATTTCTCCTCGCCCTCCCCACCAACTCACATCAGTTCAACCCCGCCCTGCAACTCCCGCAATCAGTGTAGGAACCTGGTAATGGAGGAAGGTACTGGTATTACTACTGAGAAACTTAACGGATTTGATTTGGAAAGGTGGGGGGGAAGAGGGGCTAAGAGGGAAAGAGAGTGAGGTCTTCCTGCAGCGTCCGCCCCCTAAAAATTACTTTAGTTTCATTGTCGGTCTGCAGCGATGGCGAGAAATCGGATTAAGGGGGGCCTTACGATATCTTCCAATGCAATAAGTGGCCAAGCGTGTCAACATACACGCGAGCCAACAAACCACATTAGAGAAGTGACCCGGTCTCAATTATTTGCCTACACACTCACACAATTCGAACCCGGGTTTTAAAGGAACTGACGCGCTGCTAATCAGCTTAACTTCGAAAAGCAATCCATGGATTTCGAAGAAGCCATTTACGCTGATATTAGCAAACGGCAATTGGGATGATATTGATCCTTCAATCCTAATTATGTTTCCGAGGGACAGACGGAAAGGTTAGCTGCTTCATAAACATTTTTCGGAAGTTCAATAGGTGTGTTAGAGAGCTTTCTTCACCGATCGTGAGCTAGCAAGATGGAGAAACTATAAAGAGAAAAGATATCACTTAATTAGCAAGCATGCTTCAGACGAACAAGAGCCAATAGCAAGGAAGACATTGGATAAGGCTTTTGAAATAAAAGTTGACGATATAGAAGCTGATTGGAATATATTCTCAGGAATTGCATCTCTCGTCACAAAGCACTTCCCTTCACATAGAAGAATTAAAGAACAATGTTAATTAACACAGATAACTCATGGAGGATAATAACTTGGCGTAGATAATTAACAAGGATCTATAATCAATGAAGTCAGAATCGCATCAGCTTCATCTGGATGGAATTTGAAAGAGACTCGATGTGTTCTGATGATGTATTTATCATGTTCTCCATTGAAACACAATTAAAGTGAAAAGTTATTTGATAAAATTCAGAATACATGGGTGCAATTAAAGCTGCTAATATCAGCGGATCATGATTGTACGAAAACTTTGAGGCGCGAAGAGGCATAATGTGCAAAACTAGAGTACTAAAACTTAAAATTGGATAGAAAAATATTAGTTGTTGTAATCAGAGCACATTTTTGATTTTCTATAAATTAAGAAAACTCGGCTACTAGTTTCTTCCTTCAAAATGTTGGAATAAGAATCTCACCTATTCTATCTTGAAACTTTGAATACAGCGTAAATATAGTTCATAATTTTCAAGAAATAACTTGTCTGGCCTTTACACGCTTCTAGTGGAAACAACAAGGAGGCATTATAATAATATAAAATGAAGTAAAATGGCTAAATTGAATAAGAATATCATTGTTTTTAATGGAATTAGTTTACTGGCAGAAGTTTTTGCAACTATGTATTGTTTACAAAATTAATAATTATTCTATATTAATTATTAAATCAGTTCAAATGTCAGTTAAAAATTTTAATGGTTCAATTAAGTAAGGATACTATTATTTTTTATTGAAATGTATTACAGAATTGAAGCGCATTACAGAAGCTTTTACATTTATAATTGTAACGTTTAATTAGCATAATTTAATTACGAATAATTAACTTGTAATTGCTTTTAATTATATTAAATGCAATTGAATGTGTTTAATTATTTGTAATGCTAATATATGTAAAATAGATTTTACTAGTCTGATATAGTCTTTAGTTTATTAAAAATTAGAACAAACCGCTTCTTATTTCAAAAAGAAGATAAATTGTTTTTTGTATCTTTTATGCTAAAGCTATTGAAAAGAAATTAGATGTTGAAATAAATAGCCTCATGTTTTTGCTTCTTGTAATACCAATTATGTGAGATAACCATTAATTATCAAATTAATTAGCAATTAATAAATTAATATATTGTAATGGAAAATTTTGGGAAAAAAACAATTACTGTGATGAAATTAAGCGTGATTTTCAAGGTAAACATTGAATACTTATAAACGAAAATATTAAAAACTATTTTTACTTTTATATTTATATAGTTCTTATCCCATCTTTAAAGTTAAATCTTTCGTTTACTGCTATGATATTGTAAATTTAACTTGGTTCATGCACTTGATTATACATGGTTGGGATTTTCTATTTAAACAGATTTTGTTTGTTACGATAATTGAAATGTTGTTTCTTTTTTATAAATAACTCCTTTTCTAAGATGTTTATGTTGCTTTTGTGATCGATTTTAGAAGGTTCATTATTATTATTATTATTATTATCATTATTTTGTTCATCAGTTAGCACATCCTGAAAAGCTATAGGACGTTTTCAAAAAAATGACCCACTACAAATGGCAGTAACTTCGTTGTAAACAATAATTGGAAGAAAGGCATAATACAGAAGAATGTTTTATTAGTGTACTTCATAATTGTTTCAAGTGGTTTCTTTATAACCACATGGAATATATTCATGAAACCAACCAATCAATCAATCAGTCCATGGGTCAAATATTGTGAAGCATGTTCCTATAGACACTGATGTCAATACCCTATGCACACCCTCAGTTCGTTCACTTCCATGTTATTAATTAACTTATAATTGATTTTAATTGTATTAAAAGTAATATAATATGTTTAATTATATGTAATCCTAATCCATATACAATAGATTTTACTAGTCTTCGATGTTCTTTAATTTATTAAATATTAGAAAACATCGCTTCTTATTTCAAAAAGAAGACAAATTGAGTATTGTATTATTTATGCTAAAGTTATTAAAAAGAAACTAAATGCATAACCTAATTTTTTTGCTTCTTTTAATAGCAATTATATGACGTAATAATTAATTAGATCAGGAATCCATAATACTCATTTCACTATATAGAGTTAAAAAGTTCACTTATTTATTTCACAAATTTAACGTTATTTTCACAGCTTAATTACACAACTTAATTTCACAATTTAATTATTTATTTCACAAATTTTAAAAGTTCACTTATTTATTTCACAAATTTATTTATTCACAAATTTAACATTATTTTCTTGCTTGTGTTTACTGCAGTTGCTATGTAATAGTTGCGTTTTATTTAGTTCTTACCCTATCTTTAAAGTTAAATCTTTCGTCTATTGCTATGATATGTTAAGTTTAACTTAGTGCACGTGCTTATTGAATATGGTTGGGATTTAGACAGATTTTGTTTGTTATGATCAATCAAATATTGTGTTTTACAAATACTCCTTTCTAAGATTTTTAAATTACTTTTGTAATAACCGATTTTATAAGGTTCATTATTAGTATTATTATCATTATTATTGTTGTTGTTGTTGTGTTGTTGTTGTTTTGTTCATTATTTAGCGCAACATGGAAACTATACAGAGAATTTCTAAAAGAATGTCACGATTACAAATGACAATAGATTCGCTGTAAGCAGTGATTGGAAGAAACGCTTTAAACATAACACAGAAGAATGTTTTGTTAGTTTTTGCTTCTTCATAACTACTCTAAATGGCTCTTTTTAGTCATATAGAAAACACCCATGAAATCAACCAGTCAATCAATCAGTCCATTTCGAAACATAGATATTGTGAAGCATTGTTCGTATAATAGAAAGTCAGAACAGATGTCAGTGAATCCCCTATGCCCTTCAACTGGTTCACTTTCACAGGTAAAGAAAAAATAGCTCCCAAAAAGCAGTCACAAGGAGTTATACATAATAGCGCCTGAAATGGGCTATCTCTTGGATATTTTCTATGTCACTAATAGGAGCCAAATCGCCAGTGTTGAATATGACCGTGCTAATTGAGCGAAAGTTCACGAACTTAGTTCCCTTTCTGTGAACGTTGGGTTAAAATTGACTCACTTTTTTATAAACGAACGTGAACTGAACGAAAGCTCAAAAAATCCGTGAGTTTGAACGAAATTTACAACTCAAACTCAATTTTTTTCATAACTTATTTGTACAGTTTTCCAGCCGTCAAGAACACGTTTTTCCCTTTCAAATGCCATTTAGAGGTCTAAACGGCTCGGGACGGATCGAGTCTGATCATCAGGTTTTCTGGGTCGTGCCCGGGCCTTGCTTACTCTGGAAGCTCGGGCCTGGCCGAGCCGGGATTATTTGTGGGCCTGTGCTTTATTCTTCTTAGAAGTCTATACCGATAGAAATTTTCTGGCCCGTTTCTGGCCCTGAAAATTATTGCCCCGTCCCAGTCTGACTCGTGCAAAAATCTGTTTAAGGAACAACATATGTTGGGTCAACAATTTTTTCCAAAAATACATATATTTTTAAATTACCATTATTTTACAATTAAACTACTAGTTAAGGAATAGTAGTACATATACATTTCTAGAGGTGGGGATACAGTACTGTAAAACTTGTTATAAGAATCTGTGAATGACGAGATCCTGTTTTAAACGGAAAATTTTCTTGATCGGTGGATCTGGATCTTCAAAATGGATATAATAATCCGTTTGAAAATAAATAATACATTTGCAAGAGACGACGGACCTGGTAAAAAGGAACTTAACAATAACGATTTTTTTCTCTTCTATGTGATTCCCTCTTAGAAGGTTTTTCGATATAGAATTTTTCAGATTTTTAAGTCTTCAGGAGGTGCAAATGGATTAATGGTATTAATAATAATTCAGATATTTATAGATACAAATAGAGGACCATTAAAAAATCAATGTAGCTTACAATAGGACATAACCACTACTTTGAAGTACGATAACAAAAGTTTTTGCTTTTATCTGTATAATTTATAAAGCATTTCTTCATATCATTTTTTACAGCGAAGTTATGGTCATTTGCAATCTGATCATTCTTTTTTAACCACCCTGTATTTTCTCAAACTTCCCCACTTTGCATCTCTTTATAAAGCTCTTATGTTGGGTAACATCACAAAGACATTTAGTCAATGCTGCTGTTCACACAAATTCAAAATTATGTATTCAGCTGTCACAGTCTATTCCTTCGATCCTGGCGAAGATAATAGAATGCCAACAAGACGCCAACAATCACAAATGTACAAAGGAAAGTACAGCTGAATACATAATTTAAATTGGAAAGATAATTCAAAGCATGAGCACGGGAAATTAGAAATGAAAAATAAGAATTAATGCCAAAGTGAATAAAGAAAAATAGAAAATTAAATGCAATATTAGAATGTAAAGAATGTGGATTTCAAGTGAATATGAAAGCAATAATGGTACAGACGTAGAAAAAAAAATAGTAAACACCCCTTACTAACTCTGCAAAAAAAATTATCGTAGAAGAAAGTTGCTGGTACCACACGATTGGTAATAAAATCTATTTTTTAATTATGTATATAATATTTGCTTAGGGGCAATCTACATATTAAAACGAACCATAACTTTTTTTTTCAATAGCAGCACACAATTCTGACAGCATAAATGAACTCTATCTTCAATTAGCTTAAAAACAAATTTTTAAGCAATTCGTACGATAAGTTTCCGAGAGTCATTGAAGACTGCTAAATTACAGGATAGCATAAATTTCAAAATATCTAGTCACTTCTATCATAGACGACTCTTTAAACTACCATTTTACCATTTTTTAAGCATAATTTCAAAACTACTTGGAAGAGAAATGTGAAATTTTGGATTTCCATAAAGCAGGACTTAATAAATCTAAATCCATAAAAAAATTTAGGTTGTAATTCATAAGTTTTTAGAATATTAATTTCATAATTCATATCATAAAATTATAAAAAATGCAAATTCAACGTATTTATGTTTGGGTATTTTAGTATTATTGCTACATAAAAAAATTAGCACATTAGGAGTATGATTTCAGGAGATATTAATGAAGATATGAAAATGTAATTTAACATTAGAAGCACTAAATTTTGAATGTTTATAATTTAAAAACTTATCATTCAAATGACTTGAAATTTGGTGTCTAAGGCATACTTCGAACCGAAGATTTGAAATACCTTATAATTGGGTATTGTCATTGAAGAAAGTGAAGTTTGGGTTCGTTTTAATATGTAGATGGCCCCGTAAGCAAATTTTATATACATCATACTCTTTACTACTGATTCCGCTGTTAGTCTAATTTAAACAATGGCTATAAATTATATGATACACGTCAGATGTCAAACTTCAAATTTAATAAAAAGTACAGAAAAAAGTACTTTCTGTACATTCAAAATTTCAATTTTATGATAAGAGGTGTCACCTAGTTCTACAGTGTTTCAGACTGAAATTCATTGAATATATTATTAACACGATTCACATCCCCTAAAAATTCTTTTGCACAAAACACATATCTCCCAAACAGATAATCTAGGCAAGCTTTACTTAAACAATCCCATCAAATTACGTACCGATTTTGAGTGCTCATTGGAATGCCATTATCGTCTCCCGTGTTATTTTCGTAATTGGATCTTATTCCAGTTTAAATTCATATTATTCTATTTTTAGTAAATCTGAAGTGATTGTAACCTGACATCTCTCATTTCTTAAGCTAATATATTTTTGTATATCTATTACAGAATGAAATGCTGCATTTGACAAATTCGAAAATTTTCTCTTTAATTTAATCCTCATTTTCCTTTACAGGTCTGGTTCCAAAATCGTCGCGCCAAGTATCGCAAGCAGGAGAAGCAACTCCAGAAGGCACTCGCAGCGCCCTCTGTGCTCCCCACCTGCAATGGCGCCATGATGCGAAACATATACCCCACAGCGACTGTCGCCTCCAGGGGGTATCAATATCCCCCACCAAACGCCATCAATTCCATGGGAGGTCGTTACCAACCGATGGCTTCAAGCTACCCACCTATGGCAGCACAACCTTTCTCCATGGGCCACGCGAATCCAAACATGGCTGCAGCTATGAGACAAGATGCAGACGAGGACTGGTACAACAAGAGCTTTCCCGCCCTAAGGATGAACACAACGCCGCACCCGAATCTCTCTGCAGCTCCTATGTTACAGTATCAGACATAATGAACAACATGTTGCACATGATGGTATTGTAGCAACAGCAAGCGAACTCGAGTGCTTGATCCTGAAGCAAAAGCACTTCCAGTGAGGTTCCAGAAATTGCAGCACATTGAACCGTTGTGATTTGTGTGAAATTTTAGTTACTTTTTTCTGAACGAAGAAAGACAGATTTTAATCAAACGACTTTCATTTCCTTAACACGGAGAATCGAAATCGAACGCGGGACATTCTGACGTTCGGAAAACTACTACTGAATCCTTGGACTGGAAGAGAGACTGGGGCTCTCAGTGCCGCTCCAGATACAACATAAGGAAAAAAAGACAGAATTCACATATTAAGTTTTATTTAAAAGGGATTGTCCAATCCTTTGTTAACTTTGGAACATTTTCTTTTGTTTTGTCGAATCATCATTGCTCTTCAAACTATGTACCATTTGTATCATCAAGAAACCAGTGTTGCAAAAATTTTCATTCTAAAAAAGATACCAAAGAGAGAAAAAAAAAATATTAGGACAATTTTATAACCTCAAAATAAAATTCTACACTTCTGTTATTTTTAATTGTGTCTCCTCATGAAACTTGAAACAAATGAAATGCAAATTTTACTGATAGACCGGGAGGTGACAGCACAGACCATCACCTCATCGAGTTCACGTCTGAAGTTCCAGAATTAGTTAAAACTCGAATCGCATATTAAAACGCAATCGGCCCTCCAAGTCGTATCTTGGTGGAAAACACCTGAAAACCCTATTTTAGCAGTTGACTCGTAGGTTTACCTTTTCCTGCTCCCAGTCCTTCATGTTTTCGTATCTTTGAGTGCGGGAAAACACAATGGCAAACCTACGAGTCAACCGCAAAAAACCGGGTTTTCAGGTACTTCCACCAAGATATGACTTGGCAGACCGATTGCGTTTTAATATGCGAATCAAGATTTAACTAATACTAGAAGTTCATCCGTGAATTCGATGAGGTGATTGTCTGTGATGCCGGCTCCCAGTCTATGAGGAAGAGAATTAAATTCAGAAAAACAAATTGCTGATTAAAATTATTATTATTTTCTTACATCTGCAACGATTTTGTTGCAGATTGATATGATTGGTCCATTAACGCTTTTCGACCAGTCACGAGTATGGTGCCTCGATATGAAAGTGCCGGATATAAAATTTGATTGGTAGAGACGATTCTGGACATAAAATGAATCGTCAAGTATCTTGGCGCGTCTGCCATTATCAATGTCAAGTTAATTCTTATTAATTTTAACACAATTATTCTAATTGGTAAATAAATCACACGTAATTTTCCAACTGAGTGAAAAAATGTCCAAGCCATGTTTCGAAACAGGTACCTTTTGACTGAAGCTGCCAGTGCTCTGCCAATTGAGCTATCCTGGTCAAATCTGGTGGACACACAATTCATGCAGAAACATTACTGAATGTGACATCTGGTCTGATATCTGAATCAGCTCAGCAGAATAAATCGAAGGTAATGGAACCCCAATAAACGCTGGATACGTCATAATCAATAAGGTTTCTGTACAGCTACAGCGTCCGGAATACCTAGTGTGGAAATATGCTATCCAAACAACGCTAAAAATTTGTATCCCTTAAATGTGTGACGATACTGCTAAAATCTCAAGTGTCGATCGCAGCGACATCTGCGGGATTTTCGTATTACATTGTATAGACTAGCAATATCTTGCAGTTGTAGAAAATATTCTGCAGATGTCGCTGCGATCTTCATATTTCAGCAGCATCGTTGCACATTTAAGGGATACAATATTTTAGCGCATTTTTAAGTATTACAGGGATAGCCGATTTTCACACTATATATTCTAGGCGCTATAGTACAGCGTCTAGAATACAGTAAACTCTGTCTAAGGCAGAATCAATCGGGACCGAGAAAATTTTCCGTAGTAGATAATATTCCGCCTTTGATAAATTTTACTCTATGTCTATGGATTCGCAGGGACTTGAAAATCTTTCCGAGTTAGACAGATTTCCGTCTTACACAGAGTCCGCCTTACACAGAGTCTTTACAGTCTTATACCGTCATAGTCTTTTACAGTACCTAGTGTGGAAATATGCTATCCAAACAACGCTAAAAATCTGTATCCCTTAAATGTGCGACGATACTGCTAAAATACCAAGTGTCGATCGCAGCGACATCTGCGGGATTTTCGTATTACATTGTATAGACTAGCAATATCTTGCAGTTGTAGAAAATATCCTGCAGATGTCACTGCGATCTTCATATTTCAGCAACATTGTTGCACATTTAAGGGATACAATATTTTAGCACTTTTTTAAGTATTATAGGGATAGCCAATTTCCACACAATATATTCCAAGCGCCATAGTTTCTGCGTGAATTGCAGCAAGACCAATGAAATACAAGGCCCGTTTACAGTGAGACGTCAAGGTAATGACGTTACGACCATGAGAACACTCGGTCGGAGAGCGACCAACGAAAATATATAGTTAATACGAAATCATATAGTTAAGATTCTGAAAAGAAAACATGTTTAAAACTCAACAGACTAATTTTAGATCTAGGTTTAAGATGAAAGAGTTTTACTACGTTCTAAGGAATTATTTATAAATACACACACAAACTTGATTTTATTTTGCCCATGTTTATAAACTTAAACGCAGAAAAATTGTAAAATGTGTCTTGTTTTTATTTAATTTCATTTAAGTAAAATTTCTGGTTCATAGTATACTTATTTGACTGGAAAGAAATGAGGAGGTTGGCAGCTGTGCTTCGTGTTTGCATATATATTATATATTGCATATATATTAATAATTTAGTAAAATGTAATATTGGATGTTTATAAAAAGGGTACTTTTCGGTTAGACGGGCGCCAGTGTTATATATACATACATATATGTAAATATGCATATATATATACATAAAAAGATATTGTATATATACACACATATATATATGTAAATATATATGTACATATACATACATGTATATATACATATATATGTATATATAACACTGGCGCCAACCAAAAAGTATTATAAAAAGTTAAAAAAAAATTCCAAAACACTTTTTTTAACATGCATTTTTTGTGAATTAATGTGAAAATCTTTTTAACAGAAACTTAAATGAAATAGGATTTGCATAAATATGTATATTTCAATCCTTTTAAAATAATCATTTGAAAACACTAATTTAGTTATCTTAAATTTTAAAATGCAATAAAAAAAATGATAGAAAGCCAAGATACAGTGATATTCAGAACTATACAAAAAACACTAAATCTTATCAAAAGTAGAAAATAAAAATATGTTTAGAAATAAATTTTACTTCGTTAGACTGTCCTGTAAATTTAAATTAAAAGTAAACATAAGCTACATGCTAAACAAATGTAAAAAATATATAATTTAATAGAATACACAGTTTAAAACATTTAATTCTATGACGAGAGAAAAAAAAAACTGTAAACAGCGTATTCGATCTGTGTACATAGTTTATAGCATAAGATAAGCAATGAAACAAATTTAGTTCTATAACATGAAACTATGTTGCAGTCTATCGTTAGGCTTAAACACCCATAACGAGCTCTAGCACCAAGATGACAGATCAAAAAATAATAATGAATTTAACTAATAAAAAATAAGTAATACATACCGATTAGAGACCTAAAACATACTTTTAAGAATCATTTTTTAAAGGTGTTATCCACTTTCTTAATGCTTTACTACGAGGAAGCTGAGTAAAGATGATCCAGACCATTTGACGTCATAAAAGTCATGAACTGGCCTTGTATGTCGTGGGTTACAATTGTAGCATCCGCCAGATTTGTCCAGAATAGCTCACACTGTTAAAAATCTGTACCATTTGCTACATCGTCACTCCACCGCTTTTATAGAATATCACTGACCAATGAGAATACTCCATGATACAGTGAAGTAACCGCTTTCTATAAAAGCGGTGGAGTTACGATGTAGCAAATGGTACAGATTCTTAACAATGAGTTAGCAGAGCATTGACAGCTTCAGCCAAAAGGTCTCTGGTTCGAATCTTGGCCTGGACACTTTTCACCTAGTTGTAAAATTACAACTCGTGTCCTCCAGGCATCGGCATGTCTGTAATGTAAGTTCGCCATAGTTTAGACAAAAAGTCTGCTTAAGCACAGTCTAGGCATGCATCCTATGCGTATGGCGCCGCTTTCCTTACACACCTTAGTCACAAGTATATTCATGTTTATCAAATCTAACGTCACTGACGAGGTTAACGAAAAAGACAGGATTCCGTGGTGATGTACACATGTCTCTGTTTTCAGACCGCTTGAGTCACGTGATGCTAGACTGCAGGTGCACGAAAAGAAAATCACCTGACTCTCGCGGTCTAATACGAAAGGTACTATGGCATCTGTCTTTTTCGTTACTTTCAGTTATTGACTAATGGCGTACACTAAATCCTTAGTTCCGCCTATGCATTTTTTCTTGTATAAAATATTGGCAAGCTTTTCTCAGAAAGAATACCCATTTATATCACGTAGTTGGCCATATTTTGTTAGGCTACATGAAATTTGAAATAAAGTACACACCCATTGTAAAATATTAAATGATGCATAAACTTTAAAAAAAAATCAACTTTCCAATGACTTTCAGAAGAGGGCGGAGCTTATAATTGTTTCACAACACAGATTTCATGGAAAATTGCTAGTCAATAATGTGTTGAGTACCTAAAATCTTTATTTTCTATTAAATAAAGTAACAATTAAGGCTTGTTATCAGTCAGGACGCAAATCACCTTCTCAAATGCTAAACCTATGGGCTTAGAATGCATCCGTATTTTTCAAATTTCTCCTCGAAAAATCAAAATTTTTACCTTATGTTTTTTGTAGGGTTTTCTTAAAGAATGTTCCTTTCTTTTTTGTTTGCCAAAATGTTTCTAAAACATGTATTTAATTTTATATTTTAAGTGCTAAAATCTAAATGAAGCAAGCGAATGTTGAAATTTTAACAGTTTAAATAAAACTATCACTGCATTTAAAAAATAGTTTGTGCAATAAAAGAGAAAAAAGCATTCGTTAAGAAAACAGAAGAATTTTTTTTTACTTTTCCGAGGAGAATTTTGAAAAATACGGATACATTCCAAGAGCATTAGAGACAGTGAATATCCAACCTGACTTATGAGGAGCCTTAAGGGGGCTAGTCACTCAACTTCCTATTTCCATTCACTAATGTAAAGTCTATGGGCATTAGATGCATTGTATATTTAAAACATCTCTTCGAGAAATTAATACTTTTAACTTCTACCTTTTGTGCACACTTCCTAAAAGATGTCTCTTGGAGATGAAGTGTTAAAATCTTACTCACAGTTCGCCCGCTTTTAACACATAAAATATTAAATTAAGCATAGATTTTAGAAATATTTTGAAAACTAAGAAAAAAAAAAGAGACACCCTTTAAGAAAGAGTACACAGAAAAAAGATGTTAAAAATATGAATTTCCCAAAAAGATATTTTAAATATACGAAGGCATCAAAGTCCATAGACTTAACATTACGGAGGAGAATTCCGAAGATGAGTGACCAGCCCCCTTAAGTTATCAATTGCTTTTCACATATGCATAACAACATCAAACAAAATTTTTGCCCCCACCCCTCAAAAAAAATTTTACACTCTCCAATAAAGTTCTGAAATGGCGACCCTATTTGTAGTTCCACCTAACGGGCGTTACTTATACATTTTATATGCTACAGTATGTCTCAAAACTATACGCAACATAGGGGCCGACTTAATGGATGCGACAGGGGCAAACTCCAACCACTAATTTTAAAATGTTATTTCTGTCTTAATAAATCACAGTGATTAATTAGGACAAAAACGACTTTTGAAAATTAATGGTTTAAGTATGCTGGATTGCTTCTTTCGCCAGCGTTAAGTCCGCTCCTATAAAACGCAATATTAGTATTTATTCAGCCAGTTTACTATGCATATAAATACATCAATCAGAAACAGTATCCTTGTTATATACATACGTTTGTAATATAAACACGAATGAAGAAAGTTATCTTGTTAAGAGGCTACTTCAGTCGAGCGAAAAGACCCATTCGCTAATGTTAATCCTATGGAAGAAATTTATAAAGATATCTCGGCTGCATTTCAATATTTTTAAATGATATTTTTTACATTAGATAGCTGTGATCGATCTGTATAAAGGCTGTTTTTTACTTTTTCAATTTTATTTACAGATATTTTTTATTGGGACGTTTTCATTTTTGTAACCGGTTTCGAAAGTGAAAACATCCTCATAAAAAAATCTGCAATGAAAATCGAAAAAGTAAAAAACGGTCTGCATACAGATCGATCTCAGCTATCCAAAGCAAAAGAAATCATTTTAAAATATTGAAATGCAACCGAGATATCTTTATAAATTTCTTCCGTAGGATTAGCATTAACGAACGGGCCTTTTCGCCTGACTGAAGTAGCCTCTTAAATAAAGCAATTTGTAAGAGCAGCTTCCATAACCTGGATTTATCTATCCATCTATATATGTATTATAAAGGACAAATGTGTCCGATGGTAACGCTGACGTCATTTTGGCGTTGGTAACACCAGAAGATTCAATTTAACTTTTACTGAAATTTTTATTAACTTCTATACGCCACAGATTTTCAATTTTAACACCGTTGAATAGGGAATAAAATGTACTTTCGGATGCAATTTGTTTGAAAACTGTATCGCAATTTACTCAATTTTTATTGTTTCTAAAATATTTTTCAAACACGGTTTTTTTTTTTAAATCTATTTCTATCACGTGCAGACGATTACGAAAGGAAATTCCGTTTTCACTTATATTAATAATAAATAGCTCAGCATTTGTTTCTCGCTTATATTCCATAACGAAAGTAAAACATTCATCAATTAATAACTAAAACAAAAAATATATAAATAAAACACAAGTGTAAGACATGTAACCTAACTATGGGCTTAAACCACTGAAAAATTCAAAATCAGAAAGGATTGTAAATAATGATCTTTGTCTATTTTGTCGGCTGTTAATTCCTGGCTCAATACGAAAGTAGGGTAGGGGAGTACACAGTGAGACAGCAGCCACTTTGACATATAGTTGTAACTTTTTCTTCAAGCTGGCACACACACATAACGACCTCATCTTATGCAACACGTGGATCTAGTTTCGGCACTTCTGTTACTCGTCCGACAAAATAGTAAATAATTCCTTATTTTATAGTGGTTAAAGTTACATAAACGCCTATGTTAGAGTTTATTTCCTTCAGTATAAAATATATTAACTTAACCAAACCTAGCTATATCTAATAATAAACTATTTCTGCAAAACGTCATAAACTTTTTAAAGCGATGAAATTGATGTGATAGATGTGGCTTCCATTTTGTTACAACGTAACGAAAGTATACAGTGAGACACACAGTTATTGTACACAGTGAGACGGTCTTATTGCGTACCTACTATGTGGTTCTGATGTTAAAAGAGTTATTTATTAATAAAATAATGTGTATTCTCTCTCTCTTTCTCTGTGTTTATGTGGGCGTGCGATAGCTAGGGAAATTTACTAAACGTAAGAGGCTGAAAATTTGCATGAATGTAGCATAGCTGCCAACCTTTACGCATTCTTCATACCACTAAAATTTTCTTGTAAATATTGCCTTATTTAATGGTCGAAATCTCTCGATTAAACAAGGCGAAAATCTCTTCTAAATTTTAGTGGTAGGAAAAAAGCGTAAAGGTTGGCAGCTATGATGTAGCCCAAGGTCTTCCATTGTCCACCCGAAGCTCATATTTTTAATGGTTTGAAAATCTAGAAATATTAATTAGAAATCATAAACCGCAGAAAATTATTGATAGAGTGTAAAAATGAATGATTAATGAAAATATGTACATTGTCTCACTGTGTACTACTTGTGGTACACAGTGAGACAATTTTCTGTACTCCGTGATGCTGCTTCTGTGCTTTTATAAATAACTTTTTAAAAACCAAGTAATAATAAATTTCATCTCACTGTGTACTACCCTCCCCTATAGCTTTTACTACGTTTCCAAAACTTTATTTAAAAGCATAATTGCTATTTTTCGTATAAATATGATTTTTGATATTGCTAATAGGCATTCTTAAAAATGTATATTAAAATTTAAAAATCTATTATAGTTATCAATTTGAGAAAAAAAAAATTTACCTATATTCTTTAACCCGGGAAGGCCGGGACTATCCCCTTGTTATTATAAAGATGAAAACAAGCAGCCATGAATGTGTTGATATCAGTGTTCCCACCAGTACGAAATTTGTACTTGCTCATTACATTTTAAGGTTTATACTCAAGTGCACTGCTCAACAAGTTTAAAACTTTTTGACACATTTACTAACTCATTTTTAAGCGTAATGGCACAAAATTGGCAAGGCTGACTATTGAAGCGATTTGGAGTCGAAATGAGTTTTCTTTATATATTATCCTTAACCGTTTTCAATCCACTGCTGAATGTAGATCCCCCCCCCCCCCCCCCCCGATTTTTCCAATGTTTCCTGTCTAGTGCTTTAGTCATCCGATTAACACCGGCCACTTTTTTTATTTCATCACTCCATCTTACTTGAGATCGTCTTCTTGGACGTTTTACACTCTAAGGGATACCACTGTAGGGTGTTTGTGCTCCATCTATTGTCTTGTCTTCTTGCAATGTGCCCAGCCCATTTCCATTTTAGCAGTTTAATTATTTCAATGATGTCTAAAACTTTCGTCTGACTTCTTATCCAGGTTATTCTCTTTCTGTCTCTTCTACTCTCTTAAAAAATTTTTAGCGATACTGAGTATATTTTCACTCCTTTTCAGTATTGAAAATGCACTTATCCTATAGGGTGGATTTCATCCATTTTGCGGAGTGGTTATTTTCACTCCTTTTTGATAAGCTGTTTTCACTCTTTTTTTCGGCTAAATTAATAGGCAAAACGAGTGACTGCACTCATTATTGACAAGTCATTTTTAAACACATTTTTTGTCAAATTTAATAGGCAAAATAAGTTATTTCCCTCTTATTTTCAGAAATTATTTTTTTAATTTTGTCTTTTAACATACAGAACTCCCCAGTTTGTAAATTGTATTATTTTTAAACTCCATTTTGTTTCATTTTAATCCAGATGCAGAAGAACAGAAGAAATTTTGTTTTTTATTTCCGAAAGATAATAATAATAATAATAATAAAAGATGGTACACGCTATACCAAGACAAGATTTTTTACCTTGTCAATATCTTGAAGTGCGCTGTTTTTACTTTATTTTTCTTATTATGATTTTTTTCTTTTTAATATTTTCACATTGTATATAAAATTTTAAAGTTATTAATTTTAATCCGGAAATGTGAATTTATTTAATTATTTCTGATATTATTATATTTTCTTAATATATTTTGCTTATGACACAGATAAATAATTATAAAACATAGAATTCATGTGTTACATAACTGCAGACTCTTTTTTTAGTTAAACTTTGGAATATGAACAGCGTATAACATAAGTATGACACAAAAATTTTAATAATGTAAATGTCAATTAGCGTAATTTTACACAATTTGAATACGAGAAAACTACATGTTTAAGCGCATTTTATTGATTATAAAAATTAAGGAACATATGCATAAAAAAAAGAAAGAAAAAAAAAAGATAATTTAAGAAATTTATGTTCCCAGTTTAAAAGTAATAACGTTAAATAACGCAAAAAATCATATGTACAATGTGAAAATACAACAAGGAATGGCGAAGGAATTACAAGAAAGATGAAGTAAAACAACGTACTTTACCTTAGAATTTTCAGTATTAGAAAAATCCTAGCATCGCCGGTAGCCATCTTGGTTTTAGCTGGGAAACAAAAACGAAATTTATTCAGTTATTTGTGATAATTGCCATCCCCTCTGCTTTCGTGGACATAATCCATCTTATTCTATACCATTTTTAATCAATCAAATTGTAATTGTAATATTGTTTTAATCGTGTCACGCTTAACTTTGACGCTTGAAACAAACAAGCAACTCCCTTTTAAAAACGGTTCTCGGTTCTCCCTCTCCCCCTGCCAAACTAAATATCTCGTTACAAGATTTCAACCAATAGGGAAGCTTCTTAAATCGCTCTTTTAAAGATATTTTTCTGTTCTAATCTGTAAGCGGTTCCGGGATGCTACTCCTAAAAGGGTGATTTCGCAAACCAGTTTTTTTTGTGGAAAATGTCTCTTTTTGATAAAACAGATACTCAGAAAGAACGAAAACAAACGTAAAAGTTTCCGTTCTTTTGTTGAGTTAATAATTCGTTCTCTTGAATTAAAAGTATAGTTATACCTAGCATACATATTTACATACTTCTCTGTGTTGTTTGTAATCTTTGTACCATTCGTTTTGTTAGCGTCCATATTTTTGCCCCATAAGTTAGTACAGGCAAAACACATTGGTTAAACACCTTTCTTTTCAAACAATACAGTGCCATCGCTACAACTGTTTATTGGTGGGGGAGAGAACCTCAAATTGCCAAGTCAAATTTCAGTATTTGCCAACTCATTTTACAATTTTGCCAACTTACCACAGTTAGAAATTGTAATATAGTTCTTATTTGTTAAGAGTTTAATAATATTCCTAATTAGTTTTGTAATTTTTACCAAGTCTATCAGAAATAGAAAATATATTGTAATTTTTATTAAAGGTTTAAAAGAAATTTGCCAACTAAGTTTGTAAATTTGCCAAGTGTAATAACATTCGCGAATGTTTGGGGAGGAGGCTCCCCACCCCCCTTAGCGAGGCCCCTGCAAACAAAGAGGCATGTTACTCTTTAGAATAATATTGTTCTTCCCAAAAGCACTCCATCTATTTCTTATTCTTCTATTGATTTCATTCCTGATACTATTATCCGATGATATTTCCTGTCCAAGATACACATAACTTTGCAATTATTTAATCTCAGTGTTGTTGTAGACGATTTTCTTTTTTGATGCAAATGAATTGAACATCACCTTAGACTTTTCCAAATTTATTTTTAATCCCACATTAATGCTAGGTTCTGCTAAATCTTTTAGCATATTTTCCAATTCTTCAGGGCTGTTACTGAAAATTAAAATGTCGTCAGAGAATCGGAGATGACTTAAATACTCCCCATTTATTCTAATCCCTTTGTTTTCCCAATCCAGCTTCTTGAAAATATTTTCTAAGACAGCAGTAAAAAGCTTAGGCAAAATGGTGTCTCCTTATCTTGCCCCTCGTCTAAGCTTGATCTTCGCTTTTTTTTTTTTTTTTTTGTCCAAACGGATGGTTGCTGTTGCTTTCTTGCAAATCTTCTTTATGATATTGATGTAACGTTTGTCTATATCAATATTCTTCAGAGATTCTACTACTGTTGATGTGTAGGCCGAATCAAACGCTTTTTCATGATCAATAAAGGCAAGGCAAAGAGGTAAATTATATTCCTTATGTTTTTGTATGAGTTCCCTTCCCGTTCGGATATGATCCATTGTGCTGAATACACTTCGGAATCCCGCTTGCTCTCTAGGTTGAGCTGATTCAAGCCTTGTCGTTAAACCTTTGGTGATTTTTTTATAAATCACTGATAGTAAGCTGATCGAACGGTAGTTTTTAATGTTTTCTTCCTCGTAAAGTAGACCCATCACAGCATTATTCCAATCTTCTGGTACATCTGACTTCTCAAGACACTTGGAAAGCAATAAGGATAGTATTTTTGCAAATTCTTCTCCTACTTCTTTGATAAGGTAAATTGTAATTCCATCTTCGATATATATATATATATATAAATTATTTGTCGAGTTATAAGTGATTTTGGTTCACGTGACAACCAGTTTTTCTCCTCTCTTTGGCTGTTTTTTCTCTCTTCATCAGGATAGTCGGTTCAAAACACCAACTTTGACGGTATTTTCTGAAAAAAATTTTACGTTCATCAAAAAATGGAAAAGTTTTGATTACATATAGTTTCTGAATAACAACACCGTGCCAATTCCATGCGTTTGCGAACAAAAATGAATTAAAACTTGTGTCATAAAGTTGCCCCTTTGGATCTGCAAGCAGCCTTAATGAATCTGAAGTGTACTGTTCAACTGCCTTTGCCATATATACTAAATAATGCTTCAACAAGCAGACAATGACAATCATGCTAAACAACGCATTATAATTAATCTCACGTACACTTTTGTTGGCTGCAGTTAACACTTTCCTACAAATAAAATTTTCTTTTCTGGTACACTATATTCCAATCAAGTTCAAGTGCGTTTCTTGTCTGTATTTGACATTTGTGTACTAAAAATATATTCCAACAAGCAAAAAAATTTTTATGCATAATACATTCTAACTAGCCGCCCTTGTCGACCAGTTTGGTCCCCCTTAAATGTATGCTAAGCATTGTATTACGTTAGTTTTATACATAATTTAATTTACTTGCACAACCCTTCACCAAATCCGAAGATTCTGATACAGATCATGAACTCGGCATTTTTATGTTAGCCGGGCGCAGATGATAAATTGCCAAACATTGTTCCCGTCGTATTTTTTCGTATTTCATTAATTTCTTTTAAAATATAGTACTTTCACTCATTTTATTTAAAATGCATAAATTTAATTTAAAACAGAAATATTTAAAATTTATGACTCTCAGTTATTGCTTTAAAAGAAAGAAAAGAAAAGAAATAAATAATACCATAAACCATGGCATTTAATTTCAACATCAAAACTTTGTTTTAATTTACCACGCGAAAAATTGTTTATGACAGTAGCATGAAATTTACTGTTATAATACTGATGACATGATGGCGATGGAACAATATTTGGCGATTTATCACCTGCGCCCGGCTAACATTAAATTACCAAATTGGACGGCTGGCATACAAAAAGCGAAGCGGTCAACCCGGAACTGTTGATGACAGTCACATGACTTAGACTTTTATTATATAGATTACAGGGTTTGTACAGTCGTTGAATTTGAGTACAAGTATTTTTGATTCTTGGTTTATTCGATCGCAGGAAATTATTAAACATTCTTCGATTAAATAAGGTGGATATTACTATTCAGAAATCGCGATATTCAAATTCAAGGACCATACAAATCGCGTAATTAGTTCCTAGTACATTTTTTACTTGGCTGACATAAAATCAGGCATTTTTTGTAACAACAGGGTTGTGCAATCTCTATATAATAAAAGCCAGTGTAACGCTGGGCGGGGCGAATCCATCAATCTTACCAGTTTCCCAGGAAGAGACTCAAGGGGAAAAGGATCCATTCTCCCATTGGTTGACAAGAAACAAGAATCCCGCGATTACTTCTCAAGGTTACAAGTCCTGATAATTGAGCAGTAGTAGACACTTCTTAACAAATCAGTGCAAGGCACATCGCATTACACCACCAAAATAAATCGCCAAGTGTCACTTGAGATTATTTCAAGTATTAAGTTGCAATTATATTAAATTTTCTTTGCGACATGTAAGGAATTTTAATTTATTTCTCATATAAAGTGATTCACGGAAAACAATGATATGGTACTTTTAAAAATATCCTTTTTTTTCCTGCAAAAAATTGATAAAACTGGCTTTCTTTTAAAAAAGTAACCAATTTAAATATTTTAGGCTTATTATTTTTGTAACTTATTTTTAAATTACATAATATATTTTCCTTTTCTATATACAGGTGTATGTAAATTTAAAAAAAAAAAAAAAAAAATCAAACATATTCTATATTTTAAAAGTAAAAAATTAATATTTATACGAAAAGTAAAATTAATAATTTTTGATTTATAGCTTTGCATCAGGAGGACAGAAGCTTAGGGGATTAGACGGTTGGGATTAACCCGAGATACTTATTTATTATTCAATATACATATTTAAAAAAATTTGGAGGGGGGGGGGGAAGGGGGGGGTAAACGATAAAATACAATTTCAAAGTGTTATTTAAAAAAGAATAGTATTATTTCAACTGTTTCAACTCAGACTGTTTTAATTACGAATATTTATACGATATATTATTTATTTATTTACGAATATTATGCATATTTATTAAATTTTTGTTTTATTAAGAAATCTTTATTTTGTTATAGTAGTATTTTAGCCGGAAAACCTGGTTTACCCAGAAATATTGTAAATGCTAATTGTGTGTTTATTAGAATATAAACTAGCCGAACTTTGATCATCTAAACGCTTCCATATTGTCAATTATTTTTTTATCAGTTTTTCAAGTTTTAAGTGAAAAACACAGTTTTTACCCACCGTCCTAGGACGGGCATTTACACTAGTATTGATATAAAAAGTAGTAGGAACTTTGTTTAAATGCAGGGCCGTAGCAAGGTCTTCAGAGCCCCCCCCCCCCCCCCAAACATATTTTTCGGGGGCCCCCCCTCTAAGGTTTTAGAGAAATATCTATATTTAATTTTCCACCCGAGTTCCATTTTATAACAACACCAGCGGAGTTTCGCTGGTCGGATTTTCCAAAACGAACTTCAAATTGAACGAATTTGTAGTTGGGCTGCACTGCTTTCGGCAACGTACACCCATAGGAGCTATGTCCGCTCCGATCTCGAATCATACGAACCGTAAATTATTGTAATTTTTTTATTTCGATCCAGATTAAATTCAAATTTTCAACATTTCGTTCACGTTGCTACAGGAACAGATTTGATATTCTTACAATGTGAATTTAATCAAAGGACTTACAAAATTTAACTGAGAATTCTTCCATTTAGGGAAAAAAATCGCCGAAAAACGCGAAAGAATGCCAAAAATTGATTAAAAAATTTGAAATTCATAGAGATCAAACTTTACTTATATTGGGCTAAAAGACTGAAATCGGGGTTTATTTTTCTTACGAATATTAAAAAAACTACCAGAAAAGTAAAAAAAAGCTAAAAATTACACAAAAATTCTCGAAAATTTTAAAAACAGCAGAGGATAAAATTTGGCAAAAAAGTTTGAAACTGTATTCCTTTTTCAAATGTTATAAACCGCTAAGTATTGCTCATAAACAAAATTAATAAATAAAATATATGGAAGTCGTTTTCGTATTTTCAATTTTCTCTTCAGTTTGACAATGCCATTCGCGTGGCCCAGACAGATTTTCTTTAAGCAGAAAATATTCACTTATAACAATTTTTTTTCCTGCTGGGATTGGTGCCTTTTATTAAATACATATATATGTACAGGTTTACTAATTTAAAAAAAAAAAAAAAAAAAAAAAATTGGTATGTCATTTTTATACATTCCGGTTTTCTCCAGTTTAAAATTGTCACCCAAGTTGAAATTTAAGAAGAAAAAAAATACCTTCGGATAGAAGGTACTTTTCTGTGGGCAACAAAGACGGGTTTCCTAGTAGATAATAATAAAGACAGATGTTTGTCTGTCCAGAGTTTTTCTTTGTCTGACCAGATGTTTTTCTGTTCAGGACAAAATTTGACAGGAAGGTTACCTGTATGCCTGAAGTTATGCACCTCGAAACAGCAGTGGTGTAGTCGAGGGGGGACGCGGGGGGACGGCGTCCCCTCACTTTTTTATTTTTTCTCGAGCGTCCCCTTACTTTATATTTTCAAGGGGGACGCTAGAGACGCGGGAGGACGCTGACTTTCCAAACTTATTATTATTATTATTATTTTTTAATGAACAAACAAATAAATTAACAATTTTAGAAATAAGGTATTGATTTTTAATACTTTTCAACAAAGTTGAAAGTGTTTACTGTGCTGGTTCGCCTATTCACATTTTAACTTCCATAAGTTCGTTTGTATTGCGGCAAAATTTTATATTTTTTTTTTTAGGTTCAATGTAGTACATCGCTATTGTAAATGATATGTGTAGCATCAGTATTTCGTTTACGCGAAAACAAAAAGAGAGTTCTTGTTGTTTGAAATAGACATTAATGAAGTTATAATATTTTAAATATAACGAAAATGATATTTGAAATTCGTTACATGTTCCCTATCGGAAATAGCATTTATCGTTCATTTACAGCGACATTAAAAAATATTTCCAAATACTGCGATCCTTTAATGATAGTAATTTTAAATGCATGGAAAACTATGGGAAATGATACTATAGAAAACGGTGCACGAAACATTTATAGTACTTTTACAAGGCTAGACAAAAGAATCAGTCTGAAACGTGTTTTCGATTATATTATAAGGCTCCCAACGCATTGTAGTCCTCAAAAAGTATGAAGGGGGTTATTTTTATTTAAAAAAGGGGCTTCAAGGAACCATTTATATTAAAAAAGGGGATTAAAAGGGGCCAATCGTCAAAAAATACTGCACCGAGTTTTCCTAAATATGCAAGCAAATTTTTAAAAATGCCCTAGAAAATATGTCCATTCGTTATCTTTATAAAGATAGTCATTAAGCAATGTATGCAGCTTTATTTAAACATACTTAAATATTCTACTGCAACAAGATAGAAAGTGTTCAATACTGAGCACTCAACCTTCATAATTGTTCTTAAAGAAGTACGAACTTTTAATTTAAATTGTTGAGTATTAAAAATTTAAATCAGTTTAACACATATATTGTTAATTATTAACCTTAAACATTAAAAATTTAATTCAGAGAAAGCACAGTATGGCAACGCCCCTTGGGGAGTGAACAAAACCAATATTGAATCAACAGCTATATTCATAATCATCTTACATATTAAATTTGATGAAATTCGATCCCAAACATGCGGAGATCTGACTATGATGGAAATCGTTGAAAATGCGACACAGTACTGTTGGGCGAAATACACCAAAATCTAATCAGCATCAATTTATGTCAAGGGTTAAGCGAATGTAAAATTTGGTGAAAATTCATACCAGAGATGCTGAGATATAGATATGTAAATTGTCAAAATTGCAGTATAGCAATGTCACCTGTTGGGCCATATACACCAAAACCTGATTAGCTCTTGTATATGCTGAGGTCTAATTAAATATGATATTTGATTAAATTTAGTTTTTGGAATAGCGTGGCTAGGCTACAAAATTTGTATCATATAGAGATATTTTTTCAAAAAATTGTCAAATCATATTCAGGTCAACCTAAAACGTGTAAATCCATCAAAAAGATTCCAATACTTTCCTCTGATAAAAATATATTTAAGAAGTATTACAAAAACAAAAATAAATATTTTAATTAAGATTTCCTTTAATAGATTCTACACAAAAAAAGAAAAAAAAAAAAAAAAAAAAAAAAAAAAACTAAATCTATAATAATAAAGACAGAGTTTGGTCTGTGTGGTCTATGTGCTGAAAAGACTGCTGCACATACAGCTACAAGATGGAGGCGATGTACATTTATGTCTAAAATTATGCACTTCGAAGCCAGTTTTCGGATTTTTTCTTTTAATTTTTTTGCGATTTTTAACTTTTTTAGGGTTCCGTACTTAAAAAGTAAAAACGGAACCATTATAAGATCACTCTTGTGTCTGTTTGTCTGTCTGTCACAGCCATTTTACTCGTAAACTATGGAACGTGGAAAGTTCAAATTCGGGGAAGTAATAAAGAACATTGACCCACATATTTTCAGATTAATAAACATTCATAAATATATTTAGTAAAAAAGTAGAAGGGCTAATTATGCTACTTGAAAAAAAATCTTTTCTTTGTATATCATGTGGAGTATCCTGTGAAAGCTTTTGTAACGCTGAACTCAAAAATACATTCCTTTTAATTTTCGGTATTATATTTTCAAAGATATTGTTGAAAATGTAGCGCAAAAATATGTTCCCCCCCCCCCCATCCAATTCCGAATCTACTGAAACTAAAATTATGAAAAAATTAGAGGTAGTAGACGTTAATATAAACCTTGCCGGAAAATTATAGAGATTACCCTAGATCACACAGTTTTTGAGTAATTAGCATTTTTCTGTTATACACAAATTTCGACTTACGGGCATTCAGAAAAATTGTTGAGCATCGCTGAATATACCTATCGTTGCAGAAGAATAAAAGCATTGTTGATAATGATTTTCAAAAAAAAATCATCGGTAATTAGCCGAGATATTAACCCTTAAAAGTACGGTCAGTTTGGACATACACAAGGACAGGAGCGGCGTACTCTATGCCTAGTTAACAACTTTTAATGATATATATGTGTAATGTAATGTCCAGTAACAGTATAAAAGCAATAAACGTCAAATTGTTAAAAACATACTAATTTAAGGGGTCTCGGGATTGTTGAAAAAAAGACCATTTTCAACATTTAATGTCTTAAAATGTATATGATTTTAAAACACAATTTTAATTGGGATGAAAGATATAAGTATGTTCTTTCGTTTCATGTATTTAAAAAATTGCAAGATACAGAATTAGTATTTATAGGGGGCTCGAAACTGTTAGACATTTGTCGAACAAAAAATTGGCATAACAGTTTACGCGCAGGATTACAAAATAAATATTGCAACTAGAATGAAAATTTTGGTGCTTACTTATACTTCAGATTGTAATAATTTCCCAGAACTTAAATAAATTTGTATTTAAAGCATTTTTATATTTTTAATACAATGTTGCATTTAACTAATACAAGATTTTGAAAATTTCAACAGTAAAATCACTTAAAAAAATATTTTTTTGAACAATAAAAAGGAAATTTTAGGTTCAATTTATACCGACTAACATGAAATATATGTTTTGAAAATTTCATGAAAAAATATTCAGAAGTTTTTGAGGTATCCTGCGCGTTATGCCCCAAAAACGCCATTTGGAAAATAATGACTTTGAACTTTCGGAAACGCCGCTTCAGCTATTGAGCGGGTATAATTCTAAAAGCCAAAACTTCTGTTATAATGGTAATTTCAAGGAAAGAATTATATCAAAATATTCAGAAAAGATAGGATTTTAACATCTAAAAAATTAAAATTTCTTAAATTTTGAAGCTTTAAGAGTCCTGCGACCACTGAATCTTTTTCGTCACGGAGTAATTCTATTTATAAACTTATGAAATAATGAACTGACATCACAATTTATAAAAAAATTTATTAGAAAATGCGAACTTGCTTATTTTCACGTACATGATGAAAGGAAAATTTTAATTAAATATTCTTGGTGCCGTTTGTTTTGGAATTAAAATTAGGTGTCCGTTTTTTAAGGGCATCGCCCTCAAAAGATTTAATTAGAATGAATCGCATAAATACTGTGGGATTCGCGATATTTTGCATTGATTGTACCTCTGAATACGTCTCGAGTGACTTTAAAAGTTAATTAAACACCTATCTGGTACGCCTACGCGGCACTGACCAAGGCGGCGTTACAACTTTGAGAGCACAATGCCAAATTTTAACTTTGAGCAAAGAATTTGTTTTAGCTACACTGTAGAAATAAAGTTTACTACGCTGAATTTAGTTTCATGAAATGCCAAATGAAGTTTAACTATGCACTGCTTTTATTGTCAGTACCGAATTAAGTTCATCATCTACAGATTAGGATAATATTAAAAAAAGAGTTATACGAATAGCTATATTTGATATTATTTAGGTTCCATATTTCTTTGAACTTTCATGGTATACCCATTTACACTTTTCTAATATATACAGTTATACCCAACCCTACGTTGTATAGTTTTTTACAAAGTCTTAGTATTCTTTTAGCAAAGTTTTTTTTTCTTTTTTTATAAACCAGTTACAAATTCATATATTTATTCTACGGAACGCTCTGTGCGCGAGTAATGCTCGCACTTGACCGTTTATTTTTCTTTAGCGTTAACGGTGATTTTTTTTTTGCATTAATAAAAAGAATTCAATTTTAATTTTTTAGTCCAATAGCTGCTAATTTTGTCCTCTTTTCAACTTTTTCAATAAAGTTTATTCAGAATTTGTACAGCGATTTATTTTTGGAGACTTTTTTATGCGAATTTCAGCTTTTTTTTCGCGTTTCGTTTCAATTTTATGACATTCGAAAAAGGAATTTGGTTTCAAACTCTTAGCCCTAATGTAATAGATTTCTTCCTTTCGCGATTGCGTCCTCAGATAGTAATTTTTGCTGATTTTTACCCCCCCCCCTTTTTTTTTCATTCCGCGCTCACTTTAATAAATTTTGTCTGTTGCGATTTTTATACGTTTCGCCGTGATTTTTCCACATTAGTAAAATGAATCCGGTTTAAATTTTTTAGTCCCATTATAGTAAATGTTCTTCTCTTTTCCAGAAAGTTTATTCTGACTTCGCATAGCGATTTTTGAATCTTTTGCAATTTTTTATGCAATTTTTAGTAGGTTTTTTTTTTTTTTGCCTGTTGCAATCTTTTATTGCAGTTTAACATATTTCGTCCTCTTTTCAATAAATCTGATTCGGAATTTGTACCGTGATTTTTGATTTTTTTTTTTTTTTTTTTTTTGCTAATTTTTTATACAATTTTGGGGTTTTTTGTGTTTTGGGGCGATTTTTTGTCATACGATTTCAATTTTCTGGTAGTTTAAAGTAGTACATTTTTTCCTCTGCGATTTTCACTGAGTTTAACGTTTTTCCGCATTCCATGGCGATTTTTTGACATTCATAAAAGAATTTATGTTACAATGCTGTACTATGCAAGCCCACTATAGTAAACTTTGTCTCTACGATTGTAAGAGTTTTTTACATTTTGCGGTGATTTTGATTTTTTCACATTAATAAATTTTTTAATTATTTTTTTCAGTCATCGTTAAAAGGACGAAGTGGACCAAAGGGAACATTTTTCTAAAAAGGGAATTTTAGGGCGAAAGGGTGCCATTTGGGGGCTCTGCATTATACATTATATATATATATATATATGCTGAAAAAAACATTAATTAGGTATGTAAATGATATTTGTATATAGAGTCACACAAAAAAATTCAAATACACTACCATCTATGGCCGGATATTTATTGAAATGCGTTTTGCAGCTGGTTTAAATTTTAGTGTGTTATGTGATGCTCATATAATTATTAATTTCTATATATGGCCACTCAAAATAATTCAAATGAATTCATTACCATTGATAAACAATTATTGCTTGATGTTTGTTTTAACTAATCGAAATTTTATTTTTGATAAAAATGCTACACATGCTTTTTCATCACACATTATTGGTCTGAAATTAATTTAATTTTAGAAACATTTATGGATACAGTAGAACCTCTTTTATCCGAAAATCTTTTAACCGAAACTCCCGATTAACAGAAATCTATTTTTAAAGCTTTTTTTTTTTTTTTTTTTTTTTTTTTTTTTTTTTACTATCACATTCCTTGTGTGCATAAATCCACTTTGAAAGCTATTTTTTTAAAAACTATCCTATTCCTCGTGTGCAAGCGGTCCTTTCCGAACCACAAGTACATATAAATATTTTCGAACCCCTTTCTTAGAATTCCTTTGAATTTAACTTGAGCTCCCGTAAGTTGCGGAGTGGAACGAGCGAAGAAAACGAACAAATTAGCGATTATGAAGCTTTTGAATGTTTTGCAAAAGGTTTTGCTTGGCTGGAGCAGCAGAAAGACTGTGATACTGGCGAGCTAATAATATTTAAAACTTCGTGAGAGAGCTTCAATGCAAAGGCGACCGAAACTTCGACTAACAAAACATTGTTTCAAATCCTTGTGAAATACGTAAAAGGTACTTAATTTCAAAATTAAAGCTCAGGTAATTTATTCTTGTTTCTATTTTGCAATTGCTTTATTTTTATTAAGCACTTGTTACCGTAATAAGAAACAGCGCATATATTTCTCCTTAATTTTAAAATTGAAGCATTCTCGATTATCCGAAAATTGCGATTTTCCGAAAGGTGGTCGGTCCCAATTACTTTGGATAATCGAGGTTCTACTGTAATTAATATATTGGCCGGTATACAGGGTGTACTATAAAGATTGCTACGCGCTTTAATTTTATACCATTTAGAGATAAGTAGGTAATGTAAGTTATAAAAATGCTTAAAATAAGATAATAAAGTAATATTGAAGTATTATGACAGTGAAATAATACTCTCGTTAATTAAAAAAAATGAATACAATTTTTTTTAAACTTTTATGAGACTCTTCTATTCAAAATTTGTCAGCTAGAAAATTTAATTTTTGCTGCAACAAAATCATTAAAAAACTACTTACTCCAAGCTAAAACCACAGGCTTACTCAAAATTTGGAAAATGGAAAATCATAGAATGGCTACTGACAAGAAATCTACAAAAGTATAAAGTGTTAAGAACTTTTATGAGAGCAAGTATTTCTGAAAAGTTCTCTGACAGAGGAAAAGTAATGCATATTATTAAACTGTGACTAAATTAAATATATTGCTGTTGTTTTAAAACCATTTTTCAATTTTATTTAAATATTTAATTAAAATTAATTTGAAACACTTTTTTTTTTAACTTGAAAACTAATTTATTAGGAAAATGCTTATTAAACAACTCATCTAGTACAAATGTAAGTGTTATTTGGTATCGAAACTCTACTTCAAAAAGCTATCTTTTAAAAATTTCTTCTCGACTCTTTAATCGCTTTATAGAATGCCATCAATTCAAATAAATGTATAATTAGAGTAGATTCCATTCTTGTTAATAATGTGGTAACATTCACTGCGCCGTTTCACACATTCAAATTTCAATGCTATTTCATTCTGTCAATCAGAATAACTACGCATTAAAAATAACTTCTATGTCAAATTTAAAGTTTCTAGCCCTGATAATTTCAAAAGAATAACAACTTCAGAAGGTTTTCAGCTGATTTCATCACTTAAAAATTTTAAAAGCCGTGCTTCGTGAGCATCTACATGTTAATAACTATACTACTATATTTATTTTCGGGTTTCTTGTAAAAAACAGCGTCAGATAAATCGTGATGAGACGATTTTAAGGGAATTTCTCATCAATTCACCGTATTAAAATTTTAATTTAAAAAAAAAAAGCTTTAAGCGAGTATGTAAGGCCTTAAAATACAGTAAGTGCCATGTTTTACGTTTCTTGAGAAATCGTGATGAAACTGAAATTTTACAATCAACTTTCCACATTTCACACCGTTAAAATTCTAATTTTTGAAAAAAAGAAATCAAGTATTGCATTTACATATTAGAAGTAACATATAGTTGCTGATTTAAAGTTCCTATTTCAAGGGTTTTTTTAAGAAATCTTCATGAAACGCAATTTTTGGAAATGTTCTGTCAAAGGATATTTATCTATTTCCACTCTTTAAAATTCGATTTGGGTCAGCATTTGAGTACTAAATTTATTCTTCGGGCCAATAAAAAGCATTATTTATCGATTATCTTCGGCCTTGGTCACATTTTTTTATATTTTTTTCTCACGTAAACAGTACTTATTTGTTACTTCTGGTCAAAAGATGGTTTAAAAATTGCCTAGATGCGAAAAACGTGTCGAAATTCTTCCAAATTAGAGTTTGGACAGTGGCATATAGTCTCAGGATATTAAATAGTCTGCTCATCATGTATAACTTACTTGCAAAAGTTGAGCCCAGTCGAAAACACCGTTTGAACGCTATCATGTTCAAACACACATGGGGAAAAAAGACTAAAAGAAATACCAACATACACACATGTATACGCACATACATAGAGAATTGTTGTAAAAATAGGTAAAATGGATTCAAGGGCCTTCAAAAAGTAAAGATATACCAAAATTTCACAGTCTTATTTTTCTTTTCCATGATTACAATAAATTCCTTACACTGACCAAAGTAAAAGTGCAATAATTTTCAATGCACTCAGTGGAAGACAGTTATTTTATAACTATTTTCCAAAATAAATAATGCAACACAAATTCTAATAAAAATTTCGTTGCCTGAATTAGTGTTACTGAATTACGAATTCTATTCCAAAAATTTTCGGTCATGAAATAAGGTTTTAAATTTTTGAATTCTATAGCAAGCTATTTAGTGTCCAAAAGAAACTAATTAAATTAATTTTAATTTTTAATTTAAAATTAATTTTAAATTTAATTTTTCAATTACATTTCTCTGCAATTGAAAATGAAAAGAAAGATTCAAAATAAAGTTAGCCTTGTGTGCGATATAGCCCTAATGCTCGAAACTATGAGCGTCCCCCCACTTTTTTTCCCAGGACTACACCACTGCGAAACAGGTTTTTAAATTTTTTGATTAGAATTTTTTTCATTTAATTTTTTACGCTATTTTTTGTATTTTTTCGAGTTTTGTGCTTTTTTCCCCACATTCATAAAAGGAATCTATTTTCAATCCATCTGCCAATTTTAGCCAAATATAGTAAAGTAGTCTTCTTCGATTTTCGCGAATTTTTTGTGATTTTTAATTTTTTTTCGTGTTTCGACGGGATTTTATGACATTAGTAAAAGGAATCAGGTTTCAGTCTTTTATCCCGATGTACTAAATTTCATCCTTTGCGATTTTTCAATTTTTCACGAACTTTTTTTTTTTTTTTTCAATTTTAAGAAGAGATTTTATCTCACATTTGAAGAAATTTTCGTCTTTAGGAAGGAAAATTCCTAGAAATTTTGGTCTTTGATTCGCGACTTCTTCGTGTTATGAAGGAAAAAAGTCATGCGTAAAAGTTCAGTTTCTAATAGGGAAAAGTGCAATGCAGCAAAGTTGGCAGAACACTCCTGTGATTTGATTTGACAAAAATGCATCTTTATATTTAGTAAGGATGTTAGGTAATTTTTACGTTAGATTGGTGAGTTTTCTATATTTTCGCGGAAAATGAGCAAATCAAATGAAAGCTTTTTTTGTGTGTGTTTGAACGAAAGAAAAAGTTACGGAAAAAATCCTTCAATTCACTGATTTTTTTTTTTTTTTTTTTTTTTTTTTTTCGAGAGAGAGAGAGAGTGTAAAAGGAACCCAGTTTCAATCTTTTATCCCAATATAGTAAAAAATTTGTCATCTGCGGCACGGATTTTTGACATCCCTAAAAGGAATCAGGTTTCAGTCTTTTAGCTCAATATAGAAAATATATCCATAGAAATTTCTGAATTTTTCACGAAACTTTTATGTGATTTTTAGCGTATTTTTGTCTTTCACGGCAATTTTTTAACATTCCAGTTTCAAACTTTTGGCTCGATATAATCAATTTTCTCTCAGCAATTTTTGAATTTCTGATCAGTTTTTTTATAAGATTTTTGCACTTTCTTTTTTCACGTTTTGCAGAGTTTTTTTGACATTTTTTTTTCTGAAACCGAAGAATTATTCAGTAGATTTTGCTGCTGTCATAATTAAGGTGAAGTGGAAAAATAACAAATTTGTTCCTGTAGCAACGTGAGCTAAGATGCGGGAAAATTTCACTCTTATCTGGACACTATCCCTTTTATCGAAAAAAAATTACAATAATTCAATGTATATTAAAGCACATAAATTAACGTCTGAATTCCATTTTTAATTATTAAAGGTACACATATATTAAGACAGACTTTAAATACAATTAAATACAATAAACCCAACTGGAGTGAAAAATTAGCCGGGGCCAGGAATCGAACCTGGGTCGACAGCATAACGTGCTGTTGCTCTACCGTTAAGCTACCCGGCCAATGTCCTAGCCTGGCAATTTCTCACTAATAAACCAAGTTGGGGAACGTGACAACGATGAATAAAATCGTTGTCACGTCATCCTGTGCTATCTGATAGATGGACGGTGACGTTCCCCAACTTGGTTTATTAGTGAGAAATTGCCAGGCTAGGACATCGGCCGGGTAGCTTAACGGTAGAGCAACAGCACGTTATGCTGTCGACCCAGGTTCGATTCCTGGCCCCGGCTAATTTTTCACTCCAGTTGGGTTTATTGTATTTAATTGTATTTAAAGTCTGTCTTAATATATGTGTACCTTTAATAATTAATAATTCAATGATTGTTTGATTAAAGATCGGAGCAGGAATATCCGGAAACAGGTTTACGCTGCGGAAGGCAGTGAAGGCCACCAATGCAGAACTCCAAAAAATAGTTTTTTTTTTTTTTTTTTTAAGCAATCAGCGAAGCGGGCGAAGCTCTGCTAGTAGATTAAATAAATACACAATATAATTTATGTATAGTTAACGTAAGTAATTTATCGAGACAAGAGAAATGAAATGTTAAAAACTAACAGGTCGAACATAAGGGGATAGGCGGCATAATGCAATGCACATAGATGCCTGCTTATTGGCGTCCCCAACGAGATTAAAGCATATATTTTTTGAACATTTGAAAAAAAAAAATGAGGTTTAAAAGTTTTTAATCTTGAGTTCCGAATTTTGTTCATTTTTAAGAGCGGCCCCCCAAATGAAAATTTATAAAGTATTTGGAGCCTACAAAATTTCTTTCATCTGGGCACCTTTAAAAAGAATGGTAGCTATAGAAAAAAAAAGGTATGTGTGTTTTGGTTAAAAGAAGTAATAGTATTAAGAAAGTTTTTAACCTTATTGGGGCCCCCAACGAGATTAAAAAGCATATTTTTAAAACATTTGAATAATAAAAATTGGGCCTAAAAGTTTTGAATCTTGAGTTCCAACTTTTCCTCACTTTTATAGGGGCCCCAAAAACGTCAATTAAAAAGTATTTAGAGCCTGCAAATTTTCTTTCATCTGGGCACCTTTAAAAAGAATCGTGACTGTAGAAAGAAAGCACATTTGGTTCAAGGAAGTTTTGAAACTTGTTGGGGCCCCCAACGAGATTAAAAAGCATATTTTTAAAACATTTGAATAATAAAAATGGGGCCTAAAAGTTTTGAATCTTGGGCTCCAACTTTTCCTCACGTTTATAGGGGGCCTTAAAAAAGACAATTCAAAAAGAATTTAGAGCCTGCAAAATTTCTTTCATCTGGGCACCTTTAAAGAGACTACTGGCTATAGAAAGAAAGCACATACCTGTTTTGGTCAAAAGAAGTAATAGTATTAAGGTAGCTTTGAACCTTATCGGGGCCCCCAACGAGATTAAAAAGCATATTTTTAAAACATTTGAATAGAAAGATGGGGCCTAAAAGTTTTGGATCTTAGGCTCCAACTTTTCCTCACGTTTATAGGGGGCCCTAAAAAAGACAATTCAAAAGAATTTAGAGCCTGCAAAATTTCATTCATCTGGGAACCTTTAAAGAGTTATTGGGGCTCCCAACGAGTTTAAAAAGCATGTTTTTTAAACATTTGGATAAAAAAATTGGGCGTAAAAGTTTTTAATCTTGGGCTCCAACTTTTCCTCCCATTTATAAGGGGCCCTAAAAAAGACAATTCAAAAAGAATTTAGAGCCTGCAAAATTTCTTTCATCTAGGAACCTTTAAAGAAAATACAGGCTATAGAAAGAGAGCGCATATCTGTTTTGGTCAAAAGAAGTAATAGTATTAAGAAAGCTTTGAACATTGTTGGGGCCCCCAATGAGATTAAAAAGCATATTTTAAAACATTTGAATAATAAAAATGGGGCCTAAAAGTTTTGAATCTTGAGTTGCAACTTTTCCTCACTTTTATAGGGCCCCCCAAAAAAGTCAATTTAAAAAGTATTTAGAGCCTGCAAAATTTCTTTCATCTGGGCACCTTTAAAAAAGAATAATGACTATGGAAAGGAAGCACATTTGGTTGAAGGAAGTAATAGTAAAACGAAGTTTTGAACCTTATTGGGGTTCCCCAACGAGATTAAAAAGCCTATTTTTAAAACATTTGAATAATAAAAATTGGGCCTAAAAGTTTTGAATATTGGGCTCCAACTTTTCCACACTTTTATAAGGGGCCCTAAAAAGATAATTCAAAAAGAATTTAGAGCTTGCAAAATTTCTTTCATCTGGGCCCCTTTAAAAAGAATGGTTGCTGTAGAAAAAAAGCGCATATCTGTTTTGGTTGGAGGAAATAATAGTATTAAAGAAATTTTTAACCTTTGGTTTCACCTTTTTCGCCCATTGACAGGCGCACCCCAAAAATACTAAAATACCATTTTATTTTTTAAGTAGAACTTACTGCCTTCAAAAACTTTTATAAAGAATGGTGAATATAGAAGTAAAGCACATATCTGTTTCATATTTCTAAATCCGATCAAGATCTTTGACCCCCCCCCCCCCCCAAAAAAAAAAAAAAAAAAAAAAAAGTTCGATAAAACAAAATAAAATGTTATTAAAAATACATAAAAAATTAATTCATTGTAAAAGTTAAAAAAAAAACAACATTCGGCTGAAAGGTACAATAGCTCACTACTGGGCCCCTGACTTTACTCAGGGCCCCACCCAAATGGGGGGCGGTCGCTACGGCCCTGTTTAAATGTATGATTAAACATCACATAAGCAATTGAATATCTATTAACTTTTTACATAATTATTTCTTAAAAACCAAATAAAATATATTTCATTTCTTCAACGTTGTTTGTAAAACTTGTACATTTCCATATTCACTCCAGTAGCAAAACAGTTTATAATATTTATATTGGTGGATCCAATATTCCGCAAATATTGCATTAAACTGAAATATTTCCAGTAGAATAACAGTATTGGTTAAATACTGGTTTTACATTGAAATATTTTTGCAATGAAATACCATTATTGAAGAAAAAATGGCTATACACTGACTCTCTTTAATAAACCGAAAGCACAAAAGTCCATTGGAGAAGCCTCATGTGATTTTACAGGTACAGTCGAACCCTTTAGCGAATCGTTCGGGACTACTAACTTTGTTCGTTAAATCGGAATAATCAAAGGAATTTTTTTTATACAACAGAACAGGTTAAAAAATGGCTATAAATAAATTTAAAAGAACAATGCTCACTTATCTTTAAAATGATGTTAAACATTTGTTACTTTATGAAAATACGCTGTATAAAAATTGATTTTTTTTTATGTACTAATACACTATATGGCCAAAGGTGACCGGTCACTTGCGATTTTAGACGTTTTGCTAAATATCGAGAAAAATACATGAGGAATTAACCTGAAACTACAGGTGTGTAAACAGTATAGTATAGGTCATATATTTCCACGAAGATTTTTTCCCGAAACCCCATAGGGGACCGTCAAAAAATTGAAAAGAACGAATACCTTTTGGATAACCCTGTAAAAACTAATGCAGCAAAAGCGTTCACACTCGAGATTATTAAGTGGTTTATTGCAATATACTGTGTGTTCATTTTTATGAGGATAGCATGTATACTCGTAGAGAAATTAAGATTTTTATAAAAACAAATTTCGCCAAGTTTTTTGCTTATAATTTGCAGAGTTCTTAATATACAAAAAGTTCTTTTCAGAAAATATCACAAAACATTGTACACAATACTCTGGATCAGAATCACTAAAAAATGTTTCACTGCGCATGCGCGAATGCAATCAAAATATAATGTGCATAATGTATTAGCTAAATACTATACAGAGCAATTTTTGTGAACATCTGCTTGAAGATTTGATCAAATATCTGTTGATTTGTGCCAAGATAGCGTACACAATATTGCACGTACTACTACACTGCTCAAAACAATTAAAGGATATTGCAGTTTTAGGTGGATTTTGTATCTGGTAAACTGTTTAGCTGATTGATACATAGTCGACAGACATAGTAGGTTATATGAGAATAAATTACACATGTTTGGCAGAAAAAAATGCATTTTATTGCGCATTTGTGTACTAAAGGAAAAAAACACAATTTGTGCATATGAGAAAAAAAGAATAAGAAAAGGTGTTTTCTTCAAAGAAAATCATTTTCAGTAGTGGGTATGGTTTCCACGGGCGGCCAGCAACGTTGAACACCTTTGAGGCATGGACTCAATGAGGCTATTAATGACGAGTTGGGGTATTCTGCCCCACTCTTCCAGAAGAGCTCTTTCCAGTTCTTGGAGAGTTTGTGGGGGTTGTTGGCGGCCAGAAACTCGTCTTCCTAGAGCGTCCCAAACGTGCTCGATTGGATTCATGTCTGGAGAACACGCTGGCCATTCCATTCAAACGATTCCTTCCTCGAAAAGGAAATCCTCCACCAGGTTAAAGTGAAGTTATCTCCGATTGCTGCAGCGTAAGGGACTATAATAGGTCTGAGGATCTCATCCCTATATCGGCGACCAGTCAGAGCTCCATCTCGAATGATGTAGAGGTCAGTGCGCCCGTCAATGGAGATGCCACCATACACCAACACTCCTCCGCCGCCAAACCTGATACTTTCGTGCACGAACGCCGGATTATTCCTACTGCCACGGTCCCTCCAGATGAAAATACGCCTATTATCCGGATGCACAGAAAAACGGGACTCGTCAGAATATTGCTCCATTCATTTCTCCTCCAGTTGACATGCTCGGTTGCCCACTCCCTGCGGTCGCGACGATGCCTTGATGTTAATCTAACACATACCATCGGTCGGCGAGCATACAGACCTACAGCATGGAGACGGTTTCGGACAGTCTGAGTTGAAATCGTGGTGCCTGTAGCCGAGCGAAGGTGTTGTTGGAGAAGAGTAGCGTTCATGGTTCGGCGTCTCCGAGCTGTTAATGCTAAATACCTATCTTCATTGGGCGTTGTTGCCCGTCTACGACCTTGCCCTGGTCTTCGGCCTGCACATCCACTCTCCAATAAACGGTTCCAGATCCTGGAAATGACACTTTGTGACACTCCAATGGCTTGCGCTACTTCGGCTTGAGTTTGGTCCCCTTCTAACCTACCAACAATTCTCAAAGCTTCTGAATCTGTCAAATGACTTCGCTGAGACATTGTACTCATCGAAACAAAGCAATCACTGAATGCCGATCATCCTTGTCTTCATTCTCTTTTATCCAGTTGAAAGTCAAATTTCATTCGCTGCCGCTGAAGCGACGTTTTTGATGTCGAACTCAAAATTTGCATACTCCACAGTTTGAAAACCAGAAAAATTTGCATTTGTGATTCTCTTCTTCTATTTTTGGCAAAAAAAATTTCGTTTATATCTTTATTTTATATAAAACTTCAAGTATCCTTTAATTGTTTTGAGCAGTGTATATTCGGATACAACCCCTCATCTTTATGCTTCCTTTTGGGAACAACTGATTTCGAGCTTATTCTATCGACGATAATTTTCCGAATATTCAAGCTACGATTTTGAGACTTTCACAAAAGTTGCTCTATACACTTAGCTAATATACATTATGCACATTATATTTTGATTGACTTCGCACATGCGCAGTGAAACATTTTTTAGTAATCCTGCATGCAATTTACATCCAATCTTTATTATTTTTTAATTCTGATTACAGAGTATTGTGTACAATGTTGTTTGTCATATTTTCTGAAAAGAACTTTTTTTATATTAAGAACTCTGCAAATTATAAGCAAAAAACTTGGCGAAATTAGAGACTGTTTTTATAAAAATCTTAATTTCTCTACGAGTATACACGCTATCCTCATAGAAATGAACACAGTATAGTACAATAAGCCACTTATTAATAATCTCGAGTTTGAACGCTTTTGCTGCATTAGTTTTTACAGGGTTATCCAAAAGATATTCGTTCTTTTTCAATTTGTTGACGGTCCGCTATGGGGTTTCCGGAAAAAATCTTCGCGGAAATATATGAACTATACTATACAGTTTACACACCTGAACTTCCAGGTTAATTCCCCATGTATTTTTCTAGATATTTAACAAAACATCTAAAATCGCAAGTGACCGGTCACCTTTGGCCATATAGTGTATAAAACACAAGCACCGTATTTAAGAAAAAAATCTCATTTATTCAAATATTATAGATAAATGAGAAGATATCTTTTATAAGCGTTTTTTTCCTTTGTTTCGATTTTATATTCCAAACTTCTTTGATTATTTACCCCTGAAACCGTGTCCTCTACATCATGAGCCATCAAATACCGTTTCAAAGCATCCAAACAGATAACTGTTCATGTTCATAGTCTTTAGCCGATCCAATACTAGTGCTATTAATAGTCTCTCTGTCATGTACATTTTTGCTTGTAGACAGTTCTGCATCACGAGATACATATTCAGAAAAGTGAAATCAGGGACATTGAAAATATTTTATAAATATTAGAAAATTTCTTCAATTTTTAATTTTTTTCCCCTTTTTGTAAATTTCCCTGACTTTTCCAGGTGGCTAGACACCCTATAATTTCTAGTCACATGTCTTCTTAATTTGCTGTGTATAAATGCAAAAGTAAAAACTATCCTCCCAACCTGTTACTTGCTGTGTTTAAGATTTTGTTAAGGGTATCTTCTGTACAGAAAAGCAGATGGTTAAAACCTAGAAAGTTTCAGCAAAATTCAGAAGCAGGTCACTATGCAAATATGTACCTAAAATATTAAAAATAAATATAGCTAAACAAAAACAAATGGATTAGTTTCAGGCCACCGTGAAATAATGTGTCTGCAAAAATTGTAAAAAAAAAAAAAAAAAGTTCCTTGATTTTTCCACGATTTCTCAGACTTCCCTGATTTCCATTATTAACAATATACATGCGATATTTTTTCATGTATGCCGAGATTCATCGTATAACACACTTATCCAGCTTGCTAATATCTCATTTGAGAGAAAAACATAAAAATTGCCTAATATTCATTAAGTATTCAGACCTGCCAACTGCTACAAAAAAAATCGTAGTTGCTACGATTTGGCCCTGTGAACTACGATGCTACGAAAATTGGTCTTAAACTACGATTTTTTGCAAAAAACACAAAAGCATTTTTTGTTTCTAGTTGCGAATTTTATCCCGCGCAGCATATTTTTCAGGAGTGATCCTGTTCCAAAATTTCCAAGTATTCATTTCCGAAAGTTTTAAAAAATTGGCCATTAGTCCGAAAATTCGGACATTAAAAAATGCTCATGAGAAAAACAATTCTGGGTTGCAAAAAAACTTCTTAACATAAAACACTCTAATCGTGTTTTTGTAAATATTTATACAGGAATTCCGTTCCTTAGAAACAAGGGTACCATTTTAAGAATTCTGGAGGTGGTTCCTTGATGGGCAAGATTTGAAATAGTGTGCAAAATCGAACGATTTGCGATAAACTATCGCGAATTTCGACAAATGACCGTGTAAGAAAAAAAACCAATTTCGTCAATTGGTCGCAGAAGAAAATAAATTTCGTTAAAGGATCGTGGTAAAAACGTGAATTTTGTCAAAATATCGCAGAAAAGAAACGCGAATTTCATCAAAAGATCAGTAAGATAATGTAAATTTCATCGAAAGATTAGTAAGAAAACGCAAATTTCACCGAAAGATCGCAGAAAGAAAACACTAAATTAGTCAAAGGATCGTGGTAAAAAAACGCAAAATTCATCAAAGGATCGCGTAAAAAAATGCGAATTTCGTCAAAAGTTCATGGTAAAAAGTGCGGATTTCAACAAAGAATCGTGATAGGAAAATGTGAATTACGATTGTGGGAAAAAAATGAGAATATCCTGAAATGATAGCGGGAAAAAAAAAATCGCGAATTCCGTCAAAATTTACTGCACTGGGCTAAAAAATTGAAACCAGGCTCCTTTTACAAATGTAAAAAAAAAAAAAACGCTGCGAAACGAAAATGAACTCTAAAAATCGTATAAAAATTTTCAGAGGAAAAAATTTACTATATTGATTTGAAAGACGGAAACCTTATTTTCCTTTTATGAATGTCAAAAGATGGCTGTGAAACACGAAAAACCAACCAACCTCCAGATTAATTTAAATTTTGTGTGCTACGATTTCTCATTTTCAAAGGTTGGCAGGTACGAGTATTAGTTGACAGTTTTATAAATCCGAACTCAAAATTTAGTCCAACAACTTCATATATTAGCCAATGGATATAGGTTGACCAGAAAATTTCATTATTTTCTGAAAAATGTTCAATTCTAATACAGTCGGACCTCTATTTAACGAACCTCTATATTGCGAACTTTTACGTGGAAAGAAGAACATTTTGCAAATTTCTTCGTAAAATAACCTCCAAATAACAAAGTATTCTCTATTTAACGAACTTTTCCTTGGGATCTAAATTTTTTTTTCTTCCTATTTCTTAAAATATTACTGGACATTTCAAACTTATTCTTTCTTTTGACACATTTTATGATGATCAATGACCATGAACAGGTCTTACCAGGCACCTAACTTACTGAGAGCAGTAAAATCGCTATGATTCTTTGCTTTCCATCCAAAATAAGAGCAAACTTTCAATATCCCCTTTTAACTCTCAATGGAGCTGCCCCGTGCCCTTAAACTATAGTTTCCCGTTTTCTAGATTGTTGATCATGATCAATCGTGTTGGTAATTTCGGTTCTTGTAGCTCGAAAATGTCAAAGCGAAAGTGCTTGAGCATCAAAGAAAAAAAAAATTATGGATAAAGGCATGAAGAAAAAGTCTACTGCTTTAAAATTTGGTATTCCTCCAAACAGCTTATCAACCATAATAAAAAATCGCGATTTTAATGTAAAATTATTTTTTAACTGAAAATACAATGTATTTCCAGACAATGTTTTTTTGTTCATTCTTATTTCCCTTGCAGAAATCTTTTTGATGGCTAAAATAAGAAACAAATAGATATATTTTATAAAAAAAAAAAGTGATTAATTTTTTTAATTATATTTAGTGTTTATGGACTTTACTTAGTTTAAAGTATTTTAAAAGGAGAGTCTCTAACGAATTTTCCATATAACGAACCTTTTTTCGGGATTCTGCGACTTCGTTAAATAGAGGTCCGACTGTACTTACCTACATCTGACAGGATAGCTAATTGGATTTAAGGTGGCCGGCCACCTGGTCAGGTTATGCTAATGTATCATTTAAAATTTTCAAAAATGGGTAAATTGCCTTCAATATAAGCACTATGTACAGAAAATGAGGACATCTGATCACCTTAATTTGTGTTAAATATCAAAAACAAATACCATGTGCATCTTTTTAAAAATATTGGAAAAGACTAATCAGCATGTGAAAAAATACGGTAATATAAAATAGACGAATCAGTCTCGTTGGCAAGGTGAAAATGCAAATATTTTCGTATACAGGCAAATTTCCCTACTTTTACAACGTTGCTTGACTTTTCCCAATTGATAATAAACCTCCCTGATTTTTCTATGATCCACTGATTTCCAGATTCTGTAGACACACTATGTAAAGGATATTAGGCACATTCAACTACGGAGTCATAGCTAAATCTGAAAAGTTAATGTATGTAGCTTGATCACTATATTTTAATGTAGTCCACTTAGGACGTTATTTTGGAATCAACTTGCAGAAAACTGCCTGAAAATACACTAAACTCTGATGAGTAATATGAGATATTGCAAAATGAAGTACATACCAGGACTTTTCGAAAAACTCAGTCATGCACTTTTTGCTTTGGCATAAACTTAACACTCCTCCAGTCAAATTGAAAGATCAAAATATATATACATATATGCTACATGCATACACCAATGCTGGGTTTACTTGTGTCTCATGTTTCACCACAGGACTGTGTGCTTATGAACACATTCCATCTTGTGCTGCAGTTGCAGCCTTACCAACATATGTATGCGAGAGATGCTAAGCTGGGTATTGTCCCCGTAGCTTAATTGGTGGAGCACTTGGTAATTTTGAAGACGCAAAAATTATATGCCCCTTCAAGAGTTATGATTTAATTATCCGTGAATCAATAGAAATTATTACTAAAGAAAATACTGTTTGTAATGACATTTTGTCCCACAATATACCCAGAATTTGGCTCCGTTTGCTTAAAGAATCATAAAACAAGTAATATTCCACTTCCCTCTATATATCCATGTTTTATTTTTTCCCAATGGTTTCTTGATCTAAGAATTGATTTTCACTCCTTTTGACACCAACTACGTGAAATTTGAAAAATAAGACAACACTACTTTTGTATTCTCTGACGAAGGCTGTGTTTATACTTGAAAGTACTAAGAAGTATTAAAATAATTTAACATCTTTTTAAATATTTTTGTCATATTTTAAGTATTTTGCACATAGTGCAATTTTAAGTTTAAACTTATTTTGCTACACTGAACTGAATTAAATTAGTGTTGACCCTAAGCCGCTCTAGCAGCGCACAGTGCCCGGTGGCCCTTTTTATTTCTTTTTTGCGCCCGGCGGCTCTTTTAAACCCTTCTGATGCACCCGGCTGCCCTTTTTAACACTTCCTATGTGCCCCATGGCAATTCAATAGATCCTGGGAAAATATCGCAAATTCTAGGGACTTTCTAAACAAACCAGTTCAAAATATTTTTTGTGAACAAGGTACAAGTGTTCTCTTTTTGAAAAAAATTTACCCTTTTTTTAGAATAGTGTTCCCTTTTTGAAAAATTCCCGCCCGGCGGCCCTTTTTTTCTAGAGTCAACACTATAAACGTAGACTATAATGCAATTATAGTTACTTGTATATTTGCATCGGTATTTACAAATACAAATGGGTCTATGAATTACAAAACATGTTAATTGAAAATTGTATTGAACAAACTTTACTACTAAAGCAGTTTATTGTTTCAAATATTAAACAAATCAAGGAACTAGATATTCTTAAATTAACTTAATAATTGGGATAATACAAAAAAGCTTTTGATGAGAAAAATAGTGGCTGGCCAGATAAGATGACGAATGACCAAAAGCAAAACATGACAAAATGAATACAAGTAGCCAAATATAAAAATGATTAAAAAGCGAAGAATAAGGAGAAAAAAAACCTGAGCAAATAAAAGCATATCGTAAATATAAAAATTGTTTTATTCAAATTGATTCCACAATTAGTAAACTAGTAGGTTACAAAATTAATCTTCATAAACCCAACCATCAACTGCCATTTTATAGTTGCATAGTTCCTCTTCCTTAAACCATAAGGCTATTTCTTTTTCAGCACTAGGTAGAGAATCACTGCCATGAATGATGTTCCTAAAGAAGTAAAGAGAAGAAAAAAAATTAGTCTTGCTGGAGAAAAAACTAAGACAATAATTCGATACCTATAGTGTGGGAAAGAGAAAGCTACACAGCAAAGAATATACAGTAAAACCTCCCTAAAGCAACCACGTTTCGTTTCAATAAAAAGGGCTTGCTCCGAGAGGTGATCTCTTAAGGGAGGTCCTGTTTAAATCAAGATTTTAATTGTTGAAAAAAGATAATGTTACTAAAATTTATTTTTCACATTAGGAAAAAATATAAAAATTTAAGCATCCAAACAAAAGTTAATTACATGGGTTAATTACTGTAGAGTTTAAAAAATGAATACATTGACCTTTGCTTTGGTTTTACAGTTTTAACTTTTATAACTTATTTCCAAGTCCTTTCGAAGTTCAGTAAATAAATGCAATTTTTTTTTTGGATGGGAACAAATAATGACAATTTCATTAATTTATCTATTTCTTTGAGAGTTTCCTGACAGAATAGGGCAGGGGAGTTTATTGACGGACATTCTTAATTTGTCATCACAGTTAAATTCATTGCCTAAATAGGCACAAAGGGGTTTTAAAACACTTAAAAGTTAACAGGAAAAAAAATCTAAACTTAGTTGAAGTCTGATGAATAATGCGCTCTCCGGAATTATTTTTCTAATAAAACCTTCTTCAAGAGACCAGGAAAAAAAGGAATTTGTTTAATTTTCTTCAAAGAAATGGGTCGCTCATGGAGGGAGTTCAACAGAGACGGTCTCTGAATGGAGGTAAAATTAGTATTGAGCCTATGGGAATAAATTTCGTTCCATGAAAAAATGATAGTTCAGGGAGGTGGTCACTTAATGGAGGTGGTCACACAGGGAGGTTTCACTGTACTCATACTGGAAACATTATATTTCTGCGAAAAAAAGTGCACCGTCTACTTTAACAAAACCTCTCTGTATACCTGAATTTTTAAAAACTTAAATACAAAAACAATTGACTGACAAAATAATACGGATTTAACTTACAAGTTGGCACTTCTATTATAGATATTAATATTATATAAAATATTTCAGCAGTAAAAAGGGATATGTTGCAGAAAAACTGCAAACATATCGACGATAACTTTATGGAAAGTTGAAGATAATTTTAGATAGCAGTTGTTAATGTGCAAGGTATTTTTATTTTTGAAACTATTGAAAATGGAGAAATTTTTTGGAGATTTGAACTTTTCGGGAAATTTTACCTGAAATGCATAACCCAGCATGCCAATAAAATATTAAAAATAACAAAAAAACTAATAAAATGAAATGGATGAGAAGATGCTTGTTTAAAGTTGCAGTTGTAATAAAAAGAAATTTCCGTTCAACAATGCAATTCTTTCTGATGTAAACACAGGATTGTTTAGGATTGTTTTTATATAGAAACATAGGCATATACAGGGGAAGCATCCCTTCTGAATCTTTTGAAAAAATAAGAATGCAAAAAGGTACTCAGCAAATGTAAAGACTGATTAAAAAATAAATTTATTCTGCGATTTTAAAATGAAATGTGAAAAATCTCTTTAAGTTCACATATTATCCCTTACTTTATCTCTTTCAAAATAGAATCAAATGAAATTTACAAATACATTGTCTATAAAACCATTATGACTCACGATTATTGTAGTAGATTCTTCGTAGTATTGTATGCTTGCAGATTTAAAATACATTATATATTTTTAGTGGCTCATTACACAATGAATTTTAATAAATATCCTTCATTTGTCAATCTTCTTTTAGAATGTCATTAAGTACACAAGAACACATTATGAAAGCATGAATAAAATCGGACTCTTGTAGTGCAAATTAGAAAAAGATATTGAGAAGGCCAAAATCAACTAACCAGCATTTAGTTCTTTCAAAAAATTGGCTCTGAGCATGTGCACACATCTACCGATTTTTCTTTAAAAAAGATTGCTTTTTTAATGAGTTTTTAATTAATATCACAGCCAATTATCAAAAAAATAATCTGAACTGAAAGGATGGGACAGCAATGTATTTGTACATTTGAAAAACAGATTTATTCAACAAACCATTGCCTTGATTCTCCCTATCTTTTCAAAAATAGTAAAATTTATTCTTTGAGTAACTTAAAATAATTAAATGCTTAGAAAGGTGGCAGAAATTTATTTTGAATATTATTTTCTAATTGTTAAATTTCTGAATTGTTTTATATTGATATGTTTTAAAAATTGTCTTGCAAGAGGTATTTTGCTTTTAAAAAAATCAATTTTTGTACTCTGCATGTTCAACATATTTATTTCAATAACTATGTTTCATAATGGGCATAGTTCAGCTTTTCCAGTAATTTTCATGGCTGACTACAGATAATAGTTTTTAAAGTAATTTTAATTTCTCATCTTAATTTAAAATACAAGATGATTGTATACAAAATATAAATGTGAATTAATATGGTTCTTCAAGATTATGCACAAAGCAGTTGAAGATACCTATCACCTATATATCACTTTAAACCTGATTAGAAATATATATTTACACCCAGAGTTTCTCCTAGGTTTAAAAAAAGGCAGGGTGCTGCCAGTGAGAAAGGGCACTTTTTTATTTCTTAAGCGCACGTTTTGGATTCTTAAGGACTCTTTTCAGATTCTTAAGGGCACTATTTTTAAATTCATTCTTTTGATTTTTAAAGCCTTTCAAGACAACATCACATCAGTTTTTATTATACAAGCAATTTTTTTAATGCAAACATTGCATTGCATTATATAATAATGCATTACATTTAATGCAAAAAAAGAAGAAATGGCACTTTTTTTACCGATAGGCAAGAAAGATGCTAATTTTTTTAATGAGGGGCAAGAGGGATGATATTTTGTAAACCAAAGGGCAGGTAGGGTGCAGCACCCCCCTGAAACTGCCTAGGGAGGGAACTCTGTACACCACTTTCAAAATACATTTCTGACCAAAAACAAAATGTTATATGCAGTGTTAAATTACAAAAATATTTTTTTTTTTACTTTCAAAATATTTAAATGCTTAAGATACTTTTTAATGCCAAAATTTCTCAAAAAAAGATGTATATTATTCTAATTTAGAGTGCATTAAGATTGTAAATAACCCATCATATTTAATGATTCGAAAGAAGAATAAAGGAAAAAATTATCTTGAAATATTTTTGCAAGTGCAATTCTAAAATAATTTTAAGCTGTTGAAATGAGGGCTATATTGCCAAGGGGATAAAACAAGCTTTGTCAAGCTTTCGCATATTATCTTCGAAGGTTTTTCCAAACTATAAATACAGAATTTATAATTCACATATTTGCCTACATTTGACAAGGAGCTCTCCGTAGCAGGTCATAAAACTATTTGAGTTAATGATTTTAGTACACAGGCCATATACACAACAATATGATCCTCATGCCCCATTATAATTACAACAAAACAAAAACATTTGAATTATTCTTAATTTGAGAGAGTGTGCATGTGTGTCAGAGAGATACTTAAAACAGAGATAACAATTTAATAAACTGTCAATTTTAAATGTAAAGAATGGTAAATAATTTTATTATTATTATTTGTAGGCAAAATATATTTGGAAACATGACAAATTATGTTAAAGATGTTAATACCTTTGTACATTTTAAAAATTTTTACAACAATTTTAATCAAAGATTATAAAAGAAAAAAAATGGATGTGTTTCAACAAGGACTGCATTTTGCTATTTATTTATTTTTGCTAAGGCAGGGTGGCCCAATTGCAGCCTGTGTTGAACCATTATTTTTTGTTTCATTTAATCCCGAAAGTGCTAAAGATTTTTACTAAAACATTTGCAAAACCTTCCTGCATAGAATCACAACTTTATCTGGCCATTGTTCAAACACACTTTTCCCTAAATATGTATATAAAACAACTGTCAAGGAACTGTTTGGAGATTTGCATGCAAATTATACGTTTGAATAATCAGGGGGACAGCTACTCCAGTTGACAAAATAAGGAGCACCAAATTGAAAGGTTTTTAACCAAAATTATTTCACATATTTTGACAATACATAAAAATTGTTGACTTTTTTGTGTATGTGTGTGTGTATTGGGGAAGGGGGTGTGTTTTCTTTAGTAAAAAAAAAATATTATAGGCAGATAATGAAGAAAGAAAAAACTTCTGTAAATGTTTCTAGGGATGGGTCAACGCACTTTGTACCTTACATGATTACGTACTTGAAAGGAGGTGCAAAATGATTAAATGGTGTGGGAGAGAATAAAATTGAGAGGAAGAAATTATCTCGCATATTTTGACAATAAATAAGAATTGTTGACCTTCTTTTTTTGTGTGTGTACATGCTTTGGAGAAATTCAGCGAAGGAAGAAGTGGAGAGATCCATAGAGATGACATGGGCTCGATTTTTGTCTTTGGGCTCAGACTCATTCTTTCTGAAACCGAAAATTTTATTTATTCACATGTAGAAAAAATAAAAATTATTTTTTTTTCTTAGAAATTACTTATTTTATTTAAAACCATTTTGATCAGCCTGAAGAAAAGTCATGTTTTTTTAATTCGAGTATTAGAGTGCTATTTTAAGGGTGTATTCCGATCCAAACTGTTTATTTCCCGATTCATTTTAAAATTCATTTTTGCTCTCAAACGCATCAAACTTGGAAATTCTCTTATTTAGAAACTATATAATGTGCGGTGCTTCTTAATTTTTTGATAAATGCAGAAAATACTGTAAAAAATGCTGTCAAAGTTGACGTTTTGAACCGAATTTTCCGAAGCGGGCGATCTGGGAATGAAAAAAAATGATTATACTGAGAAAATAATTGTTTAAAAATCAAATTCTAATTAATTGAGCTGAAAATGAAATCACGCGGCATGTCAAACATGTCTTCAGAAATCACCCCAGCAAGTTTCATGTTTTTACTTTTAAAAATGAGTCTGAAAATGTCTCAAAATTTCGAGCTGTTGAGGGTGGAAAAACATTTTTTCGAATACACCCTTAAAAGAAAATTTGAGGATATTTGCAAATTTATAACTGGCATTGACGACGACCTACGATATGGCGTCAGTCAAAAGTGCTAAAAATTTGCTTTTAATTAGATTTTTGTTTGTAACAGTAGCATCTTTTTAATTGGATCCTTTTTTTCTTTTTTCTTTTTTGTCGTCCAGTATAAGCTTGAGGTTTGGGAATTTTTAGTCTTCTATTGTGTACAAATCATAATGGCTCTTCACATGAAAATAAAGTTAGTGATTATTTTGCTCTTTATATGAAAATAAAGTTAATGATTATTATATCTATTTTTCATGAACATATTGAGTTTTTGGTCTACACATTCACAAAGTCACTTTTTTTTGTAAGTAGATATAAATTATGTATTGTTATTCAAATACAAAACAATCAAGTAGTGCTTTCTCTGTTCCTATAAACTAATTGGATTTTTTAAAAAATGGTGTCAAACTTTTCATTTAAGCTGATTTTTAGAGATCCAAGAATCACAAAAGACTTATGAGGAAGAGATCAACTATAATTTTAGATGCACACCTTTTCTAGAAAATTGAAAAATGTTTGATTCTATGACATTTAAATAGTAATTTCTTCAAATTTCATCCCTTTATTTATAAAACTCACTGTGTTAATGTGTTCATCAGATTTACTAGTTAGGGAGGGAAATATGAGAATCCTTTAAAGGTAGTATATTCTTACTTCATACCAAACTTCCCCTTTAATAAAATTGAATGTAAATTGTCATAAAATATGTATGCAATGGATTAAGTTATTTCTATGTAAGAAGTAAAGATGAAAATGAGGAAATTTGCTGAGTAACTACTGGCCAGTAGGTTGATTTCTTTCAATAGTTAGCTACTGGATAACAAGAACAATTTCTTTAGTGGCCAGTAAGTAGAATTATGTCACTTACTGGCATAAATGCCTGTAAGCGATTAACGTTATACATTTGAAAATCCATCAAAATCTTAGTGTTCAATATTACTGTGGAATAATTTTTAAATTCCAGGTGACAAACTTTGATTGGTGTCTATGAAGTCAACTGCAGCATTCGTGTCATTATCAAAAAAGTGAGCCAGCAGATCGGATCTCGGCTGTTATCAGGACAAAATACATTTTTTGTTTTCAAACCAGGAAAATCTAGTTTAAGGCTGTGCCGTCATTTCCAGAAAATACGGTAAACACCCAGGAAAAATGTGACGTCCCCAGTAGCAGAAAATTCTCCAAGTGTCTGCGACAGATGCCTCAGGGACTAAAAATAATCTGCAGGTAATATATTTTTACAATAGAAGCATTAATTAATCAAACGATCACTTACCTGTATCATTTTCAGGCATTTTATAAATTTTTATTAGTAATAATCTTAACTTTTTGTATGAGTAATAAAGAGCTAAACTTAATAATATGAAATAAAATAAAGGCTCGATGAAAAAGAATCTGCAAAAAAGAAAAAATCTGCGATGCCCGTCTCCTGTCTCGAACTTTCTGCTACCGGGGCGACGTCCTATGTTAAAATAAATTTTAGACAAGTTATCAAGTGAAATTTCTAGCCAGTTTAAAAACTTAAACAACTTAGAAGAACACTTTGGCTTTTTATTTAAATTTGAGGCATATGTGAAGAATAAAGCATTAAGAGTTCTAAAAAGTTATCTGATTAGGCACCAAAGATTCACTAGAATACATTTGCACAATCAGTTTAGAAGCATATAACTATCTTATAACAGCTTTACAATATTTATAACTTTATCTGTAACTGTTGTATCATGTAAACAATCGTTTAACAAGCTTAAATTAATTTAATCATATCTAAGATGAAATATGTCACAATCTAATCTTTCTATAATATCTATTGAAGATGCCATAGTATCTTTAGTTTATACTGAATTAATAACTGACTTTGTGGCATCTAAGTATAGAATAGTTAATTTAACATTTTATAATTTCCTGTACTTAAATTAATGTATATTATCTATAGTGTTATAAACAAACGTGTGTTTAAATATTAAATATCATTATTGGATATTTAAATATTACACATAATTCAAATTGTCGTAATTGTGCTCAAATGTAATTATAATTTTATAAAAATTTCTAATTTATGTAGTTCAATAATATCTCCAAGTCTTACCGTAAAATAGGTAACTGCATTCAAACTTTAAAAATCGACTGACTAATCAACATGCTGCTATTTTGAGCATTTTAGAAGTTAAATATATTTCATACATATTCAAATTAACAAGATGGCATTACAAAAAACTGATTACACTATATATTCATGTTCATATTGATATTCATATCATAAAATTTCACCTCTTTTAAATAGCTTACAAAAAATAAGCTACCCGAGGCTGCTATTTTGAAACAAGACAGAATTTTTTTTTTTTTTCGTTGGTTTTAATTTATGAGTTTTGGCAAATGTGGTTTTCTGCAAATTTACTTTCATTGTTGCTACTCTCACATGCTTAAAACTACATAGTCATATCAGCAAACGTAAAATTTTTACCAAGCATAGCGATATTTGGCGATAAAAGTAGATTGCCATAAATGAACATAATTTAGTAATCTAATAGCCGACTAATTTTTTGAAATTCCTATTCAAATACAGGAATTAAGAAAACTAGGAATCTTCTATAATCTGTTTCCAAACGTTCGAGTTTTGTATAAAAGTAAAATTAACTGAATTCTTAAAAACAAAGAGACAAGCTACTTTTTCCTCCCAGAATTTTTTTCTGCCCAGTGCACCAAAAAACATAGCTATGTCACTGTGAACAATATCTATTGATGCCTTTTTTAAATAAAATATTGTTCATCTATTCACACTATTGGTTGTGAAAGCTTTGCTCCCAGTTAAAAGTACATTTATCTTATAATTTAGGAAGGTTTTTAAGTTGTTTTGCAAATTACCATTATTTACAAATATCATGACTAATTTTTAACTTTTAGTTTGTACAGTAATACCCCGACTTACATCAGCAATTCATTCCAAGACTAGCAATGTAAGTCGAAAACGATGTAACTCGAGATACATTTAGATGAGCAAAGAAGGTGATGCCATTTCACCAAAATCTAATGAACGTATTCCATTGTTTTTAGGGGTTATGTTACATACATTTAACATTAGCAAAAAAAAAAAAAAAAGCACTTGCAATACAAGAATTTGGAATAATCTAATAAGTTGTTAACTTAAATTTATTGTTCTTCTATCTTCCCCGTTCGAGTCTTTAAGCATGTGAAAAAATCTTGCAATGAAGTTTGAACTGACAATTTTTTTTTTCCTTCTCTTAGAAGCTCTTTGTAACAGATAGGGTGCAAAAAAAATCATAATTTAAGAAAATAAAAGTGATTTTTTTTAATCAGATTTTTTTATATTTAAATCTGATTTTTATTATATTTTTTCCCAGCACTCAAATACTGAATAGCTATGAAGAGTTTTAGGTCTCCAAAACAGTTAAATCTCTAATTGCAACATAATCTGTGTTTTTACACTTTAAAAAAATTATAATTATTAGTTAGTAATTATATAAATTATAAAGACTGCACATTAGTAGTTTCATTAGTAACATGCAATAATGTTATATACTTACATTAATATTTTGCAATAATTATGTAAAATTATATTAAATACTGGTGATATTTACACTTATTAAAATTATTAAACAATTAACTCAGTAATTAGGAACATAATATACAACTTTATGCTTTAATTACTAAAATGATAATTAATAATTTAGTACTCATTCTAGAAAGAAAAAGGGGCAGGATGCTAGTTCCAAAAAAGGAGAGGATCTTCATGAGGAAATAATAATGCATTTAGTAATTTTATAAGAAATAAAATATAGTTTCTCAGTAGTATGGTAAATAAAGTGTCATTAATTTTAATAATTTTATGAATTACAAATTGAAAAATACAATTAAAATAATATGTTTATTTTTTTTTTTCTAAAGAAATAAAGTTCTATCTTTTTTGCAACGTCTTGAGCACATAGAGTTAGAAATACTGTGAAATTTGGAAGTTTTTTTACAAGAAATCTCTGTCTACAACTACAGGTGAGTTTCATTTTTTTTTTTTTTTTTTTTAAAGGCAGGGTACATTTTGCCAATTTCAACAAGGGCAGGTTGTGGCCCTAAAAAATTACCTAGAGGAAACAGTAAATAAGTAATCGCAGAATTAATAAAAACTGTAAATAAGTGATTTCATTAGTTAGTAGCACAAATAACAAAACTGACAAATATTATTTGTAGCTCATTTTGCATTTGTATTGTTAAACGCCTAAATCTAAACTTACACACATGTATGCATATGTTGACCCCCCCCCCCCCCCAAAAAAAAAAGTATGCAAATGCTTAGTAGCCAGTTATATCCGAAATCCTCAAAACATTAAACAGCAGCATTATTAGCACTCAGTGGGCATCCTCAGCATTCATTCAGTGTTTCAAGTAGTTTTGCCGCCTTTTTAATAACAATTTTTGTTTGGTGTACATGAGTTCAAAATTTTAAAAAACATTTATTCAGCCTTTACCGAAGAAGCTCTTGCTGTGCTTAACATTTTATACCAATTGGTTCTTTTTCTCTTATACATTCTTTTATAATAGCGGTTCAGTCGATATTCTTTAATTCTTCATCCCCAGTATTTGTTATTGCAAAAGTAGAATGAGAAAATAAGATCCTGGCTATTTTATCCTTTTACTTGTAGAAATTTATACAAAAGAATGAATAATTTGATTACTAAAAGGAAATTGATATTGCAAGTTATATTAAATTTAAATATCATTTTTAAAGGAAATCCTTTTTATGTAATATTAGATAAAAACTAGGGATTGACCGAAGCAGCAATTTTGTTGAATACCGAAGCTTCGGTATTCGGCAACTGAATACTTGAAACTTTTTAATATGTATTTTTGCATATATTAGCTTTTTTAATAAGCTTTAATTGAAATTAAATTCTCAATAATTTAATTCAATTACATTTTTATTCTTAAATCTAATTACACAAAAAAATTTAATGACTTCTTTCCGCTCACAAATTCATTAACCCATCACTTACTTTTTATTATTTTATCACTTCAATATCCAAAAAACCTATGAAAAGGTTAAACTATACAGGGTATATTATTAAGGTTAAGGATTGTCAGAAAAACAAAAGTTCATTCAAATAATAGGAAACAATGTTGTCATTAAGCTGATTTACTGATTGTCTAAGTCTAATTATAAACATATTGAATAGGAATGTTCTCAAAATACAAAAGGTATTATATCAATTTCTACATTTAACTATTTTCTGTCAAATTATTGATAAAATATTTATATTTTGATTAATATTTTAACATTGTGGTGGTGAAGGTAAGAAATTTGAGCGATTTTGATATAATGGTTATGAAAGCTATAGGATAGGCATAGGGGTATATTTATTTGATGTGTGTATTTTTTTTAATATACACCTTATATATACAGATATGAACTCTGATATACTTATTTGATGTGTATATTAAAGAAAACACACATTAAATAAATTTAAATATAAAAAAAAAAAAAACTAATGAAGTAAATAAAATTAAATAAGGGAAAGATACGCATCTTCCTTACATTTTTTTTTTTCTCTGTTGTAGACAATTGTTTAGATTTCGCACCTATGTAGACTATTGTAGGAAGGAAAAAGTTTTTTTTAAATAAAAAATGGCCTTTGACTTGTTTTTTGTAGTGCAGCTGAACTCATGCACATAATATTGAAACTCATTGTTAGCCTATTCTACTGCTAAGTAAAAGAGAATTCTTCTACTTCTATGAAAATACTTATCTGCATTTATTCGGCCGAATACTTAAAAGTATTCGGCCAAAACCGAATATTCGGTTCACATACCGAACCACCGGATACCGAATCAACTATTTGGTCAATCTCTAATAAAAACTAGGCTTTTTACAAACTTACTGTACTTTAACTTTTTACTAGTCAGGAATTAAGCCTACAAACAACTATTTAAAGCTTTTTTGTGTATTCATACACAAATATACCTGTAGAAACTTTCCAAATTATGTCCATCTTAGATTTTAATACTTTCTAATTTTAAACATTTAGAAAAATTTTTAATCAATGATTTATTTTTAGAAAAATCAGTTGATTAAAATCATGATTTAATCGCTGATTTAAATCAACTGATTAAAATCGTTGGCACCCTAGTAACAGAATAGTGAATTTTCTAAGCTTTTTCTAGTGATTGCTAGAAACACTTTGCTCATCTGAATCAATATTTTTAAGAACCGTCATTCCAGCTTAAATAAGGTTTAGTCCTTCGATTAAATTTGCAACCATCACAATCTTCCCCCTAGACCAGAGGTCTGTCCAGGGGAAAAATTGAGTCCGTTGACGGACTCGTCACAAAATTCAATGACAGTAAAACAAACTCATCACAAAAATAAATTTAAGAAAAACAGACTTTTCAGAAAACAGCACTTTCACAAGAAAACCAGTGTGTGAACTGCATCAGCGTGGTAAGTGTAAAATTCTGCAAAAATCTAGCTTTCTTTGTTCATTTTATCATTCCTCTGAACTAAAAGCAAACTAAAGCTTCTTTCGTTAATCACTAGCTGGCTTTCCCTCTATTTTTCCATTATATATCCTCATTTGGAATCAACACCGATTGCCTGATAAATAACATCAAAGCAGGGGTGATTCTGTTCAGAATTTTACAAAAATTTAAAAAATCAAGTCAAAAAATATTACGAAAAAAAAATAGCGAAATTTGACAATTGGTGGTTGCCGAAAATAAAATCAATTTTGTTAATCGTTCACAGAAAAAATGATCAATTTTGGCAAATGACTGCAAAGAAAAAAACGCAAATTTTGGCAAAGGGCCATGAAGAAAAAACGCCAATTTCACCAAAAGGCCACGGAAAAAAATTCCAATTTTGTCAAAAGATAGCGAAAAAAAACCCCACAAATTTCGTTGAAGAACTGCGAAAAAAGAAAGAAATTTCATCGAAAGATTGCTCCAAAAATGCTAGTTTCATCAAGGGACCGGAGAAAAAAAACAAGAATTCCGGCAAAGGGTCACAATAAAACAAGAAGGTCGTGAAAAGGTCATCTTGAATTTTGTCAAAGGGCTGTGGCAAAAACACGAATTCCGTCGAAGGATCATGGAAAAATCGCGAATTTTGACAATGATTGCAGAAAAAGCACAAATTTCATCAAGGGATAGCAGAAAAATTGCGAATTTTGTTAAAGGGGCCATGAAAAAAAAAAATCGCAGTGTTTTCTTTAGAAAACTGTTCACTTTGTGATTTCTCAACAACTGTTCGTTTTAATCATTTGTTATTTCATAATCATGTGCAAATCTTCTCTTATATCTCCTAAAATATATTTTACTATACATATAATCTAATAATTATTGCACTATTTAGACTAATCTAAATATTCTGTTTTTGGATTGTGTAATATAAAGTAATCGTAAAAAAAAAAAAAAAAAAAAGAACAAGAAATCTGTAAAATAATTTGAGTTTATTTCTGAAAAATTAAAACTAATTTTAAGAGACTGGTCATAACTGGGTAAAACTAATGTTTTGTAAAATTGCTTTTTTGTTCAAAAAAAAATAAAATAATTTACAATAATTAAATTCACAAAAATAGAACCCTGGAAAAAAACCCGGACAGACGCCTGCCCTAGGCTCAAAATCATCTATTTCTTCGACGGTTAATTCCAGATTATGGGCATTTATGAGTTCAACAACATCTTCAACATCCATCTCTAAGTTTTCTCTTCCATTTTTGACGATTTGATGAATTAAGAGAGATACAGAATCACAATTTTCAGATGTTTTCTTAGTCTCTGGCACAAAAAAAAAAAAAAGAAGGCACAGTCTTTTCCAAGCACCTCTAATTGTTTTTTGCTGAACTTCAACCGCATGAATCTCCTACGACTGTGAGTGCCACCGAGATGTTAAATTTCTTCTTAAAGTATTGAAAAAAGTTCAAAGTATGTCTTAATCAAGGGGAAAAAAATTCCAGGCCAAACAACGTAAATGCGGCATGACGTAAGTCGGGGGTACTACTGTAAATAAAACATATCACGATGTTGAGAAGAGTAGGAAGATCCTGGTACTTTAGAATTTAGCTAGAGCTTTTTCACAGATTTTGGTGTTTATATGCTAAAGAAATTTTTAACTATGTTTAAACCCATGGTTTAGAACCATGTCATTCCAAAACACACTGTAAATATGTGTGAAAGTAAAGATCTATTTAGGAATTCACCATTATTTTTAGAGATTTGGAAGAGAAAACAATAGATGAAACTAAATATGAAATAGACATTAAATTATCTCTCTATTATAAAAAAAATAATAACTAAGGCTAATGCTGCTGTAATTGAATTTATTGCGACCTTTGCATTTTCTCAGCTTAGCCTGCAAAAGCAATTTCATATAAAAACTGGTAGTTTATAGAGAAATGCATAATAAACAAATTGAAGAAGACAATTTTTAAATCTAAGAATTACTTTAAGCACCATTTAATATAGGAATGTTTTAAGACAGTTCAGTTCAATGAGTTTCTGGTAAGTTCATTATCCCTTAAATGCTTGATTTTTCAAAAATCATTGTAATAATGTTTTTCGGTTTTCATTTTTTAAATAAATCATGGGAAAAGTACTTTAAAAAATCATTTTGTTTTAAGTATGGTTTACGGCTAAAAAACAGTTACTAATCGGGAATACTGGTCTTTAATTGAAAAAATAATTTTCCTTGATAAAATTCTATAATATTAAGCTCACAAGAATTTTAGGAACAATAATAAGAAATAAATTTTACTTGCTCACTGCAGAACAAAATAGGGTATTTCGCAAGATTCCAACAAAACAAAAAGAACAAGTAGCAACAATTGAAAAAATAAATCTATCTATATTCTTAAACAGCACAGGTGTTGCCATCTATATGTTGAAAATAGATTTAATAATATTTTCAGAATGTATTTTATTGACAACATTAGGCATTATAGCTTCAATAGTATTCTAATGGTATTTTAAAGCCGAAATTGGGTATGTTGCCGAAAAACAACACCCAGCATTTAAGGGTTAATGTTATGGGAGAAACCGAAGATTGTGATAACATTGATATGAAAGAGTATTGTAATAATTAAGAGATGCAAATGATAAATTGTGTGTAAAAAAAAATTCTATTTCTGCTGATATAAATCTCATGAAATCCAATGTAATTTTTTTTTCTTATGTAGGAAGAAAAGAATGAACTAAATTAATTCCGATTTTTTTTGAATAAAAATACATATTTTGACAACCACTTTATTTTTTAAAATTATTATTTACTTTACAGAGTGTGGCATAACTCCCTTTTATTTGTATATTTAGGAATTCATAAATAATTTTTTACCGTATATAAAGCATAAACATGTACCGAGTTCATAACCCATAACTGAAACACTGTCTCCTCTACAATTATAATCAATGTTTTAGAAATATTCATTACTAAAGGGCATATTACAGAATTGCCAAGTTCCAGGGGGAAAAAAATCAGGAGACTTTCACAATGTTTTATTTTTAATGTAAACATAAAATAATAATTTAATTCATTTTAAATATTAAAGCCATATACATCTAACATTTAAAAATACTTTCGATTAAGAAAATGACATAAAATAGGATTTAAAACAATTTAAAATTTATTATGAATAGATTATACTTTCTCATAAAAATATACAATTATGAAAGTAATGAATAATTCTTTATTAATAAAGAAATTATTAACATGAATTATAATGAATTTACTGTTTCCAGCATTGAAGTTACAATTTATTATAAAATTAACAGTATCAGATTCTGCATTTAAAAATGAAAATTTGCTCATACCAAGAATCAGCAGAGTGTCTCATTTTTGAGCAAAAGAGTTGGAGTAGCTAAAAAACTCAGACTCCAGCTTTTTTTTGTTTGACAGTCTGACGTGAAATTGAACCAATTATATGTAATTTAAATCTATAAAATGAATTATTATGGCTATTTTTGGACTATACCAGACTACCCAAGTTAAAAATACTTTGTTAAGTTACTGCCCGGTTTACACAGTAGATAAACGTTTTTAATTGAAACAAGGATATTTTACATTTAGTGTACGAGTTACTATACTGCATATTTTTTGCAAAACCAGAGTAGAGAAGCAGTCTACAAGGGCCCAAGGCCCACAAAATGAAGACAGTTTTTTAAATGGGCCGGGTGAGCAAGATAAACACAATTTTTGTTAATAGCTCGAACCGGAGTGGTAAAAAAAACAAGAAGGCTGACTGATCCAATATAACAAATCTGAAAGAATCAAACCACGCTGATAAAATAGCAACAATTTCCAAAGGATATGGCTGGACTGGGATGAGAATAAGTACAAATGTGCTACATGAGCTGATGCTTGTTTGACAACATCAATACAGAAACATAATATATCCAACTTAGAGATCGACATCGGACAGATTATGTCTGAGAAAGTTTCATTTTTTCAGCAGGCTCGGCCAGAGCCATAACTGGACTTAATTATTCCAGGACATGTTGGACGCAATTTGTTTTCTAAAAATAGTAATAGTTATAAAGAATTTCAGATAACGGAATCTTTTTTTAATTAATAAATCAGCAAATAATTTATTTTCCTTTTCCCTTTCGAAGCCCATAAGAACAGAATTCCGAAATAGTGAAATTCCAGCTTTATTTTTCTTGCGTTCTCTCATAATTTTAACCAACAAACAACACTGGTATATTACACAGCCCAGAGTTAGAATTATTAAAATTTCCGTAGTCCGAGTTGACCATTTTTCACACCGACTCCGCAGTTCTGATTTTAAAGAACAATTACATATATATTTGATCTGAACTATATCAAATATCTAATCAAACACATATAAATGCCTGCAATTTTTCTAGCATATTTAAATATAAACTAAGAATGAGAAAAATTGTATTAGAAAATCAGGAGCACGAAAAGCAAACAAAAATCAGAAGTCTTGGCAAGTCTGATATTATCTTAGCCCTACAGCTGTGGGAAACGCTATTTTCGCATTCCAGTGGGCTACTTTTTTAAAATTCAGATTGCTTGATTCCCACCACTTAGCATATAATTTGGCTTAATGTCGCATTATTTAATCTGTAATTAAATAAAGTGACTATTTCTACTACAAAAAAGCGGTAGGAATCAAACAATCTTAAGAGGCTACTTCAGTCAGGCGAAAAGACCCGTTCGCTAATGCTAATCCTATGTAAGAAATTTATAAAGATATCTCGGTTGCATTTCAATATTTTTAAATGATTTTTTTGCCTTAGACAGCTGAGATCGATCTGTGTAAAGGTTGTTTTTTACTTTTTCGATTTTGTTTACAGATATTTTTTATGGGGACACTTAAATTTTCAGAACCGGTTTCAAAAGTGAAAACATCCTCATAAAAAAAAAATCTGTAATGAAAATCGAAAAAGTAAAAAACGGCCTGCATACAGATCAATCTCAGCTATCCAGTGTAAAAGAAATTATTTAAAAATATTGAAATGCAACCGAGATATCTTTATAAATTACTTCCATAGGATTAGCATTAGCGAACGGGTCTTTTCGCCTAACTGAAGTAGCCTCTTAATTTAAAAAAAGTAACCCACTGAAAAAGTCTCCCATGGCTGGAGGGTTAACCCCTTGCCTGTGATGCCAGACCTCAGTTTGGACAACCCAAATGCGCCAATTTTGGAATGCTCGACCTGAGTTTGGGCAAGAGAAAAATCAATGTTTAAATTCTGTGAAGCCCAAACTCAGTTCGTCCACTGCATAATATGTAATTTACCATTTTCCCAACAGATGACGATACTTTCTCGTGAAATGTTCGACAATTTCGTACCATTTGCCGGATTTTTGTAATTTTGCAGTTACAAACAAAATTAAAGAGAAAATCCCCCCCCCCCCCATTTTTCTCAAACATATTCCACATGGAAAGGGTTAAACAATTCATTCTAAAAATAATGTAAATGAAAAGTTTAATTCAAAAAAGTTATACTTAATGCATAAAAACAATTTTTAACAAACATCAGATCATTTTAAAAAGAAATTTTGAGTCTTAAGAGAGCTGGTCACTCAGCTTCGGAATTCTCCCCCGTAATGTTAAGTCTATGGACTTTTTATGCATTCCTATATTTAAAATATCTTCTCGGGAGATTCATATTTTTAACATCTTTTTTCTGTGTACTCTTCTTAAAGGATGTCTCTTCTTTTCTTTGTTTTCAAAATATTTCTAAAATCTATGCTGAATTTAATATATTATGTGTTAAAAGCGGGCGAGTAAGATTTTAACACTTCCTATAAAATGAAGTCTATACTTTAGAAATATTTTGAGAACTAAGAAAACAAGAGACATCTTTTAAGAAGCGTACACAAAAAATAGAAGTTAAAAACAGGAATTTCCCGAGAAGATATTTTAAATAGACGAATGCATCCAATGCCCATAGACTTAACATTACAGAGGAGAATTCTGAATCTGAGTGACCAGCCCTCTTAAGGGATATTTTCCCAATAGCAAAATTATGGTTAGAATATTAAAATTTACCTCCCAACTTGGACACAGAGATCTCCTCTTAAGCTACCTGGCTGTGAATCCATAGGATTAGTGGCACCAATAATGTCTCTCGCAGTCTTCACGATATTCAAGCCTTCCCATACCTTCGAAGAAATTAACATTTAAAAAGAATTCAATAACACCATGAATAAGAATCTAGAATAGACATCAATATATATTCTAATAATTTTTTAATACAGTAAAACCTCAGTAACTCAACATCTCAAAAGGGATCGGCAATCATGTTTTAAGTGGATGTCAATTTACTGAGATTTAACTTTTTCAAATTCAATTACAGTAGACTCCCTCAAATCCGCACATTATCACAGATGTAGACAATGAAACTTTCAGAGATGTAGGGAGAAAATTACAGAATTTTTTAAGTTTATATGATTCCATATGTTTAACCCTCAGACTGTCTTGGAAAAGGGCAAAATTGTAATGTTTTTTCTGCATTTTTTTTAAATGCTAAAAAAAAAAAAAAAAAAATGACTCTTTGAACATTTTATAAAAAAATCTTAACGAATATGAATGCAATCCTTGGAAGTATTAATCATTGTCCAATGTATTAAAAATACATTAAATCAATAGAATTATATTACTTTAAACATTGCTTGTATTGCAGTGAAACCTGGAGCTTAGTGAACGTATTAACACGGGCTTGTCAGTGAGGGGGTTAATGTGTAATTTTCAATAATATGACTGAACTCTTAGTTTTTCATGAAGGAAATATAAATTTATTTTTAAAAAAAAAATCAAGATATTGCTGTTTTACCAAATATATGTAATTAATCCAGCTTTTTTGGTTATTAAGACCAACTAAACCTAAAATGAAACTTTTTTACTTTATGATTTTGATGTGAATTAATAGGTTACATTTATGAGGAAAGTTTCATTGAATAACACAAGGAAAATGGATCTTATCTTTATTATGCATATTCAGGGATGGGGAAATACATCATTTTACTCGCCACTGGTGAGTAGATTTCCTGACAGGGAGAGTGAATTTTTAAACAATCTTTGAAAAACTGCAGACTACAGAAGATATGCCAGATGGTTTCCCTGCCACACACCCAGTCAACCATGAAGCCAACCAACCATAGTCACATGTAAACAACAAGGTTGTGATGTGGCAAGTAGGCTAGTGAAAGTACACACTTTGTACAACTGTAAAATAAAGTTCATAGCATCTTCCAAGTAAGTAATTAATATTCAAAAATAGTATACTGATATCTTACAGACATTTAAATGAACTTTAAACATTTTTAAACAAGTAATTGAAACTTTACTGTTTCTTTGAAAAAACATTGTTATTGGTTGAGCAGAGAAACTGGGAAAACTAATGGGGAAAATATAGAAATGTATTTTTATTTTAATAAACTTAACTTTACAAAAACATATACTTGAACTTAAGCCAACAGACAGCAGCCTAAAATTAGAGGTGCACAACCTTTTTAAGAGAAGGGCCACTTACAAAAATTTGGGGGTTGTTGAGGGCCACATAAGTAACATGGAGAGAATTCTATTTCCGGGAAGTTATCTGTGACCTACAATCAGATAAATATGGTTTCAAAGGGGTGTGTGGGGGGTACCTCTCTAGGTTCCCCTACCCAGTCAACATATCCAATTCAGTTGGCTTGGATATATCAACAAATTACGTTTGTACATATAACTGAGACATAGCAAGGATTATTTAGAAGGAGTGATAGTATTCCTTGACTTGGGGGAATATTTTTTTTTTTTAATTAAAAGTGCTAAAAAATGAACATAGGCATGGAAGCGGCTAGTGCTGACAAAAATGTGAACTTTATGAATGAAGGAGGGAGGAGGAGCCGATGAACAAAATTTGCAATTTTTCCGCACCTGATCAACGAAATTCACGATTTCTCTGCGCCCGATCAATGAAATTTGTAATTTTTCTGCATCTGATCGACAAAATTCGTAATTTTTCCAAGTCCAGCCTACAAAATTTGCGTCTTTCTGCGCCTGATCGATAAAATTCGCGATTTTACCGCACCTGATCGACGAAATTCACTATTTTTCCACGTCCGATCGATGAAGTTTGTGATATTTCTGCACCTGGTCGGCAAAATTCACGATTTTTCGGAACCCGATCGACAAAACTCACGATTTTTCCGTGCCTGATCAACGAAATTTGTGATTTTCCACCTCTGATCGACGAAGTTCGTGAATTTTCCGCGTCTGATCAACGAAATTAGCGATTCTTGACTAATGAAATTTGCATTTTTCCCCGCGGCAAATTGACAAATTCTCGCGATAAATTGACGAAACCCGCAATCTTTCGCAGCCGATCAATGAAATTTTGAATTTTTCCACACATCGAGAAAATTCGTGATTTTTTTCGTGCCTGATCAACGAAATTTGATTTTTCTGCGCCTGTTCGACAAAATTCGCGATGTTTTCGTGCCCGACCAATGAAATTCGCGATTTTTCGGAGCCTGATCTACAACAACCGCCATTTTTCCCTGCCTGAGGGACGAAATTTATGATTTTTTCCGCGCCTGATCGATGAAATTTGCAATTTTGCTGCACCTGATCGATGAAATTTGCAATTTTGCCGCACCTGATCGATGAAATTTGCAATTTTGTCGCACCTGATCGATGAAATTTGCAATTTTGCCGCACCTGATCGATGAAATTTGCAATTTTGCCGCACCTGATCGATGAAATTTGCAATTTTGCCGCACCTGATAGGCAAAAATCTCGTTTCTTAACCGATTCTAACGAAATTTGCGATTTTTCCTGCAGCAAATTGACAAAATTCACGATAAACAGACGAAACCTGCGATTTTTCCACAGCTGATCAACGAAATTTGAGATTTTTTCCTCTCCTAATCGACAAAATTCGCTATTTTTCCGCACCCAATCTATGAAATTTGTGTTCTTAACTGACACAAAATTTGATATTTTTTGGGCAAGTTAACAAAATGCGCGATTATTTCTTGCGACTGACAAAACTCGAGATTTTTCCACAGCCGATCAGCAAAATTTGTAATTTTTCTGCATATATTTAACAAAATTGACGATTTTTTGTGCCCAATCAACGAAATACGCGATTTTCATGAGCTCGATCAGCAAAATTCACGATTTTTTTCTGTCCGATCAACCAAATTCGCAATTTTTCCGAGTCTTATTGGCAAAATTCGCTATTTTCTGCACCCCACCAACGAAATTCTCGATTCTTCACTGACTGAAGAAAATTTCAATTTTTTTTTCCGCAGCAAATTGACGAAATTCTCGATTTTTTTCCTGGGACAAAAATTGCAATTTTTTCAAATTATAAACTAAGAAATTCACGGGCCACACATTAACCCCTCGCGGGCCGAAAGTGGCTTGCGGCCACAGATTGTGCATCCATACCTTACACATTCCAAGTTATCAAGAGACTGTTGGATTTTGGGCTTATTTGCATTTTATGCGTAAGTTCCAGAATATTAGTGATTCATGACTCGCAGATTTTACAAAAACAGACAACCTACCTACTCTTCCATCCCCTGAAAAAATTTAAAACCTTTTTCAAGCATCCAATTATTACATATCCTCCAAAACCATATTCCTGTTATTTTCACATTTACCAGCAATACAAACAATTGAGAAATGTTGCACTGTTTTGATTGCTGAGTTAGAAGAGAAAGAGTGTTCCAAAAATCAAATAGCAACCTGCATTTTTAAAAGATTGACTATGTTTTAATTTTCCTAGTTTCCAAAATTAACCCTACTTTCTATTAATTTATCATTAAAAACTTACACGGAGGAAAGAAATACATGGAAATGAAGTGTAATGGCTGGACATGATGCCGAAAATGCAACCCTGAAACTGGTTAAAAGCGTTCAAAAGTAAGTTGAAATACTTTTGGTTCCACAGAGTCTGCAAGCGGCTCGGCCAAATAAGGGCATTTAAATTTGAGTGACAACTGCCTTCATATTGCAAACCATTTTTACGGCATACTGCATCTCCATCTCTTTTCTCCATGAAAACTCGTATTAGAAATTATATTAGAAAAAGAATTAGAAAAATGTATCCAGCGTGTACCAATGAGTAAGTATGGCTCCAGTTTTCCCATATGTAAAAAGCCAAAAACGACAAAAATATCAATCACTTTATAGATTTGCCCAATACGTATGCAACATGTCAACGTTCTAAAAATATAAAAAAATTAACCGATTCGTTAAAAATTGAATTGATTTTTCACAGTTAATTTTTTGTTGACAGACTCAATTTTATAATTTTAGCAAGTCAGAAATGACCTGTAAAGTTTTAAGTGAAATGCAAAACTTTGCCTGTCCAGACTTTTCTGGCATCATCCTGTTTTTGTGAAATAATGAAGTTTTTTTTTATATATATAAAAAAAATCATTTTAAGAATATAAAAATATTGCTATATTCGGGCTTCTGGCATGAAGGTACCTGGTTAGATATCTGCTTCAGATACTATATGGAAGAAGAAAAAAAAACATTTTAAAATATTGAAATGCAATCCCAAAAATTTGAAAAGGACACTTCCATTAATTTAACATTAGCTTGCAAGTGTCTAGTCGTCGTATTACTGCATAAGGGTTCTTAAGGGAACTCTTCACTCACTTCAAAACACCTGTTCCATAATGTTAAAACAATGGGCAGGTTGTTTTCGAATTTCTCGTTTAAATTTTAACATTTTTAAACATTTTTTTTTTTTTTTTGCATAGGATAGCTGAGCTCGATCTTTAATACGACTATGTACTTTTTCGATTTCAGATATTTTAAATAAAGGTACTTTCATTTTCAGAACCAGTTTTGAAACAAAGTACCTTTTTAAAAAAAATCTGCAACCAGAATCGAAAAAATAAAAAACAGCCATACTAAAAGATAGAGTTCAGCTATCCTATGCAAAAAAAATCGTTTAAAAATATTCAAATTTAAATGAGAAATTCAAAAACAGCCTGCCCATTGGTTTAACATTACGGAACGGGTGTTTTCAAGTGAGTGAAGAGTCCCCTTAGAAGAAGAAGGAAAACATTACTGCGCTCTAATCAAGAAATGGATCCACCCTTATTTCAAATAACTGTTCAAACAAAAAATAGTCAAATCAAGCTTAAATCTAAACACTATATACTTAATTAAAATAATAAAACTTTGTAAAAAATCACCATAAAATAAAGACAATACATAGGACGTGTTTCGAGCTAAAAATATTAACAGCTCGCCTTCAGCTACAGTAAACACATGTCCGTAAGGGGACAGGGTCAAAAATGAACTGAAAGGTAGAGAGTAGAGCTTGCAAAGAATGCGACAGATGGCACTAGCTGAAAGGAGCACACGGAGAAGGCGAAAGTGTGCCAAAATGATAGGAGAAATTGAAAGGGAAATACAGTAGAAGATCTTTATAACGCACAACTTCTCAGACGTAAACAATGACTTTTGCAGTTAAAAAGCACCTGCATTTTCACATTGTAAAATATTGCTACTCTCTAGGACTAAATTTGATACATTAGTTCAACTTTATAGCCCTAATTTAAGACCTTTTTACTGAAAAAAAAATGCTATTATTACAAGAAACATTTTTGAAAATGTCTAATATAAGGGACGGTTGTGTCAGTTATATTTGGATCATGTTTATAAAGTAAATTTAACAATGCCTGACCTATATTATGCAAAAATTTGTAATTTGGATAACTCTTGGTTACAAGGAATGCAATATAAAGATATTCTAATGTATTTTGATATGTTCCAGTCATATTTGGCCATGTTTACAAGATGAATTTAATGATGTGATCCATATAACGCAAAATTCTATATAACACACAACCTTGCGTTTTTAGGTTTGCGTTATAAAGATCTTCTACTGTAATTCAATTCCTTTCAATATCTCTTCTTTTCAATATCTCTTCTATCATTTTGGCACATCTTCGCCTTCTCCATGTGCTCCTTTCAGCTAGCGCCATCTCTCACATTCTTTGCAAGCTCTACTCTCTACCTTTCAGTTCATTTTTGACCTTATCCCCTTACGGACATGTGTTTACTGTAGCTGAAGACGAGCTGTTAATATTTTTAGCTCGAAACGCATCCTATGTATTGTCTTTATTTTATGGTGATTTTTTACAAAATTTTATTATTTTATATCGCCAGTTTTCGGTGCTGTTTCACTATATGCTTAAATTATAAAATAGAATAATACAAATAAAACATTTAAAAAAAAAGAATTACCATAGGCACAACAGGTCCCATTTGCATGTAATTCACTAAGCCACTGAAGAAAGGACGTCCAGATAATTCTTCATAATGCTTTTCCAAGAGACCCTGGGAAGCCTACAAGACAACAGTTTGATAAGTATAGGTGAAAACTGGGGAAATCGAGTTAGTGGCCAGTGGCCGATAGACTGAAGCATTATAGTGGCCACTAATGAAACAAACTGACATCTAGATAAACTATAATCGTTGTAGATATACATATTTTTCTATAAATCAGTTTTATACCAGCCAGATATTCATGATAAGAATAAGGAAGCAGTCAAAACTCAAGATAATTATCTTAAAATCACAAAATCTGTTATGTTCATAAACAATTATCAAATTACTATTATTTTTTTATATAAAAAATAACAATCAAAATTACAACAACTAGGTGTATACAATAAAAAAAAAAACAATCAAAACACAATAAAATGTTATTAATGTTGTCTAGAGTGGAAAAAAATAATTCCTTGATTAAGATGCACTTAGAACTTTTTTGAAGATTTTTAAAAGAAATTTAACATCTCAGATGCAGTCATAGTCATAGGGGATTCATAGGGTGAAGTTCAGCAAAAAACGATCAGAGATGCTTGAAAAGACTGTTCCCCTTTTCCTTTTCAGAGACTAAGAAAAGATTTGAAAATTGTGATTCTGTATCTCTCTTAATTGATGAAATCGTTGAAAATGGAAGAGAACTCAACTTAGACATTGGACGCTGAAGATGTTGTTGAACTCATAAATTCCTCTGATCCGGAATTAACCATCAACAAATTTATCGAATTAAAAAAACAAAGTACTGTTGAAAAAATAGATAAATATTTTGAGCCTATGGGAAAGGGGGAAGATTACGACAGTTGCAAAATTAACCGAAGGATTAAACCTTATTGAAGCTAGAATAACGGTTCTTGAAAATATTGATTCAGACTAGCAACGACTAGGATAAGCTTCGGAAACTCACTCTGCTTCTACTGTTACAAAGAGCTAAGAGAAAAAAAATGTTGGTTCAAACATCATTGCAAGATTTTTTTACATGCTCAAAGACTTTAACGGGGCAGCTATATGAAGACATTTTCGCTAGTAAAGAGATGGCCGTTTGTGTTGACAAAGTAGTGAAGTTTTTAACACCAGGTCCTATAAAAAAAACTCCAATTCGGGTAAACGAAGAGTTTATTTCATGATGAAAGTCGAAGGGAGAGGTACAGGGGGAAAGCAATAAGGAGCCTCTTTTAAGACGTCATCACGAGGCTAGAGACAGAGCAGGAATATCTTGAATATACAGTTACAACTTTCTTGCTTGGCGAACTACACTATCGCCAATCTACAAGTATTTTTGCGCCATGCACATGAGGCTGAGGGAAACATTGGCTGGTATGTTCGCCAAAAACATACGGTAGGCTTCTACCATATTAATTGTGTAGGAGGGGGGGGAGGGGCAGATTGTGGGCTGCAAACATTCTTGAATCATGATAAGCGCAGTCCAATCTGTACATTGATACAGCTGCGGTTAAAAAAAATAAAAATTATTTCTGGATAGGGCATAGTAACAGACCGAATTCGTTAGGCTAAAAAGCATGAGAATGTACTTTTCAAGACCAGATGTTAGATCAAAGATAAACCGCTTTACCACAAAAATGCAGAATTGCCATACATCTGAACAAAAGGGTGTGAAGCGAAGATAATTCTAATGAATAGATTGCATGTAAAGTGATTTTAAATGATGAGTTATATTCATGCCCAAATAAGGAAATGACCGAAGAAATATGCTTTTGAAACTAACAGTCAGCCGTAACGAATTTTCTACAAGGTTAAATCGTAAGTGTGTGAGACTCACAAAGTGAAAATGGAGAGTGATTCACTGATTTTATTTTATTGAAGAGATGAGAAACTAGAATAATTTAACTTAAATGTGCAGGGCCATTAATACAATCGATTTAGTTTTTAACTGTTGAATTTAATTTAGTGGCTGCACTGTTTGACTATAGCACACTAAAATAAATAAATTCTTAAACAGAATTTTAATTAAAACTGCTGGGGGAGGGGGGGGGGGGATGGAATGTAAACATATATAACGAGATAATCGTTATAAGCTAGAAGAACAATAAATTTTAATGTAAGTAAGTTAACTTATTGACTTATTCCAAATACATGTATTGCTCATTTTTTACTAATGTTAAATGTATATAACATAATCCCTAAATGCAATAGAATATGTTCATTAGATTTTGGGAAAATTTTATTACTTATCCTTTTTTGGTCATCTAATGTACCTCGACTTTGCTGACGTATTGCTGACTAAGTCGAAGTATTACCGTACTTACACACATTGCATGCAGTTGAAATCTAAGCTAGTTAATGTATTTTGCAGGATTAAACAATATCTCTTAACATGTTGAACAGGGTTGGCAAGGTTTTGGACACAACGGTAAAAACCACAGTAAAATCCATGGTTTAAACCGTACTGTCCAAAACCCTTCTGTCTAAAACTGTCCAAAACTATATTTTGTAGTAAAATCGTATTTATCAGAACAATGATAAAAGTTTAAAAAATTGGAAAGATTACAATACAAAAATACAAATTTAGTTTTAACAACCTAATTACCCTACGTTATACTACATAACAATTTAGTAGTATAGCAACCTAATTGCCCTACGTAACAAAGTAATTACATTAAAAAGATATTAAATTTAATTATGTATCATAATTTTAATGTTATTCATTTAAATTATACTAGTTAATAGAAGTACTAACGATTTTTATGAAGAATACATTTTGATTCTGTTACTGAAAGTCCCGAGAGTTGTTACTGGAAATAACTGATAAATGGAGTTCAGGTTCAGCATGCTGATTAAACCAGCTTAATGCTGGCAACTATGTATATGTGTATATTAAGAAATAGTATAAATAAAAATAATTGATTTTGTTTGATTATGAGACATTTAGATTATGACTATTATTATAACAACACTATTTAACTCTTAAGAAATAGAATGCTCACTAGATTTAGATTCAATTCATACTAAAAATACATATTTAAAAAAATAACTTCTAGATTTTAAATTAAATATTTGTTTTTCTTTCATTATCTTATAATCTAGAAAAGATAATTTACAATGAAACATTTAAAAGAAATCTCTTTGTAACATTTTCTTGCACAAAAATTGAAACAAAAGCACTAGTGTTAAGCAAATCTCTCCTCCCTATATTGCATGTGTGGTATTAAAGAATTTCTTATTATTATAACTCAATTTCAACAGAAACAAAACTTTATGTTACACAGATATTAGAAAAATTTGAACTTTTTTTCATTTACCAAAGAATTAAATAGAATGTTAGTAAAATATATTGTGAGATATTTATATTTATTCATACATTTAATAAGTGTGCAATGGTTGCATGTGGAATGTTGCTTTATTTTAAGGTTTTGGACACTTTAGTACAGTTTTGGACACTAGTACAGTTTTGGACAGTAAAACCCACATGTCCTGTCCAAAACTAGTTTTGGGCATCCAAAACCCCAACCCTGACGTTGAATACCACGTCAGTCACCAGTGACTGACACTGATCTTTCCATTTACGCAGCATCAATCATCTATGACACTTATAGATTCTGTAACGGGAGTCTTACTTCGTGGCCTAAACGAAAAGACAGACAAAATAGACTTGGCATTCAACATGTTAAAGAAAAATAATCTTACTGGTGCACAAGTGGCAGAAGTCAATCGAAATATTGAAGATTGCTACAATGTCTTTAAAATCTGCTTGCATCCGGTGAAAAAGAAAAAAAAAGAAATTATTTGAAATGCATGCGGAATCAAAGCTGATGAATATCTTTTGCAGAAAACTATTTATTTCTTGAAAAAATAATCCAACTGAAGAGCAAGCAAATGCCTAAATGCTGAAATATTGAAAATGCAGAACATCCCTGATATCCGTTTTCACTTTTCATACGATAGGAAAAAAGATTTAACCAATTTGCTAATTAGATGTAATCAAAGTAGAGATGCATATTTCCATGAAAAAAGCTGTATTTCGGTTGGTGATCGACAACAGATTTTTATCGCTCCCAGCCTTCCATGTTTTCATACCTTTCGGTACAGGAAAACACAATGACAAACCTACAAGTCAACTGCTAAAATCGGATTTTCAGGTATTTTCCACCAAAGTATGACTTGGCAGACCAATTGAGTTTTAATACACGAATAGTCTTAACTAATTCTGGAATTTCAGCTGTGAACTCAACGGGATGATTGTCTGTGGTGCCACCTCCCAGTCTATTAGACAAGCACCTGTAGCCTCAAAGTAAAGTCTTTGCTTGTCTTAAGGTACTCAATTTAGAGTATTTCATGAAAACTTAACTCATAACAGGCAGAGGCAGATTAGCCATTTTAAGCGAGTTGGCTTAAGCTTAGAGGCCCTGGAAGGTAAAGGGAGTCAGTTGCTTTTCTTTCCTCTACCTAGATATATATATATATATAAATGCATAATTCTTTGAGAAATGTTGCCTTTATAACTGACTAAAATATTTAGCTAAGTATTTAAAATTTGTATAAGTAAATGAAATTTTACTGGTATAAATAAACTAATTGAATTACTCAATAGAATGCAACATTAACAGAAAAAATGTAAAATATATTTCCATTACAGAGCCACATTGAAGAAAAAATCATTTATAATGAATAACACTTATTTTATAAATTAAAGTCTTTAAAGTCGAAAAAACAGATTTATCAGTTTTTCAGTTCTTTAGAAAGCAAAAATATGTAATGAAAATTAAAGCAGTTTTTCTCCCAGACAGTTTCAGCAGGTGCTGCACCCTTCTTGACTCTCAGTATATAACAAAACACTTTCTCCTTTTCCTTTTTGCATTAAAAAAATTGTTTGCACAGTAAAAAAAATGACTTTCTTGAAAAAGTGCCATAACTTTTAAATATTTAAATTGGCTTTACAAAAAATATAAAGTGCCTAAGAATCAAATGTGCTTATTTTCTCACCGGCAGCGCCCTGCCGTTTTTTAAACCTGGGGGGTGAACTCTGATTAAAGTATGATACCGATAAAAATATTCGGAAAGCCATCCAAATGGTGTATTAAAAAATGTTACACGTTATTTCGACAAACCTTTTCAATTGTTGTGTACTAAATTTATCTTTTCAGTCAAAACGAATTTTGACCACTGATGTTCAAAACATTTTGACCAGGTCTTAAAATTCGGTTTTCTTTCATGGTTGTCAAAATTAGTTTCTTCAATAATTAAAACAAAGATAACCTTGCTTTTCAAATATTTTTTTGCTCATTCAACAAATACATTAAGCATGTTTTTAGATTCACAAAATGCTTAGAGGGGACGCGTCTCCCATGGCTTAGATGTCTGTTACCTGTAATCCAACCTCCAATTAACTTTAATTTTAAATAAAAATATGCTTTGTTTTATTAACAATGATATATATACCTATATTATTAGTTATATTTATTATGGGTAGAATTTCACATTTTTTTTTTTTTTTTAATCACATGGCTATGGGGGAAATTGGAAGCCGGTAAATGCAATACAGTTAAATTCAATTTTTTAAGTATAAAACTTTGTTGATTATTAGAAAACTAGAATTTATTTTTATATAAATGACCGAAAACAAAATTTGAATATTTTTTATCAGTTTAAAAAGAAAAAATTAAACAGATTACCTGCATAAATTTCATTGCAACTAATTTAAAACCTTTCTTTTCGAATCTAGATATAATCTTTCCCACTAAGCCTCTTTGAACACCATCAGGTTTTACCATGATAAAGGTTCTTTCACGATGATCAGCCATTTTAAAGAGGAAAATTTAATATTAAATAGATTATTAATTAAAAGGTTTTGGTATTTGACAGGAAAATTGCAAGGAAAGGAAAACGTGGACGCAGCAAAGTAAAGTAGTAGGAGTGCTGATGATGCCAATGCGAGTTGCCAAAACTAAAAAACTTCGTAAAAAGTTGTTCTTGGATATGAAATGACTTCAGTATAACTTCTCGCTTCAGAAAAATTCCATGCAAGCACATTAATGTATTTTTACATGTATTTTTAATTACAATTACATGTATTTTTAATTTGTTCTGAATGATTATTTTTTTGCACTTCAAAACTTTCAAACGCATTCGCAGTAACTTTAACTTCAATTTGTCTTGCGTTTTTTTGTATGTAAACAACGTGGGGAATTTAATTTTGCGTCATAGCGTCATTTTGAGACCTGTATTGTTTCGCTTATATCTACCTGTACTTAGAATGAAATCATCATGAACCTTTTACCAACTGAACGTGTAAATGAGCAGTCATTTATATGCTGTATGTGCCAATTAAGATTGTCATCCAAAACTGCTTTAGATCGCCATTTACGTATGCATGCCCGTGAGAAGACTTTCGTATGTAAAATATGCCTGAAACGATTCGCTACAAAGGAAAACCTAAATCGACATTTACGAGTTCATACAGGAATTCGTCCATATATATGTGAAGTGTGCGAAAGATGTTTCACGTCTAAAGGAACTTTGGATAAGCATCTTAAAAGCCATGTCAAGGACAAAAATACGTGTCAAGTGTGTCGGAGAGCTGTATAATAATCAGTAATATTAATAATAAATCTGATTTGAACGGGAAAATTGGATGCACAAATTATTACTGTTAAGATACGCACATTTACGATGTTTGTGATACATGTGGGTTCAAAACTTTTCATCCTTTCCGATGTCGATTCATTCAATTAATTTGTCTGTGATTTAAATGAAAAAGACATTCAGCTCATCAGTTTCTTTTAAACATCCAATTATTCATCATCTTGTTGTACTCTCTAAACGTACATATGCATTGATTTCTTGTTTGAGATTTTGTTTGTTATGTGATAAAAAAAAAATGTTTTGATATTTTTTGTTGAATTAACGTCTGGGTAAAGCTAACCCTGTTTTGTTTTCTCTATGAATATGTTTGTCAGCATTAGTTGAATGAATTGCTGTTATTGTTATATTGGAAATCAAATTTTAATGCTGGGCATTTAAACTTCTGTTTCATTCTATTTGTTGCATATGAAAGGAAATAGCAAGCAGCACAAGGAAGCGTGCATTTAATGTAAATTTAACTATTAGTTAACAGTAATTTTACCTGTTAGTTCTAAAAAAACTTGTTTTGTTATAGGAAATAGAAAGCAATTACATGTTTTTATTTTAAACGTTTTCTTCTCCCATAGAATCCTTTTTTTTTTTTTTTTTTTTTTCATGTTATTGTTGTATATATTGATTTATATTTCTGTAAATGCCTCTTGAGTATTTACCTCAGATATTATTGAAAATAGTGCTCGACAGAAAAAATAAATGTAGTTTAATATAACTTATGTATAGCTGTTGCCAGTCACATTTTCTATGCACCATAATATATTTAAATGAAAAGTTTCCTAATTTATTTATGAAATGTATTTTTTAATTGGTTATCCTTGAGTATCCGCCCAGAGATGGCTGCTATATATATATATATTTTTTTTTTTAGCCGATTTAAAAATTTTTTATTTGGATATTTTTTTTTAAATGTTTAATCTCAGAATCTTTTTTGTCTGTAATTTTGGAATATATACTTTTATAAATGAATATTTGCTTTATACTTTACTGTTTTAAAATTTATGTATTTACCGTTTACTAATTACAAATTTCCCCTCACCTAATCTTCTCTTTTTTTTTGTTGTTCTTATATATATATTAGAGTCGACTCTAGAAAAAAAGGGCCGCCGGGCAGGAATGTTTCAAAAAGGGAACACTATTCTAAAAAAGAGTACATTTTTTCAAAAAGGGAACACTTAAATAAAGGGCCACATTTGTACTTTGTTCACAAAAAGATTTTGAACTGGTTTGTTTAAAGTCCCTAGAATTTGCGATATCTTCTTGGAATCAATTCAATTGCCACAGGATGCATAGGTAGTGTTAAAAAAGGCTGCCAGGCACGTCAGAAGGGTTTAAATGAGCCGCCGGGTGCAAAACAGAAATAAAAAGGACTGCCGGGTGCAAAAAAGAAATAAAAAGGGCTGCCGGGCACTGCGCCCTGCTAAAGCAGCTTAGAGTCAACACTAGTATATATTCTTTGGAGTACTGATTTCTGTTTAAAATTTCTTCATTATTTAGATATTTATTTATTTATTTATTTTTTTTTTTTTTTTTTGTTTAATCTCTGAATTTTCAAAAATTAAGCATAAAGTGGCTATAAATGACCAAACAAAAAAACAAGATGGCGTACTCCTGGCGAATATGCAAGCTGTTCCTTTTCATTTTTGTAGGAAGGTTTTGAATAAGTTTTACCATCTAAGCAAAAATTATTTTCATAACATGTTAATTTAGTTATTCATTCTTCTCTGAACTAATAAATTGACAGAAATCTTGTGTCCACAGATTCATTGGAATTCTCGATACTTCCCAATTATCATAGGGTCTATTGTTTAAACTATATCAACATTATTGCCTATTACACAGTTTTCATATGCATATTGTCCTCCATGGAAATAAAAAGTTACTGATCTCGTTATTTCAATTAATAGATTTGTTTTTAGAAATGATGAATTGCTCTTAGGATACCTCTACCTAGATCTTTACCTTACAATCATTAAATCTTTGGTATTTGGGAACTATTAAACCAGTTTTATTTTTCTTTACAACTTTTATGTTGCATGTCCTAAACTAACTAAAGCTTTAATTAGATTAATTTTTAACACAATTATACAATTGGTAAATAAATCAGAACAACTTGCGTATTCGCCCAGAGTCCGCCATCTTGTTTCTTTGTTCGTCATTTACTACCACTTTATGCTTACTTTTTAAAAATTTAGAGATTAAACATAAACAACAACAAAAATAAATCCAAATAAAGAAATTTAAAATCGGCAATGGTCAACAAAGAAACAAGATGGCGGACTCCGGGCGAATACGCAAGTAGTACCAATAAATCATACAGTTGTCAAGTGGATGAAAAAAGTCTGGGCCAGGATTCGAACCAGGGATGTCTTGACTGAAGCCACCAATGCTCTACCAACTGAGCCATCCTGAATGAATCTGGAGGATTAACTTGCCCAACTAAACTTTACCGATCACAGCATCTGGTCTGATATCTGAATCAGCTCACTAGAAATCAAAGGCAATTTTTGGAACCTGCAGTAAACACTACATGCCTAATTTAATGGATGGCTTATTTAAAATCCTTGATATTTGCTTGAGAGATGACTTCTGTTGAGCTGATTCAGATATCAGACCAGATGCTGTAATTGTTGGGTGAATTAGCCCTCCAGATTCGTCCGGGGTGGCTCAGTTGGTAGAGCATTGGTAGCTTCAGCCAAGACATCCTTGGTTCGAATCTTGGTCCGGACTTTTTTCACTCACTTGGAAAATTACAACTGTTATAAAGCTTTAATTCCAGGGTCATTTTTGCATGTTCTATTATGTGATAAAGTATATCCAAGGCAATTATTAATCATTTTTTTTAAATAATACTTTTTTCAAACAGTAATCATTGTGATGAGTTTCTACAATATTTAGCAGGGGTGATTGTGTTCAGGTAATATACCTGAAATCAGGTATTTATTTCATTTTCGATACCGGAATTCCAGTTTTTCTGATAATTAAATTAATAAAATAAGACTAAAATATCAGTTTCATGTGATTTCTAAACATAATTAATGGTAATATTTTTCATAATGGAATGATTTGGACCTCTCTCAATAAATTACATATTCTCTCTCCATGCAAAATCTTTTTCGTGCTAAAGTTTCAGGTATTTTTTCATGAACCCCTGATTTAGTATAATAAAAATATATCACAAAAATTGGCAGATTCTCAAAACAGCCGAGACACCCCACTTGGCGACTTTTCTGACAAGCGCCAACTACCCCACATGCGCCAATCTAAAATGCGGCAACCTGAAAACTAACGTGATTGGTCCACTTTCCTGAATGCTTCCAGACTGTTTTTTACTACGTCATCACCATGGAATCATGGGAAATAGAACATTTATAAATAACGACATATTAGAAAACACAGGAAAGCTGATTTTTATGAGATTCAAAATAAAACAAACGATTTCAACATAAGTTTATTGAAAATGGGAAATTTTTAAAGTACCTTTCCAAATCAGAGTAACGATATAATGATTAAAATTTTCATTTCTCAACAACTTTTAGAAAAAATCATGGGGTCATTTAAAGTATGTGCCTATTGAAAGTACGTGCCTATATTAAACATTGAACAATTCATTTCTAATTTAAAGAAGTATGAACGCTTCGCGTTCATAAAAAAATATTTATCACTGAATACAGCAACCTAGTTCTGCAGCAATCTGAAAAATGCAGGAAACTCGTTAAAGCAGCAATCAGCGTACATGTATGAACGCTTCGCGTTCACTAACCGAAAAAAAACATCACTGTCACCAGCAGTTCTCGGTGTGCAGCAATCTCAAAATTCAGCAGTTCTCGCTACCAGCAATCTCAAAATTCAGCAATTCTCAATGCGTAGCAATATCAAAATTCAGCACTTCACGTTGCATAGCAATATCAAAATTCAGCACTTCACGTTGCGTAGCAATATCAAAATTCAGCACTTCACGTTGCGTAGCAATATCAAAATTCAGCACTTCACGTTGTGTAGCAATATCAAAATTCAGCACTTCACGTTGCGTAGCAATATCAAAATTCAGCACTTCACGTTGCGTAGCAATATCAAAATTCAGCACTTCACGTTGCGTAGCAATATCAAAATTCAGCACTTCACGTTGCGTAGCAATATCAAAATTCAGCACTTCACGATGCGTAGCAATATCAAAATGTACAAAACTCGTAAGGTCAGCATACATGAGAAATATACAATAAACGGCTAATATAAAACACTATACTAAAAAATACATAAAATTATTAACATACCTTAACAAACATCTCCTTTCTTGAAAACCAACTCTATAAAATGTTGAATTGCCATAATTTCGTAAATTTCTAGTCATCGATAAACTTCATTTAACTTTCCAGCAAAAAAAAAAATGAACAAATACTCACAATTTCAAACTAAATTACACAGGTACTTTAACTTTCAAATTTTACAACTAAAAACAGCAAAATATATTAACAATAACATACTCTAGCCTTACCATCATTTAATTTTACAATTACAAAACATCTGTCTTCTACACCTCGTCACGCAACTCGTTGTACACAAATTACAAAACATGCGGAGTTGAGTTGTCAAAGGTAGGCGTAGCCATCCAATACGCAAGAAATCAACCAATCCAAATTAAAGATCACACAACTGAAGGCGTGGAAAGAATTTACGAAACGAACTGGTAACAACAAAGATCCATTTATCGCCTCGCCAAATTGAACGATGCCAAGTGTCTCGGCTGTTTTGCGATTCAGACGAAAAATTCTATGAAATTAATTCAATTAGGAAACTAATGGGATGCCTGTACTTGTATATCTCTTGGAGGAACAATTTGAATCTTATTTTTCCTTACTTGCAGTTAAAAAAAAAAGATGACATATGTTTATGGAAGGTGGTATGCATTAGTAACCAGAGGAAATCAAAACAACCAAAACTTAATGTTTTTGTAATTTGATTTATCTAAACACTTATTACTTACGGTTACATATTAAGATTGCCAGTTGTTTTGTTACATGACTGGCATCATTGATTGACATTTTACTGCTTCGCCATGATAATAAGGAAGTGCAGAATTATCTTCTTTCAATAACTTATAATTTTAATGTTCAGATTTATTGATTATCAATGATATTTATCAATAAAGTTGTCAAATTGTTGAAAATGTTCACAGTTGAGTGTAAAATTAATTGATTTTGATTGAAATTGAAGCATGAAGTAACATAATTTAGATAACTTTACTTATCTATTTACATACTTTTAGGTATCATTCAGTTCTTTCGAGTAAGAATGCATTCTTTAATTAATAATTATATTATTTTGTGATTTCCCCCCCCTCCCCCCCCCCCCCAATGATATCCCATGGATTTTGTAGAATAAAAAATAGGCAAAAAAATCGTAGAAGGTATACGAAATAGAAGTTGTGATGTCATGAATTGTCTGTAAATTTGACATTTTAAATGTTCATAAATTTTGAATTAAATTTAAAGCAGTATTCTGGTCTATAATTTCAGTTTTGTTATGCATGTCAGCTTTTAATAAGAAATATAAGGAGAAAAATACTCTTTTTTTAATCCTGCAACTCAACTAAAAAAATATATATGTATATGTGACTTTCTAAAATCTATAATATTTCCTCTGCATTATCAGGGATCTATTTAGGAAAAATTTTAGTCCTTTACTGGACCTTTCAAAAATGTTCCCTTTTAAAATAAGACCTTTTACAGAATTATTTATCTTAAAACAGCTTTTCCATCTCAACAGAATCCTTCGCAAATTTAATAATTTTAAAATAAAATTGGACCTGACCACAATACAGCCGAAGTTGCCGAAAAATATGTCATATAACTATAAATAAATAAATACATATTAAGAACAAGAACCTCGTTAAAAATGTCTTAACAGGAACACCTGAATGTAACAGTAATTTCAGATTTAAATTTTATTTCTGTAATATAAAAGAAACAATAATAATTTCACAAAAACAGATCCTTGTGAGAAAAGTTTGTCTATAACATTTGAAGATCTTGCAATGTCATGTTCAGGGTTCTCGCTGCTGCTCGCCATTGCGCCAAATCGTGATAAAATGCTTCATTTGGTGAGTAAAAGAACTTTCAGATTAGCCAAATTGTGACTGTGAGTGCTAAATTTCTGTTTTTTTTTTTTTTTTTTTTTTTTTTTTGTGTATGTATGTGCCAATACAGTCGTGATTCTTATCCACATTATTAAACGATTGATGTCACTTTTCATCTTCAATTGCACCGTGCCATTTACATTACTAAATTTATAGAGATACAGACTCAACATCTATTCAGTTTAGTAACAGCCGAAGACACAGAAAGGATTATACGATAGGTTTTTGTATAATGTCAGTTAATCACTATCTATGTGCCAGCGTCGTGCAGGTAAAAACACAAACAAAATTACTCACATCAAGCGTCAAATAAAGAAAAATTTTGCTAGATTGCGGCTTTGAAATTAACCATGCTATTTATTAGTTATATGCAAAGTATCATTAGCCAATCAAATTTTTCTATCACTTAGAGTCGAAATCGCATAGCAATTTTTAGTGTATATTTTCACAACGATAAATCAAACATACCTGTTTTGAATTTTTATTTAAACTGCTAAAAGCAATGTCTGTAACATTTACATATTTAGGCATGGGTGCAAGTCTTCAGTGTCAGGACCAGGGGTGTAGTGGGGGGTATACGGGGGTATACACTGTATACCCTCTGGATTTTTTTAAGGAACACCGTATACCCTCTGTTTCTCAAGAAAGCTATAGTATATACACTCTAGGGTATACGCTCTTCCTTCAGCGTATACCCTCTGCTTAGAGCGTATAGCCTCTGTTCTTTTTACGACTACACCACTGGTCAGGACTGATTTCAGTCCTGGAGAGATTCATGGTTGATAATAAATTCTACTTCATGTATTTAAATGATAGCAATTTTACAAGCAAAAACGTTTTTCCCTTTCTTCTATTATAAAAGATCAATTTTTCATCATAAAGCAAGTCATAGATATCATCTAGTCTAGGGTTGACAAACTTTTTTATAGCCGCGTGCCAATTTTTTTCCAAAAATATTTTACATGACCTTGACGTGCCAACGAATAAACAAATTTAGTGGATTAAAAAATCATAAATAAAAATCTCTTATTAAGATTTTTTTAATTGAGTATTACAATGTAATAATCTTAAAAACAATTATATTTTAGAAATTATTTTAAAAAATTATGTGATTAATTGTGTTGTTGCATCTTAGAAGAAAAATCATTAGTATCAGGTTCATACTCAGTTAATTTCAACAGAATGCAAACTAAACTGGATTTATTTGACAACTGCTTTTTATTTGATTTACCGTATTATTCATTTGCAAAAACAATGGTCTTCCAGTCATAGATGGAAAAATTATTAAAAGGTCAAACACCAGATTCTTTAAATAGTTCTGAAACTAATTTCTAAGTTGCAGTAATTTTACCATTGGTACTTTTACTAATGAAGTAATTTATGGTATTTTAAAAAGCTGCAATTAAAATTCTGCATTTTCCAATTAATCCAGTTTTGAAAAGATCAGAACATCTAAGTTTGTATATTTTGTGCAATATCAAATACTGGTCATTCCATGTCAAATGAACCAGTGACTCAACCTGACCATTTCAGATTTCAATGAAACTCTCAGGGATCATTCTCCCGGGTGATATAAATGAGAATATATTTTTATAATTTTTTTATCACATTAAATTTTCATACAATTAATTATTTAAATTTTTAAAAATCATCATTTTTTGGGTTGCATAATTTTTTCAATTTTGAATTTCTCAAGTTTTATCAGGCATACAGAATTTTATGACCCCTCATTTTAAAGAGGAATTTATAAGGTTTCATTTGATACCCAAGTTGGCTATGGTGAGTTAAAAATTTAAATTTTAACAGTCAAAAAAATTTTAAATTTTAAATTTAAAAATTCTTCAGATAGTGTTTTTTAAAAAATTTGAAAAAAAGTATGTTTGTTGTAATATTATAAGCTAAAATTTCTGAAATTTTTAGAGTGGGATCTCCATGGGATCAAGAGTTATGAAATAAAAACTGTAAATTACCATTCAAATAACCATCTAATTCTAGTTATTTTGTTATTATGTATTATTTGAATGGTAATTTTCAGGTTTTATTTCATAACTCTTGATCCCATGGAGATCCCACTCTAAAAATTTCAGAAATTTTAGCTTATAATATTACCACAAACATACATTTTTTTTTTCAAAATTTTTAAAAAACACTGAAAAAATTTTAAATTAAAAAAAAATTAAAATTAATTTTTTTAACTGACCATAGTCAACGTGGGTATCAAATTAAAACTGATAAAATTCTCTTTAAAATGAGGGGTCGTAAAATTCTGTACGCCTGATAGAACTTGAGAAATTCAAACTTGAAAAATTTATGCAATCCAAAAAATATGATTTTTCAAAATTTAAATAATTAATTGTATGAAAATTTAACGTGATAAAAAAGTTATAAAAATATATTCTCATTTATATCACCAGAGAGAATAATCCCTGACAGTTTCATTAAGATCTGAAATGGTCAGGTTGAAAATTGAAATTTTTTGGTTGATTTGACATGGAATGACCCCCATATTAATTTAGAGCCACAAGCAACACCGTGCCAAAATTATTGTTTTGCATGCCATAGATTCGCTGTCCCTGAGCTAGTCCATTTCCTTTTGGTTATACCTGATACTTGGAAAAGTTTTCAGTCTTGGTTTGGATGGACTTCTTGTATCCATGTATTTAGGAGACATTTAGAACTTTATTTTTAATAGTTACTGTAGTGGATAGTCGAATTTCTATTTTATAAGCAATTACAAAAAAATAGGTTATTTTAGAACATATTGAAAAAAGGGGTTAAAGATAGATTTTTTTTTCAGTGTTTCATGCTGAATCTATTTTGTTAATTTTTTTTTTTCATTTGGCTGCTGTTTTTTTATTTTATATTCGCCAAATTGCTAATGTTGGTCAAAAGTCAATGAGAACCCTGGTCATGTTTCAAATATAATGTACAGTAGAACTTCTTAATAGCAAGCACTTTGGGACTGCAGATTTTGTCTGCTATTCAGGTGTCAGAAGTACAGTTCACAACCATAACATATACAAATAGATATATATTATTAATTGAAAAATGTGTTCGCTAATTAGAAGTGTCCATTATGAAGGTTTTACTCTACTATGTTTATATTTCTTTAATTTTATTAATTTTTTATCACTAATCAGTGATGAATTTCTTAAAAACTACAAATGCTTGAAAGTACTTAATAGTCATAATACTGTAAAAGCACTTATTTTCGCGAGCCCGTCGTAATCGTGAAAATTTAAGCCTCACGAAATATCCCCCCCCCCCCCCCAAACAATAATAAAAAATCAGAAATTTTTCACTTTCCAAAAGTTAATGATTACAGTTACTTAAATAAGAAATAAATAGAAAATTTTCTTGAATACTTACAACTATTTCTTGAATACTATACAACTATTTTTTTAATAAAACTATAATACAATTACTATACTACAATTACTATAATAATACTACTAATTATTATAATAGAAAGAACTTTTTGGACAAAAGGAATTTTCTTAAAATGCCTTATGCAAAAGGGGTTCTATTTAGGTAGTTTCAGGATTTTTCAACTTTCGGTTTTGTTCATGTAAAATTCGCGAAATTTTCAGCTCGCGAAAATAAGTGCTTTTACGGTAATAAATATTTTTTAAAATTTACGTTGAACGATACTTTATAAATTACAATACAAATTAAATATTGTTGTTTTGTTAACATCAATAATAAATACTCTTGTTACTTTGAATTAATGTATTAGTGAGTGTTCTATACAACAATGAGTGTATTATGACATGCCTTAAACTAAAGGTGAAAATAAGGAATTTTGCTTACCAGTCACTAACCAGTAGGCTGATTCCAGTCAGTACGTTTATGTCGTGTATATTTTATTTTTAAAAAATATATAACAAGTTTATAGTAAATAAGTAATTTATGTACTAAATAAAGATAATTTATATTGTTTTGAATAAACTTGAGATACATACTAATTACAGTACAGGACCTATTATCCGGAATCCTCGGGACCGAAGGCTTTCCGGATTTTGGAATTTTCCGGATTTCGGGTCCTCCCGAATTCCGTCAAAAAAATTGCGGGAAAAGCGCAAATTTCGTCAAAGAATCACAAAAAAACATAAATTTCTTCAAAGGATCGAAAAAGCCCCACGCAATTTCGTCAAAAGATCGCTAAAAAATCCGCAAATTTCGTCATAAGATCGTGAAAAAAACTGCAAACTTGTCAAAAGATCGCGAATAAAACCGAAAATTTCGTCAAAAGTTAGCAAAAAAAAAAAATTCTTCCAAACATTGCGAAAAATACGCAAATTTAGTCAATGGATCACGGGAAAAAACGCAAATTTTGTCAAAATCTCGGTAAAAAACCCCGCAAATTTCGTCAAAAGATAGCAAAAAATATTTGTTCAAAATATCACAAAAAACCCCTTAATTTCGCCAACAGATCGTGTACAAATCAGAATTTCATTAAAAGATCCAGGAAAAAACTCATAATTAGTGCAGAGGAGCCCTCCCCACCTCTTCTGTAAACTTTTAAAAAAATTTGTTGTGAATTTCAGAATTTTTTTTTTTTTTTTTTTTACTCAGAATGACCCCTGATTCAAGTAACACAATTGTGTAGGCATAATATTTTGTCAAAGTGAGAGAGAGAGGATGTGAAATATCTGATGATTTTTTAAAAAACGAATCGTAATATAAATTTTAAACTAAAATTTGACAAAAAAAATGATTTTTTTTAATTTCGGGGGGGGGGGGGGCAACCGTGTTCCCCCATCACTGATGTAGCATATTTTAGTGGTTACACATTGCAACACAATAGACCAAAAAAAATTACAAATCTGTAAAATTTTCGAAAAATTGCAAAATTTTAGTAAAAATTTACAAATTTAGGAAATTTTCCGGATTTCGGGTCCTTCCGGATTTTGGAATTCTGGATAATGGGTCCTGTACTGTATTATAAATTTTAAAACAAGTTAACAGCAAAATTATACACAATATGCTTATGTAGCTAACTTCTTAAGTACCTTTAAAAAAATTGTTTGTCTAGAATTAAGATCTGACAATAATTATAGGTATGTTTATCCATTAAATAATAACCCAAACCCACAACATGATATACATAATTTACAAAAAAATATATTTTTAAAAGTGATATGTTATACATTTATACAAAACTTACCAAATAAGATGCCACTTCATTCATAAGTAAAAATATTTTGCATACAGATTATGGGAGGCAAGGTGGTGATGGCATAACTATTTCAATCAAGACATATTCGAAGTAGGAAAAAAAGGAATGGGGAAAGAACAAATCGGAAATTCCTGCATTTGGCCAGTTCATTCCATATTTTTTATCACTTTTTTTTCAAGTTTAATTGCCAAGCACTTATTTTCATCTTTCCCTTAAATGATATTTGCCTTATGATATGAAAACTGATATTATCATTTTTTTTATTTTTATCACTTAATTGTGACGATATTACTTTTACATCTTTCTTTCTCTACATGTTGTTTAAATTTGAATTGCAAATGTATATAAAAGATTAACTTCACATATATGCATGCTAAAATAATTTATTTATTTCTCATTTGTGCTACCTGTAGGCATGCATTATTTTTCCTAACAAATCACTATGATTTTAAATAATAAAAAATTCCTATTGCTTCTTTTTTCTGTGATAAATTCGTAACATAACCAATTTTTTTTAGTGTTGAGTATGAGTAGAATTGTAATTGTATGAACATGAGGATTAATGATTGATTTACAAAATTCTTGAATTTGTCTTCTCCCCCCTCCCCATTTGAAAGAAATGTAAAGTTTCTGTTATCACATTACTAAAGATATAATATTTCAGTCTAATGATAAATATTTGAAGTAAAACTGAAAAAATAAAAACCCAACTTATTTATTGTTATGAAAAGTAAGCTAAAAATTTACTACAACAATGATGTATTTTAAATTATTATTTTTATAAAAGTGTAATTGTTTTTCTAATGTGCAAATATTAAAAAATACATTCCATTCAATGAAAAAAAAAAAAAAGAATTATTCAATCTTTGAATAAAAATGCCATTTCTATTTTGATACGTTGAAGAAAGTAGTGTATTCGGTAACTTGGTTGTATTATGTATATTAGTTAGAATTAGAAGAAATCTTAATTTGTTGGCTTGTTTTTTATTCAACTTTTTTTTAGGTTTAAAAATTGACTTTTTTTTAGTGTATGTTTAAAGTTATTTATTTTCGTATTCCAAAAGTTTTAATGACCATATTCTTTATTTTAATGCATAATTTTGCTGTAGGAAAGAAATCTTTATGTCTATATAACAATAGTTATAAATCATTAACAAAAAAAATGAGTTTCTTTTTATAGGAAGGCATCCCACTATTGACATCCCCCCCCCCCTCCTCCAAAAAAATCTTAAATAAATAAATAAATTTGGTCATGCTACGTCTATTCCAGGAAATACATTTTAAGGATTAATATCTTCCAGATGTAATATAAGAAGTTAAAAATAGCTGTAAACATATTTTATTGTCATAATTCTATTTTGCATATGTTTTGTTGAATGTGAATTACATTGAATTGTGTTCTTTATTTTTTAATTCATTTTGAAATAATCGTATCAATTGCACAATAATTTTACTATTAAGTAATTTCACTAGTCAATTTAAAAAGATTATTTAAGAAAAATTATATACTATTTTCTTATTGTGTTGTCTATTAGAAACTGATTTTCATTATCTTTTTGCTGACTATTACTATATGTGCTTTTCATTAACCTATCAAATATATAACATTATATAATATTACAGTTGAATTTAATTTTTTCATATATTGTTGAGATCAAAACAGCATAATGTATTATGAAATAAATCAGATGTAAATATATTATATTGATTATATAAGAAATGAGGTATTCTTTTATTTATTATAAATAAGTAAAAGGATAAATATATATGTATATTTTCTCATTAATTGTGTAACAAAATGCATAACTTTTATGTGCATTGTAGGAAGTTCCTAAATTAAAAATTAGGATATAATACTATCACATATACTGTTGTTTTCGTTATCTGATTTTTTAGCATGTTACATTATATAATTATATTTTGCTGTTATTTCATTCAGTGTCTCTCTTTTAAGATTTGCTTTTGAAATACAGTAGAACCTCGATTATCCAAAGTAATTGGGACCGACCATCTTTTGGAAAATCGAAATTTTCAGATAATCGAGAATGCTTCAATTTTAAGTTTAAGGAGAGAGATATGCAATATTTCTTATTATGGTAACAAGTGCTTAACAAAAATAAAGCAATAGCAAAATATAAACAAGAATAAATTACCAGAATTTTAATTTTGAAATTAAATACTTTTTACATACATCACAAGGGTTTGAAAAAATGTTTTGTCTGTCGCAGTTTCAATTGCCTTTGCTTCGAAGCTCTATCATGAAGTTTTTCAGTATTATTAGTTTACCAGTATCACAGTCTTCCTGCTGTTCCAGCCATGCCAAAACTTTTGCAAAACATTCAAAAGCTTGAGAATTGTTATTTTGTTCGTTTTCTTCATTCCACTCCGCAGCTTACAGGAACTCAAATTAAATTCAAAGGAACTCTAAGAAAGGGGATCGAAAATATTTATGTGTACTTGTAGTTTGGAAAGGACCGCTTGCACACAAGCAATATGATAGTTTTAAAAAAAAAAGTTTCAAAATGGATTTTTCGCACAAGGAATGTGATAGTAAAAATAAAAGCTTTAAAAATGGATTTCGGTTAAAAGAGGTTCTACTGTAATTGAAACTTACATTATAATATTGTATGAAAGTTTTAAAACTTTGATATGGTGCATTACAATACTAAGCAATCTTTATTTTAAAATGTGTTAAAAACTAAATAAATTTTAGGGGCCATAGAAATGGCTTAACTTTTTGACAGCTCTTGTATAAATCTGACAGATTGTTATGTGAATATAACCTATAGCCAAATGATGGTGCAAAAGATGAAAATTAAAATTTCATTGTTTTTCCTGAATTGAAATCTATAATTAATATGTATATATATATTGCATTTAATGTATTATAGCTTATTTGTTTATGTAAAAAATTTAGAAATGTAGTTATGAATATAATCTTTAAATTTTGATTTAGTTGTTATGTTTGTAGTTTTGTTATGTTGTTTTTTTATACTAGAGATATTTTTTTTATTCATTTTAATTACCAACATGTTATTATCTGTGATCTTTTCTCGATTTAATAAAAATGTGCAATTCACTTGATGGTTACTTTGTATTTACTTTGTTTATCTTGTTTTATTTCTTGTTGTTTAAATTTGCTATTAATTTTTATTCCAGGAAGTAGCTCCATCTGACCAAATAGATTTGTTTAGCTTAAAATGCAATAATGATACATTCAAGATTAGAGATGTAAATTTTCTGGAAAATTTGAAGTGGGGAAAAAAAAACATTTTTTTTTGCAGTTTTTTTCTGGAAATATTGGAAGAATTGATTTCCTATAGATGTTTCTCAAAAATAAGTTATATTTTCTTTAAAAAGTATACAATACTAAACTTTTTCCAATATTTATGCACACTAAAAAAAAAATATTTTCTCTTTACATGTGAATATGTTATTAAAAAAAGAGAGAGAAACTTTTAAAAGTTTATCCTTTCAGTCTCAGAATACTGACAGTAACTTTTCTTGCTTAATTTAACACCAGTGTTTGTAATATATCATGTGTAAGTTGAAATGATTTTTCAGTAGCACTTGTTTAATTATATCAGTAGAGCTCATTTAGAAAACAATAAAAAAAGTCTTTAGTTTCAACTAATATCACTGTAGTTTTAAACTGTATTGTGCATGTCATCTACATAGTACTGGTTTTCAAATACATAAAGGATGTCAGTGTAAAAGAAACATATTATAGTAGTTCTGGTATTATTATAAATACTATTATCATTTTCAAATCTTCCGCTGTTTAAAAATTAGTATTATTTTACAATATTACTTCTCCCCACCCTTACAGTTATAATTTTCATTTCCTGTATATGTATTTTTGGTACAGCTTTTGCTTTCCAGACTAAACCCAAACTATGTTTTAGTAAGATTTAGATCCTTTAATATTGAAAGCGTGGCTGTAAACAATGGTTTGATCAACAAGGTTGAAACTCCTAATTTCTCACTGGTTGGCTGTAAACATGCCATTAACTGTTATTTTATGCATTCAAGACAGTAAAGATTGATACTACGCTGTGAAAATTTTATTTTGAAATCTTAATTTTTTTCAAGCATTTTGACGGGAAGGCATTTTTGACAATAAAAACATGTAAAAAAATACATAAAACATTAATTTGGTTGATAGTTAATGTCAATAAATCAGTGAAGCAACATCAACACAAGTGAGGTTATAAACCTATTAACTTTCTTGCAATGAATATCGTTCCAGAGGTCAATGGAATTTTTTTTTTTTTCCCCTTAGAGAGCATTCTGTGAAAAGTAAAAGTTACCTTTGTGGGGAAAAATAAAATGTCGTAATGAAACATCAAATCCAGTTACTTAAATTCGAACCATTAAAAATATCTTTTTTAAGTCTTCTTCCTAAAGTTTTTTTTTTTTTTTTTTCTGTTTTCTTTCGGTTGAACTAGTTTTGTTTGCAAATTACCAACTAACCCTAACAATTTAATTTTTGTCAGAGGCAAATCATAAAAAAATAGTACAACTGACAATGACAGCCATATATTAAGGTGCTCGCTTAATCTCAAATCAAGAAGATTAGAGTATATGTACCTTTTGTAACTTAGGTTCCCACAAGAAAATAAAAAGGAGAATATTCGAAATAAAGATAATTTTAAAATAAGAAATGTATTTATTCCTATTAATCACACTGATGTAAATAAAATCTGTGAATAAAGTTTTTTTTTTTCATTGTTATGTTATATAAATTATTTAAACAGAAAATAAAATTTAAATATTTTGCCTCTAAAGTATAGGGGAAACTGGGGCACAACGGGATACCGAGGCGGAATGAAGTTCGACGTTTTTCGGTGTCAAGGAGGTTCTGTCAGCAAGCGGCAATAAGTAAATACTCTGAGGTAAAACTAGACCAACCTGTTGCTGTTCAACTTCGGCAGCCATGTTAGTCTCGTTTTCTCTAGCGTTGGTGTGTAAAGTTTTCGTTGTATGATTTTTGTTTTTCTCCTGTATTGTAAATTCTGATAATTTTGTAACCAAGGAAAGGTATGCATATTTGTTTACATTACAACTATAGTTAATACATGCTTGAAGTACGTTTAACTGCCTTTAGTTTCGTGTAGTCAAACGTTTATTTACGTATCTTTCTCGAGTGACCTTACCTCCTTAACCTAAATCGTATCCCTGGGGCGGAATGGGGAAGTACCCCATTCTGCCTCGATTTTAACTAAGAGATGGTTTTAGTACGCCCCTATTTTTTTTTTTTCTTTCAATTTCAGATGTTTCGAAACTATAAGAAAAAATACAAATTGGCAATCATGGTCTACTGAGGTAATGAACAATGTTGACGAGGCGGCTATTTCTGGCCAATCTAGGTATTTGAAGGGGGTTGTGCCCCAGCTCTGGAAAAGATACGTTAAAAACATAAAGAAAAACACTCACTACAAGATTAATAAAACGGCTGGAAATTTTAAAAACTTATTTATGGAAGAGCAGGAACTTGAACTCGTTAATTACTTAAAAACTATATGGGGGGTGGGGGGTAGGTTATTCGGTCTAACAATGAAAGACTCGCGTAGCTTAGCTTATCAGTTCCAGTTGGCTGTAATATATGATATTGGACATAGATTTGGCACACAATTCATGTGCAGCAATAGAAAGCGAAGATGATGATGCTGTCCTAGTGTGTGAATTTTGTGAACAGGCTTAAGAAAAGAACACAATCAATGAAAACTGTAGTTAAACCTTTATAGAGACTTAAAACTAAATAAATATAGAGTAAACTTATTTTTTCTTCATTTCCAATAGTTTTATAATTACTTGTCCTTCCACCCCGTTCTGCCCCATGCCCGGGGCAGAACGGATCAAATGACATAACGTTCTATTTTTGAACAGAAAAAAATTGTCCTTTTGTTTTCTTACAATATTGTTGTATTTTTGGGGTTATTATATTATAATGTGCTCATAGAAATTTTTGCAGCTGTCTTAATTAACCCTTTTGTATTAACATATTTTCAACTTGGAACCCCGTTCTGTCTCGGGTTCCCCTTAGTGAAAAGGCAAGTGTCTCATTTACCACACTCTATTTGCATCATTGGTGCATGCATGCAGATATATAGTGAATATTATTAAAAAACCTATTAATAAAAAATTATAAAATATTCATTATTCTATTCCATTTAAAGATATTATTGCACAATAGTTTATCTGAAAAAAAAATTCACAAGATTATTATTACAGTAGAGCGCCGATGATCGGAACTCCAATTATCCGAACAGCCTATTTCTCTCAAAAAAAATTTTTTTAACCGAACTTCTATTTATCCGAACAGCCTATTTCTCTCAAATTTTTTTTGTAATGATGATGAGATTTAAGATGAAAAAGAAACTGAAGAAATGAAAACGAATGCTCTGAAAAGGACCCAGGTTCATCCCATAACGAAGCCTTTGATTGTTTGGAAACAGCTATGAAATGGCTCGAACGGCAGAAGAACTCTAATCCTATTCAACTAACGTATTTAAGAAGAATTCAAGATGCAGCATTGGAAAGAACGTCTTCTTTGAAGCAAGCAACAATCGAAATCTTTTTTTGCTTAACCCGTAACTGGAGACATGAATTTCCTTACGCGATCAGAGACATAGAGTCAAAAAGACTCCAATGTTATTTTTCTTTTTGTCTTTTGTAAACAGCATTTGAATTTATTTTGGAAACGCAATATATTCTGGAAATCATGTAATGATAAAAGAACTCTTTGACGGTACTGAGGAGATGATTTTATTCAAGGAGAAAAACCACGTGATAATCAGAGCCAAAGAACAACGGGAAGTCATTTTGACTCCCGTCTCCAGTTACGAGTTAAATTATAATCTCAAGAGTTCAGAAAATTATAAAAAGAGAAAAAGAAAATTTTAAATGATAGAAAAGTAAACAACAACAACAACAAAAAAAAAAAACAGTTTTTAAACACGCTAGCACTAACTGGTGCTGCCAGTTCTAAGCCTGGATAAAGTGTGAAGGTTTTAGTATAGTCAGGAACCTTAAACTGTCTGTCCATTTATCGGAACTAGGGTCAGTCCCGACTAGTTCGGATAATCGGCGAAAATGTTTGTTTTCTTATTTTATTTTAATTATTTATTTTGTGTGAGTGATGATTGCAACATATGATTTTTGCGTAGAATAATTTCAAAAATAAAGCGGAAGCTTGTATGTTTGAAATCACATTTATTTAGGAAGACATTTTATAAACATTTTAAAGCAATCATTTATTGGTAGAATGAAGAAATTTTTTATAATATTATTCGAATATTAACAATAATATAACTCGAATATTATTAAAATATGGAAAAAATCTTAACTTTTCACATTTGTATTTCCAAAAACAAGAGCTAATGAAGTTTTTTCATGGTGATATTCCTGTTCATTGGGTCAACTTCATACAGAATTGCACACTTTCTTTTCAAAGGCAATTTCATTGTTGAACAGTGTAATTTGCATTGTTGTGTAAATAATATATGATTAATTTTAGCATTTCATAGCTTTGGAAATGAATAATTCAACGAAACTTGCTTCTTCTTCTTCGTCTTCTTTTTGTACTCTCTTAATTAAAGGGTCTCAGGACTCTTAAAGCTTCAAAATTTTCGAAATTTTAAATTTTTTAGATGTTAAACTCCTATCATTTCTGAATGTTTTGATATAATTGTTTCCTTGAAATTCCCATTAGAACAGAAGTTATGGCTTTTAGAATTGTACCCGCTCAATAGTTGAAGAGGCGTTTACGAAACTTTGAAGTCATTTTTCTCCAAATGACGTTTTTGGCTATAACGCGCAAGATATGTCAAAAACTTCTGAATGTTTTTTCATGAAATTTTCAAAACATATGTTTCATGTTAGTCTGAATAAACTTAACCTAAAATTTCCTTTTTATTGTCCAAAAAAAAAAAATATTTTTTAGGTGATTATACTGTTGAATTTTTCATTTTGTTTAAGTTTTGTTTAACTTTGTATTAAAAATATAAAAAATGCTTTAAATACAAATTTATTTAGACTCAGTGTAATTGCTACAATCTGAAGTATAAGTAGGCACCAAAATTTTCATTCTAGTTGGAAAATTTATTTTGTAATCCTGCGCGTATTTATACTAATTTTCTGCTCGTCAAACGTCTGATAGTTTGTAGCCCCCTATAAAAGCTAATTCTGCATCTTGCAGCTTTCTAAATACACGAAATGAAAGAACATACTTATATCTCTAATCCCAGTAAAAATTGCGTTTTAAAATCATATACATTTCAAGATATTAAATGTTGAAAATGGTCTTTTTTTTCCCAATTTTAACCCATTTTATTTTTTAAGGAGTCCTGAGACCCCTTAACTTAACCTGATTTTTGTAATTTTGTAATCGATTTTTAACCCACTCCCTGATAGACTAGAATTATAAAAGTTATTTACTAAGGTGTGTTTCGGATGACAATGACAATTCAATATTTTAATGCATTTTTCTATTAGCCAGCCACAGGTAATAATTCGCCAAATATTCTTTAATTCCTGCAGTTGTATGCAAGTTGAAACAACAAAGGATTTAATGTTGTGCCAAGAATCGCTCGCCAAAATAGGCCAAATTGCTGTGAAACTGCAACAATTAAACATTTCAGAGGTTAAAAAGTAGAAAGTAAAATAATAAAAAATTATGAAGGCAATATTTTAGAAAAATATATTTTTATCAATTAATAGTTTAATATTAATTAATCTACGATTACACTCTGAGTCTAGTAATTCTAGTCTAGTAATTCTAAAAACCCAGATAGCATGAACATTAGCAGCAAGTTTGATTTTTTTCTGACATTATCTTGCCGTGACAAATTTGAATTGAGAAATTCGAAGCAAATTTCCCGCAAGGTATACCATCCTCCACTTGCATGAGTAGTTTGTTGTGAAACTGATGGCAAGTCTATCTTTAATTGACGAAAGCAAAAAATCCCTCTGTTGAGAGAATAGACAGCACATACGCAGAAATGACAGAAATTTTATTCGGTTGGCACCGCTTTTTCTAAACGCTATACTTATCAAATACCAAAAAAGGCTCGTATTGAAAAGTACAAATATTACCTTAACTTGTTTATGGTGATGAAAACGATTCATGCACCTTCTGACAGTGTGTTCGCATCAATAGGCCTGATCAGGTATATGGACAACAGTTGTAAACAGATAGTGGAGCGTGGAAAGATTACTACTTTGCAATAAGTTTGCAGTATTTTTGATTACTGTTTGCCGTTAATTTGCAGTTAATTTGATACAGCATGAATTTAACTTGCACGACAAGTTAGCTGCAAGTCCAAAGTGTGGTGACTTCGGCGTTTGCGTTATCTTGCTGCAGTCTTGTTATGAACTTCCAGTCTTGTCATGCTGAACTTGTTGCAACTTTGTAGGTTTTCAAAGCAAGACTGCTGCATAAAAATGCTTTGGAAGATAGTTAAAATAATGTTTCATTTTTGTCTTTGTTTGTAACTGAAAGTTTGGGCGAAAAAACATGAATTTCAGTCAAAAAATTATGCGTGATTTTGAAGATGACCGTTGAATGCTTATAAAAGGGTAACGTAATTGAAAAGTTTTTTTTGAATTGGGTTTGTCTGTCTGTCTGTCATTGCTGTAACTCACGTAAATATTCTCGGATTGTCATGCAATTGATATAAGTTATTGAGGTTCACAGTGGCATATTCGGTATTGAAAATGAAGTGTTGTTCATAGTTCATTTACAGGAGCACTCAAAAGTATTCCTTTACATTATGGTCTATGGGGGAAAATCATTTGCGATGTATTTTAATAGTGTTACAATATCAAAATATGTACAGTTTTCTCTATTTCGCCAAGGCCACTATACTGGAAAAGTACCAAGAATTTAATTTCTGTATTCGGCTGTGTAAAGCACATTGAAATCGGACAGTTAGGAGCTCAGATAGTACAGCGCCGTTTAGTAGCGGTTATTTTTTTAGTAGCATCAGATTGAAGATGTAAAGACGTACATTTTCGTACAGTACACGTTAAATTCTGACCCATTGATTTTGAAAAAAAACCTTAAATGCACGGAGCTTAAATTAAATTTCCGTGAGTTTGATTATGAAAAATTAGTGGGTTTCAATGGGAATTTCGTCAAATTAGCCAGTTATCGCCATGTTGGCGTCACATATGGCAACTTATATTTGTCGCCAAATTTGGCGATATCTTGCCAAGTTGCTCAAACTTTGACTGTATTGTGGTAACCTATTGTGGCTGCTATAGTATTTTTCAACAGTTACTCATTGTTGAAGCTCATACCGATTTCTGCATAGGAATCTTAATATGGCCGCGATGAATGAGGCGGTCCAACCGAAATTGTGAGGGACACACAGAGACTTGGATTTTACATAAATAGATTATAATTTAATAAATCGTTTTATTAAATTATATTTTCATACGTTCTTTCTTATAAATAAATGCATTAATATTTATTATAAATGATATAAAAATTGCAAGCTACTGAAAGTGCAAAAAACGAAATATAAACATACATTTTAGTCATCTAAGTACTTTATCGATTCAAGACATTAAAACCGATGGCAAAATGTGGAAAAAATTTGTTTTCGAGGGAAATTTAATTTCCACTGAAGTGTTTACTTTAAGTCTTATTGATGTCCGTTTTTTTTTTACCCGACTGAAAAGAAGGGTTATGTGTTTCATGCGTATCTGTGTATGTGGATTTCTTTATACCCTCGAAACATCCCAACGGATGGATTTTAATGAATGAGGTCTCTATCGATTCGTCTTAACGACCCGATGGTTATAGGCTAGGTTTTGCTTCTATAAAATACAAAATGGCGGTAGAGACGAAAAAAAATTTTTACGCACACTATTGAGTGGCATATGGCATGAGTGGCATTGGATAGGTCTTTTAAAATGAAGACGATGTTTCATTGACCATTTTGGAGTCAGAAGCTCCATTAAAATATTATGCAACCTGAAAGCTGTGTATGTATTGTGGATCTCTAGCTTTACTGCAACTCTAACCATCATAGACATCTATAGAACTCATCAAAACAGTGTTTATAGATAGGAACTAACAGTTAAACACAATTTAAAGTCATCAATACAAGTAAATAAAAAAAAATAGGTAAGTAATATAAACAAGTAATATAAAAAAAAATTAAGTCAATTCCTACTTAGGTCAAAAGAGATTTTTTCTTTCTCCCATTCTTCTTTCCTTTTGAGTGGCGCTTAAAATGCCTTAGTCAAGAAGAGGGCTCTCTCGGTCTTAAAATACCTTGATCAAGAAGAGGGCTCTCTCGATTATTGAAAAATAATTTATTAAATTTAATTAATGAATTAATATTTGAAAAAAAAATACGGATTAACATCAAGTGTCATCCACTACAAGTTAAAAAAAATTATTTGAGCTTGAATGGATGGATAATAAGTGTTTTATTGACGATTGAAAATTTGAACAAGATATGTATACCGAGAGTGTGAGCTAATAGTAGGAATTGAAAAAAAAATTGTTTCACATTGATGAGAAATAATTAATTAGTTCGCTTCTTACGCAGTCGGGTTTTTTGATTTTTTAAATTTAATTGTTTATTAAACGAAATTAATTTGAAAATGTCAATAAAACCAAGTTTCATTTCAGCGATTAAATAAACAAATAACGAGTAAATCAAATGTAATTGGGTGGGCTCGCGACCCACGGGCCCAGATAAGTTGCCATCACTGGTAGCACTTACAGTACGTGTACAGGGGAACTAAAAAATATTCCGTTATATTATGGCCCACAAAGAAAAATCGTTTGCGGCATATTTTAATGATGTTACTCTGTTACAAACATAATGAAATTGATATGAATTTAGGAGGTGCACTAATACCTGCTTTCTGTAGAATATGGGATGCAAAACATTTTTCATTCATTTACAGAGTCCCACAAAGGAGTTCGGTTATATAATCGTTTACGGAGAAAACTGTTCGCAGCGTATTTCAATTATGTTGCACTATTTCAAACATAATGAAATGATTTATACATCGCTGAGGTTTGCTGCAAGATAATTGCGGTAGACTATGATGTGCATTGCGTTTATCGTTTATTTATATGGATATATAAAATATTTCGGGTACAATTTTGTATCCGAATCGTTGTCTATTAGAGATGATTGCGGAAAATGTATTTTCAGTTATAGTGGACGTTTTTAAGTTTACCTAAATTTTTGCATGATATGTGGTGTACATAAATTCTATGGACTATATATATAGAGCTTCACAAAACAATTCGTAAGAATAACTGAGAATGAGTGCGAATTTCTTAACCCCTTGGGGACGAGCGTCTTTTACAGATTTTTTAATCTTTAATCACCGGTTTTTTAAAGCAGAAATTTTTGCTTAATTGAATCGGGAAAATGCTCGGATTAAATGAGGCAAAATTTACAGTAAAAATTTATTGGTGTGAATAATCCCTGATTCTGAGCAACTTAAGTGGCACGAATACCGGTCGCTCGTCCCCAAGCGGTTAAGGGTGTTTTTTAATTTGAGATGCATTTTCGAGATGAATTATATTCAGTATGCTTAGAGATGTTTCTAGAGTATAGATAAAATCATATACAGGGCCACGCAAAGAGTTGGATACATGGCCGCCCATGGATGTAATTTGTAGAAGTGTGATTTCAGTATAGTGTTAAGCATGTTTTTGCCTGATTTAAATGTCAGCTTAATATGTGGCCTGTATACAATGTACAGAGTTGTACAAAATGACTTAAGTACGTTTCCGTCTAATGGTAGAAATTGCTGAAGGCGAATTTACAACACTGTTATGCGTTTTTTTTTTTATTAAATTAATTTTAGCGTACTATGAAGAATTTGTACAAATTTATGGATCATATACAGAGTTTCACAAAAGAATTGGAATACCTTTCCGGCTATGAGCGATAATTGTTTACATCTGGTTTTCAAATGTGTTATACTTTTTCTAAAATATTTATTTAAGTATGTTCTTTAGCTTATTAAACAGCGGAGTTTTGTTTATCCTGGAACTGTTGCATAATCTATCCTTGACGAATAATTTTTCTTTCTGGTTTAAAAAGCTAGTTTTATTTTCATATTTATTTTGGAATTTGTCTCCTTTATGTCCAGTATTCCAAATTGATTAAAAATTCAATATTCTAAAAATGCTTTACACACTTTTTTGTGAGTTGTGCTTCCACTTCAATGAAGTACACCAATTATAAAATATTATTTTTATTAATTTTTTAAATATTCTCTTTCTCTTTGCCTTCCAAGAGCAAATTCAAAAAAGTTGAGGAATCCATCTTGATCCAAATCTTCTTCTTTTAGCACTTGATCTATAAATGCTAGAAATATAAAAAGGAAAAATGTTTGTCACTTAAGTGCCTGTAATTGCATTTACTTATACAATAAAACCTCCCTAAAGCGACCATATTCCGTTCCAATAAAAATTGGTCGCTCCGAGAGGTGGTCTCTTAATGGAGGTCATGTTTAAATCTAGATTTTAATTGTTAAAAAAGGTAACAATTAGCGTTACTAAAATTTATTTTTCACATTAGGAAAAAATATGAAAATTTAAGTATCAAAGCAAAAGTTAATTATATAAGTTAATTACTGCAGGGTTTAAAAAATGAATACATTGACGTTTGCTTTGATTTTACGGTTTTATCTTCCATAACTTTTATTTCTAAGTCCTTTCGAAATTCAGTAAGTAAATACATTTTTTTTTTTTTTTTTTTTTTTTTTTGATGGAAACAAACAATGACGATTTCATTAATTTCTTTGAGAGTTTCCTGACAGAATAGGGCAGTACATTTTATTGACCGTCATTCTTAATTTGTCATCAGAGTTAAATTCATTGTCTAAAAAGGCACAAAGGGGTTTAAACACTTAAAAGTTACCGCAATAAAAAAAATAATCTACAGTGGGTTGCCAAATTATTAGGGACAGTCATGAAGTATAGGTTTTTTGTACAATATTAGGATATAATTTGAAAATAAACACTATTTTTAAGTTTAAAAAGCTTTATTGTTATACTAGTTTAAGTATTTACGCAATATTATAGGAAAAAAACCCAACAAAAATATAATACAGTCAATTTACTAATGTTAGTAAAGAATATTAATATTTGGTGATAATTCCTTTGGCTACGAGAAGTGTTTCGATGCGTCTCGGCATTCTTTCTATGCAATTTCTGGCACTTTCTTTTATGTTAGGGTTGTGATGCCATACATTTATTAGTTTTTCGATGAGTTGTACTTTGGTTGAAATCATATCTTTGGCGATTTCCGCCTCGTGATCTCCCAGAAGTTTTCTATGGCATTCATGTCAGGAGAATTGCCAGGCCAAGATAAAACTGAGGTATTATGGCCTGCCAAAAACTTTGTAACGCTTCTAGCATTATGACAATGTGCTGAATCATGCATAAACATGAACTCCTCACCACCTAGGAATCATTTTTCAATTTGCGGCAGCAGCCGGGTTTCCAGAACTTGCCTGTACTGGTCTTGTCTCATGATTGCCTGGACAATGTACAGCCGGCCAACCCCTTTAGCGGTATGACAGACCACACCATTATTTTATCAGAGTGTTTAACACTTTCCCCGATGCAGTCAGGGCGGTATTTTTCGCTTGGGAGTCAGCTGGTAAAGCTGCTTTTATCGGCTAAAATCTCAAAGGTTGATTCATCTGAGAAACAGAGCTAAAAAAATTTAAATATGTTAATAATTTAGAAATAAATGATTTTAAATGACATAAATAATAATTATCTTAACAACTGACCTTACTCCAGTCATCAACCGTCTTCTGGCGGTGTTTAGGAGCCCAGGCAAGGAGCTTCTTCTTCATCGCTTCTGTGAATCAGAGTTACTTGGCTGTCAACCCTTCCTCCGCTAATCTCCGCAGCACATTTCTCTTAGAAACTGGTATTCCAGATTCTTGAACGATCTGAGTAAGGAGTCCCACACTTTTCTTTCTGTTTCCTAAACAGATATCCCGGATTTTCCTATCGATACGTGGAGTTGTTATACGTTTTCTTCCACTTTTACCTTTTCGTTTGGGCAAAAGTGGCTGGTTTTTGTCCAGATTTATTTTTGTCCTGTTGACTACTGACTTGGAAACTTCAGCAAGTTCTGCTATCTTCCTTTGGTAATGACTCGTATGCAGAAGAAGAGTTTTTACCTCAGATTTTTTCCTAGAGGACGAATCAATCCCTCGAAATCAATAAAAATAAAAACTAAATTAAAACCGTAAATAATTTCGCAAAAAACAAATATTTAATCAATAAAAGAAAGATAATACTCGCATATAATTCTTAACTTTTCCAAAAAAAAACACAAAGAATTTTGTTTAAATTAAAGAAAAGCGGCTTCCACTATTGCGTGTGTAAAAGACTCAGCGTCTCTCCCGTTATTAAAATATTTATAGAAAGCAAACAAACCTTTTAACATACCAAAAGTACTTAAAAGTTGAATTATAGAGATGTTGACAACAGTAAAATACATGCCTGCAACACTTAAACGATTTAGAGCCGCAGTCAAGTGCACCCAAAGTATAAAACTAGCAAAAAAATGACTGTCCCTAATAATTTGGCAACCCACTGTAAACTTAGTTTAGAAGTTTGATGCGATCTCCGGAATTATTTTTCTAACGAAACCTTCTTCAAGTGACCAGGAAAAAACGGAATTTGTTTCATTTTCTTCAAAGAAATGTGTCTCTCCTGGAGGGAATTCAACTGGGATGGTCTCTGAATGGAGGTAAAATTAGTATTGAGCCTATGGGAATAAATTTCTTTCTGTGAAAAAATGGTCGTTCAAGAAGGTAGTCGCTTAATAGAGGATAGAGGTGGTCGCACAGAGAGGTTTCACTGTATATAGTTTTAATCTTGATTGTTTAAAGTAAGTTCGAAAAGGTTAGAAATTTAAAGAATATTAATGAGTGCAACATTTCGGTACTAATCTCAGTGTTAAAGGGACTCTTCACTCACTTGAAAACACCCGCTTGCTAGTGCTAAACCTATGGGTAGGATTTTTTTGAATTTCTTTTTTAAATTTGTATATTTTTAAACGATTTTTTTTTTTGCATAGAAAATCTGAGGTCGATCTCTAATAGGGCTATTTTTTACTTTTTCGATTTCGGTTGCAGATTTTTTTTGATAAAGATACTTCCGGTTTCGAAAATGAAAATATCTTTCTTTAAAAATTCTGCAAACAAAATCGAAAAAGTACAAAATGGCCTTATTAGAGATCGAGCTGAGCTATCCTATGAAAAAAAAAAATTATTTAAAAATATTCAAATTTAAACGAGAAATTCGAAAACAACCTGCCCATAAGTTTAGCGTTAGCAAGCGGATGTTTTCAAGTGAGTGAAGAGTCCCTTTAACTCTCTCGCTCTCGATTTTCTTTTTCTTCTTCTTCACAAATCACTCTTTAAATTAGCATATAATTTAAATTCTATTCAATATTGTATTAAAAAAACAAGAACGTATCAGGCATAGAAACACTTTTCAACGCTAACAGAATATTATTAAGAAATTTCATTTTCTTTTGTCAAGTCAACGCGGGTGCTTAAGGAGTACTAACAATGGGTCGCGACCCCTGTAATATTTCCATCGAAAGTTCAAAAACATAACATTAAAATTAAATAAAGCCATGAAAAATCTATATAATTTGGATACTCGGGTGGAGCATGAAACAAAACCTAAGTTCCTTCGATGCATTCCCGAGTTGGGAGCACCGGGGTTAAATATAAACCCCAGTGGCGCAATGACTTTCTAAATTTTAGAAAATATCACTTCGTTGACAGACTTAGCGGTCGAGACGGAAAAGGTAACAAGGACATCGGAGGTACCAACGATCCTAGAAAAAGTTCTATGATGTTGAGAACTCAAAAAATAAAAGCCTAGGGCTGTGGAATATTTCGCAAACCCCTTGAGCGGGTCTCTCTCAGCCAGACTTAAACGGCGGCAGTGATCACGGTACCTTCCAGAGAATTGATATTAAAAACATTTTTTTACTTGTTCTTTAGTTTCAGTTTTGTAGTAGAATGTGAAATTCGATAGCAGCTTGCACGTTGTAGTTTTATCTCTTGATCTTCCAAAAGTGGAAGAAAATATGTTCCTGATTATAAAAATATTAGCTTGGGTTCCCAGAGAGGAACAAGTGATTTTCAAGTATTAACCAAATGTTTCGCTGTAAATAATCTGTAAATATTTAAATGTATAAAAATAGAATTAGCAAAGTTTTTAATTCTTGTACTCATTTGCTTTGAACAACACCAGCGTAAAACTCTCAGTGATGACTTTAATATGATTTAAAACGAATCGTGAATTCTTCAAAATATGATCTCCCACTATTTTTTATCAATTGTGATATAACGTGAAAATTCGTGGACTACCTGAATATCTTCATTGTTTTGGAGCCGACCAAACCCGGGAAAAAAGGTAAGAAATACTTTTATTATTCTGCATGACTACTGACTGTTGATATATTGAAAATAAACACTTTTTCATCATAATATTTTTTGAAAATTGAATTAAAATTTTAAACATGGACAAGCCAGAAAAGCTTAAAAGTAAAAGAGCTACTGTTCGCGCAGCTGTTACGAAATTAATCACAAAATGTGATACATTGTTATCAGTTGATATTAATAAGACTGATTGCGATTCTTTAATGGAATCATTAGAGCTCATAAATGGAAAGGAAGCTCTGCTCAAGGAATTAGATTCCGAAATAGATGAATTAATTCAGGAAAAAACTGAATATGAAACAGAACTAAAATCGGTAGAAGAATATTCTGAAAAAATATCAAGTTTGAAATTTAAAATTAAGATGAGGCTTAAAAAATGTAAAATCGAAACTGAACCAAAAGTTTTACTAGAAACAAGTAAGAGTTCAAAAATCGGTAATAAACCAGTTTCGGCAGTGAAGCTGCCTAAACTAAACATAGAAAAATTTTCTGGTGATGCAAGCCAGTTCTTAGAATTTCTCAATTTATTTACTAGTGCGATAGATTCAAATGAATCGTTATCAAAAATTGAAAAATTCCAATATCTTAAATCTTTGTTGTCTGGACCTGCATATAATATTGTAGCTGGTTTTGAACTGACAGATCAAAATTATTCTACATGTTTAAATTTGTTAGAAGAAAGGTATGGGAAGCGGGAAAATATAATAAACTGTTATATGAATAAAATTCTAAATCTTGAGCCAGTAAAATCCACTAACAATGTCACTTCTTTAAGAAAATTGTACGATAATATTGAAACTTGTATTAGAAATCTTGATGCGTTAGGAATAACATCAAGCTCCAACGGCCATTTATTACTACCAATATTATTAAGGTTATCACCAGAAAATTTGATACTAGATTTCCATCGAAAACGTGACCCCGATAAGGATTGCGAAGTAACCGATTTAATAAATTTTATTAAAACGGAATTAAGATGCCGTGAAGCTACTAATTTAGTAAATAATTCCCAAAGCAAGGTTTATGAAAATACTAAAACCAAATATGAAATATCTTCAAGTAAATATCGAAATTTTCCTCAAAAGAAAAATATACTTTCAGTTGCTGCTTTAAATACATCTACAAAACAGTTTTGCATATTTTGTAAGTCTTCTGATCATGTAGGACTAAATTGTTCGAAATTCACGGATGAACAAAACCGATATAAATTAAAGAAAGAAGGTCGCTGTTACAAATTCTTTTAAAAGTCGCATTTATCAGTTAATTGTAGAACAAAAATTAACCCTTGTTCTAAATGTGGTAACAACACCGACCCATAGTTATTTGTTTTGTTTTAAAGAAACAACAAAAGAAAATCCTGAAAATGAAATGAAAGGTGCAATTGTATCTATGATGTCAGAGCAAAAATATAAACAAAATAAAGCTACATTATTGCAGACTTGTACAGTTTCTGTGTCTGCTGGTAAACAACGCTAGTTGGCTCGCATTTTATGTGATAGTGGTTCATAAAAATGCTTCGTGAAGAGATCTCTAGTACAAAAATTAAAATTGAAGCCATTGCGAAGAGAAAATTTATTAGTTTACCCCTTTGGGCGGGACGCACTTATGAATCATGTTACGAAGTTGTTGCTCTTGAATTATCCAGTGTTGAGCAACCTATCAACTCGATAAAGATCGAAGCTCTTGTGGTTGATAATATAACTGGGGCTTCTGTAAAAACCCTAGAACCAGAACTTCTAGATATAATGAGAACAAGAGGCTATAAGACTGCTGATACAGGTCTTGAACAGGAAATAAATATTTTGCTAGGGTCTGACTTTTTGTGGAAAATATTAAAGGGAATCGAGGGAAAATTGACAAAAGAGTTATACGTTGCAGAAACTATTTTCAGTAATACGGTGCAAGGGCAGATAGAGTCGAATAAAAAAGAAGTAGCTTGTTTGCGTGTTTCAGTTGAAAATATAAATACTCAGCTGCAAGCATTTTGGGACCTCGAAGCAATTAGCATTGCTAAAAGCAATGAAAAGAACATTACCGATCTTGAGGTAATAAAAGAATTTAAAGAAAATTTCAAATTCGTAAATGGGCGTTATGAAACAAAATTATTGTGGAAAAATTCTCGTGAATTGCTTAGAAATAATCTTGAAGTAGCAAAGAAGCGGTTTTCCAGTTTAGAAAATAAATTTCTGAAAAATAATTCTTTACTTAAGGAATATAACTTCATTTTGCTAGAGCAGTTTAATGATGATGTAATAGAATTGTGCACCGAGAAATATTCCAATAATTCCTATTACATGCCACACATCAGACCTGTTATCAGTGACGACAAAACTACAACAAAAATGCGCATAGTCTAATGCTTCTTCCAAATATGGTGATTATCTATTCATTAACGAATGTTTGAATCATGGCCCTAACTTAAATCCTAATGGTTTAGATATAATATTGAATTTCCGTTTACATAAAATTGCTTTTTCGGCTGATATTGAGAAAGTTTTTTTTACAAATATCCGTAGCCGAAGAAGATCGAAATTATCTTAGATTCTTATATAATGAAGATTTTGATAAGAATAAAAACGTAGTACCCTATAGAATGACCAGAGCTATAACTTTTGGTGTCACCTGCAGTCCTTTTATCCTCGCTTCTACTATTAAGCACCATATTAATAAATATAAAAATTCTCATACGAAAACATTTGAAATCCTAAATTCTTCTCTTTATTTAGATGATTTGTTTTCAAGAGAAAACGATGTTCTACAATCTTTTAACTTATCTAAAGAAGCTGTTGATATTTTGAAAGAAGGGGGGATGAAGTTAAGAAAATTTGAATGTGTATTCTGAGGAGCTTAGAAAAAAATGGCTTGATGAAAACATACCTATTTCGAGTTCCGAACCCCACAATACTTCCCTGAAAATTTTAGGATTGATCTGGAACAATACAAAAAATAAATTTGGACTAGAATTACGACCCTTGTTAGAAAAATTAAATAATGATTCTTCTACTAAACGCAATGTTTTGAAAATTGCAACTGTGTTGTTTGATCTAGCCGGATTTATTGTCCCTTTTGTTATTCGCATCAAATGCCTCTTACAATATTTATGGGTAATGAGAATATCACGGGGTGAAAGTTTTTCTGGTGAACTAGAAAATGATTGTCAAAATTGGCTTTCAGAACTCCCGGATCTCGCTCACTTGAAAATTCCCAGGCAGTATTTTAGAAACCTGATCATGGAAAAGTAACATCTCCAATTGTATATTTTTACTGATACTAATCCTAATGTGTATGGGCCTGAATTTCTTTTACTTCCCGAAAATCAGTGGCCTAGGGTTAAAATTGCTGCATCACGATTACCTGATGTAGTTTCTGAAGAGAAGTCTCGAAAAGCAGCAACCATTTCTTGCGTTGTTTAAACAAATAAAGCTGATGAAATTCTCATTTTTAATCTTGAAAAATATAGCCCCCTAAAGAAATTGTATCGAGTAACCGCATGGGTATTTAGATTTATTTCTAATATAAAATTAAAAGTCGAAAAAAGAGATTTTTCAGAATTATCAGCTGAGGAAATGTTACATCAGGGTTCGTACGCATCAGGAGATTCAGGGGATTTTAGGTGTTTTAGTACCAGAAATTTTTTAAAGTGCTGATCGCAATATCTGAAGATAAATATTTTTTCATTAAATAACGCAAATATTAGACTACATAAATTTTGGTAAAAGGTCCTTGAAGCGTACGTACCCTGTACATGCAGAAAATTTTTGGTTAAAGCTAGTGCAGGAAGAAAGTTTTCCTGAAGTTATAAAATGCTTGAAATGTAACAAGAGTATCCCTAGAGAATCGAATCTTCTACAGTTAAATCCTATGTTGTCAGATGAAGGTTTGCTGTTGGTACGAGGACGGTTATAGAAGTCTGATTCCTCATTTTATGAAAAACATCCTGTTGTGATTCCTGCAAAACATAAATTTACTGAATTAATCATGAAAGATGCACATGGAAAAGTTTTTCATTCAGGAGTGTCCAGTACATTAGTACAAACTCGTGAAAAGTTTTGGATTTTAAGGTCCAGACAGTGCATAAAATCTGTCCTGAACAAATGTACAATCTGTAAGAAATTTAACGTACGTCCTGGTCAACAAGTTATAGCCAGTGGTGGGATTCAGCCGGTTCGCACCGGTTCAGTAGAACCGATTGTTAGTTTGTGTTGAGTTCGGCGAACCGGTTGTTAAAATGATACTTCAAATGCAAAGATCGCATTTACATTAATTTGCTTTCTTTAAATATTTATCTGCAAAACATTGTTTTCTAGGCATAACTATGTGATAAGTCCTGATTAATTTAAGTTAATAAAATAATGTTTCATTGGGAACAATAATATATTTTTTCTTCATCAATCCTATAAGAGAAAATTCAACTTAAAAAAACGAAATTTTGAAGAATTTTGGTAACTAAATTGACAGTCTTAGGCTAATTCTAATTATATGGCAAGGTTATTAAAAATTACACTAACTACTTATCTATACAAATAAAAGAAAGTTTTTCTCTGTCTGTGTGTGTGTGCGATGGCTAGCAAAATCTACGGCACGTACGAGACTGAAATTTTTTGTGAGACTAGCTCAAAATGTCTCTTCATGCACCTGAAATACAGAATTTTAAAATTCTAATAATTAGTTGAGTTATTAATTAAAAATTGCAACTCACTCTCATTAAAAACTCAACTCGGAACTTGTGAGAAAGAAAAAACTCTGGCGCACGCCTTATTAACGCATCAGTTGAAAATGAAGAACGAAAAGAAGAAATTTCTGGGGCCATTATTTATTAACTTACATCGGCCAAATCGCTTAGTAAAGTTAAAAATGAAAGACATATTCTGAAAGATCTACGTTTGAAATGCCGCAATCAATTAAAAAAAAATCGCAGTTAACCGCTTGAAAAACAATTTTCAAAAGGAGTCGTTTTTCCGAAAAACTTTTTCTCCCTTATTGTAACGCCCCACCAGGACGCAATTTTGGAGGTACCGACAAACCAAAAATATGTTCATTAAGTGAAACCCTCTTCTAATCGATGGTTCAATTGGTTTAAAACAAATATGAATTTTAACCCTTTCAAATACACCGGTAAACGCAGGTCCCTTCGCGCCTCACGAAAACGATTTTTTTTCTACGCTAAAAATAACTAAACGTCCGTATTCTTTACACACTTATACACACTCTTTTTAGAGCATCTCAATAGACCAGATTTACATCACCTGCAAAAATGTTGAAACGTTCGAACGGGTAGAAATATTTCTCACAAAATAAAATGCCTGAAAATTTCGATGAAATCAAGAAAAATCTGAGTGTTTCGTCGAGGTTTCGCTCCTTCAGGGCCAAATTTTAGAGATGCTGACAAACCAATAATATGTTCCTAAATCTGAAACCACCTTTTAGGTAGCTTTCATTACAAAAAGCTACCTATTGCAGCCGTTCGGAGGAAAACGATTTCAAAAAATTTTGGTATATTTTCATCGATCATGACCCCCAGACCCCGAAACCACCCTCCGTTCAAAAGTTTATATATATATATATATATATATATATATATATATATATATCCATATATATATATATATATATATCTGACCTTTGTCATACTGTAACTCTCGAATTTATGAGCCGATTTGGATGTAATTCGGTATGTACATAGTACATACCATTGTCTCGACCGAGTTCGTTGGCCAGCTTCATCCGCCATTTTGTTTCAAAATGGCAGCCATTTAAAATTTTTTTAAAAATTTTAAATTTGAAATGTGGTACCAAAGAATTGAAAAAGGAAAAATATTTTTTTCTTATGTATTTGACCTTTATACAAAGATTCCGGAGCAGTTTTTGTTTCGTCTATATCTTAAAAAATGGCTGAGTTATAGCATTTTGAATTTCTAGCGTGGCTGACATTTTGAAACGTCCTGAACTTTGTCACGCGATAAAAGGCGTATTTATGAACCGATTTGGATGTAACTTCGTTTGTACATAGTACATACCAATGTCTCGACCGAGTTCGTTGCCCAGCTTCATACGCCATCTTGTTTAAAAATGGCAGCCATTTAAATTTTTAAGAAAAATTTAAATTTGAAATGTGGTACCAAAAAATTGAAAATTGAAAAAATATTTTTTCTTAAGTATTTGACCTTGATACAAAGATTCGGGAGCAGTTTTTGTTTCGTCTATATCTTAAAAAATGGCTGAGTTATAGCATTTTGCATTTCTAGAGTGGCTGACATTTTGAAACGTCCTGATATTTGTCACGTGATAATAGGCGTATTTATGAACCGATTTGGATGTACTTTGGTGTGTACATAGTACATACAAATATCTCGGTCGAGTTCGTTGGCCAGCTTCATCTGCCATCTTGTTTCAAAATGGCGGCCATTTAAAAAAAATTAAAAAATTTAAAATTTAAAATGAGATACCAAAAAATTGGAAAATGAAAAAGATTTTTTTCGTATGTGTTTGACCTTAATACAAAGATTCCGGAACAGTTTTTGTTTCGTCTATATAAAAAAAATGCTGAGTTATAGGATTTTGAATTTCTATTGTGGCTGACATTTTAAAACGACCTGATTTTTGTCACGCGATAACAAGCGTATTTATGAACCGATTTGGATGTTACTTGGTCGGTACATAGTACATACCAATGTCTCGACCGAGTTCGTTGGCCAGCTTCATTCGCCCTCTTGTTTCAAAAGGGTTGCCATTTAAAAAAAATTAAATTTAAAATTTAAAATGAGGTATTAAAAATTTGGAAAATGAAAAAGATTTTTTTTATGTGTTTGGCCTTAATACAAAGATTCCGGAGCAGATTTTGTTTCTGAAAATTTGTTCTTTTGTTTATATCTTAAAAAATGGTTGAATTATAGCACTTTGAATTTCTAGTATGGCTAACATTTTGAAGCGATCTTGTATTTGTCACGCGATAACACTCGTATTCGCCTATTTCCATGTAAGAAGGCATGTGGATAGTATACATCAACATCTCAGCCAAATATAAGTTACTTTAAATAAACGCAGCTTGGATAAAGCTGACTAATTTCGTGAAATTCTCATTCATAATGACTTAGTATTGATAAAAATTAGTATTGAATCTCCTATATTCGGTTTCCACTAAATTGAGCTTCGTGTGTTTGAATAATATAAGTTGGCTTTTTTAAAATAAGGAATTTGAAAGCTACCTCTTCCTCCCGGCACTGGCCGGAAGGACTTTTTATTGATGGGACAATCGGTTTTAAAAAATAAGAATTTTAACCCTTACAAATACTCCGGCAAATGCAGGTAATTTCGCGCCTCACGGAGAGGATATTTTTCTACGCTAAAAGTAATTAAACGACCGTATTTGAACACAATTTTTTAAAGAGTATCTCAAATTCAGATGGTATTGAGATTCTCAATAGATCAGATTTACATCATCTACAAAAATTGTGAAACATTCGGACGGGTAGAAATATTTTTTACAAAATAAAATGTGTGAAGTTTTCGACGAAATCAGTGAAAACTTGAGTGTTTCTTTGCGGTTTTGCTTGCTTTCGGTATCATATAGCATATACTTTGAAATCAATATTTTTTCATTTGAAAATATGAATTCAGATAAAATAGATTTAGAGATATAAAATCTACGAATTTCCGTTTAATTTAAGAGTCATTCTTCACGGGCCCGGTTATTCAAATAAACGGCACTTTGCTTTGGGCACGGAATGTTCCCTATCTCTGATCTATAGCTAATACTTAAATTATTAGATTTAGATATAGACTTCCAACTGCACATTTTTTTATATTGTTCATATCTTAGAAGTTATTTAAATGAAAGAAGTTATCTTCGTAAATGCAAAAAAATTCAAAGTTCCTCGAGTCCTATAAGTTATATTTAGAAAAATATTTTTTCAACTCTAACAAATGAAAAGACATTGTATGATCCAAACTTGCCGAATCATGATACTTTGTATTTTACGAATTTCCAGCGTTGTCTGGCCTGGGATTTTTTGTACTAAGAAATGGTAAAAAATCCTAAAATGTCTAAATGTCATAATTCGAGAAGTTTTGGTCGTGCAAAAATTTGTCTCACTTGCTATAGCATGGATATTTTTTCTAAATATGTTCTATACAACTTTAGGTCATGAACATGGGTTAATTCTTAAACTTACATTTCTGCTATTTTTATATTATATTGTTTTCAGGGCTTAATTTGCGCCGGAGCCCACTGGAGCTTATCTCCGGTATTTCTCTGGTTTTAGTAAATATTTAAATATTGGTCGGAATTCACAGGAGCTAATAAATATAGGGCTCCGGAGCCCAGTGGAATAGCGCTTCCGAAAAACTGAAGCCTAAATTCCCCTTTCCTTTCTTTCCAATCTCCAAGCTTTTGCATTCTTTTTTTTATCAAAACAGTTATAAGGAGATGTTTCAACTCAATTTTTATATCAGTATTTGGGCTTGGGTTGGCTCAAGCTCAATCTGAATTACATTCAAAATTTTATTTATTCATGTATAGGGGAAAAAATCCCCCTTAAAGATTACGTGTTCCATTTTATTTCAAATCATTTTAATGCTATTTTGGTCAGAATAATGGGAAACAGGAATCGTATTTTTCTATTCCATTTGCAAATTTATGTCTGGTATTGATGGCGGCGACGTGTTGATACGGCGCCAATCAAGAGACTGAACAATGAATTTGCTTACAGTTCAATTTTCACATGTGACATTACGATAATTTTTAATTGGTTGGTTTATTTATTTTTTTTTTTTATTTAGATATTGAACCTGAAAAGAGTATTCTCTGTTTTTAGTCAGTGGGCATCAGCTTGAGGTTTCAAGTCTTGTATTTTGTACGTGTATAAAAATCACGTTAGTGATTTTTCTGTTTATTTTGTAACATGAACGAAGTCCATGCTAAGGCTCTGCTCTGCAGATTTACGAAGTTTACTTTCATTTGTAAGTAGATATAATTGCCATGTATCGTTAGTCTGAAAAAAATCCATTCGGGCAGCGAACCGGTTGTTAAATTATTTGAATCCCACCACTGGTTATAGCCCCTCTTCCAGGTGACTGTATTAACGAAGCTCCACCGTTTTCAGTAACAGGTCTTGATTATACGGGGTCCCTATATGTGAAAGGAAATGAAAATAAATTTTATATTTTATTATTTATCTGTGCTATCACAAGAGCACTTCATTTAGAATTAGTAAAAGACAAATCAACAGCAGAATTCCTGTTAGCATTTCACAGGTTTATCTCACGAAGAGAACTGTGTGGTGTAATTTATTCAGACAATGCCAAAACTTTCAAAAGAGCTGATCTTGAACTAAAAGAAATGTCGAAAGTAATTCACCATCCTGATATTAAAATTTTTTTCGCCAATCACGCAATTTCCTGGAAGTATATTAGCGTGCAGCCTGGTGGGGTGGTTTCTATGAGCGAATGGTTCGCTCAGTGAAAACTAGCTTACGTAAAGTTATCGGAAGATCTTCTTTAACATTGAGTGAATTAGAAGCGCTTCTAAATGAAGTAGAAGCTATAATAAACTCTCGTCCGTTGACTTACACGTATTCCGAGTTAGAGGAACCATCTACTTTTCCTTCTGCACATTCTTTAATCGGAAAACGTATCTTGTGTTTATCTACCATAAAAGTGAACGATTTAATTTTACCAGTAACCAAAGAATCTTTAGTGAAACGCTTTCGTTTACGCGAGACTCTTCTAAATCATTTTTGGAAGTGTTGGAAAAATGAGTATCATCTCAAGTTAAAATCTGCTTACTACACGGACCAAAATAAAACTTCTGACTTTAAGGTAGACGATGTTGTTCTTGTACATAATGAACACTTACCAAGAAGCTTCTGGAAGTTAGGCAAAGTTACTAAAACCTGGGCAGAAACGGCAAGATAAGGTCTTATGAATTGAAAATGAATAATTCATTTATTAAAAGACCCCTAAATTTGTTGTACAATTTAGAAACTGAAAAAAAAACTTTTAATTGACTTTAAAGAACTTTTTAATTCTTTTGATCTAAAAAAAAAAATGCTTTTTGTTTGTTAATATTTTTAATCTTTAGTTTGATTTTTGTCTTGAATTGTTTTATAATTGTATAGATTTAAATTGTTTTTTCTATTTTTAGTAGCAGGCATCTGTCAACAACTAATTTAATTCATATAATTTAACTTTATTCTTTATTTTGAAGTACAGTATGTAAGTATATATTTTGATTTGTATTGTATTTATGCATAGTGTAATTTATGATCTTTCAGAATAATTTTATTTCTACTTTAATTATTTTGAATCCCCATTTTGATTAACCCTTGTTCATCGGGGTTTTGGGGGGGGGGGTTTATAGAATATTTCGCAAACCCCTTGAGCGGGCCTTTCTCAGCCAGACTTTCTTAAACGGCGCCCGTGATCACGTGAGCTCCCAGAGAATTAATATTAAAAATATTTTTCTCTTGTCCTTTAGTTTTAGTTTTGTAGTAGAATGTGAAATTCGATAGCAGCTTACACGCTGTAGTTTTATCTCTTGATCTTCCAAAAGTGAAAGAAATACGTTCCTGATTATAAAAATATTAGCTTGGGTTCCCAGAGAGGAACAAGTGATTTTCAAGTATTAGCCAAATGTTTCGCTGTAAATAATCTGTAAATATTTAAATGTGTAAAAATGGAATTAGCAAAATTTTTAATCCTTGTGCTCATTTACATTGAACAACACCAGCGTAAAACTCTCAGTGATGACTTTAATATGATTTAAAACGAATCGTGAATTCTTCAAAATGTGCCCTCCCACTATTTTTCATCACTTGTGATATAACGTAAAATTTCGTGGACTACCTGAATATCTTCATTAAGGGCCACATATATGAAATAAACAAAGTCTAGGATAGATTTTTCCCTCCACAGAAGTTTCCCAGAGAGTACGCGTGATACGTAGCCGTGACAACGGCTCTTAGTACCCACGAGTTCCACAACCACAGAGAGTCATTTTCTTTTGTAAAGTGCTTCACAAAAGTATAGGTTTACCATATATCTTCCATATTATTTAAGTTGTAATGTCCAAATCTCAAATACAAATATATATTTGCATATACGATAGGACTACTTATGAAAATGTGAAATAAAATGCAAATCGAGCTGTTAAACGACATGCTTTACGCAAAATCGAGAATAACCACGCCCACCACTACCATAGTGCCAGTTTGGATTTCCCTGATAAAACCGTGGTTAGCGAAACACAAGTTAACATCTGTGATAGTTCTCATTATGCATCGAGATTCGCAATTGACGGAACGGGAAAAGGTATGATGAAGGCTTTTAATCGCTGTGGCGAAGGCGTATGAGAAATTGCACGTGAGATTGGCAGATTTCAAAATGTTGTTGTCAATTTCTTGCGTTTAAAGGTTGAGTATGGTAAAATTAAAGTTCTGGACGCCCCACTGTGGGGTATTTGAAGAATCTGCCCGGCCAAAAGTCGATTTCATAAAGTACAACCCAGGATCGAACGGATGGATATGTTAAAACTGAATCATTGGGGAATCACGTGATGCAATTTTTATCTCCTTTAAGTGAACGATGACCTCCTGCTATCAGTTGAAACTGGAGTGTTGCGTTAAGTGCATGAGTGTCAAATTGTTCTTCATTGTGATTTTCTATTTTTGAATGGGAATAACTTTAGTTTTGGAAATATTTAAAATTTAATCGTTATGGATAGTGAAGAGGCAGGTGTGTATCATTATTTTTTTAAACTTTGAATTGAGAAAGAAATAGTTTTAGTATTTACAAAATTAATTTAAAATAATGCATATTTTTCTATTATTTTTTCCCTTGTTTCCCAATTCACGAAGGGTTAAGTTATATTTCCAAACATTTCCAAGCAAAGTTACTTGTTGTACCAATAAAGATACACCCTTCTATTTGTGTTTTCGTTTAAAGTAGTTCCACCTTCGTCTCCTTTTTAAAATGAAGGCGATATAAATATGCGCTTCCAAAATTCTGAGTAAGCATACAAAATTACTATATATTGATTTTTAACTGATATTTATCATATAAATTTTAATGGGAAAAAAATTGTTGTGATTGATTAGAAAGTGATCGCATTTGTATATTTTTCAGTCATTCTGATTGAAATTAAATTTATATAATTAAAAAAAAAATTGCTTTAAAGTAATGTATTCATTCCCTTTTATCATTGTTAAGCACTATTCATAAAATTGAAATAATTTATTGCTCGCTATTAACATTTGTTTATCTAAAAAATAAGTCGAGGCAATTTTTCATATGTTTTTGTTAAAAGTTAGCGAAAGATTGTGAGATTTTTTTAAAATAAGGGATAAAATGATGTTATCTATCTAAATTGCATATAATTATTATGCATTCTTTTTTTTCATATTTTGTATTTATTTTTATTTAGGGCCTTTGAATGTCAGACTAATGACTCCAAAAAAATTTTTAAACATTATGCAACAGCAGAATTTGCCAAACATTAATCATAGATTAAATTATTTTGAAACTTACCTTCTTATTAGCGATAATTTTGATGATGATGAAATTTAAAACCTGAAGCACAATTTCTCCCAATTTTAATCTCAGTTCAAGAGCAAATGGATCGAAGCCCATTATATGTTAGATAAATTTGAGAAAAATAATAAGGAATGGCTTGAAGGTACAATAGAAATTTCAAGAAAAATAAATCGACCAGGAAGGCCAGCAAAAGCTTTCAGTGAATTAAGTGACATGTCAAAGTGGAGAAAGTCTGAAAGTTTGAGGAGCTCGACTGATGTGGAAGTACTTACACATGCCGCTCAGATAAAGTTAGAAACCTCAGGGAAGAGGGATGCTGCCCATGTTCTGAAGGCATTAACATGTTCACCAATGCGAGCAACAAAATATAAAAAGCATATTTGAGAACTCAGCAGACGGAAAAGAAAACACAAATATCACCTTTACAAGTGTTATCATTATTTGTCGAAGCTAACCTTTGAAGGAATCAATACGAAATTATAAGACGATATCAAAAATATGCATACCCTTGTTATAGTCTTCTACAATGGTCTAAAATTGATTGCTATCCAGACAAAGAGTCTTTTAAAATTGCTGAAACTTGCGCTGAAATTAATATTCAAGATTTACTTAATTTAACAGTGACACGATTATTCATTTATTTGAAAGAAGTTTTGAAAAGTTTAAAAGAAGATGAAAGAAGTGCATTAATTCTTATATATAAATGGGGTATTGATGAAAATTTAATATATCGATTTAAAGTTATTCTTTAAATCATATCCAGTGGCCATAAAATTCACCTTGATAAATTTAAGGAATATACAGAAAAAACAGTAGAGCTCTACGTCCAATTATATAAATGGTATCCAATGTCACCCACAATGCATTACGATTACGGACGAAACAGATTACGATTCTGAATTATCTGATTAAAAGATCCCACCTTGGTGATTTACAAACTAATTGTTCTTATCATTAATAATCTGTTTTTATAATTTATTCAATTATTCAATATATTATTCCATTTTTTATCATAATTATCATTTATTTTATAATACTATTTATCATGATTATCATTTATTTTATAATATTTTTATCATAATTATCATTTATTTTATAATACTATTTATCATAATTATCATTTATTTTATAATACTGTTTATCATAAATATCATTTATTTTATAATACTGTTGATCATAAATATCATTTATTTTATAAACTAATTTTGATCAATAAAAATCAGTACGAAGTTGCAAAACATCCATGATTTTTAAGTTATTAAACAATATTTATTTCAAAAAGTACATTTATTTACTGCTTTAAACGTTTAAATTAATTTAAAAGAAAAAAATAATTTTGGCCGCCCAGATTTGTGAAATACCCCACTGTGCGCCCTTCATTACTTTCTTAGAGAGAAAAACGAGGACTTGTGAGAAAATCATTGAATTCGATGGACTGCAAATAAAATACGAACGCCCCATGGGAGACTGTTAGACGGGTTATAATGTCTTATCCACACATAATTCGTGCAAAGCTGAAGAATGTACTGCATTTGACCGTTCATCACAAGGTTAAGAGGCTGGAATTCGTTCGGGAAAACATGGACAGAGATTGGAAAAAGCAAAAAGGAAAGATTTTCTCCTTCATGCCTATCCTTACAGAAATTTCACCTCTTTCACAAATTTATCTTTATTGTCATTTAAATATGCACAGGTGATATTCAGTGATGAGAAAAAATTTACACTAGACGGCCCGGATGGGTTCAGTTCTTACTGGTATGACTATAGAAAGGAACCGAAGTACTTCTCGAAGAGAAATTTCGGAGGCGGTAACTGCATGGCTGAAGGAGCCCTTAGCGCAGACAGAGTCCGACAGTCTGACACAGTTGTGCCATACATATGTCTATTAGTACGAAACTGTAGTTGGTGGATTTAAAAAAAAAAAAAATCTTAAAAGAAAGTTTATGGTCAACCTTCTTGGGACGCAACTTACATATGAGAGGAAGGGGGTGGGGGGTTAAAGGGTGTTTCAGAACGAAATTGACAGTTTATAAGTCACAATCTGTTTAAGTTGGATTTATAATGCGTTTAACGTCCAAATAAAGGACACACCATTTAACTAAAAAAAATTATCTCATTCAAAATACATAAAATAACCCCGCAACTCAAAAAAACTGCTAACTGCTTATGCTAACTCAAAAAAATTGTTTAAAATACTTTTAAACAGTATTTGGCGCTCTTTTGATAAGAAGTTGGCGTCCTTTTAATCCAAGTGGCCACCGCCCTTTTTGTCATGCCAGTACGACCCTGACCGTGGAGGCCAGCTCACAGGTCCATTACGCGAAATAGGCAATAACCCAATAACAAATGTCTCCCGCAATAAACGGATGGTGTTTTCACAATTTGAAAGCGTTGTTCTGGCGTAAGTCTATTCATATGGTGAAATTGCAAAACATATTGAACACAAATCATCTGTCAGCTGCCAAATTGACTGTGACTAGAAACAGTGTTGCCAATTTCAAAACCACACCTCTAAAATACATCCTTTATATAATTTGCAATTTATCCTAAACCTTCATACAGTTAGAAAGAGTCAAAGTTTGAGGATGATAATCTATACTAACAAAATAAAGTTTCGTTCTGTCTCTATCTCTGTGTCTCTCTCTGTGTGTGTGTGTGTGTATGTGTTTGAGATGTCTAGCAAAATCTACGGCACGTACAAGCTCAAAATTTGTGAGATGTTAATCCAAGGCCTCTCCTGGTACACCTGAGACTCAGAATTTTAAATTTCTAATAATTAACTGAGTTATTAATTAAAAATTACAAAGAATTCTCATTAAAAACTCATCTTCGTCCTTCCGAGAGGGAAAAAGCGCTCGCACATGCTCAGAGATGCCTTGTTTACGCATCGGGAGAAAATAAAGATAAGAAAGAAAGTATTTTGGGGGTATTTTGTCATTATTTATTAACTTCAATCGGCCAAACCCTTAGTAAATATATAAACTGAATACATACTCTAAAAGATCGTACTCTTATGTTTCAAATGCCGCAGTCAATTGAAAAATATATCGAATAAGCCCTTTAAATTTTTTTTAAAAAATGGTCGTTTTCCCGAAAAATATTTTTCTCCTTATGGCAACTCCCCTCCAGGGTGCAATTTTAGAGGTACTGACAAACCAAAAATGTGCTCTTAAATATGAAATGTTTTTCTAATCGATGGTGTAATCGTTTTTTTTTTTTTTTTTTAAATAGGAATTTTAACCCTCTCAAATATACTGGCGAACGCAGGTCACTTCGCGCCTCACGGAGACGACATTTTTTCTATACTAAAAGTAACTAAACGTCCGTATTTTAACACGATCTGTTTTAGAGCATCTCAATCGACTAGATTTACATCACCTACAAAATTTTTGAAACATTCGGACAGGTAGAAATATTTTTTACAAAATAAAATGTGTGAAAATTTCGACGAAATCAGTAAAAATTTGAGTGTTTCGTCGCTGCACGCCTTAATCGGCCTTAACGCGAAAAATCAAATTACACAGAAAATAAAATACCAAATAGTATACAGTCGCATGAATATTTTTTCGCGATATTTGCATTTTAAGATATAAATTCAGACAAAATGGAGTTAAATATATAAAATCATGCAAATTTGAAGCTCATTTAAGGGTCATTCACCACGGGCCCGGACAACGCCGGGCGGGTCAGCTAGTATTAAATAATCGTGACAAACTTTAATTTATATCGTCCCAAAAACGTATTCGATTGAAATGTTTCTTTTTTTTTTTTTTTAAATGAGGTATATTGAATAATCCCAAACGTAATCTAGCAGTTTCTATTATTATTTATTCAAAAACATAATTTTTATTACGAAAATTATTAATAAATTCGTATTTAAATTAATTATGAATTATGGCCTACATTAAGATTGACAGAAAAAGAAACAGAGTCGTCGAAAACATGGCAATGTGCTTTTACAGCTCATTCGTATCACAAGTTTTCCGGATATGAAGAAATTTTATTTTTCATTGATCTAAAGGGGCCGTCTTCTCTTATCGTTTGCTCTGCAGAAGAAAAAATCTTGAAAAGTAACCAGAAAATTAGGGAGATATTTTCTGATAGCAAATTCAACAATCCTAGTACTTTTCCCTGTATATTATTTAAGTTATGAGTAATTAATTAAGGAAATTAATTCTAATGGGTAATTAATCAATCCTAATACATTAATTCTTTTTGTTTTAAGGCATATTTTTGAGACTGCTTTAGTCCAAAGAACTCAAAGTGTCAAAAGGAGTGTTGCTATTTGAAAAATGGAAGTTGAAGTAATTTTTTATATGTAGACGATTCCCGAATCATTATATCATGGGTATGATTAATTAGTAGACGTTATTCTCAGTGGATTGGTACCTATATTTTTATACAATTATTTGCAGCAAAATTAGTTGGGGGTGATCACTCCCCCCCCCCCGCCCCCTCCTTTCAATACAGAAGTAATAATGCTTAGTCAATATCAATTTTTGCCTTATATATTTAACAGCTGGTTTGGTAACAAATCTCATTTTCCAATACCTGAATTGTACCAAGGTCACTGTTGAAAGAAAGCACCCAAAGGGCATAGCCGGATAAGCATTGGAAACATGCCTTTTAATCAAATTTCCTGATTCTTTTCCTAGACGTAGCTACGTATCTGACAATATATTTCTCCTATTATCACCCTATAAATATTGATATTTAATGAGAAAAAAATGGTTTTTCGATTTTTTAAAAAACAGATTTTTTCAAAAACTACTGCACTGAATTTCATGCTATTAATTGAGGATATATAGATAAGAAAGATGCATAACTGGTAATTTTTTTATAATTTTCTGTTCATAAAAACTGTGTGAAATAACGAAATAAAAATTAAAAAATATAAAAATCATATCTTATGGTTGTCCGAAAATTACCGTTTTCTTGTAAAAAATTCTCCATGTGTTCCCGTATATTCTATGTAAATGCCGAAAGTTTGCGTTGGGTACTACATATAAATATTTATAAAAATGTATATCAAAATTATAGAAATTTATTTTAAGGCGTTATTTGGGGCGGAGCTACTTCACTTCAACATCCGGAGAATTTTTGGAACAAACTCAGCAGACAATATGTCAATTGGTGTATTTTAGATTCTATTAGCATATAAGCCATGTTTTCAACACCATGTTCATTTTGATATCGACAGTGTTGAGAATGTTGCTCATATGTTCATTAAAATTTAAAATACAGCAATTCTGTAACTGTTTATTCCAAAAATTCTTTGGGTGTGGATGTTGAGTAGCTCCGCCCAAAATAACGCCTTAAAATGAATTTCAATAATTTTGATATACATTCTTTTAAATATTTATATGTAGTACCCAACGCAAACTTTCGGCATTTATATAGAATATACGGGTACACATGGGGAATTTTTTACAAGAAAATGGTAATTTTCGGATAACCATAAGATATGATTTTAATATTTTTAAAATTTTATTTCGCTATTTCACACAGTTTTTATAAACAGAAAATTATACAAAAATTACCAGTTATGCATCTTTGGTATCTATATATCCTCAATTAATAGCATGAAATTCCGTGCAGCAGTTTTTGAGAAAATCCGTTTTTTGAAAAATCGAAAAACCATTTTTATCTCATTAAATATCAATATTTATAGGGTGATAATAGGGGAAATATATTGTCAGATATGTAGCTACGTCTAGGAAAAAAATCAGGAAATTTGATTAAAAGGCATGTTTTCAATGCTTATCCGGCTATGCCCTTTCAACACTTAGAGAAGAGTTTCAATATTTCAGATGTACTATTATTTATCAGGTTTGGTAGTTAGGCCCTCTTTTTTATTCAAAAATTCTGAATTCATACCGGAAATTCCGAAAAAAGATTTTTTACTTTATGTGATCACGAAATGTCTGTCATTAAATAACGTAAAAATTACTATTCGAAATATCTGAATAAAACAAGATACCAAACTGGCAACTCTGTTACTTACGTGCATCCTCCTCGAACTTTTCGTTCCACCATTCTTGCAGTGAATGTCTGAGATCAGGTGATTTAGCGAGTTCTTCTGTTGGAATATCGTTTTCCCGATTGTTCACATGGTTCATTGCTGCCAACAGTTCTAATCCATCTAGCTGCTTATCATCATTCAAGTCATGGAGCCTGTTTTAAAATTTAAATTGCATTTAATAGTAAATAAATTTCAATTTTAAGTAAATTAGAAAAAATTCGAGATAGGGCATTTTATTTCAAACTAGAATTTCGTCACTAGCGCGAAATTAGTCAGTCACGTAAAACGATGCTATTAATCAGTTTTTATGCCTATTTCAAAGATCAAAACCAGTCTGCAACAGCACTTTAGCAATAAACACATAGGGTAAGGGGGGGGGGGGGGTCAAAAGCACACACATTCTGATTTAAATGATTTAATATGAATGCAATGTTTTTTCAATGCTAAACAATCAGTGTTGTAGTTGGAAAAAAATATTTGTGGGAACTCACCTTTTCATAGAGTAGATGCTACCGGATTTTTTTTTTAAACATTTAGCCAAAAGCCGACTTTTTGAAATTAACAGTTAGGATTATTACATTGTAGTTTTTAGAGTATTGTATTTGTATAAGCATTCATCTAAAAGTAATATTTAATCAATCTCATAGTAGCAATTTTCGATCATGAATTAAAATTTAATTAAAATAACTGAAATAAATCCTATTTACTGGCACATCTATCCTAGAAGTTTCCATAAAGAACGATAATGAGATTCTTTTAAGGGAATTCCCACACGGCTTATGAATATAAGTGAACTTTTTCAATAAGGAGTGAATTTCTCTCATCGGTCATGATGTTATTCATACAGCTGAATACTCTTTCGCATTCAGATGTTGAAATGGGTATAGTTTCCATAGTCTAGAGAAAAAAATTTAGCTCTCTAGGCTCATCTCCAGTATCAATAAACTTGATAATTATCGTTATAATAAATAACAAAAATTAGCGTTTCGCTTGGAAAAAAAAAAAAAAAAAAAAAAAAAAAAAAAGAAAGGAAAGTTTGTGCTCTTGCCCGATATATATATATATATATTTTATTTTTACGGTAACAAACCAAATATTTCTGGGAACGGAATTCGTTCCTACCCAACTACAGCACTGTAAACAGTAGTCGACAGTTAGGCTTCAATCGTACCAGTTGTGCGTTGATAACATGCAAAGAAAATTGCATTCCGTGCAGAGAAAATTAGGTAAATTTCAATTTTTTTCATTTTTAATGCAATAATTAAAAAAATTCATGTGATTGTTGAGATGATAATACTGCAAATGTCTATACAAATCCATAAATTCAGTGAAGAACGGAAACTCTGTAACTTCTAAATGTTGTATAGTTTACCTCGATTGCATTTCTATAAACTTTCACTTGGCCGGTTAAACAAAACGGGTCTTCGCCCCTTTACGGCTGATTTTTACCCCAATCACCGGGTAATGCACTGCCAGTAAAGACACGCAGAGCAATGTTTTTTAAAAATTGCAATTTCTTGCGAAATTATAATTTGACAGAATCTAGTCTGATGGTGATGTTGAGGGACGTTCTAATGTTCTCATACAAGGTGTCTACAAATTAGTCGGGCAAAAAGAATGATTTATTGAATGGAATTGACAGGAAAAAAATAAAGTACATATTGTTGTAACATAAAAAAAAAAAAGTTCAAGTTTACTATTATCACAAATGTTCGATGTGACTTCCTTTCGTGAGTCTGCAAATGTCCCATCGGTAAATCATTTCTTGCCACAGATTTGTCAGCATTATTATCCGTCGATCAAATTAATTGCAGTGCAGATTCTTGATTTTAGTTCAGGAATGGATGCAGGAAGTGGCGGCTTGTACACTCGATCCTTTACAAAAACCCATACACCGAAATCAAGTGGTGAAAAATCTTGTGATCGTGGTGGCCATTAGATAACACATCCGCTCGCTAGGCGATAGCGTCCGTTATGACACCTAACGCCATCTATGAATAAACTTCGGCAATAATACTACTAGTCTGGCTTTCAACTAGCTAATTTCATTTAATATTTCGGAAATTCTTAACTTACGAAATTGCCCAACTAATTTGTAGACATCCTGTATAACATTTTATTCAGCCATAAAAACAAATTTAGACCAATGCGTTCATTCAAAATCAAAATTTATGGAAAGTGCGTTTCTTTAACTCCACCTACCCTAAAGGAATCAAAAGCGAGCTTCAACACAAAAAGTCAAGAATGTTGAGATATCTATACATTTATCAAACCTCTATTATTCTTAAAATTAGTGTAATTTTTTTTCGAAATGAACAAGAACTTACTGGAAATATAATACCTCCATATCTGCTTCGTCCAATTTATCTGCAAAATCTTTGTTATACATTTCTTGGATATCTTCTTTTATATGCCTGCAGCAAAAAATATCATTATTATACTCAGCGAAACAAAAATATTAACAGTTAAAAAGTTTTAAAATAATTTCTTAAAACACGTTAAAAATCATTCTACATACATACATACACAATGGTACTACAATTCATGTAGGATTTTGGCCTCCCTCAATATATCTTGCCAGACCTTCCGATCTCCGGCCTTCTTTAATTTATAATTTATAATATGGCTTTGTGTTAGATCTTTCTTTCTCTACCTCTTCTATCCATCAATTCCTGGGTCTACCAATACTTCTTTTCCCTATTAATTTACCATTACATATCTTCTTTGTGCTTCTCTCATCCCTCATTCTGATTAGATGGCCTAACCACTGCATTCTTCTTATTTTTATAGTATTTATTATATCCTTCTCGTTATATAATTGTTCAATCTCCATATTTGTAAAAAAAATCATTCTACTTCGAATTAATTAAACTATCAAAAGTGAAAATAATTGTCAACTAAGGTATACGAATGAACAATACTTTTAACAGATGCTCCCAGAACAAGAAAAAAAAAAAAAAACTTTATGGAACAAAAACAGGAGATTCAAATCGAAAACCGAAATTTAATTGTTATTTATAAGGGAACGGAAACCGGAATCGAAATGAAGTATTTATTTTAATTGGACGATTGGAATAAAAAATGTTATTTCACAATCCTGAAGTTATGCGACAATACTATAGATGGCAACTGCTAGGACTTTTTTGTCACCAGTATTTCAGAATAGTAATCGTAAGCTTTAATGCTTTAATAGCTTAATGGTCGTTGATGCTATCATCTTTATCACCAATATTTCTAGCTAGTAATCTTTGCCTTATCGAGGTTCTGCTTGAAAAGATTTCGGATTCTTTAAAGGACCCTTCGCAAAATTCTTTGTCTTAACAAATGATATTTCACAAAACTTTTTCATATCAAAATGGACTGGAGTTTTCAAAAATCTAATCATTTAAAAATAAAACAGGATCTATCACAAAAAAGCTGAAATCACTAAAGAACTTATATAAAATAAATAAATGTGTGTATATAAATTTATATATGTAAATTTAATGCATTTATATACATTTTTTCATTAAAACAGGACCTTGTTAAAATTCAATTTTTTAAACAGGAACCTGAATAAGATACTAATTTCAGATTCACAAAATTATGATTCGATTGTACACAAGTATAAAAAAAAAACATTCATGATTTTCACAAAATTTCTGCTATTAAATAAGTCACAGATTACTATTCGGAAATATTGGTGATAAAAAAATCGTAGCATTTATAAGCTATCCAGTAATACTGGCTAATTTGGTTGCTAATCGCGAAGTCCATCTCCATCATCAAGCCTTATACTGATGCTCACAAGTAAAGGTACTACAGTCTGTGACGGCGAATTTCGATTTTTATAGCTCATCCGATTCGTCTCTTCGAGCTAAGAAATTCGATACCTCGCATATCGGCTATTGAGTTTTTATAATGACAGGGGCCCGGGTCAAAGTTCAAAATTTCGTACATTGAAAAACAGATGTCTTCAAAGAAATAATTGCGATTTAAGTTTACTAATTGTTGTTACAGTGCCATACATTGCCAATAACTACTATAAGGTTATATTATTGCTATTATTATTATAAAATAACCTCTTCGCTCCCAAAGCTAAAATAATACTACAAATACTCATTCATTGATCTTAAACAAACAAAATGACATCAGAGATGACAGAAAAAAAAAACTTTTCGGAAATTGATACTTTAGGGGACTAGTAATTTAGGTTTACAAATAGGGATATAAAATTACAAATTCCGTTAAAATATCAATTTAATTATCACCAACCCAAATTCACACAATCACAAATTTAAGGCCTTTAACCCTTAAATGCCGGGTGTTGCCTTTCGGCAACATACCCAATTTAGGCTAATAAATACTATTAGAATAATATTGAAGCTATAATGCCTAATGTCGCCAATAAAATACATTCTGAAAATATTATTAAATCGATTTTCAACATTTAGATGGAAAACTTGTGCTGTTTATGAATAAAGATAGATTTATTTTTTCAATTGTTGATACATGTTCTTTTTTTGTTTGGGAGCTTGCGAAATACCCTATTTTGTTCTGCAGTGAGCAAGTAAAATTTATTTCTTATCATAGTTGTCAAAGTTTTTAATATTACAGAATTTTATCAAGGAAAATTATTTTTTTCAATTAAACACCAGTATTGCCGATTAGTAACAAACAGTTTTTTAGCCGTAAACCATACTTAAAGAAAAATATGATTTTTTGAAGTATTTTTCCCATGATTTATTTTTAAAAAGAAAGCCGAAAAACATTTTGTAAATGGTTTTTGAAAACTCAGGCATTTAAGGGTTAATCAAGTGAATGATATACAAATCCTCAAAACATTTTATTGTAAAGGATTTAAGTTAAATGTGTATGAAAATTTCTCAATTTCTTGGCCACACCCTCTTGAAGGCGTTTTGCAAACTCAGATGAAAAATAACATCTATTTTATGAGGAAATCAGCATAGATTTTGCCATTTATTGGTTTGCTTTTAAAGCAAAAACATTCAGCTATTAAGAAATGAAGTCAAAATGTAAAAAAGACAAACAGTTTAGTTTTTATGAGGAAAAGAATAGAGGTCCACATATGTGGATCCAGATAGCGAAGAGGCTAAAGACGAAAACTACGTCACCCCTAGACTACTGTTTTAACTCTTTGCACTCGCATGTCAGTCAAACTGGACATCATCTTTCGTTGCAAAATTTGCTTTCGGCACCAGTAATAAAGGAAAATAAAATTTGCCTTATTTAATTAGAGCGCTTTTGAAATTGTGGACTTGAAGGAAACTTCTTTTAAAAAAGTGGTGCCAACCGAATAAAAATTGTGTAAGAGACACCCGAGTCGAAAGGGTTAAAATTCAAGAAAGAAAGCAGAGCTGTTTTGAATGCGTCGTCGAGTCAACTGAAGAAGTCTTTGCTCGTTGTGCGCACTGTGAGAAATATTTTTGTTTTACTCCTTCTTCGGAATGAACAATGTGTCAAAAATTGATTATCAAAAGTTCTAAAGACTTCTAAAGTTCTTGGTTATGGCTAGGTCTTTCCTTAATTCGAAAAAATCCGCCGTTAGGGGGTGCTGTAATAGCAATTTTTGTGCCATTTTGAATATTGTACCATCAAAAAGTGTATGAAGTTATGCATAGAATTGAACCAAATTTTTTATGTATGTTTTTGGTCATGGCAAGAAGGTCCTCCCTGAATTTGGAAAAATTCCGCCGGAAGGGGGCGATGTAATAGTTATTTTTGTGTAATCTTCTTAATTTTTCGTAGTTCTATTGTACACCAGTGGCTCGTGAATCGACAGGAACTTCCCATCCTGATAAGCCGATTATTCGTGATTTAATAAATATCATGATCAAGATTAACTCGTTTTTACTCTGATTCATTGACTGAAGTAAAAGTTTAAGATGAAAGTCAAAGTTGATATAGTATTGAACTAATAAAAATGAAATATTTAGATCTGTAACAACATTTTGAAATATTAAAATATATGAGATAGAAGAAAGTTTTGGGATTAGCACATCCAACTAGTTTTTTATTGTTTTTAAAATAATTTTCAACCATGAATTTTTTTCAAAATCTATCTCTATAACGTGCAGACAATTACGAAAAAAAAAATCCATTTTCACTTAAATTAATATAAATAGCTCTTGATTTGTTTCCACCTTATATTCCATAACGAAATTAACCCTCATCAGTCAATAAATGTATAATAAAACAATACAATATAAATAAAACACAAATTTAAAGGTCTATAAAAGAGAATGATTGGAAATAAAATCTTATTGGAGTAACCTTAAAGGTTGAAATACACCAACGCGACGAAGTTTATCGACTTTTATCGATTGTTTGATATCTCTTGTTGCACGACAAAAAAAATGCGGCGATAGTGAAAGGGGGTCCCTGACATGATTATCACCTCCCTTGGGTAAAATTTCTTTTGTTGTTATTGTGCACTTTGCTTCGAGACTTTTGTAGAGCAATATTGAAGATCTTTATCGCTAAAGATGATTTCATAGGGACAGGATAAAATTGCTGGGAATAGATACATTAATGCACTAAAATATTAGTCGAAAGATGTAATTTACTAGTTATGTAATTTTAAAAAATGTAAAATGCAATATAAATAAATAAACGATATTTTAGAATTATATAATTAGTATTAAAATTATATTATTATAACAATTTAATTAAATACCGTTATGCAATTTAATAGTATGTTAAATTGCATTAACTCAATATTGTGAAAATTGCCAGCTCAACTTTCACAAAAAGCGGAACAGAGAAACAAAACAGCGGGACAGCGCGTCAAAATCGGTACATAAAAATACAGTAAATCATATTAAAACGGAACTTCTATATAACGGATTCATGACTTTAACATAAAAAAAAAAACAAAAAAAAAAAAAAAACCACAATCTCTTCACAATTCTTTTTTTAAAGAAGAAAGTATTGTAATCGAGATTTTACATGTTTTAGGAAGCAGAGATCCCAAAAAACATGTTTATATAAAATGTCTGTATGCCCGTCCATATGTCCGCTTTGTATCATCGGAAAGTGTATGAAGTTATGCATAGAATTAAACCAAATTTTTTGTGTATATTTTTGGCTATGGCCAGCAGGTCTTCCTTGAATTTGGAAAAATTCTACCGGAAGTGGGCGCTGTAATAGCGATGTCTGTGCTATTTTCATTATTGTACCATCGAAAAGAGTATTAAGCTATGCATAGAATTGAACCAAATTTTTTGTGTATGTTTTTGGACATGGCAAGCAGGTCCTCCTTTAATTTGGAAAAAAATCTGACGGAAGGGGGCGCTGTAATAGTGAATTTCGTGCCATTTTCATTATTGTACCATCGAAAAGTGTGTGAAGTTATGCATAGAATTGAACTAAACTTTTATTTTCTTCTATCCTCAATAGAATAAAGTACTGTAATCGAAATGTTTTCGACGGATTTACACATTTTAGGGGTCAGAGATCCTCAAAAACATATTTATACAAAACGTCTGTCTATCCGTGTGTCGTCATCTAGCATCCAAAAGTGTATGAAGTCATTCATAGAATTAAGCCAAATTTTTTGTGTATGTTTTTGGCTATGGCCAGCAGGTCCTCCTTGAATTTGGAAATATTCCGCCTGAAGGGGGCGAGGTAATAGCAATTTTTGTGCCGTTTTCATTATTGTACGATCAAAAAATGTATGAAGTTATGCAATAGAATTAAACCTTTTTTGTGTATGTTTTTGGCTATGGCCAGCAAGTCCTCCTTGAATTTGAAAATATTGTGTCGGATTATTATAATCTGCCTGATAAATATTTTCTTGAATTTCCAAAAATTCAAGAAAAATGTCTTGGAAGTTGAAAATTTCATTAATTCATATTTCAGGATATGAGGCATTCTCACAATTTTTTAATTTTCAGGAATAAAAATCTGGTGAAATTAAACTTACTAAAATAACATTTTAAACTGATAGACAAATGCATTAATGATTCAAAAGAAAGAAAAAATGGTCAGCAGCAGAATTTTTTTTATTTAACTGAGGTTTAAGTTAAACTTGCAAGTTTAATTTTCCTTACAATTTTACCACTATAACTTTTTATTTTCTTCTAAATTTTTACTTATAATGAATTTGCATAGTACCCACAGGACATTCAAATAAGAAATAACATCAATGTAGTATTTTTAGTACAAAATTTTGGTATAATATTGTCTTAAAGGGGTGTTAAACAAGGGACGGTAAGGAAAAAAAAGTTGGACGGTAAGGAAAAAAAAGGGGGACGGTATAGGGAAAAAAGAGGACAATATAGGAAAAAAGGGGCGGTAAGGGGAAAAAAGGGATGGTAAGGATGGGACGGTAAGGAACATTAACACCTATTTTTAGGTAAATCCTGCTAAGACCAAGTGATAGCCACAATGTTAATTGATTTTTAGAAACAGTTATTTACATTGGATTAAATTAAAAAAAGATTTAATTTACCTTAAAAAGTGCAGGAATAAACCTTGGGAACAGTAAGACTACCAATAAAGCCACGATGCTTGAAATTGGTATTTAAATGCTGATTTAAATTCTGCTGTAAATTTCCTGTCAAAGAATTTTAGAAATTCTTTCTCTAGCATACTTCTGCATGAGAAAAAAGTTGAAAAAACTTCTTGGCTGCATCTGAAGTGATTTTCTGTATAATTTTAGCAAGAGGGACGGTAAGAAATCTAAAACCCAGGGTCAAAGTTAAAAAAATAACAACCGTAAAAATGTGTGCAGGTTAATTTTTTGCTACATATTTATATAAAACAATAGTCCCAGTTTCGGAAAAAAAATTACATCGAATTACTTTTATTGAAACAATTTTATACAGACAGCTCCAAACTTAAAAATAGGCATCAGGGATACGGGACGGTAGATGCGTTTTCCTGGTATTTGGACCACCAACATCGTCCAAAACTTATTTATCTCGTTAATATTGTCATGCATTCATGCAATGGGATGTTTTCCAGTATAAGAAATTTAAAAAAAACCAAGAACATGTACTAAAATAAAAATTACTATTCAAGGACTTAAAAGTCAAAAGATTGCGAGAATGCTTCATATAGAGGGTTAAACAAAACCCCACCCATTTACAATTTGCGATCTGTGATGTAATCAGCACCACCGTATTTTACGAAGTTAGTGAGGGCAAAATTCGTTTCCGAAAACACTTACTCATAATCTCCTATATATTCTTTATCTCTCAGAACATTTCTGGCTTCATCTTTGTTGAACAAGTGATGTGAATGTCCGCTATGACGACCGCTTCCAAGGAGGCCATAGCACAAATCGAAAGTCAGTAAAAGCACAGTTGCTGTGAGGCATTTCTGGTGAAATATCATGTTAAATGAAAACTAAAAAAAAAGAAAAAGAAGTGACTAATAAGTATTAGTAGCATCCTTTCTTTATAAATAACAGTAAACCCGTTCTTCGCATGGACAGAATAAAAAAAAAGTACTGATCCACCCTAAACATTAAAAGACGGAACACTTTTATCCACGAACATGACAATATATAAAAGTAATAGACAATTTTATCCACATAAACTAGGGTGCGAAAGTGCGATTAGGACTCGCACCCTGAAAGTTCCGTACCCTAAAGCTTAATAAGTAACCTAGTTTCTTTACAAATATAAAAAAATAAGAACTGCCTATTTATAACAAGGTGCCTCTTGTAATTGCTGTATCGCACAACTGTAATTTATTTACGTAGTTACTCTGCCCGGGCCCATAATAACAACCTTAAATAAACCTCAAATTGGCATGTTTTTATATCTTTAACCAGATTTTGTATGAATTTATATTTTTAAATGAAAAATTCGCTCAACAATATTGATATTTAGTGGTACAAGTGCAGCGTCCGTCTAGAATAAACAGTGTGAAATCGGCTATCCCAATAATACTTAAAAAAGTGCTAAAACATTGAATCCCTTAAATGTGCAACGATGCTGAAATCCAAAGAATCGATTGCAGCGACATCTGCAGGATATTTTCTAGAACTACAAGTCGATTGCTAGTCTAGACGCTGTACAATACGGTGTTTACATTAACATTTGAATATATCACACAGAAGTCTCTGTGATGAACTCTTTGGATTACAACATCGTTGTACATTTAAGAGCAGGGCCGAAACTAGCCTTTTTTGCAACCGGGAAAAACATGGATTTTGGCGCTCCTCCCCCTTCTCCTCTTCCACAAAGTATATTTACAAAGAGAATTTTACTAATTTTATAATAGACGATTTATTTTAAAATTTAAAATATGTAATCATAAAATATGTAATACTGAACTACGTAATCTACAGTGGCGGATCCAAGGGGGAGATTCCTCTGAACATCAACAAAAATATTCTAAAGATCATTTTTAAAATGACATATTCAGTAGAGTCCCGATTATCCGAGAACCGCCCAACCGAGTTTCCGCTTTCACCGAGTTATTTTCTTCTGATGGACTGATGGCTTCCATTATTATGAAACAGCCATTATAAACGAAGTGTTGGGTGAAGATGAAAGAGCAGTCGTAAAAAGTTAGAACTCTGATTTTCTGGTCCGAATGGGAAAAAAAAATGGCCATAATTTTTTTTTTCAATAAAAATTATGGCCATTTTTTTTTCCCATTCGGACCAGAAAATCAGAGTTCTAACTTTTTACGACTGCTCTTTCATCTTCACCCAACACTTCATTTATAATGGCTGTTTCATAATAATGGAAGCCATCAGTCCACCAGAAGAAAATTATCCTTTTCAAAGGTATAATCCTTTATTTGGCACCTCTTCGTTCTGGCGCCCGGGGCACATGCCCCCTCTGCCCCCCCCCCTAGTTTCGGCCCTGTTTAAGAGCCCACTTCAGTCACGGCAAAAAGGGAAAGCGCTAATGTAAAGTTTATAGGGGCGTTATTTCCTAATTTCTCGCTTTGATTTTAATATTTTTGAATGATTCTTTTGCATAGGATAGCTGAGGATGATCTACAACGGAGCTAGTTTTTACTTTTTCGATTTTGGTTACAATGCCTTATTTACGAGAGGGCATTCGGGGCACAGGTCCAGGGCCCTTGATTTTCTGGGGGCCCCAAATGTTGCTGAAGGTTTTTCAATTATTATTATAGTTTTAATATGTAATGGAATTTTACATTTCATTCTACATTCTATTGTGTTCATATTGTATTTTTATAACGTTGTATATTTTGTCTGTAATACCCATTTATATTTACTTTATTATAGGGAATATTTTCTTTTATCTTTATCACTTTAAAAATGCATTATATTTTTAGTTCTTTTTTAATCCTGTTCCTGTTCTCGCCAGATTATTTGGGGATTGGTGAGGGTAGCTTGTAGATTAGTAGAACCCCCTAATATTGTAGCTTGGTGCTGTCGAGAATTTTTTTTTATTAGTTGTTACATAGTTTATCATTCCACATATATAGACTTGTAAAGGAAAAGATGATCAATGCCACACAATTTATTATAAAACGTCTACTCATTTAAATTTCATAATTGTGAAATAATTATTTAAAAGTAAATTAATTATTATTATACTTAATTTTTAATGGATATTTTAAAGTAATTATTAAAGTCAATAACGGTTATTTTAATAAGTACCTTTTTTCAATTTCTTTTTCTACTCAATACCCCTGTAAGTATCAGTGCAAGGGGGCCCCGTAAGCATCTGTGCCCTGGATCCCCGGTTCAAAACCGGTTCAAACCGGTTCCGAAAGTAAAAGTAATTTTTTAAAAAAATGTGAAACCAAAATCGAAAAAGTAAAAACTAGCCCGGATGTAGATCGCCTTCAGCTATCCTATGCGGAAAAAAAAAAAAATCATTCAAAAATATTAAAATCCAAACAAGATATTTGAAAATAACTTCCCCATAGGATTAACATTATCATCCGGGTCTTTTTGAGTGACTAGTGTGGCCTCTTAAGTGATTCAAAATTTTAGCACTGTTTGGATAGCAGTTTTCCACACTATTTATTCTACACGCTGTAGTAAAAGTGCTCGTAAGAAAACATTTTCTTGTTTTTTTATAATGTAGGATCGCTTCATAAATTAAAAAAAGTTTTTGTTGTCCGAACTTTTTGAAATGTTAATCAATTATAAATATAACGGTTTAGAAGCCCTAGTAAAAAATTCGTGAAAAAATATGGATATTTAATTGTAAAAGAAATATGTTTTCTTCTTGCTTTTTTTTTCTGCTTCGCGTCGGGTCTTATAAAATAACAATAACACAAATAGTTCTTATCGACCAAATTCTCTGAAATTTTAATCGGTTATAAATTTTACTGTATCCAAACCCTTTAATATTTCGTGAAAAAATATGCATACTTAGTAGTGAAAACATGAACGGAGCTGTGCAAAAACAGCCCGCGATTTAGCGTTTTCATCAAAAATTTCTCTGATTTTTTTTTTTTTTAACTAGGGGACTCTGCCCCCTACGAGCTACGCTCGTCAACCCTTGTTCAGACGCCGGAGACTCTAAATACCCGATAATTTGATTGGATTTAAAAGCATTACGGAATATTGATTTAAAATTGAATCAGCTGCTGTTTAAGACATTTAATGGCTGCTTCTGTGTTTGATTAAATAAGATCAGTTAAACATTTGAAAAGAAGGTAATATAAAATGAACTAAGTAAACAGAGTATTTGCCTCCCGGTATTTTTTAACATCGCTATAAGAAAATTGTTTTAAATAAGACATTTTAAATGTATCGTTTTTAATATGACATACTTTTCACCAAAGTTTTCTTTCTCTTTTTAATATTCACATGAAAATACTTTTGCTTTTAAAAAGGAAATGTTATTATTTGCGCTGTCTTTAGAACTGGCAACAATAGTTAAAAGATTATCTCGAAATATGAAATAAATGTATAAATATCAATACAAAAACCCTAACAGGTTAAAAGTTTGTGATGCAGCAACTTTATCTTATGGCTCTAAGAATAAAAAAAAAAAAAAGATTTTAAAAATAATTATTTTGAGTGCATTTTGAGTGAAATTTTGAGTGCATTAATTTCAGTTTATACTATTACTTAAAATATATATATATTTGTATTATTTCATCATTTCATTTCTGTTCTATTTATAATCGCATGTGCAAAAGTTATGTTCAACATGGAAATATGTATAAAACTTTATTCGCTGATGCTCTTTCATCCGCATCTCTCATAAATTCAAAATATGTGTTTTAAAAGATATGATATAAAATTTAAGTGACGCCTTGATATGGCTTTAAAAGGTTTGTTTTAAAATTCAATTTAAATTATTTTTGATTTCGTAAAATATATTTACACATCTAAATAATACAAGCTTTTCATTTTCCAATTCACTGTTAAATATATCACTTTCTTTTAATCTATATTATGTATTGAAATGTATTTATTTCAATAAATTGATTTATCTTTTGTGTCACGCTATTCAAAATTGTAAGTAAAATTTATGTATGGTTTCTTTGCGTCAAACTATAACCATTTGCATATATTTCACTTATAGTTTGGGTAATTAGATATTAAGAATCATAAATAGTTGAAATAAAGATCATGCTAAGCAAAAAATGAAATAATAAGGATTTGATCATAAAATGAAACAAAAAATAGAATAAAGAAATGTGATGAGGAAAAATGAAAAACAAAGCGTCACGTGAGTGTTTAACCCTTTATCTACTGATGGTACTTATAAGTACCATTAAAATAACTTGTTATAAGATTAATTTAATACATCCATTAGTTGTAATACAGTTTAGAATGTGTTATAGGTACAATACTTTATCTGAAATATTTTTATATTTCTATTGTAAGAACATTATATTTGTACATTTCCTAATTCTACAAAATACTAAGAAAAATATTTAAAATAAAAGATTTCAGTGCGGTTGCAACTTGCAGTGCGGAAAATTGCCCAAAATCCCTATAAATTCAAATTTAATTAATCCTTCTAAAATTTATTAAATGGTTATACAGGGTGATTCATAAATATCGAAACAATAGGCTATCTTCTTAAATATTGCCCCTAGTCACATACTTCCAATTGAAAAGTTTCATAAAAAAAGGTGGAAAATTTGATGAGATAAGTTTCACCTCCATGGGGGTCTGTATGAGAAAATACAAAAATTAAATTTTTATACGGGCCCCGTAGAGTAAAATTCCCAATTAGGAAATTTTTCCTTATCTATTCCTGAATTAAACACAAAAAAATTCATCCCGATATCTTTAAAATTCGCAGAGATATCAATATCCAAAATTCGTGACTTACATCATTTATCCATGCCTCTGAGCGACGAGTTTTTGACTCATTTTGAATGCAAGATAGGGATCAGCCACAAATTGTACATTATTAAAAGTCGATATAAGTCAGTGCGTCTCCTTTGGACATAAAATAGGCAGCGTATAGATTTTACGTTAAACTTGTTTTCAAAGTATGCTGGTGGTCTGCACTAGAGGTCTGCACGGGTCGAAATATCTAGGTCCGGTCCCGAACCGACCCTTAGAAAATAAGTTCGGCCCTGCCTGGAAAAAAGTTCAAATCGCAGCCTGGCCCGACCTGAATGAATTTCTACATAGTTTTTTACATCGATATGGTTAAAAGTTTTTTCGTATGGAGGAGTTCTGACCAAAAATACTTATTATATCTTTTCTTTTTTCATGTTTATTATCTTTTCTTTTTTCATGTTTATAATTATTATTTTTAAAGAAGTGCCAAAAGCTGTGATTATTTGTTTTATTAATGAATCTCTACTTATATGTAAATGATTCACTTCTCTTTTAATAACGTTAATCTATATTCCATGTGTTAGAGACAATGAAAAATGCTATAAAGTAAAATCTTTTAAGATGGAATCACATAGGAAAGAAAAAAAAAAGCGTTATAGACAATTCCCTTCTTAGGAGTTGTAAATGTAGTCTATTTTTTCTCAGGTCTTATTATATTCATTTTCCATGGATCAGCAGATTTTTCCGTTTAAGAAATTATTAGGTCATAGGCAGATTTCTTTCACTAGTTTTACTGTATTTTAAATTTTTTGCCTTATATTTTTCTAATATCCTTTAAAAAATGAATTTTAAAATTTTATTATAAAATAATGGCCATTTAAAAATATATGCATTTGTTGTAAAGCTTTTTGGACTGAGCCAAATTTTAGTTATTTTTGCACGGGTTAGGTCAGTCAGAGATAATGATTTTAATATGGGTTGTCTCGAGACCGGGACTGAAAATTTCGCCCAGGGGAGACCTAGGAATAAGGAAGCCAGTCCCAGTTCGGTATAACCAGTGGCCGAGAGGTTCTGCTCTCATGCTGGGTTCGAACCCAATCGTGTCCTTCGGCCCAATCTTTCGGAGTTTTCAGTGGTTTTCTTCGAACCTTGGATATCCTTGCGTAAATACGGGTTAGGTTCCCTTAGAAAGACTTCCACGGAAGGTACTCCCGACCCCCACCCGTTTCGGGCCCACATCCCTCGTATAGATAATTGGCCGTCATAAATCACACCAACACCAGCTTCGGTATGAAAAAATACGATCGGCCCGGCCTGGCCGAGTCTTCAGAAAAAAGTCGCCAATCCCGGGTCTGGCCCGGCCCCTGTATACAGACTTTTTTATCGGCCTCGCCGGGGCGATAAAAAGCCTGAATTTGTAAGGGCTAAAATTATGAAAAACTCTTAATCGGCATGTTTGAAAAAGCACTGTTTCAAATTCTACATTAAACATTTATTTATGGACATTTAAGTAGTACAAAAAAGTGGTGGAAACGGCAAAAGTTAAACTGAATCGGAAGTTTAAGCTACCGAAAGAAGTGACTTTTTCACGTGCCATTTTTTAAAATGCATTTAAATATTTTATTAGGAGCCAATCAATGTTTAAAACTTTAAATGCGTTTTTCTGCATGCTACTTTTTAAATCGTAAATTAAAAAGGTGCAAACTTGGAACATGTCTTTTTTTATTATTTTACATTAATTTTGTTTTGGCAAATTGAAAAAAAATTTACTTTTGAAAATATGATTTTTTTAAAAATAAGTTACATATTTTTTAAGCAAATATTTTTTAAATTAAAATTTAAAAAAATCCTGAAACAAAACTAAAATTATACTTTCCTCTTTAATTAAATGAAAAAAATTTGAAATCCGATGAATAATGTTTCGAGTTATAAAGATTTTAAATTAAATCCGCTTAAAAAAATACTAAACATTTAAATTTTTAAAAAACTTTATGCGAAATATTAGGATGTGATTTTGTTTGCAAATTATACGGTTAACCATCGCAAAAAAAGAAAAAAAAAAATCAAAATTCTAGCTCAACAAATATATTTTTTACATGTTTCCTAGAACTCTTTAAACTAACATTGTTTCTTGGATTGCACGCATTTCAATTTGTGTCTAATCCCTTAAAACTTGATGAATTATTTTAACAGCCATAACTCCGCGAGTTTTTCAGATATGAAGATGCAATTTTTTGTGCTTAATTCAGAAATGGATAAGGAAAGTTTTCTTGATTGAAATTTTTACACTACGGGGGCCGTATAAAAATTTAATTTTCGTATTTTTTCAAATAGACCCCCTATGGAGTTGCAACTTATGTCATTAAATTTTGCACTTTTTTTTAGGAAACTTTGCAATTGGAAGTATGGGTCTAGGAGCAATATTTAAGGAAATAGCCTATTGTTTCGATATTTATGAATCACCCTGTATAAATCTTCTAATGTAGTTTAAACAATTCACGAAAAATGCTTTAAAAGATAAAATTTTCATGAATTCATAATTGAATACATAAAGGGTTAATCATCAGCTGGCAAGAACATTCCACATGTCCTCAAGATAAACGAATAAAAGAGCTTATACAAATTTTGATTTCTTAAGAGTTATGAGAAAATTTCACGACATACCTGTTTAAAATTTTGTATCAAATTACTTCAGTAACTTCTGTCCTATCGATTTCTTTTTTAATAATATTCCTTCCCCACTAACAAAACATAGAAAAATGAATAAAATATTTTTTTTTCTTACTTTGTAATCTGTAATCCTAAGGAGTACCAAAAATAAAAGTGTATTTCTCGTGTTTACGATACAGTATGAACGCTTATGGGAAATCCAACATCCGCGTTAACCAGATAAAGGAATCGACGATAAAATCGTCTCTGCATTTGTGTTTCGGAAGTGAAAATGAAAGCTGAACAGGTGATATCGTTCTAAATCAACAACGGGACGCGCCAAGACTCAAATTTATGGTTTATAGATAGCTGCGTTTTCGGAACCTGGAAGTTATGCACCGTAACCTAGAGGTCTGCACGGGTCGGAATTTCCAGACCCGAAACCGGCCTGAACGAAAGCTATCTTGGCTCAGCTCGGCCTGATGTAGATGTAAAAACTAAAACCGTTCCGGTCCGTTTATAATTTTGCAGTTGGCGGCCCGACCGTTCAAAAATCAGTGCAAATAGTCCCTTCCGGCCCGTACAAAAATCGATGAAATCAGGCCCGGCCTGACTGAATTTCTGCAAAAAAATCCTATTTTTTCTAAACAAAAATTTAAATTATTTTAAAGAATACGGCATATATATTTATGAAAAAATTTAGATTACAAAAAATTTTAGATTTTACACCCTTCCTTGAGTGGTTATTCTTCTTTCTGTTCAAAACGTCCACTTTGACATTATTTTCTGAAAGAACTATTGCGTTTGCAAAAAAACAGAAAACACAGTTCTCTTGCATAGTTTCTGAGCAACAACACCTGCTAGTTTCATGAATTTCCGAACAAAAATAAATTAAAACTTATGTCATAAAGTTGCCCTTTTGGATTTGAGGACAGCCTTAAGGATAGAAACTTGAAATTTGATATGGCTGTTACTTTAGTGATGTAAATGCACGCACAGAACAGTTAAAAATGGTGCAGCAGTAAAAAATCTTGGCCCTGATATTTTTTGCCCAGTTGCAAATTAAAAAACATAATGATTTATTTACCAATTAGAATAATTGGGTTAAAATCAATCTAGTGCAATTATGTAACGTTTACAGGAGTTCCATTACCTGTGATTTATTCTGTTGGGCTGATTTATACAGGGTGTTCCAAAATTCGACCGACAAATTAGGGGGGATGGCGATAGAAGGCATCAAACCCAGATAGCATGAACATTAGCAGCAAGTTTGATTTTTTTCTGATATTATCTTGCCGTGGCAAATTTGAATTGACAAATTCGCGGCAAATCTCCCGCAAGCTATACCATCACCCACTTGCATGAATAGTTCGTTGTGAAACTGATAGCAAGACTGTTTTTAATTCACGAAAGTGACTAAAGCAAAAAAATTCCTCTGTTGAGAGAATAGACAGTCAGCCGATACGCAGAAATTGCAGAAATTTTATTCGGTTGGTACCGCTTTTTTTAAATGCTATACATTTCCAATACCAAAAAAGGCTCGATTTGAAAAGTACAAATATTACCCTAACTTGTTTATGGTGGTAAAAACGATGCATGCATTTTAACGGTGCGTATGCATCAATAGACCTGATCAGGTCTATCCCAGATAGCATGAACGTTGGCAGCAAGTTTGATTTTTTCTGATATTATCTTGCCGTGACAAATTTGAATTGAGAAATTCGCAGCAAATCTCCCACAAGTTATACCATCACTCACTTGCATGAGTAGTTTGTTTTGAAACTGATGGCAAGACTATCTTTAATTCACGAAAGTGACGAAAGCAAAAAATTGCTCTGTTGAGAGAATAGACAATCAGCAGAAACGCAGAAATTGCAGATATTTTATTCGGTTGGCACCGCTTTTTTTAAACGCTAAACTTATCCCCAGATAGCATGAACAGCAGCAGCAAGTTTGATTTTTTCTGACATTATCTTGCCGTGACAAATTCGAATTAAGAAATTCGCAGCACATTTCCCGCAAGGCATACCGTCCCCCCCCCCCCCCCCACTTGCATGAGTACTTTGTTGTGAAACTGGTAGCAAGACTGCCTTTAATTCACGAAAGCGGCAAAAGCAAAAAATCCCTCTGTTGAAAGAATGGACATACGCACATACGCAGAAATTGCAGAAATTTTATTCGGTTGATACCGCTTTTTCTAAACGCTATACTTATCGAATACCAAGAAAGGCTCGTATTGAAGACTACAAATATTACCTTAACTTATTTACGGTGATGAAAACGATGCATGCACCTTCTGACGGCGTGTTCGCATCAATTGACCTGATCAGGTCTATGTACCCCTCCGCAGGGGTTAAACTTATAGTGTAACAGTTGTAAGTAGATAGTGGGGCATGGAAATATTACTACTTTGCAGTATTTTTGATTACTTGTTTGCCATTAATTTTCAATAAATTTGATACAGCATGAATTTAACTTGCACGACAAGTTAGCTGCAAGTTAAAGGTGTGGTGACTTCGGAGTTTGCGTTATCTTGCTGCAGTCTTGTTATGAACTTTCAGTCTTGTCATGCTGAGCTTGCTGCAACTTTGTAGGTTTTCAAAGCAAGACTTCTGCAAATTTTCTGCAAATAAAAAATGCTATGTGGGATGGACCCCTTCGAAGGGGCTAAACTTATAGTGTAACTGTTGTAAACAGTTAATGTGGCATGGAAAGATTATTAATTTGCCGTAAGTTTGCAGTATTTTTGATTACTTGTTTGCCGTTAATTTGCAATAAATTTGATACAGCATGAATTTAACTTGCACGACAAGTTAGCTGCAAGTTCAGAGTTTGGTGACTTCGGTGTTTGCATTATCTTGCTGTAGTCTGTTATGAACTTTCAGTCTTGTCATGCTGAGACTTCTGCAACTTTTCTGCAAACTAAAAATGCTATCCCAGATAGCACTTTAATGACCTGAAAATTTGCAGCAGTCTTGCTTTGAAAACCTGCATAGTTGCAACATGCTCAGCATGACAAGACTGAAAGTTCATAACAAGACTGCAGCAAGATAACGCAAACTCCGAAGTCACCACACTTTGCACTTGCAGCTAACTTGTGGTGCAAGTTAAATTCATGCTGTATCAAATTTATTGCAAATTAACGGCAAACAAGTAATCAAAAATACTGCCAACTTGCTGCAAAGTAGTAATCTTTCCATGCCCCCCTATCTGTTTATAACTGTTACACTATAAGTTTAACCCCTTCGGTAGGGTCCATAGACCTATTGAAGCGAACACACATGCATCGTTTTCATCACCATAAACATGTTAAGGTAATATTTGTACTTTTCAACACGAGCCTTTTTTGGTATTTGATAAGTATAGCATTTAAAAAAAGCGGTGCCAACCTAATAAAATTTCAGCAATTTCTGCGCATATGCTGATTGTCTATTCTCTCAACAGAGGGGTTTTTGCTTTCGTCACTTTCGTGAATTAAAAAGAGTCTTATCATCAGTTTCACAACAAACTACTCATGCAAGTGGGGGATGGTATTACCTTGTGGGAAATTTGCTGCGAATTTCTCAATTCAAATTTGTCACGACAAGATAATGTCAGAAAAAAATCAAACTTGCCGCTAATGTTCATGCTACCTGGGATGTGGGAAGAGGATGAAAAATTACTATTGATCGCAAACCACGTGTTTAGTTACAAATACAGGGTGTTTCACTGTAACTGAACTTGCGTTGACGGTAATAATTGTGAGAAAAATCAAAACATTACAATGAAAATGTAATGATAGGTACCTTATTTTGTGTGAAATGTTATAACGTCCCGAAAATATCTGGAAAAATCGCATGAACTGGCAACCGCAGTTCAAAATGTGGGGCGTCAAGTGCATACTGCTGGCAAGCATAATGGAAACTTCTCTAGAGGTCTGCACGGGCCGAAATGTCCATGCCCGGGCCCGGCCCGACTTGGTAAAAAAGTTAAAAGTTCGGCCCGAGCCCGGCCCGGTATAACAGCTAGAAGTTCGGCCCGGCAAAAAGTTCAAATCTCGGGTTGGCGCGAGGGAATTTCTACAAAACATTGATTTTTACGTTGATTTGGTTAAAAATTTATCTCGTACGAGGAGTTCTGACCAAAAATATTTATATAACTTTTTTTTTTTCATGTTTCTAATCTTCATTTTTATAGAAGTGCCACAGGCTGCGATATTTATTTTTCTGATGTATCTCTATTTCTTGTATGTAAATGTTTAGATTATTATTAATATTGTTAATCTATATACCATGTATTGAAGTGTTAAAAATCTGAAAAAGGCTATACAGTATAATATCTTCTAAGACGGAATTGTATAAAAAAGAAGAAAAAGGCGTTATAGACAAGTTCCCTTCTTCTTCTTAGCAATTGTAAATGTATTATATATTCTTTTCTTACGTATAAGTATATTAATTTTGCATGGATCAACACGTTTTTCAGTTTAAAACAGGATTCCGTGATAGGCAGGTTCTTTTCACATGTTTTTTTTTATTTTAATAAGCGTAGAAATCTACTATTCTTTAAAAATAATAAGTTTTAATGTTTAGGTGTAGAATAATGGCGATTTAAAAAGGTATGCATTTTTTTCAAAACTTTTTGGACCAGGCCTAATTTTACTGACCTTTGAACCGACCAGGCCACGCCGAGACACTGATTTTCATATGGGCTGTGTCAAAACTAGGACTGAAAATTGTGGGCCGCGAAGACTAGGAATTAAACCAGCAACTCTGTACAATAAAAATAAGTTAGGACCAGCCCGCCCCGATCCTTCAGGAAAGAAGTAAGGCCTGAACCCAACCCGGCACGTAAAAAGTAATCACTAGCCCCGGCCCGGCCCGAGACATCAGAAAAAAATATGGCCTGGGCCGAAAGCCGTGAATGAAAATAGGCCCGAGCCCGGCCCGTGCAGATCTTTGACTTCTACCACTTTTTTCGATATTATCACATTTACAACAAAGGTGAGAATATGTATTAAAAGTTTTATTATAATATACTTAAGCTCAATTGGTAACAGCATTGTCAGCTTCAGCCAATAGATCCATGGATCGAATCCTGGCCCGGACATTTTTCTCCCAGTTGAAAATTACAATACATGATAGTTTCTACAGAAGTGATTATTCATAGAGGAGCTTACAAAAAACCTTTCTTAGGCCGTCTAAAGCAGATCTTATTCGATGAGTGTGAAAATCACAGAGTTAAATCTACAGCATGGAATTCCAAAACCTTTCCGAGCAGCTGATGCGTCATTTTTAGGGTTTCGTTCATCTGACGAAACCCTATTCGTCTCACTCCTCTGTCTGTCTGTCACAGAGCCCATTCTCAGAAACTATATATATTGGAGACCTGAAATTTTGGATACTTATAGCTAAACACCTCATATCTAACGAAAAATCATAAAATTTTGAATAAGTCTTATATTTACTCGTCAGAGCTCTAACTTGTGTATTTTAAGCTTTTTTTTTTTTTTTTTTGTAACTGAGCCCCTAATTCAGTTGAAGACTTGAAATTTTGAATCTGAACACTTGCGATCACACGGCAAATCATAAAAATTTCAAAAAGTCTTATATTTAACCCTTCCGGTCTCTAACTTGTATGTATTTTAAGCAATTTTTCTAACCTCCACCCTTTTCACCCAAGGGAACTTTTCTAACTTTTGCCGACACCCCTCTGACCACTCTTTCATATTATGCACCATAGCCTTACATATTTAAATTCCACTTTTTACCGCCAGAGGGCACCTAACTATCTCGGGTACTATGGTCCCAATCGCCTCGACTAATATATCAACGGATAGGTTGTAAAACGGGTTTTCATTCGGATAAACGTTTGTTTAGAATAGAGTGCGTCCCCTGGTTGCGAAATGTGGAACCAGGGCCGAAACTAGCCTCTTTGGCGCCCGGGAAAACATGGATTTTGGCGCCCCACCCCCTCTCCACCACAAAGTAAATTTACAAAAAGAATTTTACTAAGTATCTAATAGACAACTTATTTTTAAACAACTTATTTCCACTACAAAGTAAATTTACAAAAAGAATTTTACTAAGTATCTAATAGACAACTTATTTTTTAAATTTAAAATATATAAAACTGAACTACGTAATCAGCTTTGTCAAACATTGATTCATTAAAACCTTGAAAACGGAATCAAAAGGAACTAAATTGCATTTTAATCATTTGAAACTTTTTTTTTGTATAGTCTAAATGAGGTCGATATCTAAAAAAAAAAAAGGTTTTACTAAAAATTTTACTTTGTGCATTCCCCCTCCCGTTTGTTCTATTGTCGCGGGCAGTCATCGCCCATGGCAAGACATAAAAGGAAAAAAAAAAAGGAAGCTGATGCTCAGCGGAAAACAAACAAACAGCTTTCATGGAATTGTTTTATCTAATAGAAAAGTCAGACTGAGGGGTCGCTTCGCGCTGGGTAGTTACCAATAGTGGACAGTGTCCTACAATAGAGACTGACCTTGAAAAACGGTCTCCTGCACAGGAAGTGATTTAAAAGATAGTAGGCAAAAGCATAGACATGATACTTTTGGAATGGGAGAATGAAAAAAAACCTAAGAGAACAGTTCTTTTTTTTTTATTATTCATTTGCAGTTTTGTACTGTAGATGAATCTTTTTATCTAGTATTTGTAAAGTTTAATACATTTGGTACAGTTTTCCTTTTAAATTTTCCGGCTCGAGACATTTTTATACAAATTTCGTATATATATACATTCTTGTATCAAACGTAAAACAAAATCTTCATTTTGGCGCCCCCTTCACCTTCTGTTAAAGCAGCGCCCGGGGCACGTGCCCCCTCTGCCCCCCCCCCCCCCCTAGTTTCGGCCCTGTGTGGAACTAATAGATTTTGCAAAAGGATAAAGTGTTTTGAAAGGAATATTAAACAAAACCCTCTGTGCGATCTGTGATCACACTTACCGACTTACCCACTTGTTACTCATTAAAAATTGTGCTATAGTTGTCGCCGCGGTCTCTCTAATCCAAAATCTCTTCATTGAACAGAACACTCGTACAAATTCTAGATTTTACATATCCTCCTTTAAATAACTTATTAGAAGACTCAGAAGTAGAATGGATTAAAAAAAAAAAGTATTGCGTGTTTATAAGTAAATTTGTTTCAGGTAAATCGACAAAACATAATTAAGATGTCAAGAAAATGTAAAGAAAACATATTTTAGTACAATTAAATAAAGATTTTTTTTCTTTCTTTTTTCTCGTCATTTGAAATATTTGGTAGCTGTACTAATTCAGCCACTCTGTGTACACATTGTACACTGGGTTGGCACTAGAGTTACCAGATGTCCCGATTTTACATTATGTACAAATTCTTTTTAATTTCTTTTTGTGCCATGTTATTCGTTAGTCTGCACCGAGTGTAACGGTAAAAGCTGTGAAGACAGAACCTCTCTAGCCCTCTAAGTGTTTGGGGCGTAATATTCCGTTCACTAAGCTCCAGGTTTCACAGCAATACAAGCAATATTTAAGATAATATAATTCTATAGATTAAATGAATTTTAAATACATTGAAGTATGTTTAATACTCTCAAGGATTACATTCATATTTGTAATTGAGTTTTTTTTATAATGTTGAAAGAATCATATTTTCTTAGCATTTAAAACAAAATGCAAAGAAAACAACATTACAATTTTACCCTTTTGCAAGACGTTCGGAGGGCTAGTCTCTATAAGGGAAAATTTTCCTTTCAAAAGGAATACTTTGCAAATTTACCTGCCTAGACGGAAGCTTGCCTATAACAGAATTTTTTGCCATAACATTTTTGTTCATAACGATTCTGTTTTCACAAGTTTTGCTGCATTTTGTTCATTAAACTCTGTGAAAACAAACTTTTTTATAACCGAATTCTGTTAAAAAAAAAAATAAATAAAAACAATATCTGTCCCAGTGATTTTGCGTTCACAAGTTTTACTGTATAAGATGTTGTGTTTTATTAAGTATAGTAAGACCTACTAAGACGGAATCGCAAGCGACTGGAGTAAAATTCCTTTTTAAACAACATTTTGCCTTATTGGGTATAACTTTATGGACCGCAAGGGGCAATGAAATAAAACAGCATTCCGTTATAGACAAGTTCTATTTTAATTTGGGTTACTTGTTTCTCAGAAAAGTGGTACATATTGGAGCAATTTGGATGTCGTATTTAGATTTTTAAAACGTCAGATCTATATAACTCACGCATTTGTTTCACAGGCAGGAAATTCTTATATTTTTTAGCCGACCAGTGTAATTTTAAATGAAAGCCTGAATTTATCCCCCATAACAACATATGAATAATTATTATTAATGTGTATGTACTATTTTTTAAACTGTAAAGACAAACATTAAACCCAGGATAGCTCAGTGACTAAGGCATTGTCATGTTAAGCCAAAAATCATGGGTTTGATTCCATATCGCACCATTTTCACCCATGAATTTTGAAATAATAATTAAAAAAAAATCCTTGAACTTCATTTCAAGATTCTGTAGTAGGGTAACATGTGTAGTGTACCAATATTTAAATATGTAGTACAGGAATATGAATGATAATGATACACTTATGAAATACATTAATTATTATAATTGGGTTACTATTATTGATCTCATAGTTGAAATTAGCTAAGTATTTTTAAATTGTACCTTCTCCCTTTTCCCCTTACTTAACATACCGATAAAATTCTGGAGCTAAAATAAATTATTTATCATATATTTTTAATGAAAAGTACAAAAACTGCCGCGATACACAAATAAAGGCAAAAAATGTCTTAATAATACCATAATGTTAATTTCTTATTTTTATGATGTTATTACTTTTTTTTTTTTTTTTTTGCCTTTATTTATCTTATATTTATTTATTAGTAGTAACAAATTGGATGCTACCGTTTTTATTTCTTATAAAAGGATTCTTACCAAACAGCATAAGACTTTCTAATCATGGATGATTCTACACTTCAAAAGTACATTTTAAACTTTTACTTAAATCCTAATGTAGGTATATTGAAGTAGATATGTAGACAAAGAAATGAAGGTGTAGATGCTATAATAGATGTAAATGTGTTTAACCAATGTTAATTTTTTAGCATTGATGGGTTCATTTTTAGGGTTCCTAAAAAAAAAAATCTTTTCTTTGTATATTGTGTGAAAGCTTTCGTAACTCAAAAATACATTTCTTTTAATTTTAGGTATTATATTTTCAGCGATATCATCGAAAGCGTAATGCAAAAATATGCCCCCCCCCCCCCTTCCTCTATTTCTGAATATACTGGAACTGAAATTATGAAAAAATTAGGAGTAGTAGAAGTTAATTTAAACCTTGCAGGAAAACTATAGCAATTACCTTAGGTCACACAGTTTTTGAGAAAGTTGCATTTTCCCATTACATTAAATTTTGATTTGCAGACACTGTTGAGAAGGGCTGCGGGTACCTATCATCACAGAAGTATAAAAGGATTGTTGATAATGATTTTTTTTTTAAATTGTCAGTAATTAGCCGAGATATTAACCCTTAAATACTAGGATGGTTTGGACTTACATAAAGAGACGGGCGGCACATTCTATGCATCGGCTTTCAAAGACTAGATACCAACTTTTAATGATATATTTGTGTAATGTAATGGTCCCATTACTAATTCATATATTTATTTACGGGACCCTGTGTGTGCAAGTAATACTCGCAGTTGACTGGTTATTTAATAAATTATATTTCACTAACAAATGATTCGAAATTCATGAAAAGGTTTATTTAAATGTCTATATAGATGACCACTTATGCCAAAATAACCCACTTACAGTTATACAAGGCTTTCCTTGAATTAAAACAAATCACTTTGTTTTTTCTTACATAAATTAGAGCCGAATTTATATAGACAACAGTCAAATTTTTTTCCTACACTGTACATTAAGATTTTATGCATTTATATGCATAATTTTCTTTTTTTATTTTACTTCTCCAACACCTATAACAAAGTTCTACCTTGGTCCTGTTGCCACTGAAGATATGTTAATAAAGATGCTATCTGGTTGAAAACTTTTCAACACCCACTGCGATAATGAAAAATTTCTACTGCTTGCATAAAAGAGGAACAAAAGAAGAAAAGACATGGAATATTTTGTATAAAATATTTATTGCAACAAAACACTGCTTTCTAATCACTTTATCCCAAAAGAAGGATTTTTGTACAAATTTTACAAAAATTGATAAAAATTTATCTGATTTGAACTTTTCAAAACATAAAGAAAAACAATCGTAAAATAGATTCGATTTAAATGCTACTGTAAACTGTAAAAAGTAATGTACAAAAATTTACAAAATTGAATCAAAAAATAATTTTTTTATGGCCAAAACAAGTGCATAAAAAAACTTCGTTAAATCCTAAAAAAAGAACAAATAAAGAAGATAATAAAGATTTTTAGTTAACAAAATACAAATCAACACAAACAAAATTAAATTATTGAGCCATTAAATTGGTCCAACATGATAAACTTTCACAAGTGCTTCGAATAAAATCACAAACTTATATTCTGATTGTATAACTATCACATTCATCAAGATTGCCACAAGTTTGCAGTTTCTTTTAACATTTCTTTGACAGAAGAAAACATGATACAACTGAAAATGAATTAAACAAAATTTTGCAAAATAGTATTTCTGCACATGTACAGTTGAACTTCTGAATATGGGAAATCTGTGTGCTTATATATACAGGGTGACCTTAATTGGAGTGCACATGTTTCAAAGACTCTACAAGTTAAACTATTTGGAACATTTTTAAAAGCTTTGGTATATACTTTTTAGAGTATATGGAAACAAGTTATGCAATAAAAATTATTTCATGTATACTCGCGTATAAGTAGAGGAATTTCTGACAATTTTCGGCAAGCAAATTGGGGGTGTCGACTTATATACGCGAGTCAATTAAAAAAGAACGAAAAAAACTTCAATTACTGCAAAATTCTGGTTTTTTTATGTGTATGAATAATAAAATATTATATAAAATATACAAATAATAACAATTTATCATTAAAAAAAATTTCAATGATTTGTTTACTTACTACTTTTTTGCATTAGCAAGTGAAATCTTTGCTTTGATTTTGTGCAAAATTGAAATAAAGAGTTAGGGGTCGACTTATACATGGTTTTTTGCAGAACTTATATTTGAAAGTTAGGAGGTTGACTTATACGCAAGTAAATACAGTAGTTTTAAATTTTACAGATAGTTGCACTTACCCCTCTTGCTGTGTAATTTTTTTTATTTTTTTTTTTTTTATCAAAATAGGTTCAAAAATTGGGCCTTTATTTTTTTACACATTTCAAATCTACAGATATTTTAGAGTGAAAATATGTAAAAAAAATTTTGTAAAAGAGTTTTTTTTTTTTTTTTTTTTTTAAATTTAGAATTAGATCATAAAAAAAAGATTGTCAGAAAACTGAATTTGAAAAATAATCATATAAAAGCAAAATTCTGAAAATTAATCTTGGTTAAATGCATCCTCGCAGGTTGTGCAAATTTTGCTACTTTTACATTGTGTGTGGAAATCACAGTAAGAGGATTAAATGGTAAAAAAATTTTATTAGCAAATATTAACAAAAATAATTTATTTTAAATAAATATCTTTTGAGAGGATGATATTCTTTCATAGCAGTGCTACAATTACTATCATTCTGATAAAAACACTTTAACATGTGAAAATTTCGATAAAAAAGTTTCAAGATTTATCTAGTAGGAAATTCTCCATTGCGCCATTTGTTTTAAATTTCTTAAATTATTTTTTTGTAATACAGAACTTATTTGCACATGCTCTAAGCTGAATAAATATTGTATCTTTTCTGAATATTTCAAATGCCTGTAGAACGCTTCAAACACATGTGCTTTAATTATGGCCACTTGATATTATATTATGCTTTTTTTTTTTTTTTTTGTTTTTGTTTTTGATAGCTTGAATATCTATTGAAGCCAAAAGAAAAAAAAAAAAAAATCTGTTTTGATTATTTTTTTAGAGTTTTCAACTATTTCAAATACTTATAATTTCTGAAAACATAAAAATCTGAAGTTCAACTGTTTACATATATGCACATTGTACACAATAGTAGAATCTCTGCATACAGCTTTAAAAAGTTTAATATTTCACACATTTTTCATTATATTTGAAAGATATTTCTAATTCTATATCAGAAAAACTTGAAAACAACACAGAGTAAAAATATGAAATTTATTAAGGAGAAATGAATAAAAAATAAAATTATATAAAAAGAACAGAAAGTGATAGTAAGAGGAATTATTTGATAATTGATAATAAAAAGGAATATAGGGGAAAAAAATTAACACACTCTCAAAGGAAAGGGAAAAAAAAAAAAGTAGACAAAAGTTATTTGTCAAGGGGAAAAAACAAACAAACAATAGAGGTGATGAAATACATTATAGAAATATATAACTACTAGAAAGAAATATTTTGAATATTTTTCAGTCTGCCAGCTTTATAGGTTTCTAAATTTCTTAAAATTTATGTTGTATAATTTTTTTAAAAGAATTATTTAACAAAAGTGATGAAAGAAGTTTTTTTCCTCTTCATTCTGCTTGATTTCAAATGAATGATATTTTGTTTTGGATATTTAATGAATTTCAAACTAAAATTAATTATTTTTGTCGAATACCTATAACATTTTTAAATTATTTTATTAAAAACTGAAATACTCTTTTTTATAAGTTTGAAATTTTTTAACATCAGGCATCTATTTCACCAATCAGAACAGAGATTCTACTAATTCTTATTAACTGAAGCAAAGGAAAATAATAATACTTTTGTTTTATTTTGCCTAAGATAAAATTACCTTACCAATGACAATGTACTAAATTATCACAATCTGAAAATGACAAAGTTTTTTTGATTAAAAAACTATAAAATATAAAAATGAAGATTGTATATAGTTTGGAGAATGGAATATTTATATTTTGTCTTGATTTAACTTGAGCATGTTATAGTGATGATTTAAAGAAGTTTATTATTTTAGAATATATCATATATAATAAATAGTGTAATATAACACTTATGTTGAGCAATAAATATTAATTTTCAGAAATAAGAAAAATAAATGAAAAAAGCACAAAAATAAATGATATTGTTATTAAGTGGACATTTGAAAAGTAACTCATCTACAATTGAAACATAAGTCTTCATAGTTATTTGAGGATTTTTTAAATACCTGATTAGAGCATTTCTTATTCTAAAGTTGTTGGCTTTTTTTTTTTTTTTTTTTTTTTTTTTTTTTTTTTTTTACATAAATTTTTTATTACTGCCCTTTTTTATGATCAATATAAATTTTACTACATTTTATAAATTAAATATAACAGCTTTGACAGTATATACATTTTTTACATAAACTGTTTTTTATTATTTTTATTAATAATAAACATAATTTTTATAATTTTTTTGTTAAATGCAATTTTTATGTGAATTACTTTACATGTTTACAATATTCTTTAATTATGTTTTTACACTAAGAACAACATTAGTAATAACATTTTATTGTTAAATATATTTTTTTCATTTGAATAAATCTGTACTTAATAATTAAAAAGCAGCAATAAAGTTATTTTAACAGACAACTCAACAATTAGTAACATCTTTGAATAAATTTTTTTTTATCAACTTGATAAGTTTCTTTCAGTGATTAACTTTTGATTAGTTGGGGAAAAAATGGATACTACAATACAGCAATGGCAATATAAAAATATACTGAATTTTTACAAATATACTTAACTTTTTCAAATTTATAGGCACAAATGTGAAGATTTAGTGTTTATATTCTATAATTAAATCCACAGCTAAGGTTGCGTCAGAGATGAATGAAAAAATGATCTACCAGAATACCTTTAAATATCTTCAACAACAACAAAACAAAAAGCAATCTGGTAATAATAATGTATTTAATTTTTCACCAAACGACTCTCTCTAAAATATGTCAATTGGCTATAGACCCAATTTTATAACTTTTCCTATATTTTATCTGATACTAAAGCGATCTTATAACTCACTTAACATGTTATTTTTTAATTTATACTAGTATTACATTCTTATATGCTTACATATTTTATACGCAAGATATATTCTGTATTAATTCTCTTTATATGCTTTTAAAATATACTTTTTACACCATTATGTAGCTAGAGAATTTACTACCATTGTCATATAGAAAACAACCAAAGGAGGAATGAAATATGAAATTATGACTTAAAATTGTTTTATTTAGTATTCTTTCCTTAATATTATTTATTGTTTTGTACTTGTCTCTTTAATATTTCTTTTGTGTATTTTGGATAATAAAAATTACAAATTGGTAATTTTTCAATTGTAGATAAGTAAATTTTCTAATATTTTAAAATGTCAAAACTTATCGTCATTAATAAAAGTTTTTTTTAAAAAGTGAAAGCAATACTTTTTTTTCAACAATATACAACAAAATCTTCAATAAATGCAGCTAAATTTAGGTATCAGCAGTATGTTTTTTGAAATTATTATGATACAATAGCAGACTCCTTCCTAAAACACACATATATGACTAAAACACAACATAATCAACACAGCCATATGGCACTTCAACTGTCGTAAAAGAATAGCTAGTCTATTCAGTTACACAACTCTGAAATGATATTCACAAAGTTAAAATTAAAGGTATGTAGAAACAACCTTTGTAAGAGTAGTGTCACATAACCAGTGCAATAATCACATGTATCTATTCACAACAGTCACAAGTAAAGAAAGCAAAAGAATATTGATTGATGCCACAGAAAAAAACAATAGGTACAATAGGGAATGACTGTAATTGTAACTGTAATCAGAAAACATATTAATATTCTAACACATCCACTTAATTCATGACATTAGGAAGACTGTTTTAGAGTTTGAAAATGACTCCAATGACTCTCTCACTCCTCCCACAAAAGGCAATAGAGGTTGATCAATTTTTTTAAATATAGCGCCATTTTAGGCAGAAATGAGTTTTATACACGGCACTAGACATAATATTTTTGTTTGAATGTTACTGCACCTGTTGTCAGCTGTCTGCTGTAAAAAAAGCCATTTTATGAATTTTCTTTATAAGAAAGTGTAAATATATAGTTTTTTTATGAGTTGGAGACAATTACGGTAAGTTAAAATAATCCACTTCCATTTTGCCTATTTCAACTAATAGTTTTATAAGATTTATTGTTAATCACAGCCCAAGGATATTTTAAAGATTAATTTTTAGATTTTTGATTGACTTCTTTCGCTCATTAAGAGTTGTAGCAAACATGTTAGTTTACTTCTAAAACTTAAAAGGTTGAAAATATAACCCTGTAGCACTGAGATTATTTGATCAACTAATGATGGGGTCACCTCCAATAGAAAATGAATGGTACACCTATATAATTTAAAATCTTTTATTTTATACAAATTGCTGAATAATTATAGTATGCATAACTATATCATTTAATTCTCTTAGTTCAAATTATTTTTATGAAAGACTCTTTACTTTGGTAGAAACTAGGCTGTATGCACCTAATAATCTTTCCTAAATCAGTGTATGGCAGAAAAAATAAGTGGAAGTTAAAACTCAAGGTGAAAAAAGAGCAAACCAAAAAAAATATATTTTAAAATCAAGAATTAAATACATTTACAGCAAATAAAAACAATAACTAGTAATAATGGTCGTTATTCAAAGTTAGTACACCTGTGATATTAGACTATTAGACTGGTATTCTGCGAAAATTGGTAGATCCAAAAGTATGAATTATAAAAACTGATTTTAAGTTTTACAGCTATAAGGAGCTAGTAAGGGAAGAAATGAAAACGATTCTATATAAAAAATTATCTTAACTTTTATGAAAGTTAGGATAAATTACATACACAACTGAGGATCTATCACCAGTATTCATGAAAAATTATTGATAATGTTAAGAGTTACTGAATTTTATATCATTGTATTTTTAAAAATGAGTGAAGCTAATAGTAATCAGCACATAAAATATTACAAAACATTATGCTGAATCATTAAATTTATACATAAAAAAAGATAAAATATATAGTTCATATACAATTTCCTTCACAAATTCACTAAATATTGTTTTTAATTCCTTTGTGTCTATAGCTTATTTTAAATTATTACATGTATACATATAAAACACTAAAGCAGAATATCACAAATTAAAAATAAAAGGGTATCACTGTACATAACAAAAAGGGGGTCATTACACATTACAGTCATTCCCTGAATGCATTTAAAAGCTAAGGCACGAAGTTTGGCATTTAACAAGTAAGTTTTGATCCTTTTCGTTCTGGAATGCAGAAGCACCACTATGTATACAGTACATAATATTTACAAAAATAAAAAAGTTCAATTAAAAAAATATTGTACACATCAGAACATGGATCACTTTTGTTTCACGTCAGTCTTGGGTATAACACCTTATGTGAAGACATAATGTGTTAAAAGCACAATCACACTGTACAGAGTTTCTTTTTTTGTTTAAACTTGCGAGGATGCTGATGATTTATTTGAAATATGTAAAAGTCTGGCACTTTTTAAACCTTGCTTGTGAACATTTTGAATGATATGAAGATTGGTCCCATAGATGAAAATGTAACACAACAATTTAAAAAACAATTCTTCTCTCTAAAATACATACTTCTTTATAGTCTTCATAAAAATATTTAATCACATGAAAAAAGTAATAAGAAACATATATTAGTAACTATGACTTCATTACTAAATTCCTCATGTTTTTGCTAGAAACACATGATAGTTTTTTTTAAAGGCATGAGAGTATTGTGATTCTATAGGAAATTGGCTATTTAGTTTATACAGTCGTTTCATTCCTATGATGCGGTACAGAAATAAGTTCACGTTTTGCACCGATATAGTCAGGTTCTGACTCAGTACTAGGTAACCTCTGAAAATGTGGTAAGGGAGGTTGCATGTTGGCACTGTTGTCATTCATCATGTGGTATTCTAAATTGTCCATAGCATGCCTTCGAACAGGAATGAAGTCTGGAATATAGTGGTAGTAGCTGATAGGTCTTACATCTACAGTTTCTAATAAAAAAAATAGATGAAAAAATTAGCATTTTTAATTAAAATTAATACATATTATATGATAATTTTTAACCCTTTAATGCAAGATTTTTAATTTTGTTCAAAAAATATTACATTTGAGTCTATTTTTATTAACCCTTTATGTTCTGAACTATGAATTCATGAAAATTTTATCTTTTAAAAGCATTTTTCATGAATTGTTTAAACTACATTAGAAGATTTGCATAATCATTTAATAAATTTTAGAAGGATTAATTAAATTTGAATTTATAGGAATTTTGTGCAATATTTATAACCCCTCTCAAATCTTTTATTTTAAATATTTTTCTTAGTATTTTGTAGCATTAGGAAATATATAAATATAATGTTCTTACAATACAAATAATTCCTAATTGAAAAGTCTCCCCCTCCCTCCACTTCCCTTTCAATGCCAAGAAAGCTGAAAAGATACAAAGGCAAAAGAAACCATCCTTTTAAAAATATTTTTGCTCTGTGTAACCAATAACGCTTTTGGAACAAGATAAAGTAATGTATCTTTAACTCATTCTATTAAGGTTCTATTATGGTATTATAACTAACTGATGTATTAAATTAATTTTATAACAAGTTATTTTAATGGTACTTATAAAAGTACCATCAGTAAATAAAGGGTTAATTATCCACTAACATTATATTTGTGTCTTTGTTAATTATCCACTAGAAAAATGGTGAAAAAATTTATTTATGTTTCTGTTGGACATAACTCATGAGTTACATAACAAAAATTGCTCAAAAAAGGATAATTTTAAATTATATACTTATTCTAAAGTGTTAAACACTGCACAATAACAACTATTCAGTGACATAATAATTTTTATAATGTTTTTAATAGTTTGCAGAATTAATAATTACTACCTTATAAAGACAGCGTAAAAATGCCAGTTGTGCCCATTGCGAGAATTATCAACAAAAGATGTTATATCCTCCCCGTGATAACAAATCAGAACAAAAACAGAGTTCACAACCTTAAATGCATGTTATCACATGTAAGTAACACATAATAGTTCACCAGTAGAAAGCACGACATGGCAAAATAAAAAATCATTTAACTCCTGAGTTCCAATATCCATTTAATGGTTAATGAGAATTTACTTATTATTTTTAACTGTTGAAAAAGCATTAGCGTATTTTATGGAAGAAACGTCGTGGCGCTTACGAGTTTAAAAGTTAATTTTTTTCCAAGTGTGGCGTTTATGATTTTTTTTAAATACCAACTGAGTTTCCATAATTTGAAAATTCATAAAAATATTTAAAATCAGGTTTAAATATTTTAAATAAAACTTCCGACATCTTAAGATATTAAAAACGAGGCATCCTACACTGCTCAGAAAACTTTGATTAAAGTTAGGTCAATGTGATGGTGTCGACAAAAGTAGTGTTCGGACGGATGTAGCGTTTACAACGGGTGCGGCGATTACGATATTTTTAAGCTTATTCAGGCCAATTTGAAGAGTGCAGCGTTTATGATGGGTGTGGCGTTTCTTCCATAAAATACGGTACTATAAAAAATTATAGGTTTCCTTCCTCAATTAGAACTTTAGAACACAAATATACGTCAGTAAATTGTTACTTGTCAATAAGTTTTTGCCCGCACTATGAAGACTCCTCCTCCATATGCTCTCAAACACTTGTTGCATACAAGTGCAAAAATTTATTGATCTCCATTCAATAAGTTTTTGGCAACAGTTATGTGAGTTAAAATAGGGAATGAAGTATCTAGTATGTTGTGGCCATTACAAAATTCTATATAAATCAAATCAATTAAATAATTTAAATAGTACAACAAATTACATTGATTTGGCAATTTTTTTTTTCAGCACCACTTCTTTAGTTGTCTGCAGCCAAAATGTAATGACAATGTATTCCAGGATGCTAAGAAATCAAACAAATCATCAATTTTCAGCAACCCCTCTCCCGTGGGATTTTGCCCCAAAACTAATCAGCACCAATTTACATAAGAAAAGAACTTCATAAGGAATTTCTTCCTATTTTACGTAGTAGTTCCCGAGTTAGAATGTCCCAAAAATTTGTGTCATATACAGACAGACATTTTCTAAATATAGTCAAATCGTATTCAGGACCTTCTAAATCATACTAGTCCATCAAAAACGAGAAATAAAAAATTTTCATGAATCCAATACTTTTTCTTGTATACATAGAAGATTTTTTTTTTTTTTTTTTTTTTTTTAAAGGGCTAAAATTTAAAATACAACTGTTGTAAAAATAATAAAAGTTACAGCATTGTAGAGAAAAGTTGTACACACACACATATTAAAAAATACCAGCTTAACATTAAGTCGACTCAACACATATTGGCACTACAAGTATGAGAAGCATAAAGCCAAAGTTTGTCTATCTGATATAAATGCATCCTAAAAAGGTTGCTTTTTTAAGTCGATTCAACACATGCTGGCACTACCAGTATGAGAAGCATAGCCAAAGTGGCACTACAAGTTTGAGAAGCATAGAGCCAAAGTTTGTCTATTTGGTATAATACATCCCAAAAAGGTTGCTTTTTTAAGGTTTTCAGTTTTCCTTGCAAAAAAAGGAAAACTTAGGTCACTTTTTTTCCGAAGAAAATCTTTTTTTTTATAGCTTATTGCCCTTAAATTCTTTATCCTTTCCCTAAAGTTAAAAAAATAATAATGAACCAAAAAAAACAAAACAAAACAGATGCATACCAGGTAAATGCGTATCTCCAATGAGGTCCATGTATCGAACTGAAGGACCTCGTGAGCAAGAGGCTGGCATTAAATAGTCTTCTTCATCTACTGGCAGAGGCGGCTGCTGACTTAAGTACTTCTCGGAGTCTAATTTGTACATATCACCTACAAAAATGGATGCATACATTGTAAAAAAATACTTGTTTAAAAAAGGAAAAGGTGAAAACAACTAAGGCTCTAAAATAAAAGGAACAGAAATGGTAGCATATGATAAAATGAAACTACCCTCTACTGACACAATGGATGACCAAAATGGTATTAAAATTAAATTAAAATCATGTTATTGGACCTTTAATAATTACTAATTATTTTAGACAACAAATTACAGCTTATAACATTGCTACTTTTTTTTTTTAAATATAACTAAAATATTAGCTGTTAAATTTCAACTTTTCTCCCATTAACATAAGTAGCATATTTTTTAAGAAATTCTTTCCTTTTTCTTATTTTCACTAGGGGGCTCAGTCCCCTACGAGCTACGCTCGCCAACCCCCGTCCAGACCCCGCAGACTCTAAATGCACGCTAATTTGATCGGCTTTAAAAAGATTTCGAAAGATTGAATTATAATTTAAAAAACAGTGGCGATCTCCCTATAAACGAATTTCTATTCATTTCTCTTTGATTGGGGAATTTTAACGCCAAATCCGCTGCGGTACTACTAGATTATCCTGTCGACCAATTTCGCCAAATTATATAAACGCCAAACCACTCACCAAATTATACAAATTGATATAATTTTTATTTTAAATAACGAAAGAACAAATAAAATCGTACAACATTAATAAAAACACAAATAAAACGTCGAAATAAAAATAACTTGATGACGTATACACGTGTAACAACATTTCAAAATAAGCTAATATAAAAGGAATTAAGTAAAGAGAGTCTTTGTCTCCTGGTATTTTTTAACAAAGCGAAAAGAAAGTTCTTTTAAATGAGATATTTTAAATTAATTCTCAAAATATCAAATAAACGTCTAGCGCAATTTCTAAATTTAAACTTTTTTGCAATATTATTTTGTGTTCATTTCATGTAATAACTATAATGTGATGTAAATATGACGTCATTTCTCCTAAGACTTCTAACTCATGTTAATGAATTTATTATTTTACAATATCCTTTCTCTTTTAAAATTCACGTGTATACTTTTTATGACGTAATTTTTAATAAGTTCCTGCTTTTTATACGTAATTATTTAATTCTAATTTGAAAGTTTTTTTCCTGTTTATAATAGTCACATGTAAATAAATTTTTAATTTGAAGCAAACATTATTGCTTGCGCTTTTTATACAGTTGGCAACAGTTTAAATTAGTACAATTTTCTGAAATCTGTAAAAAATATCTCTAGAAATGCTGAAAATTTGAATTTAAAATAGAAATAAAACCTGAAAAAATGAGTCAAAATAAAAAAATTAATGCAATCTGCACTCCGGCAAATTCTAACGCATAAAATGATCTAAAAATGATTACACTGCCATGTATAGTTTTTGCTGCTATAAAACTTTTTTAGTGGAACGATTTTGTCCAACTTTAGCATTAAATAACTCTTAAAATAATTCTTCGATTTGAAAACTGTCTGCATCAGCGTGTTTATCAAACATTTCTGTATAAAACCACCGATTTTCTTATTTTTCTATGCATTATTTTTGTTAATATTAACGAAGAAAGGCCTCCGGTCACAAAAAAATCAAAACCGGCGGCGGCGATGACAGCGGTAGTTACTTTTTTTTAGAATAGAGAGATAATTATATGTGTAGATTTAACTTACTGAATACAACTACTTGTAAAAATTGAGCTTTCAATATTTTAAAAGATTTATATAGTTGCCTTCTTATTAAGTATATTTTTACAATAAATTGAGACATTAAGGTTATTTATTTTTTCTTTCAAAACTAGTACTAAAAACTAGAATTATACACGAGAATTAAATAAATGCATATATAAACTCAACATAAAAAACTATTTATATGATTTAATTATTAAATCCTTATAGCAACTATCATCTCTTTCTCTACAAATCTTGGTACAGATTTAAATGCCCACATAATAATAAAGACAAAGGCACCAATTAGAATTATAAAATTTATACCACTATAAAGCTAATGTAAAATGTTCTGCTTTGCTTTGCCTAAAAAAACCTCAAAAAATAATTAAGTTTTACAATTTTTATAATCTATTAAAAGTGTATGTGTACAATTTGTAATAGCATTATGAATGTATGCACACCCATTTATTATTATATTACATATACACATATGTCATTCTTCCTTCACCTTTGATGTCTTGAAGCAGCGGGGAAAAAAAAAAAAAAAAAAAAAGTAAATAACCTGTAGCATCTAGACTCTTTAGAACAAGTGGGTAAGTGTGATCACAGATCACACAGAGGGTTTCATTTAATATCTCTTTTAAAATACTTTATCCTTAAATTAATAAATCAAAATAGTTAATTTATAATTATTGAATCCTTACATAAGTGGCAGCAGCATTTCATTTAACTTAAAAATAATTAGAAAAATATTTTTGGATCAAATTAAAATATTCAAGAAAAATTATTTAAATAAAATTTTAAAAATCCAAATATTTTTAAATTTAGCAATTTCAAAAATTTAGTACAGGTATAAATAAAATATAAAGCAAAAAATTGTTTATAACATATTTAAAATGCTCAAATAATTCAGAAAAATCCATATTAATGCTTTCACTTTCCAAAAACTCACTAGATGGCACAAAAAAAAAAAAAAGATGCTAACACTTATTAAAATTCGAAATAAAAAAAGCAAAAACCTTTCAATTACTGAATAATGCTTAATTCCTATGGCTTATAATGACAACTTAAAAAAAATTGTCCCTAGTATTCTATTATTTCAAAAAAACTACCAATAGATGGCAGCAGCAAACATTTTTTTTTCCACATAACAATATCTTATTAATCATTAAAAATGAGGAATTTTTTAATATTAAATATGGATTTGATTACAGCATCTGAAGTTTTAAACATTACTCTTCACACATGTTCTTTGTCTCTTATCTTTTCCAAAATATTTCTAGCAGGAGGAAAAAAAAACTATACTGGAAGAAAAAATTCTAAGAAAATATGATACAGAATGAAAGGAATGACGTATAACCGATGTTAGCAACATATAAATGAAACTCTACAACGTTAAAATACATAGAGATGAATTGGAACTGCACTGAAACAACGTATAAATGAGAAATGTGTAAACAGTGCTTTACTGTACTTAAAAAGGATCCTGACTACAGCTACTAATTAACCTAGAAAGTTGATTTAAGTAGAGGACCCACAATATATTACATGAATAGTGAGAAAAAATTGAAATTGCATAGCAAAAAATATGTAAGCAGAAAAAAAAAGTAAACACTTACCTTTACCCACTACATTTAGAGGGTCGGGGCAATATCTTGGCACAGGTGTCTGATCTGACTGTGCATCACCATTGTACCATACAGAAGAATTGCCCTGCAAAGGTATGCCTGGCATCAGCTCAGGGCACTGTTGAAAATTATTATTGGGTAAAAATAGTGTAGGAGAGTGGTGATTTTCAGACCCATTCTGGAAAATTAAAAAATACATATATTATTACCATTATTATATTGTGGTTTATTAATAAAATATGATTACTCTTAGTTGCTACTATATATTGGGATACAAATGTAAAGATTTGATAAAATGATTTGACATCTCTTCATAACACAATAAAAATAATATTTCATAAAATTATTAAAATAATATTTTATTTAGAATTAATAGAAAAATTAATATTTTATTCGCTGTAAAAATAACAAAAAAATTACATATTAAAATTTTGTTTATTAGATTTTCCTAAATCAAATCTTTTAAATATTTGATGTTATTTGAAAAAGATACATTTTACATATTTTATAGTATCAACCTTTTTCTTTTCTCCATTAAAAAGAGGAACTACTGTATATTTTATAAAATTGTTCATAACATAATGAAAAATATCCTTGGCTTTCTTACAACATGATAATTGTTGTTCTTATAGAACTTTGAGATTCTCCACATGTCTAAATAAATAAACAGTAGATTTTTCATATATTAAAGTTTCAAAATGAAGCAAAAACAAGTTTTTGAACTTTTTAGATTAAAATTTATACTTATTTGTATTTTATTATGAGAACATTTCAAACATTGCCAGACTTAAAAAAGGTAATACCTTGAAAATAATAGAATTTTACATGTCGCCATGATTTTAAGCACAGACCAAAACCTATAACCAAATCAACTGGGACGTAAACTTAAGCAACCTCTTACAATTTTTTATAATATTTCATTTATACTTATTGATATTTTATAATGAATTACAGTACAGAATAGAGTCCTGCATCGGGTCGGGTTACCCACTTTTACCCAACCCGACCCACAGTTCGGGTTGGGTTGGAGCTATATTTTCCCGTTGCGGGTCGGGTTGACTTTAAATTTTTTGGTGCGGGTCGGGTTGGCTTTCATTGTTTCGGGTTCAGGTCGGTTTTAGGTTGGCTTTTTTACTCTTGCGGGTCAGGTTCGGGTTGACCCGCATTTTTAAAAGAATGTGGAAAATATTTTTTCCCGTTAAAAGCCTATATAAACCGCAGATCAAAGTTTCACAAAAGCAAAATGTGTGCCTGTCTGTTTTGTATTTAGTCATCCTTTCACCAGTCTTCGAAATAACAAACTGCATTATATTTTTATCGTATTTTAAAAATACAATACGCAGCAAAACGCTAAATGGTCCTTCCTGTCTATCAAGTGAATAATTTAATTGTGGTGATACGCGATGCAGTATGTTAGACGGGAAAATTTTCAAAATAATAACTGCTGATAAACTAAAGGCAAATGGCCACTTGTGTAAAACAAGGTGTAAAAATGATATTAGAGAATTAGAGGTCTGCACGGGCCGGATTTACCAGGCCCAGAAACGGCCCGCCTCGTGTAAAACTTAAAAGTTTGGCCCTAGCCCGGCAAAGTCCGTTTATAATTTCATCGGCTTCGTCTAAATATTTATATCGGGCCAGTCGACCGGCTTAATTGTAGCTATCGGCCCGGCCTAGCAGGGCCGTTCATTTTTTTTGCCGGCCCGAACCGTTTATTTTGTTTATCAGCCCGGCCCGTTTAAAAAACTGTCCTAATAAAGTGGCCTGGCCAGTTTGAAATTTTGCCGACCAGCCGTTGCCTGAGGGCTGGACCGGTGCAGACCTCTATTAGAGATACATGTAGATAATTTTTCATAACGGTATTAAAACATGATTTGCTTTCCTTACATTGCGGGTTCGGGTCGGTTTGCGGGTTGAAATATTGTGGGTTTGAGTCGGGTGCAGGTTGATATACTTTGGGTTCAGGTCGGGTGCGGATTGATATACTTCAGGTTCGGGTCGGGTTGCCTGAAATTATTTTTGCGGGTTTGGGGTTGACTTAAAATGGAATTTGTGGGTTTGGGTCGGGTTTTACCCGACCAGAGCAGGACTCTAGTACAGAACCATTTATTGAAAATGGTTGAGGTCAGATGTGTTCCGGATGACTGATTTTTCTGGATAACTGGTTGGGCATTAAAGCAACATCCATTTGATCAGATTTGTAGAATGTATGTGGATGTGGCATTATTTCAGATTTAGAATTAATCATTAGATTACCCAGATTAAGAAACAAATCCAAACAGGTTTAAAGATTAAAGAAGGTAATTTATAGGAAGCTTTTGAAACAAAAATTCTTCTGTTTCCTCTGCATAAAAATCAAAACAACTAATATGTAACTAAATATGTTTCCATTTCAAATCCTAGATACTGGCATCAAGTTATATCATGCATCTTGCAATGTTTCAATCAATGCATATGTCAAACTTGCAGTGTATGGCACTTTTTTCTGCAAAGATTCTGAAATCAGCCTATTAGCAATATCATTCTGGATAATTGGCTTTCCGGTTAACTGGCTACCGGATAAATGGTTCCATACTGTAGTTTAGAACCTTTTTAACCCTCCAGACTAAAAAGGTTAATTTAAGAAAAGTGATAAAATTTGATATGTTACCTTAGTTTTATCTACAGAATCTGTCTCAGTTTTCTGGTCTTCATCTAAACTTGGATGAAGATACTGCTCAGCATCCATGACAACACCTGGAGCATCAACAGACATTCCTATAGTTCGGATTAGGTCTCTGATATCGTGTGCTGAGAAGGCTGGTAGCTGCATAAGTTTATCACCTTTAACGACTAGAAAACGACCAGGATCTCGAGCCATCTTTGAAAACTGATCAGCGAGTTCTTTGAAAGTAGGGCGGGATTCGGCATCAAGCATCCAACCTAATTAAGAGAACATGAAAAATATTACCCGGATCTTTTTCAGGTATAAAAATAAAGTGCAAGTTTAACTCATACACAAAGTGTTCTATACAGCAAAGACTTTAACCAAAGTTTAAACTTGACATCGTGCCAAGCATGGGTCAAAAGGAGGTCAGAAAGTTGCAATGCCACCTAGGTGAGTGCCGCTGTTTTCTAGATAGATATTAAGGATGCATTCGAAAAAATATTTTTCCACCCTCAACAGCTCGAAATTTTCCGAGACATTTTCAGACTCATTTTTTAAAAGTAAAAACATGAAACTGGCTGAGGTGATTTTTGAAGAGGTGTATAAGAGGTCATGTGATTTCATTTTTTGCTCAATTAATTAGTATTTGATTTTTAAATAATTATTTTCTCAGTATGACCATTTTTTTCATTCTGAGATCTGCTGCTTCAGAAAATTCGTTTTGAAATGTAATTAAAGCCCTTCAGAAAAAGCCTCAAAGATAATTAAAATTTACAACTCACCAAAACAGATTTAAGAATGGTATACCACAAGAATAGGGTCCTTACAAAAATGTTAAATAGAGTTACGTAACATTCTGCAGCTTTTTCTATAAAATCAAATGCATCTAAAAATCTTGTGTAAACGTAAATTTAAATATTTCAATAGAAATTCTTTAGAAACAATTTATGCAGAAATCAATAGAGATTACAATAGAAGTAAATGCAAAATAGGATTTTCTATAGGGTGTTCTAAAGGATTTTTAGTAGAACATTCCGCAGAAATTTCTTTGAAAGAGTTCACAGAAAAATATAATAACATTTTATAGGATTCTGTAAAAATAATTTTATATCTTTTATTTATTTATTTAGTGAATTCCATATGTGACGGAATGACATTTTGAGTTTATAGAATTATAATTAAAGCAATTACCCTGAAGCTATTTTCAAACAAAAATTGATTTTTCAGTTTGCACATGACAGTTATTGACTAAAAGATCAAAAAAGTTGTGAAACAAATTTTTAAAATTTTATTCTCTCATTTTTGAGTAATTTCTTTTTGTGTGATGGAATGACATTTCTGTTAAGAAAAAAGTCATTCTGTCACACAATAAGAAATTACTAAAAAATGAAAAAATACAATTTTTTTTTCAGAATTCTTTTTGATCTTTTAATCAATAACAGTCATATGTTAACTGAAAAATCAATTTTTGTTTGAAAATAGGTCCTGACTAACTGCTTTAATGTTAATTGTACAACTCAAAATGTCCTTCCGTCACATATGGAATTGCCCATTTATTTATTTTTTTAACAGAATGAAGGAAAAATATTAATGTGGATGTATATAACTTGATATGTCAAAGAATAATACTTACATTTGATCATGAGCATGTAGACATCTATTGTACAGATGGATGGCTGCGGCAACCTTTCACCTTTTTCTAACAAATCTGGAACCTCTCTTGCTGGAATAGTTTCATAAGGTCTTCCACCATATGTTAACAACTCCCAGACGGTCACACCTAAATTGCAAATATTTTTAATGAATAACTTTGAAAGACAGCAAATCTGCAATTCATTTACAGTACTATACAGTTTGCAAATGATTGTGTTAAGAGTCAATATAAAATTCATGACCAGAAATACACATTAAATCCCGCACTCAGAGCCTTTTTTTTTTTTTTTTTTGGACGGGGGGTATCAAAAAGGTTTTCATTTTTCTTTTTATTATTATTCCTGTTGTAATAAGGCAATATTTCATTATTTTTTAATAACATAGCCTAGAAGATGACATCCAAATACAGTATGGAACCATTTATCCGGAAACCAGTTATCCGGAATGATATTTCTGATAGACTGATTTCAGAATCTTTGCAGAAAAAGGTGTCATACACTGCCAGTTTGACATAGGCTTTGCTTGAAACAATTGTGTAATTTGATGACAACATCTAGTATTTGAAATGGAAACATATTTAGTTGTATTTTAGGTGTTTTAATTTTTATGCAGAAGAAACTGAAGAATTTTTGTTCCTATTGGGATTCCCATAAATGACCTTCTTTTAAACTCTGGTTAACTTTTGATCTTTCTTGCATTGATTTTTAATCTAAGTAATCTAATAATTTAAAATCAGAAATAATACCACAACCACACATATTCCACAAAACTTATCAAATGGATGCTGCTTTAAAGTACAACCAGTTAACCGGAAAAACCAGTTATCCGGAATACATCTGACCCCAAGCATTCCGGATAAATGGTTCTGTACTGTAGTTTCTTAGGGGAAAAAAAGCTATTAAGATGTATATGAAAAGGAACATCCTGAAACCACTTGGGTTTAAAGCAGGGTTGCTATTTTGTCCTCATTTTGTAAAAAGTCCGGGACACCGGAAAAAATTGTACAAAATGGAAATCCGCTGATTTTCCATATGTTTGACATATAAAATTATTGCTATGATATAATAGAATTATATTCCTACATTATTTATTAATAATGAAATATGTTTTTTTCAGTTAATCATTTAATTAAAATAGAATGACTGCATATTAATCATAATCTAATAAATCCACAAAGAAAATGTTAATTACATGTCGGTACAGTTAATTTTAGACACTATTTTACTGTAAAAATAATCTTATGCTGCATATGTCAAACAGTTTTGATTAAGTTGAACCTAAACCAAAACTGAAAACTTGAACAGAAACTTAAAACCCGTGTAACATTCAATGTAACATTTTCTTAATTAAAATCACCAAACTACCATCTTGATATTTCATCATATGACTTTTTAAAAAAAAATAAGATTTGAGGCTATCAAACATTTAATTTTTTTTTCTATTTTTAATTTTGTAAATTGATTATTAATTACAATGGAACTGCCACATGACAGATAAACAAGTTAAAATTTACTGCAAATGTATATGTTTTACAATTGCTATTTAATACATTATAACTTAATATTGATATACATTTTATTTATAAACATGTTTGCATAAAAAGCTTGTAGATGAATAGAACTTAGTTTTTTATGTCCACGCAAAATATTTCACATACTGTTGTATAATAAATATGTTTATGTGATATTTTGAAATAAAAGTTGTTTCTTGAATGGGGAAAATCAATATATTTATTTATTATAGTTAAGTTTTTAATTTAGAATTTTTAGTTTATTAAAAGTGGACAAAATGTACAAAATGATATCTTGTCCGGGATGGTTGAACAATCCTGGTTTAAAGCCAGTAAAGGCTTTACTCTGCTAGCTTCCCTTTCTAGAGACTAAAGACCTGATCACAAAACAAGATATCATATAACTGATCTAAAGGTATTGAGATACAGACCTGCCAACCTTTGAAAATGAGAAATCGTAGCACACAAAATTTAAATTAATCTGGAGATTGGTTGGTTTTTAGTGTTTCACAGCCATCTTTTGACATTCGTAAAAGGAATAAAGTTTCCATCTTTCAACTCAATATAGTAAATTTTTTTTCTCTGAAAATTTTTATACGATTTTTTTAGAGTTTATTATCATTTCGCAGCATTTTTTTTTTTTTACATTTATAAAAGGAGCCTGGTTCCAATTTTTTTAGCTCAGTGCAGTAAATTTTGACGGAATTCGCGATTTTTTCCCCGCCATCATTTCAGGATATTTGCAGTTTTTTTTCCCACAATCGTAATTCACATTTTCCTATCACGATTCTTTGTTGAAATCTGCACTTTTTACCATGAACTTTTGACGAAATTCGCATTTTTTACGCGATTCTTTGACGAATTTTGCATTTTTTTACCACGATCTTTAGACTAAATTAGTGTTTTCTTTCTGCGATCTTCCGGTGAAATTTGCGTTTTCTTACTAATCTTTTGATGAAATTTGCATTATCTTACTGATCTTTTGACGAAATTCGCGTTTTCTTTCTGCGATATTTTGACAAAATTCACGTTCTTACCATGATCCTTTAACGAAATTTATTTTCTTCTGCGACCAATTGACGAAATTGATTTTTTTTTACACGGTCATTTGTCGAAATTCGCGATAGTTTATCGCTAATCGTGCGATTTTGCACACTATTTCAAACCTTGCCCGTCAAGGAACCCCCTCCAGAAATTCTTAAAATGGCGCTCTTGTTTCTAAGGAAGGGAATTCCTGTATAAAATATTTACAAAAACACGATTAGAATGTTTTATGTTAAGAAGTTTTTTTTGCAGCCCAGAATTTTTTTTTTTTCCTCATGAACATTTTTTAATGTCCGAGTTTTCGGACTATTGGCCAATTTTTTAAAACTTTCGGAAATGAATACTTGGAAATTTCGGAACAGAATCACTCCTGAAAAAATATGCTGTGCGGGATAAAAATCGCAACTAGAAACAAAAAATGCTTTTGTGTTTTTTGCAAAAAATCGTAGTTTAAGACCGATTTTCGTAGCATCATAGTTTATAGGTCCAAATCGTAGCAACTACGATTTTTTCTTAGCAGTTGGCAGGTCTGGAGATATTCAACTTCTCAGTCAATATAAATAACGTACTAAATACACAGTTAATTTTAATACAAAAGCAACAGCAGTAATAATTCAAATTCTACTTACCAAAAGCCCAGACATCACTTTTGTGGGTAAAAACTCGATGTTGGATACATTCTAATGCTAGCCATTTTATTGGCATCTAGAAGAAAGAAAATAAAATTATTTTATTTAAAATATACAATAGAAAATTAAAAATATTCAGTTTTTTGTAGATTTCTAATTATTGGTTAGTTTTTAAAGATGGTTTAGTATTTAAAAAATGCTAAACCCACAGTAATTAAAAAAAAAAAACAAAAAAAAAAACAAGTATTTTCAAATATAAACAGTAACTATTTCCATTTCATAACTGATAATTTAATTAACTAATACGTGGAATAGTGTAAAAAATATTTCAGAGCAAATTACTAAAAATTACAACTTATCTGACATTATGCATTCATTCTATATTTACATATAAAATTACTAAATAAGCTAAAAATTGCAGAAATAAACAAATTTAAACTGCAATTTTTGAATTAGCAAATGATAAACTTGACACTTTGTAAGTAATGCCTAGCTTCTTTATTATTATTATTATTCTTTCATTTAATTATGAAACTATGCAGCAAATGCTAAGTGAATGAAAAAAATACTTTTCAAAGAATTTCACCTATGTAACTGAGCATATCATCAAATGCTATTTAGTCATGTTTGGAAGCATTAAGTTTTACAAAATAAAGTGTATTTCAAAAATGAATAAATCATTAAGTTAATGACATACCTTTCCACCTTCAGCTTTGTATTCTTCTTCATTTATGTCCAAAAATTTGGCAAGTCCAAAATCAGTTATTTTTATACATCCTGGAGTTTGTACTAAAAAATAAAACATACATTTAATTTTTGGTTCACATAACATAATTATTTATAGATTAATCAATATTATCAAACATTATATACATACATAAAACATTTCTCAAAGCTAAATCTCTATGTACCATGCGTCTTTCTTCTAAATAGGCCATTCCCTATAGGAAAAAAAATAATTAGAAACATATTTAGCATAAGTTGAAAGTACCTAAGACAAGAAAAAATATTTTTTTCAGATGCAATATTTTTTTTTAACTTGAAAGTAACCATATGATTATTTGAGTTTTCATAATATGTAGCTTAACATATGACTTAATGCCATTTTAAAACATTACTTTCTGATGTATTCATAACCGTGGATTCCCATGCGTAAATACAGGTTAGGTTCCCTTAGAAAGACCCCCCCCACACAGAGGGCACTCTCCCTTGGGCCTATATCCCTCAAGTTGATAATTGGCCGTCAAAAATCAACCCAACCCTGATGTATTCACAAAATTCTTTCAATTATAAATGTAGTTTTTCTTATTTATGATCCAAGAAACTGGAGAAAAAAACCCCACAGATTTCCTTCTTTTTTTTTTCAAATAAAAGTGTAGCATCTTACAGAAAATTTTGAAAAAGTGGGCATTTTAAATGTGATATCCAGCACATGAAAATCCCAAAGAAGATGATCATGAGAATCAGGTTATAATTGACTAGAATTAAAGATGCATAAAGTTTATTGAAAATTCCTTTGTTTTCTAAATGAGACTATATACAGCATGATCCATAAAGATAGCCTATTTCCTTAAATATTGCCACTAGACACATACTTCTAATTGCGAAATTTCATTAAAAAAAAGAGGCAAATTTTTATGACATAAATTGCAAACACCTGAAAAGTCTATTTGGGAAAATACACAAACCAAATTTTTTTACAGTCCCAGAAAGGAAAAATTTTCAATTAGGAAAATTTCCCTTATCCATTCCTGAATGAAACACAAAAAAATCCATTGTAATATCTGCAAAACTCGCAGAGATATTAAAAGCAAAATTCATCGTTTACACCAGTTAAGCATACCTCTCAGTAATGTGATATTGATGCATTTGGAATGCAAGGTAGTGACCATCCACAAAATTATATGTTATTAACAGATAATTTAAGACATATGTTTAATTACACCTGTTTGATGAATCAAAGAGAAATAGAACACAGATTAAAATAGAACAAATATTGAGAGAACAGAACATAAATTCAGATTTTTACAGTAGTTCTTGAATTACAAGCATTTCAATTTATGTCTAATCCCTTAAAACCTGACGAATAATTTCAACTGGCATATCTCTATGAGTTTTGAAGATATCAAGATGTATTTTTTTTGTGTTTCCTTCAGGAATGGATAAGGAAAATTTTCCTAATTGGAAATTTTACCCAACAGGGGCCGTATAAAAATTTAGTTTGTGTACTTTCTCAAATAGACCCTCCAGGGTGTTGCAACTTCCAATTTTGCACCTTTTATTAGGAAACTTTTCCATTAGAGGGGACAATATTTAAGTGTTGGGTTGAGTTGATTTTTGATGGCCAATTATCTACTTGAGAGATATAGGTCCAAGGGGGGAGGGGAGTGCCCTTCGTGGGGGTCTTTCTAAGGGAACCTAACCTGTATTTACACATGGAAATCCATGGTTAGAAGAAAACCATGAAAACTCTGAACGATTAGGCTGACGGGCACGAGTGGTTTCGAACCCAGTACCTCCTGTCTACCAGCTTTGAGAGCAGAACATCTCAGCCACTGGTAGGGACAATATTTAAGGAAATAGGACATTGGCTCCATGCTTATGAATCACCCTGTATAATGGAAAGGAGGGGAAGATATAGATTTCAATCTCAAATAAACACTTAGGGTAAATCATATAAATCATTCAGCAATATAAAGATTTCTCAATGACTTTCAATTCCTTTAGAATTTATATATGAATACATTTTTTGAATTGTATGATTTTTATTATGCTAAAAATTAATTTAAATAATACTTACTCTGGCAATTTGTGAGCACCAACTTAGCAAAGGTTTTGAACCAATCTTGTCTTTATTAGATCGGACATAGTCCAAAAGGCAACCTAAAGGCATGAGTTGTGTTACAAGCATTAGCTGAGAAGCCATGCAAACTGCCAGCAATTTTAGCAAATTGGGATGATCTACACTAGCCATAAAGTATGCTTCCTGAAAAAAAAAATAAGAAGAATATATAAAACAAAATTAATAGGAATATAAATATTAATAAAGTCAAATAAAATCATAAGACAAAATGCAAAATTCCACCTTGAATTAATTGTAAAATATAATGTGAACTTAAGTTCATCACTTACTTAAAAGATGACCATAAACAATATGGATGTTAAAAGTTTAGAATATACATTTTATTTAAACTCAGAGTACTTTGAGCTGGCATCCACAGCCTTCATCAGGGAGAAAATTTTCATCAACTCGTTGATGATGTAAACGATGAACTTTTAAAGTTCACATTATATTTTGTGATTAATAAAGTCTTTACAGATATAGAAACTTTTTGGGTTATAAAAGTAAATATTTGCAAATTATCTTAAGGCTATTATTCTCAAATACCCTGCTCAACAACTCAAAACTTTTTGGTTCATTTTTAAGTGCAGAGACATAAAATTGGCAAAACTGACTATTGAAGCAATTTAAAATTGAAATGAGTTTTCCGTTTTTTGATAAATAATAAATTACTTATCATGTTATAAGCAATTGTGATCACATGATGACCTATTTTTTGCCTTCTCGCAGTATCGCGTCTGGAAATTGTGTTCAAAATGCTATTTTTGACAGTATTTTCTAAAAGATCTTCTATCTTTACAAAAAAAAAAAAAAAAAAAAAAAAAAAAAATGGAAAACGTCTTTCTATTATATAGTTTTTGAATAAGAATACTTGCCAATTTCATGCATTTCTGAATAAAAATGAATTTAAAAATGTGTCAAGGTAGCTCCTTTGGATTTGAGAACAGCCTTAAATAAGAATAATAAAGTTGTGTGAATGTAATTCCCCCCCCCCCCCCCCCCCACAAATCACTTGGCTATTTTACATGAAGAAGTAAATATTAGTAAATATTAGTATAATATTATCCTGTTTCTTCTGTTTCCCAATCCCATTTAAGAACTATATTGAAAAAAATATATTACTTGAGATCAGAAATATTTTAAAAGTGATAATTTTGTTTAAATATGTATCATTATTAAATTCAGTATCCCACTTGTGTGAAGAAGAAAGCGGAATTAATAAATCTATATGTTAAATAAATAGTAAAACATAAATATTTTTCATGTGTTCTATAATTCGATTTGTACTAAGTTGCACTCAGTCGCAGATTTTCCATAAAACTGAAGATGCCTACTCACCACTACTAAATCCTAATCAATTAAAACAGATGATGAATAAAAAATTTAATTAGAATTTGCATCAAATCATTATTAAATTTCCAGTTTTCTTCAATAATGCTGAAATGACAAATTTAATTGTAATTTAAATTATATGGAAATATAGTTTTTTTTTTTTCATTAGACTTATTTCACCCATATAAAATAATATTTTCTCCAGTTTTATTATTGTTTTCTAAATATCTGATTGTTTTCTAAATATCTGAAAAAATTACTTATGTACAGACTTAAGAGTACAAAACTTTTATTTTAGAATTGTGATTAAATATAAATTTTGCATCAAATTACAAGTATGTTTTAGTTTTGCAATAACAAATTTCAATGCAGATGAAAATATAGAATTGCAAAGAAGTTTTCGATATACAGGCATGTATGTGTATGGGAAATGTAGGGAAATTGGAGAAGATTATGAAATAAAAAAAATCACTAGAATTTTTCATATATGAAAATCAACATTTTCTAAAACCATATTCCTGTTCCATACAAATTCCAGATTATTTTTCATGGAAAAATCTAATATTAGGAGCACTTTTTTATCTAAAATCCCAGACTCGTACTTTAATCCATAAAATATATAAAAAAATTATTTAAAAATAAACAAGAATAAAAATATACATCTAAGTTAATAAACACAATAAAACAAATTTTGAAGTTGTTTGAAGAGGAATAAATGAAAAGAAGTAAATAAAAGAAACACTGCAGAATTTAAATTGGGTATTTTTTATTTAATTTACCTCCAATATTTCTTTATTGTTATTTGGACAGGTTCCATCACGAAGAACTTTGATGGCAACAGGTATTTTTACATTTTCTCCTTCAGGAACCCAAACACCCTGGAATAAAATAAAATCACAATTAATCAGTATAAAAGTACAAATAGTTTTTTTTTTTTAACATTTTTTTTATAAGCACTGAATGTTCATCTTGAAAATCACATCTAATTCTTTGACTGCAATTTATGTTTTTTTCCAAAAGTTTCAATTTCTATACTTAATCTGGCCATGGGCACCGAACTTAATCATAAAAAATTCACTGCTTTTTTTTTTTGCTTGGTAGAAAAGGAAAGCAAATGAATTTATTAAAATATGTAAAATTTTTGCTCTGATTCTTTTTTAAAATAAGGCAACTGGAAAGATAAAATTTAACTTCAACTATCTTTTTAGGATTTCTAAATTGATCTCTCAATGTGTATTGGTAAATTGATTAATATTAAACTATTAATAAAAGCATACATATTTTTTTAATATTACACTATTCATTTTTTATTTATAACTTATTTTCTACTTTTAAGACTTTAAAATGTTTCATTGTTGCCTTTTCACAGCCATTTGTCCTATTTTGGTGTGCTTCATTGGTGTATCATTAAATCCATTGTTGTTTCAACTCATATATATTTGTATGAGTTACAGATAATATTCAATGTTTTATCACCTGTGGAGGGCTAATGGATAAAAATGCCTTAAAATTAATGTATAAATTTATAATTAAATTTTAAAATATTAAAATATTGTATTGCCATTGGAAACACACCTGTGAGCATAATTTTTAATTCTAACCTATCAGAAAGTGAGTTAAAAATCAATTGCAAATTTCCATCTTCACATACAAAAACCAGGCTGAGTAATAAAACAACATAAGGGAAAAATGCATCTACAATTACATTATTTTTACTATTTATTATTGACAGTTTTATACAATTAATAGGTTTTCCATCTACTATATAATTTTAAACAGATAAAATAACAATAACATTATTAAATATTTCAGCTTAAAAAAAAAAATAATGAATTAATGGCTTAATGATATTCTTAAAATTTAATTAAGCTAGTTATATTTTATAGTGTAAGAGATCTAAATAATAAAAACTTAGATTTACATGTATAATGCATCACATACCTTGTACACAGTACCAAAGGCTCCATAACCTAGAATGCCGCCTTTTCTCAATTCAGCTTCTTTAACGATTCTTAACTTAGCTAGATTGGGCTTCACATTAGTAGGTTTTAATGGCTCATTGTCTTCAAATCCAGTCATTCGCTGGAAGAAAGCAGTAAAATAATTTTAATTATTCAAAAACTTTATATCCAAAACACAGAAATCATAATACAAATAATAAAAGTCATAATTAATATAAAGTTATAATCAATTAAAAACAAAAGATGGATAGGTAATACAAAATAGTATTTCAAGAAAATTTCATCAGTATAAACCAGCATATTTTATCTGAAGCTTTTTTCTCTTTAAAATGCATGATATTTCATAATCTAAAACCATTTAAAGTTTTGTTATAATCTACTATTTATTAAGATTTAAATATCTAATTTCTAATATCTATATTCCCAACCGCACCCTATATATGTCAATTACATTAATATTTATATAGTTTTTAAAACAGGTTAGAATCCAAACAAGCCATATCGTAATTATGATCATACAACTAAGACCATCAAAAGCAGCATTTCAATAAGAAGATCTATATAACGCAATTCTCCATATAATGCACAACTCCTCAGACATAAACAATGAATTTTGAAGTTAAGATGCCCCGGAATTCTCACATTGTAAAAAATTGCTACTCTCTAGAAAACTAAATTTGATACATTAGTTCAACTTTATCTCCTTAATTCAGAACTTTTTAACGAAAAAATTGCTATTATTACAATTAACATTTCTGAAAAATGAGTAATATAATGAATGATTTGGTCCAGGTATAGTTGGACCATGTGTGAAAAGTAAATTTAACAATGTGGAATAACCTATATAATGCAAAAATTTATAATCTGGATGTTCTTGGTGACAAGAAATGCAGCATAAAGATACTCTAATGTATTTTGATATGTTTAAGACATATTTGGCCATGTTTACAAGGTAAAATTTAGTGAAATGTGATCCATAACACGTAAAATTCAATATAATGCACAGTGTTGCGTTTTTAGGTTTGCGTTATAAAGATCTTCTACTGTATTTCATTTAGGGTTGAAAAATAATTTACGCATGAAAATCCACAATAAGGGCAATATTTCCGCAATGAATAGGTTGGGCATGTTTAGATTTAATTGTTATAAAATGATAAAGAATACTACAAAAAAACATTAGATAAAGTAATTTAAATGGTTAATTACTTAGATAAAATCATTTAAATAATAAAATAAAATGTTATTTGATACAAAATTTGGAGGTGTGGTCACACTAGTTGTTCTAGGTAAATATTTTAATAGATAGAATAGATGGAAAATATACCAATTTTCATATTGTATAAAATACATACCATTGTCATCATCATGGTATTTTCTTTGGTTTTTACTCTCTGCATCCACTGATATCCAAAGACACCAAAAAATATAGCCAGTAGAGCAATGCAACCCACGACACCTCCAAGTATAGCTGGAACATCATCATCCCTAATATGAGAAAGAATTAATCAAAAATATGTAACACTATATATATAAATGTCACAAGAATTAAAATTAACATTAATTAATTAGAATCATTTTGACGTTTAGCAAAGAGGTTAACTTCTGAAATTCCTTCCGAAATTTGTGTAATAAATGTTTTTAAATCCTTAAAATAAATAAATAATTTTCTTTTCCTTGACCAAAGGCAACTGCTTAAATTCACACAAATAATATTATGTAAATTTTCCTATAGCTAAATTTAGAATTTACTATAATTTACAGCAGAATCAAATATATTAACACTGTGTCTGTCAACAGAGTCAGATAGCGCTTTTAAAATTTCAAATTATTCAAGTTTATTTAAGACTGTCTGTGTGTGAGAGAGAAAAAAAAATAACAATAAAGAACAATTTCAAAATAAATAAATATATGAAAATTTAAAGTAAGTTTTTTTTTTTTTTTTTTTTTTTTTTAATTATTAAATCTATGACTTACATTCTATGGTATGCCATTGCAATTGGATCACTATCACTACAGTTTATTTAAGACTGTTTGTGAAGTAAAAGAAAATAACAATAAAGAAAAGCAGAACCATTTTAAACAATTACTGCGTGATCAGGAAATGCAATAAAGGAAATAGGAATTTACAGTGAATTAAAATTTGGGAATTTGATCCCTTTCTTACAGAAACTATCATTTCAAAATAAACAAATATTAAAATATTTTTTTTCTTTTTTTTAATATGAAATCTATGACTTACATTCCATGGTATGCCATTGCAATTGGATCACTATCAGAACAGTTTATTTAAGACTGTTTGTGATAATAAAAAAATAATAAAGAATGACCAAACAATTTTAAACAATTACTGTGTGATCAGGAAATGCAATAAAAGTAATAGGAATTTACACTGAATTAAAATTTAGGAATTAGATATCTATCTCACAGAAACTATAATTTTAAAATAAAGAAATATATTAAAATATGATTTTATTATTATTATTTCAATATTAAATCTATGACTTACATTCCATGGTATGCCATTGCAATTGGATCACTATCAGAACAGTACGGATCTTCCATATTATCATCAAATACTTTATAAGGTTTTTCTGCAGGGCAGGAAGCAGTGCAGTTAAACTGAAATGATAGTTAAAAAATATGTTAGTCATTTTATTAAAGTTTGTAATAACTGATTAAATACTACCTTATAGCAGTGATAATAAAGTATAAAACTAAATGCAGTTATAACTTTAAAGTTGAAAAAAGAAGGGGGGAAAAAATCTTTATTTAAAATAGTAACTGGTACTAGACTGAGAACTTTTTAAGAGGTTGGGTGGATAAATTTAATGTCATTCTATTGTATGTACTTCTCATACTACAGGTAAGTATAAATTTGATAAAAATTTTAATATCTTCAGAAAATATTAATTCATTGATTTGATTTAAATCAATAAATTAATTGAATTTCAAATTAGTGAAATCATTGAAAATTTTATGGCAATATATTGATATTTTCACTGAGTTAACATTAACAGAGAAAAAAATAACAAGTCTTGGTCACAAGAAAAAAAAAAAAAAATATGTTTAACAATTGCAGTGAATATTAAATTGATATTATTATTTTTAAAAAATTAAAAAATAGAAAAATATAGAAGATATATCTTACTTTTATGTTATCCCCAATAGAATTTTTTAAATGCCAATAGTATTTTGCATTTTGTGTGCGTAAATTAGAAATGATTCTTTGATGTTGAAATGAAATGTTTTAGTTTATGGCATTATTTCTTATTATTTCTTTTGGCATTTTAAATTAAATTAGTGAAAGGCATGTATTTTAAATGCATGCATTTGAATGAAATGAGTGAAAGAGGGGTATTTTAAATAAAATAAGTGAAAGGTTTATATTTTAAATGAAAAGAGTAAAATATTTATATTTTAAATGAAATGAATGGAATATGAAATGGTATGGATACAATATTTGGTGATTTATCACCTGCGCCGGCTCCTGCCTTACATAAAGTACCAAATATATATTATTACTAAAAGTATAAATATATTAAGACAGACATTAATTTATGTGCTTTTAAATATATTATTAATTTTAACAATTAAAGAAATTATAATAATTTTTAGAGGAAATTGAAAGGAGAGGAGCCACTTTCATAGTCTTATCAACCTTAGTCTTTTTGCAAAAATTTATATATCTTAATAATTTAAAGTTTATATCTAGCATTATTTACCAGTTAATTTTTCAACTGCATGACAATACTGATGCTCAAAAAATGACATAGAAAAGTAAACTATAGAAATAATATTTTAAAACATACCACAGTTCTGTTTGATGAGAGATAAACTCTGTAATTTCTGCATGCAACACACTCTGTACTACTAGCCCCATAACAACCTCGGCATTCTTCAGCACATTTGACACAATGGAAATTCGTGTTATCAGGATAATGATCTCTAGGACACGTGTCTTCACACTGTTCACCAGCACTGTACTTCAAGCAATCACAGACAGATATATGGATACCATAAGCAGTACAGTTCTTGCATCGATGGTGACATTTACGACAAACCTAAAATATTAAAATACATTTTACATTTATTGTAACTACAAAATCATTCGCATTTTATGTTATAATATTTTCACATAAATGTTTCTTTATCTAAAGAAAAAATATTTTCCTCATGTTTTTTGAAGAAAATAAAGAGTTTGTACTACTAGCTCTAGAAATTAGAAAAGTAATAAACTAGAAAAGAGAGTTTAGAAATTATAATTCAAAATAATGCTTTCATTATTTAATGTCACTGGTAAAATATTAAAATACATTTTACATTTATTGTAACTACAAAATCATTTGCATTTTATGTTACAATATTTTCATATAAATGTTCCTTTAACTAAAGTAAAAAATATTTTCCTCATGTTTTTTGGAGAAAATAAAGAGTTATCATAGGAATTGAATGTTTCCAACTGAGCGAAAAATGCCTAAACTGGAAATTGAACCCAGATCCTTGGTTAATGTGGTCAATGCTCTACCATTTAAGCTACCTGGGTTGACAAACGGTGAGCATATTTCACTCATATAACCTTAAAGGGTTATCCTGCTATCATGACATAGTGCTAACATATTTCATGTGCCAATCAAATGCCATACAGAAAAAAATTACTATGTCTTTTTAAATTAAAATATATATATATAACTTTTGATAATTAGAAAATCATTTAGAAACTCTAGAAATTATAATTCAATATAATGCTTACATTATATCTTACAAGTTAATGTCATTGGTAAGGATATAACATAAAATACCAATATATATTATATTATAATAAAATATCAATGTTACAGGAGCCATTAATATTGTTATAGATAAAATTATTTTTAAAAATTATATTATAAACAAGTTTGAAAGAAATGGAATACTATTACTTTTGTGAGTACAACAACCAATGCCCCCTAAATATTTTAGAAAGCCTTGACACACATCACAAAAACATCACCCAAAGCAAACAAAAAGCCCCAACAAAGTAATGAAAAAATACCATTTATTGGCTCATGGCTATCTATGAGCCAATGAATGATCTTTTTTCTTTATTTTGCCTGCTTTGTGTGACATTTTCGTGACATGTGTCAAGGCTTTCTCAAATATCTAGGGGTGTTGGTACAATACAAATATTAACATTTGTTTATCATAAGAAACTGGTTTATTAAATAGGAAATGTGTATATATAAATTGAAATTCCCTTATTAGGGTTATTTTAGATATGGAAGACTGTCTTTGAGAATGGGAATTCAAGACACACATGCCCTGTGCATGATATAAATCAGATCCTATACATCATGCAGTATATTGATGAGTTAAAATCTAGAATATTGTTAGAAATTAATTTTCTTTGTGTTATGGAACAAAATATTTGATACTTTTATTTTTTATCAAATTAAATCTTAACCACTTCATCGGCGAATGGTATGGGGAAGCAGTGCTTTTACCTCTGAGTTATCTCGGGGCAGCCGGTGAAGTGGTTAACAAGACTAATTGCAATTAGGTTATCAGATTAACTGTTTCAATATGCAATTAATTTTCATGGAAATATAATAAAATAATACAAAATCTATCATGATTAATTTTGATTACCACACAAGCAAAAGTTACAAACTATGATTAAAAATATGACAAGGGCATATTTCAAAACTCATTTTAGAACATTATTAACTATTTTATAAAAGCAATCAATGAGATGAAATCTTACAGATTTTCCAGTAAGGGATTTCATTATTCCTTCTTCATGAGGTCCACTATATTCTTGATAAAAACCATCTGGACAAGATTCATCCCCTTTCAAACATTGCTCCTAAAAAGAATTCATTTATTTTAATTCTTCTTATTATGCATATTAGAGTGATGTATGAGTCGAGTTGTACTCGACTTGAACTCGATATTTCTGCTTAAAGTCAAACCAAAACTCGACCCAAACTCATTACACTTTAACCTGAACATGAAGTGAAAGAAAATTAATCAATATTTTAAATTAATTATGAAAAACTATATACTCTACAATTAGATATCTAAAATCAATTTATATATATATATTTTTTTAAATAAAAAGGAGCGCATGTACACTCAATATTCAAAGTTTTTTTTTTTTTAAATATTCAAGAACTTCTTTTGAAAAATCGGGTCAACCCGAACTCGACCTGAAAGAGTCAAACCTAACCCAAACACAACCGACAATGAAAAAATGTAGCATCAACCTGACCCAACTCAAACGATGGATTGAATCAGGTTTAGGTAAAATCAGGTTACCCAACCCAATGTAGATTAAACAGCTTAATAATAAAGTTCTGCCTAAATTCTATATATGAGTGTGTAGAATTTAGGAAAAAGAAATATTAAAACACTTTCAGTTGAATATTAATTTTAAAAATATACAATTATATTGATAAATTTAATTGCAATAAAGTTTTAATTATTTATAATTTATCAAAATATGCTATTAAAAATTATTACATGGTATACAAAATAAATTATTTTATATTCACAAAACTTATTGTTATAAAATATTCCTTTTAAAGAGTACAGTAAAAACTAGACCCATTACAAAATGATATGCAGATTAAACCAGCATGTAGCACTAAGAGTAATGCCAATATTAAATAATGAACATATTTTGTTAAATAGGTCAGTTATAATAAAACCATTTAAAGATTAAATTTACTAATTTTAAGCATAGAAAAAAGACGTTATATAATGGTACTTCAATCAGAGCTTTATTTATATTTATTAGTAACATGAATCAAAAGAAACTGCAATGGGTTATCAAATGTTGAAATGGTGTATTTATGAAAATTAATTAACATGTTGTAGCAATATGATGGTATGTGTTATCAATGTAAGATTTACTTACTACAATATTGGGATCGTAGGCACTCACAATAGCTTTATCACAGGAATTGCAACCTCCAGGTCCAACAGTATTTCTTGGACCAGTACAACTATAATATATTAGTAATTAATTTTTTGAATACATATAAAAGACAAAATGAAAATACTTTATGAAGTAAGAAAAACAGATGAATCTATTATTTTATAAGAACATTTGGGAGAAGAAGAAAAAAAAGAGTTAAAATTTTGGAGTCTTATCTTTTAATTTATGTTTTAAAGCTTAGAGTTATTATTAAAAGTATTTGTCAACACTTAAGGATTTTGGTTAACAGCCCTCCAAAGAACATTATTTTTCTGAAGTGTTTGGCAAACCTTTTTCACTAAGGTAGATTTCTTAATAAAAATATTAATTAATTCACTGATGCAGTAAAGGTGGGGGGGGGGGGGGGGGTCAGGGTTAAAACCTCTCTGAGAGCATTTAAAAACTAATATGATGCATACAAAATCTCTTGTGTTAAGATAAAAATATAATATGTAAATACCAAAGAAAAGAAAAGTATAAACAGAGCAAAACTTTTACCATTCAACTGTTTTAAGGCTGCATAACAGATGCCTCTATTTCAACACAAAATTAAAGAAAAAAAAAAGTTAGGAACAATAGTTAGAACTATGTTACTGTTCTTTCTCACCCCCCCCCCCCCCCCATCCTCCCTCTCTCTTTTTAAATGTTAAATTAACATTACATTTCAAAATGTAATGATACTTTTAAACAAATATATATTTCTTTTAATCTAGTTATAAAAATAAGAAATTTATAGCTCAGTTATAACGATATCAAGATGCGATATTCATCCGATGAAACAATGGCACACATGAACAACTAAAATCTTGATAGGATTATAAAGTTCATTCATTAAAAAAATAGGTCTTACACATTGGTATAGTTTAAATATTAAATTAATATTACATTTAAAAATATAACAAAATTAAAAAAAATATTTTTCATAAAAGTTGATTCTTACCCATTAGCACAATTTTCATGACACGGCATGCACTCTCTATTCTCATTATATTTGCTAACAGGACACTGGCTGACACAATACGGTCCATCTCTAGCATTCCGACACTGTGTACAGTTACTTGGACCCTGAAACGTATAATATATGTCATTTTCTTGATTATTCTCTATAGATAGCAGGAATCAATGCACGATTTGATACATTATATCATCTTTATCGCCTTAATTCGGAGCTTTTTAGTGCAAAAATATCTATTATTACAAAAAAAAAGTTTTGAAAATTAATAACATAATGAATGATTTGGTCTAAATGATCTATATTATTCAAAAATTTATGATCTGCACAAATGAAAGAAATGCAATTTATTCTACTATATTTTTATATGTTTCAGACATATTTGGCCATGTTTATAAGATGTGTGAAATGTGATGTATATAATGCAAAATTTTACAAAACCTTACGTTTTTAAGTTTGTGTTATAGAGATCCTTTACTGTATACATATATAGTGAATGCAATGAATAGTATTTAGTGATTAATGTATGTATTTTGATATTATAAATTCAAATTAAAACTTACAGGCCCAAGACATTCTCCCAGACATTCTACATCACACAATTCGCAGATCCGATTACCAGCATCATAGATTCTGAAAAATTAAATGCATGGAACATTTTAATAATCTGAATATTCATACTATTATCTGAGACAAAAAGGGGGGGACATAATTTTTTTAGTTAAAATTTATAATTATAAATCACTGAAAGTTTATTTTGTTTTATTATTACTGTTATTATTTTATTATTTTTTGCAAAAGGAAACAATTTATTTTTAAGTTTAACATAAAAAAATATTAATTACTAGAAACAATTAAATAATATACCAGTATAAAAAAAAATAAATTAATAAAATTAATTACATAATATGGTAAACATTTTTGGTTAATAAATTAAAAATTAACATTTTTACTTTTCTTTCAACAGCAAAAGTTATATTAAAGTCAAATTGCAAAGAAAATTCATTAATGTCATCAAAGCATTAGGTTCAGAAGAGAAAAAAAAAATACTAATTTTCTTATGTAAGGAGATAATGTAATTTATTCTAACTTTTTAAAACAAAACATGAATTTTAAAGTTATTAATGCAATATGCCAATATTAATAAAGAAATAAAATATGAACAGTTTCTATAATAGGAATGTTTTAAATACTAGAAAAATATATAGCAAAGTCAACATTTAGAAAAATAAATTAAATTTATAGTATACATTTTAAAATTTAAATTTACAATAACAATTACTAGTATATAAATTAGTAACTTTTTTAATGTTTCATTTTGTAACACAAGAATTGTGAATTACTAAAGTTATTTACAAAAAAAAATTTATTATGCTGGGAAAAAAAAAAAAAAAAAAAAAAAAGCCAGCAGAGTTTAAGGTGGTATTCTAAAAAATATTTTCCCACGCTCAACAACTCGAAATTTTCGGACAAGTTCTCAGACTCATTTTTAAATGTGAAAACATGAAACTTGCTGACGTGATTTTTGAAGAGGTGTAGTGGCCATGTGGTTTCATTTTTCACTTTATTAATTAGAACTTGATTTATAAACAATTATTTTCTCACCATTTTTCAAACCATTTTTTTCCTGTCCAGCACTATTGCTTTGGGAAATTCAGTTCAAACTGCCCACTTTGACAGCATTTTTTGCAATATATTCTGCCTTTATTAAAAAATCGACATGCACAGCACATTATATAGTTTCTGAATAAGAGAATCTGCCAATTTGATGCATTTCAGGGCAAAAATGAATTTAAAAATGAGCCAGGAAATAAGCAGTTTGGATTTGAGTACACTCTTAACTAATTCATTAATGCCATTATAAACTTACCCGCGAGTTGCATTACAGCCTGGTACACAAGTGTCTTTCAGTTTGTAAGATTTACACGATAGACATTCATCAGGACCTGGACCCCAACAACCATCACTTGAGCACTGTTCATGGCATACAAGACCTTGACTCTCTGAAATAGTTATTAACAATTGAAAATGTCACTTCATTTTATCCTAACAATAATTTTTATTATAAATAATGAAAGATTGCATAAAGGTAATTCTTAAATTAAAACGTTTCATTTCAAATGAAAAACAAATTTCAAATTAATTGGTTAAAAGGCACAAAGGCCAACATAGTGAAAAAAATTCCACGCTGGGACTCGAACCAGGGCCATCAGTGTAGCGCACTGATGTTCTACTGACTTAAGCCACATGAAACGATACCCAGCCTTAAAAATTTCTCACTATTACATGTTGGCAAGGCTACAAATGCAGCACAAGATGGAATATTTATCGTGAGACACCGACATGGGGCAAACACGAAACTTAATTAAGTGCAGCATCAATTGAAACTATATTAATACTTGGAAATTATTCCAGAGAGAAACATTTGCCTTGCATACAATATTTCAAATGAAAAAAAAAAATGATGTTTTTCATTTGAAATATTGTATGCAAGGCGAATGTTTCTCTCTGGAATAATTTCCAAGTATTAATAAAACATTTCATTCTGAGGAAGAATCATAAAGTAATTTTAATTCACACATACACAAAATAGTTTCAGACATTCTAATTCAGATTCTGTTTGATTATTCAAGTATTTCTTTTTAACCCTCCTCCCACCCAGCTACAGTATAGCCAGACCTGCCAACCTTTGAAAATAAGAAATCGTAGCACCCAAAATTATAATTAATCTAGAGGTTTGTTGGTTGCTGTTTTTTACGCTGCAAATCAGGAGCTGATTGCTTTTGGTTCGGGCCGAATTTAGATTCTGTGGAAGAACCACACTTTTTATTAAGTTTTTTTTCCATCATTTTTCAACTTCATTTCTTGTATTAAGTGTTTTATTTAAAAAGGTACCTTTTACTATATTTCAATGATAAAAACTACTAACTTACTAACAAAACTAACCCTAACACTTAACATCTACAGCATGCTGGCATCCATATTGTTTACATTTTGTTTTTATGGTTTCAGTTAAATTCATAGTTAATTGATTGAATGGTTGGTTGGTTACCAACAAGGTATCAGTTAAACTTTGTTGACATGTTTTTCAGGTTGCACAGTGTTACTCAACTTTCTGTTGTTTATGCAAAAGAGTTCCAGCATGTGCTGGCTAGTTGTGATTGGTTGCAAACCATTATAAAATGAGAGAGTTTCTCATTCATGTCATCTAGTTCTTGCTTTGGTGTTACAAGTGTATAAATTGAAGATGTTTCCTGATATGCCTAAATAAAAAGATGTTAGTTTTTATTTAATGAAGTCTTCATTTCTAGTATGTATCATTGTGAGTCATCTATCTCATTTCTGCTACAAGTCTCTTCAAATTTGTAAGTAGACATTTTATTTTCTACTAAGAAGATGGGAGTTAATAGGTATTGTGTTAAGAAATTAAAGACAGTTAGAATTCATTAATTTTTAAAGTAATTGCACTCTGCTATATAGTACTTAATCAGAACAAAGGGTTATGGGCCCAGCACGCTTCCACTGCGCCACTCTGCTATTAGAGCTATTAGAACTTATACACAGCGATGTGTGGGGTCCGGCTCCAGTTACAACAAAACAAGGCTATAGATATGTTTTAACATTTATTGATGATTATAGCCGCAGGGCTTTCTGTTACCCACTACGAAATAAGGATGAAATTTATAGTAAATTTAAAGATTTTATAGCTATGGTAGAAAGGCAAACTGGAAAGAAAGTTAAAACTGTCAGAACAGATAATGGGTTAGAATACTGTAACCGACCATTAGAAAAATTTTTAGAAAATCTTGGAATCAAACACGAACACACCACGATTTACTCGCCGCAAATGAACGGCTGTGCAGAGCGATACAATCGAGTGCTGTTTGATGGAATGAGAACATTAATACATTCAGCTAATTTAACAGATGATTTTTGGCTAGAAGCCATGATGACAGTTAATTACATAAGAAATAGAATATTTCACAGTACCATAAATGACATCCCCTTCAGGCGGTGGTATAATAAAAAGCCATCAATAAATCATCTTAAGAGATATGGCTGTACAGCCTATGTTCATCAACCCCCACAGAAAAGAAATAAATTTCAGCCTCGTGCCAAGAAAGGCATTTTTGTAGGATATGGGTATGGGACGAGTGGTTATAGAATATGGATCCCTGATGAAAATACCATTGTAGAAAGTAAACATGTGACTTTCGACGAAGCAATGCTAGGAAAAGCAAAAGAGGGTCATAATATTTCCTCGGAATTTGACGATGATGATGATTTGGGGGCCAACATAAGAAACAGTGTTTCAAGTCCCGAATTACAAGTTGATCCAAAATCAGTGCCTTTATCCCAACCAACCAAAGATGACTTAGAAAAAGCGATTGAATTAAAAGAAGAACCCCGATCACTCACCCCAAGTCCTGAACCAGAATCAAATACAGTTAAATTTCATAGGATAAGAACAATAAGAAGTAAAGGAGCCTCAAAAGGAAAATTTGACATTTATATTTTTACACCTGATGGGAAGACTTTAAGAAGCCAAAGAGAAATGCAAGAGTATTGTCAGAAAAATAAAATAATTTATGACAAAGATCTAATAAGCTTTTCATATAAAGATGAATATGAGGTTTCCTATTATCTTAAAAATGGAAAGTAACACTAATGAATCAGATAGTGAGGAAACCTGCTGTGCAGAAATCATAATACCAAGATCTCCGAATCAAGCAAAAACGCTCCCTGAAGCTAAGTTTTGGAAAGAGGCAATGGATGCAGAAATTAAAACTATGATCGACCGAAATGTATGGACATTAGTTCCACAACCAGAAAACTGTAAAATTTTAGGCACTAAGTGGGTATATACTCTTAAAAGAAAAGCCAGCAATAGGTTTGGAAACTTTAAAGCAAGATTAGTAGCCTTGGGGAATAACCAGAGAGAAGGACTGGATTATGAAGAAACATTCAGTCCAGTGGTTAACTTCCTATTAATCAGACTTTTTATAGCTTTATTCATATGTATTTTGGGGTGGAAGCATTGTCTTCTAGATGTACGATGTGCATATTTATATGGAGCCATAGATAAAGATATATACATAAGACAACCTGCAGATTACATAACACTTGGAAAGGAAAACCATGTCTTAAAATTACATAAAGCATTATATGGCCTTCATCAGTCGGGAAGGTGTTGGTATGAAGAATTGCACAATAAACTCACAAGTAATGGTTTTAATGAAATACCAGGACTTACTTGTGCTTATTCTTATAAAAGAAAAGCAGTGGTACTAGTATATGTGGACGACCTGCCGATATTTGCTGAAAATGAAATAATTTTAAAAGAAGTAGTTTCTCTTATAAAAAGTTTCTATGAAGTCGAGAATATGGGGCCCATTTCTAAACTTTTGGGTATTGAATTTGATATGACAGGAGACTCCATGAAAATTCATTGTAAAGAGTACATTGAGAAATGTCTTGAAAAATTTAATTTTAAAAACTTTACTAAAATCTCTCTTCCTCTCCAACCTGGAGTTGTTCCTTCTAGGAAAGATATGCCGACTGATGACAACCAGATGGAAGATGTTCCATACAGAAATTTACTGGGATGCCTGCTCTACATTTCCGGACGTTGCAGACCCGATATCAGCTATGGAGTAGCAGCTCTTTCGCAATTTGTTGAAAATCCTGGACCTATGCATTGGAAATGCCTTCAACAAATCCTGTGCTACCTTGGAACTACGAAGGAATTAGGAATCCAAATGCACCCTCAAGACCCTCCCACTCAGCTCTCTGCCTATGTTGATGCTAGCTGGGCTAGTGACCCGAGTGACCGCCGATCCTGGACTGGCTACTCTATTTTCTTAAATGGCCTCCCGATAACATGGCGTGTGGTGAAACAGACCTGTGTAGCTATGTCTCCGATGGAATCGGAATTTATTGCAGCCTCAGAAGCTGCTAAAGAACTGAAGTACTTGAATTCAACCTTAGAGCAACTGTATTCTACTTTTAACCTTGATTCAAATATTATTGGTAACCAAAAACCAATACTGAAGTGTGACAATGCTGCAGCTATACAGTTCATTAAGAACAGAGCTGAGAATATCAGGAATAGATACATAGATTTAAAATACATGTTCGTAAGAGACTTATATCTACAAAATGTGTTTGACATTATTCATGTTAAGTCTAAAGACAATTTAGCTGATCTCCTTACAAAGTCTCTGTGCAAGGACTTATTTATGAAACTTAGATCTGCTTACTTATGCTGAAGAAAAAAAAAAAAAAAAAACTTTTTTGAACTTAAAATCATGAACTGATGAATTTTTTTTTTAAAGTGAATATTTTCAATTATGTATTGTATATATATATTTTGCATAATATATTTACATCTATTTTTGAAAGTGTTTAGTAAATGAAAAATGCTGGAAAAGGGGGGCATTTTGTGGAAGAACCACACTTTTTATTAAGTTTTTTTTCCATCATTTTTCAACTTCATTTCTTGTATTAAGTGTTTTATTTAAAAAGGTACCTTTTACTATATTTCAATGATAAAAACTACTAACTTACTAACAAAACTAACCCTAACACTTAACATCTACAGCATGCTGGCATCCATATTGTTTACATTTTGTTTTTATGGTTTCAGTTAAATTCATAGTTAATTGATTGAATGGTTGGTTGGTTACCAACAAGGTATCAGTTAAACTTTGTTGACATGTTTTTCAGGTTGCACAGTGTTACTCAACTTTCTGTTGTTTATGCAAAAGAGTTCCAGCATGTGCTGGCTAGTTGTGATTGGTTGCAAACCATTATAAAATGAGAGAGTTTCTCATTCATGTCATCTAGTTCTTGCTTTGGTGTTACAAGTGTATAAATTGAAGATGTTTCCTGATATGCCTAAATAAAAAGATGTTAGTTTTTATTTAATGAAGTCTTCATTTCTAGTATGTATCATTGTGAGTCATCTATCTCATTTCTGCTACAAGTCTCTTCAAATTTGTAAGTAGACATTTTATTTTCTACTAAGAAGATGGGAGTTAATAGGTATTGTGTTAAGAAATTAAAGACAGTTAGAATTCATTAATTTTTAAAGTAATTGCACTCTGCTATATAGTACTTAATCAGAACAGATTCCTGCAGGTTGGGTTAACCCGATTTTTCAAAAGTTAGTTCTTTATATTCTTTCAGATTAAAAACTATATGTATCATAACAATAAACAAAGATTTTTGTCTGCGTGCGATGTTTTCTGAAGAGAGCACAGAGCTGGGGTGATTCTGAGTAAAAAAAAAAAATCAGAAATTGGCAGAAAATTTTCCGTAAGGAGTGTGTGTGTGTGGGAGATTACAATCTAATTATGCATTTTTTTCGCGACCCTTTCACAAAATTCGTGCTTTTTTCCCACGATGCTTTGACGAAATTTGCTTTTTTCCCGCGATCCTTCGACCAAATTCGCGTTTTTCATGCGATCTTTGATGAAATTTGGGTTTTTTTTTCGCGATTCTTAGAGGAAACTTGGATTTTTTCCGCATTCCTTTGACGAAATTTGCCTTTTTTCACAAAGAAATTAGCATTTTTTCGCGATCCTTTGACGAAATTCGCTTTTTTTCCCACGATCCTTTGACGAAATTCGCTTTCTTTCCACGATCCTTTGACGAAATTTGGATATTTTTTTCTGTGAGCCTTTGACGAAATTTAGATATTTTTTCGTGAGCCTTTTACGACAGTTGCGTTTTTCTTGTGATCCTTTGACGAAAGTTGCTTTTTTCCGGCGATCCTTTGACGAGATTTGCGTTTTTTGCAATCCCTTGGAACAATGTGTTTTTTTTCGCGATCCTTTGACGAAATTCGCGTTTTTTTCGCGAGTCTTTGAAGAAATTTGCATCTTTTCGCGATCCTTTGAAGAAATTTGCTTTTTTTCCACGATTCATTAACGAAATTTTTGCTTTATCACGATCCTCTGACGAAATTTGCGTTTTTCTGCAATCCTTTGATGAAATTGGCATTTTATTCTGCGTACGATTGACGAAATTGGTTATTTTCGGCGTGTGTTTTATTTGAAGAAAATCGTAGTTTTAGACCGATTTTCGTAGCATCGTAGTTGTTAGCTCCAAATCGTAGAAACTACGAATTTTTCGTAGCAGTTGGCAGGTCTGAGTATAGCCAAAATCAAAAAGGAAGGGTTATGCAGTATATCCTACATAAATAAATATCGTTATAAATTTGGTATATTTTACAATTTTTCCTATACTACCATATAGTAGTAATAAGCATAAATAACATAAATTATATTGTTAAAATTGGTTAATTAATACATGTCCATGTATATATAGGAAAAGCATTAGAAATTGTATTAAAAAACAACAATCTGAATATGATAGGAAAAAACTGGGGTCGTATTTGTAAATTTCATCCAAAAAGAAATTATAATTTTATTTACAGTTTAATTTAAATGACAAAATTTGCAGTATGTTCAACACGATGTACAAACCCTCGAAGCATTTCAATTTCAGCCATTTCTTTTCATTAGTTTTAATTGTAATTTCTAAATTTAAAGTAGGGTTGTTATTTGTCTAAGTCTGGGATACTGTGCAAAATTGGACAAAATAGAAGGAATGGACAAATTGACAAAATTAAAATCCACTTAATTTGAATACATTTGACTTGTAAAATTATTGCAATAACCTAAGAAAATTTTGCTCTTACATTTTCTGTTTTTATTGTTTATTAATCATAACTTAAATAATCCAAAAAATTACATGGTAGTACAATTAATTTATGGAATAGCTACTTTGTTGTAAAATTGATCAAATTTAGCAAAATAAATCAATTTTTGAATACGAATTACACAATAAGAGAAAAAGAGTTTATTTCACAGAAGTAAAACCTAAAGTTTAAAAAAATAGAAGAATTAATTTTTTCACGAACCTCTAGCAGTTTTATCTATAGAAAATTGTATAAGACCATTTTTTAATTACATTTTTAGAATTTTTTCCCTTGTTTTTAATTTTTGTTTATATTTCTTTATTATTTACTTGTTGTCTTGTATATGAAATTTTCAACTAATAGAAAATTTTCATCATTATTGCGTATTTTATCTTTTACTGATTACATCACATAAGCAATGTTCATAGACTAAATAATTTCATTACATCATTAAGTCATTCCATGAATAGCTTTTATTTCCATAATACATTTTCTTTATTAATATAACATTTTATTTCTTCATATGACTTTTTTAATAAGATTTGAGACTACTGATCATTTTATAACTTTATATTTACATTATAAATGGGCAATGGATCTGCCATATGACAAATGCAAATATTATGTTTTAATACATCTATATCTGTTTTATAACAGCTATTTAAGTTAGGCCTCAAAATGGAAAAATCCACGAGCTACGCTATTTCAAAAGTACTGTTGACTAACAATTTTTTTTTTTTTTTAAGTATTGACAAATTTATTTTTAACCATAAAAAACAATTTAAAAAATGCATTCAAAATTCTAAAAAAAAAAAAAAAAAAAAAATGGTTGCAGAGAGCACAGTAAGCTATATTTATGAAACTATAATAATATGTTTTAATAATTCCACGAACCAGAACATATTTGTCATAATTTCACGAACCGAGACATCGTTCTGATTTGCTCCAGTACATTTCAAGCCCTGTATTTAGTACATTGTATAACTTAATACTCATACTTTATTAAATAAGTCACATTTTATGTTAAATTTATTTCCCCATTTTCACAAAAGTAGCATGCATGTGCCATTATAATGTAAAGACTTTAGATCTTAGTATAAATAATAATCCTTTAAAATATGTCAATTAAAAATTGTAATTAATTTAAATGTAACTTAAATATTTCAAAATTTTAACATGCTGTTGTGAATAAGTTATTCATGCTATATCATAAACTATAGTGTTTAAATAAATCAAAATTAATCTATTAGTATCATTTAAAAATCGTTAAATATATCAAAGAGAAAGATAAAATGTAATGCATCAAATAAATTACTTACTGCACTGATCTCTTCTGGCATTGCGCTGTAACAACACTGTACCAGTATTGGAACTCATAAGTTGTTTCCAATCAATATCATTGGCAAAGCATAAATCTTGATTTTCTAATATTGTAACACTTCCAGATCTTACTTTACGCAGGGAACGGAGATTTAGACTCTTGAGAGAAGTTTTAACTATGTACAAAGCTGCATTTAACCTTATGAAAAAAGAAAAAACAATATAAGTTATAAATCATAAATAAGCTAAAACAATATGTTAAAAAGATGATTGCAAGCTCTAAGTAAATAACGATGGGAGATGGAAATAATACTTCTTTGTTAGATGTGGTAAAAAAAGTATTGAACTGCAATCATCAGGTACTGATATAATCAGGTACTCATAAGCCTGAATTCTTTTTTTATTTAAGTTTGCATCTATGGTTCTTAAATAGATAAAATAAAGAGTAAATATTTCAACTTGGTTATTGCTAGTTCTAAAATCCTGGGTCATTGGGATACAGGTGCTTCCAAAAACTCAGGTCTGTTTTCACAAAAATGAATTCAATATTTTTTTTCCAATACTTGTAATTAGTATAAATTTAAGGTATTTAATGTAAAATGTTTCTTTTAAAAATATTCAGTAAGATTTGTATTTTATTTAAGCATACAGACCAAATAATGTCACAAAAAAAAAAATGATTCTGTGTTGTCAGTTGTGACCATTTTATCAAAGGTTCTGAAGCAAAGCACACAAAATCATCAAACATAACCCTAACCAAGGGAGGTGATAAACAGGACACAGGCTTTCCCCCACTAGCAACACATTCTACTATCATGTGATAAAAGAATGACCAATGATCACCTCAAACAAGCCAAAAAAGGTTCCACTCTATGTCACATTGGTGTATTTTAAGGGTGTATTCGAAAAAATATTTTCCCACCCTCAACAGCTCGAAATTTTCTGAGACATTTTCAGACTCATTTTTAAAAGTAAAAACATGAAACTTACTGAGGTGATTTCTGAAGACATGCTTAACATGCCGTGTGATTTCATTTTCAGCTCAATTAATTAGAATTTGATTTTTAAACAATTATTTTCTCAGTATGGCCATTTTTTTTCATTCCCAGATCGCCCGCTTCGGAAAATTCGGTTCAAAACGCCAACTTTGACAGCGTTTTTTACAGTATTTTCTGCATTTATCAAAAAATTAAGAAGCACCACACATTATATAGTTTCTAAATAAGAGAATTTCCAAGTTTGATGCGTTTGAGAGAAAAAATGAATTTTAAAATGAATCAGAAAATAAGCAGTTTGGATCGGAATACACCCTTAATGTTTAATTATAAAAAACAAGCCTTTTAAAGGATATGTTAGATTTAATTATTGTTTATTTCTTAGCATTCCTTTTCTGATCTTATACATAATTTAAATGTACGCAAAATGTAAGTCTACAAATATCTCTAAATATACAGCACATATTTCAAAGTTCCCCAATTGCACATTGTCTAATGAATAGTTAAATAATGAGCATGCAGACTTCTTTAGTTTTGTTTGAAAGTAAAATAATCTATATGTTCATTACCAATTAACTGATTATAATGTATATATCTACACATACCTCTAAATATGCAGCACATATTTCAAAGTTCCTCAATTGTACAATGTCTAATGAATGATGCACTGTCTAATAATGTGCAAGCAGATTAATTTACTTTTTTTAAAGTAAAACAATCTACATATACTAATGAATAGATCATAATTTATATATTTATAGAATGTAAAAATCAAATTCAGATTTTAGTCATTCTTTTTTAATTAACAAGTTCAGAACCTATGACTTTTGACTATAACCGTTCCGTGGTAAAGAAATTCTACCCTCACTCTAAATATTTTGTTTTTTACACACTAAATTAAATGATTACTTTTAATTACACAATTTGTTTTTTGACATAACTTTATGCAGATTTGAGCAAAATAAAGCAATTGATTAGATTATAAAGATATAAAATACTTTAAAAACAGTTTTATGACAGTATTTTATTTAATTAATAAATCATCAAATATTTAGATAAACAACTGATTACAATACATTACTAATAGTAACAATTTAATGGAAATCCTTTAATAAACATACTCAGTCAACTGCCTTCCGTCTACTATCTCTAGATTTCTAAAGTATGATAAATTTTGAAAATCAGGATGGGAGGCTTGAATGTTCATAAAACCAGTCACTTCTTTTAAAGTTGAGAAGACTTCCAACTCATTTGGATGCATTTTTGAATATCTCTGTCCAAAAGTAAAGCTGAAATGAAAGGGAAAAAAATATAGTATAAGCAAGTAAAAATTATAATATTTCCGTAATACATGGTATTAGGAACAAAAAATTACTAAATCTGAACACTATTTTTCAAAATCCGTCCCCAGGTGTCACATACTCTTTCTCTTCTTACATATTTTTTATAAATAAAAAAACATTGCCATGATGGATATGAGTATGAAATCTACTAATAATTAATAAAAAATAATGGCTTTAAAGTACTTACATCAAATGATGAGAAATTTTGTCATAAAAATTTAAAAATAAAAGTTTTGCTCAAACCAACTTTATAGCACAAAAAAATAGGCGATACTGAGTGCCACCCTAAAATAGAAAGAGCACAGGCGGGTGCCGATAATGGGGAGAGTCCTTGTAAATATAAAGACATGCTCCAAAGAGTGTTCAGATTCGGGACACATGGGACCAATCTTTAACTCTGAATATGTTTTGGATCTGCAGCCAAAGTGTTAAAATAAAATTATTGTAATGAAATTCATGTTGATGGACTATCTGTAAGAGCATAAGATCTTTTAAGAAACAGAATGAATCAATAGTCCTGCTCCTGCCTTCCCAGTGGTAGCAAGTCTTCTTTGCACATAAAGAGAAAAGACAACGTTCTTTCGAAAGGCCTAATACATTTCTTTACTTTATGGTATTATTAAACCTTTCCGGCATGGAGTAATTCTGTTTGTAAAATGATGAAATGGTGGACTGACACCAGAATATACAGACGAATTTACTAGAAAATAAAAACTTGCTTATTCTACCATAATTTATAAAAGGATAATTTTAATTCAATATTCCTGCTGACAACACTCTTAAAATTAGGTGTCCTTTTTTTGTGGAAGCCTGCTAAAGGGTTAAGAGGCTTTTTGCCTTTACTGTATCATACAAGTTTATTTAATATTTTAAGGCTGTTCTCAAATCCAAAGGGGTAACTTTATGACACAATTGTTAATTCATTTTTGCTCAGAAATGCATGAAATTGGCAGATGTTATTCAGAAAATGTATAATTGAAAAAAGATATTTTCCATATTTTGGTAAGGGCAGACGATCTTTCAGAAAATATTGTCAAAGTTAGTGTTTTGAACTGAAAATCCAGAACAAAATCGCTTATAACAGATAAGTAATTCATTTATCAAAAATTGGGAAACTCATTTCTATTCCAAATCACCCCAATATTCAGATCTGCCAATTTTATGCCTTTATATTTAAAAACGAGTCAGAAAATGTGTCAGAAAGTTTTGTCTTTGTTGAGCAGGAAACTTGAGAACCGCTTTAATATAATCATAAATATTCAACTTGAGATAGATTAATCAAATGTATAAACACAATGAAAATAGTTCATTATTATGTTTTAATTAAAAATTGCATAACATAAAAACAAACATTATATTGACAAAACTACTCAATTTCTACATAACAAAGCAAAATTAAAACCTACTTAGGATAGACATGCTGAAATCCATTAAAGGTAGTGTCAAGTATTGTTAGAGAGCCTTCAATCACAGTGCAGCCTTTAAATGTATGGATATTTCCAGAATGTACAACATCAACTCCTTGGCAGTCTGAAAGAGATAGGAAGTAAAAATTTAGAGAAGAAGAACAAAATATGTGAGCACTTAGAGCCTCTACAGTTATTTTAGTCATAAATCTAATATTACCCAGTTTGTATTAATTTATTTTTAGAACAAGTTTCTTGAATAACTAGATGAAAACATTAAATACTTCATGTTAATGAGGATCACATAATCCATTAGTTATATAATCACAAATATAAGGAATTAGAAACTGTAGTTTGCAGGCTCAATTCTGTATAGCTTGAGTGAAGAGACTATACAAAGGCTATCAGATTTTTTTAAGCATTAACATAAGAATTTGGACTAGCATTTCACTTTAAAGTTTTTCTAGATAGCAATAAAGTCAACATTGGCTGGTAATTTAATGTTAAAGATTTTTTATTCTAGACATGAATTGCAATTGTTTAATTAAGAACAAAAAAACATATTTGTGGAATGACAGACCATATTACTAATGTGAAAATGTTCACAATCAGTTGATAAAGAATATTGTAATATAATTGCACTTGAAATTATAATAATAATTTTTAGAAGGTGTTTTTTTCCTGAAATATTCTTTTTTTCCCCCACACATATTGTTTAATTAAAAAATATAGTATTAAAAACTTAAACTTATAAGTAGTTTTTATTAAATGTTATTATTCAATAATCAAATAAACATAAACGGTTGATTAAATAAATAAACTAAAACAATGAAATAAATTTTACTTACTTTTAGGGCAAGGTCCTTCACATGACACACATTCTCCATCAACAGCTTTTTTGGAATCTGGACAAGATCTGACACATGCACCACTATCCCTTAATAGATGTTCTATTAAAATAAATAAACATGAATAATTAAGAAAATACATTTTCTCGGGAATATAAAATAATGATTCTGGAAATAATTAATCCTCAGAGTTGCCTTTTAAAAAATACTTGTATATTTACTCCTCAAACATAGCCTTGAGGGAGTTGGTCAGTCAGATTTAAAATTCCATTCGCTAATGTTAAATCTATGGGAGTGGAATGTATTCTTATTTTTAAAATATATCATAAGGAAATTAATATTTTTGACTTCTTTTTTTTTTGTGTACTCAAAGGTGTCTTTCTTTTTTTAAGTTGTCAAAATATTTCTAAAATGTATGCTTAACTTTGAAACATCAAAATCTTACTCACAGTTTGCATGTTTTTACATTAAGCACATATTTTAGAAATGTTTTGACAACAAAGAAAAAGGAGACATCCTTTAAGAAGGGTACAGAGAAAAAAAGAAGTAAAAAATATCAATTTCCCGAGGAAATACTTAAAAATAAGAATACAACTCCCATAGGTTCAACATTAGCGAGAAAAAATTGAGACCCGACTGACCAACTCCTTAATTTCTTAATATATTCTAAGTTATAACTGTAATGAAGTTAATAGTGATAAACAATGAAAAAATAAAGTTTTTTTTTTTTCTTTTTGCTTAAAAAACAAGATTATCTGATGTATAAAGTAAGCTTGATATTGTACTGATTTCGCAAATGAACTCAGGATTACAGGAATAGGTGAAATTTTTATTTTACGAAACAGTGAATGAAGACACTTAATGAAGACACTTTGTTACAATATACAATATTTTGTGATTTAATTTTAATTTACCTGGACAATTTTTCACACATGTAGCTCCATAAGCATACTTTCCCTCTGGATTACTCTCCCATGAATAAGTAGCTGGATTATATCTCCTCATTGGTGGACATTCTTGCTTGCAGACTCCATTGTCATCAAAGTTTTTACATGCCTAAATTAGAAAAAGAATTACATTAATATTTTGACAGTTAAGGATATTACATGCTTATTTCTGAAGCAGCAAATTTTTAAAAATAAGATGGTAGGGGGCATGGGGGGAGGGGAAAAGGGGGAAGCAAAATTTTGGAAGATGGAATTTAGATGAAATTTTAATTAAAGGAATGTAATGGAGTTATTTGTTAATGAAATTTATGATTGATTATTTATTTATTTTTACTATATATTAACAAATAGAGAAGAAACAGTTTAAAACAAAATTAAGAAGTTTTAAAGATTTTAAACTTTGGTACTGTGGGGGGAGGAGGGGGGGGGGCAGCAAAATGGGGAAAGCAAAATTTGAGAAGAAGGGAATACAAGGGAGGATTTAGATTCTTTTTTCAAAAGAAGAGTTTCACCTGTGAAAAAATAAGACAACAGTAAAATTAAGGGCTTTTAGCAGATTTTGCATAAAATGAAGTACTTTGGGACCAAACATTACTTTTGAACAAATTAAGCACTTTTAAGGACATTCGAGGACCATGCGAACGCTGGTATTCTTATTTAGAAACTATGTAATCGAATGGTGTTTTCCATTTTTTTGGTAAAGGCAGAAGAACTTTAAGAAAATACTGTCAAAGTTGGCATTTTGATCTGAATTTCCAGATGCGACAGTGCAGGAAAGGAAAAAAACTGTCGTCATGTGACATCAATAACTTATAACTCGATAAGTAATTCATTTATCAAAAAATGAAAAACACCATTCTATTCCAAATTGCTTCCTGCAAATGCCATGCTTTTGCATTTTAAAATGTGTCGGAAAGTTTTGCATTATTGAGCTAAGAATTTTTTCTTTCTTTCTTTTTTTTTAGAATCGCCTCAAGCAGTTAAAATATAAATAACAAGTAATATATAAATTTTGTTTTAAAGTCAATTCCTACTTAGGACATCAAAGAAAAATTTAATATAATCCCTTAAGCTAATATTAGTTTTTGTTGTATTAAAATATCTCAATTTGTTGATTTTCTATAAGCAAGTAAACCCTATTGGTTTACAATGGAAGTCTATGGGAATTTGGCGAAATATTAGAGATATCGCCAAGTTGGCGTAACTTTTGGCGACTCATTTTGGTTGCCAAATTTGGCGATATATCGCCAAGTTGGCGACAAACTAAAATTAATTGATATAAAAGTAAAACTAAAATTAATTGATATAAAAGTAAAACTAAAATTAATTGATTAAAATTTAATTAATGAATTAATATTTGAAAAAACTGTATTAACATCAATTGTCATCCAGTACAAGTTTTAAAAAATGTATTTCAACTTGATAGGATGAATAATAAGTATTTTATTAACTATTGAAAATTTGAACAAGATATATAAATATAAGGAGAGTGTGAACTAACAGTAGGAATTGAAAATTTTAAGTATGAAAAATCCCAAATAATTCTACTTACTAAACAATCACTCTGTGTTGGCCCTGAGCAGCCTCCCGCACAGAATAAATGGCAACATTCTCGGGGATTTGGACCAAAGCATCGTCCTTGATGACATTGTGGGGAGCAGTTGATTTTAGAAAATTTTTGACAACTGAGTGGGCCTGGACCCCAACAGCCATGTACACAAGATTTATGACACGGTGGACCTGGAAAGAACACAAGTTATAAAATAAGTTGAAATTACAATAATATTTGTTATTTTATAACAATAATCAGTATGTTTTTAGACTCTATTTAATTAGACTTTGTTTTTTATATGAAAGGATTTAATTTTTATATAGATTTTTAATTCACTTTCTGGTAGATTAGAATAGCTATAAAGCTTATTTCAGGAGTTGAGGCAGTTTTTTTTTTCTTTGTCATTTTGAGGAAAGAAACAACTTATTTTTGTAAAAGCTGTTATATTATTGAGAAAAAAAAAATAATTTTGTAATGAAAGATCAAAACCCATAACTTGAATATATAACACTATATTTAATTGAAGCAAAGCATTTAAAAATAACAACTTTTTAAAATCCTTCTGGTAAAGTTTTGCTTTCTGGTGTACTTTTTCTGTTTGTAAATTACATATTTCAAATCCTAACAACAACAACAACAAAATAATAATGAAAAGTTTGGTTTTATGGGATGAAATTTTGTGAAGGGGCCTGTTCTATTAAAATGAATTCTATGAAAAGGCCCCCTTATTAAATGAAATTTTGTGAAAGGGTCATAAAGAGGCCCCATTTTTTTCATGTTTCAAACTTTGTATTTTCCATTTGTTTGTGCTTAAACATTGTTCTGCATCCAAGCAATCTCAGAGATATGTCCAATGCTAAAAAAAATGTCCAATTCTTTAAAAAACAAACACTGTCCATAGTGAATTTAAACGTAAACACCATTGTTGCCAATAAAATACACATATAAATTTATACTTTGCTTAAATATGCAAAGTATCTTTGAAATTGGTTCAAGTTAGAATTCCAAAATTTTAAATTTTTACTTTCTCTATTTATATTGACAAAATGTTTAAGGAGTATGGATACTTGGATACCCTTGCATGGTCCCTTCCACACAGATAAAATACCTTGCCATTAATCAAAGCTTTTTAATTGCATTATTACTTTATTTTTATGTTTTGTGGTGTGCACAAATTTCACATTGCATTTAATTGATATAAATATAGAAATGAAAAAAACCTTACAGATACAGGCCATTAAAAATGACAAAATATTTCATTCTCATTTTATTATATTGCAATTTTTTTCATGTGCAGTATTACATTTTTTTACTTTGATTATAATTGTATATACTTCTTGTAATTTGGTTATAATTTGACTTACTACAATGTAACGTTTGTTATCCTATTTTAGAACCAGAATACATGTGCATCAATAAATAAACAGATAATAATAACATAAAAAAATGCAGTTTAAATTAGCAATATTTCTTAATTTAATAACTGTTAATTTAGTAGACTCTGATTTTATTTTTCTCAGCTGATGAATTTATAAATTATCAAATTAGATAATAAAACAGAAATTAAATGTGTTTCAGAGAAACATTGGAATTTTTTTAAATAATGCGGTCTCAACTAAAACAAATTTTAAACATAAATATGTCTATACATATTATTATCATTATTATTATTGTATCAAATTCCTCTAATTTTAAAAAAGAAAAAGGATAATAAGCAAATAAATCAACAGATTAAAAAAAAAAAAAAAAAAAAAAAGAAAAGGAAAAAAAAAAAGATATAACAATTGAAACTCAGAACTTACATCTCTCTGGTAAAGTTGAATTGTAAGTAGTCATAGGCTTTACTACATAACCATTGATTATTTCTTCCCATTTAATTGTATTCATATAACATAAATTACTATTGTCAAAAAATCCAACTCCACCAGATAATATATCTGAAATAAAACAAAATGAAGAAAATATATATTATGTAAAGTAAGTAAATAAATAAAATTTAAGCAACAAATAAAAGTAAATAACAACTGAATAAAACAAGACAGAGAAACAAAAGAATTCTGTAAATGTTATTAGAAGGATAAGAAAAGGGATTTTGTATTTTCACTTTTTTAAAACAAAATTCGGAATTTTAAATGCCCCATTACACAAAGTATGCAAGTTAAATTAATTTGCAAAATTATATATACATTAATTGTGACTAACCCAAAATTACTTAGAAATTTAAAAAGGATTATACATTAATTAAACTGAAACCTTATCACTATAATACTGTGAGATAATAAACAAACAATGTCAATGCATTAGTTTTTATAATTGCTTAAGTAAGAACATAGGCTTGTTATAATTAAATACATTTACATTTTATAAATAAATATGTTTATTGTATATCTTTTGAATATTATAAAATTTAAAATACAATCATGGTTTAAATAATGTGTTGGTTTCATTAAATTCAATTTTATACATATAATTTAAAATTTATCATTTCATTTGATACAATATAAAAATTTACTGTTAGTATTTGATAAAGTTTGACATATCTTTCAAATTTTAAGAATTAAAAAGGTGGAACTAATCAAGTCAGGTTCATGTAAAATTGAATTATCCAATATGATGCAAGACTCTAACACAGACTGATAAGATAACCCTTTTGGTTTTTCTACTGTTAGATAGAAAATAGTTATGGATCAAACAAGATACAAATACGTTTGAAAATAACTACTACAAATGCTATTTTTTAAAGACTTGGGCGATTTGTACTAACATAAAGACATGGGCGGCACACTCAATGTGCATTGGCTTTTAAAGCTTAAATAATAAATTTTAATGATATATTTGTTTAGTGCAATATCCAATAGTAGTATAAACATCAAATTATCAAAAAAAGAAAATAATTTAATTAGAATTAATTACGTAATTACTTGGGAATTTGCAACTGTTTTTTCCCTTGGTAGCACATTCAATGTGCTGTATGCTTCTTTAAATGTAAATAAATAATTTTAAATTTTCAAATCAAATAATTTTCTAAGGTATTATTACATTATTAATACTGATAATACTTTTACTATTTATATTAATAATAGTGATATTCATTAACAAACCTCTTAGAGCTGGCAGTTCGAGTATTTCTATAGTATTCTTTGCAACGAGTAATGCAAATTCATCATCCCCAGGGTTTAGTTTAAAAAGATTTCGACCCCGAATGATCATTAAATTAGGAAGCACAATTCTCCGTACATTAACGTGAGAGATAAGAACATAACCAGTCACTTCTCTTATCTCTTTTAAAAAGCTCAAATCTACATTGTCATCCTACAATAGAAAAAAGAACAAAATAAATAAATAACATTTAAATAAAAATATTAATTCATTTAAAATTATTTAAAGATTATTTAATATAACTGTGTTTATTTAAAAAAAAAAAAAAAAAAAAAAAAAAAAAAAAAAAAAAAAAAAAACTCCAATTTTACCAGATAATATATCTGAAATAATACAAAAAGAGAAAAAAAATGATTTTGTAAAGTAAGTAAATAAATAAAATTTAAGTAATAAATAAAATAAATAATACTTGAATAATACTAGAATCGCAAAATAATTCTGCAATGTTTATCAGAAGGATAAGCAAAATTAATTTTAAAAAATATTTTTTCCTTTCTTTCTTTTTTAAAATAGTATTCTGGTTTTGAAAGCACTTCCATAATGTAAAATATGCATACCAATTTGATAAATTAGGTCGGGGTTAGTGTTAACCAAGTTAAATAACACTAAATTAAATAAATCTTATGTTAATTAAGTCTCTTATTCCTGTTAATATGCATTTCCAGTATTAGTTATTCAGTATTTTATTTTTTTGTGTGTGTGTATGTTTACTTAAATTTAGGTATAAAATAAATTGAAATTCCAGAGAGGAATGTTTCATGTGTTGTTATGATGACGGTGTTTCTTCAGTGATTTAGTCATTTTTTCCCCTTTCTTGTGAAGACATTTTTAGTTGATTATCTTTGAAAAGTTATCTTTTCGATTTCGTGTAGCTAAGTGAAAAGGAAAAATGATTTTGTTTCTGTGGTAACCTTTTATCACCAAACATTTATTATGTTATTACTTCTATTATTTAGAAAACTATAAATCGTCAAGAGTTTTAAAAGTGTTATTTTTACAACAAAATAAAATTAGACTGAAGCTCGGTACTTAATTCTTATCAGTAAACTCGGGAAAAGAGGGTCTGCTGATTTATAGACTAAAAGAAGCAGTTTGGCTTGTCAATTATTACATATAGTCTTAATTTAAATGGTTGTTTAAATTTACTTGGCAAAATTATTCTATCTATAGTATAAAGCAAAAACATGTCCGTGAGGTCATATTGACAGAGGCAACATTTGACCAATGAATTTCGCTTTTATTACAATTTTTTAAAACTTCTGAACATCTTGAAATTTTAATTTTTACACCGTCGAATAATTAAAAAAAAAATATTTTTTCAAATGCAATTTGTTTGAAAACTGTATCCCAATTCGCTGCTTTTCTTATGGTTTTAAAATATCATGTACATATCGATTATGGAAGATTAACTCATTTGCACTTAAAACTATGTAAACAGTTCACCATTAGTTTTGAAGTCTATTTTCATTCTGACATATTAAAGAAAAATATGCAAATTGTACTAAAAATATAAGTTAAAAAATAACAGAATTTTTGTTAAATGAAGTGATGAAAATCAAAAGTTGAAATTCTTTACAAAATGATACATATTTTTAAATGCTATTAGATCATCTAATCTAAAACATAATTAATAAAAATCAAAGTTATTTAAAAACTTGCTCGAAGTAAAACTCCTTTGGCTGCAATGTAGGAATATACACGCGAAATAAATCCTTTTAATACCTTAAGTATTTTGTGTACGATCTCTCAAAACACGGCCCAACTCATCTGTGTTCAGATGCAGAAAATTGGTATATGTCATGCAATTCAAAGTTTCATAACTCGGTCAATTTTAATGTTAGATGAATGGGACTTTTTCTGTCGTACTTGTTAGTGTAAGAGAAAATTTTTAATATCACTTATAGGACCGGGGAACCATATAAAAATTTAAATTTCGCAACTTTAAAAAAATGTTTTTATTGATCAAAACAAATTTTAAATTAATTTTTACCCCATTTAATACGTTTTTGTAATAGGAATTATATGTATATGACTAATGGTTTAGTAATTAGACATTGAAATTAGACAGTTAAGAGTGGGCACCCTGTACATATATATATTTACTTGCAATCTATAGCGCAAGTTATTTCAAAACTTCAAACCAGCCAAATTTTAAATAACTATCAAAATAAGAACTGCAGCTCTACTTTATTTTGCAACAGTAATATCATTAGTGCACGATAGAAATTACTTTTCTAGATTATTCATTGCTATAAAATTACAGAACACAAATTCAATTAAAGAATAAATTTCTGAAAAATAACAAATGACTTCAAAATAATTATTACCTGTAACCACGTAATCTCTAAATTTCCATCTACATATGTACAATTTATATATCGATCTCTTAAATTTTGATAATGATGATCCCTATTGGCAGGTACTGACATACGACCAGATGAACCTATACAAACTAGAAGAAAAAACAAAACATGTTATCAAATTATTTAACTTTAAAACAATAAAATTACATTGAATAAACAGAAAATTAAAATTGTTATTACAGTGGCGGTAGCCCTTCGTTTTATCACACATGCGAGAAGACAAGAAAATGACGCGATATTAAACTAGACCAAAGACATTAAAAAATTAAAAAAGATAGTTAGATTTTTGTATTTATGAAACGTTTGTTTAAATGGCTACTTCACTCACGCGAAAACACCAGTTCACGAATATTAATCCTACCAAAGAAATTTTTTATTTCGATGCTTTTAAACTTCCAATTACTTCCAATGCTTTTAAAATCCCCCCCCCCCCCCCCCCCACATTGAATGACTGAGGTCGATCTCTACAAAGGCCATTTTTTACTTTTTTTTTTATTTTCTTTGCAATTTTTTTTTTTTTTTTTTTTTTTTTTTTTTTTTTTTTTTTTTAATGAGGATACTTTCCTTTTCAAAACCGGTTCCGGAAGTTAAAATATCATAATTAAGAAACTGTAAACAAAATTCAATAAGTCGAAAACGGCCTTCGTAGACTCGATTTCGATTTCAGGTGGCCAATGAAAAAAAAAAAAAAAAAGAAAATGAAAGAAAGAAAGAAAAGAAAACAGCTTAAAAAAATATTAAAATGCAAACGAGATATCGTAAAAAATTCTTAAGTGGGATTAACATTAGCGAGCGGTGTTTTCGCGTGAGTGAAGTAGCGTCTTAAGGCTACTTATCAATTAGCCAGGAAATTCCACTCTCTAACGCTAAACCTATGGGCTTGGAATGCCTCCGTATTTTTCAAATTTCTCCTCGGAAAATTAAAGGAAAAAAATCTTGTTTTCTGTATGCTCTTCTTTACGAATGTTTTATTTATTTATTTATATTTAAATTGGACAAAATATTTTTTAAATACATTGTTAATTTTATTTAAAGTGTTAAAATCTTACTTACAATTCTCCTTCTCCACTTAGATTTTAATTTTAACACTTAAAATATAAAATACATATTTTTTAGAAACATTTTGACAAAAGAAAAAAGAAAGAAACGTTCTTCAACAAGAGCATACAGAAAACAGGAAATTTTTTTTTGCAGAAAACATATGGTAAAATTTTAATTTTCCGAGGAGGAAATTATAAAAATACGGATGTATTTCAAACCCATAGGTTTAGCATTAGAGAGTGCAATTCGCATCCTAACTGAAAACAAGCCTTAAATACATTCTATGACATAACGAATTATTCTTATCATAAACAACATCTATATTAACTTAATCAAAAATTGTTGTGTAGTAGAATGTAGTACTTATTTTCTTCGGGCGACTTAACAAAAGAGCGAAATACTGGGGCACAATCAGGGTTCGTAAATATATCATGATATTTTCGAAAATATAAAAAAAGTCCGATAGTTTGATATATTTATATCCGATGTTTTCAAAATACTTAATTTACCGTCGATTAAAAATATTTAAAAATATTTCCAGACTAAAAATAAATTAGAAATTAAAACAATAAATAAAACAATATGCTAAATGTATTCTTCTTTCTTTCTTTCTTTCTTTTTTTTTTTTTTGGTTTTCCACTTACAACAAAGGTGGAGATCAACTAATTTAAAACAGAACCAATTTTCTAAAAAGCTAAACAAATTGCTTTTTACACTCATCAAAAGATAAACTATATTCAATATCAAATATCAAGAAAATTTTAAATACAGTTTTTTAAAATTCAAAAATTTGAACATAAATATATGCTTGCCCACTTTCCATGAGAAAAAATAGATATATATTTTTTCTTTTTAGGCTAAAAAAGTCATTGCTATAGGCAGAAGTTCTTTTTCTAAAGAACAACATCGAAAATATCAGACATCATATTTTGAAAACAAATATCGAATATATAATAATACACATCACGGCGTATTATACAGGGAGATTCTAAATTCACGGTACAAACTTTAAGGGTTGGTACAGGACACTGTAACAATCATTTATTGTATAAGAATGTATGGGCGCAACCAAGTGACGCGTTGAGGTATAAATACCAGGGGGCCAATTTGGCCCTTTTATCAATTTCAAAATTTCTCATTCATACCAGAAAATTCCTATACTATTCTTTTCTTGTCATTTCAGGATTACTTAAAGAAAAAATTCTTCTTCTAAAATTTCCGGTTTAAAATCGAAATTTTTGAATTGAAAGAAAAACGCAAATCTAGCAAACGCAGGAAATACATGAAAAGAAATATAAATGGATTTTTTTTAAATTCAAAAATTTTCAAGACAAACTTTTTTCTTTATGTAATCATGAAATGTCTGTCTTAAATAATGAAAAGAATAATATAAATGAGAAATTTTGAAGAAAAAAAAGGGGGCGGGGGGGAATTGGTCCCCTTATTTTTGTACCTCAACGCATCACTTGCTCCCGTATACATTCCTATACAATAATTATTGCAAGGTTCATCAGAGTTGGGAAGAAAAAATCCAAGGAGTACCGAAAAAAATCCAAGGAGTCCAAAAAATTTTAAGGATTTGCCATTTTTTTTTTTGTAGTTGTTGCTTTTATGTGCTGCATCGTTATGTGGTATGCACACTCCAATTTTGATCAATCAAATCCCAAACACTTATTATGTATATCACATACATGATACATCTTAAAGAAAATTTTAAAAGGTTAAAAAAAAAAAAAAAAAAAAAAAAAAGAATGCTAAACGCAACATACAAGAAAAAATGTGTCAAGTTATAGTTTTTTCTTTTATTCTTTTAGAACAGCGGTAATCGATTCCTTTGAAGGTAAAACTTTGACAAAATTCGCATCCCCCCCCCCCCCGATCATATGATGAAATTCGCGTGTTTTTCGCGATCCTTTGACGAAATTCGCGTGTTTTTAGCAATCTTTTGAGGAAATTCGTGTGCTTTTTGCGATCTTCTGCGGGAAATTCGCGTTTTTCGCGATCTATTAATGGAATTTGCGTTTCATTTCGATCGTTTGATGAAACTGACGTTTTTTTTCGCGATCCTTTGACGAAATTTGTGCGTTTTTCGCGATCTTCTGGGGGAAATTCGTGTGTTTTTTGCGATCTTCTGGGGGAAATTCGTGTGTTTTTTGCGATCTTCTGGGGGAAATTTGTGTGTTTTTTCGCGAACTTCTGGAACAAATTTGTGTGCTTTTCGCGATCTTTTAATGGAATTCGTGTTTTATTTCGATCATTTGACGAAACTAACGTTTTTCTCGCGATCATTTGATGGAAACCGCGTGTTTTTCGCGATCCTTTGACGAAATTCGCGTGTGTTTCGCGATCTTCTAGGGAAATTCGTGTGTTTTTCGCGATCTTCTGGGAGAAATCCGCGATCTTTTAATGGAATTCGCGTTTTATTTCGATCATTTGACGAAACTGACGTTTTTCTCGCGATCCTTTGACGAAATTCGCTTGTTTTTCGCGATTTTCTGAGGGAAATTCGCGATTTTTTGAAGGAAATTCGCGTTTTTTCGCGATCTTCTGAAGGAAATTCGCGTTTTTTCGCGATCTTCTGAGGGAAATTCGCGTTTTTCGCGATCTATTAATGGAATTTGCGTTTCATTTCGATCGTTTGATGAAACTGACGTTTTTTTTCGCGATCCTTTGACGAAATTTGTGCGTTTTTCGCGATCTTCTGGGGGAAATTCGTGTGTTTTTTGCGATCTTCTGGGGGAAATTCGTGTGTTTTTTGCGATCTTCTGGGGGAAATTTGTGTGTTTTTTCGCGAACTTCTGGAACAAATTTGTGTGCTTTTCGCGATCTTTTAATGGAATTCGTGTTTTATTTCGATCATTTGACGAAACTAACGTTTTTCTCGCGATCATTTGATGGAAACCGCGTGTTTTTCGCGATCCTTTGACGAAATTCGCGTGTGTTTCGCGATCTTCTAGGGAAATTCGTGTGTTTTTCGCGATCTTCTGGGAGAAATCCGCGATCTTTTAATGGAATTCGCGTTTTATTTCGATCATTTGACGAAACTGACGTTTTTCTCGCGATCCTTTGACGAAATTCGCTTGTTTTTCGCGATTTTCTGAGGGAAATTCGCGATTTTTTGAAGGAAATTCGCGTTTTTTCGCGATCTTCTGAAGGAAATTCGCGTTTTTTCGCGATCTTCTGAGGGAAATTCGCGTTTTTTCGCGATCTTCTGAGGGAAATTCGCGTTTTTTCGCGATCTTTTAATGGAATTCGCGTTTCATTTCGATCGTTTGACGAAACTGACGTTTTTTTCGCGATCCTTTGACGAAATTTGTGTGTTTTTCGCGATCTTCTGGGGTAAATTCGTGTGTTTTTCGCGATTTTCTGGGGAAAATTCGCGTCCTTTCGCGATCTTCTGGCAGAAATTCGCGTCTTTTTGCGATCTTCTGGCAGAAATTCGCGTTTTTTTCGCGATCTTTTCATGGAATTCGCGTTTTATTTCGATCGTTTGACGAAACTGACGTTTTTTTCGGGATCTTTTGATGGAAACCGCGTGTTTTTCGCAATCCTTTGACGAAATTTGCGTATTTTTAGCGATCTTTCGAGGAAATTCGCGTGTTTTTAGCGATCTTTTGAGGAAATTCGCATGTGTTTCGCGATCTTTTGAGGAAATTTGCGTGGGTTTCGCGATATTTTAATAGAATTCGCGTTTTATTTCGATCGTTTGACGAAATTGACGTTTTTTGCGATCTTTTGATGGAAACCGCGTGTTTTTCGCGATCGTTTGACGAAATTGACATTTTTTGCGATCTTTTGATGGAAACCGCGTGTTTTTCGCGATCGTTTGACGAAATTCGTGTGTTTTTCGCGATTTTTTGAGGAAATTCACGTGTTTTTTGCGATCTTTCTAGGAAATTCGCATTTTTTGCGATCTTTTGAGGAAATTCGCGTGTGTTTTGCGATCTTCTGGGGGAAATTCGCGTGGGTTTCGCGATATTTTAATAGAATTCGCGTTTTATTTCTATCGTTTGACGAAATTGACGTTTTTTGCGATCTTTTGATGGAAACCGCTTGTTTTTCGCGATCGTTTGACGAAATTGATATTTTTTGCGATCGTTTGACGAAATTGATATTTTTTGCGATCTTTTGATGGAAACCGCGTGTTTTTCGCGATCGTTTGACGAAATCACGATTTTTTCCGCGACCGATTGACGAAATTTGACAGTATTTTTTGAGACATATTTGCGAAAAAACGCTTCCGTGATTCTTGGCTAATTGCCAAACATCGATGAAATTTAAAATAAAGATCGGTTAATAGTGTTGAAAAACTGACTTTACGAACCTAATAATTGAAAAAGGGACCTAGTGGGAGCCCTGCTATAAGATTATCCTAACCAATCAATGCTGTGCTTCATAAATGACGGGCATAAAGGAAGGATTTACCGTGCGTTTTACAATCACGATTTTTTTTTCCCTCGGCAGCAATATCGCTTGCGCCCGAAGCCGCAATACAATTTAAGGAGTTTCTAAGGAGTGGTTTGCTTATCTAAGTAGTTCTAAGTACTACTTGGGAGTGTTTTCATTTCTAAGGAGTTTCCAAGGATTCTAAGGAGTCTGTGCGAACCCTGTTATTGTTACAGTGTCCTCTACCAACCCTTAAAGTTTGTTGCTCTTTGGTATTGTTAGTGCGCAATCTTAAAAAATATAATAAATCCTAAAAATGTATTAGAATTTCCATTTTAAAAAATGGGGGGGGGGGGCTTTTTACCTCTATGTTCTTTAACCCGGAAAACCCGGGTTGGACGTTGGATCCCCTAGTTATAATAATAATAAACATTCTGTGATAAATGCATTTAAGGGGCTACTTCAGTCATGCGAAAAGACTTACTCGCTAATGGTAATTCTATGGAAGAAATTTATAACCTCTTCGGTCCCTGGGTCTCCATACGGGAACCTCTGTTTCTTTCCTTATAAAAACTAAAATGTCCAATTTTTTTTTTTTACATTTACACATCACTTCTTAGTAGCTGAATGTTTTTTGCGTTCAAAGCAAACGATTAAATGACAGCATCTAGGCTGATTCTTACATAAAATAAATGTTATTTTCATCTGGGTTTGAAAAATGCCTAAAAATGCCCAAAAGATAGTATGACCAAGAAAGCGAGAAATTTTCATAAGTATATAACTTAAATATTTTTCAATAAAAAAGTTTGAGGATTTGTAGATATATCTTTTTCAATAAAAAAGTTTGAGGATTTGTAGATTATTTACTTGTTTAAAGCTCTTAAATTTGTGATTGCGTTAATTTAAGATAATGGTTATTAAATCGTGTTTTTAAGGGGCTTTGTAGTTTTAGATCCATATTTTTAAACCTAAATTACTACGCGCCTAAAGGATCAAATTCAGAAAAGATATTTTTTCTGTCATTTACGATGTCATTTTGATTGGAAAAAGCCAATGAATAAGCATTTGTATTATTATTTAGTTTCGGAACTGAAGAGGTTAAAGATTGGAAGAAATTTTTTAAGATATCTCGTTTGCATTTCAATATTTTAAAATGATTTTTTTTTTTTTTTACATTGGATAGCTGAGGTCGATTTGCCGTTTTTTAATTTTTCGATTTTATTTGCAGATTTTTTTAGGAAGATGCTTTCACTTTCGAAACCGGTTCCGAAAATGAAAATGTCCTTATTAAAAATACCAGTAAACAAATTCGAAAAAGTAAAAAACGGACTTTGTACAGATCAATCTCAGCTACCCAAATGGGAAAAAAAAAAAAAAAAAAAAGTTTAAAAATATTGAAATGCAAACGAGATATCTTTCAAAATTTCTCCCATAGGATTCGCATTAGCGAGCGTGTCTTTTTGCTTGACTGAAGTAGCCTCTTAAACCATAGAAAAGAAATACAACAACCACAGGCAGCCACAGGCAATACAACACAAAAATCGTCATATATTTTTATCCAATTGTAGTACTATTTATATGGGGTCTGTGCCATTTTATTCTAAATGTTTTGGACAGAGTAAAGCTTTCAGAAAAGTAAAAATGTGATTCCCCTCCCCCCGAGATTTTGTGTTTCAGACCACTTTAAGAACGCATAAAATATTTTCTTACAAATTTTTCATTTAATAATTCAGTTTTTTATCTAATAATATAAAAGATGAAAACAATTAAATTTCGTGAACAAAGCAAAAAATTTTAGTTACTTACTTTTGCCTTTCATCACATACATATCTTTGTGATGTAATGCTGCTGCACTCAGGTGTGTGAGTGCAGTGAGCAGCAACACTGCAAGCCCGGTGCACTGCATGTTAAAACCTCAGTGCAATACACCAGGCTTGCCTTGTTTCACAGCACGATAGTAGAAGGACTGCCTCGCCTCTAGGACATCGATTCCTTAATAACATATTCAAATAGATTTCACATCAGATTAAAGGAGATCTGAAAGAAAGATATATATACATATAATAATTGTTTTAATATGAAAAATCATTGGATTATCAAATCAAGTAGAATATACATACAAAAAAAAAAAAAAAAAAAAAAAGATATAATTTTAATATTCTGCTATAGATTTTGCAGGGCCCGACTTATCGAGGGGCATGCGGGGCAGCTTCCCCGGGTCCCCCCTTTTTAGGGGTCCCCATTAAAATTAGTCAAAAGTGGCCAAAATCCATATATTTTCAAACATTTAAAAAGGGAGTGCGGTCCTCCCTTTCCCTCTCTGCTTCCAGTAGCTCCCCCCCCCCCCCTAACCCATGCAAAAAACAAACTATATCATTAGAAAACTAATGATTAATATTTTCTTATGACAACTTAGTATTCTATTGTTTTAGAAAAAAAATCCTTTATTAACGTTTTCCTCGTCGTGGCAAGTTAAAACCATTAATTATGACCAATTTGTGGCATTTTTTTTTTAGACATCACGTACGTAGATAAGCAAAGTAACAGTTTGCAAAGAAATATTCGTATCAACTAATCTATCATTTTTTTTCTACTATTATCCTACTAGTATTTTTTCTTAAAGTTGTTACCCTCTTTTTGTGAAACGCTGTATACAGATGTGAGCAGCACCGGGTACAAAATGTATGCATATAATAATACAATATGTATGAAGTTTAGTACCAGCCACTTCCACATTATTCACAAAAAAATATATAGAGAGATAGAAGCACCCCCCCCCCCCCCTAAGTCGCGCCCTGAGATTTTCTGCAAACGCAAATTTTTAACACTGGTTAACTCTCCAGTTCCCAGTTCACTATCCCAACTTCGTCTATTGGCTAAATAAAGGTATTAATATCTAGTCAACAACTGCTGTTATAACTAGATGATTTTTATGATTTTCTAAACTTCGTGCCCTTTTGACTAGCAACGTTTGTTTTGTGTTTATTACGACTAATAAAAGAGGAGTAGTGCTCTTTTTTCCTGTTTATCGTTAGTATGATAGTTTCAGAAATCTTTTGTGGAAAATTGTCAAAGACCTTTTTTGCTCCAGAGGGCAATGCAACACTTATCGATTAAACAGGGCCCGAATAGCAAGTTTCTGTGCCCAGGGCACTTTCAATACTTCGTGCCTCCTTAGATTGGTTGATTTACTGATATTAGTTTTTTTTTTTTTTTAGAAAAGTGTCAAGTTTTCAGGGCACGGACCCCGGATGCCCATGCAATAGTCAGGGCCTGCGATTAAACCCATATCTAGAACCATATACACATAACACATACTTAAAAACATAGAATATAGCTATAAATACTCCCCTAATATTAAAACAATAAATGACAATATTGTATTTATTTCACCTTTTTCCTTAAAATCTGAGGACTCTCAGTCACACAAATAAAATCTCTGTAAGATGGATACCGTGAATTCCCTCGGCAAAAGTTGTAGTTGTATTTTCCAAATAACCAGTGCAGAATTTTTGGTTCAAGAAATTGGTCGTCCCCTTTATAGTCTAGAGTTAGCTTCAACTGACTATTAACTGTTCCTGAAACTCAAATCGGAGTGGTGCAGAACAGTGTTTTATGACGATTAAAAAAAAAAATGAATATAATTATGAAACATTTTGATAACAATTCTTTACAAAGTTTCAATAAAAAAAAAATCCTGCAAAATTAGAGTTATAGAATACTATAGAACTATTGTCTGTTTTTCTTTAATTCCGTAGGCTACAAAAATCACCTATATGATATAATATAGAACATTATTTAGAAGTTGTAGAATATATAATAAGAATAATATAGAAAATTACATAAATTTTTTTATTAAACGTTCTACAGAAAATCTATTCTATTCTCTTCTATTTTTCCCATTTTACAATAACAGTCCTTATAGATTTTATTATAAAAAAATTCTAAAGTTTTTATTTATTTATTTATTTATTTTTTAATATAGATTTTAAACTGGTTTCTAGAAAATATTTTTACATAGGACTCTATAAGAAAATGTATAGAATTCAATAGAACTCTACAAAACATTTTTGTAAGGTAAACCTTCATTATTTTTAAGTGCGCAAAACGGCATAAGTAAAGGTTGTAAATGGAAGAAAAAAGAGCTATATTGAAAAATAAAACTTCAATTTCTTTTAATTTATTTCTATTTTAGAAACTTTTAGGTCAGAAACTTTTGTATTTATCTTCAATGTCATAGATATATCTTTATCTTCTAGTTGTATCTTTTTCCTTATCATACATATATCATCCCACATATAGCTTATGTATGACAAGCGCTGGTCAAAAATTATTTGAACCTCATATTTTTAAATTTATCACGGACATGTCTAAAAGCGACAACTTATTAAGAAAGGAGGGGGGGGGGGGGGGGAGAGAGAGAAAAAAAACTAGTCATTTAATGAGATTCTTAATTGTCTCTTTTGAAAAAAATCTAAACAACGTGGGCGTTGTACTTTAAATGTTTTTTTTTTTTTTTTTTTTTTTTTTTTTTTTGTCATATTACTTGCTGTGTATAATTTCTGTAGATCGTATACAGGATTGCTCTAAAGTCAGGCCCTGACTATCGCACGGGCACCCGGAGGCCATACCGGGAGGCACGAAATTTCTGAGGGACACAAAATTTTTCCTAATTTCATCGAAATTTCCATTTTAAAATAAAATAATTGTGAAAAAAAATTGTGATATTTGAGATATTAATACCATGAAATGACAAATATATATATATATATATCAATATATGGTTAAAAAACCATTTCAATAAATAATAGGAAAAAAATATTTTATTTTTATTCCTGGAACCGTTTTTCAATTTTTCGGAAAACTCAATTTTTTGAGTTGACACTGTTAGAATTAGCGTGTAACATATAAAAAACTAATATCAGTAAATTAACCAATCTAGGGGGAGCGAAAAATTGAAAGTGCCCTGGGCACAGAAACTTGCTAGTTAGGCCCTGTCTAAAGTTCTCAAGTACATTTCATTTATTGACGGTAATTACTCAATGGTAATTATCAACTGTCTTATGCGTTTAACTGAATAACTTTTAGCATACCATGTAGTATACAAAGAAATCTATAGAACATATACAGGGCTGCACGAAAAATTCAGATATTTTTTCAACTATAGATGGTATATCAAAAACCGTTGTAAGTTTTCGTAAAAACTCAAACAAATTTTACTTCACCCTTTTCTTATCATATAAATAAAAACATACATTTATTTTACTTAAATAGGTGTCACAAATAAAAATCAAAATATGTTGACATGTTTCGGTTTAATAGTAAAAACCGTAATCATAACACACACATAATCAATAGAAATCAATAGAAATGATTCATTTCTATTGATTATGTGTGTGTTGTGATTACGGTTTTTACTATTAAACCGAAACATGTCAACATATTTTGATTTTTATTTGTGACACCTATTTAAGTAAAACAAATGTATGTTTTCATTTATATGATATTGATGGTATATATCAAAATAATATGATTTCAATCAATGATGGTATATATTATCTATTATTTTTATTATTTATTTATTATTAAAAACGGGCAGCTTACTTAGGTCTAGGGTTTAAAATGTGGATATTTTTAAACCTATTAAAGAAGAGCCGCCATTCCATATCACGTGCGGAACAGCTTTTCTTTATATTACTGCTGTTTTAAGTCTGTTCTCAACTCCCCTGCTCAACAAGCGCAAAACGTTTTGACACATTTACAAATTCATTTTTTAACGGAAAGGTATAAAATTGGAAAGCCTGGCCATGGAAGCGATTTGAAATAGAACTGTGTTTTCCATTTTTTTATCAATAAATTACCCATTGAGTTATAGGCGATTTTGATCACGTGGCACGGCATTTTTCTCCCCTTACCGACCGGATTTTCTTCTTTCGTTCGGAAATTCAGTTCAAAATGCCAAATTTGACAGTATTTTCTGAAAGACCTATTGCGCCTACATGAAAACGAAAAAAACAGTTCGATGACATAGTTTCTGAATAACACCTTCTAGTTTCATGCGTTTCCGAACAAAAACGAATAGAAACTTATGTCAGAAAGTTGACCCTTTGGATTTGTGAACAGCCTTAACAATGCTATTGTATTCTCAAATTAAAACAACTATACTAATATGAAAATATAGGTTTTTTTTTGTTTGTTTGTTAATTTTAATATATAGTTTATATTTTAACAACTTATAAGTTAATAAACATGGGTATTTATGTTAGCGTCACGTGCGGGACATTTTGTTCGTTTCTCATGGAACGGCCCATCAGGGGCGCTTCAAGGTAGTTCGAAAGTTAGAATTTACTTCAGTTTCGGGACGCTAGATGGCAGTTTAGGTACCAAAGCGAGGGAATTTCATTTCAACAAAAGAAATTTTTTTCTCTCTTGCGACTTGTTTTCCAGAGATTTGGCCTCAAATTGTGCGTCCTTTAAATATCAAATTATGCCAGAGTAAAAACTTAAACACAGCTCGGGAAAAGGAAGAAAATGAAAGGTGATAGTAACAAAAGAGGAAACGATAAACGATACATTTTCTCTGCTTTTAAAATTTCTTTATCTGGCCACTTCTTTTTCTTTTTGTTTCTTTTATAGAATATTGCCTGCGGAAAGAAGGTCGATTTTAATACCTAAACACTTCTAAAAGTTATTTAACGATAAATAAATTATGATGACCAAACATCTTTGCGAAGATTATATAAAAGCAGAAAAGTAACTGAATCGATATCGTCACAAAAGTTGAAAATGTTAAAAGTGAAATTAGACTAAATTCATTATCTTAATAAGCTTTGTATTTATTTATTTTTTAAGTTATAAATTTACAACATGCTAAAAACGTGGTATGTTTTCTGGGCATAATTGAACATTAAAAAGATTATATAACGAGATTATATAAGAAAGATTATATAAGAGATTATATAAGATAATATAAGAAATGTTTTTTTAAATATAAAAAAACATTATAAACACACACACATATATATATCGATTCAGGGATTTTTTCTTGGGGCCCTTTTTGCGAAAAGTAAAAGTTATTTTTGTGAAATTTATTTTATTTTTGTGAAAAGTAACTTTTCATAACGAAATATGAAATCCTGTTACTGAAATTCGAACAAAGCATTATCGATAACTTCTGTAAGTCCTTCTGCTAAAGTTTGACTTTCTGGGGAACTTGTTTTCTTTGCAATTTAGAATTTAGACATTTTAAAATCTAACAATATAAAAATAAATGAAAACATAACAATATAAAAATAAATAATCATGGGGGCAAGACCAGTATCAGCCTCAGGTCTGATTTCAGTCTTGAAGAAATTTTTGACTGATGGTAAATTCTACTTATGTACTTAAATAATAGCATTTTTATCATCGATCACCTTTTTTTATTTGTAAGAGGTAAATTTTTAGCCATAATACAAGATATAGAAATCTAGCCATTAGCCAATTTCCATTTGGTTATTCCTAATGCTGAGAAAAATTTTCATTCTTGGTTTAGCTTAGATGGACTTCTTGCACCCATGTAAATAATGAAGAGTATGTTTTTATGGAATAGAATTTTATGAAGGGACCTGTTTTATTAAAAGGAATTTTGCAAAGGGGCTGTTTCATTAAAATGAATTTTGAAAAAAGGGCCTGTTTTATTAAAATGAATTTTGAAAAAGGGACCTGTTTTATTAAAATGAATTTTGTGATGGGGCATGTTTTATTAAATGGATTTTTGTGAAAGGGTTCCTAAATGGGCCTCAAATTTTGCCTGGATCGACCCCTGATATGTGTGTGTGTGTACAGTGCCGGCGCATGGATTTTTTGTAGTGTTTGTGAAAAAATACATGGAGACTTTTACGAGAAATATTTCTCCCGTTACCCATGAATTATGATACATTTTCCAATATGTTACACACACACACATGTATAAAAGTTAATTTTCAGCACACTCTGTTTTTTTTTTTTTTTTTTTTTTTTTTTTTTTTTTTTTTTTACTCTGTCTTCCAAAGTATCAAAATCTTCAAAAAAACTGTCGTATATTTATATCATCAAAATATTTCTTATAAAAGTTATTGGTCATAATTTATAATGAATTTCACATGTTAAGTGTTAGCTCAAAACATTGTGCAGCTTAAAGATATGTTCTTCAGTTAACTGAATCATTAGTTTAAACAATATACACTAGTTTAATAAAACAAAAACAAAAACTATTGACAGTTAAAGTTATTATTATTATTATCTCATCTGCTATTGAATAACTGGTTGCAGTTTTTACAAAAAATGTTTTTGGAAAAAGTTTTTTAGAGTGCATCTCTTAATAATATTTTGGGAAACATAGAGCCATTTAAAGCATCGAAAGGTTACTTTAAAGTATACAAAGGGAAATCAAATTATATTATTGGTTGGTGAGAATATTGACATTTAATATCTTTACAGAGAATTATTATTACAGTGAACTCTGCCTAAGGCGGAATCGATCGGGACCGAGAAAATTTTCCGTAGTGGACAATATTCCGCCTTATACAAATTTCACTCTACGTCTATGAATTCGCAGGGACTTGAAAAGATTTCCGAGTTAGACAGATTTCCGTCTTACACAGAGTCCGCCTTATAGAGAGTTTACTGTATTATTTATTTATTTTTATCAATTTTATTTATTTATTTATTTTTGTTATAGAGATACTTCTCGCCAACGAAGATAAAAGTTTATTTCATCAAAATTTTCAAGTTTAGATTGGAATTTATTATAAAAGTTATAGTGTAGCCGAGCAATACCCGAAGGAATCCTTGAATATTTTCAGTAAGAGTAAAAAAAAAAAAAAAAAAAAAACATCATTTGATCAATCAAATAATAATAAAAACTTCAGTAGAACTCCCTCCTCCACCCGAAAAAAATAAATAAAAAATAAATAAATAAATAAAAAATAAATAAATAAACCGTTCTGTATTTTGTTTTGCCGGTGCCAATGCATATTAATATGTAAAATGCGTTTAATGTAATAGTAATATCGTTGCAAAGTCCCCAGTGTTATTCAAATAAAGATATATTGAACTAGAAAATTTATTTTTAAGTATGTATCTTGTTTCTAAGCTGTTTAGGAGGTCTTCAACTTGTGGCCCGCTAGCCACTAAACTACCGCTTTTTCAGAATAGAAAAAAGGCCTTGTACAATGATATAAACTGTGCGCTTAAATAAGGCAACTATTACTTTACAAAATTTGTGAGTGGCAAACGACTCCCAGGCTAAAAGGTTGCAGTAAAAATCCAACTGCACTAGCATTAAAACTATGAGCTAGAACTAAATATTAGCAACCATTAAATATCAGCAAAGTGAGTATTAAAAATTAAGTGCAATAACAATAATTTGTAACAATAAATATATACAATAAATAAAACAGGCCCCTTTTTGAAAATTCATTTTAATGAAACAGCCCCTTTGCAAAATTCCTTTTAATGAAACAGGCCCCTTCATAAAATTCTATTCCATAAAAACATAATCTTCATTATTTATTTTTATATTGTTATGTTTTAAAATGTCTAAATTCTAAATTGCAAAGAAAACAAGTTCACCAGAAAGTCAAACTTTAGCAGAAGGACTTAAAGAAGCTATCGATAATGCTTTGTTCAAATTTCAGTAACAAGATTTCACATTGAAAAGTTACTTTTCACAAAAATAAAATAAATTTCGCAAAAATATAATAAATTTCACAAAAATTAACTTTTACTTTTCACAAAATGGTTTTAATACGGTAGTAATTTTGATCATTAAATTCCAGGCTGTGATGCAACACAAGAGACAGATTAATATAATTTATTACCCCCCCCCCCCCCGCACGAGACAAAAGAAACTTGTCGACCATATAACTAATAAAAAAAGAAAGAAATGGTATTTAATAAAATAAGAAATTAATAAGATTAATAAATGATTTTGATGTTCTATGCTATAATTTGATTAACTAACAATTTAAATACATAAGGACAAAGCAGATTGAAGACAATTAATTATTGAACTAAGACAATGGACATTAAATCTCATTATTCCATTGCAACTATGAATTAAGGTCAACAACATTATTTCTGTCAATTTATGACGATCGTTTCACGACAATTAAATTTGTTTTCATAATATAAATGAATATATTTATGAAGCGCCTATTTTGAGAAGCTTAATTGGGCCTTTTTTTTTTTTCTTTCTAGAAATCATTCAAGTACAGATCCTATAAACACTTTTATAATACATATACCTGAAATTTCATTAAGTGTAAAATAATATATTTCGAATGCATGTTCAAAGCATTACTTCTCTATTTCTGCAAATGTTAACCTAGTATAAAATAGCAAGCATAAGAACATAAAAATGAAATCGAATATGCTATAATGCTTTCTTTACATTTGTTATTTTGAAAATCAGGTTAAAGCGTTTCTCAAAAAAAAAGAAAAAAAAAGAAAAAAAGAAAGCATGCTTAGTTTATGTTAAATAAACTAATTAGATTATTTATTTGACCTCTTGAGGAGCGGTGGGATATATTATATTATAAATTATATTATAATATATTTTAATCAAGATTTGCACCAGAAACTTTTAATTAAATTTTACTTTTATAACTTTGGTGGGAAAAAATTGTAAAGTTGCTTTTCTTTTCTTTTCTTTTTTTTTTTAATTCCGGTGTGAATTCAATATTAGAGAAACACAATTCCTTGCCCCTGAAAGGGTTAAAACTTAGGCACTATAAAATATCAGTAATTATAATGTGCAAATTGTAATATTTCTTAACTAATTATTAGTATAAAATTTTCATATGCATTATTGTGATGCTACATAATATCAAGATGTCAAGGTGTTTCCAAATGAATATCGTATTATATTTAATGCGTAATGCATTTATACTTTTTATGTATATATATATATATATATATATATATATATATATATATATATATATATATATATATATATATATATATATATATATATATATATATATATAAACTATATTGAGAAAACGTTAAAGGTATTCAAACATAATCGCATGCTTTTTTTATATTAGCTGTTTTAACCACTACCTATTTAAATATGAGTCACAGTAAAGTATCTGTAAGTAATGCATTTTGCATACTTTTTTTTTTCTTCTTCATTTTATATTTCTGTAAAAAGTCGGTGTTTTATCGTTGTGCTAGGATTAAAAAAAACTTAAATAACATCTTCTTAACAACAAAGTGTCCAAATAATTTGCATTACAAGATTATTATTATCAATAATAATAATAACTCTATATTACTATCATCATTACTCTAATTGATATTGTGAAAAAAATAGCAATTTTAAATTAGTAACTACTACGCAATTTACAGACGATTTCTAAAAAGTTCAATATAGCAACTACCAAAAAACCATGCAAGAAAATTAAATTCCTAGAGAAAAAGGAACTATTGAGAAAAACAAACAGAAAGAACGTAAAGGAATTATCTCAAAGGTCAGGACAAAGAGAGGCAGGCGTTCGCCAGTGTTTTGGGGTCGTGAATCCAAACGATAATTTCAGATTAAGAAGACAAATCCATTCTGCAATGGAATCGTTTAAAATATTAACGACCCTTGTTATTCTCTAATTGAAGACAAAGGAAGCATCCGTAAAAAGGACAAAGCTGCTTTTAAGACTCATTATTATTTTTTTCCTTAAACTGTAAGCTCGTTATGTATTAGAATGTTATAGGAATCAAACACGCAAAAATATTTGGATTATTTTCTATTCTTTGTTTCGTCCTTTTTTTTTACCAGTTAAACAAAACAAAATAAAAAGATAATATTATATATATAGAGAGAGAGAGAGATAGAGCGAGCGAAATAAATAAATATATACTATATACTTAGTGTTGACTCTAAGCCGCTTCAGCAGGGCGCAGCGCCCGGTGGCCCTTTTTATTTCTTTTTTGCGCCCGGCAGCTCTTTAAAACCCTTCTGATGCGCCCGGCTGCCCCTTTTAACATTTCATATTTGCCCCGTGGCAATTCAGTTGATCCTGGGAACATATCGCAAATTCTAGAGACTCTAAACAAACCGGTTCAAAATATTTTTAGTGAACAAGGTACAAGTGTGCCCTTTTGGAAAAAAAATAGGCCCTTTTTTTAGATTAGTATTCCCTTTTTGAAAAAAGGTACACTTTTTTAGAATAGTGTTCCCCTTTTTTAGAATAGTCTTCCCTTTTTGAAACATTTCCGCCCGGCGGCCCTTTTTTTCTAGAGTCAACGCTAATACTACATACATTGTACACAATGCAACCATTGCTATTTACTAACGTAATTCTTTTACGAGTACTTTAATTCATATTAAGAAAGAAAAACGCTCGTTAAATCACACAATTAAGAAAATAAAAGAAGACAAAAAAGAAAGAAATCGTGTAAAATTTCATCGGATGCATAAAAAAAAAGAGAGAAAAATATGTTACAAAAACTCATCGGCGTCACAAAAGAAAATTTTTCTTCAGAAAATTACCCGAGCAATACAAAGAGAAAGATTTGTTAAAAGCTCACCCAATTTTAAAAGGTACACTTTCTTTTAAAAACGCCCTTCTTTTTTTTTTTTTTTTTTTCTTTTTCTTTTTTGTTGTTGTTGTTGTTAGGTAGATTTCGTATGATATACTACCTATTGGCGTCGTTCCTATGTTGGAATTTCTGACAAATTTTTGCAGATCTACACCGATCATGACCCCTAGAACCCAAAACCACCCTCAGTAAAAAACTTATATATATATAAATTTGAAATCACAAATATATGAAGAAATTGATAAAGTTCTAATGATGATTTAGAAATGAACATATGAAACCAGTATGTAAAATAAGAAACTATGAATGACTCACAGAATCATCAGAGGAGCTTGTGAGTTCATTCATAGAAGATGCGTTATTTCACCCAATTTTGTCGGCATTAAGCCTAAAATGACAAAATTTAGCTCCTTGTATCGCAAACATTACAGAAAATAGATTGAATCTGGATAAATAAATTGGAACTGGATTAATAACAATAATGTTTAGAGTTGCCATCTTAAGTCAAAAAAAGAAAATAATAATAATAATAATAATAATAATAATAATAATAATAATAATAATAAATAAAAGGAATGAAAATGATTGCAGAAATCAAGAAAATACTTAGATTAACTTTTAGTTAAACTAGAATGAAAAAAATAGGAATAAACTTAATAAGTACTGAGTGAATACAAAATAAAATAAAGAAAAGGAATAAATTAATACAAATAAAGAATTATATAAAAATAAATAAAAGGGCAATTGATTAAATTAATGTTTTAAAGACAAAAAATTATAATATAAAAAAATGAGAATATAAATAACATTTAAAAAGATGAGGAATATTTGAGATAGTAAAATTTAGCCTTGTATTATGTAAATAAATGAAAATTTAAAAAGCAATGAGGAATATTGAGATAGTAAAATATATCCTTAAATGATGATGCAATATATGAAATTTTATTATGTTAATAATTATATATATATATATATATACATATATATATATATATATATATATATATGTGTGTATGTATCTGTCTATCTATCTATCTATCTATATATATATATCACTTTCTTCTGGACACGATAACTTCCACAATTCTGCACAAATCTCTTCCAAACTGATATATAAAATCAAGGGGCATTAAAATCGTTAATGGGCAAAATCGGACCAAGGGGATAGAAATAGATAGGGGTTTTGTGAAAACCGAAAAACCCCCATAACTTCTTAATTTTTGCACATATCAAATCAGTTTAAAGTTTTTATTACTTCTAAAAATAGGACCAAAAATTTATGTATCACAGATTTTTGATAAAATTAAAAATGTGCTCAAGGGGAGCAAAAAATAGGGTTTTTGGGAGAAAAAAATTCATAACTTCGTCAATTCTCAAGATATCAAAAATCCAATTAATTTTATTATACATCTCCTTAATATTATCTACAACTTTTATATTCACAAGTTTTTGATAGGACTAATTCCTACCGCAAGAAAAATTGAAAACGGAAACAAAAAAAGGGGGGTGAAGAAGAAAAATTTCTATAACTCCGTCAATTCACAAGATATAAAATCCCCATGAATTTATCATATATCTTCTTAATATTGTCTTCAACATTTATATAGACAAGTTTTTGATAGGACCAATTCTTACAGGAAAAAAAAAAAATTAAAAATACATAGCGATTGAAGAAAAAAATCATCTTATTAAGAATGTATTCAAATCCAAACTGCTTATTTTCTTACTCATTTTTAAATTAATTTTCGCTCTCAAACGCGTCCAATTGATAGATTCTCTTCTTCAGAAACTATATAATGTACCGTAATGATCGATTTTTTGATAGAGGCAAAATATATTTCAAAAAATGATGTCAAAGTGGGCATTTTGAACAGAATTTCCCGAAGCGATTGTGTTAAAAACGAAAAATATTGCCCTACTGAGAAAATAATTGTTTATTAATCAAGTTTCAATTAATTGAAAGAAAAATAAAAACACATGTCGCTTATAAATCTTTTCAAAAATCACGTCAGCAAGTTTCGTATTTTTTCTATTAAAAATTAATCTGAAAATTGAGCATGGAAAACTATTTTTTTTAATACCGCCATAACATGATTCTGATAAAACCAGCTATTATATAAAAATGAAATAAAAACTCGTCAAAAGTGGTCAGATAAAAATGTGAAAGTGGATTTATCATGACTTAGTTTTTGTTGGTGCAATTAATATACTTAACTTCGAAATCTACCTCCGCCTGTAGGCCGGGTCGGCAGGGATTTTTATTAAGATGCATTATATTCATGTACGTACGGTAAAGAGGTCAAACCCCTTTTATTACACGTGGAAAAGTATTATTTTTACAGTAATTTGTTTTATTATTATTTTTTTAAAACTTGGTTTTCGTAACTTTAACCCTTTGATTAACTATTTCATATATAGTGAGTACAATATATTTATAGACGAATAAAAAATTTATACAAATTCATGATATCTGTATTGGGTATATTAATAGATGTTTCTACTTTTAAACTATTTTTAAGTTGCGAGGCAAGCTACGTTGGCCTATATTATTTTACATGGAAATATGGATTCAATATTGGTTTTAAAGTCTCTTCCACCCCCCACCCCCCACCCCCCCCACCCCCCAGAAAAAAGAAAAAACAGGCTTCAATAAATACGTTGTATGTTATATTAGATGGGCAAAATTATGTTGCGGCATGAAATTGAAATTTTACAAGATATTATTAGTAAATAACTTTTTAGAACATTATCTGAATAAAAGCATAAGGAAAGATGTTGATTAGGATAAATTAATATTTTCAATTGCATAACTGATAATTTTATATAAAAGAGTCTTTGAAATTTGCATTTTTATTTGTTTTAATATATACATATGCATTTTTCTCTGTTTTCAATGTTTATATAAACTGATAACTATTATATTAAAAAACCTATTGTATATTACCTACTAAGTTAAAAATATATTTTACTGTAATCAAATAATACAAGTACAGATGAATTAAAGTTTTAAGAATGGCCTTACATAAAAAGGCGTCAGATCATAGCTTAAAAATCATCACTTGGCATTTTCATTCTGCATTCAAGAATTACACAGCACAAATTCGTAAACATTTTTCATGACAGTTGAAAAATGTTTAAGGTGTCTTTCAAATCAGAATTTGCACTATTCTGACACATTTATAAAATTATTTATTCACCCATACACGCATGAAAATTTCAGAAATCTTTACACAACATTTTCAGAAGCAAAAACCCTTCACTCTCACTATAAATTATCTAATTTTTAAGAAAATACTGTCAAAGTTATTGCTTTAAACCGATTTTTACGACGTGCGAAAATGATATGAAAGTGAGACGCCCTAACCGACTTTAGAAATTCGACAGTGGGGGAAAGGTGTTACTAAGGCTAATGTCAGACGAACGACTTTTTGTATGCTCTTTTCCCTACATATCATCCCTACACAATGCCGCTAGCATTGTGTGGAGATGATTAGTAGAGAAAAAAGCGTGCAAAAAGACGATCGTCAGACATTAGCCTAAGGGGGAAAATTAGCACGAGCCACCGGCCACAGGGCTACTAAATGAAAAAAGTGGCTGTTAAAAATTTGTCTGACAGCGGCCACGTTATGGCCACTTTTCTACAAGGAGTGAGTAATTTTTTTCTTTTCATTTCATCAAGGATTCTACTTTTGCTGTTTAAAATATGTTTATATTAACATATTTATTTGGACTATTTAATTTTAGATTAATACAGAAATTTTAAAAAAGTGGCCACTAGTTTAAAGAAAGTGGCTACTTATAAAACTGCTACTTCTCGCCACTAATGAAATTTCCCAGTTTTGACCTTTAGTCGTCACTAAGGGTCAAACAATTATAACTCAAGACTGAAGAAAAAAAAAAAAAAAAAAATATATATATATATATATATACTACAGTAAATTCTGTCTAAGGCGGACTCTGTATAAGCCGGAAATCTGTCTACCGCGGAAAAATTTTCAAGTCCCGGCGAACCCATAGAAAATTACATTAATTCATGCTGCATAAGGCGGAATCTGTCTAACGCGGAAACGGAAAGCATTTTAAGGTCCCACCGAAACCAAAATTTTGCATAAGGCGGAAAAAAAGGATAATTTAAAAATGAGAAGCATTTTGTTTATTAAACTTTAAAACTGATAAGTCAGATACTCAATGTCGTGCATGTTAGTTAAATTCCGTAACCCTTTGAAAAAGTTAATTCAAAAGGACAGAAACTGTTCAAATTTTAAGGAATTTATGCTTGTGCCATTTTTTCATATGCAAAATTATATTTAAAAGTTAATATTTCTAGTAGAATGAACATTTATCAAAATATATATTTTTGAAAGTGCAATATATTATACTTTAAGGATGTACTCAAATTCAAAGTTATAGCGTTCAGTCGCATTCTCGAAGTTTATTGGTGGTGGGGGGTTAGTGTGTGTGTGCTTAAACTTCCAATTCGCATGTATTTCAGCGGTACTAAGAAATTGAATAGCGTTTCTCAATTATCTATAAAGACAAAAGATCTTTCCGAATTTCAGTTTTCAACCGATTTTCGAGTCAGGAAAATCTAAAAAAAAAAAATAAATCATCAAATTCGAGGGATTTTTTTTTTTTTTTGGGGGGGGGGGGGGGGGCTTTTTCTGCATAAGCCGGAATATTGTCTACCACGGAAAATTTTCTCAGTCCCGATCGATTCAGCCTTAGACAGAGTTTACTGTATATATATATATATATACACACACACATATATATATATAGGAAAACAAAAAATGCTCTTTAATTTCAAAGAACTTGAATAGTAATCTGTGCATTTTTTTTTTCTTTTAATGCAGGGTCTGATTACTCTAAACGGACATGAAGCACGAGCTTCCCTTCTAAAATGTAAGAGGGACCCCGAAATGACTGTTAAATGGGGCCTTTATTTCCCATTTATATTTTTGTACATTGCATTTAAAACTTTTTTTGGAGAAAAAAGTTTGCTTAATACAAGACAATGTCCACACTACTTCATGAAATTTATGTAACCGAGAAATCTGAATGTGATCAACAGGCTATTAGCCAATCATTAGCCATCCTGGTGTACTGATTATAGAAACTTCCTGCGAGTTCAGCTGACCATTCAAGAACTACATAGTCTATAAATGTATGCGATCTAAAGTATATACAGGGAATATAAAAGGAGCTGTTTAAGGGGTCTCAAGACTCTTAAAATTGGAAAAAAAGAAGAAAAAAAAACCCTTTTCAACATTTAATATCTTAAAAGAGAAAATAGATAGGATTTAAAAAACACATTTTTGATTGGGATGAAAGTATGTTCTTTCATTTCATGTATTTAAAAATTTGCAAGATGCAGAATTAGTATTTAGAGGGAGCTCCAAACTGTGAGACATTTGTCGAGCAGAAAATTGGTGTATAACAGCTTACGCGCAGCATTACAAAATAAATTTTGCCAACTAGAATGAAATTTTTTGTGCCTAATTATATTTCAGATTGTAATAATTACCCTGAACCAAAATAAATTTGTATTTAAAACATTTTTAAATTTTTAATACAAAGTTGTATTTAGCTAATACAAATTTTTTAAAATTTCAATAGTATAATAAGTTAAAAATGTATTTTTTTTTTTCAATACAATAAAAATTAAATTTTAGGTTCAGTTTATACAGACTAACATGAAACATATGTTTTGAGAATTTCATGAACAAATACTCAGAAGTTTGTGAGATATCCTGCGCGTTATGTCCAAACACGTCATTTGGAGAAAAATGACTTCAAAGTTTCGCAAATGCCGCTTCAGCTATTGAGTGTGTATAATTCTAAAAGCCTTAACTTCTGTTCTAATGGGAATTTCAAGGATATAATTATATCAAAATGTTCAGAAAAGATAGAAGTTTAGCATCTAAAAAAAATTAAAATTTTGAAAATTTTGAAGCTTTAAGAACTCGGCTACACCACTCCCAAAAATAATAGTTGAAGAATTGATGAGTTTCTGTGTAAGTAGAATTTAATAAACTTTTTTTTTTTAAATGAAAGGTGGCCCAAAATTATACCTGTGGTTCCCTTAGTTTCAGAGGTTAATTGGACCCTGTTTTTACGTATAAAAATGATTACGCAAATCTATTAAAAATACTTGTAGGGTAGTTATAGGACAGATGGCCAGTCAAACTACAGTAAACTCTGTCTAAGGCGGAATCGGTCGGGACCGAGAAAATTTTCCGTGGTAGACAATATTCCGGCTTATGCAAAAAAGACCTCCCCCCCCCCCCCCCCCCACGAAAAAAAAAGCACAAATCGCATAATTTTTTACGTTCGTAACTTTTATTATCGTTCTTTAAAATGAAATTTTTATTAATCCGACTTGTTATTAAATTTATTGTTTTTAATAATTTCGTAAAATATTATTTAAACACAATAATAAATATTACCAATACGAAATTGCTTTAATTCTCAAATTTATTGAAAATCATTTAATTTAACCAATACAATTACATACCTCATATTTCACATAGTAGTTTAAAGAATCAAAAAATAATCTTTTATCGATCCTTGTTTTTTCTTTTTTGGTAAGTCTGTTATTATCGGTATTTTTTTCTTTGAACAATAAAAATATTTTCGAGTCACCTAATTCTTCTCAAGCAGTCCTGATATGTTTAAAATCACCGCTGTCTTCAACGTTTTCAGAATCGTGAAGATCAGAATTCTTCATTTGCATACTATACTACAAGCATACTATACAACAAGGAGCATAATATACTTTACTTTAGACAATACATATTTCATAAATGTGTACTCTACTAGTAATAATAAGAATAACTTTTAAATACAAATTTTTATAGGAAAAAAATAGCATAAGCAAGAATTCCTTAAAATTTAAGTTGATTCTCTTCTTTTGAATTAACTTTTTTGAAGTATTACGGAATTTAATTATTATTGAGTTCGACATTGAGTATTAGATGTATATAATCAGTTTTAAAGTTTCGTAAACGAAATACCTTTCATTTTAAAAATATCCTTTTTTCCGTCTTATGCAGAATTTCGGTTTCGGTGGGACCTTAAAACCCTTTCCGTTTCCGCGTTAGGCAGATTCCGGCTTATGCAACATGAAGTAATGTTATTTTCTATGGGTTCGCCGGGACTTGAAAAATTTTCCGCGGTAGACAGATTTCCGGCTTGCACAGAGTCCGCCTTAGACAGAATTTACTGTATTTCAAAAACTATATCATAGATTGCAGCATAAACTTTGTTCTGGAGAAATAGTTCAAGGTGTTAATTCAATGCGACGTGCTAATGTGTTTTTCAATTATAAAAAGAAAGTGTAATTTTTATTTAAATTAGTGGTTGGATATTTTAATTGAGTTACGTATCTGAACGTTTTGCAGTACGTATCTTACATTCATTTTTACTATAAGGACTTTTAAGACACGTATATAATCCAATTTTTGCTTTTAAGTAAAAAAAAAAAAAAAAAGACGTACAACGGCGGAGTGTCGCTTTAAATTGGCCCATCAATTTTAGGATAGATGGCCACCTATAAGGCCAATGTCAGGCAGACGTCTTTTTGCACGCTTTTTTACTTACGTATTATCCCTTCACAATGCTAGCGGCATTGTGTAGGGATAATACGTAAGTAAAAAAGCGTGCAAAAAGACGTCCGTCTGACATTAGACTAATGAATATTTCAAAATTATACAGAGTGATGTTTTTAACTAAATATAATAATTTTAAAATAATTATATATTTTTATTTCTATAATTATATTAAGTGACACAATTATTTAAATTTTAACTAATATAAACATTTCAATAACAATAATATAATAGAGTCTAACGATGCATTTTTCTTTCGTAATATATTGAAAAACTCTGGAAACGTTAATCCCAGAAACAGATAAAGTTGATAAATAAGCTTAAAATCCACGAAAAAGTCGTAAAATAAACGCGAGAAAAAACAAAATACACATTTCCAGCAGCGAAGAAGATTAAATACATTTGAAATTATTAGATTCTGCAGAGTCGGAGGGAATAGATTTGGACGAGGATAACTGAGTTGGTTGTGGAGAAGAATATAATACCACAGCCAAAAAGGATGACCGGATACAATGCATAAAAGTCCAGAAGTGGTTCCACGGACCGCGTACAAACTATCAAGTTCTTTGCCGAAAATGTGGTAAAATTTTACGAAAAGTGAACGATTGAAATTATACTTCAAATTTTGTTTATTCAAATTTATTCACTGATTTTCCGTGATATAATTGCAGCTTTAAAAAATTTCCATATGTTTTTCATGATTACCTGCATGAAATGTGTTATTTTTTGATATTTTAACTTCATTTTTTCTTTCTTGTATTGCATGGCCATCTCTCCTCGGCTTGAAGGAGAGATGATCATCTGCCATTTTAATTTCAATTTTGTTTGCCATTTTTTGTTCTCGATATTTAATTATTTTTTGTCCAAAATATGATGAGGATATGTATAAGAATTTCAAATATGCATAACTATTTCTTGCATTTTCATTCTAAGAATTTTTATTTCAATCTTTAAACACTATGGCTCTCTATCCTAGACTTACCCTATATCAAATATATTTAACTTTTAAAACGATGAAAACAGCCATTTGTACTGGTCGTATTATAGGAAGATTGAAAAGTCCTACTTTGTTTTTTATACGATTTAAGAAGGGAAAATTTGGGGGTAGGTCGCCTACATTTTATTATTTGGCTTTTCTCAATGCCAATTCGGCGGGTGGAATTTCCAATAAAGAAGAAATAATATCTTTAATTGTTGTTCTTCCAGCTTAATCCATTTTGCATTGGTTCACAGAATTCCCCATTACACGAAAATATTCATATGGAATGAAGAACGCAAAAATCACCGTAAAAATCAATCTATGCGTGCGTTTGTGTGACGGAGATGGCTAGAAATATCCACCGTACGTGCAAGTCTGAAAATTTGTGTGAGGGTAGTCCAAGGCAGGCCCTGATGCACACGAAGCTCAGATTTCTAATTTTTTTTTATAATTAGCCGAGAATATTAACTAAAAACTCATCCAAAACGCCCATCTATCCTAGACCTACCCTATATTGACCCTTTTATTTTTATTTTATTTTTTTTCATTTTAGAACAATTGTATTGAAAGTTTTCTTTCTTCTTTTTATTTGAGGCGATTTATAGTCTGATCTCCTTATTAAATAATCATTTCAACATTACCATTGATGTTAATACTTCTTCTGTTTATAATTTGTATTCAAGTGAATAATTTTATTATTTTTTTTGTTATTATTTTTTTTTTTTCAGCGTTATAAAAGAAATCTAAGCATACTGTTGAAGTCCTCATAAACTAGATTCATAACAAAGGGTCGTTTAACCAGATGAAATTTCTTATAAATGTTATTGTTTACAATTATTCTTATAAATGGGGCAAAAAACAAGTGATTTGCACTAAAAGAACACATGTATATTCTTTAAGGAAGTACTTTATTATCGTTTCCTGAATGGATAATTAGAACAATTCTGATTTATTATTAGCATTATTAGATTGATATTTATTTCTTTCAATTGTGAAGAAAATCATAAAATAAATTACTTTTGAGCTGAGATTTCCTTGAAGTAAAAAGTGAATTTATGCAAAAGGGCAATAAGACTCGAGTATTGCACACTTAAAAGAATCTCGTTACATAATATATAGTACATGGGGGGAAATTCTTCGCGGTGTATTTTATAGTGAAATTGTTATGCATTTATGAGCTGCAATAAAACATTGTTTGATTATGAAAGTGCAAACTACTTATCATTCATTTACAGCGTCACACACTAAAGTTCGGTTGCATAATAATCTACGGAGAAAATTTGCTGCAGCTTAATATTTTAATGTTACACTATTTCAAACAAAATAAATTTATGTACATTATTAAGATGCAGTAGAAGATGCTTACTATAGAATATGACGTGCATTCCTTCATGTACAGGGACACACAAAAAATTTCGATTATAGTATAGTTTATGAGCGATGAATGCTGGACGTCCGTTTTCAGTTTAACTAATTTTTGCGTACTGCGTGGTGTGTAAAAATTGTATAGATTATATACAGGGCTATGAAAAACAATTCGTAATCATTGCTATGTACAGATCCTGACTATCGCACGGTACTGACCCCTGACCACGGTACCCTGACTATCCCGCGTGAAGGCGAATTTTCAAACGGGCGGACAGAATTAGAACAATTTTTTCAACGGGCTGGGCCGGCAAAAAAATTGAACGGGCCTGCAGGGCCGGGCCGATTAAAAAAAAATTAATCGGGCCTTTCGGCCCGATATAAGAATGTAAGCGAAGCAGATACAATACGAGCCATTTTTAATGGATATGACTTTCTCGAGAAGTATAAATGTGCGTCAGATGCCGATGCGAGTTTAACAACATCAATACAGAAATGTAACATGTCCATCTTAGAGATCGGCATCGTACAGTTACATAAGGTCTGATCTCGGGTTTAATTTTTTCAGCAGACTCGTGCCAGGACGTAAATTGTCTGAATCGCTCTCAGGATGTGTAGGGCAGGCTTTGTAAAAGTATTAATAGCGATAATGAACTTCTGTTAACAGTATCTTTGGAAATATACCTTAAGGTGGTTCTCATATTCACTGCTCAACGATGCAAAACTTTCGGACTCATTTTTAACTATAAAGGCATAAAATTGACAGGCCTGACTATTGAAGGCATTTGGAATCGAATAGCTTTTCCATTTTTAATAAATTGCTTACAGAGATAACAGAGTGGCTGTACGTTTTTCTCCTTTCCTGTGTTATCGCTTCCGGGAATTCGATTCAAAGCGCTAACTTTGACAGTATTTTTTGAAAGATATATTACTTTTATCTAAGGAAAAGAAACGGCATTTACATAGTTTCTGAATAAGAATACCTGCCTATCTTACGCGTTTCCGAAAAGAAATGAATTCATAAATGTGTCGAAATGTACCTTTGGATTTGTGGAAAGCCTTAAAAATGAGAGAAATATTTTTCCAAATCTACTTTTTATTATACAGCTTCAAAAGTTATCATGTTTTTAACTCTTTATTCTAAACTACATTAAATTTTTAATGAATCCTTATTTGAACTTTGAAACGTCTGTAGAGACAATGACTAAAACACTGTAAGTAATCGTTAATGTTTACTATTATGTGTTTTCTGTTTTGCGAACACATAGTAATCTAAAATATATTGTACAATGTTCCCATAAATATGTATATAGTGTTCATTAAAAGAACTTTAATTGTATGTCGAGAAAAAACGAAATTTCTTGTAGAAATTGAGTCGGGTCGGGCCTGTTTTCACTGATTTTTGTACGGGCCGGGCCAAGAACTGCAAAAATGTAAACGGGCGGGCTGGGCTCGGGCTGAACTTTTAATTTTTACACCGGGCCGGGCCAAGATAGCTTTCGTTCGGGACGGGCCCGGGCCTGGAAATTCCGGCCCGTGCAGACCTCTGGCAAGGGGTTAAAAGAAATTTAAAAGAATTTGTGCATCGTGGACAATGGGGACTTCTGGCGTCCCGTGCAGTGGGACACGTTTTGGAGTCCCTTGAAAATCGGGACATCCCGCGTAAATCGGGACACCTGGCAACACTAGTTGTGCTACAATATAGTTTAAGTAAACTTGAGTACTGGATCTGAAATTCGAATTTGAAACACGAACGTTTTTTATGTCAAGGTAAATTGAAAAGAAATTCAATCTGACTTTTCAAGGTTTTCACCATTCCACTACTTATAATAGCCGCATTCTGCCTCAATTAAATTGAAAGGAAAATTATCTAAACAATTGAATAAAAACACGTTTAATTCTTGTATAACAAAGTGGTCATTTGCAAGCTGAAAAAGATTTTCAGAAATTAATTTCATTGTACAGTTTGAAAGAAATCGTAACTTGACTCCGGAATGAATTTGAAACGTGCAAATGAAATGTAATTACGAAAGAGTAAATACTTAGAAAAAAAAATTCAACAATAATGTATTTCGTAGCATGTGATAGTATTACATATAAGAAATTTTCGTAACACTCATTTAAATTTATAAAGGAGAAGTGTTCAATACGTCCTGTTTATCTAAGATGGTTCCTTTTTATGCGAAAAGCATGAAATTTGTAGGATGACCATTGAAGTAATTAGAAATCGAGTAACGTTTTTCATTTTTCTAGTAAATGTATTTACATCATAAGTTGCTGTCTCATGACAATCATTCCAGGGCTATACAATTCATCTCACAATTTTCAATAGAAAGAAATCGTAACCTGGCTCTAGAATTATTTAAAACGTGCAAATGAAACGTAATTACAGTAAACTAGAGATTACTTAAGAGTAAATTGAAAAAAATTTCGACAATAAGAAACGCATTAAGTTGAAATGTATGTATTCCGTAGCATGTCATAAGTATTACACATACGAAATTTTCGTAAACTCATTTAAATTTATACAGGAGAAGTGTTTATCCATGTTGGTTCAATTTTATAAGAAAAACATGAAATTTGCAGGTATGACTATTGAAGTAATTTGGAATCGAGTAACGTCTTTCCTTTTTCTAATAAATGTATTTATATCATGATCATGAGTTATCGTAAGCCGGCTCTTGAATGAATTTGAAACGTGCAAATAAGATAATTAGATTTTTTTCCCCCATAGAAAGAAATATATCCAGTTTATTTCATAGTTTGTGCGTGATGATATTACATACGAAACTTTCGCAACAGTAATTTTAATTTATAATGCGGAAGTGTTCTTACATACTCTTTATGCGGAATACATATACTCTTTATACAGGATGTTTCAAAATAGATGAAGTGCACAGAAATTTTGTGGCCCGGTACATGTTTATGGGCAACCTAACATGTCCCGTATTTGTACATATACATAATATGAAATCCGCTCTTCTTCAGCTTAGGACGATGGCAGATCCAAGGGAGGGGCGATGAGACAATAGCCCCTCTCTTGGTCGATGATAAAAGGTCTCCAATTCGACATATCTAAGACAGTTTTAAGGCCTTTTTAATCTTTTAAGGGTGTTCTCAAATCCGAAAGGGCAACTTTCTGACATAAGTTTTAATTTATTTTTGTTCGAAGATGCATGAAAGTAGCTGGTGTTGTTCAGAAACTCTTTCATCGAGCTGTTTTTTCTTTTTTTTTCTTTTCTTTTTTTTTTTTTTTTTTGCAAACGCAATAGATCTTTCAGAAAATAGTGTCAAAGTGGACGTTTTGAACGGAGTTTCCGCGCGAACGAAGAATAAGCACTCAAGAGCGGACGAAAACGTGTTTGTCACGTGATCAAAAACGCTTATAATTCAATAGATAATTTATTGATCAAAAAATGGAAAACACAGTTCAATTCCAAATCGCTTCCATGGCCAGACTTTTCAATTTTATAGCTTTCCGTTAAGAAATGAATTTGTAAATGTGTCAAAACGTTTTGCGCTTGCTGGGCAGAGCAGTTAAGAACAGTCTAAAGTGCTTAAAACGGATACATTTGTCTTTCTTATACTTTTTTACACGAAAATCTAAAATATGACTATTACCCTAAAAATTGCCTAAAAATATTTAATGCATAATTTATTACAATTTTCCTGGTTATGTAACGAATAAAAATTTGAAATTTTCAATGAGTCCGACGACCAGAAATTACGTCCTAAATTGGTAATAATATCCAGTTTTCAGCTAGCTATCTCCAACCCATAGATCTCTTTTTATCGCATTATACTTTTGCCCCGGACTTCTGAAAAATCTGCGATTTTGTATTTCATTCATTTTAGTTCATTTTCAGACAACACAAGACTGTTTAAGGCGATTTTCAAATTCTCTGCTCAACAAAGGTGAAACTTTCTGGCTCATTTTTAAACATACGTAATGGCACAAAATTGGCAGACCTGACTATTGAAGCTTTTTCAAATCGAAATGCGTTTTCCATTTTTTTTTCATAAATAAATTACTTATCGAGTTATAAGCTATTTTTGTCACGTGACGACAGGTTTTTCTTGTTTCTGTCGATGTCACGTCCGGTTCAAAACACCAGCTTTGGCAGTGTTTTCTGGAAGATCTTTTGCGTTTACTAAAGATTAAAAAGGAAAACGTCTTTGGATTACATAGTTTCTGAATAAGAACACCTGCCAATTTCAAGCGTTAAATGAATTTAAAAATGTGTTAGAAAGTTGCAAAAAAAGAAAAAAAAAAAGATAAATACATTATACATTTATTAAATAAAGTGTTTTCATTCTGTTTTGTCGCGCTGTCTAAACTTTATAGGGAAGTTAATAAAATTGATACTGGCTTGACCCTGAATGCTCATATTTGAATCGGAGTTTAAAATCATTCTTCAGAAAGGTCATCCTAATCGTTAAATTATCATTATTCAATGAAACTAGGGAAAAACAAAATCTACAAATAAATTAAAACAGGAAAAAGTTTGGATTCAGAATTCAAGAGACATAAAAAGTGATTAGCATTCATTATTCTGTATCAATTACAACTGATATGTTAATTACTTTTCATCAATTTATAAACATTATTATACTTTTTTTTTTTTTTTTTTTTCATTTCATTCTTTTATTTTTTTTTTTTAATTCTTTCGCTTTTTCTCCAAGTAGAATGCCGATTATAAATATTGAAAACAGCGTATCATATTTATTTTTTGTTTCGAAAAAACAGAATCCATAATTAAGGCTTACAGTAAATAGAAACAAAATTTTAATTGAATATTTATCGTTATAATAGGCGTCATTTTGAATCTGTCGATTGCGCATCAGTGTCCGAAATTGAGGTCAATGTCCACGTTATAAATAAGAGAATTGAATATGCTTATAGATAATGCTTTTCTACGATAATAAAATCATTGATATGGTTCAAAATGATAACGATACGCAGTTTACCCCTGGAACCTCGTCTATTTAAAACAAACACAAGCAGAAACAAAACTACAGGACGGTCCCCAAAAATGCACTCAAATTTTGACTTTCTATAAGGAAAGGGAAGGGGCAGCTGACATCATGACCCGCAAAATAGCATCTTTTCATGACCCGCAAAATAGCATCTTTTTTTATGTGTATGCCGCCTATTTATACAAGAATCCAGGCAATGTGATTGATCTACGCTGGTATGTCCATACCATCAATAATCGCTAAGACCAAATAATAATAATAATAATAATAATAGGTAGATTGTTTGTTTGTAAACATGCCATGCCCTTTCCTTATAACCAGTGTATCGCTGCATTTAATATTTCATTAAATGAGGTTAATATTACTATTTAGAAATTATAAAAGATTTCTGAGAAAAAAAAAAAAAAAAAATACAGAACTTCCCTAATGAAAATCTACATAAAACTATGTCTGTTATTTTACATAAAAAAATCCCTTGGCAAATAAATATCAGTTTCTCCTTCTATAGATTTCTTCACTTCTTCTTTTTTCTGATTAAAGAAACAAGAGGTTGAAAATCCCCTTAATCCTTCAGTGGAAATGTATTCCTGACCTTCATAAGGTGAATGATATAAAAATACTGAAAATTAAAAAATCTATTATTATTCATTAACATAATTAAATTTTCTTTTTGGAATAAAGTGCACGTCTTTCTTATGAGCTGCGCCACACTAGAAAAGAAACTTTCAACGAAGCCGCACATCATTAAATAATAATAATTAAAAATAAATAAAAAAAAAAAAAAGATATAGCACCACCAAATCCAAACTCATTTTTCATAATTAATGTTTTGCTTTATGCCATAAAACTTTAATTTAAAAATCGCATATCCAGGAAAGCACTTCTTAAAAAAATTAATGTCATAGATTATGTAACCTTCGGATAACTTCGACCCTTCTAAATCGCGATAAAGATGTTTAGTACCACATAATTACCACGCTTTTCCCAATGAAAATCTATATTAAACTATGTCCGTTATTTTAAATAAAAATCCCTTGACAAATAAATATTAGTTTCTCTTTTTATCGTCTTTCTTTTTTCAGGTTAAAGAAACAAGAGGTTGAAAATCTCCTTAATCCTTCAGTGGAAATGTACTTCCGGCACTGATAAAAAGAATAAAGAAAAAACAAGTGGGTAAGTGTGATCACAGATCGCATAGAGGGTTTCGTTTAATATTCGTTTCAAAACACTTTATCCTTTTGAAAAATCTGTTAGTTCCACATTTCGCAACCAGGGGCGCACTCTATTCTAAATAAACCTCTATCCGAACAAAACTCCGTTTTACATACTATCCGTAGATATATTAGTCGAGCGGATTGGGCTCATAGCACCCGAAATAAGTAGGCGGCCCTGGCGGTAAAAAGTGGAACTAAAATATGTAAGGCTAAGGTGCATAATATGAAAGATGTTCAAAGGAGTGTCGGCAAAAGTTGGAAAAGTGCTCACCGGGTGAAAAGGGCGGAGGTTAGAAAAATTGCTTAAAATACACAAGTTAGAGCCCGGGGGAGTAAATAATATAAGACTTTTTGAAAAGCTTATGATTTGTCGTGCGGTCTGAGGTATTCAGCTATACGTATGCAAAAATTCATGTCCCCAACTTAATTAGGGGCTCTCTTAGAAAGAATTGCTTAAAATACATACGTGGTAGCTCAAAGGGTTAAACGTAAGACTTTTTCAAGATTTTATGATTTGTCGCCTGGCCTCAGGTGTTCCGCTATAAGTATGCAAAATTTCAAATCTCCAATTTAATAAGGGGCTCAGTTAGAAAGACTTGCTTAAAATACGCATGTGGGAGCCCAAAGGGTTAAATGTACGACTTTTTCAAAATTTTATGATTTGTTGCATGATGGTGTTCAGCTATAAGTATGTAAAATTTCACGCCTCCAACCTAAATAGGGGCTCACTTAGAAAGGATTGTTTAAAATACACATGTGAGACCCCCAAAGGATTAAATTTACAACTTCTTCAAAATTTTATGATTTGTCGTTTGATGTGAGGTTTCAGCTATAAGTATGCAAAATTTGACGCCTCCAAACCTAATTAGAGGCTCACATAGAAAGAATTGTTTCAAATACACATGTGGGAGCCCAAAGGGTTAAATGTACGACTTTTTCAAAATTTTATGATTTGTCGTTTGATCTGAGGTGTCAAGCTATAAAGACGCAAAATTTCACGCCTTCAACATAATTAGGGGCTCACTTAGAAAGAATTGTTTAAAATACACATGTGGAAGCCCAAAGTGTTAAATGTACAACTTTTTCAAAATTTTATGGTTTGTCATTTTATGTGAGGTGTTCAGTTATAAGTATGCAAAATTTCACGCCTCCAACCTAATTAGGGGCTCACTTTGAAAGAATTGTTTAAAATACACATGGGGGAGCCCAAAAGGTTAAATGTACGACTTTTTCAAAATTTTATGATTTGTCGTTTGATGTGAGTTGTTCAGCTATAAGTATGCAAAATTTCACGCCTCCAACCTAATTAGAGGCTGACATAGAAAGAATTGTTTAAAATACACATGTGGGAGCCCAAAGGGTTAAATATATGACTTTTTCAAAATTTTATGATTTGTCGTTTGATCTGAGGTGTCCAGCTATAAGTATGCAAAATTTCAAGTCTCCAACATGTATAGTTTCTGAGAACGGGCTCTGTGACGGACAGACAGACAGACAGAGGAGCTAGACGAATAGGGTTTCGTCAGATGAACGAAACCCTAAAAAAAAGAAAAAGAAAGAAAAAGGCTGAAAATTAAATAATCTATTATTATTCATTAACATCATTAAATTTTCTTATCGTGATCAAACACATGCCTTTCTTATGAGCTGCGCCGCACTAGAAAAGAAATTCTCAACTAAGCGCGCCCAACTGCTGGCCAAGAAGTTCTGCTCTCAAAGCTGGTAGATGTTGGGTTCGAACCTAATCGCGTCCGTCGGCCTAATCGTTCGGAATTTAACGTGGTTTTCTTCGAACCTTGGATTTCCTTGAGTAAATACGGGTTAGGTTCCTTTAGAAAGACACCCCCAACCCCTACGGAGGGCAACCCAAATGTTGGGTTCGAACCTAATCGCATCCGTCGGCCTAATCGTTCAGAATTTAACGTGGTTTTCTTCGAACCTTGGATTTTCTTGCGTAAATACGGGTTAGGTTCCTTTAGAAAGACACCCCCCCCCCTACGGAGGGCAACCCCTCCCTTCGAGCCCATATCCCTCGTGTAGATAATTGGCTGTCATAAAAAACACAAACACTCAACTAAGCGCACACCATTAAGTAATTAAAAAAAATCGTTATTGCGCCACTAAATCCAAAATCATTTTTCATAATTAATGTTTTTGTTTTATGCTATAAAACTTTAATTTAAAAATCGTATATCAAGGAAAGTACTTCTTAAAAAATTTAATGTCATAAATGATGTAACCTTCAGATAACTTCAACACTTCCAAATCGCCATAAAGAGGTTTAGTACCACATAATTACCACGCCTTTCCCAATGAAAATCTATATCAAGCTATGCCCGTTATTTTACATGAAAATCCCTTGACAAATAAATATTAATTTCTCTTTTTATCGCTTTCTTTTTTCAGATTACAGAAACAAGAGGTTGAAAATCTCCTTAATCCTTCAGTGGAAATGTACTTCCGGCACTGATAAGATGAATAAAAAAAAAAAGAAAAAGGCTGAAAATTAAAGAATCTATTATTATTCATTAACATCATTAAATTTTCTTGTCGGGATCAAATACACGTCTTTTCTATGAACTGCGCCACATTGGAAAAGAAAGCCTATACTTCTCAACGAAGCGCACATCATTAAACAACAACGAAGCGAAATTGATCTGAAAGAGCTCAACATCTAGCCGTGCAACAAAATTACCATTTTGCCTCCTAATGAAGCCCTTGTCCAGTTCTAGAACTGGTCTCACTGCATTGTTCGGTTCCGTTTCTTGGCAGATAGATCTCATGATAGTAGACCATCCAATCCTGCCACAGCGAGGGACGGTGACCTTTACGTGTCGGCCACCAGAGGGCAACGAGCCGAAGTTGGAGTTGTTTGTTGGTAATTTTGCGAGGTATCTTCAGGTGGACAAAGGATGTTCTTTGACGGGCATGTTGTTTTTCCGTGAAATGTACAGGTAGGTAAGAGATGAGAACTTAGTATTCGAATCGATTTTAAAACTTTTTTTTTTAAATCTTGAAGAGATTCTGTTGATTCAGGATACAAATAAAGGTTATTCCCTGATAGATCCACAGATAGATATGTCAAAAGTTTACTTTATCTTGCAAGCATTTTCTCCTTTGAATTTCTACGCTTCATAACCCAAATTTGAATAACCAAATATAGGCCATTCTTCTGCTTATACGATGAATGGCATAGGCCAGTTAATTAAAACAAATATATCATTTATAATATTATGCAATGTTTTCTCAATTATCATGGTGTAAGAAAAGCTCAAATTCTTGAGTAAAAAAATAAATTAAATAGGTGGATTTACTGAAAGGTAAACTAAACTACATTCAATTTCTACAACTGCACAATTTTTTTTTTTTTTTTTTTTTTTTTTTTTTCAGCAGGACAAAAATATGCTCAAGCCTTAAAGCAAAAGGGTGCAAAGGTCTCAAACAAAATAGTTCCAGGTATATGAAATTCACTCTCATGTCAAATGATGTCGAAGAAACGTAAGTTTACAAAGATACGACGTTTACACAGATACTTACATACAATGTTAAGTTTTACACAGAATTCCGGGATTAATTCAGAACTGTTGGAAACTTGAATTCTGATATTGAAGATGGATATGGTGAAATGTTGACCAACAATAAATTCAAAGGTTACCCCAGAGAAAAAATAATTCCTTGAGAATTCCTACTTTCTGGATATTAATTAGTGATGCCTTATCAGTATGGAGATAAAACTATAAAACAGTCACTATAACAAAATTGCATTTGGTATGGATTTTACATTTAAAGCGAAATACACTTGTTATGATTATCAACAACTTTCTCGATACTAGCAGAATCCACAAATAGGCCCTTAATTTGTTAGATAATAAGCTAATCACATGCTATGATTAAAAAATTATTAGAACTGCCATACAATACATAAAATAAGATGATTTTACCACTAGAAATATCAATTATAGTATTAACTTATATTGTTTGTTTCGATTTCAAATGAATGGTAAACATATTCCAAGTACCCAGATAAAAGGTAATTCTTTTTAATAGCATATTAAAAAATAATAATAATAAATAAAATGACCGAATGATATCTTAAAACTAAATGATTAAAAAAAAAATAATGGTAGAACGGAATTTAAAAGATGTATTTCACTGTAGGAATACGTCAGCATGATGAAACGATTACAAAGCGAAAAAAAACGTTATATTACCAGTAAATTTATATTACCTTTGTAGTAAAAGCAACAAACACTGCGATTAAAATAACAAACATGCACACTACAATTTAAATAACTTCAGGCTAAGCAAAAAAGAAATATATTTAATAAAGAAGGTACCCTAAAGTAAGCTAAGATAAGGTAAGCATAAGCACATAATACGTACATTTCACTTCAGTGAGACAATAAAGACCGTTCAAAGAAAGACTAAAAACAAATAAATTAATAAAGAATACGTAAAGAAAATTACGATATTTTACATTTACTTTGAAGAAAACCGAAGCCCAATTGCTTAGAGGTCAGCTTGTCGCGTTACCACGCTACAAGTCGTATCAGAGTTCGACTCCGGGTTGGGCAAGGTTCACTCAACCTTTCATCCTAGATCGGGAGGCGACAGCATAAACCAGGTCATCGAGTTGATGGCTGAAATTCCAGGATTAGTCAAATTCGACAAATTTCCACATATTAAAATGCAACTGGTCTGCCAAGTCCTATCTTGGTGGAAAACACCTGCAAACCCAATTTTAGTGGTTGACTGGTATGTAGGTTTACCATTGCGTTTTCCTGTTCGCAGTACTCCATGTTTTCATACTTTTGGGTGAGGAAAAATCCAATGATAAACCTAACGATCAACCAATAAAATCGGGTCTGCAGGTAATTTTCATCAAGATATGACTTGGCAGGCCAGTTGCATTTTAATATGCTAATCGAGGTCTGTCTAATCCTAGAATTTCAGCCGTCAACTCGATAAAGTGATTGTTCTGTGCTGCCGCCTCTCGGCTTACCCCTTCGAAGTCGATCAAATGAAAACCAAGCTCGCTTGGGAACTAAGCACTGTGTGTTAACCCATATTGGACCACACCGATTAAATATTTTTGAAAATTTTTAAGACTTCGATTGTATCATTAATGTGTAATTAAATAGATTACTAGCAAAATTTTGAAAAAAGTTTTTAATTTTTGAAGTAACTAGCTGTCCTATAAACAGGACATATTAGTAGGACACATAGTAAGGACATATAAAACGCATAAATAAACTAATTTTATGAGCAAATATTTTATTTTACTTTAAAAATACTGTTTATTTTGTACAAAAATACTCTATGATTTCTCCAATAAAAAGATAATAATGGAATATTCCCACGAGAGCCAGACATCATTTATATTAATATAACAGTGACAGGGAGGAATGCCTCTTATTCAGTTGTGACAGGGAGGAAACGCCTCTTCTTCAGTTTTTGATAAAAGCAAAATCAACGCCATTTTTTTGCGTTCTTTTTTTCTCAACAATTTACACTTTTATCAGCGGGCATGATTATCTACCAGGGCCTGATTATCCAAAAAGCAAGTGAAGTACGATCTTCCCTTCTAAAATTTGGGAGGATCCGTAAAATGGTACTTCTATTTCCATTTTTTATTTTTAACATTGCATTTTTAATTTTTTAGCCAGCAAAGTTTGTCTAATTTCGTCTAATTTCCACGATACCTCAGAAAACTTATCTGAGAAATCTGAGTGTGATCAACTGATTTGCTGGTTATAGAAACCACCTGCGTAACTAAACATACAGGAACTAAATATACTGCAAATATGTTCTATCAATAGTATATACAGGAAACATTAAAAAGAAAAAAGGCTTTTTAATGAGATGTGTTAACTCAGATAAGTCACTCCCGGGAATAGTATTTGTTTTATTTATCAGTTGCCATGTATGTAGAATTTTGAAAACTTTTCCCGAATGAACGGGCCCTCCAAATGTTACTGTGCTTCCCCTAACTTCAGAAGTTAATCGCGCCCTGTATAGCAGCACCAGGAAACATGGTTAAGGAAACAGTTGGACACTGTAGGTCAGGGATGGCGAACCTTTTCACCAAAAAATACTTTACGTAACCATGACGTGCCATTAATCGAAAACATTTTGTGGTTAAAAAAACATTGAATAAAAATTACTTGATTTGTTTTCCTTAAAATTACAAAATATGAGAAATATACATATAAGTAATTATACAGTAATAATTATAGTATTAATTATATTTTAGAGAGTAATAAAATAATAAATGCGAAATAATTGACATCGTGTTCTCTATACCTCTAACATAATGCGATTGTGAAAATGGCAAGCTCTAGAAGTTTTAAAACGTTCCACAAGTCTATTATTTTACTCGAAGTCGCAATAATTCTACCTATGCCAGTTTTTCTTATAATGTATGATAATTTTTTCTAATTATTTATTATTTAATTATTCTGTTCAATAATTTTTAAATCATCTTTTAATTTTATACATTTTTTACCGCTATTCAACGAGATTCTAGTCTAAATTCGTGTATTTTGTGTAACTTTACTGTATTTTTGATTTAAAACCCCAATCAATGATGTGCTAAAAATATTCTATCACATGCCATATATGGCTCAATTTTTAAATCATCTTTTAATCTGATACATTTTTGAGCCCCTATTGAACTAGATTCTAGTCTAAATTCGTGTATTTTGTGTAACTTTACTGTATTTTGATTTAAAAGCCCAATCAATGATATGCCGAAAATATTCTATCATGTGCCACATATGGCACGTGTGCCAAAGGTTCGCCGTCCCTGCAGGCCATTATTCTTAGGGTTATAGCGCCAGAGACTTTAGTTTGAAGAACCAATTATAACAGCAATATGAAAGTAGTCAAAGAAAATACAGAGTATTTATTTATGATGAATGATTTGACGAAAATAATAAATTACCAAAATTGAGCGTCGCATTAATTAGAAAAGAAAAATCAAAATAAATTTGATTCGTTTTGATTAAATAATAAGATGAAACAAATAGTCAAAAGTATTTAATTTTGAAACTTTGACATTTGTCAAAACGTGAATAACAATTTCCGGAAGTTAGTTATGCCCCACCCTCGTTATCAAAAAGTGGAGAAAGAATGGAATCAGCATTGTGACACGCGAGTCCAGCAACAAACGACTAAACAGCACTTCAAAACAAACGAACAAAAAAGCATTTTATAGAAGTAACTGCCCAACGGCGCGCAAGATTTGCCCTCAATTTGAGATAGGTTTAGTACATGACCCAAAAAAACTAATAATACGAAATGACAAAGACGCAAGGAAAAAGAATGACGTCTCTAAAAAGCATTTCTAATAAGTGTTTTAGCGCAAGCAAACGAAAATGGTTGAAATGTGTCTTGGAAAGTGCTTTTTATTTAAGACAATCAGTTTTACAGTAAATTTTTACTTCCTACTTCAGAATATTGAACATGGAATTTTTCTTTCTTTTTCCTAATAAGATTTTAAAAGCAAAAATTGAAGAGCTTAGTGGAAAAACATGTTAAGTAACAAAAATTGCATTTGAAGAAATTTGAAATAAAAGTTTTTGTTGTAAATTTTAATGATTTATTTTCTGTTTGATACCACATGTTTAAAATATTAACAGGTGTGTTACTTACAGGGCTGAAACTAGCCTTTTTCGAAACCGGGGCAAACATGGATTTTGTAGTCCCCCACGCTCCTCCTCCGCAAAGTATGTCTACAAAGAACTTTTTACTAATTTCTAATAGCCAACTTATTTTTAAATTTAAAATATATAATCATAAAATATGTAATACTGAACTACGTAATCTGCTTTGTTAAATATTGAGGCATTCAAATCTTGAAAAGGAATCGAAAAAAATTCCGTTTTATATAAGATCCTTATGGCATATCATTATAGATTATTCCATTGCTTTGGTATACACCAGACAGGACGATTTTTAACAATACCGTGCTAAACATAGACTTGAGGAAAATCGTCAAACAAAGTCTTCATTTGGCTCCCTTTCGTTTTGACGCCCGGGGCACATGACCCCCCCCCCCCCTAGTTTCGGCCCTGTGTCACTAAACTCTCTTAGAAAAACTTATTCATACTAGCCGCCCTTGGCGGCCAGTTTGGTAATTTAAAACTGTAATAATTTGGGTCCTTAAAAGTTATGTTTGGAAAAGCATGCTAAGCATTGTATCATGTTACTTTTATTCATAATTTAATTTATTTGGACTTTCTTAAATATAATTAATATAAAATTCTTTTAAGCTAATATTAGTTTTTGTGGCATTAAAATATTTCAATTTGTTTGATTTTCTGTAAGCACGTAAATTCTATTGATTTACAATGGCTGTCTATGGGAATTTGGCGAAATATTAGAGTTATCGCCAAGTTGGCGACAGAGCAGGGTTCCCCTATGGTAACCCCCCTTATATGTATGGATATGTATTAAATGCTGTTCAATAACCAATGAGATGCGATTCATTCGGGCGTTGCCATTAAACAATTAACAAATAATCGCGATTTCCGTGCCACGTTCGATAGCGTAATATATATGATTTAATTTTCAAATATTAAAAATTATTAATATTATTTGCATTATTAAATATTAAAATATCAAATATTAATGAATAATGGTCTTAAGTTTTTAAAGACTAAATAGAATCTTAGTATTTTAGCTTAACCTTCTGATAGAATACCTCATAACGCCTTCATCCAAAAGATTTAAAAAAAAATAATGTAAGAAAATGTAGCATAACATGTTCTTCCACTCAGCTTTTCAATTCATTGTAGTTTAAGCTTAACACAATTGCAACAATTACACTTATGTGTCGCAATAAAAGGAAAAAGGATGCATTTAAGATATACAATGCAACCTCGATAACTCGACAACCCACAGGAATAAAAAGCCAAATCTTTTCAAAAGTATTTAATTATAGCTATTTTATGTTTCACCAAAATTAACGTTTCAACTTTTCATTTAAACTTTCTTGATATGAAAACACCATTGTTCTGTTATATAGAATTTCTTTTCTTCTTCTTCTGCTTCTTTTAAGTTCGAAATAAAATTTTTGATATTCAAATTTTATTAAGAAATATTTTATGCTCCAACTAATAAGGGATAGGGATGTTTACTTTAACATTTTCTATTTTTAGCTCTATTTACTCGGTTTGTCGATTAAATTATAAGATTGGATCTGATTAAAATAAAAAATAATAACGAAAATTACTAATGATGACTATGTAATCAGTACCATTTAATTAAACAGACAACTAATTAGTTTTTTGTTCAGCAAAGCAACCGATAAAAAATCGGATTTGGTAAAGTTTTATTTTACCCTGACACTTCCTAAATGTTCAAAGAAATTTCAACTCTTTGGAAGTTTCTTTCTTTCTTTTTTTATGTTTTCTAAAATAAAAGAAACTTAATCCTTATCCTTCCTCACATGAAGACATAAAAAATTAAATTAAATTTACCTTTTGAAATTTTTCTGACCATCATTTTCTCATTTGAGCTCTATTTGCTCAGTTTGCCGATTAAATTATAAGATTACATTTGAAAAATTTAATCTCATTTGAAAAAAAAAAAGTTACGTAAATTATTAATGATGATGATGTAACCAAACAGACTACTAGTTAGTTTTTTGTTTAGCAAAGTCAGTTTATTAGTTTTTTTTAGTCAATCAATTTTTTGTTAACTAATTAAAAATCAAATTTGTTAAAGTTTTATTTTTCTATGACACTTTTCAAATATTAAAATAAACCTAAAATTCTTAACAGTTTACTTTTATATATATAAAATCATTCCTGACATGAAGATATAAAAAATTAAAATTAAATTTCCTAGAGCAACGGATGTACAATTTAAGCTTCCGTGCAATTATAATAACAATGAGGAAATATAAAAGTTTTCCTCGTAAGTGATTGTTGAAACATAAATTTGCATAATACATTACCTCATTGTAGTTAAATATACATAGTATTTACATAGAGACGTGAAATGAAGAAGGACAGAGAAGTAAGCTTACCTGTAAAAGAAAAAAAAAATTAATAAAAGGCTAAAAATTAACAGACATGCCATTAATACAAATAAATACAATTTTAATATAAATTCATATAGTTTCGCCTTTTCTATTTAGATGATTAGGGTTCCCCACACACACACACTTTCCCCGCCCCTGCGTAGTAAAATTTTAAAATAATGTTTCACATAAGTCTTAAAAATTTCTATTAAACTTGATTTTCAATGAAAGCATGAATATAAAACGTATTCCTATTTAATGTGGTACAGGAAACAAACTTTTGTTTTATTTTATTTATTTATTTATTTATTTTTGGGGTGGGGGAGGGGGTGGGAGGGGGGCTGCATGTAATGTATATACATTTACATATTTCTTTCAAATGTAAATTGTTAAAAAAAAATAAAAGCTATGAAAAAGATAAGATAAAGTATCTTACAAAGGGTTTTTAACTCTAACCAAAACTACACTTAAAGTTATTTAACAAAACAACATTTAATTTTTTTAATAACATTACCGAAGAAATATTAAAAGTCTAAGCTATTCAAAAAATTCAAAGTTTTTTTTATTTTTTTTTTAACCAACAATTTTTATTTTTATTCTTTCAGCTATTCATTTTTAGAAAACACCACACATTTTAATACCGCTTTACTTATTTATTTATTGAAGATGCTTTCATAATTTATTTCATTTCCATTGTGTTTATAACAAAACGAAATTTTATACTAAAATGGAAATCTAAATACATCAAGAAATGCCCGCTTACAAACGGAATTTTCATGTTTAGTTCAAGGCGAAAGAATTATTCTGTTCCAGAATTTTTGTTATTATTTATTTTTTTTTCCTTACTTTGTTACAAACACATAAAAAGAGAAAAGTGATCAAATGATTTGCTCCAAACGAAGCATTTTGTCGGTTGTATAAATTAAACTAATTATAAAAGCACCATTCTTTAAGCTTTTTCATTTTTAATCTTCTTTTCCTTTTAGAGTAGTATTTTATTTTTTTAAATTTACTTTTTCTCTATCTGTTTTTATTTTTTAATGGCTGTGTCTAACGGTCAAATGGTTTGCTCCAAACGAAGCATTTTGTCGGTTGTATAAATTAAACTAATTATAAAGCAGCATTCTTTAAGCTTTCTCCTTTTTAATCATCTTTCCCTTTTAGAGTAGTATTTTAATTTTTAAAATTTACTTTTTCTCTGTCTGTTTTTATTTTTTAATGGCTGTGTCTAATGGTCAAATGATTTGCTCCAAACAAAGCATTTTGTCGGTTGTATAAATTAAACTAATTATAAAGCAACATTCTTTAAGCTTTTTCATTTTTTATCTTCTTTGCCTTTTAGAGTATTTTAATCTTTAAAATTTATTTTTTTCTATATATTTTTATTTTTTTTAATGGCTGTGTCTAATGGTCAAATGATTTGCTCCAAACAAAGCATTTTGTCGGTTGTATAAATTAAACTAATTATAAAGCAACAGTCTTTAACCTTTTTCATTTTTTATCCTCTTTTCCTTTTAGAGTATTTTAATCTTTAAAATTTAATTTTTCTCTGTATGTTTTATTTTTTAATGGCTGTGTCTAATGGTCAAGTGATTTGCTCCAAACAAAACATTTTGTCGATTGTATAAACTAATAATAAAGCAACATTCTTTAAGCTTTTTCATTTTTAATCTTCTTTTCCTTTCAGAGTATTTTAATCTTTAAAATTTACTTTTCTCTATATGTTTTTATTTTTTTAATGGCTGTGTCTAATGATCAAATGATTTGCTCCAAACAAAGCATTTTGTCGGTTGTATAAATTAAACTAATTATAAAGCAACATTCTTTAAGCTTTTTCATCTTTTTCATTTTTTATCTTCTTTTCCTTTTAGAGTATTTTAATCTTTACAATTTACTTTTTCTCTATATGTTTTTATTTTTTAATGACTATCGCGGCACGCACAGTTCTAATTTTTCAGCTTATTTAACTGCAGACAAAAATAGAAAAAAAAAAATAAATAAATAAAAAAAGGCGATTATTCTTCGATTTAAATATTAAATAATAGAGCCGTACCGAGTACTCGGTAAATACTCGGTACTCGGCCTACTCGGCCAATTTGCCGAGTACTCGGTGGTGGGTGTCGAAAATTGTATGAATACAGAATATAAAATTTTTGTTTGTTTAAAAATACACATATTTTCTTTGGTACTTTTGTATTAGCCACATGCTAGCGGTTAATCGCCAAAGAAATAGCAAAATTTGTATCATGTATGTATTTATAATACGGATTCATTCATGTTTGTATATACGAATAGGAATGCATTCATATATGTACGGACGTACGTATGTAAACATTTGTTTGTATTTATATGTATGTATGTATGCGTTCATTTCTTTGTTTTTATGTGTTTTCATATAGGTATGTTTTCAATCAGCTTGTACCTTTCTTTTTCCTACTTTATAATTGCCGAAACGTCAGTTGAGGCTTACTGTGGAGACACGAAAAGTTTTGGTTTCCGTTAGTCTGTCTGTCTGTTAGTCTGTCTGTCTGTTCCGCGATAACTGCCGCAAAAAGCATCCGATCGACTTGAAATTCCCTGGGCATGTTGATGAGCTCCCCGGATTTAGCTGTATAGTTTTGGGTTAAATTTGGTTCATTCGTTCGGAATATACAGAACATTTTATTTTGTGATATAATGCTTTTCTATGGGAAGTCAGACGATTTTTAAATTTTCATTTGTTGAAAGAAATCGCTCATATGAATAATAGATTTAAATGGTAAATTTTGGATGCTGAAATTTTTAAATAAGAGTATTAAATTATTCTTATTAGTTTGCAATTTTGTCAAAACATTTGTCAGAGCTTTTAAATTAGGTGTATTACTTATGATAGAATTTTATACATGTGTTAGAATAATATAAAACATTTTATTTTATGAATTTACTTATATTTCATTTTTTCTTTTAACCGTTGCGTAGCAACAGCATCTCATCTAAAAATATCATAAATGTGAAAGTATGTACGGTTTTTTGAAGTCAAATCAAAGCAAAAGGAATGAATTAATGAATGCCTTTGTATAGATATTTGCATATAGATTTATTTAAACGCAGAAATGAAAATAGTATTTATATACTATATAGAATAATATTTTCATTTATTTATTCAACTATTTGATTATAAATGAAAAAGTTCGTTATTTTCATACAGAATAAACTGACATTATTCTGTTAAATTTTATAAACTTTATTGTTGCCAAAAAAAAATGAATAACAATTTCTCCCAAAGAGTTAATTTTAATTTGTAAGATTTTCACGTGCAAAAGAAAAATGGAATAAGCAAATAAAAAATAAAAAAAACAGATATATAGGACAGGAATGAATACATATAAATATTTCACACCAAATACCACCTAAAATAGTTTTTGTAGCAGTATTTTCCCAGCACTACGAAGAAAGATTCCTCGATTTACACGATTTTACTTGGCCTTCCTTTTCTCATTCTTTGCGATTTCATTTTCGCAATTGCGTGCATTAATTGGCACAAAATTTTACATTTTTATGACTGAGATATATGTAAGGCCATACAAATAAGAAATTCCGTATTGTCTCCGATAAAATGTGATAAAGGGCGATTCCACAGTCACGTGTGGGACATTTAGATGAAATTTTCAGCTGTATTTTTCTATTTACCAATTTTTTGAGGCTGAATTTTTTAAATGTGCAATTGCGTGATGAAAGTACACAACTTACTTAATTATTAGAAAGTAATCAATTTCTCAAAAAAAAATTTTATTATTAAGATTTTTAATTAAATCTATCTGTCACGTGCGGGACATGCAAAAGGACACAACTTTTCACTTTTCCTCCTTGTAACTAAAAAATCTGTGAACTTTTTATAACACTGTCAACGTAGTATTTTTTTATCATAACTTCATGATTGCTATCATCTGTTTTTATATAGTTTAGGGGAAAAAAATTAAACATAAACCAATAACAATTTTTTAGACAAATGTCACGTGTGGGACACCAGTGTCACGTGCGGGACATCGTGTGATTTTCTTAGACATTTTATCAAATTCAATTGTTAAATATTGAGTTATACAATGTTCACTCTCTTTTAACTATTAAATTATTCAATCATGTACTGATTACATGTCAGATAAATGATAAATAGGCATTTTTTCCATATTTAGTATTTTTATTACTAACATATGTAAGTAGTATAGATACAAACATACATAAGTAAAGGTACACCTTTTAAAGTTAAACTAAGGCAATAGAGTAACACAAATAATATAATTAAAGTCTTGTAGTTGTAACGTTTTTGTTTTGGCCAGCTTTTAAAAGTCTAAAAACTTGTAATAGCCTCGACTATTGACAACAACTGGTGCTGAGATACATTTTATGATTTCCTCTCGTTTGTATGGAATTGCGTCAGGAGATTTGGGCCACCTAAAATAGCCTTTGATCTTTGATTCTTCCATGACATTGACAGTAATTTGATCAATACCATCTATTTTGGTTATTTCACCAGGATATAGGGTGCCTTCATAATTTACGGCAACCCACTTTCCACATTCAAGATTTTCTGCAGGAGGAACTATATTTCCAAATTTGATGATATCTGTTGAAAGGGAATGGGTCCGACAGCTAATGATATCACCCTCTTTTATCTCAATCATATGAAAGCCTGATATACCAGGGATTGAAATTACACAATCCCAAGGATTTTTCTGTGTTATTATCTCTTGTATGCGTTGTTCTCCGATATAGAAAATTTTTGTACTAGGCACAAGTTGGCTTGCAAGATCTGCAAAATTCTTTGCTGACTGAACAATGTGCTTCTCACCCTGGCTCATCATCTTTTGGCGCACAAGTCTCTTTACATTCCCTCCGACCCCATCAACGACACCTTTACCATGGGCAGTAGCAAAATATTTCCATGAAAATTGTAATTCAGGGTACTTTTTAGACAAGTAACATAGAACTTTTGTCATAAACTTATTTTTAAATTCAGAAGCAGGTCCATCGCTCCAGATGACTTCTTTCTTTGTTTTTATGTCACCATTTTCAGATGAACGAAAAATTTCTTCATAAAGAAACTCTATGAAAACAAATATGGTGTCTTTATCTTTATGTGATGTATCAGAACATATGAGGTATGTTTGGCATTTTCCTCTTTGAAATACTGCTGCTGTAAATAAGAGTACACTTGATCTTGACCATAGTGCACTTTGCACTTCATTTTGGTATTCACATCCAAAAGACATGGCAAAATCTATCTGTAAAATTCGAGTAGATTCTTCTTTTTTGTCTTTTTCAAAATCTGAATGTTGTATTCTTTTCAGATTAACGTGAGACATCATTTTAGGCAAATCCTGAATCAACATTTCAAAAAGTTCTCCCACTTCACATTCTTTAGTTACAAGTTCAAGTCTGTTGTCCCTCTTTTCCCACATCTTCCATATTACAAGATTTTCTGGGTTGTCAGGAGTTGGTAGTAACTTACCATCGCAACAACTACTGCAATTATTTTGCCAGCATTCTGAATTAAGAGTAATATCACATAGGATGTTTTTCCAAAATTCATTTGAATATTCGTAGTGTAAGGCTTTAAGTTTATAAAATATATTTTCATGTATTGACAGACATGTATCTACAGAACACTTGCACTGTTCTGTTGGGGTACTTTTAAGTAAAAGAACATTCTTTGGTCTAAGGGAACAGAACTTTGAAAATCCAATTTCAAAGTCTGGATTTTCCTCTTTAAAAATAAAAAAAGCTTCCTTTAAAAACATAGTCAGGTAATGTTTTTGTAGGACTGACTTTTTTCCTTCCTGCCACACAGTCATGCTATCTTTCATACCTGGACAAGTATAAACTATATCTGAACGCAAGTAAAAATCAACTACTTTGGAAAAATCTTTACGATCTGATATGTTTCTGTTCATTTCATCAACTAATGGAAGACCTACACGCTTAGCCAATCCACTCACAACTGCCTGTTGTTTGCGAGGGGATTTTGGAAGTGACTTAACCGTCCTCCAAATTGCCTTGCCAAGGGACTGAGGACGCAAATATGGGGAATAAGTAGCATCCGGGCCAGTTGAAGAGCTAGGACTGCACGTAGGTGTAGTGTCTTTTGTGTTTTTCTTATTTTTTTTCTTTTCCCTTTGAAGTTTTTTCTTTCTCGTTCATACCTTCTAAGATCTTCTAGCTCTTTGTCAGACATGTGCTGCTTCTTATATTTTCTTAGCTCTGATATGCGTCTATTTTCTTCCTTTTGATAGTCTGGATTTTCCTTCTTTAACTTTTCTCTCATTTTCTTCATTCTGGTAGCGCTGGAAGTATGGCTTACTTTGTCAGACATTTTTTCTTACTGAAACAAAATAGAAAATCTACAGCTTAATTTTATAAAATATGTAAGTGAGTTTTATTATAAAACATAATTAGTGAACATGTGATGAAGCCAAATGACAAAAAAGATTACATTACATCCTCCTGCATAATACATAATGTGGGGTTTATTTACTATCAAACCTTTCTAAGCCTAATCATTAGTCTGCTATTTTAAAAGTTACAATACAGAAATTTAATTGTAAACATATTTATTAAAAATGATGATTTATGTTTATTTTCTTTTTAATGATAAAAATTCGTGAGTTTTAGGTGGTTAAATGGTTATTCTACACCTGATGTCCCACACGTGACGTCACGTGTGGGACATAATAAAATGGGCTATAGGAACTTCTAAAATAGTAAAAATTATTTTTTTTAATTGAAAATAGTTTATTTACGTTTAGGTAACTTATAATCTTGCATAGCTACAAGCTAAATTGCTTGGTTCAATAATAAATATTAAAAAAACACTAAATGGTGTCACGTGTGGGACAATATTTTTTAATAACTTTAGTATATTTAATTTAGTAGTTTATATTGAGAATTAAATATTGAAAGAATATGTTTAATAGATGAGATACTTACATTTCACACTGCAATAGCAATAAAGTCTTCAACTGTAACAGTAAAATAATATGAAGCTTTCAAAAATGACAACTTTTCAACCACATGTGAGCAAGTTGATGGTGGCCATATTGGATTCAGTGTTGCCACTCATATGGTGACAAATTCTGAAAAATACTCATGGATACTAGAAATTTAGACTCTTAAGAAAATATATTAGAAGTTTTGAGAGAAAAATTAAATTTCTTTTTTTTTCATGAAATGTCCTGTTTTTCATGGAATGCCCCTAAAGTGTTGGTTAATCATATATGTTTTTATTAAGAGGAGCAGAGCTGCCAAGCCTCCGGCGTTCTGGATACCAGTATTTTAATACAGAAAATGTTACTTTATTTAATTGAAACATTTGCGCGATTTAAAAGAACATTTTCTCTAAGATAATAGTGATGTGCAAAAAGCTTGAGACTTGGTATGTCTGGTGGGGAGTGAAATGTTTTACTTAATGCATTTATCTCTATTTTAATGCTACGTGAACAACGTCCGTGTAACAGCTTGTAGAGTGTAAAATAAATTAAATTATTAAAATAATCCTTATTACGAAAAATGAAACAGAAAGTCCGGCTAAGGGAAATGAAATGTTAGTTAACCTTTCGTAATTTGACCTGAACATAGGTTTGCGTCAAATTTCAACGGTATTTGTAACATCACGATTTTAAATTAAATGTAGATACTATTAAAAGAAAATCACAAAAAATACTTAAAGGCGCCAAATCATGTTTATCTATTTAACGATGATGAATTATTAACTGTTAGGTTTAGAAGCCCCCCTACTTTAGGGTGATTTTAGTAAGTTAATGCTATCGAGTACATTTTTTGATATTTAGATTAGATCTTAGATATAAATATTGCAGAATGGTAATCAAAATTATTTTTTTATAAACAAAATTTATAAAGGTATTAGATTTCTAAATTAGATGTTTCAGTTTACATTTCCAAAAGTTCTTTATCTATTAGATACAGGTATTTGTGGTTAGCAGGCAAGTAAATACTGCTGTATGGATATTAGGATAACGTAAAATGCTTGACCGAATTATTCCTTATCCTTATAAATCGCAGTGTAAAAAGAAATCTAAGATATAGGGTAATCATTAACTCAATCAGTAGAAAATTACAAATGCAAAATAAATTACACAACGGGGGGTTCAGGGGGGCAGAGCCCCCCTGAAGAAATTTGCTTTATTATATAAAAATTACTAGAATAAGTAGCTCGTGAGAATTTCAGAATATCCTTACATAACAACGTGATTAATTTAACGCTTTTAATGTCTTAAACCATCGAAATATTTTTTTCCTTTTATAAATGTTTGTGTAATTTAAATAGTTTAAATTTTGTTTTTGTAGAAAGATTAATATTACGCAAAGTTTGATAAAAACAATGAGTTGCAGAGATGACGTTGAGGCTCTTGATCTGCAGATTTACTAGTTCTTATGTAATGAAAAGAAGAATTAAAAGCTACGCAGTAAATTCAGTCTATAATATTACAAAACAAACTCGCAGTCAAATAGGCATTTTAGTTTATCTCAGAATGATGATCTTTCATTACGCATTTAAACGATTTCTTATTTATTTTTTCATTCAGTTATGCTTTCAAACAATGATATCTAAAAATAAGAACAAACTACATCCACTGAAGAAGGTCATACTGATATACTAGATCTCTGAAAACACCTGCTTAATGTTTGGCTTTCGTATTGTTATCAGAATAACCTTCTGCGGGGAAAAATGCACGTGTGAGGCTCAACTTGAAAAATGAACGAAACTGCTCTAACCTAAATAGCCAAACACACATTTAAAGATCCCAAACGGGTCAAAATCTCGATTGGCGAGCAGGCTTCTAAATTGTTGTAGACATAACAACGATCGAATTGCCTGGTTGACCTTTATAAATTTAACACCTGATATGTTAGAAACGTTTACAGGACAATTTGTGTGGCCTTGTCAAAAGTCGGTGAAATCGGGATCGAACAGACAAAACTATTTCACTATTCGATACCCAGGTAAAAAAGAAAGGGGATAGCTGCGTTTAAAGTTGTGTATTCATTTACAGGGCTTTTATTTTATTTTATTTTTAGGCTGCATGATTTAATACACAACTAGTCATTTAATAGATGGTCATCAGTTTTTGCATAAGCGATGGATGAAAAAAAGAAAAACTTCACCCCTACCTCTCTTTTCACCAGGTAATACTTGGATGCCATTTGTTTGCTCTTAGCATAAGGATATTCACTACGCGATGCATCTTCCATTAGCCGGATTTTTTTTTTTTTTTTTTTTTTTTTTTTTTTTACATCGCAGAACATTTCTGTTTCGATATCTCTAATATTATTCATATTTATCTTACATCATTATACTCACACCTCTAGGCCAATTAACTAAACTTTAGTATTTAATCTCAGATTGTTTTTGTTATCTATATAATAAAAGCCTAAGTCATGTGATTGTCATCAACAGTTCCGGGTTGACCGCTTCACTTTTTTATGCCAAGCGGCCAATTTGGTAATTTAATGTTATCCGGGAGCAGGTGATATTTCGCTAAATACTGCTCCTTCGCCAAATATTGTAAATATCATGTCATCAGTATTATAATAGTCCATTTCATGCGCCTGTCATAAACAATTTTTCACGAGGTATAAATTAAAATAAAGCTTTGATGTTGAAATTAAATACGATTATTTATTACTTTTTTTTTTTTTTTAAGCAATAATTGAGAGTCATAAATTTTAAATATTTCAGTTTTAAATTAAAGTTATGCATTTTAAATAAAACGAGTGAAAGTACAATATTTTAAATGAAATACGAAAAAATACGACGGGAACAATGTTTGACGATTTATCACCTGCGCCCAACTAACATAAAAATGCCGAGTTTAGGATTTCCGTATCAGAATCTTCGGATTTGGCGAAGGATTGAGCAAGAAAATTAAATTATGTATAAAAGTAACGTGATACAATGCTTAGCATCTACTTAATATATATTTATATAATTTAAGGGAGACCAAACTAGTCGTCAAGGGCGGCTAGTTGTAATTTAATAATAATAAATTGTAGTGCGTGAGTTTCTGTATATATTGAAAAGAAATAATTTAAAAATTAAGTTAATGAATAAATATGTGGTAATTAATTTACCAACACAGTATCCATTTTCAAACACGGAAAATGAAACTTCTAATGGTAAATTCATTCGTAATCGTTGCAAAGCAGATTGCAATGCGGGTAGTTAGGGATAACTCAAAAGCTGCAGGGTGTCCGTAATTGAACTACTTTAAAATTGTCTACAGGTGAAACTATTGTTAATAAAGTTGTAAAATTTTGGGAAAGACATAAAGGGGTGGGAATTTGTTTAAAAGAAAAAAAAAATAGTTCAAAATTTCGCCTCCAGAGGGCATTTTTTAAAATGAATTACACATTTAGTTTAGATACGATAGTTTAGAAATTTTGTTTATTAACTTTACCTGATCTTAAAGTTTTAAAGTTAATCTATAAAGTTAAAATGTATAAAATTATCGTTACCTGATCACGACATGTTCTTAGCATTTCCCAGAACTCACTGAGGCCAACTGCGCAACATGCTATCCTACGATTCCAAATGATATCTGAAAAAGATGACCATCATGTGGAACATATTTGGTTGTAATAAAATTTGTAAACTATCGTAAGTGTATGTTGAATGTGTAATTCGTTAAAAAATGCCCTCTGGCAGCGAAATTTTGAACTTTTTTTCCGATCAAACAAATTCCTATACATTTGTCCTCCACAAAATCTCACAACATTCTGAACTATAGTTTCGTCTGTAGACAACTTTAACTCCTTGAGGACGAGCGACACGTATACGTGCCACGCATGAAGCTCTCAGAATCCTTGTTTTTCCTCACCAGTAAAATTTTACTGTAAAATTTGCCTTATTTAATCAGCGCATTTTCTCGATTCAAGACGACACAAATTTCTGTTTTTAAAAAACGGCAGCGTTCGAAATCCTTGGTGGTTTGCTGGCCCGAGACCACCAAAAATGCAATCGGACCACTAATTTGAAAAATTTAGTGGTCTGCAGAACCAGTAATTTTTTCCCCATTTCTCACAGGTAAACTTAATTTACCCGTCCCCTAGAAAACCACAACCAAACACAAATCACACAATAATTTAAAAAAATTGCATTAAATCTCAGTCATTTGAAATAAATAATCAGATAAATAAAATATCTAATTAATAATTTTATAGTTTTTCATTATGTATATTGTTTATTTAATTTTTAGTAAATTATAATTTTACATTTTACTATGCGGAAAATTTTGGATGGCTGTAAAGGAAGTTTGGTTTATATTCTAAGAGGGGGGGGGGGGTCACTCAAGGGTTAAAGGGACTTAATAGAATTTTATGTAGTGGGCCAGTGATGATAGCTGCGGACCAGTAAATTCTCATGCTTACTGGCCCTTGGGACCAATGACTTTTTTTCATCAATTCTACCGCTGAACGGTGACAAAAGATTAAAAATTTCGTAAAAGACCTTCGTCCCGAAGGGGTTAAAATGGGATCGTTTAACTTTGGACACCTTGCACATAGCGGAATGAGCTGCAATTTTTTATTAGAATACTTGATGTTTCTCAAAATTGATTTCTGTAAAAAAAAAAAAAATCATAGGTTACAATTTTTATATTTTTCTCGAAAATTAATTTGAAAAATAAACAAACATATATTTCCGAAATAAATTTTCAAACCTATTATTGCATTCATGGGCAGTATGACTCTGTCGTGAGTATTAGGAATATCCAAATGAAAATAAACTACAAAATTTCTATGTCTTATGCATTATGGTTAAAAATTGATTTCTTACAATAAAAGAAATTGATTAAAAGGCCTTGACAGTAAAATTTCTATAATTTAAGTATAGTAAAACTTGTAAAGTTGACCACCCTTGTAAGTTGACCACCTGTCTATGTTGAACTCTGTTGTCAGGAAACAAATTTATCGTATACAAAACTATAAGACAAACCCTTTGTAACTTGACCACCTGTCTATCTTGTATCTTGACCACTGAAATTATACAAATTTGACTAGAACTATTATAAAATGCCCATCAAAACCCTTTATAACTTGACCATCCAAAAAGCTAACAAATCACGAATAATAAAAAAAAAAGTAACTGTCCACGAAATTTTCTGTTCTTTTTTTTTTTTTTTTTTTTTTTTTTTTTTTTTTTTTTTTTTTTTAAACTAGAATTTCTAAAAGGGTGAAATAGTTCTTAGCCTGGGAAATGCTTTTAGCAGTGATAGGTGTAGGTAAATAATTCAAGGCTTATCTATTATTACATTGTTGCTCTTGTGGATTTGGCTTTTCAATCCCCCCCCCCCCTCCAGTCTTTGATTCTAGATTTCTTTCTTCTATTTCCCATTCTCTTATCATCCCTTCCCTTCTTTCAATAACCCCAGGTGCTACTTGGTAAGCAGAAATATTCTTTTTTTTATGGTTTTTTATAAATTATGTGTAATAACTAGTATAGTTTGAAGAATCCCTAATTGGCTGTATATTGATTGGCTGTTTTTCTTAAATAAATAGTAGTAGTACTAATTGATTTTAAAATTGATACAAAACTATTAATTCATTCTTGTAGTTAATCTTTTCTTTTATAAGGTGTTAGAAATATGCATGGTAATACAATATTATTTTAAAGCCTGTCAATAAATAAAATTTTTGTGGGAAAAAAAAAAATGATATGGCATGAACATTACGTAAAAAAAAAAAAGTAAATTTATCATCACCCTTTATAAGTTGACCACTGAAGTGCGGCACCGCAAGTGGTCAACTTACACAGGTTTTACTGTATATAAAGTAGAATTTACTATCATTCAAAAATTTCTCCAAGACTGAAATCAGTCCTAATATTGAAAGTCTTGCACTTATATATAAATTATATCCTATAAAGTTTTTAACAGAAATAGATTCCGAAATTTCTAAGAGTTTCAAATACACTATTCTCAAATCAACAGCTCATTCTGTCAATTCTTGAGTTATTCTTAAAAAACTACCTGCACTGTAATCTGTTATCAACGATTACCTATGAGTTTAACATTAAGAGTTTCACATTTTAAAACTTCATAATTCCTAAACTACTTGGTGGAATGACTTGCCGTTTGGTATCCTAAGTAAAATTTATCAAAAAAAAAAAAAGCCTAATAGAATATCAAAATTATACTGAAAATTTCAGAGTTTGGTATAATTTCGATTTGAAGACCAGGCGCTGATTACCAGATAGGCACGAGAAGCACGTGCTTTCCTTAGAAAATTTTGAAAGGGCTCGAAATTGAGAAATTTAGGGGGCCCAAATTTTATATTGAATTAGTTGATAGATTGTTTAGATGTATGTTTATTTTACATATTGAATTTGAATATTATAGAATTTGGCTTATATGCACAATATAAAATATTAATAATTTAAACTACTGCCAAAATTGAAAGAAGTATTTCAAAATACAGTAGAACCTCTTTTAACGAAACTCTCGGTTAACCGAAATCAATTTTTAAAGCTTTTTTCTTTTCTACTATCGCATTCCTTGTGTGCACATCCATTTTGAAAGTTTTTTTTTTTTTGTTAACTATCGTATTCCTTGTGTGCAAGTGTTCCTTTCCGACCTACGAATACATATAAATATTTTCGATCCACTTTCTTAGAGTTCCTTTGAATTTAACTTGAGCTCCCGTAAGCTGCGGAGTGGAACGAAGAAAGCGAACAAAGTAGCAATTCTGAAGATTTTGAATATTTTTCAAAAGTTTTGACACGTCTGGGGCAGCAGAAAGACTAATAATATTAGAAAACTCAATGATAGAGTTTCAAAGCAAAAGCAATCGAAACTGCGACAAATAAAACATTTTTTCAAACCCTTGTGATTTATGTAAAAGGTACTTAATTTCAAAATTAAAATTCAGGTAATTTATTCTTGTTTCTACTTTGCTATTGCTTTATTTTTATTAAGTACTTGTTACCATAATAAGAAATATTGCATATATTTCTCCTTAATCTTAAAATGGAAGCATTCTCGATTATCCGAAAATTTCGATTTTCCGAAAGAGGGTCGGTCCCAGTTACTTCGGATAATCGAGGTTCTACTGTATTAATAATTTATGTTGTGCATACATGCTAAACTCAACCTTTTTATCCAACTTAAATTTTTATGCTAATACTATGCAAAATCATTTTTAATATTTTTCTTGATTTTTCAATTCTAGTGTATACACATGAAAAAAAATTGTTTAATGAAATATATGTGAACCCAACTGAGTCACTCTTTAGAATAATATATGTAGCTTTGGTAAGTTTCCATGTATGTCGAATTTAGAAAACACTTCTCGAATGAAAGGGGGGGGGGGGGGCGATATGACGCTGTGTTTCCAATAGCTTCAGAGGTTAATTGGGCCCAGTTTAAGACACCTCCAAACTTAATTTTTTTTTCTTCCATAAAAAAGGACATCATTTCCAATCGAATGTCTAATTTCATTTTCCTATGTGACAATTATATGGGATGTTCTCTCTCCCCCAACCCTTCTTTTCGGAGGACAATAATACAAGACGAATACAAGAGCCGACTCCCCACCCCACCCCACCCCCAAACGTAAGATAATGTTTATGTAAACCTGTCACAAAGTATAAAATTAATATGCAGTTATCTATGAAAGGTTTATTTCTTTTTCTACTACATCCTGTTGAATTTGATTATTCAAAGCACTAAAAGCTCATAAAAACAATCTTTTTCCAGAGAGTTTAATAAATATGTAACCTTTCACACAAGCAGATGTTTTTGTGAACAAAAGCTTTCGATCTCTTATGGCAACATGAGAGTTAACTTCCAGAATTAAATAAGTGCAGATGTTCATTGTATGTGTAGCAATATTTAACAGCCAATCAATGCATACATGTTTGGGAGGATAAATAAATTTAAAACTTAAGGGTAGTTTAAAGAAAATAAAAGTTTCTTCTAGTTATTACTACAGATCGACCGAAAATTCGGTTTCGTTTTCGGCAAAAAATCCGAAATTTTCGGCGAAAATGCTGTCGAAACTTCGGCTGCAGCGAAACTCGACCAAAACAATCTGTATTCCAAAAACCTCTATTTTTCTTTTGGAAATTTTCAACATTGCTCATTGTATCGGCTCAAATGAGACACTCTTTATTTATTGCTATGAACTTTACTGTTTAATTATCAGATCATGACTGACTGAAAACGTAATTACAAATTATAAATGAAGAAATGCATGTACGACTAAACTTTGAAGGCGCTTTTTACGTGCTCATTAATTTTTAGTTTGAAATAGCAGAAGTGTCTCAAGCACTCTTTGAGAAAGTTTTAGTGTAACAGATGATCATTTACAAAATTCATTATAAAAGATAAATCGATGTATGTATACCTAAAATATTTTTTAAATGGATGAAATTCGTATAGTTAGAAAATCATTCTGTGTCATCGATGAATTAATTACATTTTATTTTATATGAAAATAAAACGTTTTGGTCTGATGCACTGACAGCCAACTTGGGCAACACGTATAATTAATTAATAATTGTGCATATTTATGCATATATTATTTACTGAATCGGTTTCGGTTTTAAAAATTTGTTTCGGTCGATCTTTAGTTATTACTCTAGTTATTGCATTTGAAAGCGTAATTTATGACTTGTAAGAAGCTGTAAGCATAAAATGCTATTATACACGTTCATCACGAAGGAATAATTACTTCTTATAAAAATTAACAATATTCAGTCGCCATTATTATTATTTTAAGTTCAATGGCAAGTATTTAACGTTATATTGTTACTGTTGTATATATACAATAAATCTTACGCTATCAAGGTCCAGACGCGACCTGCCCCCTAAAAGGATGTATGTGTGTACAGTCTATATGTGTACAGTCCCTCACCTGGTGGTTTTTCCTGCAACAACCCTAGAAACAAAAACGTATACAGAAGGAGAAAAATCGCCGGGTAGTGCCTTTCTCGTCAAACAGATAGCGCTAGTTCAAATCATGAACATAATTGAAAATGAAGTAGTTTAAAAATGTTTATTTAATTTTATTCATTTATTTATTTATTTTGAATTTCTAAAAAAGTACTGAACCAATTTTCGTTAAATTTAAATGGGACCCATTCGAGATTATCTTCTTTCAATTAAAAAAAAATAATAATAAATAAAAAAAAAAATCGGTCGCATAGTTTCGGTGTAATCGGCGAATATACATTAAAATAAATAAATAAATAAAAAACAATTAAATTTAAAAAATCAAAAAACCCGACTGCGTAAAAAGCGAACTAATTAATTATTTCTCATCAATGTGAAACTATTTTTTTTTTTCAATTTCTACTATTAGCTCACACTCTCGCTATATATATCTAGTTCAAATTTTCAATAGTTAATAAAATACTTATTATTCATCCAATCAAGCTCAAATAAATTTTTTAAACCTTGTAGTGGATGACACTTGATGTTAATCTAGTTTTTTTTCAAATATTAATTCATTAATTAAATTAAATTAATTAATTTTCAATAATCGAGAGAGCCCTCTTCTTGATCAAGGTATTTTAAGCGCCACTCAAGAGGAAAGAAGAATGGGAGAAAAAAAATTCTCTAATTGACCTAAGTAGGAATTGACTTAAAATATTTTTATTTATATCACTTGTTTATATTACTTAATTATTATTTTTATTATTATTTATTTACTTGTATTGATGACTTTTAAGTTGTGTTTAATTGTTAGTTCTTATCTATAAACACTGTTTTGATGAGGTCTATAGATTCTATGATGGTTAGAGTTGCAGTACAGCTAGAGATCCTACACACACAACTTCCAGGTTGTATAATATTTTAACGGAGCTTCTGACTGTAAAATAGTCAATGAAACATCGTCTTCATTTTGAAAGACCTATCCAATGATATGCCACTCAATAGGGTGCGTAATTTTTTTTTTTTTTTTTTTTTTTTTTGTTGTCTGTACCGCTATTTTGTATTTTACGGCCGCCATTTTGAATTTATAAAAACAAAATCTAGCCTATAACTATCGGGCCGTTAAGACGAATTGATAGAGATCTCATTCATTAAAATTCATCCAGCCGTTGGGATGTTTCGAGGGTATAAAGAAATCAACATACCCAGATACGCGTGAAACACATAACCCTTCTTTTCAATCGGGAAAAAAGACGAGTTTTCATAGTTTTGTTGTACATCGGCTGCTTGTGGAGCGATGGGCACTCCGCATCCAGATAACCCAGCGATTCGCAAGCAGCTAACGTAGAACAAAATGATGAAAAATATTGATTTATTGGCTTTTGTTGAATTTTTTAAAAAGTACTGAACCAATTTTCGTTAAATTTAAATGGGACAATTCGAGAGTATCTTCTTTCAATTAAAAAAACAAATCACATGAATCGATTGTGTAGTTTCGCAGTAATCGGTAATATACAAAAAGAAGGGGAAAAAAACCGCGTCTAATTGATAACCACCTCCTTTTTTTTACAGTCCGTTAAAAAGTGATAAACTGTACATAAAAGTTTTTTCATGATTGTAGCGCAAAATTAAAAATGATTCATACAAAAAATAAAAAAAAATAATTCATACAAAAAATAAAAAAATGATTCATACAAGAAATCCTTATAGTGTGCAATTTTTAGAATATACCAGAACAATATTTCCGACGGTATACAATTCGGAAATAATAAGAATAAAACTGATAGCAAGAAGTAAAACAATTACGCTCAAAGAAGAGAAATTAAAAAATTTTGAAGGAAAAAAAATCAGGTTATTAATTTTGAATCTACATTTAACTATGAAATTTTTTTTTTTTTTTTTTTTGAATGACTGCACAAAAATTATTTCATGTTTGTAGGGAATTTTTTCTTTTTTTTTCCGAAATAATTTATTTAGTTTGAGTACATTTTTAGGTGCGTTCGTAATTATATAAATAACACCTGTAGTCGTCGTTCGGTCCGTCTGTCCGTCCGTTCGCATATAACAGAGCAAAAACTACCCAAGCGAATGGTCTGAAATTTTAAATATATAATTTTTCCAAAATTTTGTTGAGTCATTTCAAATTTTATGAAAATCGGATGTATAGTTTAATTACAGGGATAGTCAAAAGTTTTCCGTTACATTACGGCCAATGGCCAAAAAAAAAAAAAAAAAAATATTTCAAGTGCATTAATAATGGTACAGCTTTTCGAACAGAATGAAATTAATATGCACTTATGAAGTGCACTAAAATACACATTCAGTACAATATGCGGTGCAAAAAAATATTTATAAAACTGTTGTAGTACGAACGCACCTCATTTGCCACGTTTGACGTGCAATTTCCACAACTTGTTCGATTAACTATTGACAATACAGAGATACCTCTCTGTAAGGGCCACCTGCTGTTCCATTGAAAATTGGCCCTTAAGAGGGGTGACCCTTGAATAGGGGTGACCAAATTTTTCATTTCTCTTTCTTTATTTCCCGTGATTTTTAAAATCTGCATGTTCTGTTAGTAAATTCTCTTTGTTTTTAACAACATTGTTTATTTGATTCTTGCTGCAATTAAACTGCGAAGCCAATTTTCGTGCAGATATTCCTTGATCATCACAATTCAGAACTTTGATTTTGTCATTCAAATCCAAATGTATTATTTAGCTTGATTTAGGTGCCATAGTTTTAAATTTTACATAAGACTGAGCATAAAATTTCTAGTGTAAAAATATTGCTTCAATATGCATTCACAGTTTTAGTAAATGTAGAATCAGTTTTACTAGATAACCTGTTATCCTTTGTGTGCCCACAACAAAGGGTCAAGTTTCCCAACCCCTACAGGTCGAATGGTCAAACAAAATTTGAGTAACACATGTGTGGAAAAGTTTGTGGTCCCTCATTGTGTTAATAAATCCTCCCCGTCGCCCTCTGTCTTCTTTGTTGCAAGTGCAGTTATTTGCTGAACTCTTATCTTTTGGTTCAGGAATTTAATACACCTGTTTAGGATTTAAGGCACATGTGAAAAAAAATGGCCTTTATGAGGGGTAGGTGCTGTCCCTAATAGGAGTAAATTTAACATTATGTCTGTGGGAAAAATTTTCGTTCCTAAAAATATTGACCCTTATAGAGGTGGCCCTTGAATAGGAGTGGCCTTTAAAAGAAGTTTCACTGTATTTATTTTGCTATATTGCAAGAATGAAATGAAGAAAATCTGACAGCGCCATCTATTCTTCAAGAAGACAAAGCTGCCGGGTAACAATTGCTTCTGATAGGACGATTTGTTGTCTCTAATTAAGGACTCAAATGGCGGTGAAAAGATGCGTTTAAATGTTTTTTTCCTTCTTTTTGCTTTTAGGAACGCCTACACTTACTGAGTATTGGGAGATATAAATGAGGGCAAGAACATTGAAAAAAAGAAGTTTCAAGTTCTCATGTGTGGGATTCTTTAAACGTCGGGTGTAGCATGCTGAAAAAGCTATGCATTACTGAAAGCTTGGTGTTGTTAATTTTTTCAACACTCCTACGATAAAAAAACAAAACAGTGTCAGTCGTATTTCCGTAAACAAACGTGACGGCGACATATATGTCACGTAAATGAAACAGATGGCGCAACTGATATTTTGAATTAAGATAATTACGCTAATTAGTAAGTAAACAGTCGTACATTACATTCGATTAACATTTTACAAAATGTTATAAGCATTTAGAATTTTATAGATGCGTGATTTATTTATTAGTGATTTCAATAGATTAAACCTGTTTATAACGGAATCCTTATTTGAAGAGGAAAACGTTTTGGTTCTCACGCAAAGAATGCGACAGTATTTTATACTCTTCAGACCCGAAGGTAAAGTAACACTGCGAATACACGTTCATTGATTTTCCCGTCTACATACCAATTATCAGACATTATTATTAATTTTTTAAAACAACTTTACTATCTGTAATGTATACAGGTCTGTTTTTATAAAAATATATTATAACTTATTATAATAAAACTTTATAGACGTAACATTTAAAAAATATATATTCATGAGTTTACATATAATATACAATACATTACAAAAACGTTTTCGTTCCTATCGGAACATCCTCAGTTGATTGACTAACTGCCTTCGCTTCTCTATTTATCATGTTTCAAGATCTCAAAATTCCCTCCTTTTCCCTCTTCTAGTATTTTCATCCATCGACAGTCATACATTCATTGATTTTGCACAAACAAAAAGACACCATAGAAGGGGGGCCCTTTTTCTGAAATTGATACTTTAGGGGGGCTGGTAATTTCGGCTCAAAAATAAGGATCTAAATTTACTAACACCCTTGAAATCAGGGCCGGCGCAACCGTCGGGTAAACGGCTGGAGTTTTGTTAGGTTCTCCGATTATCTCTATCTCTATCCAATTCAAATAATGTTTCCTCTGTATAAAACAATAATATTTGTGCTCTAAAAGTTTCTTCGCTTAGAAAAAAAGGGAGTATTAACTTTTTCCGTAAAAGGCAAAGTTGATATAATTTTCGGGGAATATATATAGAATCGACGATCCCGAAATTAACCGGTGAACACAAAAAATAAATATTTAAAATATTCTAAAGGATTGAAGATTAAAAATAATTTATTATGCACATTAAATGTGAAATTGGTGACATTTTTAAACATTTTATTATCTTATAGTATATATTATTCTATGATATCTATATCATTTAAAAATAAATTTTATTAGTCCAGTATTGCAGTATATGTTGGACCCCACTGACTAGTTCGCCAGGGCCCTGCGCGATGTTGCGCTGGCCCTGCTTAAAATATCGATTTAATTATAAATGACCCAAGTTCACGCAGTACAAAATTGGATGCCTTTAATTAATTGAATATCTACAAATCCTCATTTTATTATTATTATTATTGTAAAACGTAATTTTGAAAATTTCTTACATTCTTGGACACACTGTTTGGAATGCATTTTGCAAACTCAGATGAAAATAACACTCATTTTATGAGGAAATAAGCATCAGTGATGCCATTTATTGATTTTGATCCAAAACCAAAAACATTCAGCTATATAGAAGTAAAGTAAAAGTAAAAAATCAAATAATTTAGTTTATATCCTTCGCGGTTCGGCCGCCACATGTGATACTTCAGTAAAACAAGATGCACATGCTAAGAGGGAAACTTCTCCAAAATTGTTCTGGTCTCTTGCTATTACATCTTAGCAGGGTTTACTATATAAAATGTTTTCATCTGATTCAAGTACTTCATTAATTTTAAACTATATGTGGACGAATATATATTTTCTTTAAAAACCCGGGAATACACACAAGGTATTATATACGATGAGTGCATAAGGTATTTACATTTGTCACCACTATTTTTCAAAAAATAATCTTCGACTTCTTTTACTCCACAATTGTCTACCATTAATCAGGCGACGATAATTATTTAGAAGAATTGGTGATAAAATAGAAACCGTGGACACCCTGTATATGTCATACCCTGCACGTGTGCTCCCGGATTAAATAACATCATTCACGGGTTTCTTTTTGACTGTTTCAAGTAATGTGAAGTATTAATTTTAAAACGTCAATTAACGTATTTTTGTGAACGATGGTTTATTTTGACTGAGATATTCAATTAGAAAGCAAAAACATTTCATGAAAAAATAATTTTAAAATACGCATAAGAACATTGTAATGATTGTGTTTATCAGAAAATATATTTCGATTTTATAAAACAGACCGGACAGTATCATTAAAAATTTTGAAATATCGAATGGCATTTTTTGGAGACAATTATTTATTTTAAGCAATAGTTATTATTAGTTTTTAACATTGATCTAATATGATTTTTTAATTATTATTTTATTTTTAAGATGGATTTCAGAATTTTTCTTTTATGTTACCAGTGACGTATATTATTGCTGATAACCCCTTGAGGGGCGGTGGGATAAAATATATCCCAACCTAATTTAAACATGACTCTCAGCAGAAAATTTTAACTAAATTTTATATTTTTGACTTTGGAGGAAAATCGTTGAAAAATTGCTTTTTGTTATTTAAAAATAAAATTTTTCTAATTTTCCGGCGATAATTCAATATTTAGAGACATTTTTGTTTGCCCTTCAAGGGGTAAGAACAACAGTAGTTGTAACATTTAAGTTTAAACATGATACAGTAAAAACGACCAATATTTTAAATTCCTTAAGATATTTTGTTTTATTTTATTTCTAGAGGTTTTTTTTTTTTTGGGGGGGGGGGGGATTTTTCCTTCATCGCCTGTAATAAGACAAAATAAGACAAAACAGACATTTTCCAAGCACTCACGAACATCGTAAGAAATCAGCACGAAAATCACAGTTTGAGATTTCAGACTTGTGATGTCATACTGTCTTCGCGTCTGTGATTGGTTCTCTTTGCGTCACGTGGTCACGTGCGTGAGGCCCCGCAGGGACGGATGTTCCTCGATTCCCACGCCGCAAAATAATAGTTTTTAATCGCGGTTTATACTCCTTATATATTCCTCTCTACAAGCACTGCAAGTTAAGTTAGGTAGGAAAAAAAAAAAAACAGACGAGGAAAACGAAAACGGTGCGAATAGAAACAAAATGGACCTTCTCGCATAACAAGATTTAAGATGACTCAAGCTACTTATTATCCTTCGACGAAAGAAAAATTTTAATTCATGTAATTTTCCCTAATGAGGAAAATCGCAATCGGGTTTTTATTATTATTATTTTTTTATTATTAAGGGGGGGGGGGGGGGTAATAAGAAATGCTATTGATACATTAAAATTTAAATAAAAGCTATATTAGTGTGATAGTTCCGTGTAACCTTCTATTACGTCTGGGTGACGTAATAAAAATGTAATGTGGTATAACGTGACGTTAAGCAGTTGGGCAGAGAGAAATGAGGTTTTAAAGAAGTTTGGACTGTTTCATTTACTTACAATGTAAATCGATTTATACAGAATTAATAAATAAATCACTTCACTAAGGTACTGCACAGAATAATCTTAATTAACACTTATGCAGAGATTAATTACTCAGTCAATAAAAATATATCTGAGATTAAAAAAGACGATGATTTCTATTTTTAAAAAATAAATAAATAAAAAGAGAGAGATCAAAATTCGCAAAAATTATCATCGATATACAAAAATTTAAAATGAATTTGTCATTGTGTTTTCGGCAATTATTTTCAATACAGTCAAAACATATTTCCCAAAAATATTCTTAATTTTCAGTGACAGTATGGACCTATGATGTCATGGTAATAAACAACATTTTAAAAACTCCCCCCTTAACAGAAAGAGAAAAAGTCATTTAAGTTTCTTGTTAAAATTAAAATCTAGAAGTTTCTCTAAATTTTAATTTTGTGAAAAAGTAAATTATTTCACACAATTCCCAATCTGTTACAGTGCTTGAAATTCAATTTTTCGTAGGAGGGGAGTCTCCCTACCAACATTTATAAATGGAAGGGAGTTGAGCTATTTGGGAGGGAGAAAAATATATTTAAAATCTACTGTTATTTTATGTGCTATTTAAAGAATTTTATTAATACAGACATGGCAAAATGCCATTGAAGCGAAATTTGTGTTTGTATGCGATCCTTTGATGAAATTTGCGTTTTCTCGCGATTCTTTGGTGAATTTCGCGATATCTTAGCGAAATTTGCTTTTTTCACGCGATCTTTGGCCGAATTTCACGTTTTTCTCCACGATCCTTTGACGAAATTCGCTTTTTTCGCGATCATTTGACGAAATTCGCGTTTTTTGCAATCCTCTGACGAAATTCGCGTTTTTTCCGCGATCCTCTGACGAAATTCACGTTTTTTCACTGATCATTTGATGAAATTGCGTTTTTTCGCGATCCTTTGAAGAAATTCGTGTTTTTTTGGGATCCTTTGCCAAAATTCGCCCTTTTTCCGCGATCGTTTACCGAAATTTACGTTTTTTACCGCGACCCTTTGACGAATTTCGCGTTTTTTACCGCGATCCTTTGACGAAATTCGCGTTTTTCCGCGATCCTTTACGACGAAATTGACGATTTTTTCTGCGAACGATTGACGAACTTGACTTTTTCCGCGATCATTTGTCGAAATTTGCGATATTTTTCTGTTTTTTTTTTTAAATCTCCGAATTTTCGAATTGATGATCGATTTTTCATAATTTTCGGAACCGAATGCCTTAAATTTTCGGAAAATTCGGAACAGAATTACCTCTGAATTCGCCAATCGGTCGCGGAAAATAACGCGAAACTTGTCAACTGATATCGGGAAAAAAATAGTGAAATTTGTCTACCGGTCGCTTGAAAAAAATCGCAAATTTCAACGATCTTTCGTAGTAAAAAACTCGCAAAATGTATCAATCGGTCGCGCGAAAATACCACGAAATTCGCTAGGCATTCGCGAGAGTTGACCGTAGTTAAAAAATGCAAACTTTCCGGAAAATTTTTTGGGCGGGAGCCTCCCGCCCACGATATTCTTTTGGACGAGATTTTAAAATTTTGGGCGCGAATCCCGCCATCCCGCCCTGAAATTCAAGCCCTGTGTTATTAATTTTAATTCTTCAGTCCTTTCTTTTTAAGTAATTTTTGTATTCTCTTACTTTTTTTTTTAATTATTATTATAAGCTCCTACTAACATAATATCAGATGTTTGAATATGTATTTTTCTACAATGTTTTCTTTACGTAACAAATGAAAAATTACCCACATGAAAATTGACTGGATATGTCCGTATCATTCTTTTTTTCTTTTAGTCTAGCATTCGTACTAACAGGAACTTCCGTTTTTCTTTTGTAAATTTTGTATTGTAGTCAGAACTATATCAAGCGCAAGCTGTTATTATTATTATTTTTTTAATCTATTATATATATACAGGGTATTCCAAAAATCCCCGAGACATTTTAAAATTCAATATAAAATCAAGTAATTATCATAGGGGAGAATAGGGAGGAATGGGACAGCTGCAATAATGCTAGCTGACAGACTGTCAAAGCCTGAGAGCTAATGGTTGGTTGTATTTATGACGGCCAATTATCTGCACGAGGGATATAGGCCCAGGGGGGAGTGCCCTTCGTGGGGGTCTTTCTAAGGGAACCTAACCCGTATTAACGCTTGGAAATCCAAGGTTCGAAGAAAACCACGAAAACTCCGAACGATTAGGCCGACGGGCGCGATTGGGATTGAACCCAGCACCTCCCGTCTACCAGATTCGAGAGCAGAACCTCTCAGCGTCTCAGCCACTGGTGGGGCCTGAGAGCTAATGTGCCCGCTTGTTCTGTATGTACAGTAGTGGAAAAAAAAAAGTAAACACCCCCTACTAACTCCTCAGCAAATCATCGTAGAAGAAAGTTACTGGTACCGAACGATTGGAAATAAAGTCTACTTTTAAATGATGTATATAAAATTTTCTTAGGGGGTCATCTACATATTAAAACGAATCCAAACTTCATTTTTTTTCAATGGCAATGCCCAATTTTAACGAGATATTTCAAATCTTCCGTTCAAACTATGCCTAGACACCAAATTTCAAGTCATTTGAATGATAAGTTTTTGAATTATAAACATTCAAAATTGAGTGCTTCTAATGTTAAATTACATTTTCATATTTTTATTTATATCTCCCGAAATTATGCTCCTAATGTGCTAATTTTTTTTGTAGTAATAATACTAATATACCCAAACATAAATAAGCTGAATTTGCAATTTTTATAATTTTATGATATGAATTATGAAATTAATATTCGAAAAAATTATGAATTGCAACCTACAATTTTTTTGATGGATTTAGATTTATTAAGTTCTGCTTTATGGAAATTCAAAAATTTTACATTTTTATTCCAAGTAGTTTTCAAATTATGCTTAAAAAACGGCAAAATGATGGTTTAAGGGGCCGTCTATGATGGAAGTGAGTAGACATTTTGAAATTTATTCTGCTGTACTGTAATCTAACACGCTTCATTGACTCCTTGAGTGGCGTTTAAGGTGCCTTGAGTGGCGTTTAAGGTGCCTTGATCAAGGAAGGGGCTCTCTCGGTGAACAATCCAGTACGGAACTTCAATTTGGATACAGCCCTTAAAATAAGCTCGTTTTAAAATAATTAATTTCTCGGAAACTTATGGTAACGAATTGCATAAAAATTCGTTTTTAGGCTAATTGAAGGGTGTAGAGTTCATTTATGCTGTCAGAATTGGGTACTGCTATTGAAAAAAACAAAGTTATGGTTCGTTTTAATATGTAGATGGCCCCCTAAGAAAATTTTATATACATCATTTAAAAGTAGACTTTATTTCCAATCGTTCGGTACCAGTAACTTTCTTCTACGATAATTTGTTGAGGAGTTAGTAGGGGGTGTTTACTTTTTTTTTTCCACGACTGTACGTATGTATATATGTATGTACGTAATGCGATAAGTCTTGATAGAAATATCCGATTTGCTTTAATTTTCTTTTCTAAATTCATTCTGATAAGGCGCTTCTTTGATTAGTTTTGGGAGTTCATTGGTTAAGTATAAAGGGGGGAACGTTGGGCTAACCCCCCTTAACTTAGATAAATGGGGTTTTCATGCAAAATTATCAGATTTGCTTCAAATTTAGTACAGCGGTTAATTCTGATAAGGCGCTTTCCCGATTAGATTTGGCGGTTCATTGTTTAAGTATAAAGAAGGGATCGGGGGGCTAATACCCCTTAATTTAGATAAATGGGTTTTTCTATCCAATTTGCTTCAAATTTAGTATACCGGTTTATTCTGATAAGGCGCTTCTCTGATTAGATTTGGAGGCTCATTGGTTAAGCATAAAGGGGGGAGACGGGGGGCTAATACCCCCTTAATTTAGATAAATGGGTTTTACTATCCGATTTGCTTCAAATTTGGTATACCGGTTTATTTTGATAAGGCACTTCCCTGATTATTTACCGTTTGGAGGCTCATTGGTTAAGTATACAGATCGAAAACAGAGAGGTGGGGCTAATCCCCTTTATTTTTTACTTATGACTCTTCCACAAGATAGAGTAATAATTGTATTGCACTTGTTGCTATAAATCCTTTTAGTTGCAAGCACCTATGAGTTTGTGACTCAAAAAGACTATTTTACAATATCAAATGTAAGTAACTACTCAGATTTTTAACGTAACTTTTCAATCTCATTCTTTATTGCTAACTTAATTGTGTTTAATGTTTTGTAAACTCAACATGTCTTTTATGAATGAGCAGGTATGTTAAGCCCATAAGCCACATGCTTGTTGTAACCCCCCCCCCCCTTTTTTATGTTACTTCTAAGGGAGGGATGGGGCACTGTGACCTATTCCTCCCAAATGATATCTCTATCTAAATAATGATGTTTAATTACATACACTTTTTTAGTATTTTATATTTATAAGACTATCTTGTTTTGAAACTGAATAGTGTAGCAAATAAAACTTATTATTTTGCAAGTTAAAAAGGAGTTTTAACTACTTTCACGATTTATTTAAAAAACAAATATGCATTGAAAAATTAAAGCAGTGCAAATTTTTCTTTTCTTACTCATGCATTATTTATCAATATCAACCATTGGTATTAAATATTTATATTTATTTCTATAATATGGATTTCCTTAGTTTTTTTTTAAATAAAATATTAGTGTTTTGAAATAATTACTGAACTCAAACTGCGAACATTTATTTTTACATGACAATACACTATTTATGAGGAGAAATGAAAACGGAAATTTCATCTTTCCGCAAGAAACTGACTGTTCCCCATCATTAATGAACAAGACATACACGGGTGTCCAAAATTAAGGACCAGTCACAAAATGCTAATTGTTAAGTAAGTGAATACTCAAAAGGAAATAATATAATTCAAATAATTACTGTCCCTGCAGCACAGGTAGTCCATATAGCATCTCATTCATGTCACACATGGTCACAGTCACTACGGTGAAACAGAAAATAGGAAATTCTACACGTCTCATTATGTGTCTCAAATTATCACTATATGTGACTCCACTGAGACGTCAATGTGACTGCTGCTTTGTGACGAGTCACACGGTGACTTTACAATGTAGTTACATAGTGACTCTCATGTGACTGTCAACTGCAGACTCAATTTCAAAGTCATCGTGAATGCTACATTGTGATAGATTACCAAATAATGTCGCATTAAAGTTACATGATGACTTTCAGGTGACAGAGAGAATACTGTGAAGTCACCATTGTGCTCTTTTGTGAAAAGTCACCATGTGACTATAATGTGATAGTATTTGGTGACTTATCATAATGCAACGTTCATGATGACTGTGAAATTGAGTCTAAAAATGACAGTCACATGAGAGTCACAATGTAACTACATTGTAAAGTCACCTGGTGACTCGTCACAAAGCAGCAGTCACATTGACGTCTCAGTGGAGTCACACATAGTGATCATTTGAGACACATAATGAGACGTGTGGAATTTCCTATTTTTTTGTTTCACCGTAGTGACTGTGACATTTGTGACAATGTGTGACATGAATGAGATGCTATATGGAGTACCTCTGCTGCAGGGACAGTAATTATTTGAATTATATTATTTCCTTTTGAGTATTCGCTTACTTAAAAATTAGCATTTTGTGACTGGTCCTTAATTTTGGACACCAGTGTAATTGCAAAGCTACATCCACCAAAATTAATTGGCGGCAATAGTCAGGCACAAGAATATTTTTCATTTTATTTGGATTTTACAAAGTGTAATATAACATAAAATAAATGTTGTGATTTACAATAAACCTTAGTAATGTAGATGTCACACTATCTTTCGTCATTTTTTTAACACATTTTTGAAAATTAAATATGCATTTTCATTTTAAAAACATCCCTCCCTCACTAGAGGCAGAGATGGAACATTTTCTTATTAATTTAATTGGTTTATTAACCTACAATTTTAATTATTATAATCAAATTTATATTTTAAAAATATGTTAAAATGTTTCAAGATGTTATTCTGAAAATTTCCATTTTGTACCAGCGAAACATAATTTGTGAAAAAATATTTTTGTTAAAATTGTCTCATCCCTCCCTAAACTCCCGTACAGGAGGGCAGTTTGGACTAAAATGCTTCTCCTGATGAAAAGTTTTCTTCAAGCGAATAAAAAAATTAGTTCCAAACTTCACCCATAGATGGCGCTTTAGCTTAAATTATCATAAAGAATCAAGACAATCAGTTACAGATAATTTGATTTTGTCAAAAGCAGTTACAGAGCAATAATTTGTGCAATTTATTAGAGCACCTAGGTCAATGTGTGCACCTTTTGTATGACTAACCACATTCAAACGGAACTCCAGTTCAATCCCCGTGTTCACTAGTATGGACTTTACCCACGAATGGCAACAGCCACGCCTATGCGGGTAGATACCCTCCGAAAAGAACTGTTTACTGGACGAAGGGGAAGCAGTGTTAAAATGTTCTTCACGCCTATTGGTGTTTTTCTTCTGTTTACCTGCGGCTGACGTCACATGGGTAAAGTCCGAGGCTAACGAGAAACTCAGGCTACCGCAATAGGTCCGATTCTTCTTTTTTTACAGACCGCTGGAGTCACGTGATGCTTGAATACACCAATGAAGGTGTGCGAAAAGAGCATCACGTGACTCCAGCGGTCTGTAAAAAAAGAAGAATCGGACCCACCGCGGTAGCCTGTCTTTCTCGTTAGCCTCGGGTAAAGTCCTGCAAATTCACTGGATCATATGAGTGATTCTTGTCTTCAGTACTATGATGTCAGCCACAGCAGAAGCATACACTCTGTCCTTGGCATAATCTCACAAGAAAAAAATCGAGTGGGGGGTTAAGTCAGGGGAACGTGGTGGCCGAATATACATACAAGTGGTGCCATCTATGATCAAAGTTTGGAACTAATTATTTTCATTCGCTTCAAGAAAACTTTTCATCGTGGGAAGCATTTTAATCCAAACCGTACTCCTGTACGACAATTACTTGATTTTATATTGAATTTTAAAATGCGCCAGAGACTTTTGGGACACCCTGATTCAAGCTGGATTTCTTTTACAAATTTGTGAAAAACCTTAAACGAACGTGAGGAATTATTTTTAATGAATCACTCTGTAGACATGCCGATATTTTCTAGGTTTATCAACCTATCGTATTAGATCCTGATTAAGTATGTACTTTTATATTTTTAGTTTTATTGTTAATTATCCTACGGCGATGTCAACGTTTGTAAGTTTACAGAAGAAAACGTACTAACATTATTCTAGCATTATTTAAAAAAAAATAATAATAATTTTAAAAACTTTATGACACTTCCTTTACCGACATTAATTAAATATTTTTTTAGATTCTTTCCTTATATGAATTAGTCTGTAACCATGCTAAATGTCATAGTGCTATAAAATGCCGATTTCATGATGCAAAAAGTTGATACATAAACAGAGATATTTTTAGTGGTTTATCACCTGCTATAGTAACAATATATGTTAAGTTTATGGTGAAATGTATAATGGTTTCTGATAAAAAGAAAAGAAGGTATCGGAACATACACACCTATTCCAGAGTAATACTGTAAAGTGTAAACAATCATTTAAAAAATATTTTTATTGCGGTTGAAGTTAAAAGAACCACAGCTACTTTCAGTAAAGTACTTTGATTTGTAATGATCGCATAAATAATTTTTTAAAAAGCATTTTTTTATGTCACGGACTTCATTTTAAAATCCCGCCTCAGGAGTCCAAGACCTTCGTCGGACTTGTTCCTCCTTCCCATCCCCTAAAAAATCCGGTTCAGAAACGTGATAACTCTAAGTTAGAAAGATTATTATCTTCATTTTTCACAGGTTAAAAGAACTAAACAAAAATAGTGATTTCACAGAAACATAACAAAAATTTTTTTGACAGATTTTAGGTAAAATGTGATATGATACAATCTCTTTTACTTGTTTCCGACCGTTAATGCTCAAGGTCGCCATTTTTCTCTTTGCATTTTCGACTTCTCGACTCAACTCCCTCGAAGTTATTTGGATCCGAATGCCTTTTACTAACCTTGACCGTCTGATGAGTTTATCACGGGCAAAAGCATTTTCGAGAGCGTTTTCCACATTACGCAAACAGTTTTAATGCGTTTTCCCGCGCAAATATTTCTTTTGTTTCCTTAATGAAGTGAAAAGGGTGGTTATTTTTCTTCTTTCTTTCTCTGCATCAGTCTACATCGTGCAGAAATTTCTTATGTAATAGCAGATCACTTTCATTTATATCTATACAATGCTGCTGAACCACATTTTAAAGCAAGGGTTTAAACATTTTTGTTTTTTGGACGCCTTTGCCAATCAAAACAAGGTCACAGACCCCCTACACTGATCCACGTATTTTCTACAAGAATATTAAATCTGCCTGCAAGTAACTTTTTTAAAAATTTGAGTTACAGTATGCATACCCAACAAGTAATATTGCTAATTTATTTGAGGGTAATCTAGCAAAAATTCTAAAAACGGTCAATTTCATAACATATGCATCCAAATACCATAAGTTACCATAAGTCCAAATACCGTACATTCATAACCAGGGATGTAGTGTGTGTGTGTGTGTGGGGGGGGGGGGGGGGGTATACGCCGTATACCCTCTGGATTTTTTTTAGGAACACCGTATACCCCTATTTCTCAAGAAAGCTATAGTATATATACACTGCCCCTCTGCCTTGAGTGTATACCCTCTGTTTAGAACGTATACCCTCTATTTTTTTTACGACTACACCACAGTTCATAACATACGTTACAAGAGCAAACAATTTTTTAGAATTGCAAGAATTTTAATGCGTTATAGTACTAACTATGTGAGTTTCTATTCTTATAAGAAATACATTAAAGAGCTGAGATGATAAATAGGTCGTATGTGACATGCGCCAAAATAAAAAGAATTGAGTTAATCATAGGATTGAAGATTATTAATGGTCCTCTACCATCTGTTAAATTACTGTTTGAAAAAAGCTAATACTCACAGAGATTTTAATTGGTAAAGAGGTATATTTGACAAACGCAAATACATATTTGGAATTTTACAGCTCATTTTCTCAAAAGGATGATTATGTCACTTACCACATTTACGATCTGAGCTCTTCAATTAATATTACTATTATTTATAGCATGCGTCACAAATTTAGAAAATGAACAATCCCAAATCTCAGGGGAGTTAGTACCTTTCGGGACCCAATTTTACTCATAATAACACCCTTTTTTCTATTCAACATAAATAAATAAGTTTTGCATATGTTGAAGGGATACTGTTACAGTTTCAAGAATAATACCCTAGCTCTAAAAAATTGCCACAACATTTGCAATTTAAATAATTATATACATATATATATATGTAATACACACACACACACATTTAGAAATAAAAATAATAGGTTCACAAGATGAAGTAACACTTACTCTATCTTATTTTAAAATGACAGAGATGTACTTGCAATAGATTTTGCACAAATTGTACCATTATATGTAAAAATAACATTTTGCGAAACCTGCAAAAAACACTCGTCCCTTTAAATGGGATTTAAATATTTGTTTATATTTTTAAGCTGGTAATAATCAGTGTTAGAGAGTTAAAAGGTACGTAAATTATATGTATACTTGTAATCTGTAGAATCTATTTTTAAAGTCACAATTTGAAAAACCGATTTTTTGAAGGAATTAAACGTCCCGTCCCAGTCCCCTTAAGTTTCGTTGAAAAACATGCATGTTAACACTAGAACCGCCGGATTTTTTACTCAATTTTTATAAAAAAATGTTTCACACAGAATTTTTTTTTTAAACTATTCAACTTATTTCATTACCCTATTTTTGTGCTTCATACATATAACATATCTTAAGAAAAATTTCTGGATCGAATCGACTATTATCAATTTTGGCAGGGGTCAAAATGACCCCTAACGGCGGTTCTAGTGTTAATAACAATAAAACATGCCTTTTTTTTTCTTTTTTTTTTTTTTTTAAAGAAACGTAAATTTTGAAAGAATACATTTATGAACATCCGTGACATTCTTCTACAAATGCATAAAAACACTGTATAAGGCTTATGAAATCCTTTGTTACATCTACATATCATTTCGAACATTTTTATAATGCAGGATGATCGCGAAACATTATTTTCTTTTTTTAAAATCCAATTTGTTGTTGTTTCCCTAGCTGCATTCGAGACTATACTTCAATGAAAAACATTAAGTCAAACATGTTCTTTACATCCAAAACAATTCGTCTAGTATTTCTCTAGATAACAACAAACAGTTTACAATCGAATGTGTCAGATTGACTTTTGGCCACGTAACGTAGTGTACCTGCATGTTAGGTTCATCAGTTATACGTTTTCTTCGTAAGTTATACGTTTTTCAGTTTTTTTAAAAAATATGGTACACAATTAAACCTTTTGGGGTAGGACGATTTCTTCCGTTTATTAAAAAACATATTTCACTTTTACAATTCTAAGAATTTTAATCAATTTATCTTTTCAGTTTGTTTTAAAAGTTTCACTTTTGGAGCACTTTTTGCCACAAAAAATATTACTACAAAATTAAATAAACTGTGTTATTAATATTAGAATAACGTAATACAAATTCAGTTGGAAAATAACAATTAACTAATAATTTTTTTTTAAGTAAAACTCTTTTGAAAAGACGTAATTGGCACGTAACAAAATGGCGGTAATTTGATAAAACAAAAACAAACTAGTGTCAATAAAACTCTTGCTTTTTCCCAAGTAATCTGGCAACCCTACTGCACGTGGCTTTATTATTATCTAACTTGTCAGAGATTTTATCCAATCGCAACTTTTGAAGGCGGGGTTAAACAATATCTTTGTGTTTGCACTGCATAAAAATTTCATGCGTCTCAACTCAACATTTCAAATTTGACAGCGGTGTAAATCAGGGCTGTTCGCTGTTCAATCCACTGAACTGCACAGTGCATTCTGTAGAACAGAAAGCTAACTCGGCGGTCCACTTTCTACCGCGACTGAATCACACTTTTAACCCCTTGAGGGGCAAGCAATTATATTTCAGTAATTTTGAATTCCGACAGGGAAAATTTTTATTGCAAAATATAGAAATACAGTTTTTTAGCCTTTTTTATTTTTACCAAAATTATAAAAGTAAAACTTAGTTAAAAGTTTCTGGTGGAAATCTGAATTAAAATTAGGTGCCGCTCCTCAAGGGATTAATGCTCCCAAGTAATGAAGCCCGCACTTTTTCTAAATATCTACGGCATTTTTTAAAACTTTTTCGCAAACAAATTTTTCCTTTTTCTTGTTGACCTTATGTAACATTTTATTTTTAAATAGGGCGAAATGAAATAAAATCTTTAAATAAAAAATATAAATCACTGAAAATCGTAACCACTTCGTCATAATATGAAAAGAAAATCTAATTTTAAAATATTTACACCTTACTATTTTATGGGAGGAAATCTGTGTTTTGATGTAATTTTTCCATGAAAATCTATGGCATTTTATATTCATGGGCGGACCACTGCATTCAGTGTAACAGAATAGAGAGTTATATTCACTGTTGCCACATTGGGGACTTTTTTGTCCCCAGATTCAGACCTGCCAACCTTTGAAAATGAGAAATCGTAGCACACAAAATTTAAATTAATCTGGAGGTTGGTTGGTTGGTTTTTCGTGTTTCGCAGCCATCTTTTGATATTTGTAAAAGGAGTAAGGTTTCAGTCTTTCAACTCAATATAGTAATTTTTTTCCTCAGAAATTTTTTCTTGCGATTTTTAGAATTTCTTCTCATTTCACAGCGTTTTTTGACAATTGTAAAAGGAGCCTGGTTCCAATTTCTTATCCTAGTGCAGTAAATTTTGATGAATTTCGCGATTTTGTTCCCGCGATCGTTTCAGGATATTCCCAAAGTTTTCCCAATTGGGGAAATTCCTTTATTCTGCAAGGAAAAAAAAATGCGAATTTCCAAGAAATTTCAAAATATTCTTGCAGAAGAATCATAGGTCTCTGGAAGAATTTACAGGGGGGAAATACTGCACAACATTTTTCATTATGCAGGACTTTCCTTTTCGGTGCGCAAATCGTGCGATTTTGCACACTATTTCAAACCTTGCCCCTCAAAGAACACACCACTCCCTCCAGAGATTCTTAAAATGGCACCCCTGTTGTAAGGGAATGTACTATAGGAAGGGAATATACAGAAGGGAATAGGAAGGGAATGTACTATAAATATTACTGTACTATAAATATTTACAGAAACGCGATTCACTCGTGGTTAATATACATAAAGAGAGTTTTATGTTTAAAAGTTCGTTTTGTAGCCCCGATTTTTTATTTTTCCCCATGAGCATTTTTTAATGTCCGAATTTTTGAGCTAATGGCCAATTTTTTTAAACGTTCGGAAATGAATACTTTGAAATTTTGGAAATTTCGGAACAGAACTCCTGAAAAATATGCTGCGTGGGATAAAAATCGCAACTAGAAACAAAAAAATGCATTTGTGTTTTTTTGCAAAAAATCGTAGTTTAAGACCGATTTTCGTAGCATCGTAGTTTACAGGTCCAAATCGTAGCAACTACGATTTTTTCGTAGCAGTTGGCAGATCTGCAGATTGTTGATTGTCACCACTTTTTTGAAATAGAAATATTCGCCCTATTTAAAAATAGATTAAAAATGCTGAAAAATAAGCGAATTATACTATTTTAAAAAAAGTGGTGACAGTCAAATATTCTGAATTTAAAAGTCCCCAATCTGGCAACACTGGATATTGTGGAGATTGGTGGTCCAATCTTTTAATTTCTTCATTTGAGGGAGAAAGTTTGTCTCGGGCCACATATGCATTGTACAAATTATTAACTTTATGCTGAGAAAATACGTACTTTGGCATATATTATAATCAGCAGAACTTGAGTTGCAGATAATTGCCTATTTTATTTTACTAAATTGGCAGAAATTGCGGACATTCAGACACTTCATGAATTGTAATTGTCCAACGTCGCCACGCATACCACGGATTTTGAAGCCATTCATCCAATTTTCAGTGATACTGTTGGACAAAGATATACTTTTGTAGTTTCAAATGCGGTCAGATAACAACAAAATGGCTTTCATCGAAAACAAAACTCAAAAGCTTTCCCCATTTGGCCTACCCTGATTACCCGGATTACCCTGTCAGCCAGGTATACTCATTTGATACACAAGTCTGAAATAACATTTTGATTGATCAATGTTAGCTAGGAATTGCAATGGACGCATTCTTTCAACAATAAATTTATGCTTGCATCGTTTTGAAGCAGCGGTAGTTTTCAATAAATGTATTATGGAACCAACAAATTTTATGAACTACCTTAAAATGTCAATATTTTAAAGAAAATTGCAATTATCTTCCGAGCCACATTCCCATAAAGCGCTAACCCACATGTGGCCCACGTGTTGGACAGCCCTAGTGAGGATGTACCTACATGTGATCAATATATCAATTATGAACAGTTTCTATTTCTACAGAAAAAAAAAAAAAAATTGCCGAAGTCTTCAATTCTTGTAGGGCCCGATTAACCTCTGAAGCTATGGGAAGCAGAGTGTCATTTCAAGACCCTCTTTTATTGAAGAAGATTCAAGACATCCTAAATTCGATATACCCGGAAACTCACAAATCTATTATGGAACCAACAAAATTTAAAAGCTACATTTAAATATCAATATTTTAAAGAAAATTTCAATTCTCTTCCGAGCCACATTGACATAAAGCTCTGGCCCATATGCGACCCGCGAGTTGGACAATGCTAGTGTAGATGTACAGTCGTGGGGAAAAAAAGTAAACACCCCCTACTAACTCCTCAACAAAGTATCGTAGAAGAAAGTTACTGGTACCGAACGATTGGAAATAAAGTCTACTTTCAAATGATGTATATAAAATTTGCTTAGCCGGCCATCTACATATTAAAACGAACCATAATTTCATTTTTTTTCAATGGCAATACCCAATTCTGACAGCATAAATGAACTCTACACCCTTCAATTAGCCTAAAAACAAATTTTTATGCAATTCGTACCACAAGTTTCCGAGAAATTAATTATTTTAAAACGAGCGTATTTTAAGGGCTGTATCCAAATTGAAGTTCGTTACTCGATTGTAAACCGAGAGAGTCCCCTTCTTGATCAAGGCACCTTATGAAGCCTGTTAGATAACAGGACAGCAGAAGAAATTTCAAAATATCTACTCACTTCTATCATAGACGGTCCCTTAAACATAAGCATACTTTTTAAGCATAATTTGAAAACTATTTGGAAGAAATATGTGAAATTTCGGATTTTCATAAAGCTGGACTTAATAAATCTAAATCCATCAAAAAAATCATAGGTTGCAATTCATATTTTTTTCGAATATTAATTTTATAATTCATAATTCATATAATAAAATTATAAAAATTGCAAATTCAGCCTATTTATGTTTGGGCACATTAGCATTATTGCTACACAAAAAATTAGCACATTAGGAGCATAATTTCAGGAGATATAAATAAAAATATGAAAATGTAATTTAACATTAGAAGCACTAAATTTTGAATGTTTATAATTCAAAAACTTATCATTCAAATGACTTGAAATTCGGTGTCTAGGCATAGTTTGAACCGAAGATTTGAAATATCTCGCTAAAATTGGGTATTGATATTGAAAAAAATTTAGTTTGGGTTCGTTTTAATATGTAGATGGCCCCCTAAGCAAACTTTATATACATCATTTAAAAGTAGACTTCATTTCCAATCGTTCGGTACCAGTAACTTCCGTCTACGATAATTTGTTGAAGAGTTAGTAGGGGGTGTTTACTTTTTCTTTTCCACGACTGTACCTATATATAATCAATATATCAATTATGAACAGTTTCTATTTCTACAAAAAAAAAAAAAAAAAAAAAAAAAAAAAATTGCTGAAGTCTTCAATCCTTGTAGGGCCCGATTAACCTCTGAAGCTATGGGAAGCAGAGTGTCATTTCAGGACCCTCTTTTATTGAAGAAGATTCAAGACATCCTAAATTCGATATACCCGGAAACTCACAAATGTATTATGGAAACAACAAAATTTAAAATCTACATTTAAATATCAATATTTTAAAGAAAATTTCAATTCTCTTCCGAGCCACATTGACATAAAGCTCTGGCCCATATGCGACCCGCGAGTTGGACAGTGCTAGTGTAGATGTACAGTCGTGGGGAAAAAAAGTAAACACCCCCTACTAACTCCTCAACAAAGTATCGTAGAAGAAAGTTACTGGTACCCAGGGTTCGATTTAAGCGGTATCGCACCGCAATTTGCGATTCAAATTTAACTAAAATGCGATCCAAGAAATGCATTAAATCGCAATCATTGCGATGCATATTTCCCACACCCTTTGTTATGTCATGTACGCTTAAAGTTAAAATTTAAAGGTGTTTTTACACGACATGCATTATGTTTTCACCCTCCCCAAGTGTTTATTTACAATGAAAGTACAGCGAGACGCCATTGCTGGGCGCAGTTTTCCCAGAAAACACATGATTTGTTCCCGCTCTGACGCTGTGATTGATTACTGAATCACTGTTACTCGCTAATCACGGCGTTTGCTCATAGAAGTTTGACGTGCATGTTGTAGTAGTTCTAAAATGAACACTCACTGTTACGCACTGAGATCTACAATAATACGGAGAGCCAACTCACCGATCCACTTTCGGCCGCTACCACATCACACTTTCAATGCACGCAAGTAATGAGTTCTGCACTTTTCTTAATATTAGAAGCATTTTTTCAAACTTTTTCGCATACTTTTTATCAATTTTGTTGTTTTCTACATCTTTTTGACATTTTTATGAGCAATACTTAATTTGTTTCAAGATTTAAAAGCTACATTAGCTATTTTTTACTTGCTATACAAAAGTGTCTAACTGCTATTCAAAACTGACTTTGTATAGCAGTTACTGCTATGCAACTTTCTTTTTCTAAATCGACCCCTGCTGGTACCGAACGATTGGAAATAAAGTCTACTTTTAAATGATGTATATAAAATTTGCTTAGCGGGCCATCTACATATTAAAACGAACCATAACTTCATTTTTTTTAAATGGCAATACCCAATTCTGAAAGCATAAATGAACTCTACACCCTTCAATTAGCCTAAAAACAAATTTTTATGCAATTCGTACCATAAGTTTCCGAGAAATTAATTATTTTAAAACGAGCGTATTTTAAGGGCTGTATCCAAATTGAAGTTCCGAACTCGATTGTTAACCGAGAGAGCCCCCTTCTTGATCAAGGCACCTTATGAAGCCTGTTAAATAACAGGACAGCAGAAGAATTTTCAAAATATCTACACACTTCTATCATAGACGGTTTTATTGCCATCATTTTGCCGTTTTTTAAGCATAATTTGAAAACTATTTGGAAGAAAAATGCGAAATTTCGGATTTCCATAAAGCTGGACTTAATAAATCTAAATCCATCAAAAAAATTGTAGGTTGCAATTCATAATTTTTTCGAATATTAATTTTATAATTCATAATTCATATCATAAAATTATAAAAATTGCAAATTCAGCCTATTTATGTTTGGGCACATTAGCATTACTGCTACACAAAAAATTAGCACATTAGGAGCATAATTTCAGGAGATATAAATAAAAATAAGAAAATTTCAATTCTCTTCCGAGCTACATTGACATAAAGCTCTGACCCATATGCGACCCGCGGGTTGGACGGCGCTAGCGTAGATGTACAGTCGTGGGAAAAAAAAGTAAACACCCCCTACTAACTCCTCAACAAAGTATCGTAGAAGAAAGTTACTGGTACCGAACGATTGGAAATAAAGTCTACTTTCAAATGATGTAAATAAAAATATGAAAATGTAATTTAACATTAGAAGCACTAAATTTTGAATGTTTATAATTCAAAAACTTATCATTCAAATGACTTGAAATTCGGTGTCTAGGAATAGTTTGAACTGAAGATTTGAAATATCTTGCTAAAATTGGGTATTGCTATTGAAAAAAAATTAGTTTGGGTTCGTTTTAATATGTAGATGGCCCCCTAAGCAAACTTTATATACATTATTTAAAAGTAGACTTTATTTCCTATCGTTCGGTACCAGTAACTTCCGTTTACGATAATATGTTGAAGAGTTAGTAGGGGGTGTTTACTTTTTTTTTTCCTCGACTGTACCTACAAGTGATCAATATATCAATATTGAGCAGTTTCTATTTCTACAAAAAGAAAAAAAAATTGCTGAAGTCTTCAATCCTTCCTAGGGCCGGATTAACCTCTGAAGCTATGGGAAGCAGAGTGTCATTTCAGGACCCTCTTTCATTAAAGAAGATATCCTAAATTCAACATACTCGGAAACTCACGAATGCTACAAATATTATTCAAATTACTATAAGCATCATGTTATTGCATTTTCTCGATTTTGATAGGTTGGACGATAATACTACCTGTACCTGATAAATTGACGACTTTGGTTGGTTGGGGACAAACTGAGAAATTTTGACCATGCGGTTGAAACTGATGTATTGTATAAAATAGGGTGACGAGCCACTAGTTGATCAAATAAGATCGGTGCTACGGAGTTTTTGTTGCATTTCCTTCCTTTTAACTTTTAGAAGTAAACTAACATAATTGCTACAACCCTTAATGAATGTCCTATAATGGGCAAAAATGAAATCTGCTGAAATTAAATAGCAACAAAATTATCAGCAAATAGTTTCTTTAATTGCCATTTTCCCAGTAGTTGATCAATCGAAGAAATCAGCCGAAAATTCAAAAAATTAATCTTTGAAATATCATGCTTAAGCTGTGATTAACAATAATTCATATAAAACTACTATTTGAAATAAGCAAGATGGAAGTGGATTACAGTCGAGTCTCTCTATAACGGAACTCCATACATCGAATTTCTCTATATAACGAATTTTTAGTAGGATTTGTGCCTTTTTTCCCATGATCTCATTAAAAACAGTCTCTATATAGCGAAATATGTCTCCATATAACGAATTTTTTTCATAAAATGTTCTTTATTTATTGTTTTAAAAAAGCTTCCAAATCACTTGGAATCAATTTTCCATCACTGATTAGTGAATTATCGCTGAGTTTTTCATCTTACTTTTCTACCTTGAATCTCCTTGTTTTTTATGCCCAACGAATTCATCTCCCTCCCCTCCCCTCCCACACACCTTCCAACATACTTCTTAAAACAGTGTCAATTGGATTGTTACACATATAAGAGCGGGATCAGAGAGGTAATTGAAGTTTAAGGTGAATGAGAATTCAAATGGAAGAAAATGTTCCCGACACAATTTTTCATTCTTTGCTAAAGTGTGAACATTTTTTCGAGAGTGTAACAATTTTCAAATCAAAGCAGCGAAAAATTACAGATTTCTTCGTCTAAAATTAATGTAAGTTTTCCTTATGTGATTTTTATTATGCTTTCAAATAAATGTCTGTTCTCTTTTTCGAAACTGTCTAAATAATTCAGAAATATAATATTAGGTTAATATTTATAGTTAAACATTTCAAATTCTTAATTAAACACCTCAAAAGTAATTTTTGTTCAAAATTTACACATTAAATAGGAATTTTTGATAATTCTCTATATAACGAATTTTTCTATATAACGAATTTTTTACTGGAACAATGAATTTCGTTATATAGAGATTCGACTGCATTTTAACTTACTGTAATTATCTCCAACTAATCAAAAACTAAATTTTTACCTTTTTCTAATGAAAATTGCTTCTCTTACAGAAGGCAGCTGACAACAATGCGACAACATGTGCTCCAACATTCAAACAAAAATATTATCTCTAGTGCCACGTATAAAACTCATTTCCGCTTGAAACGGCGCAATATTTCAAAAAATTGATCAACTACTTGCACGGTCGCCCTATTAATTTTTATGAAACACTTTTAATATATATATATATTATGTAAATGAATAATTTGAAAAAATATATATATAATTTTGAAATGGAATAAATTCAATATAAAATGTGGGGCCCCTTCGAAATATTTTGAGGGAAACACGTGCTCATCGTGCCTATTCGATAATCAGGGCTTGCGTCGATCTCATGGACAATTCGATTTTTTTTTTTTTTTTTAACCTCCGACAGAAAACTAGAAGACTTCCAGATTTGTTGGAATTTTTGTGAACCTGAAACCAAAAGAGAAGACAAAAGAATGTTTCAAAAACGTTTCTTCTGCTGAAGAAGGAACGTGCATTAGTTCATCTTCCAAAAATATTTTCCACAATGCAGCCCTATTCTCCTAAGAATGGAAAAAAAAACTATTCCCCAATGACAAATGTATGATACTGCTACTGGATACTAAGTGCGTTTTGTTTGATGACTAATTGCGTTGAAAAGTTTGCGCATAACGGTTATTCACATCTCTCCACGAATTTTAGCAAGGTTTTTCTTTTCGGGAAGAGAACAAAAGGCTGTTCAATTCTAAGAGGCAACGAATTTTAAGTTATACGAATATATGAGGATTTTTTTTTATGCCTCATTCAACAAATTATGAATTATGTTACCTTATAGATATATAATTTAAACTTTTAACATATTTAGTTACTTTTTGAAAGCGCAGCACAGTGGGGGCGAAATCTCGGTTTTCTGGCAAAATTCTGCAAATCATCCCATCCTTTAAGAAATTCCAATGTATGTTTTCGAGAAAAACAGGATGAGACTAGGTCGATTCGATCTACAATTTATGAGTTATAACCACTTTTCTATCGATATTTGAGTGGCTCACAACCATAGGAAAAAAAAAAGAGAGACCGTATTTTATGGAAGAAATGCCGCACCTGTGGGAACGCTACTTTTGTCGACAGTGTCTCATTGATCTAACTTTAATCAAAGTATTCTGAACAATGCAGGGTGCTTCATTTTTAATAAAATTCTAAAATTTTATTTAAATATTTAAATCAGGTTTTAAATATTATTATGTAATTTTTAAACTAAGGAGACGTCAATCGGAATTCATCCAGAGCGCGGGACGCAAACCTCTCCCCTTAGGCCAGACCTGCCAACTGCTACGAAAAAATCGTAGTTCCTACGATTTGGACCTATAAACTACGATGCTACGAAAATCGGTCTTAAACTACGATTTTTTGCAAAAAACACAAACGCATTTTTTATTTCTAGTTGCGGTTTTTAACCAGCACAGCATATTTTTCAGGAGTGATTCTGTTGCGAAATTTCCAAAATTTCAAAGTATTCATTTCCAAAAGTTTTAGAAAATTGGCCATTAGTCCGAAAATTCGAACATTAAAAAATGCTCATGGAAAAAAAAAAAAAAAATCTGAGCTGCAAAACAAACTTCTTAACATAAAAACTCTCTTTATGTATATTAACCACGAGTGAATCGTGTTTCTGTAAGTATTTATACAGGAATTTGCTTCCTTAGAAACAAGGTGCCATTTTAACAATTTCTGGAAAGGAGGGGGTGGGGGGTGTTATTTGAGGGACAAGGTTTGAAATAGTGTGCAAAATCGCATGATTTGCGATAAACTACCGCGAATTTCGACAATTGACCGTATAAAAAAATCAATTTCGTCAATTGGTCGCAGAAGAAAATAAATTTCATCAAAGGATCGTGGTGAAAACGCAGTGTTGATTTCAGGGGATGGTCCGAGGGGATGTCCCCTTAGGAAGATTTGAGATTTTGTGTTTTCAATGGTGTAAATTTTATCAAAATACCGCAGAAAGAAAACGAGAATTTCGTCAAAAGATCAGTAAGAAAATGCAAATTTCATCGAAAGATCAGTAAGAAAACGAAAATTTCGTCAAAAGATCAGTAAGAAAATGCAAATTTCATCGAAAGATCAGTAAGAAAACGAAAATTTTCACCGAAAGATCGCAGAAAGAAAACACTAATTTCGTCAAAAGGATCATGGGGAAAAAAGCAAAATTCGACAAAGGATCGTGGTACAAAATGCGAATTTCGTCAAAAGTCCATGCTAAAAAGTGCGGATTTCAACAAAGAATCGTGATAGAAAAATGTGAATTACGATTGCGGAAAAATTGTGAATATCCTGAAATGATCGCAGGAAAAAAACCCCGAATTTTGTCAAAATTTACTGCACTTGGCTAAAAAACTGGAACCAGGCTCCTTAAGAAACTCTAAAAATCGTATAAAAATTTTCAAAGGAAAAAATTTACTATATTGAGTTGAAAGACTGAAACATTCCTTTTACGAATGTCAAAAGATGGCTGTGTAACACAAAAAACCAACCAACCAACCTCCAGATTAATTTAAATTTTGTGTGCTACGATTTATCATTTTCAAAGGTTGGCAGGTCTGCCTTAGGCGCTCCACATTTTTTATAATTGGTCGCACAACTTAGCACTCTTTTTATGACGCTTTTTACGTCGCGTTAACTTTAGTCCTTTTTTAGTTTCTATTCGAAGCCTTCAAATTCTAGTGGAAGAGTTATAAATTTTCTTTGTCCACCTGTATGATTTGGTATCATCATCGGAAATGTCACAGTTTTCATTATCGGCAAAGGCAGAAAGTTTCGCGTTGTTGAGAAGGAGACTCGAAAATAGTCTTAAGGAATTTTTAGTATATCCCAATTTTACGCGCACGGGAAAAAAAAATCGTAAACACCGCACATGGTGTAAACGCCGCATTTGACAAAAAAATTAACTTTCAAACTCGTAAACGCCACGGCGTTTCTTCTATAAAATACGGTAGTCCATTTGGACGGTGCATAAAATCTATTTTATCCACTCCCACAGTAAACCAAGTCTGTAAACAGATGACATATACGAGAAAGTATTTAAAACAGACTTGATTCACTGTGGGAGATGATAAAAAAGATTTTATGCACCTTCTAAATAGATTCTTTTTAACCATTTGGAAAAATGGTTATTGTCCTCGTCAGGGTAGGAAATCAAAAGCATATCTGAAGCTTTTTATTGGTTTAATCCGCATTTTATTCGTTTTCTGATTGGTCTATACAGTAATCTGTATTTCCCTTTACTTTCAACAGAGATGGATACTTCTGTTGCCACTATGACAAAAAAGTAATAAAAACTACAAAAAAAAAAAAAATTAATAACTCAGAAACAAATTGAGATACAGCTTTCAAACAAATTGCATTTAAAAGTACATTTTTTTCTCTATACGAAGGTGTAAAAAGTAATATGGCGGGATGTTTAGAAGTTTAAGAATGAAATTTCATTTAAACTTGGTCGTCAGATTTCTTGGAAATCTGACGATGGAAAAGCCTTTTCCCGAACAGTCAATGAAATGCTTGGATAATACGTAAGTTTTAGGTGGATAATACGTAAGTTTCAGGTGGATAATACGTAAATTTCAGGTGGAAATACGTAAGTTTTAAGAAATCTGAAAGGTCGTTTGCAATTTTTACGTGTAATAACACTATTAATGTTTAATTCATGGCGTACGTAATGTAGGATCCACTCCGTGCGATTTTTTATGTCTTAAATTTTAGTCTTCGAAAAAATAATTTTCCAAATGGTCATTGTAATTTGGACTTTGTTTACTTGTGATCCCCTCATTTGATAACTCAATTTCTTGATTATTTTAGGGCAGTGAAATGTATTTCGTTCCCAGAAATATTTCAGTGTCGATTCCTACGTAATATTTTTCGCTGAGCCGAGTGGAACTATCCGCAGGTCAATACGAGTCATAACTATTGAGTTATCATCTGTCTGCGCACATTTGACAACTTCAGGGAATTGTGTCTAGATTGAAAGGTATGAAAAGCTGGTATTTGGGCTTTAAGCATATATTTGTCGGGGGGGGGGGGGGGGGGGCATTAATTTCGCCTCAAAACTTGGTATAATCCAAAATATTACTCCCATTATATCACAAAAATTGACTAAAATCGATTTAACAAAAGTATTTAATTAAAAATGAAAGAATGTGCGGAATAAAGCAAATAAATAAATGGAAAAATAATTAAAAAGTTTAAAATAGACAAAACATTACATTGTTTGGAGTGATTCTTACATATTTTCGTCTGAAGAATCGGAAAAGATCAGCCCCCAATTGATGCGTCTAATGATCATTCTCTAAATAGAGATAATTATGGGCCTCACTAATATAAAATGTAAATATTGTATACCTAAATTCTCCACATAGTAATGTAATATTTGAACGGATTAATTGTGGTTTGTTGTGCTCTATATCGCCGGTAAATGCCCTCAAAGTTTAAAAATTTTATCTTTGAATATAAAGGTATAGGAAAACAATGAATATACCCTGGAAATCAGGGGGTCATTTGTTCCTCGGAAGGAACTACTATATCTTGCGTCTCCTTTAAAATGGGAATTTGATTGTGAAAAAAAGTCAGAATGGGGGTAAGTAAGAATGGGATCTTCAAGATTTTGCCAACAACTTTGAAAGTATGTGATTTCTGTTAAATATTCAATATTTTTATTATTATTATTATATGTGATTCTGTAAATATTAAATAAAAATATTCAATACATTTTTCTTATTTTATGTAATCAAGCTGTACATTCTGGAAATATTAAATTATGCACAGTATTTTAAAATAATTTAAAAGTGCTTGAAAATAATGTTCTTGTCATAAAAATATCTGATTTACACTTGATAATAATTTAGCTATTTTTCCTTAATAAATAATTAATTAAATGTTTCTTGTTAATAATTTTGAGCGGGAAATAAATGTCAACACATTTTATTTTAATCTGTAGTAAAGTAAATGAGAGTTGTGGGGGCGGAGCCCTGTGACAAGAAAAATACTTTTTTTCCATTTAGCTTATTTTAGTTTTGAAAGTGCTTTACTAAATGTCTTTTAGCCAATGCTACCAATTGTTAGCATACGGATTATACATTAACCAAAAAATATCATTCACCAACAAACGAGTGAATCACTGGAGAGACTGCTGCAGATTTTTAACAGTTTGCTGAAAGTTATTTAAAAAAAAATCTAGAAAAAGAAAAACATTATTTAAAAAAAAAAAAAAAGCTGAAAAAAGAACATTTTATAAAAATAACAAAAAAAGGGGGGGGGAGAAATTGTGGACCCGCGAAAGATTTTTCCTTTCACTGGATGATTTATATGTATAACAAAATAGACATTACGAGATAAGATTTTAAAAATATCAGGTTTTTACGTTAAGATTTATAATAATAAAATAGACATAACGAAGCAAGGTTTTAAAAATATTAAGTTTATACTTTAAGATTTCGATTATTATTTTCAATTACATGACTCACAGTGGGTTAATAACCATTTACTTCAACGAAGCATGATGGTTCAACTATGGCATTGCAAAAGTTCGTGCCTTCGAGTAATTACCGAAGATTTTTATTATAAGATAAAATAAAGAAGAAAACTTAATGAAGCAATGAAAGGAAAAAAAGAAGCATATCCATGACATAAATGCATACTATTTACGAAATAAATTTCAAAATATAGCATCAACATTTCCAGCAATAATAATAATAATAAGTTAAGGGTATTTATTGGTCAATGAAACCTCAAATTTCCCTCACTAATATGTTAAATTTATATGGAAGTGGTATGCACGCGTGTTTTTAAAATGTCTCATAAAGAAATTAATATATTTTTCTTTTTTTCTGCCTACTCTTTTTACCTCTTTGAAGAGTGGTGATGCATTTATACACCACTTAATTTTAATGCCTAAATGCCACATCAGCACCAGAGTTTTTGAATGAAGATTTTCCTTTTATTAAGTACGCGAAGAAAAACTTTTACTTATTTCTAAATAAATTTGTTTATAAATTCTGGTGCCATTCAATCGTTTCAGTATTTTACGAATAGGAAGAAGTACTTTGCCCCTGAAAAGGCTAAAGAGTGTCTATTTTTTTTTTTTTCTTAGTTATCAAAATATTTCTAAAATATGTACTTAGTTTTATTTGAAGTGTTAAAATCTTACTCACAGTACGTCAGCTTCGCTTATATTTTAACATGTAAAATATCAAAATAAGCAAATGTTTTAAAAATACTTCGACAACTACAAAAAGAAAGAGAGAGAGAGAGAGAGAGAGAGAGAGAGAGAGAGATCATTTAAGAAGAATACATAAAAAAAAATAAGTTAAAATATTTATTTCCCAAGGATAAATTTAAAAAAAATCCCTGCCGGCTCGGCCTACAGGCGCAGGTACATTTCGAAGTTAAGTACTAATTTTACAAACAAAAACTAAAACATGCTTAGAGATAAACCCAGTTTAACAATTTTATCAGGCGGCTTTTGAAGAGTTTTTAATTTCATTTTTATGTAAGACCCGGTTTTATCAGAATCATGTTAAGGCGGTATTAAAAAAATTATTTTTCCACGCAACTACTCGAAATTTTCTGACACATTTTCAGACTCAGTAAAAATGTGTTCCTTGTGATGTCCTCCAAATATGTTCCTTGTGAATATTAACTTTACTTCTTACAAGCAAATTTCATATATTTTTCGGTGACTATATAGATTTGATGACACTGAAAATAACCGTGAACGCAAAATATATATATATATATATATGAAATATTGTAAAGAATAGAATATGACGAGAAGTTGCACCGTCCCTGATGCTTTTATTATCGTGGGGAACAACAACACGACAATTTAATAAAACAAAGAAATATAATTATGGCGCAAATGTCGCAGAGCCGTCCTTAGCGAAAGCGAGGCCGGGTGCAAGAACTTTTGGGAGGCCCTTCACTTCCAAACTACTTAATACCCGTCCATTCCCAAACAGTTAATATCAGTTTAGCTGGGTTCTGTTATTCATCTACCAGAAATTTCGAATTGTAATTTTTGCTTTATTTAATGGCAGACATTCCGTGATTAAATAAAGTGAAGGTAACTATTCGGAAATTCTGGTAGAAATCCACTAAACTGTTCAACACTTACTTCCAACAAAGCAATCGCCTTTTGAGAAAGCTCGAATGGTATACACAGTGGCGTACCAAGGATTATTCATTTTTGTGTGGGGAGGAGGGTAGTACGTTTTAGTAGAGGTTTATACAGACTCGGGCTAATTTTATTTCATAATATTCTTAGTCAAATGATTAATCGATTAAATTACTCGATCAGCCTACTTCATATTAAGGCAGTAAAGAATGTGGTAAAGACGAAACTTTTGATCTTAAACTCTTATTCTTTATTTAATTGTATCCTGATAAAAAAAAATTTATTTAATTAGCAAATATTAAACATGTTAATATTTTTAAATTATTAAAAGAATTTAAAAACAGAAAAAATCTGAGTCAAATTCAAATTTTCCTAAAAATTTCTTTTACCTAAGAACCTTTAAAAAATTAATCTTTCAATTAATCTTTCATAATTTTTGGACATTTTAAATCTTTAGTTTAGTCTCAAGGTCTGGGAGATGGGAGCTTTAGCTCCTGGTTTCTCCGTCGTGTTTACGCGATAGGACAATCGTTACGAGTGAGGTAAACATCTGCACTGGCCGGAATTTTCAGGCCCGGCCCAGTAAAAAAAATTAAAGTTTTTCCCAGGCCGGGCCTGATTATATTTTCGGTGTTCACGGCCCGGTCAGGCTCGTACAAAAATCAGTTAAAAACAGGCCCGGCCCAATTTCTACAAAATATTCCAATTTTTCTTAACACACAATTAAGATTTTTTTTTTTTTTTTAAGAGTACTATGTACGTATTTATGGAAAATTTTTGCAGTACATTTTAGACTACTATGTGTTCGCGCAAGCCAGACACAATAGCAACGTTAGTGATTACTTAGACGCTTAGACTTTTCAACATTCAAATAAAGATTCATTTAAAAAATTATGTAGTTTAGAATAAAAGAAAAGAAAAAGTTTGAAATATCATATCTTTTGAAGCTGTATAACAAATAGATTTTTGAATATATTTCTCTTAAATTTATTTTTACAAAAGATATAGCCTGCTTGACACACCCTGGGAACAATTGAATCCAGTTCTGGCCGGTCTGGACATGTAGAGAAAAAATGTAAGCCTGATCCCGGTCCTGCTGGAGTCTGCTGAAAACTTAAGACCTGTCTCAGACACGATGTAACTGTCCGATGCCGATCTCTACGCTGGACATGTTATATTTATTTCTGTATTGATGTTGTAAAATCAACATCAGCTCATGCAGAACATTTATATTTATTCCCGCAAAAGACATCCCTTGAAAATGGTTCATATTTTATCGGCTTCCTTTAAATTTTTATACAAGGCCGATAGTCCCGCTTAATTTTTTATCGAGCCGACGGACGCATTTAATTTTTTTTTTTTTTTTTTTTTTTTTTTTTTTTTTTGTCGGCCCGGCCCGTTAAAAAAATTGTCCTAATTCTGCCGTCTCGGCCCGGTCCGTTTGATAGTTTGCCTTCACATTGCTGGGCTGGGTACGGCCCTCTGACCAAGCCAGCGAAAACCTTTAGCGTCAGGACAGGAACGTCCATATTTGTATAATTAAAAAAGAAACTTCATTACACAAGAATCTGCTTTGTTACAATCCAAATAGTTATTAAAATAATCGTGAACAGTTTGTCAAAATCATCATCAGCAGCGACATTTTAATAACTAACATTCAGTTCATGCGCCTGTCCAGACTGGTGCTGCTGTGTGTGCTAAAGTATAACAATAGCTATAGATTGAATATGTAAGTTACAAACAATCTGTTCTCTTGTCGAGCATCCACAACTTGTACTGAACATTTTATTGACAAGATATTTTACCTTTTATAAATAAACATTTTTACACACAAATTTTATTATGAAAAATTTTATGTTTATGCGTTACTCACAACAAAGTGAATAATAAATATTTAGGCTTTGTTTTAGGGTGTGAGGCTTCCCTAGGGGTGAGGCCCTGTGCGGCCGCACCTGTCGCATACCCCTAAGGACGGCTCTGAATGTACGTCTGTTTTACAAAAGCCGTATTCAAATGTATCACCATTTTTAAAAAAATGCATATTTGTTTGAATTTTTGAATAAAATGTTTTGGTAACTGTCATAATTTATAAAGTTAAAAAAATCTCCATGATCTTCAAAACCTGACTAAGTATAATAATTCTAAAATAATATCTCCAATTTCCCAACCTTGGAACAACCACAGAACACTTTTATTATTTATTACCACGGGAAACTAACAAGAGAATTTAATAAAATAGAGAAACATAACCATGGCATGGCACAAATGTATGACTGTTTTACAAAAGCCATCTTCAAACTTATCACCATTTTAAAAATACATGTATTGTTGGAATTTTTGAAGAAAATACTTCGGTAATAACCATAACTTAGAGATGTAAGAAGAGAAAGAAAAAAGAATTTTTGTGACCCTCAAAAGTAAAAAGAAACATTAAATAGGCAACAGCAAACAAAGAACAGCCTCATCACAGGGGAAATCTACATGACCCCGGTGGATGCCAACGCGGAGAAGCTGCATTTTCTAACAGAGGCTCAACTTTGAATTCCATGCTGTGACTACTTTTTCTTTCCGTCTATTTTTCTACTTTTTAGTTTTATTATTTTTATATATTTATTCCTCTGCTAGTTTTTTTTTTTTTTTTTTTTTTTCGTGTCGACCCTCCCTATTTCTCTCCTCCAGGAGAAAAAGGTCCCTTCTTTTTTTGGAATTATTTTATCGTGACTCGGGAACAAGAAGAAACCAATTGGAAAATACTCTGCGAGCCGAGTTGAGCTGCTTTTGTGTTTTTGAAGAGTAAATCGTCTGCACGAATATATTCCGAAGAGAGATTCCAAAGATATTTTGAAGACAACTTTCTAAAAATGCCCAGGCTTCCAGTTTCTGTAAAGATATAGAATTTCGAGCATTATTCTTGAAGGGGGTGGAGGGAGCCAAAAAAACATTTTATTTCTATACTTGTCTGTTCGTAAAGTATACAGGACATGTTTTAAACAGATGACACAACATTTAAAATAAATGAATCATAGAGGAAAATGGCAAAGACAGAACAGATGAATCATAGTGATTGCTTGTGAGTGTACATTCGATTATTAACATTTTAAGTAAGCTTATATATATATATTGTTCTTTCTTACATTTATTTTTTCCATTTATTCATAATAAATAAGAAAATAAATGATATATGCACGGATTATGAGATTTCCCAAATTCATTCTTTAGTATTTAATAATTTTTATTAATAGTTGCATTAACTAGGCAATTAAGCTATTCAAGATATATATTTTCAAAAATACGTTTAATATTGTGTTATATTAATAATACGTATTAATATATTTTAAATATTCTCACTAGCTCAGGCTGAATTTTAAAGATATAAAAATGTAAACTACCTGTATAAAAATGTTGTTATACATAATTTTACAGCATAACGTTATCCTCTCCATACTTTCTCTTGGAGAACGCAAGACGCAAATTCGTGAATAGTATGAAAAGCACACGAATACAACTTTTGATCTCAGCTTGAATTCATGAAAATATTCTCACCAACTTAAAATTAACAGATACATTCCACACATTCATTGGGGGGAAAAAACAAACAACAACAAAAAAAAAAACATGAATTCTGCGAAAATTAATGTAATCAAAATTCAGATTAATATTTGTCAATCATATAAAAAATATTCTTTTACGAATAACTACTTTCTTCGAATTTTTTCATTGTCTGTATAGTCTACGAGAAATAATAAGAAATGGGCGAAGCAAGGTTACTAATTAAAATTCCTGGTAAAATGAAACTGTTGATTGGGTATACTAGACGCAAAACAAAAATCGGTTTACAGTCATTATGACTGACTTGCGTCATTATTATTGCGCTGTACTTCAGTAATCTCTCAACCGGCACATTAAATGTTTTTCATTAACCCTTCTCTTTGTTTTTGCAATTCTTTTCCTTTCAAAATATCAGAAGCGTTAATTATTGTAAAGAGTGATTAAGTTTTTCGCTGTATGAAGCGTTTGATTTTACATAAAATGTGTGTAATTCGTAAATTTTGCTTCTATATATTTTGGGTTTTAAATGACAAAGGAGCTCAATAAAAAGATGTTAGAAGGAAAACAAAATTATTACTGTAAGTAATAAGTTGGTGAAAAAAATATAAAAAGAAGGTGCAAAAAACCGATTTTTTTCCCCATCTTATTTGTTAATTATGCATCCTAGCACAGCCATACTTAACCTGCGGCCCGGCAGTTTATTTATATATGGCCCTAGATATATTCTAGAAGATATAGTGTGTAAACCGGCTATTCCAGTAATGCTTTAACACCTTAACCTACAATTTACGTTTCGACAGCCTGGCTCCAAAACGGAAACAAGATCGCGCAGCCTTCGAGCCATTCCACGGTTCGGCAAATCGGTCCTTGCCAAACGCGCACGACTTACGGAAAGTAAATACATATGAAAGATGCAACTGGTTTAATTTTGTGGAATATCTGATAAGTAATTGCAACCTGGTGTAATAATTGTGGTAGCTATACCACAAAAGGTTTATTAGTAATCCCGTTAGCCTTTACTGTCTCATTACGGACCATACCCGTGATATTTACATTTGGCTCGATCATTGTACCAGGGGCAATGTCCGTAATATTTACATTTGGCCCGACCTATGTACTACGGACCAGGCCCGTGATAATCAGTTTTGGCCCGAATACAACACCACGTGTCTCACACGTAATTGTTTAAAAAGTGCTAAGAAATGGAATCCCCATAAATATTGAACGATGCTGAATGACAAAGCTCTTCATTGGCCGAAAAGCTTTCTCAATTGAATCCTTATATAATGTTTACCTGTGAATTAGCAGTTGTCGCTGCAATCGACATTATCGTCCAGCGTCGTTGAATATTTACGGGATACAGATTTTTTTAGTACTTATTGCCGCACTAGATCTTCTGGACACTATACCCCTGCAACTGCAAATGGATGTTGTGGTCGACGAAAACAAATAATGTTTCAGGTATGGAAAAAATGAGTATTGTCGCCATCCAATACCATGCTGAGAGGAACTGATAATATATCAAGACAAGATCCGGGATCCACGTACATATATGACACGATTATACAGTATAATGCGACTACTAATATACAACTACAACTATACAAAATACAGGGTGCCCCAAAAAGATCCATACAATTTCAAAAAAATTTATTGAAAAAAAAAATGAATAGGACTACAGCAAAACTCGTTACAACAAGGTAGAATAACTCAAAAAGTTTTTTGCCACTGCCTTCGTAAACTTCAACATGAGATCCTTTCGAAGCACGAAGAATATCAAGATATTTCAATTCAATCCACGAATGTTTTAGCATGCTAACATCAACAGTAGCTACAGCTGTTTGGATCTTTTATTTGAATTTCATGAATCGATTTTGTAGGGCTCCTAGGAAATGTTTCACGTACTCGTTCCACACATTCTTGAATAGTGCTAGTATGAAGATCTAATATGCAACACTAGACCGTCTATACACTATACCTCTGCAACTGCAAATTGATGTTGTGGTAGAGGAAAGCAAATAATGTTTCAGATATGGAAAAAATGAGTATTGTAGTCATCCAATAAAATAACATGCTGAGAGGAACTGATAATATATCAAGACAAGATCCGGGATCCACGTACGTATATGACACGATTATACAGTATAATAACTACTAATATACAACTACAACTATACAAAATACAGGGTGTCCAAAATGTTACTGAAAAAAATGAATAAACCTACTGCAAAACTAGTTACAAAAATAGATAGAATAACTCAAAAAGTTTTTTTCTACTGCCTTAGTAAACTTCAACATGAGATCCTTTCGTAGCACGGAGAATATCAAGATGGCATTTCAATTCAATCCATGAATGTTTTAGCATGCTAACATCAACAGTAGCTACAGCTGTTTAGATCTTTTATTTGAATTCAACGAATTTTGTTTGAATCGATTTTGTAGGGCTCCTATGAAATGTTTCACGTACTCGATCCACACATTCTTGAATAGTGCTAGGGCGACCATTTTGAATAACTGAATTCTTTAATAATCGTTTACATGTTGCGCAGCGCCATCTATGACCAGAAACATACTGTAGAAAAACTTTTAGAGTTATTCTATCTAGTAGTTCTCCAAGTTTAACTAGTTTTGCTGTAATCCTATTTTTTTTTTTTTTTTTTTGAATAAAATGTTGAAGTTGTACACTTTTAAAAATCTGCAGCTTTTGCTGCATAGTCACTCCACCGCTTTTATAGAACATCTCTATTCTGACCAATGAGAATGCTCCATAGTATAGTCAAGTAATCGTTTTTCATAAAAGTGGTGGAGTGACTATGCAGCAAAAGCTACAGATTTTTAACAGTGTACGCATCTTTTTGGGACACCCTGTATACAATTACTGTATATTTTATCTCCAGCGAAAACATAGTCTTTTAAATTAACTTGGGAGCACATGCGCAGGGTATGCTATGCCTATGTTACGTACGGTTTTTAAATTCTGCGAGAAAATAATTCGAGGATTACTTTTCGTAAAATAGTAGTGGCTAATGATAAAAAACGTACGCACCCAGGGTACAGCGTACGTTTATATACGTTAACGTTTATATACGTTTATGTACGTTAACTCGCAGCTAGAATATATAGTGTGGAAATCTGCTATCCAAACAGCGCTAAAAAGTTGTATCCCTTAAATGTGCAAAGATGCTGAAATCCAGGGAGCCGATCGCAGCGACATCTGCGATATATTTTCAAATTTCAAAGTAAACATCGTATTTTTAAAACATCTAGACCAAATCGTGTTGGAGTTTTAGAAAATATCTCCCAGGTGTCGCTGTGATCGACTCATTGGATTTCAGCATCTTTTAACATTTAAGGGATCCAATATTTTAGCACTCTTTTAAGCAGTGTTGCCAGATTGGGGACTTTTTTGTCTCCAGATTGTTGATTGTCACCGCTTTTTTGATATAGACATATTCGGCCTATTTAAAAATAGATTAAAAATTCTGAAAAATAAGGCGAATTATACTATTTTAAAAAAGTTGTGACGGTGACAGTCAAATAATCCGAATTAAAAAGGTCCCCAATCTGGCAACACTGCTTTTAGGCATTACTGGGATAGCCGATTTCCACACTATATATTCTAGACGCTGTACCCAGGGTATGCCATAATCTTGCGCGTGTATTGGTATTCCCAAGTTAAAATTAATCAGTGTTCTAATAAATCTTAAAGTATAATTTTCATTGAACAGTATGTGAATATTACTGTACATCTTCATATTTAAATTAACACGCCATAGCAAAATATGCCTTGTAAAGACTGGCACATACCAAAACATTTTTATTTCTAATGTGAAATGCAGGGTCTACTGCCAGGAAAACATAGTTCCCAAGATAAAAACAAGTGCGTTAACTGCATAGTTCTTAAGCTTAACGGCTTAAAATCTACCTCTACATAAGCATCACATTCATATTATAAGATCTGTAAACAATTATGATAATGTGTGTAAAGCGAGAGAGGCTGCTTAGTTACATTTACACATCCACCGCAATGTAATCGAAGTGAATTAATAACAATAAAATGAAAAAAAAACTAATCCTGATAAGTGAAACTTCTAAAATGAATGAAATAATTATATCCCCACATGGTCTTGGGTTCCAGAGTTGGCACTTTTTCTTTTACAGGCATCAACTCACGGTGAAAATATCTTGTCTACTTTCCATACATACTTCTTACACATTACCGGGCTTCTAAGTATCCCTTCAAGCTGCAAGAGTGTGGAGGGAAAGGCGAATAAATAAATAAAACATGAGGCTATCACCCCTTAACAGCCTTAAACCGGTTTTAGAACTTCGTACGAAAGGGGGGGGGGGGGGGAGCTAATCACCCCGTTCTCGTAGAACAACTCTGGGAACAGTTCCTTGCAGGATTCTCAGATATGATGAAACTGGATTTTTTTTCTACCGCAGTAGTTCTTTTTCCATCGCTTGTTTAGTAGGTACATTTTCGCATTGTAGGGAGAATAGTTTGATTCCATATTTTTTATATAAGTTTTCTGTTAACCTCAATTGGCACATGAGAATTTGGGCGTTGAAGTAGGGGGTTAACAGGTGCGTAAGGGGTTGTAAAAGGTGAAATGTATCTGGGAAGTAATTTTGATGCGTGCAAGGTGACTTTTGTAAAAAGTTAAAATATTTTTGCGTTTGATATTTTTTTTTGTTTTAAAAAAATCTAAAATATTTATTCCCCATTAGACTGAGTAAAGTACTTGTTCTTACACCTTATCCATGCCTGGATACAACTAAACTTTACTTTTCTTTCTGACAGAGATAGAAAAAAAAAGAACTACAACTTTGACTTGCTGAAAAGTTAATAGAACACTTTCGCACGAGTGTTGCTGTGATCCGCGCTATCGCAACGCAATATGAGAGTTTTGAGTTGAGTTTGATCCTTGTTTCGAAAAGCGAGCGCGAGAAGAATTAGACTTAAAATCCGTGAGTTTCGGTCAAAATTGTCTGCAACTCATTCAGCTTTCTTTCTTTCTTTTTTTTTTTTTTTTTTTTTTTTTCTATTTCCTGAAAACATTTCTCGCCGTTAAAAACGCGCGTGAAATACATTGTAATAATTCAAAATAACAACATAATTAAAATTTTGTATAGTCGGATTTTTTAAATAAAAAAATATCTATAGAGTCAAAACTCTGTGTTAAAAACTAGTGTCGTGAAGCAATTTTCACGTTGTTATTAATATAAACTTTAAAACATACTTAAAATTACGTAAAACTACATTGGTATGACACCTCGAAAATTTAAAGAAAGGATTACTTATCTGATATAAAGTTTAACAAACCAAGTACAGCTTTATCCAGATTACATCAAAAAGAAAATATTAAGGCCCCTGTCTCCGAAACTCGTTTCTCGAATTCGATCTCTTTGAATTTCAGTTCCAGCTATGTCCTGTAGGGCAGAGCTGGGCTTTCGGACAATTTTTCATCCAATCACAGAGAAAAAAATTTGCTCGACTGTCAATTTATGGCGATATATTTAAATGAAGGCGTGTTTTTTCAACATCGCACTTGACGGAATAAAGTATCAATTGGTTTTGTCCTCCCCCCCTTTCCCCTTCTTCTATGACCGCAAAACATGTGTCCGTATGTAGTAATATTAAGATTAAAATATTAAGATAAACTTCGAAAAAGCTAAAATTATCAATTCAACATCTGACCATTACTGTTCTACAATCCGTGAATCCATTGAGATTTTACTTAGGGTTGGGTTGGGTTGATTTTTGACGGCCAATTATCTACACGAGGGATATAGGCCCGGGGGGGGGGGTGCCCTCCGTGGGGGTCTTACTAAGGGAACCTAATCCGTATTAACGCATGGAAGATCCACGGCTCGAAGAAAACCACGAAAACTCCGAACGATTAGGCCGACGGGCGCGATTGGGATCGAACCCAGCACCTCCCGTCTACCAGCTTCGAGAGCAGAACCTCTCGGCCACTGGTGGGGCGATTTTACTTAGGAGTGATACTGTTTGTAACGATGTCCTTTCTTATAATATTCCCGCGATTTGATATAATGTACTAAGTATTTCAAGAGCTCTTGAAAATATGAACTGGTCTTTTCACCCCTCTGTAGAGCAATAGATAGAACTTCGCTTGCGCATACGTAGTATTTTGTTTTGTTTTTAAATATGTTTTTTATTCTAGCCAGTCATCTTTTCCCTTTGAAAATGAACGCGTGTGTGTTTGAAAGATCCCAGGGTTATATTAAATAAGATCTTTCTATGTTTGTGTCACCTTTTAAGTAATTATAAGTATGTTTTAAAGTTTATAAAAATATATCTTACATATATTAGTTACAAAACATGAAAATATTATGAAAATAAACATGCACATATAGAAACAGTGAATATTTTCTTATAATTTTTGTAAACTATGTAACGAGCTGCTTTGTTGTAGGCGATTTGTAATTTCATTAGAATCAAAATTAGAAAGACATGATAGCACTTTTAAACAAAAAACAAAATTTACTTCTTTTACGTTCTTCCTGGTAAATCACATTTTTCAGAGAAAATTACCCTGAGAATTTAACACTAAAAGCCACTCAAAGTAATTAAATAATTTAATCCTAGAATGACATACTGGGATCTCACAAGCCCCGTGAGTTTTTATTTTGTCAGTTCCTTGAATGACACACTAGGGCAGGGTAGGCGAATCTATAGCACGCGTGCCACGTTTGGCACGCGAAAGAATAATTTTGGCACGGCGCAGCATTGATTGTGCCTCTAAATCAGGATACAGTAATTTTACACAAAATACACAAATTTAGACGGCCTGCTTTAATTCTAAATTCGATTAATTGGAAATTGAAGAATTTTAATCTTATTCAATATAGTTCGAAAATTTATCAAAGAAAATATTTGTAAACTACCAAACAGGAAAGATTATTATATGTATTAATAAAAATACCGATGGTAAATTATGGCAACTTGAAAATTAATTTGAGAGCTATTTAAATATAAACTGCCTTTTTTTTTTTTTTCATTTTAATAATTTTTCTTACTATTTACATCTGTGAGTCATTATTTTCTCAAATGAATAATACAAAAATCAAATAGAGAGCAGTTGCCACATAAATCCATTTTAGTTTCCATTCTGTTAAAATTAACTGAGCATTAAAATGATATTAATTATTTTTCATCCAAGATACAACATAATTAATCACATTTTTTTTAAATTAATTTCTGAAATATGAGTTATTCTATAATTATTTCAGTAGTACTTACATATATGTTACCCATATTAGAAAAATTAATAAGTAATTTTCAAGTAGTTTTGATTCATTATTTTTCAATCCACTAAATTTGTTTTCTAGTTGGCCCGTCAAGGTCATGTAAAATATTTTTTGAAAAAAATTGGCACGCGACTATAAAAAGGTTCGCCAACCCTGCACTAGGGTCTATCAAACCGCACCTGCGAACTTTCGGATAGTTGGATGCCTTTTGGGTTTTGTAGATTCCAGTGTGTCAGATTTGTTCGCATAATATGTGTGTGTGGGGTGTCATTCTAGGACTAATACACATTTTTTTTACTAAATATACTTTTTTTGCCTGTTTTTGTTTTTTCAACTTTTCCCCTTCATTTAGTCTATATACAATTACCACTAAAAAAAAAAAAATTTTTTTTAGCCAAAAAGACGTTTTGTATGTGGGTGTATGGCAGCATCAGGACGAGGTAATCTGGTATTTATCGATGGCATAATGAATCATGCTCTTTATTTAAATATTTCAAACGACAATTTAAAATTATCGGCCCAAAATTTGGGTATTAAAAACTACTTTGTTTTTTTACATGGAGATAACAATCCAAGCACACGGCTCTCAACGTTCGCTTGTGGTGTCTCTAATTGTCCAAAAGTTCTGAAAACATCACCTCAATCGCCGGATTAAAACTCAATAAAACAAACATATTTGGAGAGAGAACTGGAGGTTAGAGTACGAAGAAACGACATTAAAACGAAAAGCGAACTAAAAACAGTAATGATCGACGAATGGATGCACATTGATGCAGAAATTACAAACAAAAAAAAAAAAAAAAGAAAAGAAAAGAAAAAAAAAAAAGAAAGAAAAGAAAAGAAACTAGTGAAATCTATTCCCAGACGTTTAAAAACTGTTGTGGATGCTAAAGAATAACCTAAAGTACTAAATTAACGAAATATTACAATATTTACTAATATATAGAGATTTTTTTAAAGTACGAAGACTTCTGTGAGGTAACTTTTTGTTATTTTTTAATCATTTATTTCTTAAAAAAAAAAAAAAAAAAAAAAAAAAAAAAAAAAAACGTTTTACTATGTTTTAAAAATATTTTATGTAGTTTTGTTAAGAATAAGTTATAGATCTTATTATTAAATAGCCATTTTGAAATATTAATTTTAATTAATGGATCGAGCACTATTTCATTGAAATTCACGAACACTTTTGAGAGCCACTGTATGTATGTCTTTCTAGGGTTAAAATTAATACACAATTTTAATTTCGTGTTTCTACAAATAAAAGATAAAATTTGTGTAAAATTATTTCTGAATGCTTTACCGATAGTATTATATAGTGCAACAAATAACATCATTATTTAATTAAAATGTAAAAGATAAATTAAACGAGAAAGCATAAAAAAGAATATGAAAGAAAGAGGCCATAAATCAAGAAAAAGGGGGATATCAACTGATCTCAATAAAATTTTCAGGATATAAAATAGGAAAATATACTTGTTTAATAAAAAAATAAATAAAAGAATAGGCCGCGATTAGAAGAAGCCAGCCCACAAGCAAATGTTGATTTGCTCCCTCTACCCTTCCTTTATAATCTGTCTGTATTAACCCCTTGCCTATGGAATATATTTGTGAAAAACGTGCCAAAATTTGGGGGAACAAATCTGTTTCATTTTGTTCTGAACTGCAAAATTACAAAAGTACGACAAATGGCGCGAAACTACCGAACTTTTCGCGGAAAACTTTCGCTATCATTGGACGAACTGAGTTCGGGCTTCACGGAATTGAAACACAGATTTTTCTCTTGCCCGAACCCAGGTGGGGCATGTCAAAATTGGCTCATTTGTGTTGCCCGAACTGAGTTCGGGCGTCACAAGCAAGGGGTTGATGCTGTTTCTTATATTTATAATGTAATTTGGGAACACTCTGTAATCGAGAGGCAGGGACACTGGGCGAGAGTGCGATAATAGCAGTGAAAATGTAAGAAACATTTTAAAAAACGAAATAATATTGATTAAAAAGGTTATCTTCACTGAAAAAAAAAAAAAAAAAGAAAAAAAAAATGAAAGTACTCGCAAATGAGTAAATAGATGTACTCATATCGAATTGAGCATGTTTGGATCCAAAATGAATCCATGCTTTCTCATTTTTGAAACATATCACAGGTTATCAAAACTCAAAACCAAGCGGAACGATAATCTTGCATTTTGTAATGGTTTGTTTCATTCATGGCGGCATAAAAGATGTTCATTAATGTAAATATTAAATTATACACAGTATTTAAAAATAATTTTAAAAGTGTTTGAAAACAATGCGTTAATAAAAATATTTGATTTGAGTATCGTGATAACAATTTTAATATTTTTCCTTAATAAATAATCAAATGTTTTTTGTTAAAAATTTTGAGCGGGAAATATATGTCAGTACATTTTTACGTTAATCTGTAGTAAACGGTGCGTTCACGGGGGCGGTACACAACGGTTATTACTTGAACACATTAACATTTAACACTATCGGATCAAAAGTGAGTATTGGCGATACATGTGTTTCCCAACTTTGAATATATTTGGATCGGAGCTATTTTGAGTATGTGACGTATCCATGCGTTTTCTTCAAGTGATTGGAGTTTTTTTTTTTTTTTAAATCATAAATGACGCTATTTTCTATCGATTGAAAATTTATATATAGAATTCCAACCGATGTATATTCCTAATAATAAATTCTTGTGTAACCATTTTAAATGTATCTTTTAACGACAGAGGGCATCACTTTATTGATGCATTGGTTAATACATTGGAATTCCTGTTTAAATCTACTACAGGTAGCAGCACCATATTTTCTTCAATAGAAAAAAAAATAATTATACCTGCCTATACTGTACATTTTTACTCCGTGGTCCTACTCATATTTATATTTTGAAAAATTGACAACATGTGCAAATCATTTCTTATACGTTTTGCCTTATCATTTAACACCTGGATGGATCTTCAATTAGCAATGTGTTTTTCTTTTTTTAATCCATTTCAATCCATATTTTTTTATATCATTATTTCTGGATTTATTGTGTACGGTAACCCTTATTTTGCATTTTTTAGCTTGCTAAGGCTAATTCAAAACTGAAACTGTACATTTTATTTGTGGTAATCAAGGTAATTAGGGCCTGATAATTCTGCCTTTGTTCCACAGATATTTCCATTTTTTTTCATTGTTTACAGTATTTTCGATTCCATGTTGCTCTTGTTATAAGGATATGTTTAAAAGAATTTGATAATGGTTCATACATAATTTTTAATTTGAATAAATTCCTTTATTATTTATACATTCACATTAGTTGCTGAAAATTTGTATTTGGCATGAAAATCAAATTTCAAAGTGATTGCTTAAAAGGCGCAAAGGCCAACATAGTGAAAAAGATTCCAAGACTATGTTTCTCTCTGGAATAATTTCCATGTATTAATTTGTATTTGGTTTATAATGGTTTTATAATATATATATATATATATATATATATATAATAAATTTGAAATCACAAATATATGAAGAAATTGATAAAGTTCTAAAGATGATTTAGAAATGAACATAGGAAACCAGTATGTAAAATAAGAAACTATGAATGACTCACAGAATCATCAGAGGAGCTTGTGAGTTCATTCATAGAAGATGCGTTATTTCATCCAATTTTGTCGGCATTAAGCCTAAAATGACAAAATTTAGCTCCTTATAACGCAAACATTACAGAAAATAGATAATAAAAAGCTAAGAGATCCAAAGAAAGATACACCTCATACAGGATATTAAAAATTATTAGAGCACAATACCTGAATGACATACTAAGAGTCAAAACTACTGCATATCAGCATGGAAGACAAAGTTAAGACTATTTTAACATGTAATCTACAGTGGAGCATCTGAGTGAAACCCATAACTATGCTGCCATCTGGTGTGAGAAAGGAAAAATGTAAATTGGAACTGGATTAATAACAAAATGTTTAGTGTTGCCATCTTAATCCCCCCCCCCCCAAAAAAAAATAAAAGTAATGAAAATGATTGAAGAAATCAAGAAAGGCTTAGATTAACTTTTAGTTAAACTAGAATGAAAAAATAGGAATAAACTTAATAAGTACTGAGTGAATACAAAATAAAATAAAGAAAAGGAATAAATTAATACAAATAAATAAAGAAAGAAAGAAATAAAGAATTATATAAAAATAAATAAAAGGGCAATTGAGTAAATTAACGTTTTAAAGACAAAAAATTGTAATATAAAAAATGAGAATATAAATAACATTTAAAAAGATGAGGAATGTTTGATATAGTAAAATTTAGCCTTGTATTATGTAAATAAATGTGAAAATTTAAAAAGCAATGAGGAATATTGAGATAGTAAAAAATATCCTTAAATGATGATGCGAACCATTATATATTACAAATCGTCATCAATTTCCAATTACTAAAATTAAATTAATAAATTAGCTATATATATTTCTTTATTTCCCTGATAGTAATCAAAAACCAAACCTTCAATCTCATATTAGATCATGCAATGCTTTTGTTAGCATTTCAATTTACCGATTTATATCAACCGCCAAAACTGCCTAAAACGTATCTTTGGAATAACTGCGAACCTTAAAAGGAAGAGATCTAGTTAACTGCAGACCGCAAGAATCAACAAACAGTACACCTGAGTAAATACGAAGTCAGCTGCATTCCAAAGTCAAAGATCGTTCGAGACTGCTTCCTAGGAAACAGCAGTGATACAAATAAGGCGTTATACTGAATAAAAAGGACAGAGAAACTATTAATAACTTGCAGATAATTATTTCTTTTTATCTTATTAGTTGTTTTATAAAATCAGTTGCAATACTGGGTAGAAAAAACAATGAGAGCTAACAGAAGAATTTTAAAAATTATTATTATTATTATTATTATTATTATTTATTTATTTATTTATTATTTTATTCATTTTTATTTTATTTTTTTAATTTAATTTAATTTAATTAATTTTTTTTTTTTTGCCTATAAATTACACAAAACAGATACAGGACATTCTCTTAAAAATGAAAAGGCAAACCAAGAATACGAAACAAACAAAAATCAAATTGGAAAACATCTTTTTCACAGACCGTCAGTCGGCAGTTTCGCTAAGATTTTAACAATTCGTATATATTACAATTATTATCCTGAGAAAACTCGGACGTAGCATAATTTGTCACTACGATTTGTTTTATCACGTTTTTACTCGGCCTGAAGCTTAAAATGAAAGGAAATATTCTTATATAATATAATAAAATATATATAACACGGTAAAATCTCCCTAAAGCGACCACGTTCCGTTCCAATAAAAATTGGCCGCTCTGAGAGGTGGTCATGTTTAAATCTAGATTTTAATTGTTGAAAATCTTTTATAACTTTTATTTCCAAGTTCTTTCGAAGATCAGTAAATAAGTGCAATATTTTTTTGGACGGGAACAAATAATGATGATTTCATTAATTTATCTATTTCTCTGAGAGTTTCCTGACAGAATACGGCAGGAAAGTTTATCGACTGTCATTTTTAATTTGTCATCAGAGTTAAATTCATTACCTAAAAAGGCACAAAGGGGTTTAAAACACTTAAAAGTTTCCGGAATTAAAAAAAATTCTAAACTTAGTTTAAAAGTTTGATGAATAATGCTCTCTCCGGAATAATTTTTCTAATAAAACCTTCTTCAAGCGACCAGGAAAAAATGGAATTTGTTTCATTTTCTTCAAAGAAATGGGTCGCTCATGGGGGGAGTTCAACTGGGATGGTCTCTGAATGGAGGTAAAATTAGTATTGAGCCTATGGGAATAAATTTCGTTCCATGTGCAAATGGTCGATCAGGGAGGTGGTCGCACAGAGAGGTTTCACTCTATTTGATTGGCAGTTTTCCAAGTTTTGTGATATGACATGCAAATGATGAAATGAAATAATGTGATGGCAAAAAAATGTGATCATATTTTGCATTTTTTTTTTCTAAAAAAAATTGGTAAGGGAAGATGTTAAAACATAAATTAGAGCTGTTCTCAAATCCAAACTGTCTACTTTCTGACACACTTTTTTTTTAGTTCATTTTGTTAACAAACTCATCAAATTGTCATGTTCTCCTTTTCAGAAACTATGTAATCGAACCGATTTTCCCATTTTTTGGTGTAAAAGCAGAAGATCGTTCACAAAATGCTGTCGAAGTTGACGTTTTAAATTGAATTTCCGGAAGCGACAGTGCTGGAAAGGAGATAAAGTGCCGTCCTGAGACATTAATTGCTTATAAGTTCCCAAATAAAATTAATTGCTTATAAGTTCTAATTAAACAGGGAGAAAAAGCTGCTCGGTTACTCTTACCTGCAAGTCTCATGCTTTTACAGTTAAAAATTAGTCATAAAGTTTCATGTTGTTGAGAACCACTTTAACTACTCATTTCAATTTTTTTTGTCCGTTAATAAATATAATTTAAACGAAGTATATAATAAAAAGTCATTGGAAATTTTAATTAATTTACTGATGTAAAATCTCAACAATACGAATGCATTCCATGGCTATAAATTCGACATAGGATATGCGAATTTGATTCGATTGAAAAAAAAAGCTTAAGATTTTACTTGAGTATTGCGTAATATATAAGATTCACCCGTAGAAAATGTATATCTGTATTTAAAAAAAATACAAAATATATTTAGAACGAAGTCTTTTAACCCTTTATCTACTGAATTATGAATTCATGAAAATTTTATCTTCTAAAGCATTTTTCGTGAATTGTTTAAACTAAATTAGAAGATTTACATAATCATTTAATAAATTTTAGAAGGATTTTAGAAGTACTGATGGATTTAGGATTCATTAAATTTTAATTTATAGGGATTTTGTGCAATATTTATAACCCTACTGAAATCTTTTGTTTTAAATATTTTTCTTAGCATTTTGTAGAATTAGGAAAAGTGCAAATGTAATGTTCTTACAATAGAAATATAGAAATATTTCCGAATTGAAAAATTCCTCCCCTCCCCCTCCCCCTCAGCGCTAGAAAGCTGAAAAGACGCAAAGGCAACAGAAATCGCCCTTTTAAAAATATTTTTGTTTTGTGTAACCCATAATGCTCTTGGAACAAGATAAAGTAATGTATCTATAATTCATTCTAAACAGTATTGCTACTAATCGATGTATTAAATGAATTTTATAACAATTTATTTTAATGGTACTTATAAGTACCGTCAGTAGATAAAGGGTTAAATGAGCAATTTAAAAATAATGAAAATGCTATGATAAATACCTATCTATCTGACATTTCTGAAAGTAAGACATGACTGACTGACTTACCTGAAAAGAAGAAGAGAAAAGAAAAATTAATATTTACAAATGTATATCGCACAATAAAATAAATAAATTTTCAATATAATAAAGCACTTATAATGTAAATATATATAATTATTGTTTCTGTTTTATAAATTCAGTAATTCAATTTTATTTCATAGTTTATATAATTTTCGTTGTGTTTGTTTTGCTTCTATTATTTTAATTATCTTGCCACAATTGATCGGGCAATTTGAGAATAAACCTTCAATGCTATGCATGCTTTTCTCAATAAGAAATCAATTGTGTTTACTTATATTGTGGAATATTGCCCCTGAAGAGAATTCTACAATATAAGTTTTAATTCTTATTCTTGTTACGTTTTAACATTCCTTTTGTAATTTATATATCTATCTATATATATATTATAATTTTTCTATATCGTGCTATTTTGTACTAACATTACTGTGTTCTTTTATTAAGTTTTTATTTTTGTTTTTCAATTTTAAAGAAATATAGAAAATGATAAAATATTTATCATTGTTGTTTAATAAACATGATCCGATTTAATCAATTGAGTTATCTTTATTTTATTTATTTATTTATTATTATTATTATTTACTTTACCACATGCTTAATGTAAAGATAGTAGTAAAAGTTTTTAATACGTTAAATTTTTTTAACGTAATCTTTAGAGATTACAGTGAAATTTATTTTGATTTAATAAATTATAGAGCAATATTTCTTTAATCTACGTTTTCTATAATATAAAATTATAATTATATTTAACCGCTTTTTTAAAAACAATATTATTTATTTTAGAGGATTTTCCTTTTTATTTAATTACCTAAGTGCAGTGGCGCAAAGTCATATGACGCCGTGGGGCAGCCCACCCTAAAATTTGACCTCTCCGTCCAGAAAAATTTTAAGTCATTTAATTCGTTATTTATTTAATTAATTCTGAAATGTAATTTGATTTTGTTGACGTTCTCAAAAAAAAATCTTTTTTTTTTTTTTTTTTTTTTTTTTAAATAGTAAGGACATTAATTAGATTTACAAGAGTCTGAAAGTTCCCTTCCAGTGGATGTATAATTAAATTTCCTGCATATTTTGCCATCTGTTTTAATGTCTTGAATTGATAAAGCAATTAGGTGGCAGGGTTGGTAAAAAACCCAAAAAACCCGGTTTATTTGGTTTAAACCGGGTTTTTTAAAACATACTTTCCTATTACATATACATGCATATTTATTGATAAAAATAAACATTGTTGGATATATAAGTAATATAACTTCATTTAAAAATAATTTAAATTTAAATAATTACAGTAATTATGTAGAAAATTGAAATAATTTAAATATTTTTAGTAAAAGCTATGTCTTATGTTCCATGAATAAAATGCTCTACATAGTGAAACATTGATACCTTGAAAATCTTAATAAACAATCTTTTGATTACTGTAACTATAAATAAATATATGGTGTAATAAAAAGTTACAATTTCAGTGCAAAATTCACCTTGATTACTAATTAACATACATAAGATACAAATAAATGTAAATACATTCCTTAAAGGTGCGTCATATTTAATAAAATCCTTTAAAAACACACATTAAAATGACTTTAATGTGTTTTTAAAGGATTTTATTAAATATGACGCACCTTTAAGCAATGTATTTACATTTATTTGTATCTTATGTATGTTAATACATGGTGCAGTTTCATAAATACAATATACTTTCCCATGGCTATTCAAAATAATTTCTTTGAAATATTTGCAATCTGAGATATCTGATTTTTCTGTTAGAGCACTACATGAACAATTATTATCTTTTATTGAAAGTAAAGCTTTTTATAAAGAATTCCTGGAAAGATTTGAATTTAGCAGTAGAGTCTTTACACATTTCAAGAAGTATTGTATATTGTCATTTGACACTTCTCAGAAACAGCCAGGTAAAAAAAAAGAAAAAAAAAGCCACAGTAAAATAAACAGAAATACCTATTTACCTGCTTTTTAGACTACTGAAAATATTGATCTTAAAATGGAAAGTAGATTTACAAAACTTGTCAATCTTAAAAAAATTCAGAAGGTATACGTCATATACCCCTCCACTACATCCCAGGTTAAAAATAGAAATTATTTATATCCAATAATTTGAAACACTTAAATTACAGAATTGAGATAATATTATATTAGATTTTTTCTAAAAAACCAGTTGTTTAACCAATTGATTTAAACCATGCCAACTGCTGGTAACAGAATAAAATCATAATTCAAAACCCCAATCCCAATGTAGGAATGCAAGAAAAACAAAGGCTTACTAAACCCAATAGCCATGATACAACAAAGAAAACTCACAGCCAATCATTCATTAGCATACAGAACAGAGAGTAACCAATGGAGAGAATTACTTATGATTATGTCATCATTGAGGCATAATGTAATCCTTAGTAAATCTGAACTAATCAAGCAATCTAAGTAGTAAAAGTGTATTTTTAGCTCAAATATGCCATTTTGGCACTTTTTAAAAATAAAAGGCTTGAAAGAGAAGAAGATACAAAACTACTTTTTTTTCCCAGCTAATTTTAGAAAAATTAGTATGCCATGTAGATTTAAAGTTTATAAGAAAAGTTTGATTGGCTAAAAATGTTTGACACTTTACAAGTTTATTAATTCATCATTTTTCTAAAGTTTTGATTGTAGCTTCTGCATAACTTGGATTTTGCATTTTTCAATAATGTGTAAAATAAATGAAAACATTAGGAAAAAAGAGAAAAAACCAAATGAAAAAAAAAACCAGCATGGTTTTTGAAAAAAAAAACATTTGGTTTAAACCATGGTTTAAACCAAACAACCCTGTTAGGTGACTAAACTGTACATTTTTCTTGACATTTAGTTTTTTGCATTTTCAATAGTTAGCAATTTTTGTTACTTACAATAAATATGGATGCACCGAATATTCGGTATCTATTCAGTATTCGACCATACTACCGAATATCAAACTATTCGACCTAACCGAAAACTTAAAAAACCTCTTTAAAATATTTTTTTAAACTTTACACAACTTCTACTTTTAACTGACAATTAACAAAGATATTCAGAATAATTAGATAGAATCATAAATGAGAATTATTTTATATTATTAGAGAATAAAATAAATTAAAAGAGTGCTTTTATATTATTTATTTGCTGTTTTAAAAGTGTTACTTAAGAAAATTAACCTTTAATGTAAAAAATGCAACGTATCTCTCACCTCAGGTCAAACTTTATTATTTATTTTTTTATTTATTTTTTTTTTTTTTTTTATTTATTTTTTTTTTTTTTTTGTTACTTTAACAGTAATGAAGGTATTGTAATTGTAACTGTATTGACAACAGAGCTACTTTAATTTCTGTGAAATATGATAACATGATGAGAAGTGCTGGGAATTGCGACCATTTATATCTAAACAGCACTGAGGACATTCCTATATTAAGAATGCAGCTAACAGTACTTATACTGTGTCATTGGCCAAAATTCAGTCACTTCCATTTGTGTCATCATATTTTATACAAATAAATTAATATGATGCAAATCTCTCTAAATCTGCATTTTTGCAAATGTTGAGAACGAAAATGCAGCAAAGTGCTTATAGTGGCTTATATTTATATTATATTGGCAGTTTTTATAGTGGCAGGCTTATAGTGAAACACTTTTCATTTTTGATGGAATAAATGGAATGATTTCTTGTTCCTTGTTCAGTATAAGAAAATTCTATTCATTTGTTTGAAATCGCAGAAGAAAGCATCTAATCTAAATTTTGTTAATTAAAAAAGTTTCAAACAATCCTCTTAAATAATAATTCAAAACATAAGATTTTTTTTCTTTTTTCAAGTACTTATAAAAAAAAATTCTTGTTTATCAAAATGGAAGTATCTGTGCTAAATATATTATGTAAAATTGTTTAACATTTAACTTTTTAATACCGTTAAACTCTGTGATATAAAAGTACTTGGCCAGCTGAATATTCGGTATTCGGCATAACAGTTACTATTCGGCTAGCCAAATATTCGGTATTCAGTGTACCTGCAGGCTGAATATTCGGCATTCGACCAAAATCACTATTCGGTGCATCAAATATTAATGTATTTATAAGGAAGAACTTATGAGAATATAATTAAATTATAATAATTTTATATTTTCCTTAGAAAAAAAAAATAATTTAACATTGAATTACGATCTTTATTCATTAGCTCCTCCCCCGCCTCTGTCACCAAACACAAATGCAGTAAGAGGAAAAAATTGTTTGTGTTATTTTTCTCAAAACTTTTTGAGTCTAACCAATATTTTTTTTAAGTTGGCGCTACTGTCTAAGCGATCAATAATATTGTTATTCCATAGTCTGACCTGTGTATAAAAAACTCAAAATTCTTAGACTTGAATAATAAAAACATAAAAACACAATATTAGAGAAGAATTAAAGAAATTAAAATTCTAGGATAATGTTGGTTAGAAAGTTCCGATATTTTTCGTAGAAAGGGAGTTGGATCGTATCGAGTAAGGACGATTTTACCCCCTGCTTGACACCAAGTTACTAAGAAATATATATATATATATATGCTTATGGTTTATATATATATATATATATATATATATATTTAAACTTAGTGTAACTTTTATTATTATTCTTTTACTATTGAAATTAAGTTAGATACTAAGTACTTTTAAAATTTAAAAGCAGACAAATTTTTAACTGACTTAAAAAAAAAAAAAAAAAGAAAAAAAAAAGAAAATGAAAAAGTTGAAAAAACAATTCAACATCTAACAAAATAATATATATATATATATATATATATATATATATATTTTCAATGCCAGTTATCTATTTTATTAAAACTGGAAGCAGCTCTTAAAAAAATACTTTTCAATAAGTTAGCATATGTTTTTAATCTTAACAAAAATTTCCATTATTATTCAGTCATTTCCTTTATTATTCAGTTCCCCCCCCCCCACCCCACCCCGGACCTTTTAAATCTCTAATGAAATTGATCGGGCCAAGGAAAAGTTTTTAAACTAAGTAAGAATCTCAAGCACAAAGGATTGTTTTTATTTAGCATAAATATTATTGGTATTATTATTATTTTTTTTACACTAATACTAAACAACTTTCGTTAAGGAAAAAAATTAACCCCCCTTCCCCTCCCAAAAAAACAACAAACTCGCATGCATATAATAAACATTCTACTTAAGTTTTTAAATGAGCCGTTGATCTTGAAGTAGGGCAAACCCATTTTGGGAAAAAAAAATTAGCGAAAGCTCATTACAAATTAACATAAAATTGTTGTTTTATATCAGTATAAATGTATTACTAATAATTTATTGGATCAACGATATTTAAATGCGTTGCTTTTGAAATGAGACAAGTCCACTTTGAATACAATTATTTTTTGAAGTTCCGTAATATTAACAAACGCAATTTCATCATGAATAATTTAAAAATCTTCATTACCTATATTAAGAAATATAATAATAGGCATTCGACTTATTACAGAATATTATTCCTTATTTTTTCCACTTTTTTTCTGTAAAATTAAATTTATTTTTTGTTTTAGTAAAGAAAAAAAAAAAAAAAAAAAAATCAGTTTTTTGTTATTATAATTAAATTCCATTCAAAGGAAATCAACGTTTTCAACACATCAGTGCTTTTGAAACTGTAACAAGTTCACTGGCGCATACCAAATCCATGATTTTCTTCACCTAACATGGATTATAATTATTGCATATTAAATTTATATGAAATAATACCACAAAAAATACAAAATAAGTTTATTACTCCTTAGATGAATATTTTTTAAATAAATTCAAATGCAAACCATTAAATACAGCAGAACCCCGCTAATCCGAGCTAATTGAGACCGGTGCCTGTCCGGATTACAAAAAATTCGAATTACCCGAAATTCCTATAAAAATAGAAAAGAAAATGGTTCATGCTAAAAAAAATGTAAGTTATAAGTACTCAGTAGTACTGTAAACATCCTCTAACCCGGTGTCCTAAGGTCCGGCACGCTGGATAATCCAGCACGACTTTCGGGGGAAAAAATTGTATTCCTTCTTTAATCACTCCTAATGCCTATATTCCAAAGGAACTTCAGAATCAGGAATTGCGAAACAACCCATTACAAGCGGTTTAAAATTTTAGCATCTGAATTAAATACTTTTTGAATTTTAGAAAAGATTTTTATAGTAACTGGCAGACAAACTGATATTCGAGATTTTTTTTTAAGATGGCTTCTACGAGTAGGCCTACAGTGCACGTTTTTATCTTATGTTCGTGTACATATGTTGTACTTTTAAATTACAGAGTTTTTTTTTTTTTTAATTCTATTCAAGTTGTTTAAAGAATAAAAAACATTTTACTGCCACTTTTTCTTCTTTTTTTTTTTTTTGTTTAATTCTAACTTTTACACGTTTTTCCCGACATTCATTCTATAATCCGGAAAATTTCGCAAGTTAATCTCTTCAGTTAATTAAAATTATACTACTCAAGTATAATTTTCGAAAATGAAATCGATTCGGATTAACCGGGATTTCGGATTAGCGGGGTTCTACTGTAATTAGCACTGCCATAAAATGGACTTGTCCCGCTTTCAAAATCAGCGGCTCAAATATAAATTATTTATTTTTATGTAATTTATTTTTTTTCTTCGTCGTCGACTAATCCGATCAGCACTTAGAACACATAAAAACTACGGACTGTGTGAAATACAATCGTATCCACCAGTTTTTATTTAAAAATATGCACTCAAAGCTCACCCAGACATTCTTAAGAAAGCATTCGAACAGAATCTAAAAAACACATAGGACACAGGACGACAAGTGGGGAAATAGTGGATTATTCCACTTTCATAAAGCATAACTTACTATATTACTTGAAAGGGTAGATGCACAGTGAACACGACACAAAAAAGGGAATATCTCACGGCAAATTCAAGATTGGGACGTGTAAGTTCCGTGATCCCTGAGAGAGACTCCTTTTAGGGGTCACGGAGCCCCCTAAAAGAGCCCCTCCTTCAGCTCAGCCACAAACCCTCCCTTGGTAAAAGCGGGGTGCGGTGCTATACTAGAAAATAGCTGCAGAAACGTTGCACCTAAAGCTATTATAGGAACATTGTTATTACCTTATTTTTTTTTCTTGTTTTGTTGTTCGGTATTAGACCATTATGGGTCATAATTCATACTGGTTCGAGGAAATTTTAAGGTGGTAGAAAGTCAAGAAAAAACAGCGAAATGTTTATGATATTGAAACAAATGTATTATTTTAATTATTATTATTTTTTTAATTATAAAAATAAATATTAAAAATTTATAAATTGGAGGTTTGAAATAATAGGATAATTAGCAGTAAAAAAGAATTATGCAAATCGGCGCGCGCCGAAAGAAAGAAAGAAAAAGAAAATACAAATTTTACGATTTTTGTAAGTATGAAATTGAACAGCTAGCCTTGATTTTGTGTGAAATTTCAAATTTATTTTAGAGTATGCAAAGCCTTTTAGTTAAATTAATTATTATAACAATTTTTAAAAACAACAGCAAGCCAAATTAAAAAACAAAAAATCTCCATATCTTGTGCTTATGTTTTCAGATTCAAAAACTTTCAAAACTTCACCTCTAACGCCTAAGTAGGTTCGAGATTTCACCCCCCCCCCCCCCCCATACACACACACACACCTCCTTCACATGAGCAGTTTGAGAATTTTCATAGTGTCCCATACCATACAGTATATCTCAAGACTCACAATCGTGAAAAGTTAGTTTATTTACTTTTTGGTTTAAAATTGATTTCGAGATCTTGAAATAAACAAGTATAAATGAAATACAAAGCAAAAAAATTCTAATTAAAAATATAGATATGAATCGTTTAAATAAGCACTCCAACGTACAGTCGGCCAAAAGGAAAAAAAAAGTTATTTGATTGGAAAATATGTGTTTTTTCAATTTACGTTTAAAAAAAAAACTTTGATGTCATCAGGGGATTGATTTCATACTGAAATTTTCAAAGGAACCCCTTTGGTAAAATTTGGCAAAAAAAAAAAAAAAAAAAAAAAAAAAAAACCTCTCAAATTGACAGAAAAAACTGTCAATTTTGGCACCATTGGAAAATCGTTTAATTTACAGAAAACATCTGAAATTTTCCATCAAAACAGTTTATTTCTGCAAAAAAAAAAAAAAAAAAAAGATTTTTTTTTTTTTTTTTTTTTTTGTAAAAATTACAAAATTTTATTTTGTAAAAAATACAATTTTTTTCTGTAAAAATTACAGTTTCTTTCAACAGTGTATTCGAATTGAAAATTTCGGGGTTTTACACAATTTGCGTATGAAGATGGCCCCATTAAGTTTATTATTGCTTTTAACAAAATTGAAGGAAGACACTATTTTCAAGCGAATGGCTATCCCCCCCCCCCCCCAAATCTTCTCTCTCTCTCTCTCTCTCTCTCTCTCCTGTAACAATTTGTTATTTAAATGTATGGGATGGGGTTTTTTTCCTTCTTAGGCAGACTGTCCGTTTTTCGTGTCACATTTCTTTTAATTCTGTGATTCCCAGGGGTAATATACTTCGTTATAATTTCTAAAAGGTGTTAAATAAAACAGTAAAAAAGTTTTGTATACAAAACGTCTACGTGTTTCGGCTTCACCCAAGTCATTTTCAAGATAAATGAGAATGTTCTACAGATGCGCAATCTATAATGCAATGATTTAAACCATCATCATTGACGTATTTTACATTCTCTCTCCCATTTATCCACGTTACTTCATTTTATTTTTATTTTGACACTTATTTCCATCTTCCTACCATAATTTTATTTAACAGATTTTAGCATTTAACGAAGTATAAACAGTATTTAATTTTTATTTTGATGCTCATTTCCATCTTCCTACCATAATTTTATTTAACAGATTTTAGCATTTAAGGGTGTATTCCAATCCAAACTGCTTATTTTCTGATTTATTTTTAAATTCATTTTTGTTCTCAAACGCATCAAATCGGCAAATTCGCTTATTTAGAAACTACATAATGTGCCGTGCTTGTTGATTTTTTGATAAATGCAGAAAATACTGCAAAAAATGCTGTCAAAGTGGGCGATTTGAACCGAATTTTCCAAAGCGGAGATCTGGGGATGAAAAATATGGTCATACTGAGAAAATAATTGTTTAAAAATCAAATTCTAATTAATGGAACGAAAAATGAAATCACACGGCCTCTTATACATCTCTTCAAATATCACCTCAGCAAATTTCATGTTTTTACTTTTAAAAATGAGCCTGAAAATGTCTCAGAAAATTTCGAGCTGATGAGGGTGAAAAAATATTTTTTCGAATACACCCTTAACGAAGTATAAACAATATTTAATTTTTATTTTGATGCTCATTTCCATCTTCCTACCATAATTTTATTTAACAGATTTTAGCATTTAACGAAGTATAAACAGTATTTCATTTTTACTTTGATGCTCATTTCCATCTTCCTACCAGTTTTATTTAACAGATTTTAGCATTTAACGAAGTATAAACAGTATTTAATTTTTATTTTGATGCTCATTTCCATCTTCCTACCATAATTTTATTTAACAGATTTGAGCAATTAACGAAGAATAAACAGTATTTTATTTTAATTTTGAAAATTATTTCCATCTTCTAAACCATAGTTTTATTTAATAGATTTTAGCAACTAATGAACAATAAACAGTTCATTTTAAATAGATGTAGGAATTATAGAATTCCTCAATAAAATGATTCCTGGAATTCACAAATAAAATAAATAAATAACCAAAGAAATTCGCAATGAATTAAATTAATGATTGGCGGAATTCCTGCTAATTCGAGGAAGAATCACTCGTATGACAACGAAAAGCATAGTATAATTGCATATTTCTTAAATGTTTGATGTTTTAATTGCTCAGTTGATATTCGATCATTTTATTTCTATAATCGAAGTAATCTTACATTTTTCGTTAAAAAAAAAAGGCGTCATTTGTGAAACGCACATATTTCTTTTAAGAAAATGCGTAGTTTCTCAAATTAGTTTTCTATATCTGATTATATAACTGTTTCATATCTTATTTTATTATCTTCTATTTGACTGAACACCAGTTTTATCTAATAATATTTTATTTGATGAAATTAGATAAAACAATAAAGCAAATAAATCCATGTTTTATATTATTTTGTGAATAAAAAAGAAAAAAGAAACCAGAAATTTAATAGATATTTCTAACACTTAAGGGTGTATTCCAATCCAAACTGCTTATTTTCTGATTTATTTTCTTAATTCATTTTTGCTCCCAAACCCATCAAACTAGCAAATTCTCTTATTTAGAAACTATACATAATGTGCCATGCTTGTCACTTTTTTAATAAATGCAGAAAATGTTGCAAAAAATGCTGTCAAAGTGGGCGCTTTGAACCGAATTTTCCGAAGCGGGAGATCTGGGAATGAAAAAAATGGGCATACTGGAGAAAATAAGTGCTTAAAAATCAAATCCTAATTAATTGAGCGAAAAAAGGGGAATCATACGGCATCTTATAAGATGCCGTATGATGACATGATGCATCTCTTCAAAAATCACCTCAGAAAGTTTGTGTTTTTACTTTTAAAAATGAGTCTGAAAATGTCTCAGAAAATTTCGAGCTGTTGAGGGTGGAAAAATATTTTTTTGAATACACACTTAAGGCTGCTCGTCAATTAGTTTCCGAATTCCGTTCGATAATGTTAAGTGTGTGGACGTTTGATACATTCTTATATTTAAAATATCTCCTCATGATATTATTTTTTTTTTCTGTTTTCTGAGTGTTTTTCTTAAAAGATGGCTCTTTTTTTCTTGGTTATTTCTAAAATCTATGCTTAATTTAATATTTTGTGTTAAAAGCGAAGGAACTGGGAGTAAAATTTTTAACTCTTTCTATAAAATTAAGCATAGATTTTATAAATACTTTGAGAATTATGAAAAAAAGACACATCCTTTAAAAAGAGTGCACAGAAAAAAATATAAAAATATTAATTTCCCGAGGAGATATTTTAAATATAAGAATACATCAAATGTCCATAGAGGTTTCTTACCACGATTGCAACTATTGCGACAGGTAATATATATTTTTTCATTTTGGAAAAATAATTTAAACGAATTATATTCTAAAAGATCTTTAATCATTCAGAGATTTTAAAGAATGTTAAGATCCCATTCTTCACCTTAGAGCCACAACTTTAAAGATTAAAAATGGCGATTAGGGACGAAAAAAAAAAAGTATTCGAAAAATTTCAGAACTATATTGCTCAAATATTAACTTTGTAAGTATCAAGAACATGTTGCTTTGGCAACGTGAAAGAACTTTGCATGTTGTCACGAAATGCTGTGAAATAAGATGTCGTTAAACAGTCACAAAATATTTCATATAGGTCCAGCGGTTCAAAGATATCTCACGAAATCTCGAAATACAAAGTTACAAACACCTAATATATATATATATATATATATATATATATTGCCCCCCCCCCCCCCTCTATGCAGGCTTAAATCTCTTAAATGTTTGAAACCATACTTATTCGAAACCTTTAAATGCTGATTTTATTATTTTCATTTTTGTGTCGAAGGATAGTGTTAGAAGAAATGTTGATTATGCATACAAAATTTCTATGTTTAAATGTCAACTGAAGAAATGATTTAAACGTTCGATTTATAAATAATAGAACGGCTAAGGGATTGGTAAGGGGGAATTCAACTTTAGCTGATTAATAGTGGTTTGAACCACAGAAAAAATTAGCACTGTGGTTATCGTGCTTATAGAAACTAACCTTACTTCTTTCTTAGTATTCAATTAAAATGCATTGAAAAAAACCACAAAATGTTATCTTTCAATGAATCTGCGATTTATTTTTTGTCTTCTTTCTTCTTTTCTATTTATTTATTTCTTTTTTTCACTAACCGGCATATTAGAAGGGAGAAGGGATTTGCACTTTTTAAATTTGGTTATGGAGTGTTAAGTAGAATAGATGATGAAAGAAATGTAAAGTTTTCATCGAATTCTGTGCCAATCACGAAAAAGAATAATTGTGTTCTAACTTTATATATTTGAGGAGGGGGGAGGGTTGTGGTCTGTGTTGCAATAAAGTACAACAGCAATTTCGCAAAAGACACAAAAAAATAATACGTTATTATCTTCAAGATAATAATGAATAACAACAAATTCAAATACAAATAATACTTGCTCGTCATTCTAAGAATGATTTCAAACATTCCCCTCCCCCCAGAATAACAGGGAGAAGTGAATCACACATTTTATTTAGCCTTGTAAGAACAAATACGCGCTCATATTTTTCACATGAACTCCAAGTAAATTATTTCGAATGATCATAAAAATGTTTTTAGAATAAAACGCCTAAGATCAACCGGAATAAATTATTATACGATAAAATACAACTTGATAATGTAATTTGGTTGAAAATCTTCCATAAACGAAGGTAGCAGTGGCCACAAATAAATATACTCACACACACGAGAGAGAGAAGATAAAAGGAAAGGAAGTAAAAGGACAAAATGTCATTATAATAATGAAATACATGAATAAGGTAAAAGATTTCACCAATCTTGGCAATAATAAAATTAGATAATGACACTTTTTACTGCTGAGCTTTTATGTGGTCTTACTTACTTACCTTCTGTCTTACTTACCGTTCATTTTATTGTTTTTTTTTTTTTTTTTTTCTTTTGTCTTTTTATACATAACTCAGGTTTAGGCAAATACGTTTTGAACCAGAAAGTCAGGTAGAGATATTTGAAACAGAAAGTTTACTTAATAAATGTAATCAGATGAGTACCATATAGAAACAAGACACATTTTATTAAATAAATTTTCTGGTTCAAAACATGGTTATTTGACATTCGAAAAAAGGGGGGATGCTGACAAATGTGGCTTTTAAGAGAATCACGTTTTTTTTTTTTTACGTCGTATTAGAGTCCTGCATCGGATCGGGTACCCAATTTTCTTTTAACTAGACCCGCGGTTCGCGTCGAGTCGGGTTGAAGCTAATTGTTTTCGTTGCGGGTCGGGTTAGCTTTAAATGTTTCGTGTTCGGGATGGTTTTGAATGTTTCGGGTTGACTCGATTTTTCAAAAAAAAAAAAAAAAAAAAAAAAAAAAAAAAAGACGAACATTTTTTTAAATTAAAAAACGATATATTTGAACAATAATGAGAGCATATGTGTTCATTTTTTATACAAAAAAAAAAAAAAGATAATAGAGGTATAATTGTAGACAATTTTTCCATAACTGTATTAAAATATAGATTAATTTTCTTTTACTTCGGGTTCGGGTTCGGGTTGACTTTAAGCAGAAATTTCGGGTTCGGGTTGGTTTTTACTATTTCGGGTTGACCCGATTTTTCAAGGGAAAAAAATCGGGAATATTTTTCAAATGAAAAAAAAATATATATTATTTGAAGATTAATGCGAGTATAGCGTTCATTTTTATACAAAAAAGGTAAGATTAATAATAGAGATATAATTGTAGACATTTTTTCGCAACTGTTTTAAAATAGATTAATTTTCTTTTATTTTGGTTAGGGTCGAATTTCTGGTTGACTTTAAGTAGAAATTTTGGGTTCGGGCCTGGTACAAATCGATCTAGGCAGGACTCTATGTCGGGTACATTTTACTCATACAAATCATATAAAAACCTCTAACATGCCTGAACTAATTAAAAGCTCACCAATTATATTTTTCTTCTACTATCACCTAATATGTACACTTAACGGACCTCCAATTATCGACAGATCACATTTCAAGCATTCTTTTTTCTATCTCATTTTATCATTCCATTTCAGCAAATAGAAAAAATCATACACTCTTCGGAACATTTTTGGTTTATAAAATTGGCTATGTATACAGTCATACTTGGTTACAGCGAATTCGAAGGTACATTTGCTCGTTATAACAGAGTTCTCGCTGTTACCAAGTTTAAGGTTTCATATAACGAAACACAAGAAATTAGTTAATTCAGTTTAATTATTAAAAAAATACAGTATGATTACGCTGATAGGAGCAATTTTAATAAGTAGAAGCTAAATTACTAATGGCATCTTAATATCCATCCTTACAAAATTTCAATTCTAAATTTAAGTAGGATAAAATTCCTTAAGGCTGTTAGAACTCCACAACCCCCCTGGCTATTGTTAAACCTATGGGCTTAGAATTCATTCGTATACAGTGTAACATCCTTGTGCGACCACCTCCCTGAACGGCCATTTTTTCATGGAACGAAATTTATTCCCATAGGCTCAATACTAATTTTACCTCCATTCAGAGACCATCCCAGTTGAATACCCTCCATGAGCGACCCATTTCTTTGAAGAAAATGAAACAAATTCAGTTTTTTCCTGGTCGCTTGAAGAAGGTTTTATTACAAAAATAATTCCATTATTCATTAAACTTCTAAACTAGGTTTAGAATTTTTTTTATTCCGGTTACTTTTAAGTGTTTAAACCTCTTTGTGCCGTTTTAGACAATTAATTTAACTCTGGTGACAAATTAAGAATGACGGTCAATAAACTACCCCGCCCTATTCCGTCAGGAAACTCGCAAGAAATAGATAAATTAATGAAATCGTCATTATTTGTTCACGTCAAAAAAAAAAAAAAAAAAAAAAAAAAAAAAAATGCATTTATATACTGAACTTTGAAAGAACTTGGAAGTAAAATTTATAAAAGATAAAATCGTAAAATCAAAGCAAACGTCAATGCATTAATTTTTATTAACTCTATAGTAATTATTAACTTATGTAATTAACTTATGTTTTGATACTTAAATTTTCATATTTTTTCCTAATGTGACAAATAATTTTTAATAACATTAATTGTTATCTTTTTTTCAACAATTAAAATCTAGATTTAAACATGACCTCCATTAAGAGACTAACTCTGGGAGCGACTTACTTTTATTCTAACGGAACGTGGTCGCTTTAGGTAGGTTTTACTGTATTTAAAACATCTCGCCAGGAAATTAATATTTTTTACTTCTGTTTTCTGCGTAATCTTCTAGGGATGTCTAAATTTTTCTTAGTTGTCAAAGAATGTAGAAAAAATGTTTAAAATCTTACTCACAGCTCGTCAGATTTTAAGAATACATAAAATATTAAACAACATAAAATATTATATAATTACATAAAATATTAAATTAAGCATCGATTTTAGAAATATTTTGACAACTAAGAAAAAGGGATACATCCTTTAAGAACAGTACACAGAAAAAAAGGGCTAAAAATATTAATTTCCCGAGGAGATATTTAAAAAATAAGAATGCCATCATAGGTTTTACATTAGCGAGGGGAATTGGGGAGTGCCCTGACTAACAGACTTAAGGCTGTTCTCAAATCCAAAGGGTCAACTTTCTGACATAAGTTTTAATTCATTTTTGTTCGGAAACGCATGTAACTATACTTGAGGCAGACCTTAGTTGTCAATGGAGATTATACTAGAGAGGAGTGTAAGTCCGCGACAATAAATAGTTCTGTACAGAATCTGAAAGAAATGGCATATTAAATCTCCGTTTTTCCACATTTTTATATGAAAAATGATTGACTCATTAATCAAAATCGATTGAGCTTAACATATATTCATTTTTATGATAAATATCTAATAATAATCAAGGAAATGTATTTATTCGCAAGGAAGGATTCTGGCGAGAATTTGGCGCGGTGCAAGCAAATGGCTAGTAACCTTAGACCCCCAACAGAGTAGATGCTGGGTGATGGTCAATAGATAAAGCCTCTCCTTATTATCAGAGATAGTAGATTTTTGATGTCCAATCAAAAGTTTCTTTTTTAAAACTATTAAATATAGAGAAAAATTTTCGGTGGATTCGAATTTTTCGGAAAATTTCACCCCAAGTACATACCCAATATATGGCTGAGATATTTAAAATAACAAAGAAAAATTTCTTTTGCAAATTAAAACGAATAAAAGAAGCTCTTTATTTTAATACTGTTCTCATAAAACTATTTTTCCCCGTCCAAGAACCGGAAACTTTATATTTTAGGGCTTGTTTTTAAACGTAAAAGCAGGATACTTGCAGGGATTTGAAATCGAAAAGTTTTTCTTAGTTTCCGGTAAATTAATTACAAGCAATTGTTATCTAAGAATGTATTTTTATTTCTTTAATTTACTGGACAATCGCGTTGGATAGAAAATTTTGGTGGATTAGACAATTTCATCTCAAGTAAATATGAAGCACATGGAAAGAATATGTAAAATAACAATAATTTTCTTTTTTGTGTACATTAAAACTAATCTTTTTTTTTTTTTTTTTTTTATGCGTCTTTTCTTAAGTACATTCACGATATAATTTCTATCTTTTCGCAAATAGAAGTTTAAACTATTCTTATTTTACTTAGAAAGAATTGATCAGCAGTTAAATTAATTTGTCTTTTAAACAATAGTATAAATTTGATATTTTAACAGTATTTTAGACACAAAAAACAAGAAAAAATTCACCAGTTATTCATAATGCATGCTACAGTTTTATGCATAAATGTAAGTTAATTTGATTTGATAAGGAAAATTATAATTTAACTTGACATAAATCAATCAGGCCCGTGCGAAATGGGGGGGGGGAGCGAAGGGGGTCAGTCGTCCCAGGCGCGGAGATTGAGGGGCGCGACTACCAACACAAACATCTTATTTTGATTGTTACAAGAAATTATAGATATACATATCGAGAATGTTTTTTCAAAATGAAAGTACATACATTTTTCGTTTTAGAGTTTCAGCGTTCCTCAACCCATACCTGAATACAAATTTCTGATTAAGGACTTGTTAGTTTTAAAAACTTGTTTCGACATTTATAATTTTTTTTTTTTTTTTTTTTTTTTTTTGCATTGGATAGCTGAGGTTTATCTCTACATCTCTCCTTTTTTTCCTTTTTCGATTTGGTTGCAGATATTTTCTTAGAATGACACTTTCATTTTCAGAACCGGTTTCGAAAGCGAAAGTAACTTAATAAAAAATATCTGCAACCAAAATTGAAAAAGTAAAAAAAAAAAAAAAAAAAAAAAAAAAAAAAAAAAAAAAGAGCGATGTAGATATTGACCTCAGCTATCCAATGCAAAAAAATATTTAAAAATTCCGAGGTGCAAACGAGATATTAGAAAATAAACTCGCCATAGGGTTAGCATTAGTTCGCGAGTGTCTTCGCCTGTAGGGACAGGAGCCTTACACGGGAGTTAATGTTAAACCAGTGGGAAGGTTCTTTTCTAATATCTCGTTTGCATTTACACGTTTTTAAATATTTTTTTTGTTGTTGGATGGCTGAGGTCCATGGTCTACATTAGAATGCGTTGTTAGAATGTGTTGTTATTCAGAAACTATGTCGTCGAACTGTTTTTTCCGTTTTCTTGTAAACGCAATAGATCTTTCAGATAATACTGCCAAAGTTGGCATTTTAAACTGAACTTCCGAACGAAAGAAGAAAATCCAGTCAGTAAGGGGAGAGAAATGCCGTATCACGTGATCAAAAGCGCTTATAAGTCAATAGGTAATTTATTGATCAAAAAATAGAAAAAACAGTTCGATTCCAAATCGCTTCCATGCTCAGGCTTTCCAATTTTATATCTTTCCGTTAAAAAATGAATTTGTAAATGTGTCAAAACGTTTTGCGCTTGTTGAGCAGAGCAGTTGAGAACAGCCTTAACACATTCACGACGGGAAACGAGAATTCTCATTTTCATTCAAAAAACATCATTGACTAAGGGCGTGGCTTCTACCTTACAGAAAATGCATTTATATCATGTTGTCCATGTTTTTTTTTAGATTGCAAGGCATTTTATATTAAATTCGTACATTGAAAGATATTTACCGATGCATAAACTTGTGAAACCTATGTAGAACATCAATTTATAAAAGATTTTTAGAACAGGGAGGAGCTTCTTTTGTTTCAAAATTCCGATTTGAAAAAAAAAAATTGCCCGTCGGCAGTGCGTTAAGAGAAATTTAAGAAATCAGGCGTGCCATAAAATTTAAAAAGAAAATATTTTTCTTTACTTTTAACCATATGTTTTCTTTTTGTTCGTAAAAATCGGGTTCTCATTACGTCCGAGCTCGCTAACAAAGAGTTCGAACGTATTTATAACCCATTTTCTAACGTCTTACAACTCACTTTATAAAAAAAAATCACATTTTGTTGAACTCAAAAAGAGATTTCTCACGAGAAAATATAGTAAGGGTTTTTATAAAACATATTACAAGCAATTTTTTTAAAAACTTTATAGTACAATTTACAAAAATGTAACATGTAAGATGTTTGTACTTCATTTTTAAAATAACTGGTAAGTATGTCAGAGTACATTTCACTCAAACAAATCCTGTAAGAACCGCCTAAAGCTCGCCAATTATAATAGATTTTTTTATCCAATTAGTACTTGAATTAACCCCTAAAGCGATACTGCTAATCAATTTCACTTAACGGGTCTCCAATTCTGGATAGATCATATTTCAATTAGCTTTTTTTATCTATTATTTAATCAACCCATTGCAGCAAATGGAAATCACAATTTCTTAGGAACGCCCTTATCGTCTAAAAATCTGTATGTTCAAGAAAAATACAGAAATTCTTTAAATTGTCACCAGTTCTTTAAAAAAAAAAAAAATAGCATATGTAATTCAGAATGATTTCTCACATGTTTGAAAATATACTATTAGCTGATAAAATGTTCCCATTACGTTATGGTACATGGGTCGTTTTAATTTTACACGCAGATTTCATGTCCGGAAAATGAAGAATTTTTTACTTGAAAAGTATTTAGTGCTTTTACTCACTGTCATTACCACTTTTTAATATATCTTATTTGCTCATTAAAAAAATACATTAAGCATGATTAAGATTTTATTTACTAAGCAAAAAATAACATTTAAAAATTCATCACCTACTTTTTGGGATGTCCCAAGAACAAGTTTCCTTAAAAGATATTGTTTATTTAATACTAAAACATTTTTATTTTCATGTACATGCATTTTTTTTGTTAATAGAACACACTATAATAATTGAAATATCACATAAATTAATTCTTCAAATCTACGTTTTGTTATATTTATTTATTTTTTTTTTCTTTTTGGTTAAAAAGTGGGTGTCCCACGGTTTTGAAATATCTGTTATGTAACCTCTGTTACCACATATAATTTATTTCTATTTATGTCAAAAAAGTATACCACAATAACACAAATGATATTTACAAGTAAGCAAGTAGTGGCAATAATTATTTTGAATATTTGTTATGAATATCACATATAATGATATAATGGACAAATTTGTGTTTATTCTCTAAGTAACCTCTGTTACCAATTATTCACCCCTTTTATGTTGTGATTTTAGAATGATTACAAGTAAAATCAATTCACATTTGATACCATTTTCAAATAATTAGAATGACAGGTAAACTAAATAAAATGTGTTCTCAGAATATTTTCTTTTCTTTCTGAATGTAACAGTATCAAATGACTTTATGAATTTTAAATAAATAGAACTACTGTGGCATAAGATAAAAAAAAAATTATGAGATATCGTTGGGTATGTCTAGGGGTGCACTTTACTATTTTTAAAAGGGGCAGCATGATTTTTACTGATTTTTGAAATAGCAGAGTGCTTCGCCATTAAATAATTACTTAGAGAGAACTCTAGTTAACAGGCCACCAATTCTCTATAGATCATATTTCAATTATCTAATTTATCAATTATTTTATCATCTCATTGTAACAAATAAAAATCATTGTTTCTTTGGAACATTATTGGCTTCTAAAAATTTGTATGTTCGTAATAAATACAGTCTTTCTTTAAACTATTACCACTTCGTTTATAATAGAATCGCATTTTGAGCAATTATCAGGAAATGTCCATCGCTAAATTTTTCAAAAAAATTTCAAACCATAATGTTAACTTTATTAATGAGTGGAAATTTTCCCAGAGAGAAACATTCGCCTTGCATACAATATTTCAAATGAATATCAAATTTCAAATTAATTGCTTAAAAGGCCAACCCAGTGAAAAAGATTCCATGCCAGGACTCGGATGCACTATATATACTGATGAGCCTGATTCGAGTCCCGGCATCGAATCTTTTTCACTAGGTTAGAATTTGCGCCTTTTAAGCAATTAATTTGAAATTTGATTTTCACTTGAAATATTGTATGCAAGGCGAATGTTCCTCTCTGGAAAATTTTCCAAGTATTACTAATATAGTTTCAATCGATGCTGGATTTAATTGCGTTTCGCGTTTGCCCCATGTCGTTGGCTCACGATAAATATTCCATCTTGTGCTGCGTTTATAGCCTTGCCAACCTGTAATAGTGAGAAGTTCCAGGCTGGATATCGTTTCATGGGTGATTTCGAATTCATGAAAAAATACCTGAAATTTTAGCGAGAAAGAAATTTCTTATGGAAAGATAATATATAATTTATTGCAGGAAGGTCTAATCCTCTCACTATGAAAAATATTAATTGTAATTATGTTTAACAATCCCATGAAATTGATATTTTAGTCTTGTTTTATGAATCTTTTTCACTAGATTGGCCTTTGCAGCAATTAATTTGAAATTTGATTTTCATTTGAAATGTTAACTTTATGTTGTAGTACTAGTACACATTTTACTGAAACGTATCAGGTTCTACGCTGTCACCACTGTCTTTTTAGACGGATTTCGTTTCATCAAAGTCCGGCACATTTCACTCAAACTAAAACATGTAAGACCATCTAAAATGTCTAAACATTAACAAACACTCATCAATTAGAACCCCCCTCCCAATTAGTTCTAAAAAAGTATTGCTAAGCAGTTATAGTATTTTCTTTAATCAGTAATCAAGTCTACATATTCCTATCGGGCCTCCAATTCCCGGCTGATCAGATTTCAATTATCCTTTTTGTCTATCATGTAATCATTCCATTTGAGCAAATGGAAATCGTTGTTCTTTTGGAATATGCTTCGATATTATCAGCATTTTCTCAAACCATAATGTTAACTTTTATGTTGTAGTACTAGTATATAAAATGTAACATTTTCTAAGCTGTCAACAGTGTTTAGAAGAATCCCGTTTCATAAAAGTCGGGTACATTTCACTCAAACTAAAACATGTAAGAAGACCGTCTAAAATGTCTAAATATTAATAAAGGCTCATCAATTAGATCCCCCCCCCCCTCCACAATTAGAACAAAAAAGTCTTGCTAAGCAATTATGGTTTTTTTTTTTTTTCTTTAATCAGAAATCAAGTCTACATATATCTATCGGACCTCCAATTCCCGACTGATCAGATTTCAATTATCCTTTTTATCTATCATTTAATCATTCTATTTCAGCAAATGGAAATCGTTGTCCTTTTGGAATGTGCTTCGATATTATCAGCATTCTAAAGATCACACTTTCTCTGCTCTAATGTCCCTATGATCTTTAGCACGATGGGGAGGGGGGAGGAACTTGGGGAAGACGTTTAAGTGAAAGCCGAGACTCCTGAGAATATAAAAAAAACGCACCCTGACATAATCGTTGTTAGGAGGTACGTTATATTCTGTGTTTGAAAAAGACCCCATTTTCACGGACTGTCTTTGACGATGGGCCTTTGGGAACGACGTCGGACGCCACTTATCGCTTTATGAACCATAAACATTAAGGTTGGGTCCCACGTTCATTAAGGGGAAATGTAAACCTTGAATTTGCCCTTTATATATTTCATAATTTTGCGGAGGAGTGGGAAAATTGAAGAGAAAAATCAAAACAAGAAGTGTATTGTATACAGAGAAAAGATTAAAGAGTAATCTTGCAATGAACATCAGCTAAGGAACAGCACCATCGGCAAAATGAAACTTTAATTAATTCAATATTAACGTGAAAAAAAAAAAAAAAAAAAAAAAAAAAATCATAAATTTACTAAATGCTGTATACAAAATGTTGTAAAGTTAAAAACTAAATAAACATTAAAATAAAATTATAGCAATCGACGTTTCGGTCATAATCTATGACCATCTTCTTCTTCAGAAAAGAATTGTTATATTGCTTTCAAAGTTTTAAAGAACAAAGCCAAGCCGTCTTGAATTTGAAAAGTTCGTTAGGTTTCAAATCGATTACAGCTTCAAAATATCATCGATTGGAAACCTAACGAACTTTTTAAATGCAAGACGGCTTGATTTTGTTCTATAAAACTTTAAAAGCAGTGTAACAATTCTTTCCTGAAGAAGAAGATGGTCGTAGATTATGACCGAAACAATCGATTGTTATAATTTTATTTTAATGTTTGTTTAGTTTTTAACTTTACAAGATTTTGTATACACCATGTAATAAATTTGTGATTTTTTATTTTCACAATACAGTAGAACCTCATTTTTCCGAAACTCTTTTAACCGAAACTCTCGATTAAAAGAAATCCATTTTTAAAGCTTTTTTTTTTTTTTTTTTTTCTACTATCACATTCTTTGTGTGCAAGTCCATTTTGAAAGCTTTTATTTATTTATTTATTTATTTAATTATTATATTCCTTGTGTACAAGCGGTCCTTCCCGAACTACGAGTACATGTAAATATTTTCGATCCCCTTTCTTAGAGTTCTTTTGAATTTAACTTGAGCTCCCGTAAGCTGCGGAGTGGAACGAAGAAAACGAAAAAAAGTAGCAATTCTGAAGCTTTTGAATGCTTTGCAAAAAGTTTTGCATGGCTGGAGCAGCAGAAAGGCTGTGATACTGGTGAACTAATAATTTTAAAAACTCCGTGATAGAGTTTCAAAGTAAAGGCAATCGAAACTGTGACAAACAAAACATTGTTTCAAACCCTTGTGATATATGTAAGAGGTACTTAATTTCAAAATTAAAATTCAGGTAATTTATTCTTGTTTCTATTTTGCTATTGCTTTATTTTTATTAAGCACTTGTAACCATAATAAGAAACATTGCATATATTTCTCCTTAATCTTAAAATGGAAGCATTCTCGATTATCCGAAAATTTCGATTTTCCGAAAGATTGTCGGTCCCAATTACTTCGGATAATCGAGGTTCTACTATATTAAATTAATCAATGGGGTCATAATATTAAACTTCCCATTATGCTTAAATTTTTTTTAGAATTTGCTTGTGCGGCAAAAAGTTTTACTGTGTAAATTAAATATAAAAACATTTCTTACAGTACTATTCGGCCAGCCGAATAATAGACTTGATATTCGGACGAAGCCGAATATTCGGCAGATAGGCCGAATAATTGTTTCATCTCTAATTTACACGCGTAATTAATTTAAAAAAATTCTGTGTATTTATTACTTAAATGTTTTTTTGACATTTTCGTTTTCATTTTCGGTCGAAAATGGGAAGATTACCGAAATTCGGTTTCGATTTTAAAAACCTGTTTTGGTCTATCCTTAATTATTACACTTTTGATTATGCGTCATTACTGCCGACTATTTTTATTATTAACTTGTACCACAATTTATAAAAACATTTCTTTGTTGTAGATTTCTGTTGAAAATATCTTTGTATAAGTGTACGGCAGAAATTATTTTTCCAAAAAGTGATCGTTAAGACGCATATGCTTCGATACCGGTAATCAAAGTGTTAACTAATATGTGCAGTATACTCTGCTATTTCAGCATATTTCTGCCTAACAATAATCTTGTGATTCAGCATAAAATTGTTCTCATTTACTGTAATTTATCTTGATTTGTTTGTAAAAGTACAGAACATATGTACGCGTTCAAGCAGAAACGAATGCTTCTAGCTCGCAGCCAGAAATAAACGGACTTACAAGATCAGTATTGCATGGGCAAGGTTTCTTTTAACAGATAACAACAAAGAAAAAAAAAATTAAATACTTTTTGTCGATATTACCTTTCCTAATGGTCAGTTTATGATTTTATAGCGTTCGATTTACATCATATTCTTGTACATTTAGAAAAATTTAAGATTAAAAAGAACTGAAAGTTTTATACTAAAGAGATTTGTTAATAAACAGGTGTGCAATTATAGCAATACTCGTCATCTGTATAAGCATTGAAATTTTAAAGAGTTTATCTGCCATTCGAAGCATTTATTATATTACACCATAATCAATATAAAACATTTCAAAAATTTCTGAAATACCTTTAGATATACAAAAAATTGGAGTACTTTTTGTCGATATTACCTTTCCAAGTGGTCAGTTTATGATTTAATAATGTTCGATTTACATCATACATTTATACATTTTTAAAAATTTAACATATTGAAAGTTTTATACAAAAGAGATTTATTAACAAACAGGTGTAAAATTATATTAATATTCGGCTCTGTATAAGCATTGAAACTTTAATGAGTTTAGCTGTTATTGGATGCAGTTAGTATATTACATCATAATCAATATAAAACATTTAAAAAAATTCTGAAATACCTTTAGATATACAAAAAACTGAAATACTTTTTGTCAATATTACCTTTCCCAGTGGTCAGTTTATGATTTAATAGTGTTCGATTTGCATCATACGTTTTGTCTATTTAGAAAAATTTAAAAAAAAAATTTTTTTTTTAAAGAAAAAAAAGAAAAAAAAGTTTTATACTAAAGAGATTTATTAACAAACAGGTGTAAAATTATAGTAATATTCGGCTCTGTATAAGCTTTGAAACTTTAATGAGTTTAGTTGTCATTGAATGCAGTTATTACATTGCATCAAAATCAATATAAAACATTTAAAAAATGTCAATAAATATTAAATATAATTTTTCAATTAAAAATTTCAGTTAACTAAAATAAAATATCCTCAAAAAATTTCTCTATGCTTCAAAAGTACAGTCAATGTGAAATACGGATTAATTTAAATGATGAAATGTTCGTAAAAAAGAAAATTAATTAAAAAAAAAAAATCCATATAAATATATCAGTAGCACGTCTCAAAAATTATATTCCAAAAATTGTTCTATGATTTAAACATACAGTCAATGTGAAATACTGATTAATTACGTGATAAAGTGTTCATAAAAAATAAAATCTTTATAAATATAGCGCTGACATGGCTAAAAACATTTTGACCAAAAATTTCCTGATACGTACTCCAAAAATAAAGTCAATGTGAAATACTGATTAATTTAAATGATAAAAAGTACATAAAAAGGAAATTGATTAAATGATAATAACAATAAAATCATTATAAATATAGTGGTGACATATCCCAACGATATTTTCACATGAAATATCTCATTTAAAATAAATAAAATATTTCAAACTTCAAAAACTATTAAAATATTTATTTTAATTAAAATTTTCATTTAACAGAAAAAAAAACTCAACCTATGCCTTAAAAATAATAAGAAAAAAATTTTTTAACGGAAAGTTTCATTTAAATAAATGGTTTCATGTCTCTTAACACATTTTCTCGATAATACATTTTATTTAACATAATACAGAAATAAATTACTCAGTGTCTTAGAAACGTTACTTTTTATTTTTTCAATGGAAAAGTTCATTTTACAAAAATGTATTATTTGGTACTATAAATGTATGCTCTTTTTTAAATTAAAATTTTACTTAACCGAAATAAATTATTCCATGCTTTAAAATATTTAAAATATTTTTTATTTATTTAAAATGTTATTTAACAGAAATAAATCATCTTAAACGCTTTAAAACGTTAAAGACATTTTTAACTTTAAAAAATAAGTTTAAAAAGAATAAAACATTCCATAGCTTAGAAACATTTTAGTATTTTAAAATTAAAGGAATCACTTAACATAAGCAAATTACTTCATGCTATAAAAAAAACACATCCCCCCTCCCCCCTTAAACTGGAAATTTCACATAAAAGGAAATTTATCACTCCCTGCCGTAAAATCCGCATTTTTTTCTTTTCTTTTCTCATGAACATGTTAAATAACAAAAATAAATCATTTCGTGTCGTAAAATTTTTTAAAGTTTTTTGTTAACTAAGAAAAAAACAAATATAAAATTACCCAAATGATTCACTACCTAAAAGATGATTAAAACAGTTTAAAAGATGTTAAAAAATGATTTTTAACATCTTTTAAACTGTTTTAATCATCTTTTAGGTTGTGAATCATTTGTGGAATTTTATATTGTTTATTAAGAGGAATTTTTAAGACCGAAGGCCTGAAGGACCAAAAATCGAGCCTGAATTTAGCGTCTATTGATCGCAGCGCCATCTATTGTTTGTAATTCGAACTAAAATCGAAAATCACTGTACAAAAACTTTTGAACTTATGCATAATGCTCCTGCAAGAATTTTTTAAATATCTGTCACCGTTTGCAAGTAATTGAATTTTAAAATCAGCCAGTCCTTTTTAGGACACCCGGTAGCTTACTTTATGAAAAGGTTTAGTTTAGCATAAATAAAAGAAAAATGTTTGACTAAAAATTTTGAAAAACAAGCCGCAAAGCATTAAACGTAAAAGAAAAAGAAAAGGTCGGCATTATATGTATTAATACCGTCAATGTTGCTGAGCTTTAGTGACAGAAAAGGGTTTATGTTTTCTGTCCATTTCCGAAAACGGGGTTCATACGGGTGCTTACTTTTGAATACCAGTATTGCCGAAAAGTAATCTTCCCCTTTTTTAATCGCCGAATTTTGCAAACTAAATAAAGCAAAAATTTCTTTCCGAAAATAGTGGTGTTGTAAGCATCCATATGAACACTAGAAAAATAGTTAAAAAATTCTTGGACTCTCACAGCTTTTAAAATGTAGAGCTAGTTAGCAAAATACTGTAAAATAATAATAATAATACCCGGTGTATTATCGTTAATAATTTAAATAATCAGAAAATAGTATAGTCTACAGTAATAATAATAATCAATATATATATAACATTTAATCCGCATGCAATGTCTTTGCATCTTTATTTATTTATTTTATTTCTTACTTATTTATTTAATTTTACATCTGCAACTGTCGCTACGAGCTCTTTATAAAAAAATTAATGAACGACAGACTTCCAGTTTTAGTAAAATAAATTTTCTCACACCAAGATCTTTTTTTTCTTTTTTACTCTGTTTATTTCTTTATTTTTTAAAGTCACTCTCGTTTCCTGTAATGTATGTCAGCGTCTTTTCTTTTTTCTTTAACATTACACCTGTGACTTATTTCAAAACGTATAAACATAAGGATGCATCTAAAAAAGAGATTTTGAAATGTGGTACGCATACAAGATTCACTTCCTGGTTTCTAAAAGTGAAAATGAAAAAGTATAATCTAAAAAAGGATATTCACTGTAAATTCATAATCTAAAATCTATTAATTCTAGAATCTATTACTTATTTTATCATTTATAAATACACTAAGTCCAAAAAGGTGAAGTATATAATACTTTATCGTTTCACCCTCTGATGTCAATACTTAAAATTATCAAACATTATGCTATTATGGGGGGGGGAGGGTGATATAAGGATAAAATAATCTTTACAAATAAAAGTTTTAAAAAAATTAAACTGCACATACAAAAAGAAAATAAATGCAAAATTAAAAAAAAAAATTCATTAATATACAAATAAATGCATATTTCATGTAAACATGATGGAAACCGAATTCCGTTCTCATCTATAATTCTAGTAAATTAAGCGTAAATAAAAATATCCACACACTGTAAAATCATTCCGTAAACTCCACACTATTGCGAATTCGCACCAAACAAAATTTCAAATCGTCGGCATTTTTTTTTCAAAACATGCTTTTATTAATTTGCATTTTTCATTAATAAAATTAAATGTTTCCTTTGAATAAATATTATACTTCGATTTCTCATTAAATTCCGTATAGGAATCATGTGTTATATTTCATTATCACAACATTGCTTACAAAGTTATACGCAGTTGAATTTATGGAATCCCAAATCGCACTAGTGTGGAGTGTAGGAGGTGTTGAATCGAAGTGTGGAGTCCACGGATTAATATTCTTTCCATTTTTTTCCCTTATCTATAATTCAATGCTTTTAAATATTAAGATTTTAAATTGAATTTTTTTCCCGTTTCATTTCAAATCTGTATGAAGTTCTTTAATATATACTTTATAATTTTATATTAATATATGAAGAGCTCAGATGATGAATGTGGTCTGTGAAAAAAAAAAAAAAAAAAAAAAAAGTTAATTATGTGATTGGTGATAAATCAATGGTCCTCTACCATCCATTAAATAACTTTTTTTTTGGTGGGGGGGGGGGGGACGAATAATCATAGATATTTTAATTGATAAAGGAGGCATTTGACAATAAAAGGAAATAAGATATTTGGAACTTTAGAGCTCATTTTCTAAAAATGATCACTTACCACATTTATCATATGAGATCTTCATATATTTAATACGTATTTTAATTTATACGGAGGAATTGTAAATAAATTTTTATTTTATTAATTTTAAAATTATATCAATGTATTTTAAATTTAGTGGAAAATTTTCAGTATCAGTATAATTAATAATATTCAAATAAATTAAAGTTAACAAATTTGATATACCTTTGAATTATTCCATTTTCCACATGAAACATCCACATTGAACTAATCCTTAAATAAAATATGTCATTACAAGAGAATATCCCTTGAACACAATATCAGCATTACACAACGATAACAAAATCCGCTACTATTTTATGCTTTTAATTGCCTAAGCGTAAATTTCGGCGCAATCGTACAATGAATGAATGAATGAATGAATATGACGTCGTACGCCACGTAACTGGTGTAATATCTTGAAAGCAAGTAAATATCCACTTCAATGCCGCCGCTAGAATAGTTACCAAAATGGTTCATAAAAACAATAAAAAGAAATTAAACGAAAATCACCTCGAGAACAAGGTCGCAACTTAGAAAAAAAAAAATCATCACACAGGAAGTAAGCCACTGGGGGGACATGATGGAACTCTATCTTCAATGACCTCAAAAAGATCAGTTTATCTGTTTTTTTTATTCTCCCCCTCTTCTTGACTTTTTCAACGATAAAATTAAAAAGTAAGAGACAAGTTATGAACTGTACGACCGGAAAATTCTTCATGTCATTGGATGATAGATCGATTAAAAGAAGTTTCCAATGCTGTTATTTTCATTTTGTTATTTCTCTTACATAGTACACAAAAAGTTTAATAGATCCTGGTTATCACAAGGGAAAATAATACACTCAGTGGCGGAATTATATGGCACGGCCCGTACGCTCCAAAGACATTCAGGGCCGTGCGAAGAAAAAACTACGCCCGGGGCAAAGTTTCAATTTGCCCCCCCCCCCCCAATCACTTTTTCTTTGTGACAGGTGCCACAAAATTGATTAAAGTGCAGACAAAAAATAAAGTCTTTTGAATAAATATTTTGCGTTTATTTTGGAACTTTAAAACGTGCAATTTTATAATAATTCAGAAATTCCAAGCAACCAAATAACATAAAAAAAATTGTAGTTAATTGTTAGAGAGATTGCGATTTTTTGGACAGATTTTTCTCAACCTTTCTCTCTTTTTTATCTAGTCATTTTCAACTGTTGTTAGTATTTGAGTTGGAGAAAATGGGAAAATTAGCAAGGTAAAAATCGCTAACAACCAGGTTAAAAACAAGTGGCCTCCAGAAAGAAAAAAAAATCTTCCCAATAAGATCGATAGCAAAAAAAAAAGAGAGACGTTGGTAGTATACATTTGGCGCCCCTTCAATTTCCGCGCCCGGGGCGACCGCCCCCTTTGCCCCCCCCCCTTTTCGCACGGGGCTGAAGACATTTACCAGAATTTTTGTCTAATATTTGGCTTATTTAATGAAAAAATTCTATCTTCAGATATAGCGGCCAGTACTTTACGAAATTTCTGGTTATACCATCTAAAATCCCCTGTATCCCCTGATACGTGCGAACCCTGTATGGTGGCGGGTACACTTGAAAGTACAATTAAAGAAAACTAGAGGATCCAAATTAGGGATGCACCGAATATTCGGTATCTATTCGGTATTCGGCCTATTCGGCCATGTTACCGAATATTCGGCTTGGCCGAATATAAAACTATTCGGTATGCCGAATATTTGGCTTGGACGAATATCAAACTATTCGGCATGCCGAATATTCGGTTTGGCCGAATAGCAAAATATTCGGCCGAACCGAATACTTAAAAAAACTTTTAAAACATATTTTTAAAAACCTTATACAACTTCTACGTTTAATAGTCAACTTATAAAGATATTCAGAATAATTAGAAACAGAATCATATTTAAATAAAAGATAATGTTTTTACATTATTTATTTGCTGTTTGTTAAGTATTATTTAAGAAAATTAACCAATCACGAGGATTTTCATAGGAATTAATTATGTGAAAATGCAAGTTCCTGAACATTGTCCAGTAAATAATCTGTTTCTTGCTAAGATTTTAAGAACAACGTTTACAACTTCTGAAAATGATTGCCCACTCCAGACACCAATCTAGGATGCATTTAAAAACTTCCTTGCTTAATTAAAGGGAGTAGAACAGTTATTCTTGCTGAGTTGCCATCATATAAAATTTGAATAGATTGTATTATTTATTTATTTTTACTTTAGTCCCTTCCTGACAAACAAATAATATAGGATCCTGTACAATTTTTCTTCCAATTTTTTCACAATTTCTCTTTGATTTTAAAATGTTTCTTTTAAAATTTAAGAAAATTTTATTCATTTGTTTTAATTCTCAGAAGAAGCCATGAAATTTAAAATTTTATTAATTTAAAAATTTTTATAACTATCCTCTTCTTAAATAACTCAAAGCAGATTTTTTTTCAGCGTAAAGTTTACTTGAAAAAAGCTCTTGTTTATTAGAATAAAAGTTTCTTTTTTAAATATTATGTGAAATTGTTTTAAATTTAACATTTTAATGCCTTTAAACTTTGAAATATAAAAGTATTCGACAAGCCGAATATTCGGTATTCGGCCGAATAGTTACTATTCAGCATGCCAAATATTCGGTATTCGGCCTAGCAGTTACAATTCGGCTAGCCGAATATTCGGTATTCGGTTCGCCTGTTAGCCGAATATTCGGTATTCGGCCAAAATCACTATTCGGTGCATCCCTAATCCAAATCCAACCCGGACTTCCACAGAATATGGGTGGAAACCATTATTTCTTTTGTTGCTGTTGTTAAAATTGAAAACTGTAATAGATTTTTTAACATATAATATATACGAGGACATCAGAAGCGAAGGGGTACAAGTGACAAAATTTCGATTTGGAGTAAATTGAGTTCAAAGATAATTGACGTTAAAGTTGAACACCAATAATAATTGACTGAATTGAAATAGGAAACTGCTGCTTGTTTAGCAGTGGTCTTTGAAATCTTATTTCAATAAATGTGAAAAAAGTAGATTACAATATTCTTTAAATTTATAATTAATGAATAATGGTCATTATTCGGCAAAAGTGGTTGATCCCTAAAACACAACACATAATTAGAAAATCACTTATATTTCTTTACCTGAAAAGAAAAAAGCATATTTCCAGGCCGCCTGTGCACTTAGTTCAATTTTTTCGATTTTGTCACTTATACCCTTGGTTTCTGGCCTCCTCATATATATTTTTAGATTGTCCAGAAATAACACAACATAAAGGGTGGTCCATCTTTTGGTTCTTTTTTTATTATGAAAGAAAACGCATTTTTTATGAGTGAAAATCGAAATTCTTTATTGAACATGGAAGGTGGGTCTATACCAGGGTCGACGAACCTATGGCACGCTTGCCAAACTTGGCACGCGGTAGAATATTTTCGGCACGGCGTTGATTGAAATCCTAAAACAAAATAGAATTAAGCTAAACAAAACGCGCAAACTTATACAAACTGGACTTTTCTTTCTTTTTTTTTATTGGAAAGAAGCTAATTGAATTTCTAAATTATTCCAATGTGGGCTCAATAAGTTGTCAAATTAAGAGAAGGTTGGGAGAATATCAAAAAGAAAAATATCAGGCATTACAATTAAAACTTCCAGTGATGAAACTAAAGCGACTTAGTATAAAATATAGTTTTCATAATTGTTCGCTCTATTTATTCCTTCGGTCATTATTTTCAGAAATGATACGAAAACCTTAAATTTTAGAAACACAAACCACTTCTTAGATAACTCGAATTAGTAGGCAGAATACCATACTAATATTTAGCATAACCGACGTCGCATTCACCATTTTATTACTTTATAATATATGTTAATCTAATTACTAGATTCATATTGTCCCATATTTTGAAATCCCAATGAATAAAAATCCAGAAATGTTGATCTACTAAATTATTTTTGGTGCTTGGCACGTCATGGTCAAGTAAAACCTTTTTTGAAAAAAATTGGGCACGCGGATATAAAAAGGTTCGCCGACCCTGGTCTATACCATTTATGTATGGAACACAATATCGCACATGTGACCACAGCGGCTCCGCTTACATGACATCATCCGAACATCAAAATTTTCGATGACTTTTCCCAGAATGAGCGGATCCATGGCCAAAATTTCAGCCCAGATGTTACGTTTGAGGTCTTGGATTGTGCGTGGGGCATTGGCATGCGCTTTACTTTTCAGAAACCCCCAAAGAAAATAATCCATTGGGGTTAAATCGCACGATCTTGGCGGCCAATTCACACCAGAATTTCTTGAAATTACGCGATCTGGAAATTTCTCGTTCAATAAGTTGATAGATTGGCGAGCAATGTGTGCCGCTGCACCGTTGTTGTGTTGTCAACGAGTCCATAATTACAAATGGCATACATTTGATAGTTCATACATGCATGACACATGGCAGCTGACACAAATAACCTGTGAAATATTCATAGTTCAAAAAAGAACCAACAGATGCACCATCCTATATATAACCTTTAAAACAAAATGTATCTGACAATTTCGCATAGCAATAATAACCAAACCACTAAATGAAGATGTCATGTAATAACATTATACGTACATTAACTGCTATAGTAAAATATATATTAATGTAAAACTTGTTAGCAAACAGAACCCACTAGAAAATCTCAATATACTGACATATTAAACATCTCAATATACTGACATATTAAACATTTTAATATATGGATAATATCACATAAAAATGAAATTGCACAAAAATTCAAAGTATCATATCTTATGTAAATATATAACAAATTAACATACCTTGTAATAATATACTAATTTTAATTCTTAAAAGGGGTAAATTAAAGCATTAAAAACAATTTTTACTGGTTTTAAAGTTTTAATTTACGCCTTTTAGCAATTAAAATTAGTATACCATATCTTGGTAAGTTTTTGTCGTACGACCCCCCCCCCCCACACACACACACACATCTACATATAAGACCGTGTAAAAAAGTAAATAAATAAAAACTATTTTGACGAAAATGATTTTTAATATGACGGAAAACATTTGAAAATTTTTTTTCAACTGGAAATATACCTCTTAAACTAACGGTTTAGAAATTAGCTAATGTACAGCTATAAAAGGGGATACCCTAACGTATAGCTAGATAATAAGTTCTTTGACGACTTAGCCATTTTGTGACAAGTCCGATTTTATTTTAAGATGAAAATTTGGTGGAGGGTTTCCTTTTTGGAGATGAATTTTTTTTTTTCTATAAAAAGGTCTTTTGAAGACAAACTTTTTTTTTTTCGTGTGTTTAGTGTATTTATGAAGAGTCCATTGGAGGAACGAAGTTCCACCTAAACACACAATGTCAATCTTATTTAGATCAACACATAATTCGAAATAGTTCCTTTTAATGTTAATAATGTTTAATCACACAAGGTTTCCCTTTTATATAGAAAACTAGTTTTTGCCCGCGGCTCCACTCACATAGAACAGAACGCAAGTTTTGTAATTCGAAATGCAAATTTTACATATAATTTTTTTCCCCCTAATTTATCCAATTAATAGTGAATTCCCATCAAAATCCGTCCAGTAGAACTTTTTAAAAAAGCTACTGCTTCATAATCGGATTCACCTAATTATAGAACTTTCTTCTATAGTTCTATAATAAGTAAGCAACGTAGTATGTGTTATTCCCCCCGATCCCTCCCCCTCCCCCCCCTCCCCCCCCCAAAAAAAAAGTATATTTAAGTGTCATAAAGTGTCATAAGGTATAAGTGTCATAAAAATTATTTTTATTATATATATAATTAAAGCGCTTTCTAAATAAATTGTATTATTATTTTTTAAATGTGTCTACTTATATAACATTCATCGTTTGTTTCGTAATTTTATTGTGACATTTAAGGCACTGTGATTAAAATCTCTTTAACGCAGGTCTAGATTTTCTATGACCTTAAAACGATAAATTTATCTGTTTTTCCTCCCTCTCTTCTGTCCTTTTTTCTAACGATAAAAGTTGAAAGTAACTGACAAGTTATGAACTTTCTGACCCAAAAATTCCTCTTGTCATTGGATGATAGATCGATTAAGAGAGATTTTCTTGCGTTATTTTCTTATTTTGCCCTCTCTAACATAGTACACAAAAAAAACCTTACCAAGATTTCGGTTATTTGTCACTGAGAAAAATGACACAACTGTCGACAAGAACTAGGATTAATCGAAGTAAACTTCGTAAAATACTTAAAAGATTTTTTTAATTAGCGATTTGAAAATAATCAGGAATAACTAGAATAGGTGTAAGAATAAAAAAAAGTTGAATAAGAATAATAATTAAATACAGTCAACTCTGTGAAATCCGCCGATGTATTATCCGCAAATGCCTGTTATCCGCACTACATGTTTGAATGTAAACAATGAAAGTTTTCATTAAAAGTTCAACTCAAAAGCTAAATTTGGTACATTTTTTGTTTTGTTTGTTTGCTATCAATTTTCTAATGAATAAATATTTAAATATAAATTGGATATAAAAATTTAAATTCCCTTGGGTAACAAAATTTTATCTTGGATCAAAAAGTAATGAATGCTCATAGACTACAGAAAAAAATTATTGACAATAAACCAAATCTACCATTGTGTTGTGTCAATGTTTAAAATAATGAATAATCAGTAAAAATTCTATATAATTTCACTTTTCTTTAATCTTAATTATTAAATTTATTAAACCAATGTTACATTATGTTTTTCTTGTTAATTGCAATTGTAATTTTTGTACAGTTGTTCCTAATTTAGTCAGACTTTAAAAAATAAAATGTAAACAAAGGGATGATCTATAATCCGCTAAAATGTATAATCCACAAAACCCTCGGTCCCTAAGTATGCGGATTTCACAGAGTTGACTGTAATTTGAGTGATAACTTTTAACTTTTTAAATAAAGAAATCTATTCTAACATATGGCAAAATTAAAACTATGATTTTCTGAAGAAATTAATCACAAAAAAATGGATGGTAGACGACGAATCTCTAAACATTGAAATGTACAATCGAAACGTTTTCTCATTGTTAACTTTGTAGATAGTAATGAAATGCAGAGACAGACCCGATGAAGATTTCTATACAATTGTGAGTTATTATTAGCAGTTTTTTTTTTTTTTTTTTTTTTTTTTTTTTTAACAAAATAATACATTTAATACTGTAAAAATGGCTTTTAAAAGGATTTCGTTTGCCTTCAGATCACCTTTGGCCTTCTTGACCAAATATAAGCGATTCATGTACTCTAAAAACTTCGTTCAGCTGAAATCTAGAAAAGGTAAATTCATCACAACAAATGTGAGAAGTGAATAAGTTCACATCTACATCGTCTGTGCGTATACTCGTATATGAAAAGAAAATTATCGCCATTTATTTTTCAAACTTAAGAGCAGTTTCATACAAAATAATACATTTAATACTGTAAAAAGGAATTTAAAAAAGGGATTTTGTTTGTCTTCAGATCATCTTTGTCCTTCTTGACTACATATAAGCAATTCATGTATCATGTACCTCTGAATTCATGTACTCTAAAAAACTTCATTCAGCTGAAATCTAGACAAGGTAAATTCATCACAACAAATATGAAAAGTGAATAAGTTCACATCTACATCGTCTGTGCGTATTCTCGTATTATGAAAAGAAAACTATCGCCATTTATTTTTAAAACTTAAGAGCAGTTTCTTAAAAAATAATACATTTAATACTGTGAAAATGGCTTTTAAAAGGATTTCGTTTGTCTTCAGGTCACCTTTGGCCTTCTTGACCAAATATAAGCGAATCATATACCCTTGAATTCATGTGCTCTAAAAAACTTCATTCAGCTGAAATCTAGACAAGGTAAATTCATCACAACAAATATGAAAAGTGAATAAGTTTACATCTACATCGTCTGAGCGTATACTCGTATTATGAAAAGAAAACTATCGCCATTTATTTTTCAAACTGAAGAGCAGTTTCTTAAAAAATAATACATTTAATACTGAGAAAATGGCTTTTAAAAAGATTTCGTTTGTCTTCAGGTCACCTTTAGTCTTCTTGACCAAATAATAGCGAATCATGTATGTATCCTTGAATTCATGTTACTCTAAAAAACTTCGTTCAGCTGAAATCTAGACAAGGTAAATCCATCACAACAAATATGAGAAGTGAATAAGTTCACATCTACATCGTCTGAGCGTATACTCGTATTATGAAAAGAAAACTATCGCCATTTATTTTTCAAACTTAAGAACAGTCCACGCTATCTTGAAATAGTGCAGACGTAAGCACTCGTCTCATTACTAGGGATTAAGTGACACGTTACACTGACTTCAGGGTAAATTTAGTAGGCAAGATAACCAGCCAAGTCTTTGATCCATCAGTTAGTTCTTTGTGAGCCGTGAAATCGCCAGAGGTTTGAAATGATGGTTGAACCGTTCTTCGTGAACGATACGCGCAAATTAAAAACGAGGATTACAGAAAAATTTTCGTGACATATCAGTAGTTTCTCTGTATTTTAAAAATTCGTGATGATTTAAATGATTTAAGCCCGTATTTTTCTCTCTCTTTTTTTTAAAGGTCCGTTCAGATCACATTCTGCGACGACGGCTCTTTTGCCAGCCTTTTTGATATGTTTATCATCTACACTGGGTAGAATTTCTTTTGTTGATTTTGTGACATTTGAAGTGGTCACAACTGACCACAAAACCTTTTGTGGAAAAAAAACAAAAAACAAAAAAAACAACAGAGAAATAATTTATTCCTACTCGTAACAAAATTTGAAAATCTGATTCGCACGTAGCCTAGAGACTTTCTTCAATTATTTTACTATTCAATTAACGTCTTACTCATTAAGGGTTAACCCAGCCAGTGTTGAGCATACTGTCTACATAATGAAGAGTTCGGACCGCTGTTCGCGGGTTTGAACCCAGAGTGGTCTATGTGGAGAAATGTGCGAGATTCCCTGAGTTTGTCTTGTATGCAAATTTCCCTTCAGAAGCTCTTCAAGAAGGCACCCCTCGTACAGCAATATGAACATAACTGGACGATGCTTAACAACCCTCCCTCACCCCATTCAACATACACACACACTAAATTAGAATATCCTATTTTTAAATAATAATTACCTAATGATAAACAAGCGTTTATACAGTTTACTCTTATACAGTTTCGATTTGATGTAGGGCCGAATCGAGGGTGTATGCTACTTTACGCGTTTTATCCATTAAAAAATAATAAAAAAAATAACTAATATACTAGGATATTTTCGTGGCACCTCCTTACACAAAGGCAAATCTAGACTAACCCTGGTGTGTATAAGCCTATAACCTACCCTTCTTTGATGACGTAAATGCTCCTAAATTATTGTAAGATATTGCGATCGCTGTATTATAATATAATTTTATTTTTATGGATTGTACTTCCGACGACATAGGGTATAATTGTTAAGAGCTGTGGCATAGGGTACAATTGTGATGGAAATGCTCTCTTAGTAATTATACTATCATTCTCGCTGCATTATGGTAGTAAATAAAGCAATTAATATTAAGCAATAGTAGACCATAAAAGATAGTATATTCGATTTCTTTCACAACTTTCAACAGGAAAAACCCGTAGAGCAAAAATGGTCAGGCAAACATATCGTAATCGGATTCAAATAAAATTTATATGTTACCAACGGGCCATTTAGACGCTTTTGCACACCAAAATTATTAAAAATTCATTTGAAATTGTCTAAGTTCTCTGTGCGAACTTAAAAGGATAAATATACCTCTGCAATTGAGAACGTCCCTCTTCTATATCTTAAAAAGTAATATTATGGAAATCGTTGCTTTTAAAAAAGCCACTGTGATGTGGGTGATGATCTCATGCAGTTTCCCAAACGTTTTACGTAAGATATTCAATATAAGAGAACAATATTCCGCGCTACATTCGATGGACCACCATAGCACATTTCACAGTTTTGGAACTTTAACGTGTATCTGTCAGCTATAAAACGGCGAAATTTTCCTGGTATAGCTGCATAAACATTGACAGTTATTGTGAAAAGATTCAATTCACTTCTTTTTTTATCGTACAAAATATTATATATTGCCACGAATCTCGCACAGACAAATGAAGAGCCAAGAGCCACAAGGCGCCCATGGACCACATAATGAGAAATATCATTCTGCAGTGACAGATTCATAGATTAACTGCTTTCGGTTACAATATAGTGAAATCGTATTAATTGTATATATGTACAGTCGTGGAAAAAAAAAAAGTAAACACCCCCTACTAACTTCTCAACAAATTATCGTAGAAGAAAGTTACTGGTACCGAACGATTGGAAATAAAGTCTACTTTTAAATTATGTACATAAAATTTGTTTAAGGGTCCATCTACATATTAAAACGAACCATAACTTTGTTTTTTTCAATAGCAGTACACAATTCTGACAGCATAAATGAACTCTACACCCTTCAATTAGCCTATAAACAAATTTTTATGCAATTCGTGCCATAAGTTTCCGAGAAATTAATTATTTTAAAACGAACGTATTTTAAGGGCTGTATCCAAATTGAAGTTCCGAACTCGATTCTTAACCGAGGGAGCCGCCTTCTTGATCAAGGCACGTGCGTCAATGAAACCTGTTTGATTACAGGTAGCAGAATAAATTTCAAAAATTTACTCACTTCTATCATAGACGGCCCCTTAAACATCATTTTACCGTTTTTTAAGCATAATTTGAAAACTACTTGGAAGAAAAATGTGAAATTTCGGATTTCCATAAAGCAGGACTTAATAAATCTAAATCCATCAAAAAAATTGTATGTTGCAATTCATAATTTTTACGAATATTAATTTCATAATTCATAATTCTAATCATAAAATGATAAAAATTGCAAATTCAACGTATTTATTTTTGGGTATATTAGTATTATTGCCACACAAAAAATTAGCTCATTAGGAGCATAATTTCAGGGGATATAAATAAAAATATGAAAACGTTATATATAAATAAAAATATGAAAACGTTATATGGTGTTTACTTTTTTTTTTTTTCCACGACTGTACCTGGGTATCACTAAGTTATCGTATATAAGAAAAAGATTTTTCACGGTATATTAACCATTTTTTGAAAATTAAGCACCCTAAATTTAACTATATTATTATCAAGATAAAAAAAATGTCAAGTTTTATATTTTCAATACATGAACATTTAACTTTGAAATTACAAGCATGATAAAATGTACTAGACCTTCTAATAATGTCAAAAGAATTCACAGAAATTAATTTATGAGGCAAGTACAACGTGTTCGTTTATATGGTAGTATTTTTTTTATATCTTCATTATGAACCAGTCAAAATTTATCGCATCTAATGGTAATTGGTAAAGAATTTCAATTACCAAGAGAAAAAATAGTATAAACACTTTTCAGTTATAGTAAATACTTAGTCAATACTTTTTTTTTTTAACTGCACCTTCTATTCCGATTGATAAAGTGGCTTATTCTATATATCAAATGAAAATCAAATTTCTCTCTGGAATAATTTCCATGTATTAATATCGCTTATTCTATTTCTGTTGGTAGTGACTCAGTGACACTGGTACATACCAGTATCATTGAATCACTAACCATCAGAAATCGAATAAATCAATCTGGAATCAATATCACTGAAGATCAAAATGAAGTTTTAGTTTTCGGATTTGAATGTTAAAAAAGGATTATTTACATTAGCACAAATCTAAAATTCACTTAAAAGACCACAGGATCACTTACGATTGTGAACTACGCGATGAAAGTGCAGAGCTGCACATTAGATATTTTTGCCACTGGAATACAGATACTTCTTTTCGTACATTTCCATTATGGGGTCCTTGGCTTTTTTTTTAAAAGCGCGGCGCGATTCGCACTTCAGAAAGTGAGATTTGTTGCCAAATGATGTAAATAGCTTGAAAACAAACCTGATGAACTTTTAAGCTTTTGTATGTATTTATCTATATATATAAGCCTTTTCTACATATATATAATTTTTATTGTATTTTACATACAGTTTACTTCTGTTTGTATAGAAAAATGCCTTCTCTAAAGTAAATAAATTGTATAAAATATTGAAAAATTACTTGTGTATATGAAACAGTGAATAAGTTGCCAGAAAATGTCCAATTTCCTTCTCTTGTCAAGGCCATTTTCTCTATCTCGCCAAGATTCCTATACTGGAAAAGTACCCTTCTTTTTAATATTAATCTTTTTATTATTATTACTTAACAGGAAATATTTGTTTAAGTTGTAGTGAAAGGGTGTTAATAAGGCTATTTACAACGGAAATGAGTTACATTTTGCTTGTCCTTCATAATGATAAGAAAAAATGTTGTATGTAAGTCTGCTAGGGGCTGGAAGACCGTAGCGATTTAATACCACGACCTTTTTTTTTTTTTTTTTTTTTGTGCCTCTTTTGGACATTTTCGAGACCATGTGTTTTCTTAAATCAACTTGATCCAGCTCTTCATCCCATATGCTGGAGAAGATCGGGCTGAAGAAGATCCGCGCATCTTAGCTGGAGGTAATGCATGTGGGATAAGACCGCAGGAGAGACATCCTTGTTTTTATTTTTTTTTTAGACAGCTGTATTTTAAAAAAGTCTTGTAGTAGGGGTTATTTCAATCTGTGAAGACGAAGGACACTGACGAAGTGTTCGGTCCAATTTGACTTCCTGTGTGGCAAATGATTTTTTTAACGGTTTTTTGATACGTAATTATATACGACAGCAGGTTTTCGTAAAGACAAAAATAAAATGTAGTTGGCTTATAGTTTACGCGTTTAGCTGAAGATAATTTCAGCTCTAATTTGCTCATCTTTATATGAATACATTTTTAAATACTCTTTATTTAATAGTTTAATATTAATTAAATAATGATTATTTTTTGAAAAAGGCAATTTGCAGTTTTGATATCCTTCGCGCTATCTACTAAACGTAGATCAAAACGGTGAATTTTCAATAATTGGGGCCTAAAGAAAAGCCAAATTAACGTATTTTAATGAAACTTTTTCGGAACCGAATGAAATGCAGTCTTGAAATTAGGAGTGGTTTCAAAAATAAATACTGAATGCTAAGAACAGAGTGGGGATTTTATTATTATTAATTTTCACTTTTATTATGAATTACAAGTTTTCACCAGTTGAGATACTACAAAAGTTTTAGTGGTGCATAGTTTAGTTAAACATAAACCTTAAAACAGTTCGAATAATTGAAATACCTGTAAAACCCATCAGATTTTGATTAGCGTACATTAACGCTTTGTTGACCGATCACCAATATACTCGTCACTAATGTAACTAGTTTCATTTATTTAAAATACACACCAGAATGTTTGTGCAGTAATCTTTTCTTTCAACCACGAAGTGTTTGCCTAAGAAAAGGCGAAAATTTCTGTTAGAAAATTCTGGTAGATATTTTGAAATGAAAAACACGCTACATTGGTAAGACTGCCAGTCAACGAGTTAAGACAAGAATTAAAAACTAACAAGAAAGAAAAATTAATGAAAAAAGAATTGTATACGAAATCTTTTGTGTGCCCCTGTAAATGAACGATAAATGCGATGCACATCATATTCTACTGCAAGCATCTTGTAGTAAACCTCAATGGTGTGTATCAATTTCATCATATTTGAAATAGCGCAACATCATTGAAATACGCCGCGAAAATTTCCCGTGTAGACCATGGGATATAACTCGTTTGTGTGACCCTGTAAATGAATGATAAATGCTTTGCACCCATAAGAAATCGCATATTATTGCACCTCAGAAATTCATATCAGTTACATTGTTTGTAATAAATTAACATCATTAAAATACGCTGCAAACGATTTTTCTTCATAGACCATATTGTAGCGGTATACTTTTGAGTCCCCTCTACGCGTACAGTTAGTGCTACATATAACATATTCTATATAGTAACCATATTCTAATGCACCTCAATAATGTAAATCAATTTCATTATGTTTAAAATATTGTCAGACTGTTGAAATACATCGCAAAGGATCTTTTCCCCATAGACCATAATATAACGGAATAATTTCGAGTGCCCCTGTAAATGAACTGTGAATGGTACATATACTTCATTTTCAATACCAAACATGCCATGGTGAACCACAATAACGTATATCAATTACATGGCAATCCCAGTATATTTACGCGAGTTAGAGCACGGACAGACAGACGTTCAGACAGTCAAGACGGACAGAAAAACCCAATTCGTAAACATTTTTCAACTTCAACTATGTTGGAAAGTGTTAAAAATGCAGACCCCATAATATAAAATTTAGTATACCCTATCGGTGTATGTTGCAAACCGTTCAAAGCTACTTGTGTTTAGAATTTCGAGTATTTTTAACATTTCGTTTTTCCCAAATAAACGATGTAACGGAAAGCAGAAGTTTCGCAATGAAAAAACAAAAATAATACAATCTACAGATTCTTGCGATCAATGCACATTTATTTAGTAATCGTTCTGATCCACTGCAGAACAAATTGGATTTCCTACCGAACAAAAATATATTAAGACAATTTTTACCAATTTGTGAAATTATGGATGGTAAAAACTGCCACAGACAAAAGAGTAAAAAAGGGAAATTCTATTTGAATTTTCGTTAAAGGCAATATAAAAACAATGCTTCGCAACACATTTCGCGCAGAGGAAACAATGGAAGTAGAAGCCATTTTAACAAAGAAACGCAATTTCTCAAAGTTCTAAACAAAGGGTTATAATTTGATAGAAACAAACAATACGAATACTTTCTTCTACAACCGCCATTTTTGCACCTCTAACTTTATTCCATGAACGTCGAATTTAGGAAAGAAAAAAAAAAGAACAAATGAAATTCAGACTCTTTTTTTCATTCTTACTGTTATTTCTTTTTCCAGTCCGAATCGGCCATATACATGCCTTTCTGCCAACTTGTCTAGAATGGGCATTCTTTCAAGCGTGGACAATTACAAATGTCTACCGTGTTCTTCGCAAGGGAAAAGGGGCGTTTCAAACTACTGCAAGGTAGGGTATAATGCGTGATATTTCTTGCGAATTTTAGCTTTGGTCGTTTTGCTTTGTTTCCAGAGTACAGCCATCCTGATTATTATTATTATTATGTTGATCATTAACATCAAAACTCATGTCTCAGCAGGATGACTTTCAGATATTTTTATTTGCCCACCAAACCTAATTTCATCTTCAACTAGGGGAATCCAGTTTACACTACACATTAAGCCTCAGTATTTAATACATTTAACTCTGCGGTTCTTAAGTCAACAGCTCATCAAGCTCGAAACTTTCTGAAACATTTACTGACTCATTTTTAAAAATAAAGGTAAAAAATTGGCAGAACTGACTGTGGAAGTGATTTGGAATAGGAAGATGTTTTCCATTTTTTGATAAATAAATTATTTATGGGAGTTATAAGCGATTTTGGGTCACGTGACAACCGGTTTTTCTGCCTTCGCCGACTGGCATTTCTCCTTTCGTCCGGAAATTCGGTTCAAAATGCCAACTTTCACAATATTCTATGAAAGATGTTTTGTGTTTACCAAAAAATGGAAAACGTTTTTCGATTATGTAGTTTCTGAATAACAACGCCTACCAATTTCATGCGTTTCAGAGCAAAAATGAATTAAAACTTTTGTCATACAGTTGCCCCTTTGGATTTGAAAACAGCCTTAAGTTAAAACTATGAGATGTGAACGCTTCAAATTTCCCTTACGGATATTTCGGAAACGTTCAAACTACTGCTAGGTACGGTATAATGTGTGATATTTCTTGAAAGTTTCAGCTTTGGTCAACAAGTCTTTCTTTGTTCTGATTATTATTATTATTATTATTATTATTATTATTATTAGTATCATTATTATGCAGAGTTGCCGGCTTTTAGCCAGGCCAAAAAAAGCCGGCTTTAATTGAAAAAAGCCGGCTTTTATTTTTCAAAAGAGTGGTTTATAGATAATTCATATAAAATTTGGATTAATTTATTTTTAATACATTTATAAATATTTTTCTACTAAAAAAATATAAGCTTCTATTAAATTTTGTCAAATAAGTCCTTATAACTGCTAGAATGCAACTGTGAAGGCATTATGTCAGAAAAAAAAAATACAGTAGAAGATCTTTATAACTATATAACGCAATTCTCCATATAATGCACAACTTTTCAGATGTAAACAATAATTTTTGCAGTTAAAAAGCACCTGCATTTTCCCATTGTAAAATACTGCTATTCTCTAGAGGACTACATTTGATATATTATTTCAACTTTATGTAAGATCATTTTACTAAAAAAATGCTATTATTGCAATAAACATTTTTGAAAATGTCTTGGATGGTTGTGTCAGTTATATTTGAATCATGTTTATAAAGTAAATTTAACAATGTCTGACGTATATTATGCAAAAATTTATAATTTGGATAACTCTTGATAATAAGGAAGCAGTATAAAGGTATTCTAATGTATTTTGATATGTTTCAGACATATCTGGCAATGTTTATAAGGTGAATTTAATGATGTGATGTGATCCATATAACGCAAAATTCTATATAATGCACAACCTTGCGTTTTTAGGTTTGTGTTATAAAGATCTTCGGTTGTATATAAATATTCAGAAGAATACATTAAATTAGACTCTAAAGTATTGGTTTGGAATTCTTTATTATAGCTCTACACATACCACGCATTTAAAGATTATATGAAAGAATAAGAAAATGTCACACATCAAAATAGAAACATCCTTACATACTGATATTTACTTTTAAAATTGATTAAAACTAAATAGCATATATGTATTTTAATAACTGAAATTATCTTATATAATACTTGAGAACACCCAGAAATAAGCAATTGATATTCTAACTTATAAAAATGATATACGTAAAAAGTTTTTCTGCTACTAAGCTGCTTTGTAACTTATTCCAGATATGTCCATACGGACAGATTAAAGTTGTAGAATGAACAATGTTGAAAGAGAAATTAGGAAGGATATAACATTTGAGGAAATTTTAGCACATGTAAGTGCGTAAAATAAAGAGAACAATTTAAAAAAAATTCTCCAAATAAAACTTGTTGAATTAGAATTTTGAAAAGCTAGTTGCTATTTAAAATAATGCATAAAGCAATCCATATGTTATTCTTAATACTGTTTTAGTAGGGAGAAATGATGTTTTTATTAAATGACTTTATGTGTGATTTTAAATAAATGTTTATCAGAAACAAAATAAGACTTGTATATTAATATCCCTTAAAATTAGTTAATAAAACATATAACTGAGCAACCATTGCCCTTTTTAATTATATAAAGCAGTAAAAATGAAAAAAAAGTTAGTGTAAACCAGAGAAAGCAATTGGTATGACCTTTTATTCCAATATTAATGTCTCCATTATTGAAAAATTGGGTTATATTGATTTCTACCTCTGAATGTCTTTAAAACTAATTAAAAAACACATAAAAATGTGTCATTTATAATTAAAATGCTTCACTGTATAAAAGCCAATTTTGGCCAAAAAAGGCCAATTTTGGCCAAAAAAAGCCGGTTAAAACCAATAAAAGCCACCGGCGTGGCTTTTTTTAATTTTAGCCGGCTTTTTTGCAACCCTGTTATTATGTCGATTATAAGCATAAAAATTCATGCCTCAGCGCAAGACGACTTTAGGAATTTCATTTGCCCAACAAACCTAATTTCAAAGCCATCAAGTGAAATTCAGCTTTGGCTACACATTCAGCCTACAGAGTTTAAGACATTAAACTTCGCTTTAAGTTGAAACTATGAGCTGCGAATACTTTGAATTTCACTTAGGTATATATCGGAAACGTTCACACTGCTGCAAGGTAAGTTATAAATGTGTGATATTTCTTGCGAATTTTAGCTTTGGACGTTTTGCTTTGTTTTCAGAGTACACACATTCTGATTATTATTTATTATGTCGATCTTTAACATCAAAACTCATGTCTATGACTTTCAGAAATTTATGTGCCCACCAAACCTAATTTCATCTCCAAATAGGGGGAATCCAGCTCATTTAACTTTGATTTATGTTGAAACTATGAGGTGTGAACGCTTCGAATTTTTCTTAGGGATGTTTCGGAAACGTTATTAAATTTTACAGCCATTATTAACAGAGTTAAATTATGCCTGAAGAACGGTCTTTCTTTTCGAAATAGTTCTATCCGAAGAAAGTGAGTTTTTCATAAAAAACTAACTTAAATCTGTTTTTGTTTGGAAGTTTGTATACTATGCTAATTGAAAGATAGTATAATAAAGCCAGTAAAATGTTATAGTAAAAATCTACACATATCTAAGTTTCAATTGATGTAGACGGCAACTAATATGATTTCTAAATGCTACTGCTTGAAACTGTGTTTTCAGAATTTCTCCTTAAACTATTCTTGTGTGAATCTTTGTTATTCATTAATTTCAACTGTTGCCATAATAGATAACTAAATTGTCCAGGCTAAGAAAATGTGTTCATCTGAAGATGAGAAAATTACTCATGCGTCACCATTTGTAACATTGAGTAGCTTGATCATACGTTCCATTTTGTAACAATCCTGTGTAAAAATACATATCAATGGTTGTATATTTCACATTATAAAAACGCTCAATTCGAATAATTTATCCGAGATTTAAATTGTTATTGTCTGTAGAGAGATTTTATTTCACAGATTAAAAGTATTTTTTAAAACCAAAGTCATTTTCCCCGTGCTTCTTATGTGGTATCAAATACAGGACGTGTATGATACGTGGTTTTCAGCTTAGGACTGTAAAATGTATGATACACCGCGCCGGTTTCAGTTTGAAACCATAAAGTATATTAGATCTCTCGCATTTTGTTACAGTTCAAAGGGTTAAGTTTTAGTAAAACTACATAAAATTCCTTGCTACTGCGATAAACAGTTGGAAATTTAATTATGTTCCAGATTATGTTTAAAATTTTTGTTTATAAATTCATTCAGATAGCAGTTTCTTTTATATCTTATTTCCCAATACGTTTATTTATTTACTTCGAAATAAGTTTAACCACACCCAAGATATGTAAGCCAAAATTCAGCCATTTAATCAGATACTCTGGGTAAAAAGTTCGTAATGCGAAAACTAGGTCTCTTTAATGAAAGTTACTGGTATTAGATGACATAGCAATAAGAATGAAAAAAAAAAAAAAATGTATAAATATTGCTTCACCGAAAGTTAAAAATAAGCGGTTGATAAGTTGCACGTTTTAATCTGTTATTTACAAACCAAAAAATAGGTTATAAAGTCAAATGTTCTTTTCCCTCTAAACATAAAATGTATCTAAATAAAAAAGAAATTTTTATACATTAATTTGATGCTGACGCGTTTGAATTAAAAGCACAAGGACTTTTCAAAGACTGATTTAAAATTGCACTAAAAAAGTACAAAAGTGAACAATAGGGTGTATTCGAAAAAATATTTTTCCACCCTCATCAGCTCGAAATTTTCTGAGACATTTTCAGGCTCATTTTTAAAAGTAAAAACATGAAATTTGCTGAGGTGATTTTTGAAGAGATGTATAAGAGGCCGTGTGATTTCATTTTTCGTTCCATTAATTAGAATTTGATTTTTAAACAATTATTTTCTCAGTATGACCATTTTTTTCATCCCAGATCTCCTGCTTCGGAAAATTCGGTTCAAAATGCCCACTTTGACAGCATTTTTTGCAGTATTTTCTGCATTTATCAAAAAATCGACAAGCACGGCACATTATGTAGTTTCTAAATAAGAGAATTTGCCAGTTTGATGCGTTTGAGAACAAAAATGAATTTAAAAATAAATCAGAAAATAAGCAGTTTGGATTGGAATACACCCTTAAGGGAAAATTTAGCAAGAAACTCTATCGAATCTTTACAAATCTATATTATTTCACTGTATTATAAAATTAGGTGTATCTAATTAATAAAAATGCACTTTTTAAAACGTTTTCCAGGTATTTAAAAGATTTAGATTAGGGGTCTTCAACCTGCATCCAGCGAACGACCAAGCTACCACTATTTTAGGAACTATTAAATAATGCGATGATTACCTTTTGGAAATTGTGGTAGCAAACGACTTTCTGGCAAAAAGATTGAATACATCTATTTCGCATATGCTTTCGATATACAAGCATGAAAGCGGGAAACAGGAAAAAACAGTGATTTTTTTTTTCGATCTGTAACAATAGTGACAAACTTACATTTTAACAGGTATCTATACAATAAAATAAAATACAACTGCATGTATTTTTTTTATTTTCTTTTTGTAACTTAAAAAGCACTAAAAACAAAGAAGAAATTTAAATTAACACTAAATGCATAGCCTCATTGAATCAAAAGTGTGGTATTTATAACTAATTAATTAATAAATCATATGGCCATATAGATATTAAATTAACATTTAATTTACACACACAACAAACGAGCATGGAAAAGTTACCAGTTACATTAAATTTTCTTTTTCTTTCCTAAGTTTAAAATAAAGATTGAAAAATAATGTCTTTGAATTTTAAGGAATTCGATGACAAAATTGTAACGTTCCAAGCATACGTGAAACGGCTAGAACAATCTTTTATATTACATGATGTAAAGGAAGAAAAAAGTTTCTGCAATAATTTCTTGCACGAGACCCAAATTGTATAATTTACTATGTGATGATCTATCGTTTCCAAAATATTGCGAATCATTAAAGTATAATGAAATTGTTGATATTCTGCTGAAGCATTTAAGCCCCGCCCCCAATAAATTTATTGGACATATTAAATTTAAGAAATGTTTCCAAAATGAAAATGAATCTATTCAAGATTTCGCTGCCAGATTAGAAAAGATGACGAGCTTTTGTTTTTTTACTGGTGATAATTTAAGTGACAATCTGTTAGAATAATTCTTATGCAGTTTGGAATATGAAAATATTCAAAATAAGTTAACCACTCAAATTGATGACTTAATTTTTGAAAAAGCTGTTGAAAAAGCTTTAGCTTTATATAATATAGATATTGAAATTTCAGAAAGGAAACATAAATATTTGAATGCAAATAAAATTTTAAGTACTAAAAATGTACAACAAAAGAAATTTCAGGATTGTTCTCAAAAACAGAAAATCAACAATCATATAAATACTTCCCATTCTAAAGTTAAATATATTACAAAAAGAGAATAGAAGACAGTTTGCTAAAAGTGTAAATCCGAATAGGGGAGATGGGGGCACATGTGAACAGTTCGCATAAATATAGCTTTTTCTCATAACTGGATTAATTTCTATACACAAAAACTACTTAATATAGTAAACAGAAATTTCTTTTACACATGGTAATTTTTTAAAAATCACCTGTATAGATTTTCTTACATTTTTTAATAGTTTTACAAATTCAAAAAATTGTTCACATGTGCCCCATCAGCGGGGTAGTTGTGAACACAAGGAAAAAATATCCTTTAACCCTCCGTCTACCAGATGGGTCCATTGGACCCGACAGGTACATACAAAATATTCATTCAAACCAGAAATTTCTTTAAAATAAACTAAGTATATAAACCAGACAAAAATAAGGTAAATAAATAAGTTAAATAGTTTTAAATAAAAATTCTGGTGTAGAACATTTTATTAAAACTTGAATAAAATTCCCGGTAGATCTAGGGTTAACAGGCTTTTTATTATGTTATTCATTTATCATCGTAATCATTAGTTATGTTACCTTTTAAATTCACAATAAAGAAAAATATATATATATATATATTTCTCTAGTTTCTGGGTGATATGTTTAAGCAAAAGATTATAAAATGAGAATAAGTAGATTTGGTGGGGAGAGGCTTAGATGATTCATTAAATATTGTTGCAATAAAAAAAATAAAGAAGCAATTTAAAAAAAGAAATTAAAACTTTTAAATTTTGCTTAAGGGTTTTTGTTTGGGGGAAATTTTAGGGAGGGGGCATTTACATACTATTTATCAGAAATCTGCCGAAATACGAAAAACTCTCACTCCTGTATTTGCCTTATTTACTTGTAAATTATAGATAAAGAAGGGTTTTTTAATGATTAAAAAAAAAAAAAAATCTCGACTATAACCCCTCCCCCCCCCCACAGCTTCTTTTGCTTTTGAAAGATGGGGGGGGGGGGTACAATCGGGATTTTATGGTAGTTATCAGTTTAAATATTTTACTTTCGTAAAATATTACTGGTATTTATGGATATGGTATTTTGAATGGATAGTTCCATTCAAAGCATCATACACATAACTGTTTTAGAGATGGAAGTAAGCCATCACTGCAAGGTTAGAACAAATGTAACAGAAAAATTTGCAAAGTTGTTCAAGGTAATACTTTTTTATTAACAATGCATAAAAAATATTGTTGTAAACCGTTTAGTAAAATAATATATAATACTTATTGCATTTTAGAAAACATTAAATTTATTTAAAGTACAATTGAACGTAAACGAGCTTGTTGCTCTTTATGTATTTGCTGAAAGATGTGTTTGTAGAAATTTCAATACAAAATCAACTTTGTGTGATAAAAATATCTTCTACTTCAGGAAAATTGTAGATAATGGAACTTACATTATTTTTCATTAAGTTAAATGAAAGAAACAGAATCACAGAATGATTATTGGAGCACTTGTGAACTGTTCATATCTGCCCCAACTAGTCTGTTCACAAGTGCCCCACATTGCTGCTTTTGTTAAATTGATAAATCATTAACATTTTCCAGTTTTAGAAGAAAAAGAACTGTATCAAAAATGTTTATTAGTATTCATAGTATATGTTAAAACACTCAAATTCAAATAAATGAATAAATAAATATATTCGCTTATCAACTTGAAACAAAGATTTTACTTTTGAGATCTAAAAACAGTGTTTCGGCTACAGAGGTCAAACAAAATGTCATAGAACTTCAAAATATTTTTACCACGTCTACAGGTGCTATCATCTTTAGTAATTTTTTTCAAATAAAAAAACTTATAATAACTATCGAAAAATTGCGATGTTCACATGTGCCCCCCATCTCCCCTATATCTGAAGAATTTATGTGAAGTACAGTACTTATATTATTCCGGATGGTTTAGCTGTTTAAGATTCCCCCTCTTATTTCAAAAGAAAAAAAAATCATCAGTACTAAATAAAGGCAAGTCAAAGTGATATTTGCATTAGAAATACATCTCCAAATACAACAATGAAATTACCCAATCACTGTGAAAAAGTACAACCGCTGTATTAAATGCGACAAAATATTCTATCTTAAAATGTAAGCTGATTTTTTTATTTGATGTCTCTTCTTTATAACAATTCAGAAACAAACTCCAATGGTTTGTTTAGACGAAATGTCTGATAATAAAATTTTCCAGATCCCCCCCCCCCCCCCCCCAAAAAAAAAAAACAAAAAAAAACATATGCTTCCAACATTTTTTTTTTTTTTTGCATTCTTGCATCAATTCAGAGCATGTACAAAATTGATTTTAAAAAGGTGGACTTCCTCCTTTATGAGGGAATGTTTCATGCCTGGATATAATAGTGAATATTTTTTAACCCTTTAAAGAATGAATTGTTTTTAATAGATGAAAAACATGTTTTGCATTTAAAATTGAAGTACAACAGATTATTAAGAACCAATAAAGGTGAATTTTAAAATTCTTGCATTTGTTACAAAATTACAAAGCCACCCTGGTATGTCAATAAAGTCAGTGCTACAGGATTTTTATTACATTTCCTTCCTTTTAAGTTTTAGAAGTAAAGTAACATGATTGCTACGATCCTTAATGAATGTCCTATAATGGGCAAAAATGAAATCCGCGGAAATTAAATGGTAACAAAATTATATAGTGTTTAAATTGCCATTTTCCCAGTGGTTGATCAGGCGAAAGAAGTCAATAGAAAATCTAAAAATTAATCATTGAAACATCATACTTGGGCTATGATTAATAATAATTCTTATAAAACTATTAGCTGAAATAAGCAAGATGGAAGTGGATTATTTTAACTTACCATAATTGTCTCCAACTCATCAAAAACTAAATGTTTACTTTTTCTAATAAAAAAAATTTCATAAAATGGCGTCTCTTATAGCAAACAGCTGACAACAATGTGATAACAGGTACACCAACATTCAAATTAAAATATTATCTCTAGTTCCACGTATAAAACTCATTTCCGCCTAATGGAAGGGTATCAACTACTGGCGGTGTCTGAGAGATTGGACATTGACGAAATGTCCGCCATTTTAGTTACAAAGTAGATGGAACGCCTTACAACGCAATGCATTTTCATTAGCGTCTAACACTTTTTATTCTATTAAAATTATGAAAATTTCATTTTATATTCCTTCAAAGAGTCTTTCGGAACATAAATATGAGCACATTTCCATTTTAATGAGTAAGAATTCTCAGAAAATTCATTTTTTACTCTATATTTTTTTTTACTAATTAAAATAGTGGCAGAGGAAGATTGGGCATGTAAAGAACTTTAAAAATTATTTTCTCAAATATTGTGAAATTAAAGATTATCAGATAGAAAATGAAATATAGAATTCAATTTTTTAAAACTCTCAATAATTTATTACGCAGTTTAAAACAAGAGTAATTATTATAATTTTTACCACTGATAATTCATTGATAATTTCAGAAACAATAAAATTTGAACATATCATATACCACTCCTATTTAACTATGTACATGATTCAAAATTAATTTAATACGTGCGCTGATAATATTTTATGATAAGTTTCTACGTACTGCTACTTCTTTTTGATATTCTTTTTAAATATAGAAGTCTGGTAAATATATAGTATGAGAATGAGTATTGTTACTAAAACATTAAATGAAAGTTTAGAAAAAAAGAATTAAATAGGGGCACTGCCTTTAAAAGAAACAAATAAAAAATATGAAAAAAAAATTCTGTAAATACATCAAAATCTAATAACTAAGTAAAATCGCATTGCTGCGTAGCGTAAAACAGCTGAGTAAAAAAAATGAATTTTCTGAAAATTCTTATTCATTAAAATGGAAATGTGCTTATATTTATGTTCCGAAAGACTCTTTGAAGGCATATAAAATGAAATTTTCATAATTTTAATAGAATAAAAAGTGTTAGACGCTGATAAAAATGTATTGCGTTGTACGGCGTTCCATCTACTTTGTAACGGAAATGGCGGACATTTCGCCAATGTCCAATCTCTCTCTAATGTAGGATCTCTAGCGGGGTCACCCTAGTTCTGCCAAAGAAATTGAAGCGTTCGTTGCTACGTTCTTTGGTTCTGCCATATGTTGCTGTATTTCACAAGCACTATTGAACTTCACATGAGGTTTATCTATCTTGCGATACATGAATAAAAATAAAATAAGCACAGTTCGTTGGGGGTTGTTTTTCAATGCAACATAATATGAAGATTCAATGCATGAGAGGCTTAATTTAGAAATACTTTTTACTGTAATTATGAATATGGACAATAATATCACGTGCACAAAACAAAAAAAAAGTTAAAATACTTTTCATATGATACTTAAATGAGAAACTGTGCAAAATCTCCAAGATAATAACCTTTTTCTATTATACAATATCGGCTAACGTACTTTAAACAAACGATTAGTATTTTTAACAAGTTAACATAATATGAAAACAATGACAGAGTTAAAAACTTAATATTTTTATCTCTTTTAGACGATCTTAATCCTAGCATGTCCTCATTACTATCAACTTATGAATGGCAACAGTGACAAAGCGTTTTGGCTGCTGTTGCCTAACCGGTAGCACTCCAATTGTGTATAGAAAGGCAATAATAAATTAGTGGGAAGAAATTAGGTTAACTTAACGCGAAAGGCATTGATAAAATTATTGCTTTCAAAAGTAGAAAAAATATTTTTCAATACAAGGTTTTATTTTTAGTTCGTAGATAACAATTACAAACATTTTCTATTTTAAAAAATAAATATAAGAATCAAGAAAATGCTACACAAAAAGTGATCTAATTATTGTATCCACATGCGGTTTGCGCCATTTTATTCTAAAAACTCTAAAACACTTTTTAAGTAGTCCTAATATCGTCGGTTTGTAATAATAATCACGCATGTCAAACAAAGGGGCAGGCTCTTTCTCTTAGGAAAGGGAATATTTATGATAATTTCATATACAAGCCCCAATCTAATGCCTATTTGTTAGGCTGCAAGAAAAAGAAATATTCTAATTCAAAATAAATTATAAACAATTAGCAAAATAAATATTCACATTCATCATTCAGAATTATTATTATTATTATTATTTGTGCCACTTTTCCCTTAAATTGGCAACTATGTGCACTATAGAGTGATGATATGGCCACGGTTACAGGTTCTTCTCTTTTCAGGCTTATTTGGAAATTCTGTATGACATTCCTTCAGCGTTTATATTACTGAGGTGCCCACGTAATGCGATGCATAATAATTAAATAGAAAACATAAAATGTCACACACTGTCAGTCATGGAAAACGATTGGAACATTTTCACAGAATTTTTAACATCACGAGATGTTGAATAAATATTATAATATTGCAACAATCTTAACTGTTAGTACTAAAAAAATATTTATAAATATTTAAAAAGATATATTTTTAAATATTTTATGTGAATTGCATTTTTCAATAATTATCAATAACTACTAAAATTTTTACATTTACTATCACAGATTTTTTAAAGGATAAACAGATGAATATTAATCGAAGAACGATATAAATATGCTGGGAAAAAAACTTGCTGCCTTACATTCTTTAAATACCATAACAAACAAAATTTCGTTCCTATTAAAGTTCTTTCCGAAGAGCAGACGGATCGTCTGCGATGATATTCTACAATAAAAGAAAATAAAGTTAAAATATTATTCGTGTATTTTCTCCCATTCACAGTGGCAACGCCGGAAATCGTCTGCTTCACAGTGTCGAACACACAAACCCTCCTCTCGCGTGGGTTCCAAAAGGTGTTTTCTAATTTGTTTCACACGTGCCCGTTGTCACGTTTATAACATTCATGCTAAGCTAGGTGGAGTACAATTAAGTGCTTTTTCGCCGAACATTGAAAATTAATAAAATAAAAAAAAGCGCCTTACGGAAACCAAAAATTAAAAATGAGTTTTAATTATTCATAAAACGTAAGAAAAATTTAGTTGTATTCTTAAAAGGCATTCATTCAATTCACAATTTCATATCAATTTACGTAAAAATCTCAATTTATCAACGAATACTTAAAAAATATTTAGACATAAGATTTTCTGAAAAGTGAAAAAAATATTTTAGATGTTAACACATTACCCGCTGGTGCTGCGTTGACGCAACGGTAAAAATAAACGCCCATGCTTAAATGAACTATCAAGCTATCACTATTTTTTAATTAAAAAATTTGTCTTATTTAATAACAGAAACTTTGACCATTAAATAAAGTTAAAATTATCTTTAGAAATTTATGGTGGAAAACGTTTTTCAGCAAAAAAGGTTGACGATCCCTATCATTTAGTTTCAGCGGTTAATGGGTTAAGCAAGAATATAGTTCTTATTAAATAAGAATATGTTTTTACCTGAAACGCAGTTAATGAAACAGACAGTCCGCGGTACGCCACCGATCTCGGCTGCTTTTCAGCAATTAGTAGAAACCAGCCTGTCTTGAGGCTGTTCTCAACTGCTCTGCTGAACAAGCGCAAAACGTTTTGACACATTTACAGATTCATTTTTTTTTAACACAGATATAAAATTGGAAGGCCTGACTATGGAAGCGATTTGGAATCGAACTGTGTTTTCCATTTTTTGATCAATCAATTACCTATTGAGTTATAAGCGATTTTGATCACGTGACAAAGATGTTTTCTCCCTTCGATGACCGGTTTTTCTGCTTTCTTCGGGAACTTCGGTTCAAAACGTCAACTTTGACACTATTTTCTGAAAGACCTATTGCGTTTGCAAAAAAACACGGAAAAAACAGCTCGATGACACAGTTTCTGAACACTAACACCAGCTAGATTCATGCATTTCCGAACAAAAATAAATTAAAACTTATGTCATAAAGTTGCCCTTTTGGATTTGAGAACAGTCTTAATCTCGTGACAGTCAAGCGGAGTGGAAGCATCGGGATCTGTCTCTTTCGTCAGCTGCTAATTTAAATGGATTTTCAGGGGTTGATCCAGACAAAATTTGGGGCCTGTTTAGGGTCCTTTAACAAAAATCTAATTAATAAAATACCCCACAAAAATAAATTTAATAAAATGGGCCTCTTCGCAAAAATAAATTTAATAAAATGGGCCTCTTCACAAAATTCCTTTTAATAAAACAGGCTCCTGCGTAAAATCCCTTTTCGTAAAAACTGTTTTATAATGTGTAATTTTGTAAATAAACCAATTCACCAAGAACAAAAACTTTAGCAAGAGGATTTGAAGAAGTTTTTGTTTGAATTTGAGTAACTGTATTTCACCTTTCGTTACAAAATGTTATTTTTCAGAAAATATTATAAAATTCACAAAAATATAATAAAATTCACAAAAATAACTTTTACTTTTCACAAAATAGGCTCCAAGAATAAAAACTTGCATCGGCCCCTGGTTTTAAAAAGCATTCGCATTCGCAGTATTCATCTGCGCATTTTAAAATTTAAAGGGACGGATCTAAGAGATTTTTAAAAATGTAATTTAAATTAATTTGAACTATCATTCACAATATGAATTTGAAATAAGAAAAGTTACTACACACTTTTTATGATGATTCTAATTCTAAGAGAAGAACAAAACAAAACAAAAAGCCCATGAAGAATGAGACTTTTTTTTTCTCCTGAACGTATAATTTTTTTAATGTTAGAACTCAGATAGAGGGCCATTACGATGTTACTTTTCATAAAACAAAAAATTTAAAAATTGATTTTCTAAATTCGAAATTCCACAAATATTTAAAATATAAATTACTAAATGCTATTACTCTGACACAAACTAAAGTATCAGGAGAGGAAAATTGCTCAATTTTTTTGGGGTCAATAGAAAAACAAATACTTATTAAATGGAATCAATGAAAATTTTCGCAGGTATCTTTACACCAATATCTAGCAGCCGTGTGTTAAACGGCTACCCGAAATTAACTCATTTTTTTTTTCCTAAAAAAAAAAAAAAAAAAAAAAAAAAAAGGCTTTTAATTGCATGAAATTAAATTGCATTGTAAATATTGTATTACACTAAAATAGCACTTATTATGGACTCTGTATTATCAAAAATATTCAAGCTCAAATTTATAAAATTATTATTTGTAACATTAGTGGAAACAAAGCCTTTCTATAACGTAATCCTGCTTTCAACACAAAAATTTCACGGTTCCGGAGAAAAGAATGCTTACAATTATACTTTCTAAAACGGAAATTGGCAGAATTTGCCTAAAACGGAAGATTTTCGGCCGCTTTCAATTCAGTGGCAGTTGGTTTTACTTTCCTAAAATATAATTGAAAAAATCTACAGTTCTTCTTAACTATTTGATCAGCAAAAAGTTAGTATGCCTGGAATTGAACCAAAATAATTTAGCTTCGTACGTATACTACCGTTATCAATCCCTTAAAAAAATAAAATAAAATAAGAAAAAGTGCTTAAAAAACTAATGTAGTGACATATCATTTATATTCGATGCATGGTGATTATGTTTTTAGTACTAATATTTCTGAAAAATAATATTTGACTGATACAAATTCTGCGATTTATATTGCAGTCATTTTCCCTTATTTAAATTTTCTATTAAAAAAAAAAATCCCACCATTATAGCTTAATTTTATCTTTAAAATGTACACAGTTTCAAATTGCACCAGTGACCAGTCATTGAACTGAAAAAAGCCAAAAAAAAAAAAAAAAAATTTAAAGCTGTAAGAGAGTGTATTATTACATTAAAAGGTTGAATTACTGACCTTTCTATTTCAAAACATAACATCGTTTAATTATTTTTTGTTTTCTGAACTTTCGCTAAAAAAAAGATGACCACAAAATTTCAAACACAACTTCACCAACAACTGGACTGTATCAATCACATCAGAGCGCACGTAAGCTTCTGTAGTCGCATCGCTGCGCGACTTTCACCCGCGACAAATTATAATAATAGTGTTGTTTGGGGATAATTACCTTCCGTTATGGCCTCAGATTAAAGGTTATGGCAGGCTGAAAGGGAAAAAACAGCATTTTTGAAGAAAATAATTATTATCTCTACTTAAAAGTCAGATCCGATAAACACTCTTTGACTAAATAAAGAAAGGATTAAATATTTTACATGCTGATGTAGTGTTTTAAAAAAATTAGGAAAATGTTAGTTTCTCAGTTCTATTTCTTAAATGATTATAATAGGAAAATATATAAGCCTATTTATAGTAACCATTTGTAACTTATTTAAACAGACGATCTTTTATTTCACTTTAAATGATTCCTTTATCTATATTGTCTAGTAAAGGCTGTTCTCAAATCCAAAAGGGCAACTTTATGACATAAATTTTAATTTATTTTTGTTCGGAAAGGAATGAAACTAGCAGGTGTTGTTACTCAAAAACTATGTAATCGAACTGTTTTTTTTTTTTTTTTTTCGTTTTTTCCTCTTTTTTGTGCAAAGCAATAGATCTTTCAGAAAACAGTGTCAAAGTAGGCGTTTTGAACCGAATTTCCGCGCGAAGGAAGATAGAGACTCAAGAGCGGGCGAAAAACGTGTTTGTCAAGTGATCAAAATTCCTTATAACTCAATAGGTAATTGATTGATCAAAAAATGGAAAAAACAGTTCAATTCCAAACCGCTTCCATGGCCAGGCTTTTCAATTTTATACCTTTCCGTTAAAAAATGAATTTGTAAATGTGTCAAAACGTTTTGCGCTTGTTTAGCAGAGCAGTTAAGAACAGCCTAATGATTATAATATGAAAATATATAAGCCTATTTATAGTGACCATTTGTAATTTATTTAAACAGACGATCTTTTATTTCACTGTAAATGATTCCTTTATATTTATTACCCACTTAATCGATTATTGTTATTGGTACTTTATTGTCAAATGTCCGTTTTATCCTGTTTTATAAAAATATACCTAACTCTTTTTTTTTTTTTTAACCGCTCTCATTCCGCTCTCATTACTGTTGATATGTTTAACCTGGTTGGTGTATTCCAATCCAAACTGCTTATTTTCTGATTTATTTTATGTGCCGTGCTTGTCGATTTTTTGATAAATGCAGAAAATACTGCAAAAAATGCTGTCAAAGTGGGCGTTTTGAACCGAATTTTCAGAAGCGGGAGATCTGGGGATGAAAAAAAAATGGTCATACTGAGAAAATAATTGTTTAAAAATCAAATTCTAATTAATGGAACGAAAAATGAAATCACACGGCCTCTTATACATCTCTTCAAAAATCACCTCAGCAAATTTCATGTTTTTACTTTTAAAAATGAGCCTGAAAATGTCTCAGAAAATTTCGAGCTGATGAGGGTGGAAAAAATATTTTTTCGAATACACCCTTAATTCTTGCTTCCGTGATATTCATGGGCTGTGTATTTTATTAGGATTATTTGATTCCCACCAGTTTTATAGCATAGTGTAATTAATTGGCTTTATCGTGGTATCATTTTACCTGTCATTAAGAGGCTACTTCAGTCAAATGAAAAGACGCATTCCCCAATGCTAATCCTATGGAAGTAATTTATAAAGATATCTCGGTCGCATTTCAATATTTTTAAATGATTTCTTTTGCATTGAATAGTTGAGATCGATCTGTATGCAGGTCGTTTTTTACTTTTTCGATTTTGATTGCAGATATTTTTTATGAGGATGCTTTTACTTTCGAAACCGGTTCCGAAAATGAAAGTGTCCTCATAAGAAATACCTGTACACAAAATCGAAAAAGTAAACAACGGCCTTTGTTCAGATCGATCTCAACTATTGAATGCAAAAGAAATCATTTAAAAATATTGAAATGCGACCGAGATATCTTTATAAATTTCTTCCATAGGATTAACATTGGCGAACGGGTGTTTTCGTTTGACTGAAGTAGCCTCTTAAATAAAGTGAATATTTCTTTTTCGAAAAAGTGGTGCCAATAAGCAATTTAAATTTTTAAACCGTAATTTAATGCGACCGTTAAGGGGTTAACATACGATCCCTGCAGAAATTAAAGTTTCTGGCCACGTCAAGGTGATTGTCTTTATGACTTTTTTTTTTTTTTTTTACTTTATTTTTACATTATGCAAAAATACAAGGTGTATAAACAAGGACACACCAACTTTCAGCATTACAAATATAAGTATAATAAATACAAAGATGAAATAAGTGACATGTTTATAAGATGCTTCATAAAATTTGTATACAAAATTTTTCAAATTTTCGTCGATAGATCGCGCTGCGATCTATCGACTTGTTCAAATTATATCGACTTGTTCAAATTATATCGACTTGTTCAAATTATATCGACTTGTTCAAATCGAGCTGTTTCAAATTATAAAAATGTTCAAATTAACTTCAAAATGTATTTTTTCTTTTTCATATTTCAATGACTCAATGGAATAAAAAGAAAAAATTGGTGCTCTTTTAATGCAGATTTACACTTACTGCGCAGTGCCATCTACTGTCGAAAATGTAAACAATTTTTTAAATTACTGTACGGAAATTCTATGAACTACCTTATAAATATATTACTTATTTTTAACTTTGCATTTATAACAGCTAATAAATTATTAAATTTTAAAATTAAAATACCACAACACTTTTTTTCTACCCCCAGAAAGTACTGTTTCGCAAAATGTATCTATCTCATATTGCTTGAGCGAAGAACTTGGGATAACTCCTTCCATTGTTAATTATTACATAAGATTTTTTTTACAGATGCAAATCAAAATTTCTACCGCGATTAAAACAAAATAATACACACATGTTGTAAGAGAATAAAATGTTTTCACTTAGAAATATATATACATATATTATGCAATTTACGCAATTTTTTTAATTATTCAATTTTATTGCCCACATTTATATTTTGGTCACAAATGTCCAGTCACAGCTTACTATCATGTTTGTCACTAATGTCGTAATCATATTAGTGGTCTTCTGTAACATCACAGCAAGTCATAGGATTACTGTCTCTGCGACATTCGTCATTAAGGTATAAAATAATGAATTTAGTGTTTTCGAAAGCATTTTGAAAATCTTTTTGACATGAATATTGTTACATATTCTAATGAGGCAGAAAAATTTTTGGTGTTATCAACATACAGTTCTGTCAAACTTTGACTTTTACTGCTTTCCATATTGAAAGTTTGATATGTTTAGATATCCTCCATGTACTTAGCGCTAATTTTCAAAATTAGTGCCTTATGGCTTTAACCCTTTATGTACTGAATTATGAATTCAGAACAATTTTATCTTCTAAAGTATTTTTCGTGAATTTTTGAAACTACATTAGAAGACTTACATAATCATTTAATAAATTTTAGAAGGATTTTAGAAGCATTGAAGGATTTAGAAGGATTCATTAAATTTGAATTTATAGGGATTTTGGACACTATTTATAATCCTACTCAAATCTTTTATTTTAAATATTTTTCTTAGTATTTTGTAGAATTAGGAAATGTACAAATATAATGTTCTTACAATATAAATATATAGAAATAATTTCCGAATTGAAAAATTCACCCCCACCCCTCAACGCCAAGAAAGCTGAAAAGATGCAAAGGGAAAAGAAATCCTCCCTTTAAAAATATTTTTGTTTTGTGCAACCAATGATGCTTTTGGAACAAGATAAAGTAATACATCTATAACTCATTCTAAACTGTATTACTACAAATCGATGCATTAAATAAATTTTATAACAAGTTATTTTAATGGTATTTATAAGTACCGTCAGTAGATAAAGGGCTAAACGGCTTAATTAACTAACAATGTTTAATAACAATTCATACTTCCCGACATTTTGAACTTTACTTGATCCTAAAATGCTCATAAAAAACACGACAGAATCCACCCTTGATGAACTTCATATTTCACTACATTAAAAGCTATTACTTGTCCATCGCTCCAAAAAAAATGCACTACACCCATCTCCACGATGTCCACGTGACAGTGATTTTCACAGGTGTGGGCTGGAGGTGAATTTGTTGTAGCGTAGGTTTTTCGGTAATTAAGTCGCGTGGCGGACGTCAGTTTTGAAAATGACTAAAAATAAAATAAAATAAAAATGGATTTTCTGTTTTGTTTTGTTTTTCCCTCGTGGTTTTGAAAGTTCTAGTTTATGACAAATTGATAATAAATGCTATTCATTAGCATTCAATGTATGCGGAACAGAATTCTCCATTCCCCTTTAAAAATTTATGGATCTAATTGTCAGAAATTTTTGGCAGTTTGATGGAAAAAAATTGTTGTTTGTGGATGTTGTAAACAGCAATTTTTCTATGCCTACATTTAATGACTATTAAAAAAAGGGGCATATAACTAACATATTTTAGGGATTAAAACAGCAGATATTCAAAAAGAAGAAAATCCGCGATTTTTTGAAAGCTAAAAAATAGGAAAATATACGTTTATATATTTTTTAACTCATATTTTATTAAAATGATATAATAAACATCTGACAAGGCAAATTGGTTCTCCATATTCTCGTGAATCTTCCATGTTATATATAACTTGATCGTTAAGTCTAGTTATCAGCCAGACTGGAAATTCCCCTCTCTAATGTTAAACCTATGGACTTGGAATGCATTCGTATTTATCAAATTTCTCCTGAACAAATAAAAATTTTTAACTTCTTTTTTCTGAGTGCTATTTTTCAAGGTTGTTCCTTCCTTTTTTATGTGACAAAATCATTCTAAAATACACACTGTTAAAACCTTAGTTCCAGCTCGCTTCAGTTAGATTTTAACACTAAAACATAAAATTAAGTACATATTTTAGAAATATTTTGTCAGATAAAGAAGAAAGAAACATCCTTCAAAAATAGCCCACACACACAAAAAAAAGGAGTTAGAAATATTAATTTCCTAAGGAGATACTTTTAAAATGTTATCAACGCAGTTTTGTGTTAGAGGGTGCATACTGTATACTAAAGCTACTTAACATAAAATTTAACAACAGTATAAATGTATATAAAAGGATAAAATTTTGACAAAACACTTTGAAAAAAAAAAATTAATTTTTGAAATGAAGAAAAAGCATAACTAATGCCAATAATTGTCGTATATTACTAGAACAAAAGTTCGTATACTTAATTTTTTTAAGAGTCAAGAAAATCTGTCATGAGAGCATCTTACGTCAGATGCTAAATTATAACTAGATATTATATATGTACCAAAAATCAGTTTTTATTCCTAAACATCTTAAAAACTATAATTAAAGAATAGTTAACAAAATTGTACTCATAATTAAATTACTTATCTATCTTTTTAAAAAATACACATGGGAAAACTTTGCTGAATAACGCATACTACAGATACCAACATGTATTTATGCTTATATAATTAAATTAATTTAACAATTGCAAAGTTACTTAGAAAATATGCAAACTCAAGAATTCAGTATTCGAATTCTAAATATCGAAATTTTTTGTACCCTGTACGTTATACACATAGACAAATTAACTAATTCGAACTTAATGAACCTGAGAGAAGGTCTAGCATGTATTCTGATAATTCACATGCCTTCTCAATGGAGAATTTGAAACAATTAATTTGTATAATATACAATTATGGAATTTTTCGTGTTTATATTTTTTGCTTGAAATAATATTTTTCAGTTTTTATTAAATCTTAGTGGTATTTGATCTAGATTGAACAAGACATCGATGTCGAACAAAATGGCAAGTGAAAAGTGAACTAACGAACATTGAAAAATAATAACAATGACATAAGAACATACAGTTATAGAGAAGCAATCTCAATTAACCAGGAAGTTAAAGAGAGCAAAACAAGAATGCAAAAATAAAGTCGGATAAAATAAAAGCAGGCGAGAAGTTAAAGAAGAGTACATTGAAAAATCGTCTGCAACTTAGTTACTTACTCTACCGGAATCCTGACTGTACTAAACCGTGGCTTTTAGCTTGACCAACCTTGCACATCGCGATTTTTGAGTTCTTTTGTTTTGTTTGAAGAGTTGAGAATTTTTTTCTTTTTCTTTTTCTTTTTTTTTTTTTTTTTTTCGTCAGTTAACCACAATTCGTAGTTGGTGGTGGCAAAGCATGAAAAATCGCGTCGTTTCGTGGTCCGGTGACTGAATAGAAGGGAAAGCAGAGGGAGAAAAAGACAATATATTGTCAACAGGTATTTCATTAAGTTAATAGTATGTTCCGGTCAAATCCGATTAAGATGCCGTAATCTTTAAAGGTTGCTTAAAACGGTAAAATTCTACTCTAAGGCAAGCTTGATGGATTTAGGGGTTTTTTTTAGTTCACTCATTTGAAAAATGATATGCTTAATTCACCTTAGAATTTTGGGTAACACATAAATGGATGGGATTTAATTTTTTTTAATGGAAAAGAAAAGTTGATTTTGCAAGTGAACAAAGTGACACTCGCACTTAGTAATTTCAAGAGGGAACGAAAGGTTAACTACATTTAATGATTCTAAGGTTATTTTTAATAATATCTCGTCGTTTTCACTCGAAACATGTTTTTTTTATGTTACAATTTACTATCTAGTAGATATATCATTTTTATCCTTCGCATATTCATGAAAATTTCAGATATTCTAATTCAGATTCCAGGCAATTGAAGTGTGTATTTATTAGCTTATAAAAATTGGAAAAACTTAATTACCGTCAGTTCAATAAAATTTACTCAATTCAGAATGTTAAAAATTTCTTAAAAGATGAACCTGGTATTAAAAATCAGTACTACGCTGAAAAACATTATTGAAATATATACCGGGTGTCCCAAAAAGGACTGACTGATTTTAAAATTCAATAACTTGCAAACGGTGACAAATATTAAAAAAATTCTTGCAGGAGGGTTATGCATAAGGTCAAAAGTTTTATTACAGTGATTTTCGATTTTAGTTCGAATTACAAACAATAGATGGCGCTGTAAGCAATAGTCGCTAAATACAGGCTCGATTTCTGGTCCTTTCTCTTGTTCCATGCTGAAAAAGGAGATGGAAATGTATTATCCGGGCCACGAAGTACCAAAAATCGAGCCTGAATTCAGCGTCTATTGATCGCAGCGCCATCTGTTGTTTGTAATTCGAACTAAAATTGAAAATCACTGTAAAAAAACTTTTGACCTTATGCATAACCCTCCTGCAAGAATTTTTTAAATATCTGTCACCGTTTGCAAGTTATTGAATTTTAAAATCAGTCAGTCCTTTTTGGGACACCCGGTAGTTTCATTTATATTTTGGTGTTAGAAGTGTTGCAACATGTTTCAAATATATACTGTGACAGTACATTGATTACAGCTCAGTAAAATATATGCTAATAATGCAATGTTAAAAAATTACAGCAAACTGACCAGTCATTCGACAGTTTTTAAAGAAACATAAAAAGTAATTTAACAGCATACGTTCTATTTTGACATTCTGTATAAAAAACGGAGATAAGGTTATAATTAAATATAGTCCTCCCCACTTAATCGGGTCACGGATAATCGAAACCCGCTTATTCTAATAGAATCCTCCGGAACCGAATTTATTACTATTGGTTCAATGTTAGTTTTTCCCGCTTAAACCAAATACCTTTTGCGAACGTCCCCGCTTAAATCGCATAACAACTGTGTGACCGATGTTTGAAAAGAGGCGCGAAAAACACGTTTCAGCTGGAATTTCCTTCCACCTTTTGTCATTTTCGGTTCTTTTTCGCTGAAAACAAAATTTCAGTTCTTCCTGCAATGATTTTGGCTGGCAGGTGTATATTGGACAGGTCAAATTATTTCCCCACTATCATTTCTTGCTGTTAACCAGGCTTCAATGGCAATGCGCCGTCACTTCGAGACTCGAAATGGTAGTTGTGATATTTTGCACTCATTCGAAAAATAACTCAGTATTTACTCCTTTAAAATTCCACTTAAACAAACCACTTTAAACGATTTTTTTAATGCAGTATAAGTAAAGTAAATTAAAAGTAGCAAAATTTTGACCAAATTCAAATGAGCTGCATTAAGTGTGATGTAAACCATATAAATGTATGTACTGACATTAAATTAATACGGATTTACTTTATATTAGCATTTGTATTTATTTTAGTTTATGTTATTCTATTAACGATTTATTATGCTGTTAATTAAATGTACCGTAGATGATGGTTAATTTGCCTTTTTATTACGCATTAAATATTATAGTTATAATTCCCCGTTTAATCAAATACCCCGCTTAATCGAATATTATTTCTGGAACCGTCAATATTCGTTTACACGGGGACTACTGTACGACAATCACTAATTTTAAAAAGGGGAACATTTTTTCCCTTAGTCCTGAAAGGGTTAACAGTGTATGCTTACTGGTGCAATTTTATTACATTATATTCATTTATTAAATGTATTTATCGGTAGATATGTCAAATATCAGATACAAATGTCTAATTTTAGGGTTTTCCATTCTGCTTTTCCCAAAACTGTTTTTTGGAGTAAAATTATGTAGTTAGCATAATACCAAATAATATCGAATATTCAAATTTGAGTTCTATATTTTTATCAATGTCGTTTACACACTCTTAAGCTTTAACTGGTGTTAACGGTCTCTCAGACCGCGGCTTTTTTCAATTTTTATAGTTTAACTTGCAATTTTCAGTTTAACTACAAACACTAACGAAATTTTGTTCCGCTTGGAACTTTAGTACTATCACCAGAGACTTTTGAATAGTTGAATTTTAATTATAACAGTCCTGTTCAAAAAGTTTAGTACAAAAACACCATCCTATGAGTTAATTGTGCCTTTTATTCAGCTTTCGATGGAGCGGTCTCACAGACCGCTTCACACTAGTTATGTGACAATTTCTGTGACATCAGTTGAAGATTAACATTACGGAATTTTTTTTTTTTTTTTTTTTTGGGGGGGGGGGGGGGGGAGTTGTTACAAAATTTGTTGCTTGGAGCGCTGCTGATAACCTCAGCAGGTATACGTAGAGCATAATGGACCCTATACTTCCTTTTGGTTCGAGGCTAAAAAAAAAACCCAGTTGTTTGGGAAAACATTGAAAAATCGTTCCATCGGAATAAGGCTCCTACATCGGAAAGCATTACGTTCTTTAAGACTTCATTTATTAAAAAAATAAATGAAAGAATTGGAATGTGTGTAATAGATCTGAATGATATAAGGAATATTCATTTAACTTCAGATTAAATTTGGCTTAATTATCGCATTTATTAGAAATATAACGTTAAAATAAATAAAGCTATATCCAATGTCTGTAAATATCAGTGAAATTTCAAGTGTTTAAATTGAGGTTTGTTTAATATTTTAATGTTAATTTTTAGAGTTTAAAAAATTTTTTCATTTAAATTTTGCAAATCATGCTTTTATCAAGTTTTTCATTATTTAGTTATTAAATAAGGAAAGAATATGCGTACATTTTCATTAATTTGGTTTCTGAGCTCATAAGTGTGGCAATAAAATAGCGTTACAAAGAGAAATACCGAAAAAAACCTTGGTGAATGCAAAACATAAACAAACGATCACGCCGCCATTTTACCTGCCATGACATCACGATAATACTGCCCATTATTTTACTATGTGTAAACAATGGATTTGCTACATTAATTCAAATGCTTTATGGATGAATAAGTTATAAAATATATGCACTGTATAAAAAATATTGCAAAATGGTGTTCAGTGTAAGGTTAAAATGATATCTAGAAATAAGAAAGGATAGAAAGTAAAAAATTTAGTATATCTTCAATCGTTTTATTTAATCTTTAACTGGTGTTACCAGTCTCACAAAACGCTGATTTTTTCAATTTTTAAAGTTTAACCCGTAACTTTCAGTTTAACTACAAACACTACCGAAATTTTGTTTCGTTTGGAACTTTAGTACTATACCAGAGACTTGTGAATAGGTGAATTTTAACTATAACGGTCCTGTAGAAAAGGTTTAGTACAGAAACACCATACTATGAGTTAATCCCACCTGTAATTCATCTTTTGATGGAGAGGTCTCACAGACCGCTTCACACTAGTTATGCGATAGTTTCTGTCACAGCAGTTAAAGGTTAAAAAAAAAAAAAAAAAAAAAAAAAAAAAAATGAAAACTTATTTACAAAACAAACTTAACAAATTGAAAAAGTGCCGTTAGTATTCTCTATTTTTTTCCCATTTCCCTTAAAAAATTAAATAAACAAAAACTTTTAAGCTAGAATTTTAAAAGTATTTTAGAAATGCGCTAGATGTATTTTATTCAAATTTGGAAATTTTCTGAAAAATATTACCCTTATATGCAACTAACTACCCTTAAAAATATTTTTTGTACTTACAAAAAAAATATAGCTAACAGAAATATAGCAAGAATAATAAAAATTTCTCTAATACTACTCTTAAAGTATATAATCGGCTTTCTTTTCCTTTCCTTTTTTTTTTTTTTTTTTTTTTTTTTACCTTATTTGCCTTACATAATAAGATTAATTAGTATTCATGCGATGACGTTCCAGAATAAAACGAATTAGCCCAAGCCAGATAAAGGGAAAAAACACATTAATAAATAAATTGCTTATTTTGATACAGAGTTCAACGCGAGATTGCTGCTAAAATCCTTCTCTATAAAGCAACATCACGAAATTCTCCATGAATCAGAGTTAATCGTTCCATTCTAAACGGGATCCAGTCACGAGTTGCAGTTAAGAATTTTTTCTTCTCTATTATTCCAACGGTGGGAAAATCCTCGTCTAAAGAAATGACGCGGGGACGGGGAAGAAATTTAAACGAAGTTCCTCGAATGCACTTTACGTATGTCTAGAGAAGAGATTTTCAACTCAACTCCTGTGCCAAAATATTTCTAAAATATGTACTTAATATATAATTTTATCTGTTAAAACCTTAGCGAAACGGGATAAGAGTTTAACACTGCAAATAAAATTAAGTATGCTTTTAAAAATACGAATGCATCACGCATCGCCAGCCCCTGAGTACCGAATAGGCACGACGAGCACGTGCTTCCCTTAGAAAATTTTGAAGGGGCCCGAAATTGAGAAAACCGGCGGCCCCAAATTTTATATTTAATTAAAGTCATTCCAAAATTCTAATTTCTTTTCAAAGTATTAACTTATTTATGTATGTATATATACAAGGGTGATTCTGAATTCACAGTACAAATTTTAAGAGTTGGTACAGGACACTGTAAAAATCATTTATTACATAGGAACGTATGGGCGCAAGTGACGCGTTGAGGTACAAAGAGCAGGGGGTCAATTTGGCCACTGATTTTTATTTCACAATTTCACATTCATACATGTCCTATACTATTCTTTTCTTTATTTAAAACAGGCATTTCATGATAACATAAAGAAAAAATTCTTCTTCGAAAATTTCCGGTATGAAATCGAAATTTTTCCATTAAAAAAAACTTGTTTCATGTATTCCTGTGTTTGACAGATTAGCCACTTTTGCGGGTTTTTTTTTTTTTTTTTTTTTTTCAAAAATTTTGATGCCATACCGGAAATTTTCAAAGAACTTTTTCTTTATGTAATCCCGAAATGTCTGCCTTTCAATCAGTTTCAACCACATGAGTTTGTCCATTACTTTAGATAAATGTTTATTTTATATATTGAATTTGAATATTTCTGAATTTGACTGTATAGACAACATAAAATATTAATCATTTAAACTATTGCCAAAATTGAAAGAAGTATTTCAAAATATTGATATTTTATGTTACGCATACATGCTGAATTCAAACTTTTTTATGCTAATACCATGCAAAATCATTTTTGCATATTTTTCTTGATTGTATCCAATTTTTGTGTATTTATATAGGGGAACATATAAAAAAGTTGTTTGATGAAATATACATGAACTAAAATCCACTTTTTGAATAATATTTGTAGCATTGGTGAGTTTTCGGGTACTATGTTGAATTTAGAAAACTCTTCTCGAATGAAAGGGGGTCCCGAAATGACACTGTGACTCCCATAACTTGAGAGCTTAATCGGGCCCTGTGCATCACACACTTATACTTTTCACATTAGCAAGGGAAATTTGATAAGAGATTTGTTCTGCCGATTGAGTAAATCTCGTGCATAATAAGGGAATGACTAAAGAAGTAATTATTTGAAATATTCTTAAAACATTTAAAGTTATGTCATTTGCATATTAAAAAAAATTTGTTATGTCATTTGCATATTAAAAAAAAATTAAGTTAGTTTATTAAAACTCTCGAATTTATTTTATAATCTGAACTCCCAGACACATATTTAGGCCATAATCAAACACTGCAGGTTTTCCTCGAAAAATTCTTCAAAGAATTTTGAGTTGGTTAGTTGTTCTATTTTTAACATTATAGTTGTTCGACGTGAGTTTTTCTGCAATCAAACTATCAAAAACATAAAGCAATCGCGGCTAGAAATCGAGGTAGAAATTTTAAGATTATGTCAGACCATAATTTATCTTTATAACGGAGATTTAAAAAATCAAGCTGAAATGTCAAGTTCATCAATATTCAAGTTTAGTAAAAGTTCAGTTGAATTAAAATAATAATAACTATACAAGAATTTAATTTTCTCATTTGTGTCGTCTTAAAAACAAAGTTAAATATTTTATTACTATTATTATTATTATTATTATTATTATTATTATAGGGATATTCATTTTGTTAATAAATAAAATCAAAAGTGTAGTGTTAACTACTTTTTTCCTTTAATCATAATACAAGTATGCTGCGGAATTTTAATTGTATGGTTCAAATGTGCCGTAACACAAAAAAGATTGAAACACACTTGTCTAAAACTTCGTTAAAAAAGCACACATTGGCTGAATAGATATAACTTGCCAAAATGTGACGAAAAGCCAAAGAGAATATTATGTAACAATATTCTTTGCAATGAGTTTTAATTTAACGATGGATTTAACAGAAGAAGCATTCCATGATTTAGTCGTAACGCGCTCTATAATTTATGCTTAATTTTAAAAGTTTGAAATGCTGCAAAATCTGTCTATAACAGAATTTTTAAATAGAGAAATTCATAGTGCATGAGAAGACAAAACAGTACAACTACAAGGGACGTTGTACCCGTCAAGACGAAAACCTGTCTAAAACGAAAATTTTCACCGAAATTTAAACTTTTATTCTGCTTTAGCAGATTTTACTGTTTTAAGCTAAGTTTATAACGATGCTTTTAAATTATGATTTAATATTTAGTTTGCAATTCATTACGAACGAAAAACATTAAACAAAATGTACGAAATATGAATAAAAATACAAACATTTAGTTTGCAATGCAATTAAACAATATCAAAATTAAAAATTTGATATTTGAAACCAAGAAAATTTTTAAGTACCGTTTATAAATTTAAAAATAAATAAATAACGTATTGCTAAAGTTTTCATCACGAACCCAAAACACTAAAGGAAAGACACAAAATAAATAAAACAACAAAATTTATTGTTTGTAATTAAACAGTTTTTAACAAAAATTTAGTATTTGATACAGCAAACATTTTAAAAGTAAATCTAAAAGTGTATGTATTAAAAATAAATTTTAACATATATTAGTAATTGTCTTTAATTTTATTTCGCACGAAAACAATAAACAAAAGGCACAAAGCGAATAAAACAAGGATTAAAACTTTATGAAAATAACAAACTAGATATTTGATACCGTAAACATTTTGAAAGTACTTCAGGAACGGAATACTAAGCAAAACACACAAAGCGAATAAAGCAACAAACATTTAATTTGTAATTAAAACAATGTCAAAAAGTAAATAAAGAAAGAAAATCTAGGTATTTGATACCATAAATATTTTGAAAGTACTTAGAGATTAAAAATAAAATACATTATAATAATAACGCTTTCACTACGATGAAATACATTAAAACAAAAGGCACGAAGCAAATGAAAAACATTTCCTGAAAACACAGATTAATTACGACCATTTTACGGGTGTTTTACGCTTATGTCGTCTTCACGCAACACGACCCAAACTATTTTTCCCGAAAAAAGAAAAAGAAAAGAAAAGCATTTAGGTAAAAATTTACTTTTATTTAAATTTTTTTTCAGGCCAGCTTTTCACTGTATCCGTTCCTCAAGGTGAAACGATTGCCGAAGTTCGTTATTTTATTTCGAACGTAAACTGTAAAACTGTCAAGGTTATTTGTCAAGTTTTTGATTCTTAAACTAGACGAGTAAGTTTCTATTTTCCATTTAAAGTTGTTTAACAACTACTGTAATGGTATATTTTTGAGGTTGACTATGCGTTTAAACAATAAGCATTCTTCAAGTGGTTGGACGGGTAATTATAGTTTTTCCTATTTTGAATTTTTGTGTAAAGTAACGGAGACTTCAACAAGTTACTTAATTTCAATAATGAGATCGGTCATATATCATGATTATAACAACAGTAGCTGCTGCTAATTGGATCAGTGTCTTTTACGATTTAAATTATAACATTGGAAAGTTATGATATTTATTAGTTTTTTCTTAATTGTTTTTTTTTTGTGATAATTAAGGGAAACTTCAATCAGTAGCGTAATTTCAGTTTGCCACGAACTAAGAATTTAGAAACAGTGGTTTCCTGTAAAATGAACCACTGTTTTTTTAAATTCATCACTGTGAAAATGAGTCTAAATCATTAGTAAAATATACTTTCATATCAAATGAAACACTGTTTTTTTTAATTTCATCACTGTAAAACTAAGTCTCAATCATTAGTAAAATGTACTCTATCAATTTAAAAAAAAAAAAAAAAAAACTTGAAAAGTTAAAAAAGTATGCACAATTAGTATTAGTAATAAAATTCAATTTCTGACTTTCTAGCTAAATACTAATTAATATTTTATGATGCGAATTATTTGATATAATGTTCCATGAACACAAGTATTTTTTTAACCATTTGGAAAAATGGTTATTGTCCTCGTCAGGGTAGGAAATCAAAAGCATATCTGAAGGTTTTTATTGGTTTAATCCTCCTTTTATTCGTTTTCTGATTGGTCTATACAGTAATATGTAGTATTTCCCTTTACTTTCAACAGAGATGGATACCTTCTGTTGCCACTATGACAAAAAAGTAATAAAAACTACAAAATTAATAACTCAGACACAAATTGAGATACAGCTTTCAAACAAATTGCATTTAAAATTACATTTTTTTCTCTGTACGACGGTGTAAAAAGTGATATTGTGGGATGTTTAGAAGTTTAAGAATGAAATTTCATTTAAAATGGGCCGTCAGATTTCTTGGAAATCTGACGATGGAAAAGCGTTTTCCCGAACAGCCAATGAAATGCTTGGATAATACATAAGTTTCAGGTGGATAATACGTACGAGACGCAGGCGATTTTTGTCGTTTGGAATTTTTACATGTAATAACACTATAAATGTTTAATTCATGGCGTACGTAATGTATGATCAACTCCGTGCGATTTTTTATGTCTTAAATTTTAGTCTTTGAAAAAATCATTTTCCAAATGGTCGTTGTAATTTGTCAAATTGCTTTTTTTTTTTTTTTCTATAACTCGTTATGTAGGGATGTATAAGTAATTATTATATAAAGAATATGCCCCCACCCCCCCCCAAAAAAAAAGAAAAACCCGGGAAATGGGTGAGATTGTAGAATATGTACTAAAAGAAGCAGGGTAAAGCAAATAAATACAGAGAAAAGTGGGGAGGGGGGGGGGGAACAGGGGAGAATGCTTTTAAAAAGAAATGTATTTGTAGAGGGGGGGGGGGATGAAAGGACGGTACAGTAGGAAAAGAGAGGGAAGAGGCACGATGCATTTTTTGTCACAGGGAGAAAAATGTTAATAGCCATTTAATTAGAAATTGTCTTTTTCAATTTAAGTTTGAAAAAGAAGAAAAAAAAGTAATGTTTTAACATCATATTTGAGTTTTTCTGAAAATTTCACCCTAGGAATGCCAAACGGCAAGTTATTCGATGAAGTAGTTTAGGAAGTATGAAGATTTAAAGATAGAACACCTAATGTTTAATTCATTTTTAATACTTTCCTACATAGTTGAAAAGTGTTTATGAATTTGGTTTGTCTGTCCGTGCTCTAACTTGATATATGTTAATGATGTTTACCATGGCAAGTTTAGTATTGAATATGAAGTGTGTAGCATTTAGTTCATTTACAAGGGCACTCAAAAAAATTCCGTTACATTATGGCCAACAGGGAAAAATCGTTTGCAGAGTATTTTAATAACATTACGCTATTTGAAATACATTAAAATTTATATACTAAATCATTGAATTTCATGATTGCTATTAGAATAGGGGTATTCATTGCATGCATTTTTTATTAATTTGCAGGGACACACAAAAGAAATCCGATTACAGTCTTCGAGTAATATTGCTGGAAGTGCGTTTTCAATTTCGGTATGTGCTTTTAAATTTAACTATTTTTTTGCATGTTACTCGTTTTTTTATAAATTATATACCTCGTATACAGGGCTGAACAAAAGAATTCACCAACCATTTTCCTTATAAGCGGAAATTGCGGAAGGGGAATTTTCAACTGTGGTATGTATTTCCTAACTGAACTAAATTTTTACATGCATGTATTTTGTAGATACAAATCTATATATCATATACAGGGCTGCTGAAAGAATTCGGATAATTTTCCGACTGCAGATAGGAATTGCTGAAATTGGTTTTCAAATGTGTTATGTGTTTCCAAATTGTCCAATTAGACGTCGTATTTCAATTTATTAAACGGCGTGTTGTTGTTAAACGGCGTAGTTTTGTTAGATTATTCCGAATATACTGGAACGTGTTTCATAATGTATGCTTGACGCATGATTTTTCTTTCTTGTTAATAGTTGTAACACAAACTGTAATGCGTGTAGCTTTGAAGCATAACTAAAAAGTTAATTGGAAGAATGAGCTGGAATTTTGTATTCTCATATTAGAATTTTCTTGAAATTGATTTCTGTTAAAAGAAAAAATATAAGTTACAATGCATATATTATATTTCAAATATTAATAAAAAATTATACAAAATATGAAACAAAAATTTGTATCAAGACTCTAAGCCTTTTTTTCAAATACATAATGAAAGAAGATAAGATATCAAATCGAATGGTTATTCTAGTTTTTTCTACGATAATTTGCACAAATTAATAAATTGCATGAAAAACATGCGAATATTTTAATAAAGGAATATATAATCATATTAGGCAAAACACTATGAAATTGTTTGTTTTTTTTAATTTAAAAAAAAAATAAAATCGAAAAAGCTGATTCTCGAAGAGCTTTCATGTTTATATAAAGACAATTTTATTTTTTAAATGATAAGCAGATTAAAAAGTAGCACAAACAAGTACGAATAATTTATATAACAATGTAGAGATACAATTTTTCGTTTTTAAATATTTCACCGAAGAACAGGAACAAAAAATATAAAAACAAGTCAAAGACTGACGTAGGGGAGGAAAGGTAAAGAATGCTTTAAAAAATATTTTAGAACAAAATAAAATAGCTGATCCGAGGAACATTTTCATCTCTAAATGCAGATAAAATATTATAGAAATAACGTAAAGATTAATGAGTTGCACAAAGAACATACGAATATTTTATATTACAAGGATTAAAATGTTTCATTTTTAAATATTTCATCGAAGAATAGGGAAGGAAGATATAATCGTAAGTCTAACATCGACATATCATCGAACCATCAACAAATATAATCCATAGCAGACGGGAATTGAAGCATATCATAGAAATTACAGATTCCTGGTTCTAAGAATTTCTTATCAACTACTCCAAGGCATTTTGGGAAAAACACTTAGAAAAAAAAAAAAGAAAAAAAAAGAAAAAGAAAGAAAGAAAGAAATCCCCGCACGCGAAAGCAAACATTTTTTGAAATCAGTAAAGATCTCAGGGGTAAACAGTGCCAGTGGAATTTTATCCACTTCGTTTGGCGGGCATACGAGAAATGCTCCAGTCATAGAACACAAGTAATGTTTGCCGAAGTTCGCTTATCTCCGGGATTGGAAAGATCGACAAATAGAGTTGACTGCATTTTTGGAGTTCAGACTTTAAATAAATGATAAGTATCAAGGGTTTTGTTTTCCGCAGAGTTGAACGTACATAAGAAGCGAATTCCGAGCCAATTGAAGCATCAAGAGGATTGAAATAGGGAGTGTGGCATATGGAAGATTTAGAATTAGGATATCGGAGGATGTAGACTATTCTATCATAAATATGAAAGACTGGCGGAAAGCTAAGTTTAAGCTATTCAGTAGAGATTTTCTGATTGTATTTAACAAGCATGTTTCAGCGGCTGTTCTAGGGCTTATTTTTAACACTTTGAGAGCTGAGCTATTTCAACCACATATCTCCCTCTGGGCTGAGGGAATTTTCATGATTTTTTAAAAAATACTTGAAATTTTGTAATAAATTTATTTTGTTATAAACTTCAAACCGTTCTTATTCATAATGAAGGAACTATTTCAATGTACTAAAAATTAACATTGAATGAGAAATTATTGAAAAAAAGCAAGTTTTATATTTTGAAAAAAAGTTCGCATAAAAAAAAATCATTTTTTAACATAAAATTTTACATAGACTTGAATAAAAACGGTGCTACTTAGTTATCCCGTCGACCAAAAAAACTATCGCCAAACTATAAGATTAAATGCCAATAATGGATGATCGTAATTGTCACATTCACTTGACATTAAACACATTACATGTGTTTGTTATGTCATCAAGATACTTTTAATTCTACGTTTTGTTTGTATTTATATTAATGTTTTACTAATTTATATGTTCTTTCATTAGTTAACATAAAAATTATGCTAATTTGTATAATTTGGCGAAACTGGTCGACGGGATAACTAAGTAGTACCATAAAAACTTACCCATATGTTTTACAAATATCTGAAAATAGGTTTTATTTGTATATAAACATTATTTAATAAAATTTCTTTTTGTGTGGTGCATTTCAAAGCACAAAGAGCAACACCACAAGGTTCATAATAAGTTAGAATTAGGCTCTGATTCTAGATATTTTCATATACTTGCCTCTTTTTAGCGCTGCCAACTATACATACAGTCGACCCCGCTTAATTGCATACTGTTGGTTCCACTGAATTGTATGCATTTAAGCGGGGACAGCAATTAATGTTATCAGTATACGCTATCATTTGATTATATACCACAGATATGATAAATGCTAATGGACAATAATTATTTACCATTTAAATTGAAAACTATTGTATTAATAACTTTAATAAATAATTTATTATTACTCTATATATAGCAATATGTGTAATAAAGTATAAGGCATTATAACCTTATTTACGGTACATGGTTTAATTTTTCACTATAATTTATGGGAAAATTAGAATGAATAAAAAATTTTTGCTTTTAAATCATACCTTTGAAAATAAAAGTTTCTGCATAAATTCTTTTTATTTTTCAATTATTTGTCAATTTATTTCTCTTTTTTTTTTCTTTCGTCTACACAAAAAATCCTTTGGGAAATTTTTTTTTTTCATATCTCGATATTGTATTTCTCCACTTCCGGAGCTAAATAGTGGTCTTTTATTCGATTCTATTTTCCCCAGAATCCAGAATTTTTCAAAAAGTACCCCCAGCACCTTGAGCCACTGTATGTACGGCAAGCTTTAAAAGAAAAACACAATTGTCCAAATTCAACACTCTCATAAGTTTCCAGAATTAAGATAAGTCATCTTTCACGACGATTTCTCCATTTCGATTGTAAATATAACAAACCATTGTTACAAAAAAAAAAAAAAAAAAAAAAAAAAAAAAAGAAAGTTCTTCTTTTTTTCCCATACATCACTATAACAGGAATTCATAAAATGAGGATTACTAGATTGGAGATATTTATGCAATTAACCGGGGATTGTTATGCGATAAAACGAGTATATTTAACATTAACCTTATGGGGAGCGTTTTTGTTCCATGGCATTCTATGCATATAAGCGGGGTATACAATTATCCGTTACCCGATTAAGTGGGGCCAACTGTATTTATTTTTTTATGTTTTTCAAAATAAAAGGTTCGTAGATAATATCTGAAAAGACAGCGAAGGTATGTAGTAGGTACTTTTACAGCTCAGAGAGTTAAAATTTGACCCCGAGAGACTCTCGGGCTTAGTTCGCTTCACCGAAAACGGCAACCCGAGTGCCACTCGGGCTTAAACCTCAAAGTGTAAAGCAAAAAATTAAACATACATGCTAACGTAGTTTATAAAGCTCGGGTGTACCGGAGTCAAATCGCGTTGAATCTATTTTTCAGGTACAAAATTTAAATAAAAGATAAATAACAAGGACTTAATCTTTCGTGTTTGATAGTAAATAAAAGGCGAATTCCGAAACAATTGAATCTACAAGCACTTTGGAATAGGGTGATTCGCATATGGAAGATTTATAATCAGGATATCGAAGGATATACAAGGATATATCAGAAAATATGCAAGACTGGCAGAAGACAAAATTTAGGCTATTTTACTTTAAATAAGTAGAATTTTACGACTGCATTTAATTTGCATTGTTTAACCTATTATACTAGAAATTAATAGATGATTAAACCAGGGTTCGTCATTTTTTTTTAAATAAAAATAAAAATAATCGATTTTTTTTTTTATCGGTTTTTTTTTAATCAGATTTTTTTTTTTTTTTTTAATCTTACACAGTATTATTGTTTTATATGACTTTCCTTTTAATTTATAAAATAAAAATTATATATACACACACATGCATTAAAAGGTAACATTTTAGTCTATGGAAAAATATTTATTTAAAGATGTAACATCTTTACGCACAAAATGCATGGAAAAATACAAATCAGATGTCAAAAATTAATTTAAGCTTAAGTATTTTAGTTAAAAAATAACTGCAGCACATAAAAAGTTTAAACAAATTTGGAAGCAAACTAAGATGTTAACTTTTGTTTTGTTAAAGTGCTGGTACAGAAAAACGAGTATAGCAGCTTTATTAGTCAATTCTTAGTTTTTGAATGTACCAAACCAAAGGCAGAAAACATTCGTTCTATTGAAGCAGATGAAGCTATTGCAATAAAAAGCTAGTTGATCATGTATTCTATAAGTTTTTTAGTACCATTCTTTTTTATAATTAGATTCAAACGAAAATTCATTGAATAGTTCAGATTTTACTCAAACTTTAATATAATATGCAATCCAAAGCACTAAAGTAGAGCACACAAAGTCATACAATTTTATTTTACCACAACTTTCAGAAGTTTTTCTAAATACTAACAAATAAATATTCCAAAATTTAATATATTCCTTATTGTTTTAAGATTATTTTATAATTTAGTTCAAATGAAATTTAAAGACATTTTTTCCTAAACTTTACATTGTACTTTACTTTTTCACAAAGATTAAGCTTTACCTTTCTAAAAGCTGTTTTGATTATCTGTATTATATAAAACTAAATTATATTAAAGTACATTATTATGTTTGTTTGTATCTTCGATTTATTTAAAAATGATTTAAAAGAAAAACTGATTTAAATCAATGATTTTTAAAAAAAATCAGTTGATTTAAATCGTGATTTTAATCATGATTAAAATCAAGCTGATTTAAATCGACGAACCCTGGATGAAACGTAATATAAAATGAACTAACTACCTTATAGACTATAATTATTGTTTTTATTATTTTAAACTATGCTAGTCAACCAGAATTAAATAAAGTCGAATTCATTTTTTCCGGTTCAAACATTTAAATATATATATAACTATCAAGGATTTTGTTTTCGGAGAAATTGCAAGTATAGGAAGCATTTACTCGCAGGCAGTTGAAAAGGGAAAGAACGGTAATAGCTGGAATATTAAAATAAAGATCCAATGAATATGAACAAAGAAAAAAAAACTATACTGGGGGTTCAGATTAGGTTATCAGATAAAGAGATGTATCTGGAAAATATAAAAAAATAATTAAGACGGATGTTTAAGCTAAACGTACCGAAGAACCAACTGCCTATTAATACATTCTTTTATATTGTTAGAACTCATTCAACTTGTAGAGATGAAATTTTGTTAATAGATTTTTCACTCGGTTCTTGATATGCCACGATTTACAAAAAAATATGTTCACAGGTGTGTTTTCGATGACAGTACAACTTTTTAATATTTTAAAAACTTGTTAATAAATTTTTACGGCATTTTTCCGTTGCCGCCCACAGGTAGTAAAATCGTAAATATTCTTAGGGTTACAACTTTATACTAGTTATTATTAAAATAAATAGGCAAACAAATATTGAAAAAACATTGGATTGTTATCAGTAATGACAAAGCTTGTAAAATTTGCAGTAAATAAATTCAGTGAATGTGTGTGAAAAATAAGTTGTAAGATTTTAATGCTCAGAATATACCTAGAGGTCACAAAATTAAAATTCGAAGGTTCGGTTTTAGGTTGCCCAGGCCCTGATTACTGAATAGGCATGAGAAGCCTTTAGAAAAATTTTCCTTTAGAAAATTTTAAAGGGGACCGAAATTGAGAAAACAGGGGGGGGGGGGGGGCAAATTTTATATTGAATTAATGCCATTCCAAAATTTTAATTTCTTTTCAAATTATTAACTCATTTTGTGTATGAATATTTCATAACAAATTAATTTTTCATGTAATACATCTGTTTCAACCATATGATCACAATTCTTGAGTGTGTCCAACCAACCAAAGTCGTCAATCTATCAGGCAGTATTTATCGTCTAACCAATCAAAATCGAGGAAATATTGATATTTTATGTTGTGCATACATGCTGAATTCAACCTTTTTATTCAACTTACATTTTTATGTTAATACTATTCAAAATCATTTTTGCATATTTTTCTTAATTATGTCCAATTTTTGTATATATGTGTGTGTGTGTGTGTGTGTGTTATGAAATAGATATGAACTCAACTGAGCCAATCGTTGGAATAACAATATTTGTAGGATTGGCGAGTTTTTGGGTATGGGGCATTCTCACAATCTTTTGACAATTGGGAAAAAAAATTTGACAAAACTAAACTTGCTAAAATAACATTTTCATCTGATAGACGAATACCTTAATGATTCAAAATAAAGAAAAAGGGGTCAGCAGCGAAAATTTTTTTATTTAACTGAGGTTTAAGTTAAACTTGCGAGTTTAATTTTCCTTACCATTTTACCCCTATAACTTTTTATTTTCTTCTAAAATTTTACTTATAATGAATTTGCATAGTACCCACAGGACATTCAAATAAGAAATAATAACAATGTGGTACTTTTAATACAGAATTTGTGTATAACATTGTTTTAAAGGGGTGTTAAAGAAGGGACGGTAAGGTAAAAAAAATGAGATGGTATTGGGAAAAAGGGACGGTAAGGATAAAACGGTAAGGAAAATTACCACCTATTTTTAGGAAAATCATGTTAAGACTAAGTGATAGCCACAATGTTCATTGATTTTTAGAAACAGTTGTTAACATTGGATTAAATTAATTTTTTTTTTTTTTTTACCTTGAAAAGTGCAGGAATAAACCTTGGGGACAGTGAGACTACCAATAAAACCACGATGCTTGAAATTGATATTTAAATGTTGATTTAAATTCTACAGTAAATTTCTTGCCAAAGAATTTTAGACATTATTTCTCTAGCATACTTCTGCATAAGAAAAAACTTGAAAAAAATTCAGTGGCTGCATCTGAAATGATTTTCTGTATAAATTTAGAAGAGGGATAGTAAGGAATCTAAAACCTAGGGACAGAGTTTAAAAAATAAAAACAACCTTAAAAATGTGTGCAGGTTCATTTTTAGCTACAAATTTATATAAAACAATAGTCCCAGTTTCAGAAAAAAATTACATCGAATTACTTTTATTGAAAAAATTTTATCCAGACAGCTTCAAACTTATAAAATAAGCATCAGGGACACGGGACGGTATAGGAGTTTTCCAGGTACACTGTTAAAAAATTTGTAGTAGGTTGAACCAACTTTTGGTGCTCCAGTAGCTGCCACCATAAAATGATGAAATCTCACTCCAAGATTTGGAGGTCCTATTGAACCTTAGTTCCAAATGTTGGTTCAAGATTTCACCATCTCATGGTGGCAGTTACTGGAGCACCAAAAATTGGTTCAACATACCACAAAATTTTTAACAGTGTATTTGGACCCCCAACATCGTCCAAAACTTATTTATCTCATTAATATTGTTGTGCAATCATGCAATAGGATGTTACCCAGTACATGAAAAAACAAAACAAAAAAAAACAAACAGTGTATTAAAATAAAAATTATTATTCAGGGACATAAAAGTCAAAAGATTGTGAGAATGTCCCGTATGTCGAATTCAGAAAGCCATTCTCGAATGAAAGGTGGCCCCGAAATGACACTATGCTTTTTAAAGCTACAGAGGTTAATCAGGACCTGAAGTTGCCCGAAGTAAAATCTTTTTGCGAAATTTTGTAATTTATTCCTTGCATCAAAACAAGACTGAAGGTCCCCTACGACAAATGAAGTCGAAAGTTGCATTTGTGTTATAATCACACAAAATGCAAGATTTGTAAGTAGCAGAGAAACAAATCAAAGTGAAGAAGAAGAAGAAAAAAAATTAAATATCGTGAATCTAAACGAATACGAGAGGTCTAAAACCCGATAAAGGCGTAGGTGAATCAAACAAGGACATTAACTCTAAATGCCGTGATGTTGAAAACCCACACACAGCTAAATATCTGTTACATCGAGAAGCGATATATTTGCGCGAATAATATCCCTTTTCTGATTTGGCGGGATTAAAAACGTGTGGGCTCCATCTAAGTTCACAGACTTTGAAGGTGAATGTCAAATTACGACAATCTCTTTCTGTTTTCCACACTCATGATTCCGGCAAAAGGAGAAAACTGATCACGCACGTGTAACGCGAATGATTAAAATTAATTCTAGTATCGATAATATGTTGAGGCATAGGAATCTCTCCGTATCGTTTTCATCGATAAAAGTTACAAGTTGAAATTAAAGTATTTGATAAGACCGTCGTCGAAATATTTCTTCCTCTGTGTGTGTGGTCAGTTATTCTATCCGATAATTTCTCTTTTTTAGCACATTCCAATTAAGGTGAATAAAGTTTAGATTGATTACTTGGCCGAAAGCAGTTTTAACCTTACGAAAGAAAAAAAAGAAAAGAAAATTCGTTCGTTAATATCAAATTACAATCGATGTTCTGAAAAAAAGAAAAGATAAGAATGTTTTTTTAGTTAACTTTATAAAAGAGGAGGATCTTCGTTCCACCGATACATTCATACTGGTATAATGTTCTTCTTTTTTAATATTTTTTATCTTGTTTGTTTTCGCATATATCTGTTAAGTTTGTTAGTGGAAAAAATTAAACGGAAAAAAATATTATAGCCAAAACTTTAAAATGGCAATGAATTTTAGAAGTATATTCATCCATGTTGGAAATGTTTTCCTTTTTATGTTTTCGTTATTATTACTATTATTATTTTGTTACGGTTGGTAATCCCAGTATCATAGTAATATGTTGAGGCATAAGAATCTCTTGGTGGCGTTATCATTGATAAAGTCAAAAGTTAAGAACAAAGTTTTTTTTTTATGTCCAGTGCTCCACATGAAAACATTAATTTGGAAAACAGATAGTTACATGTATTTCTCTCATTAAAAATGAAAAGTCATGCAAAATTATATCAATAATGCCAATTTGTGAAAATGGTAAGGTATACTATTATTATTTCAATAACACACAGTTGAAATGATTTCTTTTCTACCTTTACGTTATTTTTAATCTGTAAGGATATATGTATGTATACATACAGTAAATTCCGGTTAACTGGGACACATCAACTCATCACCATTTGTCCCGATCAAACGGCTTCCCAGTTATCTGAAGTAAAGTTACTAATGCTTTTCGATTTTGTTTTTGGCTTTGTTTCAATAAAACGGCTACTCCATTCAAACGGTCTCTCAAATAACCTGAATCTACTGTATACAAAATCCATCTGTTGTATAACTTTTATTTATTTTTTAATATTAAAAATTATCAACAAATCAATACTAAAATTTATTAGTTTTCAGTTTCTAACGTTTTTTAATTTAACTTTGAACAAAATTATTATTATTACTTTTTTTTTTTTTTTACGACTGTCTTCATTTTATTCTAAATCAGTCTCTTGAACTTAGTGATTCTATACTGGTTGGAAATGAACAGTCTATTGGGATACCGTGTTCTTAGTATAAATAAACATAAATTCCAGATATTATTGGGGGCTTTGTTGTTGTTTTAAAAATCAGTTTTAATGGAATTTAAAGTAGAACGTGCAACTGAAATAACCATTTAAACATTTGAATAATATATTACAAATAATGCTATTAAATTAAACAAGGAAAGATATTCTGAAACTAAAAAGACTAAAATTTTAATAGTAAAAGCATTTTTATTTCTTTTTGTAATATATTCATATGAAGGAGAAAAAACAGCGTACATAAATTAAAAATATATTTAATATGTTATGAAGAAAAATCCTGAATTTTTATTTGTAAAAAATAAATTTTTCAAAAATTTTCAATTTTTTCAAAAAATTATTTTTTTCCCCCTCCCTCTACTTCAACTTTTCTAGAAATTTTGAATTTCCAATTTTTTTCATTGAAACATTTCTTTTGTAGCATACGTAGTCTGTTATTCTACACAACAGTTTCTGTTCTTTTTTGTTTATCGGCACATTCCAGTTAAGGTGAACCGAGTTTAGATTAATTGCTTGATCAAATTAAACTAGGAGAAGAAAAAAATATAAAGAAAAGAACACAATAAGGGAAAAGGGAAAAAAATCCTTCATTAGTATCGAATTAAGTTTGATGTTGTAAAATAAATTAAACCTTTTTGAATTAGGATGAAATATCAAAACAGCTTCGATTCGAAGCTTATTTCCGAAAAGGTTATTGTTATAAGAGTTAAACGAGTTTCTCTCAAATGTTTCCGACTTACTTGTATTATCAACTCTTCTGTTTTTATTTATATTTTATTTCGAAGCGCTGTTAATGTAACGGATTGTAATATTATTATTATTAACAATAATAAAACACAAGAATTTAATTGTATTTGTTACATTTTATTCTTATTCCCAGTCGCTGTTAACCCCTTCAACAGTGTTCAGTACACATTTTATTTTAAAATATCGCTTTTTTCAAATAATAATCTTAGTCTTATTAAATCACGGGAATTATGCGATTAGAAAACGCAAAGAATACCATTCAGAAATAGTGGCACTTAAATATAAAGACCGTATGCATCTTATATGTGAAGCTCATACAGAGGGGATTAATGCAATTAAATGTACTATCAATAGGAAACCTAATTCGAAGACTAATTAAACAGTGTAGTAGCCGACATGTCTTCTAATATACAAAAGAATAAAGTATCTACCTCTTTTAAACAAATTCAAATCGATTCATCGACAGGTAACGTCAAGGGGCAATATTCATAAGGCAAGTAATAGGAACCACACAGTGCCTGATTTACGGCAGGACATTCGGGGCACTGGCCCAGGGCCCAAGATTTTCAGAGGCCCCCAAATGCTGCTGAAGGTTTTTCAATTATTGGCCAAAATCTGATGTAGTTTTAATATCTAATAGAATTTTACATTTCATTCTACAATCTATTGTGTTCATATTGCACTTTTATAACGTTGTATATTTTGTTTGAGACATCCATTTATAAGTATTTTAGTATCGTGAATATTTTCTTTTATCTTTATCACTTTGAAAATGGATTGTATTTTTAATTCTTATTTAATCCTGTTCCTGTTCTCGTCAAATTATTTGGGGGTTGGTGAGCGCAGCTTGCAGGCAGTAGAGCCCCCTAATATTTTAAATAATTGTAGCTTGGTGTTGTTGAAAATTTATTAGCTGTTGCATATTTTATCATTTCAGATATAGACTTGTATAGGAAAAGATAATCAGCACCACACAATTTATTCTAAAACGTCTTCTCATTAAAATTTCATAATTGTGAAATATTTATTTAAAAGCAAATTAATGATTATATTTAATTTTTTAACGGATATTTTAAAGTAATTAATAAAGTCAATAATGGTTATTTTAGTAAGTACCTTTTTTTTTGTTTATTTATTTATTTATTTATGTTACTCAATCCCCCTGCAAGTATCGGTGCAAGGGGGCCCCGTAAACATCTGTGCCCAGGGCTGCCAAATTTGTAAATAAGACCCTGGGAACAGAAGACGTTAACTGTATATTTTATATTTCATTCCAGTTCCTAGGTGCAGTTAAGGTTTATGGAATGCACTGTGCTATTAGTTCAAAACTTGTCCAAAATTGTATTTCTTATACTGTATTTCCATTTCCTAGGGACTGGCTGCTAATATAGTGAACTGCAAGACCTAATTCGAAAGTTTAAAAGGAGAAAAAATAAATAGTGTCGTTGCCGATTGCATGTCTGATACAAAAGGAAGAATGTTTTATCTCTCCCCCAAAAATTCAAACTGATGTCACCGAATAGCTAACGTCAGGACGGCATTCAAAGGACAGTAAATTCTTCCGACGTAAATCACGCACAATGACACAATATTCCCAACAGCGAAACATTTTTGCTGACAATAAATTCAGTTAGGAGAACAATATACCCATAACCGCGACGAATGTCGTTCCACTGACATGGCGTATTTTTAACTTATCATTCAACGCTCGCTAATGGTTTTCTTTCTGGTGGTACACACAGAGGCTTCTCTTCATAATGATAGTTGATTATTATCGGATATGATTTCATCAGCGTAGATTCCGAAGCTCAACTTCAAAAATATTAGTAAGTGCCATGCGTTACGCAAACATTCGGCGTTGACATTTAGTATTGCAACGGCGATTGTGCTATTCTTACATAAGTAACAAATGAAATGCGATTAAAATAATATGACGATAAAAAGAGAACAGACTCGAGAAGTAAAGTAAAGAAGAAAACGCTGTTTTAACTATTCTTTAAGATAGCAATTTGACTCTAAATGTTAAGTTATATTGGTCCAAAATTGCATTAATTTTTGTGTGCATAAACATTATTAAAATAAGTAAAACTCCAATAATCCAGATCGTCAAATATCTAGAAATAAAAATTGCATTTAAGGTAAAGGGCAGAACGGGAAAATTTCGTTAATGGCCAGTAACCGGTAGTACCAGTTTTTAGTGGTCACTTTTTCATTTAAAAGTACTAAACAGTAAACTTTTGTATATTGCAACCAGAAAAAGTAGAATACTTGATGGAATGCATGAAAATTTTACTCTCTAATTGTAGGAAAGTCGCCATAAGGTGGCCAAAGACAAACAATTTTTAAATAGCCACTTTTTCTCATTTAGTGGAACCGTGGCGGTTGGCTGTGCTAATTTTGCCCTTTAATTTAATGGAAAATAAACCTTACTGAAATGCAAACTTATACATTCGTTCATATCTATAACATTTTCATGAAATTCCCAATTAAAGTAGCGCTAAGTTTTTATATTTATTATTAAAATTTTCTGCATATGAATTATCCTAAGTCGGTATTTGATATTTACGGTCTACGGTTATGCAATTAACGTTGTTGGACAAATTTAACTAGCACATCTTAATTTATACATGTACTTTTATGCATGCTAAAGTACATGCATTATTATTAGTTAGTAAAATTAATATTATTAAAAGGCTAGCCCATTGTAAATTAAATAAATCAGGTCTACCTGTTTATTAAGCAAAAATTATTTGAGAGATATTACACGTCTTAATCTTTTAAAAAGATTGTCTTCAATTAATCCATATTTCTGCGTATCAGGATTACGTTCATAAGACACCGAATAATTGGATCTACAATGCATTACCAATTGCATGTTACGCAAATATATACATATATACAAGCTTATACATAGCATTGCTGTAAAAATATTTATATTGTTCTTAAATAACTATATGAAATACAATTTAACTGTTAAAGGGGAGAGAAAAAAACAGAAAGTTAATAATGGTTAATTAAAATATACAGTGGTAAACCACCATACAGTGTATGGTTTGTATTGGCTGGTAAACCTTTCTACATAACATTAGTCCTGTATGATTTTATCTGCGTTGCATTGATGCCAAAGTGCAAACTTCAAAAGTATTACTAATTGCCATGCGGTACCAAACGTTTGGCAATGACATTTAGCGTTGCGACAATGATTGTTTTTCTTACTCAATCAACTAATGAATATGAAATAGAATTTAAAAATTAATGAAAATAATACAAAGTCAAAGGTGAACAGCTGATTTACCATAAAGTGATATAAATCCACAATCCAATACAGCAAAACAAAAAAGAAAATTCATCTAGTATTACAGCGATTTTCTATTTATAAGATATTCCTATATGTTATGTTTCTCTTGAATAGTGTTATTATAAAGGAATTAATACATACCATGCAGTACAAACATTTTCAGCGAGGATTGTATTACTCTTAAATAAGAATCTTATAAAACACAATTTGGCTGTGAAGAAAACAACAAGAAATCGAAAATATATAAACTATCCAATACTGCAGAATGCCGGTTCTTGAAGCAAAATTGTAAGCAGAAATAAATAAGTCAAAAAGTGTCTAATGGTGGAAAATACGGAATAATAGTTCTAAAAGCCAGGAGTGAAAAATATCATAAAGAACTCATATTTATTATTCGCTTGTTAGGAAGGAAATAATTAAATACAAACAAGAATTACTAAAAGTGCTGCCACAAAGCAGGTTAAATTAAAAGCTTGTGCTGCAATGATACGAATGCACTAGATAAATTAATTGGAACTTAATGCATCAAGATGCAGACGACTTTTTTTTTTTTTTTTTTTTTTTTTTTTTTTTTTTTTTTTTTACTCTTCTTCGGCAATGAAGAAATAGAAATAAAAGAATAGATGGGATTTATCCATTATTTATTTACGTTTTTGATAACGCTTTATCTAAAAGATATGTGGAATTCCACAATCCAATACAGCAAACACTAAGGTTCTAGAAGAATATGACTTTGTATTTATAGGACATACCTACATATTATGTTTCACTGGAATCTGGAATATACTTACTAAACCGCGCAACACAAACATTTTCTTCGATGTTTGCATTATTTTTAAATAAGAATCTTATAAAGCAGAATTTGGCTATGAAGAAGACAATAAGAAATCGAAAAAAACTAAACTATCAAATACTGCAGAAAGCCGGTTATTGAAACAAAATTGTAAGCAGTAATAAATAAGTCAAAAATGTCTAATGAGGGAAAATACGGAATAATTGTTGTAAAAGACAGATAAGTGAAAAATATAACAAAGAACTCATATTTATTCTTTGCTTTAGTCAGAAAGTAAATAATTAAATGCTAACAAGAATTAAAGAAAAAAATCTAAAAGTGCTGCCACAAAGCAGGGTAAATTAAAAGCTTCTGCTGCAATGATACGAATGCGCTAGATAAATTAATTGGAGCTTAATGCATCAGGAAGCAGAAGCCTTTTTTTTATTATTTACTCTTCTTCGGCAATGAAGAAATAGAAATAAAAGAATAGATGGGATTTATCTTATTATTTATTTATGGTTTTGATAACGCTTCATCTGAAAGATATGTGGAATTCCATCACAATCCAATACAGCAGAACTAAGGTTCTAGAAAAATATTGATCTAGTATTGCATTGACTTTGTATTTATAGGACATACCTACTTATTATGTTTCACTGGAATATTCTTATTAAAAAGGAATTAACACATACCGCGCAAAACAAACATTTTCTTTGATGATTGCATTATTCTTAAATAAGAATCTTATAAAACACAATTTGGCTGTGAAGAAGACAACAAGAAATCGAAAATATATAAACTATGCCAATTCTTGAAGCAAAATTGTAAACAGTAATAAATAAAGTCAAATCGTGTCTAATGATGGTAAATACGGAGTAACGAAGTTACAGTTCTAAAAGACAAGAGGAGTGAAAAATATCACAAAGAGCTCATATTTATTCTTTGCTTTATTCAGAAAGTAAATAATAAAATGCTAACAAGAATTAAAGAAAAAAAAATCTAAAAGTGCTGCCACAAAGCTGTTAATTAAAAGCTTCTGTTGCAATGATACGAATGCGCTAGATAAACTAATTGGAACTTAATGCATTAGGAAGCAGACGATTTATTATTATTATTATTTACTCTTCTTTTGCGATGGAAAAATAATGGGATTTATCTTATTATTTATTTACATTTTTTTATAACTCTTAATCTGAGAGATATATGGAAATCCATTTTAATTTTCTTGAACCGAACAAAACATCCAGAATACTTTGAAGCTTCACAAAGAAAAAAGAAGAATTAGTTTATCTTATTTTGAATATTAAATCACATACGTCATTTTGTCTCTAAATATTTCACAATCGAGTCAATTGTGAACACTTAAGCAAAAGTCATTTTCTCTTAGAAGAAAAAAGAAAACCTTGAATTTTGATGAAATGTTGGTTCAAAATGTCAATTATTGAATTATTGTGGTAAAACTTGGCAGATTTTCAATTTAAGTTGTATTTTTTGTCCCCTATTCGTGTGTGCACATGCAATATAGTAAATTAGATAACTTTCTCTTATAATTCATCATGAAGGATATTCTGATGGAAGAGAATCAATATCATTTAATTAATATCTTACTTCCTTCTAAAATAAAAGAACGACAATTTAGTTCATCCTTTGGAGACGACTCCTTTTACACTCTATTCTTGTTTTGACTCATTTAATCTCTCAAAGTCTGATATTAGATAATATGAAAATTTCTTTACTAAAATACTGGTTTTCAAATTTAAACTTTTCGTATTACTTGGATGTTAAGTTTTCTTGACAACAGGCGTTAATGGATTAAAGTTTTTGAAAACTCTTTTTCTACCTCTTTCATTGTATTTCATATTAAGTATTTTTTAAAAGTTTTTAATAGTTTTCTTCTTAACATTATGCACGGTGAAAAAAATATAGAAACTGGAAAGCGCACTAAATTATAACTCACAAATATTTCCATTAAAAGTACGCGCTATTAAAACTCTTGTAATGCGTTGAACTACCATTGCAATTATGTTGGATTTATTAGATTTTATATGCATTTTTCTTAAACTTCTTTGAAAATTAAAAAAAAAAAAACTATTTGTGATATTATGTACAAAAAGTTATTTACAAAGCAGTTGTTGAAGTTTAAACTTAAGAATTTACTTCTCACTGTGCACTATTAAATATATATATATATTTTTAAACGTATTACTAAATTATTCCTCGATTTATAATTTTAAAAGCTGTTGTAATTATTTCAAAAATAAACTGAAGAAAATAGTTCGCATTTTAAATAAAAGGAGAAAGTAGAAACTTTAAACGAATAAATAGACAATCGAAAATAGAAATATATAGTTAACTTTTATCTAAAAAATAGTTACGTAATATGTTTGGCAACTTCAAATATTTTATCACGGATAGACTTTGTTTTAAAATTATAAAATTGGTGTAAGATTCAGTTTGGGGATGAAAATTTTTGTGGAGGGTCCTGTTTTAAGATGAATATTTGTGAAGGGTATTGACCACAAAAATTTAAAGAAACCTAAATATTAAGAATTCTGGTAAATCATCAAGAAAAAAGAATCTTACGAATTCGTAACATATAGTAAAAATTTAAAAATAATTTTAAGTTAAAATAAACATTTAGTCTTGTTATTCTAAGTTGTTGATGTAAATTATTTCACCGATCCCTTTGATGCGTTTTAATGCTTATTTAAACTGGAAAATGTTTAACTGTAACTAAAATAAATGCAAAGTTAAAAGATATTTCTTCTGCTAAATAGTTTTAATCCCCACCAAAAGGTAGTAGGGTTAGGGAGAATACCATCCTAAGAAAAAGTTAATTGATAACATGTTCGTCTTTTACGATACAAAATCAAAAAGAAATTTTCACAATCCGTGAAATAATAATTTGTAATTTTCAGATTAAATTAAATTTTTAACTTTAGATCTTTAAAGATATGTGTTTTAAAAGTAAAAGTTAATTATTTACTTAGTATACAATATATATATATATATATTATAAAATAAATATTATTAAAAATATTTGGTCATTTTAATTTTACATAGATTTTCATTTTTTGTGAAGGGATTTTTTTCTTGCATTTTGTGGCTATATAAATACAGCAATTAACTGAAAAGGGATCTTAATTCTTGCAAAAAGCAAACTTGTTGAAAGACATACTAAATAATAATAATTAAAAAAAAATTTACTTTGTTACCAGATAAATAGTTTCACTTATTATATTTAAAATATAAATTATAAAATAAATAATATTATTTATACACAAGTATTCTTAAAATGAAGAAATAAATAATCTGCGACTTACACTTTTGAAATTTATTGATTTTCTCAACTAATTCACATTATATATATATATATATATATATATATATATATATATATATATATTGAGCAAAACAATAGAAACTATTGATGCTATAATTCAAAAATTAACTACAGCATATTTTAATTATAACTACATCAGAATAATTAAAATATTTAATTTATCAGTTTTATAACATAATTTTTAACTATTAGATTGCAAATATTTATAGCTCTTAAAGTGTATTTTTTGAGTAATAGTTGATTTAAAAAAAGAAAAAAAAAAAAAAAAAAAAAAAAAAACATTCAAAAATATATTTAGGCTATGCAACAAAAACATACATGTTATATTTCTTTGAGAAAAAAAGTTTAAGCTAAGTCAAGTTTTTTTAAATGCATGCATTTTTGTTTTAATTTTTATTAATCAATTAAATATCATACTTTTATATATTTATTTTTCAATGTTTTTAGTTGAAAGTCATCTATTAGAAAAAATATTTTGGTAGGAAATTGTATAAACGAAAGGCAAGATGAGTCCAAAATAGATTATTTTTCTTGCGATAAAATGAAAATGAAGAAAAAAGTTAATATATTTCATTATTATCATAAAAGAAAAATAGATTCGGAGAATTTATCTCGAATTATGAAATATATGGAAACAGAACTGAGATATAAAAAGAGACAATTGATATTGAAAAATCATATCAACGAACACAGCGCCCTCTTCCAAAGTTGTGTTTCTTTGTTTTCAAAGATTGGAGAATAGCAACAAAATGAAAGCGGGAAAGAACAATAAGCAGTTTTATGCGAAATATGAAAATAACGAATAATATTCATTCGTCATAGTTTATGAAGTACATTTATTATTTAGTATTAGAAGTGTTCGGTTTTAAACAAATAGTAACGTTTAGCAAAGCATAGAATGCTATTCTAAATTTAAGAAATGAAAAAAATTTATAGTTGATTACATAAAATAAACCTACTAGTAAACGTATAATAGAAAATTATTATTATTTTCTGTAAAACATGTAATATACATGGTTAACAATTTTTGGACTAAATACATCGTTTGCAAAATGATTCGTGTTTAGTACCCTACTTTAAGCAATAGTAAACAAAACATGAAAATATTAATAATTGGGATTGCTTCATGGAAATTCATGCATCAGATTACTTTTCATATCTTTAAATTAATTATGAAGTTTTATGAACATTAATTAATAATCATTATTAATAATTCATTAGACCATGTTTGAGTATTGAAAATTTCGAGTATTTCTTTATATTTTAACTAACACTATTTATTTTATTATTCAATTATAAATTAACACATTTGTACACACCATTTCCTTTAATCAGATATAATTATTTATACTGAAATAAAAGGATTTGAGTGTGTGTGTCTGCAAACTTTTACTTCCAAAAATCTGTAAATCTTTTGCAGTAGACTTTCTTTTTACTTTTTAAACGCAGTTATTTATTTTAAATTTTTTGTGGAGAATTTTAAAATTCTTTATGGAGATCTTTCCAAATTCCTCGTACATAGGATTTTCTATTTTTATACAAAAAATTAAAATGTACAATATTATAAAAGAAGAAAACTAATCTTTTAAAGCTGGTGCACAGAAATTATTTCACAGTTTCAAGGCGTTTCAATGCTATATCACAGGTCTGATGTTACATCGTACGCTTTCTGTATAGAGCACTTTACAGATTCCAACTGTATAATGCTTTCTTTTTTAATTTAATTTTTAAAATGAATGTACAATAATGTACATAAGGAAAAGAAAATCTATTAAAGCTAATATAGAGAAAATATCTGTCAGTTTCAATATTATGTTGCACATTTTCTGTGTAGGCAACTTTCAAGATTTCCTCAAGATTTTCTTTTTAAATAATAATAATAATAAATGTACAGTAATGTAAAGAGAAAACAGAAAAAAGAAAAGAAAATTTATTTATTTATTAAATTAATCTTTATCTATCAGTTTCAATGTGTTTCAGTACTATGTTGTACATTTTCTGTGCGGAGAACTTTCCAGTTTCCACCTGTATAACCTTTTTCTCACTATAAATTGAAAAAAAAAATTCAATAATATATAAAAAAGGAAATTTTTTAAGGATGGTACAAAAAAAAAGTTTCACAGTTTCAATATTATGTCATACATTTTCTTTTCGGCGGTTTCAAAAAGTACTATTCTTATAGTATCGGAGTCAGTGAATTAGACCTTGAATAGTATGTAAAGTTTAAAGATAACCAGTTTAGTCAAAGTAAATAAAACGTCAATTATAAGATTTCACCACGATAGAGAAACTAAATATAGGCTTCTCTTAAAAGGAAAAACTGTAGATTTTCTGTAAAGCTTCATAGATGACAAAGATACACAAAAACTTAATCGCATGTCATAAATAAAAGCTGCTAAGATAACGATTCCTGATAATCAATATGGAACAATAACTATCAATTCTTCCGGGTATTTAATTTTTTGTGATATCAAATACTTAAACACATGATAAACAAGGATATTAATAGAAAAACAAATTGTTATAATTTTTTCCCACTATCGCCTAAAGAAAAATAATAAAAAGGTTATATAAAAGAGTGCGTGCGGGGGGGAGGGGGAGGCTGTCCTATTTTCCTATATTTATTTAAGTATAATTTACGGCACTTTTTTAATCACAGTATTTACTATTTATAAAAGTCAATGAATGTATGAGCGGAGAGAAGTATTTACAAGATACAAAGCGAAACCCACAATAATAATAATATTTTAAAAATATAGTCAAAATAAAGTAATTTAGAGCTTAAATGTTTTTCATTGTAATGTAATAATTAAGAAAAGAAAAACTACAGTGATTGCAATCTTTTAAGAATAAAAGCAAATTGGTTATAATAATAAAAATAATTGCTAAAAAGGGGGTAAATGATCGATCAAAGACGATAATTCATTATATTTTATTTTATATTTATTTATTTTTGTAAAGATTTTAGCATATTAACAATTTTTTTTTTTTTTTTTTACAGAGACTATTCTTATGAAAATTGCAGAACTTATGAAAAGAGTGACTAACTAAAGTCTTAATTCTAAACATTTTATAATTATGCTTTAATGTGAAAATACTAGATCACAAGATAATTAAGCTATATGCTGATTTTTTAAAAGATTTTTTTCTCTTAGAATTAATATCTTATAATTTATTTTCATAGTTAACATTTTATAAACAGCATTATGAAAAGCTATATCTGATAATAAAGATTAACAATGCATTGCAAAATATATCGGAAAGATGATTTAAAATATTTGAAATTGTAATAATAATTGTAATAGAAATTTTATTTACGTTATACTAAGTAGAAACATTTTTATAAAATTATGTTTTCTTCGATATCACAATGATACAATTATTAAAAAAGTTTTTATTTCTCAAATTTATTTTTATTTCTTATTCATTTATTTTCAGCCTATTTAATTATTTGCTTTACTTGTTATTAATTTACTATTATTTTTTTTTTCTTATTGGAAAAAAAAAGGGTTAGTAAATGTTTTCATAAGAATAATTATTGTGAAATTAATTGGCTGTAAAAGGACAATCTTCAATTTAGAACAAAATATTGATTACTTTGATTACCATAGAAACTAGTTTAATTAATTTAATTTAGTTTAATTCGTTTTTTTAAAGTTAAAAAAAAATAAAAGCACGTGTTTTTTCTGCTAGCTAATACTAAGTTTTATCCTTTTTAATGAAATAAAAAGAATCAAAAATGTGTTTTTAAAAGAAGTTCCAATGTTAGTCTTTCCTTACAAAAAAGAAAAGAAAAGAAAAGGCCAATTTAAACAGTTAATGATGTACGTTTACAATTATTATTATTAAACTATTGAATGTTAAAAAAATATTTTCCACAAAACTAATCATACTTTTGAATTTAGATTTAGTTATAATTTATTTTGATCAATTTTATTCATAAATAACACCTATACTATTCTTTTTTTTAATCATACATATTTTTATATTCTATTTTGAGTTAAAATTATCCTTTTCATTAAGCATTTATAATATAATCTTGTTTAAGTTTTTAAAAATATTTTGACCTTTTTAAAATCTTAAAAAGGATAATTTATGAAATCCATTTATTTATTTGTTTATTTATTTTTATTGACCCAATATGATTACATTTTGAATGCATCCCCCCCCCCCCAAAAAAAAAAGAGTCCAAATTTAAAAGGAAGATCAATTTATATATAAACATACCATGAAATCGGCCAATGCGCATGTTTTATCTCATACGAAACACGCGCAGTCCATCCGAAAAAGCCACTTGTTACTCAAATTCCCAGGTAAATGAAGAGCCGAGACGCACAAAGTCTTGGAAGAAAAACTGTATTTGCTTAAAGTCACTCTGAAAATTCAAATGAATGAAGCACAAAATGCATACATGCTAGCGTTTTTCAACAGATGCACTTTAAATTTTGATTGGATTCCACTAATTAATAAGTGCAAGGAAGTATCCAAGCTTGAGAAAAGCGTTACAAAAAAAAGTTGTTGCAAAATAATTCGTTGTAAGGACCTCCTTCTGCAGAGAAAACTCGACTGCCAACTATTGTGCGTCAGGTGGCAACGGACTAACGAAGGTTGCCACAGATTTGAGGCGGAGAAAATAGCGTCGCCAAGCACGTTTCAAAGGTGAATTTTTGGCGCGCTGCGGGACACACTAATTTAGCTGGAGGCTCGCTGTGATATGAATTTTAAGTATGCTCTTTTATAGGCATAATGATTTAAATATGGGGAAGTAATAATAATAATAAAATAAGGACCATATGAGAAAATCTTTCCCTCTAGAAATGCAAGCCAATTAAAGAAAATCAGAAGAGAAACATTCATTTAGTTGCCAAAAAATGATAAGAATATCGGCGGTAGAAAACATTTATTTTTCTTTCAAAATTGAAAGGAAGCCGCGGCAAATAAAGTAGTTTTTATTTTTATCTTAAGTAGTTTTTATTTTTATTTTTATTTTTTTCTTTAAAGAAAACATAAATATACGCAATTATATAATTAAAAAATTAGATAAAGTTTTGTTAGCTGAAAATGTTATTGTTTACTATAATTATAACTAAAGCTTATGCTGCTTATAAGCTGTGTACTATAATTATATAAAGCTTAGCCCTTTGCGGCAAATATACATTAAAATTTAAAGGCATTATTAGACTACTTGTTATATTTTATTAATTATTTTAAGACAATAATGTATTATCAAATATTTATTTGCTTATTTATTTAATTGTTGCTTATGGGATTGTACTTGTTTTTCTAAAATGTTTGTTAGGAAGTTATTATTTTGAAATTGTTTAAAAATTAGTTTTATTTCTTTTCTAAAATTTGATGAAAACCATTCATGCAAAGATATCTTTAAAAGATATGTTTTTTTAAAGATAAATAAGAAAAAAATAATAAATTTCCTCAATTTAAATTTTAATTAAAATGTTTTAGTCAAGAATTTTAATCAAATAAAACAATAACATTTTAATTAAGTGTTATAATTCTACATAGTTAAAATATATATAATATTAAAACATTGAAAAACATTTTTATTTTCTAAACCGGCAAAACTGATATATTTTTCCAAAACTTTAGGCAGTCGCTAACTCAAAGTCGAGGTACGTCTAAATATTACTTATAGAGGCGCAGGGAATTGTGTATAAATATTTGATTTCCTTCCCCCCCCCTTTTTTTTTCTTTCTTTTCTGACCAACAGAAAGAGACATGTGCAAAATAACTTACTTAAGGAAATTAAAATAATACAAAACAATAAAATATTTAAAAAATATTTAAATATTTTAAAATAACAAAATTTTTTTTTAAAATCTAAACCTGAACTTTGCTCTGGAAATAAGCATACAATTTGAAGCAAAAGTTCTACAGCATTATTGCGAAAAAATGCATTTCGTACATGCAATTACATTTAAAATTTTAATTTAACGCTAAAGTTAAAAGGCAATATATCTATGTCAGTGGATCCCAACCTTTTATTGGACACGCCCCACCAAAGTATCTGTAAAGTCACTATGTCCCCCCTCCCTAATCCTAAAATTATGTATCATTATTTAAAAAACTATACTTTTTTCACACGGTGGAAGTGTAATAGAGCCTTAACAAAAACTATTCATTTCACATTTTTTAACTTATAAAAGAGGTGAATCTTCTACCACAAATGTGTTTTTAACACAATTTTATAAATGCAATGAGATTATACATCTTTCCATATATGCCAAAACGAATTTTGTTGTACTTTTCCAATTTAACGTATAAAAGTGTTATACGGTCTGCATTTCTATCTTCAGAAAATATCTTAAATAGACACTTACATTTAACGTTAAAATTGATAAATTCATACATTTTATAATGCATTCTTGTAACTTATTAATAGTTGGTGGAAAAGCTTTGGACACTGACTTTTCTTTCTATGGATAACACAATACACAAGAAGTATTTCAATATTCGCATCTTTATCAAATTAAGTAGCCATTTATTCCGCATAACACATTCTCTCTGTTTTCTCTTTCCCAATATCGTTAATTGTCTTCGCTGATAGAAGTAGAAAACTTATTGAGTAAATAATTGATTCTGCATAACACATTCTCTCTGTCCCAATATCGTTAATTGTCTTCGCTGATAGAAGTAGAAAACTTATTGAGTAAATAATTGAAAGCATTACGATTTTTTTTTTTTTTTAAATTTACCACCAGAAAAATTATATCGTGTTTTAATACTTTAAAATATATCAAAAGCTTTAAAAAGGCTATTCGCATAATTATTCTGGTGTTAAATCTATTTCTTAATTTCGATAGGATTTCAATAAAAAACTGATTTCTTAAATTTTGCTTGTATTCCATTTATTTTTACCCTACACCACTATTTTCCCCCAAAAAAGGACAAAAGAAATTGATAGTGAATGAGTGAGTCAGAAATTTGGAATTGCCCCCCTAGAAGGTCAAATTGCCCTCCGGTGGGGCATACGCCACACGTTTGGAACCACTGATCTATGTGAAAATGATTTTGCAGCAAATTAAATAATAATAATAATAATAATATACTTTTTAAAATAACATTATTGTAAATAACGAGCACGAATGTTAAATAGTGTCTATATTAGCTTTGCGAGAGCAGAAAATGAAAAGAAATTGTAAGCATTTTTTTATATATCTTGTAGACTACTGGTTATTTTTAAATTTAATATAAAATTACAGGGTAAAGTTATACTATTTAAAATAATGTATTCCGCTACATTTAAATAATCAACACTGAAAAAAAAAAAAAAAAAAAAAAAAAATCTGCCACTAGCAACTAGAAAATAAATTGTGCCTTTAGAAAAAATAGTTCCATGTCATCCTTATAAATTCTAGTTCCCTTTGATAGAGAGTTCTAGTTATCCGTATTAAAATTAAAGGGCGTTTTACTATATTATCGAGGTCAAACTTATTTCAAAATTTTTGAAAATAAATGCGAACACAAGAAGTGAGTTTTGGGTCATTCCGCGTAAAATAGCAAAAATTTTTAAAAAGTCGTGGCCACATAGTAACCGATTTTAATAAAGTTTGATACACAGGTTCAATTCATATTAAAATAGAGCTATGCAAAATATCTCCACAAAAAATAAATTATTTTAGCAGTTTTCGACATTTAAAAAACTTGTGATATGTGTGCAATCGTCCAAAGTTGCAAGTTTGAAGTTCTGTATCTTGAAAACTATTTAGCAGAAATGATTTTTTTTTGCAATATCTTTTTCTTTTTCTTTTCTTTTTCTTTCTTTCTTTTTTTTTTTTTTTTTTTTTTTTTTTTTGCAACCTCTGAAAAATTATCTTCCTATTTATTGAGTAATAATAATCTGGCAACACCATGATTAATCTTTAATGGGTTGTAAAAACTGGAAATTTGTGAATTTTGAGAAAATTAGAAACGTTATAAAAATCAAAGGAATTCAAAAACATCTCTGAAATTGATGTCTGATGTAGTATTACATATGAAGATCAAATTCACGAAGTTTGAAGGTTGCCATTTATTTTCTTCATCTTCAAAAAAAAAAAAAAACTTAGAAACTTTAAAAAAAATTACAAAATCATAATTTTTCCTCTTATGTATGAGCAAAAATATAAATAAAGGAAAGGTCCGACATTAAGCAATATTGCCCAGACATAAAGATCAATAAGTCCATAATACGTTAAAAAAAAATTCAAGATTGCCTTTTGATTCCTATCATAGCAAAAATGGGTTAAAAAAGGTAATATATGTTACATTCCATGAGCTATTCCTCTTTGAATTCGCGGGAAAAAACGAGTGCTGCCATCTATTTTTTGTATCTGGATTTAGGATTAATATGTAATTTTTTGTCCAAATTAAATCATTTTTTTTTCTACTTTAATTAAATATATTCTTGAGGTGAAAATAAACTGAAAGCAAGAATAAAAGTTTCTATATTTAAAATATACACTTTTATCTATAATATCAAATAATTTAAAAGATTTAAAAAGCTTCCCTTCACTTTCAAAGAAGTGATAGAAATATTGCATTTTACCCTCAACATTTTTTACTATTTATTTTTTTTCTCATTAAGGAATAAAAAGACAAGACTGAAATTTTCGATATTTAAAATATATACTTTTAGCTATAACGTCAAAAAAATTTTTAACTTGTCAGAGCTGTCCTTCATGTTTAAACGAGCAATAGAAATACTGCCTTTTTCCCTGAAAATTTTTGAAAAATAATTTTTTTTTCATTACGGAATAAAAATACAATTACTAACTTACGCCAATCTGTTACTTATTATTCATTCCTAATTATAAATAATTTTTAATATAGTCTTTCCATTCCTAAGGCTAATAATCAAAATTGAAATTTTAAGCATTTAGACAAAACCTCCATTTTGCATCCACTTTTAATGTAAATTTTAATACTTAAATAAACAATCCTGAAATCTATTATTTTACATTTACTCATAAAGATATGATCTACTTATATACTGATTTTCATTAAAATCTCTGACATGTCTGCCACAGCTGATTTGCTCATTTTGCATGGAACGAACCTTTTAGTAACTATAATTCTAGTTTATGAATAAATTCTAGAAACCAAGTAATAATTTCTCGCAATTTAAACGATTCATTGTATAATGTATCGTTTCACCATTTAGAAAACTATGCACTAGAAATTCTCGATCATTTCGTCTATTCAGGTTATTTGTTTACCTTATTCGCATAACTCGGAAAATCTATATTTTTAGCTTAGGGATTTAGAAAATGATAACTATTCGTCCTATGTGAAGGCGGTATACAGGGTGCAATATGTTATCTATCGCCGACCTTTAATTTCTCAACCGCTGGTCGTAGACATATAGTTCCAATTACAAGAACGTTTCAAATGAGCTAAATATTTGTGTTGTGGCATTATTTAAGGTAAAATATAATTTTTATAAAAATTACGAAAACTAATTTCTTATATTGTCCCCCAGTCCCTATAGTTAGATTTAGTAAAATTTTACACATATCATAACAGATATAACACAAAAAGTTTGACATATGTACTACAAAAATTGACCAAGTTATTAAATTTCAAAATTTGAGATTTTTGCACGATTTTGTCTTTCATTGAGGGATCAGTTAAAAGATGAATTAAAGTGATTCGAGATCAAAATCAGAGTGCAATGTCCTTTTTACAGCGAAACCACCTTAGCCGGTATCACCAAATAGGGTTATTTCATCTAAAAATTTCAGCTAACTTTTAAAGGTCGAACAACATTCAAAAGTACCGACAATACCGGCTAAAAGTGGCTTCGCCGTAAAAAGGACATTGCATCCTGATTTTGATCTCGAATCAGTTTAATTCATCTTTTAACTGATCCCTCAATGAAAGACAAAATCGTGTGCAAAAATCTCAAACTTTGAAATTTAATAACTGTGTCAATTTTTGTAGTACAGATAGATGTCAAACTTTTTGTGCTATATATGTTATGATATGTGTAAACTTTTACTAAACATAACTATAGGGACTGGGACCGTAGAAAAAGTTAGTTTTCGTAATTTTTATCAAATTGATTTTTGACTTTAAATAATGCCACAACAGGAATATTTACCTCATTTGAAACGTTTTTGTAATTGGAACTGTATGTCTACGACCGACGGTTGTGAAATTAAAGGTCGGCGATAGATAACATATTGCACCCTGTATATTTTTTTTATTTCAGTGAATTTTTGACAACTATCATAAGGTCAAAGCATTAGGCAGAAGACAGTGGAAAAATCTGGGGGAGACCTACATTATTTAAATTATATTATTATATTATTAAATTATATTATAAATATTATTATTTAAATAATAATCATGCATTGTTATTAAATGGTTTTCGGAAACGTTTTCGAGTAGTTTATAACGTGTATCAATGAGTTCAGCGCTTGTTTCTGGATAATCTTCCATAAAAAAAATGAAAATTTCATTTATAAATAAGTAAAACAATGAAATAATAGTAATAAAACACAGATTTAAGATACATGTAATTGAATTACACGCTTAAACCGCTGAAATTATTAAATTAAAAAAGGCTGCTATATTAAAATTTAACATAAAAATGACAGGATCTAAATCAAAGATGATTAAAATATTTTATTTTAGTACGTATATATTTCTATATAATATATTAATAACTTTGATAATTTCCACATAAAAAGTACACTGTAAAAAAAATCTGTAATTTTTACAGAAAATAATTGTATTTTTTACAGAAAAAATCTGTTTTGAAGAAAAACAGTTTTTTTCAGTAAAAGAAACTGAGTTTTGTAATTTTTGCAGAACAAATCTGTATTTTTTACAGAAAAAGACTGTTTTAATGAAAAATTACATCTTTTTTCTGTAAATTAAACGGTTTTTTACTGGCGCCAAAATTGACAGTTTTTTCCTGTCAATTTGACAGATTTTTTTTTTTTTTACAGTGTAGTTTTTTTCATAAAATATAATGTCCCTATTTAAATTAAAAGTAATAAATCTGCATATTTTCAAAAAATACTTTAATAAAATTAAAAAATAAATAGGAATTTTAACCAACTATATTACTACAGCAGTAATAAATTAAGGACACTGGCGACATTTTAACGAGTTATAATACGTCTAATTAGTAATAATATATGTTTTATATATAATATTAAAAATTAAACCGTTTCAATTTTTGCAGTAGACAAAAGCACTAGAAATTTTCACTAATTTGAGATGCAGCATATAAAAAAAAAGTCTATTTTATTTACTTATTTTACTTTCTGAAAAAATATAAAACCAGCAAAATTGATGGAAGATAAAAAAAAAAAAAAAAACTCTTTAAAGGATAATAGTTGTAATTAAGCATAGAATAACATTATTTTCCTCAAATTCAAAAGGGCAACTTTATGACATGGGTTTAAATTTACTTTGGTTCGCAAATGCATGAAACTAGCAGGTGCTGTTGTTCAGAAACTAGGTATTCAAGCTGTTTTTTTTTTTTTTTTTTTTTTTTTTGTAAGTGCAATAGATTTTTCTGAAAATGGTGTCAAAGCGATTGATTTGAACGGAATTTCCGCGCGAAAGGGGGAAAAGCACCCAAGAAAGGACGAAAAACGTGTCTGTTAAGTTATCAAAATCGCTTATAACTCACTAGGTAATTTATTGATCAAAAAATGGAAAACACAGTTCGATTCCAAATCGTATCCATGGTCAGGCTTTCCAATTTTATATCTTTCCGTTAAAAAATGAATTTGTAAATGTGTCAAAACGTTATGCGCTTGTTGAGCAGAGCAGTTGAGAACAGCCTTAAATCAACAACAACAACAACAAAAAATTATCTAAAAGTTTCAAAATTGTCAAAAATATCTAAAAATCTAAATTTATTAAAAATATAGTTTCAACTGTTTCTTTAAAATGCGCCATTATCTTCATAGCATCAAAATATTCATCGTTGAATAAATATAAATTCATCATGTTTTTTTTATTAATTGATTCCTTCAAAATTTTATTATTTCTTTTTTCTTTCTTTTCTTTTATTTTGAAATTCACCTATGGAAAAAAAAAAAAAAACTGGAATTTGGAATGAATTTAGGAGATGCAATTTTATTAGTGGAGTAGAACCTCTTTTATCCGAAACTCTTTTAACCGAAACTCTCGGTTAACCGATTTTTTTTTTTTTTTTTTTTTTTGTATCACATTTCTTTCTTGTGTGCAAAAGCCATTTTTACACCCCTTTTTTTTTCTTAAAGTATTATATTCGTTGCGTGCAAATGGTTTTTTCCGAACTGCGAGTACATATAAATATTTTCGATCCCCTTTCTTAGAGTTTCCTTGAATTTAACTTGAGCTTCCGTAAGCTGCGAAGTGGAACGAAGAAAACGAACAAATTAGCAATTCTGAAGCTTTTGAATGTTTTGTAAAAGGTTTGGCATGGCTGGAGCAGCAGGAAGACTGTGATACTGGTGAACTAATAATATTAAAAAACTCCGTGACAGAACTTCAAAGCAAAGGCAATCGAAACTGCGACAAACAAAACATTGTTTCAAACCCTTGTGATATATGTAAGAGGTACTTAATATCAACATTAAAATTCAGGTAACTTATTCTTCTTTCTACTTTTCTATTACTTTATTTTTATTAAGCACTTGTTACCATAATAAGAAATGTTGCATAAATTTCTCCTTAATCTTAAAATTGAAGCCTTCTCGATGATCCGAAAATTTCGATTTTCCGAAAGAGAGTAGGTCCCAATTACTTCGGATAATCGAGGTTGTACTGTATTTTTAAATATTTGTGGATAAATAATTTACGTAACTTTAAGTGGGCAGATACTGTTACGAAATCAATGAAAAAAGGTCAATATTTGTATCCCATTTTCGGAGCCACAACTAATTATGCATTTTCTTTAAAAATGTTTTTTGCTATCACAATCAGCTACATTTTTACCCCTCCCCCTCTTTTTTATTCTTTTTCTGCTGGATTAACAGTTGATGGTTAGTAACGTTAATTGCAATTAAAAATTATTGCTTAACTATGTATTCCATTTTTATTTTATGTATTTATTTTGCCAAACGGTCAAATTAAAGATTAGTTATCTTCGAAATAATTAAAAAATATATTGAAATCGCGGGGTCTCAGGACTCTTAAAATTGGAAAAGAAGGAAAAAAAAGACCATTTTCAACAATTAATATCTTGAAATGTATTTGATTTTAAGACACAATTTTAATTGGAATAAAATATATAAGTATGTTCTTCCATTTCATGTATTTAAAAAATTATAAGATGCAGAATTAGCATTTACAGGGGGCTCCAAACGGTTAGACATTTGACGAGCAAAAAATCGGCATAACACATTACGCGCACGATTACAAAATAAGTATTGCAACTAGAATGAAAATTTTTGTGCCTACTTATACTTCAGATTGTAATACTTACCCTGAACCTAAATAAATTTGTATTCAAAGCTTTTTTATATTTTTAATACAAAGTTGTATTTAGCTAATGCAAAATTGAGAAAATTTCAACAGTATAATCACCTAAAAAAATATTGTTTTGAAAAATAAAAAGGAAATTTTAGGTTCAGTTTATACAGACTAACATGAAACATATGTTTTGAAAATTTTATGAAAAAATGTTCATAAGTTTTTGAGATATCGTGCGCGTTATACCCAAAAACGTCATTTGGAGAAAGTTTCAAAGTTTCCGAAACGACGCTTCAGCTATTGAACGTGTATAAATGTAAAAGCCATAACTTCAGTTCTAATAGGAATTTCAAGGAAACAATTATGTCAAAATGTTCAGAAAAGATAGGAGTTTAACATCTAAAAAAATTCAAATTTCGAAAATTTTAAAGCTTTAAGAGTCCTGAGACCCCTTAAGAAGTTCCCGGGGGGTAAAAAAAAAAAAAAGTAATTTCACATTCGAACAGTAGCGCCAGTTTTGAAAAATATTAGTTGGGCTCAAAATGTTTTGATTAAAATAACACACACAATTTTCTTTCCATGGTGCGTATAATGTATGGCGAGAGGGACGTGGGAGGAGCAAATGAATAATAAAAAGGATAATTCGAAGTCAAACTGTGGATTTTCGAAGTAAAATATAAAATTACTATAATTTAATAAACAATTTTATTAAATTATATTCTTATAAGCCCTTCCTTTAATAGTAGCCCTCATTAATATTTATAGTAAATAGCATAAATATTGCTAACTATTGAAAGTGAAAAAAAACTAAATGTCAAGTAAATGTTTAGTCACTTAAAGCTGTTCTTAACTGCTCTGCTCAACAAGCGCAAAACGTTTTGACGAATTTACAAATTCATTTTTTAACGAAGAGATATAAAATTGGAAAGGCTGACCATGGAAGCGATTTGGAATTGAACTGTTTTCTCCATTTTTGGATCCATCAATTACGATCCCATCATATGCGATTTCGATCACGTGACAAACACGCTTTTCGCCCGCTCTTGAGTTATTTTTATACTTTCGCGCGAAAATTCGGTTCAAAACGTCTAATTTGACACTCTTTTCTGAAAGATATATTGCGTTTGCAAAAAAATGGAAAAAACAGCTCGATGACATAGTTTCCGAACAACAACACCTTCTAGTTTCATGAATTTTCGAACAAAAATAAATTAAAACTTCTGTCAGAAAGTTACCCTTTTGGATTTGAGAACACCCTGTGCCCTATCGATTTAGGACACAAAAAGAAAAAAAAAAAAAAAAAAAAAAAACAGATGGCAAAATATGCAGAAACTTTGTTTTTGAGAGAATTTTATTTATACATATCCGATGAATGGTGTTTTCAGTGCTCCTGTAAGTCGATTTGATGTCCTTACTATTTTTTAAACAAAATTAATTTGAGAACGTCAATAAAACCAATAAATGAATAACTAAATAAATCAATGGAAATTCAGTGGGCGGAAAAATCATATTATTGGGTGGGCTTGCGCCCCATGGGCCCATATAAGTTGGCGCCGCTGCATTCGAAAGTATCAAAGATTCCGAAAGGATTATTGCTTTTATTAGTTTATTAGTGCTACATGCTTGACCGAAAAATCTCTATATTTTTTTCTATAATTCAAGTTGAATGGTTTTTTTAATTAAAAAATATGAAATTTTGGTTATTTGCAACTGTATTCATTCCTTTAGTTTCGCTTCTTTTGATATATTTAAAAATAAATTCTGTAAAATATCTATTATCTGCAAAATAGGGTCTGTAGAGGTAAAATGGTCATAAAATAAAGATTTTCTTTAGTTTTCAGCTGAATACAGAAAATACTAACAGATAAATATGCTGTTTATTTTCATAATATATATATTTGCATTCTCTGCAAATAGATTTTTTATATTTCTAATAATTAGTACTTTGATTAGCCCCGAATTATTAGAAATTAATTGACACTATTATCTAATTAGACCAATATATTGATAAGAAACAACATGAGATAAAGTTACACACAATAGGAACTTTAAAAAGCTCACTGTTTTACTTAAAAGACGACAAAGATAATAATAATATAGATGTTACACGTGAAAAATATACATTTTATTTAAATTTCCTAGTACTTTTGGCCTGCAATCCCGCGGCCATTATCAGGGAATATTTTTATTAATTGCTGTTCGACTCATTCAAATACCTCGCTTCGTTTGAAATGGAAGAGTCTCTAATTATTAGGGTAGCTGGAAGTAGAAGTAGCAGTGCCTTGGATTGAACTTATGTAGAGGAAAATATTTAACTGTCCATCCATTTATTTTAATACGTCACTTTGTTCATATACGTCACTTTCATTTTAAATGCGTAACTGGACAGTAGTAGAAATAGCGGAATTAGTAGAAATTTCGGATTAAACTTGCGCAGAAGAAAATATTTGATTGCCATACCATTCATTTCAATTAAATCATTATTCAAATAATCATTAATACCCCTCAAAGTGACGTTTTAAAATAAATGAAACGGCAGTTAAATATTTTTCTCTATATAAGTTCAATCTAAGGCACTGCTACTTCTACTTCCAGCTACCCTAATAATTATAGATTGTCTCATTTCACGCGAAATTACGTATTTGAATGAATGGAACAGTAATTAATAAAAATATTCTCTGACAATGGCCGCGGAATTGCAGGCCAAACGTACTAGGAAATTTAAATAAAATGCATATTTTTCAATTTTAAAGTTCATATTGTGTATTTTGGGATTGAATAAAGGTAGAATATTGCATTTCGTCTTATGATTTTATGATTTTACAATCAAGAAAAAAGAAACTAGTTTGAGAAGAAAAGGTATGAATTGGTTTTATAAATTGCACACTGTTATCACTCAGTTTTATTTTCTTCTTTTTAAGTAATCCTGAAAACAAGTATCATTTTAAGTGAGGTAACAAGTGTTGCATATATCAGTGGTATTTCTAATAAAAGGAATGAAAGAAAAAAAAAGATATAAGAATAAACCGACAATACATAAAACGATATCTAATAGATTATTTTATAACTTGATACGTAGTTAACAACTGATAAAATATTTAAGTAGAAGTTATTTATTTTTACTCTTCATACACATGCATTTGCTAAAACTAACATTTTATTTCACTCATTTTTTAAAAATTTAATATCAATATTTTAATTATTAAAATAGTCCTTATAGCAAGCTGAAAATAATCCCTTTCTTCAAGTCTCGAAATAAATACTAAATGTGTTTCCAGACGTGCACAAATAATACTATTAAGCCTAACACTATAATTACTTTACCCCACGGTACAAATGGATAAATAAATACACTGCTCAAAACAATTAGGGAGCACATGGTTTTAACGGAATTACGCAAATATTTACACCGATAAGTGACGTAAAATAAAACATTCATAATTTAAAGCGTATAGTAGAAAACAGATAAATAAAACTTCACATGCAAATTAAAGTTTATGACGTCAAAAACTGGAAAAAAGGAGATAAGTGCAGAAATCGGGATTTTGCAGGAACTTCTGTTTCACTGTCTCAGTTGTAAAGTTCAATTGCTCAGCTTGTGTTTTGAGAAAAGGTGACTTGAAAATGTCACAACAATATGATTTACCAGAATCCATGGCTTAGAGTGTTATCGGGACAGTTGAATCTGGGGAAACACAACGAAGAGTAGCGGACGCTGTTGGAGTCGCAAGAAGTGTCAATGCAAGACTGTGGAATCGATTCCAAGACACTTGGAATGGTAGACTTTGATAATGGTAAGATCGGCCATGTGCTACCACAGAAACTGATGACCGATATATCCTGTTAACAGCTCGTCGAGACGGAACGGACAATGCTACTCTGCTGCAAACACAGTTGTTCTTGGCCACAGGATAAAGGGTGTCCAGCCAAACAGTCCGAAATAGGCTTCATCAGGGTGGACTCTATGCACGTAAGTCAATGGTCTGTATTCCGTTGATTTCAAGCAACTGTGCGGCCCAAAGAAGGTGGGCAACTGAACATCGAGTTTGCAGGCAACGTTGTTGGAGTCAAATTCTGTTTACAGACGAGTCCCGATTCAGTCTAGATTTGACATCTGATGTGTTTTGGCATGGAGAGAAAGAGGCACTCAAAATAATCCTACATTCGTTCTTGAAAGATCACATTACAGACGAGGTGGGTTGATGCTATGGGTTTGAATCAGCATAGGTGGACGTACGGGCCTACATATCATTCGGAATGGCACTTTGACATTCCGAAATTATTCAAGCGAGATACGGAGACCTCATGTCGTATTTTATGTTGCAGTGATTAGTGATTTCCTTTTTTCCATGCATGATAATGCGAGACCTCATACAGTTCGTCTTGTGGAAAACATGCTTGAAACTAAAACAATACAGCGTATGGAATGACCAGCATGCTCTCCTGACCTAAATCCGATCGAGTATGTTTGGGGCATACTCAGACGATGCATTGTCGCGAGACCAAGGCCTCCTTTTACTGTCCGGGACTTGGAGATTGCAATTCTTGAGCAGTGGAACAGTATTCCCCAAATTCTTATCGATAACCTCATCGCATCCATGGAAAGCAGATGTGCAGCAATCTTAGCTGTTCGAGGAGACCACACGCCATAGTAAAAATCTTTCATCATTTCTATCAATACTTTTTTTTTATCATTTACTTGTAACCAAATTGTTGCCCTAAACCATCTTTTCAAAGAATAAAAGCTCCCTTACAAAATTTTTACGTCTTTTTTTTCTGTATTGCGCATTGATACATGTGTGCTATCCATTTTATGTCCATACATGGCTGTCTTGCACTGGTCTCTTCAGTTTTTTGCTTGCTCCCCTAATTTTTTTGAGCAGTGTATATAAATTATTGATGAATTCCTTAGCTGGTAAATGGAATTTGTTGTTAGATTCCTCTACTATAAAAGAATTATAAAAAGTACGTTTATTTTTTTTTTGTTGTTGTTTTTTTAACAGCTTGAAACAAGAAAGTTTTGCAACTAAAACCACTTATTTCGAACGAAATGAGAATAAAATAATTTTATACATTCAATAGTGTTGCCACTAAGATTTTTATTTGTTAAAGTAATTCCTATAATAAGAATATAATTTTAAGGAAAGAAACAGCAACTATTATTTTTCTTTTTATATTAATATATTTTTTTCTGCACTTTACCCCAACAGACCCCACAGAGTGGATCAATTAATTATATATCAAGCTGATATATTGAATCATGTCGTATGCCAATAGTATTAAAAAGTATGGCAATCGATTAATATTTATCTTAAATGTCACAGTTCCTTGTTAGACTAGAGGGTCAGGATATCTTAGATGTGATTGAACCATAAAATAAACTTATTTTGTTTCTTCTTCATCTTTTAATACATATTCTTTCTTCTTTTTTAATGTATATTCTTTCTTCTTTTTTAATGTATATTCTTTCTTCTTTTAATATATATTCTTTCTTCTTCTTTTAATACATACCAGCTGGTACGAGCTATGTTCGGCTAAAATTAAAAACGGTCTATGGACTCTGTTTAATTGAATCATGTATCTCGGCTTCTGTAGGAAAGTTCTAAAAAATTCCTTCAGATTGTAAAACCCATTTTTCGCCAAATATCACCAAAACTTGGCGAAAAGGCACAAACTTGGCGACTTTCTTTTATTTGGCGCCTAGCATCTGTTTTGGCATTGGTAATCTTGAAAGTCGATTTCCCCGCATAAATTTCGCCAATGTCGCCAATATTTCGCCAAATTTCGCGAAATGCTGCCAACTTTGCGACCTCGTTTACTGCCAACTTTCAACAAGTTAATAACTATTTCAACCTTCATTCCCATTGAAATTTATTGATACGCAGTGACCCCAAAATGACCCACTAATCGAATTTTCTCTAACATGTGACCATGACTAATGATTTTCTCGTACCCCAAAACGGTAGGATACAAAATTTAGTCAAAATCGTTAGTGCCGTTTTTTAGATTAAAATTTACATACACAAACATAGACACGCACAAGATTTGCTCGTATTATAATATATGATTTAAAACTTAGTTCAACAATAATGCATACATTGAAAAGATAAAGTATTTGTAGTATAACAATCACCTAATATGGAAATTATTTATAACATGAAGCACCTCTAGTTTGGAACCCTTTCAAGAAACCATATTTTTGGACAATATTGCATTTATTTGATTTAAATTGTTAGCATTCATTGTGCAATACCAATACTGAAAAAAGTAAAATTCGCATTGAAATAGTATTGAAAGAATTGCCATTGCATTGCATTTATTTGCAATGCAATGCGAAAATTCAAGAAATTGTTTCATTTGAATGGAGTAAACACTTCAAGTTGATTATGGTTGCAAGAATTTCTCAAAAATTGACATTTCTTTGACAATGTCTCTGCTGTTATTCCAATATTTTATGATTTGATAAATATCAGTAATCAGGTAAAACAGCAAAATCTTGTTTCAACGAATGGCGCTTTAACTAATTTTTCAATTTAACGAATGTTATTACGATTAGAAAAAAAAATCCTATACTTTGCCATTATAAATTTATTCACTCTAACGAATTTTGCATTAACGAATTTTTCAAAGTAACAAACTTTTGAGGTTTTATAAAGAATACTTACCAAGTTCACAACAAAACAATCTTTATCGAAAAAAAATCCCTGCCGGGTCGGCCTACAGGCGGAGGTAGATTTCGAAGTTAAGTACTAATTTCACCAACAAAAACTAAATCTAGATTAGAGATAAATCCAGTTTAACAATTTTATTTGGCGGATTTTGGCGGATTTTTAATTTCATTTTTCTGTAAGAGCTGGTTTTATTAGAATCATATTAAAGCGGTATTCAAAAAAATATTTTTCCACGCTCAACAACTTGAATTTTTTTGACACAAATTCAGACTCATTTTTAAAAGTCAAAACATGAAACTTGCAAACAAGATTTTTTGAAGAGATTTATAAGTGACCTGTGTTTTTTATTTTTCGTTCAATTAAATAAAACTTGATTTACAATTATTTTCTCAGTACGATCATTTTTTTCGTTTCCAGCACTATCGCTTCGGGAAATTCGGTTCAAAAAACCTACTTTGACAACATTTTTTGAAACATATTCTGCCTTTATCAAAAAATCGACCAACACAAGCACTTTATATTGTTTCTGACTATGAGAACCTGCTGTACCGCCGTATAAGAACTCACTTAAGAAAGAATCTTAACTAGAAATTAAAAGAACTTGGCGTTCGTTTTTTTTTTTTTCAGAGTTTTTATTAGACGACACGGGACACACACATAACAAGCACACATTAATATTTACACGGCAAAAAGTTAATCTTTTCCGGAGCGAGACGCTCCTTTCGGCAGGACCGAGAACTTGACCGTCTAGGGTCGTGTCATAGCAGAGTCTCCCCTCTACGGGGCCTTGTTTTTCTGAGGTCAGTTCATCTCCTCGATACCCCACGTGAGGTCTTGACTCATCTTAGTCAACAAGTTCAGTTTATAACATTTCTACGCAGCACTTTTTCTCCAGATATTTACATGATTAAACCTGTTTACATGTTCCACCTGGTTTTTGGTGAAATTGACAGGCGAAGTTATAGCAGGCATCTGGAGGGTCCAATTAAAGATGTTTATTTCGTTAGGGCATCTGGTCTCCGAGTCCTCTCAAATAAAACGTCACACTGCCAATTGGATGCGTTTGACAGTGAAAAGGAATTTAGAAATGAGTCAGAATATAAGCTATTTGGATTTGAGTTGACCATTAATTTTGACCATTACACCATTAATACGATAATTTTCTCGTCAACCCCCCTTTTTTTTGCTGTATGAGTTAATCCTATCAAAAACTTGTCAATATGAAAATTGTAGATAATATTGATAAGATGTACAATAAGTTGAAGCGGATTGCATATCTTGTGAATTGAAGAAGTTATGAATTGTTTTCTTCTTCAACAACCCCACCCCCCTTTTCCGTTTTTTTTCAGTAGGAATTGATCCTATCAAAAAATTGTCAATATAAAAGTTGTAGACAATATTAAAAAGATTTATAATAAGTTTAAGTGAATTCTATATCTTAAGAATTGACGAGGTTATGGATTTTTTTCTCCCTAAAACCCTATTTTTTGCGCCCTTGAATCCATTTTTAATTTTATCAAAAATCTGTGATACATAAATTTTTAACCCTTTTCCTAGAAGTAATAATAACCTTAAACGGATTTGATATGTATAAAAATTAAGAAGTTATGGGGTTTTTTCGGTTTTCACAAAACCCCTCTCTATTTCCACCCCCTTGGTCCGATTTTGCCCATTAACGAACTTGACCGAGATTTTCTACTCTTTGATTTTATGTCAGTTTGGAAGAGATGTGTGCAGAATTACGGAAGTTATCGTGTCCATAAAAAGTGATATATATGTATATAGATATGCATTTCTTTTTTTTTTTTTACTGAGGGTGGTTTTGGGTTCTAGGGGTCATGATAGGTGTAGATCTGCAAAAATATTTCAGAAATTCCAACATAGGAGCGATCACAATAGGTAGTATTTCATACGAAATCTACCTAATACGAATTAGGAAAGAAAACTTTTTTATTTATTGTTTTCATTGCCCCACGATCTTCAAATTTTCAAAGCTCTTCTTAGTCTCTTCTGTTTGCCTTACATTTCTTTAAAAAAAAATGTAGGACATCTAGATTATTTATTTTTCCATCAGTAGTCTCTTACTTCCAATTTTGTGATAAATAGCTGTACTTATTAGCGAATTTCTAATCTGTAATAAATTATATTTGAAGTTAAATTTCTTTTTCTAACGGTAGAGAACATGAAAAGAAAGCAATTTTCATTGAAAGACAAAATTAATATACAATCAGCAGGTGTTCCAAGAAGGCAGCCAAATGTGGCGACAGTTTGTGTTCTACGATCAAAAAAAGCTCAGTCGCACATGGGAATTTTAAAAAATCATTTATCTCAGAAAAAAATGTGTCCGAAACGTTTTATACAACGTTGAAAAATAGTGAAGTCAAAATCAAAGTCAATTTATTTCTGGAGTTCCTACGCGGGACGCATTACCCACGTTTACCTCGTATCTACGCTGAAATGATGTAAGCAGAAATTATCAGAACATAAATGAACTAGTTGGATGTGCCAATCCCAAAACTTTGTCCTATCTCCTACATGATAATATTTCAAAATTCGCTATCACAGAGCCAAAAATAAATAGCAATCTATGCCCATCATGAGGATTCTAAAGATATGAATTCCGTGCATTAGTTCTAGCGATATGAGTATCGCTAAAATCGTGTAAATTCTGCAAAACGCTGTACAGCAGCCTCACCTGTTGGGTGATTTACACTAAAACCTAATCAGCAACAATTTATGTCACCGTCTAACTGAATCAAAAGTTTGATTAAAATAATTATTAAGATACAACTTGGCACGGTATAATATAAATTTATAAACAACGTTAAAATCGCCAGAATGTGTAAACTATGAGCAGACTAGTTTCGGTAGCATTTATCGTACCGTCCTCAGTGCAAACATTAACGGAAACTTGCTCAATTATATAGGAGAAAACTGCTCATAGTTTAGATATTCTGGTGTTTTTAACGTTGTTTTTAAATTTATATTTCATTAAAATCCCTGCATTAGTTTTTTGAGATAGAGCTATTGATGAAATCGTGAAATATGCAACACGGAAGCGCCACCTGTTGAGCGATTTACACCAAAACATAATCAGCACCATTGTTTATCAAGGTGTACCTGAAGCTGAAGTTAGGTGAAAATTCGTGCATTAGTTCTTGAGATAGCGCTATTGCGGAAATCGTGAAAAATGCAGCATAGCAGCGCCACCTGTTAGGAGATTTCTACCAAACGTAAACAGCACGAATCCATACCAAGGACTGACTGAATCTGAAGTTTGATGAAATTCCCTGCATTAGTTCTTGAGATAGAGCTATTGCGGAAATTGTGAAAAATGCAGCTTAGCAGCGCCACCTGTCAGGCGATTTACACCAAAAACTAATCAGTACCAATTTATATCACGAGCTAACTGAAAACGATTTTTTATTAAATTCCGTGCATTAGTTCTTGAGATAGAGTGCTCACAAAATTTGCGTCACATACAGACAGACAGAGTCACAGACTTACAGACAGACATTTTGTAAAAACATATTTTTCGGAATCTCCGACCCCTAAAGCATGTAAATCCGTTGAAAATCGGAAGTCGAAAATTTTCACGAATCCAATACTTTCTTCTTGTTAAGACGGAAGAAAGCAAAAATAGACAGTAATAATATGAAACATGTTGCTTTGAGAAAATTAATGTCAGCTTCAGCAAAGAGATTTTCCTTTCTTTTTTGTAATAATAATAATAATAATAATAATAATAATAACAATTAAAAGTTACATTAATGGTATGCATGGTATGCATGAGGAATTTTCCAGCTTTCAGGTATGTCAGATAAATTATATAATTTCTTTATAGTTACGACTAAAATCTTGAGATTTAATGAATTTAAAAATTATCTTAAGGGTGTATTCGAAAAAATATTTTTCCACACTCAACAGCTCGAAATTTTCTGAGACATTTTCAGACTCATTTTTAAAAGTAAAAACATGAAACTTCCTGCGGTGGTTTCTGAAGACATGTTTAACATGCCGTGTGATTTCATTTTCAGCTCAATTAATTAGAATTTGATTTTTAAACAATTATTTTCTCAGTATGACCATTTTTTTCATTCCCAGATCGCCCGCTTCGGAAAACTCGGTTCAAAATGCCAACTTTGACAGCGTTTTTAGGGTTTCGTTCGTCTGACGAAACCCTATTCGTCTCGCTCCTCTGTCTGTCTGTCCATCTGTCCGTCACAGAGCCCGTTCTCAGAAACTACACATGTTGGAGACTCGAAATTTTGCATACTTATAGATGAACACCACACATCATACGACAAATCATAAAATTTTTGAAAAAGTCGTACATTTAACCCTTTGCGCTCCAACATGTGTATTTTAAACAATTCTTTCTAAGTGACACCCTAATTAGGTTGGAGCCGTGAAATTTTGCGTACTTATAGCTGAACACCTCACATCAAACGAGAAATCATAAAGTTTTGAAAAAGTCGTACATTTAACCCTTTGGGCTCCCCCATGTGTATTTTAAACAATTCTTTCTAAGTGAGCCCCTATTTAGGTTGGAGGTGTGAAATTTTGCATACTTATAGCTGAACACCTCACATCAAATTACAAACCATAAAATTTTGAAAAAGTCGTACATTTAACCCTTTGTGCTCTCACATGTGTATTTTAACAATATTTTCATAGTGAGCCCCTAATTAGGTTGGAGGCGTGAAAATTTGCATACTTATAGCTGAACACACATCAAATGGCAAATCATAAAATTTTCAAAAAGTCGTACATTTAACCCTTTGGGCTGACACATGTGTATTTTAAACAATTCTTTCTATGTGAGCCTCTAATTAGGTTGGAGGCGTGAAATTTTACATACTTATAGCTGAACACCATCATGCAACAAATCATAAAATTTTGAAAAAGTCGTACATTTAACCCTTTGGTCTTCCACATGTGTATTTTAAACAATTCTTTTTAATTGAGCCCCTAATTAGGTTGGAGGAGTGAAATTTTGCATACTTATAGCTGAATACCTCACATCAAACGTCAAATCATAAAAATTTCAAAAAGTCGTACATTTAACCCTTTGGGATCCCACATGTGTATTTTAAACAATTCTTTCTAAGTGAACCCTAATTAGGTTGGAGGCGTGAAATTTTGTCTACTTATAGCTGAAAACCTCGCATCAAACGACAAATCATAAAAATTTCAAAAAGTCGTACATTTAACCCTTTGAACTCCAACATGCGTGTAATTTAAACAATTCTTTCTAAGTGAGTCCTTATTTAGGTTGGAGGTGTGAAATTTTGCATGAACACCTCACATCAAACGACAAACCATAAAATTTTGAAAAAGTCGTACATTTAACCCTTTTGGCTCCCACATGTGTATTTTAAACAATTCTTTCTAAATGAGCCCCTAATTAGGTTGCAGGCGTGAAATTTTGCATACTTATAGCTGCGCACCTCAGATAAAACGACAAATCATAAAATTTTGAAAAAGTCGTACATTTAACTCTTTGGGATCCCACATGTGTATTTTAAACAATTCTTTCTATGTGAGCCTCTAATTAGGTTGGAGGCGTGAAATTTTACATACTTATAGCTGAATACCTCACATCAAACGACAAACTATAAAATTTTGAAAAAGTCGTACATTTAACTCTTTGGGCTTCCACATGTGTATTTTAAACAATTCTTTCTAAGTGACACCCTATTTAGGTTGGAGGTGTGAAATTTTGCATACTTATAGCTGAGCACCTCACATGAAACGAAAAATCATAAAATTTTGAAAAAGTGGTACATTTAGCCTTTTGGGCTACCACATGTGTATTTTAAACAATTCTTTCTAAGTGACACCCTATTTAGGTTGGAGGTGTGAAATTTTGCATACTTATAGCGGAACACCATCATGCGACAAATCATAAAAATTTGAAAAAATCGTACATTTAACCCTTTGGGCTCCCACATGCGTGTTTTAAGCAATTCTTTCTAAATGAGCCCCTTATTAAATTGGAGATTTGAAATTTTGCATATTTATAGCAGAACACCTGAGGCCAGGCGACAAATCATAAAATCTGAAAAAGTCTTGCGTTTAACCCTTTGAGCTACCACATATGTATTTTAAGCAAATCTTTCTAAGAGAGCCCCTAATTAAGTTGGAGACATTAATTCTTGCATACGCATAGCTGAATACCTCAGACCATACGACAAATCATAAAATTTTCAAAAAGTCTTATATTATTTACTCCTCCTGGCTCTAACTTGTATATTTCAATTATTTTTCTAACCTCCGCCCTTTTCACCCGGGGAGCACTTTTCCAACTTTTGCCGACACCAATTTGACCATTCTTTCACATTATGCACCATAGCCTTAATTATTTTAGTTCCACTTTTTACCGCCAGGGGCGCCTACTTATTTCGGGTGCTATGGGCCCAATCCCTTAGACTAATATATATACGGATAGTATGTAAAACGAAGTTTCGCGCGGATCGAGGTTTGTTTAGAATAGAGTGCGCCCTGGATGCGAAATGTGGAACTAACAGATTTTTCAAAAGGATAAAGCGTTTTGAAAGGAATATTAAGCGAAACACTCTGTGCGATCTGTGATCACACTTACCCACTTGTTTACAGTATTTTCTGCATTTATCAAAAAATTAAGAAGCACCACACATTATATAGTTTCTAAATAAGAGAATTACCAAGTTTGATGCGTTTGAGAGCAAAAATGAATTTTAAAATGAATCAGAAAATTAGCAGTTTGGATCGGAATACACCCTTAAAACAAATAGGTTCGTAATAATATACTGTACATTTAGTTTTTATTTACATGTTTGCAGAAATTTAATGTAACTTTAGTAATCATACATAATTTTATTTAATGAGTATCCGAATTTAGTTTTTTAAATCCTCCATATTGAATTTTCATATTAACGAATTTTTCAGAATAACGAACTTTATCGATGGTCCCTAGAAATTTGTTATAACAAGATTATACTGTACTGTTTATATATTTCCGGTAACCAATGCGATATGTGAGGAATATTGTGCTATGAGTTATTTAATATTGCTTCAATATTGGCTATATAAGCAGAGTATTACCATCATAATATGGCATGCTATTTTACAATATTTGAGCTAAGAGTGTAGCAAAATATATTCAGTCTTGCATCACAAAAGGATCAGGGCCCATAAGCCGTGTTTTTAGCCCATGATATAGACTAAAATTCGATTATGTTATAACTAACTTAATTATTTTACTTATAGGTAGATTTTGTATGAAATACTACCTATTGGCGTCGTTCCTATGTTAGAATTTCTGAAAAATTTTTGCAGATCTACACCGATCATGACCCCTAGAACCCAAAACCACCCTCAGTAAAAAACTTTATCTATCTATCTATCTATCTATCTATCTATATATATATGTATATAACCATTAATTAAACATTACCGACCATCATCAAAAACCGCAATATTGTGAATTGACAATAAAAATGGATACCACAAACCTATAATATAGATGCCTTATACATAATTACAAGAATTAATATGGAAGAAAAAAAGAAGAATATGGATACCGAAATATATATAGCCTATATTCTATATATTATCAAGTTAAAAAAGTTTTTAATTTCTCAGTGTAGATTTAATGGTATGGTAATAGAATATATTGTATTAACATTTAATTTATTTAAAAAAATTTCTGAATAATGAAATACAGTATGGTATTGTTTATATTGGGATGTGTGTAGGAATGCAGTTGATACATTTTAATTCATTAGCATGTATTAGGTTCTACTTACTGTGACATTTGTATAAAATAATAATAGATGGCAGCACCATACATTTTGTATTTTTAAATAGCCTCTTTAAAGTCATAATTTTAATTTTTTACACTAGGTGGTAATTAACGCTGAATATTGGCATTGTTATAAAGCTGCTATTATACAATTTAAAATTGTTTTTAGGTATTATAAATAATGTAATTATTTTTTATTTATATTATATTAATTATATTTATCACAATATTTCAACATGAATTAACTGACCCCATAGCTTTTAATTTCTGTGTTAACTTAACTGTTTTATTCACCTTGATCTTATCATGCTTTGTGGTTTCCATGTGCGGGAATATATTTTGAAAATCTACTGGGAATTAATACGGTATGTTTTGTGGGATTTCTATTGCTATAAATTAGATATTTAATGGGTTGTAGTTTTTTTTTTTTTTTTTTTTTTTTTTTTCCATTTCATGCCATTTGATAATGTTCTGTATTCATCTTGAAACTATTATTTTGATTATATTGGTTGTTTGAGTAGAGGGGAAAAAAAATTTTCAGCTTATAGTTTTTTTCCTACAGAAAACAACCGATTTGCTTATATGATTGAATTCTGTACTCTTGAAAACGTAATTCAATATATAAGTTTTTCAATTTTTTCGGAATCCACATTCTTCTTTTTTTCTTCCATGTTAATTCTTGTAATTAGGTATACGGTACTTTATTTTACGCATGCAGTTCTATATTGTTGGTTTATGGCGTGTAGTCAATCATTCACAATATTGCAGTTTTTGATGATGGTCGGTGATGTTTAATTAATGGTTATATATATATATATATATATATATATATATATCACTTTCTTCTGGACACGATAACTTCCACAATTCTGCATAAATCTCTTCCAAACTGATACATAAAATCAAGGGGCATAAAATCTCGGTCAAGCTCGTTAATGGGCAAAGTCGGACCAAGGGGATGGAAATAGGGAGGGGTTTTGTGAAAACCGAAAAACCCCCATACCTTCTTAATTTTTGTACATATCAAATCAGTTTAAAGTTTTTATTACTTCTAAAAATAGGGCCAAAAATTTATGTATCACAGATTTTTGATAAAATTAAAAATGGACTCAAGGGGCGCAAAAAATAGGGTTTTTGGGAGAAAAAAAATCCTAACTTCGTCAATTCTCAAGATATCAAATCCAATTAATTTTATTATACATCTCCTTAATATTATCTACAACTTTTATATTCACAAGGTTTTGATAGGACCAATTTGTACCGCAAAAAAAAATTAAAAACGAAAACAAAAAAAGGGGGATGAAGAAGAAAAATTTCCATAACTCCGTCAATTCACAAGATATAAAATCCCCATGAATTTATCATATATCTTCTTAATATTGTCTTCAACATTTATATAGACAAGTTTTTGATAGGACCAATTCTTGCAGCAAAAACAAATTAAAAATAAATAGCGGTTGAAGAAAAAAATCATCTTATTAAGGGTGTATTCAAATCCAAACTGCTTATTTTCTTACTCATTTTTAAATTCCTTTTTGCTCTCAAACGCATCCAATTGACAGATTCTCTTCTTCAGAAACTATATAATGTACCGTTATGATCGATTTTTTGATAGAGGCAAAATATATTTCAAAAAATGATGTCAAAGTGGACATTTTGAACAGAATTTCCCGAAGCGATTGTGTTAGAAACGAAAAATATTGCCCTACTGAGAAAATAATTGTTTATTAATCAAGTTTCAATTAATTGAAAGAAAAATAAAAACACATGTCGCTTATAAATCTTTTCAAAAATCACGTCAGCAAGTTTCGTATTTTTTCTGTTAAAAATGAATCTGAAAATGTGCCAGAAAACTTCGAGTTGTTGAGCATGGAAAAGTATTTTTTTTAATACCGCCTTAACATGATTCTGATAAAACCAGCTATTATATAAAAATGAAATAAAAACTCGTGAAAAGCGGCCAGATAAAACTGTTAAAGTGGATTTATATCTAATCATGATTTAGTTTTTGGTTGTGCAATTAATATGCTTAAGTTCGAAATCTACCTCCGCCTGTAGGCCGGGCCGGCAGGGATTTTTAATATTAGAAGGTATATATTGTATGATTATAACAATAGCTTTTGTACTTTGTTCGGATTTATATGACTTACATAGGCTCAAAGTTCGTATAATTCGTAGTTTTGATGAAAAATACGCAAATTTCTGCTATTTTTACCTCAATTATTTATATATGAGCGCAATCGTGCAAAATTTCTAGTTGACATATAATTATAAAATACATCAAAATATACAAAATATGTTAAAATAAAAGTGTTTCAGAGATGCGCTTATAGTAAAATATTAAAAATAGAGAGTAAATTGAGGTAAAAATAGTAGAAATTGCGTATTTTTCATCCAAACTACGAATTATACGAACTTTGAGCTTGTATAATAAGTCATATAAATCCGAACAAAATACAAAAACTATTGTTAAAATCGTACAATATATACCTTCTAATATTACAAAGTGAAATAATTAAGTCAATGTAACATAATCGAATTTTAGTCATATTTCATGGGCCAAAAACGCGGCTTATGGACGCTGATTCTTTGTCAGACCAGTCGGCAACATCGACCATGTACAGTAAAACCTCCCTAAAGCGACCACGTACCGTTCCAATAAAAATTGGTCGCTCCGAGAGGTGGTCACTTAATGGAGGTAATGTTTAAATCTAGATTTTAATTGTTGAAAAAGGGTAACAATTAATGTCACTAAAATTTATTTTTCACATTAGGATAAAATATGAAAATTTAAGTATCAAAACAAAAGTTAATTACATAAGTTAATTCACATCAGCGTTTAAAAAATGAATACATTGACGTTTGCTTCGATTTTACGGTTTTATCTTTTATAATTTTTATTTCCAATTCCTTTCGAAGTTTAGTAAATAAATGGAATTTTTTTTTAAAACGGGAACAAATAATATAATGACGATTTCATTAGTTTATCTATTTCTTTGAGAGTTTCCTGACAGAGTAGGGCAGGGGAGTTTGTTGACCGTCACTCTTAATTTGTCCTCAGAGTTAAATTCATTGCCTAAAAAGGCACAAAGGGGTTTAAACACTTAAAAGTTACAAGAATAAATAAAAAAATCTAAACTTAGTTTAGAAGTTTAATGAATAATGCGCTCTCTGGAATTATTTTTCTAATAAAACCTTCTTCAAGAGACCAGGAAAAAGGGAACTTGTTTCATTTTCTTCAAAGAAATGAAGCGCTCATGGAGGCAGTTCAACTGGGATGGTCTCTGAATGGAGGTAAAATTAGCATTCATTCTATGGGAATAAATTTCGTTCCGTAAAAAAAATGGTCTTTCAGCGAAGTGGTCGCTTAATGGAGGTGGTCGCACAGGGAGGTTTCACTGTATTGGAAAAGTGCATTCACTCACTGGCACAAAGTTTTACAAAATTAGTCCGTTATTGTTTTAAGATTTAGCTAATATTGCAATAGCATTTTTTTCCTAAAGATGTAAATTCAGGATTTTGGCTCAGTTTATTAAGACAACTTACGGCGCCACTAAACAACGTTTTCGTGTTAAACAACATCCCAGTGGTTATAAAAATGTTATTTCTTGCAACGTTTTTCTTTTTTAATGATATGTTGAGCTCTCGCATTGTGATGCTGTAATCGATTTTTCGTAAATCTATTTTTATAATAGTTAACCCTTTATATCTCAAATTATGAATTCATCAAAATTTCAAGTGCTAAAGCATTTTTCGTGAATTTTTAAAACTACATTAGGAGATTTACGCAACCATTTAATAAATTTTAGAAGGATTTTGCAAATTAAAATGAATTAATTAAATTTGAATTTATAGGGATTTTGTGCAATATTTATAACTCCACTCAAACCTTATATTTATATTTAAAATTTTATATAATTGAGAAATGTACCAATATAATGCTCATGCAATAAAAATATAGAAATTTTTCCTAACTGAAACTTTTCTCCCCCAATCTTTCAACGTGAAAAAAGCTGAAAAGATGCAAATGAAAAAGAAACCATCCTTTTAAAAATATTTTTCTTTTGTGCAACCCATAATGCTTTTGGAACTAATAAAGTAAAGTATCTATAACTCATTCTAAACGGTATTACTACTAATCGATGTATTAAATTAATTTCATAACAAGTTGCTTTAATGGTACTTTAAAGTACCGTTGGGGCATAAAGGGTTAAATATTTATAGCTTTCTTTTAAAGGATTTCAATTTATAAAAATGGATTTACTAAAAATCCATAACAATGCTATCATTTATTGACAGGCAACAAACATCGCAAATAGAAAAAAACGTATTAAATAATATGAATATTTTTGTACATTAAATTAAAACTTGGAGCAAGAATCTTCAAGTGGAGAAAAAATTACGAAATTCTATACAGCGTGACTTCAAAAATCCGGCATTCAGAAATCTGACATCAAAACCATGTTTTCCCTTCCTTTTTCTTTTACACTTTTAGTTATGGTAGAAGATAAATAGTAATTGTTTATGATTTAAAAATTTCAAGTACGATACTAAAAATGCAAAAAAATAAAATTGGATATTTTTTTCATTTGTCAGAGGCGATTATTTTCTGGAAGCTGCGACGTTTCTCAGCAACGGCGTGGTGATTAGTACACAAGTTCGTTGGAGTCTCTCTTTTGTAACGCTGTGCTAAAAAGAACCGCTGATAACGCTAATAACATCTCCGAAGACGAGTATGAACAACCGGCAGAAGAAAAGGTGTCACTAGAAAAATGCATAAATTTGGCTGGAGAATTAATATTTGTTTTAGAGAACAAGACTGTATTTCCAAAATAGAGATTCTTTATTTGTATAAAATATAAGAAAAACTTGTTAAAGAACAGCCAAAAACATTAAAGCAAACAAAATTGACAACAATGTTTCCGAAATTACACGAGAAGAAATAATTTCACTCTTTATTAGATTTTTTTTTTCTGTAACATAGGAAATATTAATTAATGTAAGTTTTTTTATATTTAATTTTCTCTATTTCTTACATAATTATCACTTAATCATGAATTAAATTATGGCTAAAAACACCATTAAGGATACAGTACTACTTTTGATATTCCTAGTTACTACTTTTGACATTCCTTCAAAAATCCGGCATAGTCTCGGTTCCGATAATGCCAGATTTTTTAAGTTATACTGTATACAAAAAGGAACAGTCAATTTTTATTATCTAGTGATAAAAATAAAATGCATAAAAAAGGTTAACTTAAATAAACCGAACTTGTTTTCATCGATCACATTATCGGGATCGTTTATATGTCCGCAATATCTCAACTAAACTTCTCATTAAAACTTAAAAATATTTACACACATCCTTCATTACATCTGTTACTGGAATTTTGATATGCGTTCAGATTTATTATAAACGATTCAATTACCTCCTGGGAATAATTATCTTAATTATAAATTATCTATATTTATTTATTTTAATTAGTGAAGTAAACTGTTCTAAATGTAACGTAAGTTACCATGGAATGACCCTACGTACATTACATACAGAACCTGCAGTCATTTAGCTCTCAGGCTTTGATAGCCTATAAGCTAAAAACTGCATTAAATAATATTAATATTTTTGTACATTAAATTAAAACTTGGAGCCAGAATTTACAAGTTGCGAGAAAATTACGAAATAATATATACAAAAAGGAACAGTCAATTTTTATTATCTAGTGATAAAAATAAAATGCATAAAAAAGTTTAACTTAAATAAACCGAACTTGTTTTCATCGATCACATTATCGGGATCGTTTATATGTCCGCAATATCTCAACTACACTGCTCATTAAAACTTAAAAATATTTACACACATCCTTCATTACATCTCTTACAGGAATTTTGATATGCGTTCAGATTTATCATGAGCGATTCAATTACCTCCTGGGAATAATTATCTGTTTTGATAATTCCGACTGTTTACCAAACAACCTCTTATTTATTTATAGTGGTACCTTGACCTATAGAGTAGTGTTTTTCAACTTTTTTATCTGACGGCACACTTCAATCAATAGTTGAACAGCCAGACGTAATGTGTGATGACATTACGGCTGTTCTCAAATTCCCTGCTCAACACTGCGAAATTTTCTGGTTCATTTTGAAACATAAAAGCATAATATAATTGGCAGTCCTCAGGGACGCGCCAGTGATTTTCGGCGCCTTCAGCTTGTGCCTTATACTCTTTCCTGAAAAATTACCATGTTCTAAAAACTTACCAGCGAGCACAAATGAAATAGTACTACAAAATATATTAACTGTAATATATAACCATTATATAATTACAACTCATCATCTTTTTCTTTTTATTAAAAATAAAATTAATAAATTGAGCATCAATACATTACACTGATATTATACAAAATAAAGCAGGATCATCTATTTCTAATTTAATGAATCATTAATGAATTGTTTCTACTATAATGTACCAATATACTGATCACCAATACATGATGAATTAAAAAACCTTCATAATTGGCGAACGGAAAAATAACAGGAAGTCGAAATTATTTAAATAACCAGTAAATAATTAAATATGCAGGGAATCATAAAATTTTAAAAATATATATATTGTAAAACCAATTGTAACCAAAACAATTCAACCAATGGAATAGGACCTGACACAATGAATCAACCTCGTCATCAACAATTCTTTTGCCCGAATGTATGTTCTCAAAATTTAAAAACTCTAATTCCCTTAGCAAAAAATGACATAGGATTTTTTATGGAAACATATGGTTTTATATGAAAATCATAAAAATTTTATGTCATTATATGTAAACCTACTGTTTTCATATGGTAAACATTCTGCTTTCTATGGTATTCATAGCAAAGTGTATGGTAAAATAATAATTAATGACATGTACCATATATTATATGGGATTCCATAGCAAGGTGTATGGTAAATTTATAGAGTAATGAAATTTACCATACATTCAATGGTGTTCCATAGCATGATGTATGGTAAAATCATACGATAATTGCTTGTACTATAAAATGTATGGCATACCATAGCATGATGTATGGTAAAATCATATGGTAATTGCTTGTACCATAAATTGTATGGTATTCCATAGCATGATGTATGGTAAAATCATATGGTAATTACTTGTACATAGATAATAATACCTTTTATTCAAAATATTTCTTTTAAGATTTTAACAAGGGAAAATTTCACAAACTATGTGTAAAGAATAATCTTCATAAAATTCAAGAGTTTCACGTTATTCTTAATTTAAATCAAAGTTGGGAGAGCTTAAATGAAAACTTCCCGATTCATGTAAAATCACATTAAAATAATCAAGCTTATTTCACGTTGAAAGTGGCGCAGGTGTAGTTCAATAAAAAAGCACATAATGATAAAAACTTGAAAATTCTATTTACACTTTTAAATATATACAGTATATATACAACGAAAACATTTGGATAATATTTGTTAAATAAATTCCACACTGGGAATTCAAGATGATCATATTAAAATTTCAGCAATTATGTTCTTCTAAAAAGAAGCCACGAAAATAGCATTTCCCTTTTTAAAATCAAAATATTTCTTCGATTTGAAAATCATGACAAAAAACCTATACGCAGCTTATTACTTGCTGCGTTCAAGATTCACATTCACAATAAAAACTAACTAAAAAAGGAACAAGAAAGAAAAAATGTTTTTTAAATATCAGTTCTCTCGCCTCGAAGGTCACGTGATCCTTCGCGGCGCCCGCCTGGCTAAGAGAGGCCCGCGAGAGAGGGTTACAAAATATTCCACAATGCGTTTAACAATTTTTCTTGTTCATAAAATATGTATATTGATCCAAAAAATCGAAAAAAGTACAAGTAGAACTAATTATTTCCGTCGCAAAATTCCTAATAAATTTTAAATTCATCATTTGCATAAATTTTTTTTCAATGCTACAAAAAGTGTCACATTTTAACTTATGCAAAAATTTCCTAAAAAAACAAAAATTATTTATTTATATATATATTTTTTTTAAATTTAAGTTCAAAATTTTTTTATTTCAAGATGTTTAACCAAGCAGTGTGCACACCCAGAATGTGGTACACACCGTTTGAAATGTTGTTTTCAAGTACTTGATCGTCAAAAGTAGGTCATTCGTTTTTAATTACACACACACGCACACAGATATATATACAGGTTTGCCACAAGCGACTATTTTTATATTCTGTTCGCATTTTATTAAAAATAGATTTTATAGTGTATCGCATACATGCCAACCACCGGCCTTTTTAAAATCAAACAATTATACTCTAACCAGAAATTAATTTACTTAACGGAATTAAATAAATTTCTAACGACTAACTCATTTAATGCCAAACGCATTTAATTAAATAAATTTTCTGGTTCAAAGCCGTTTTAAGTTTTAAAAAAGCCGGACGTTGGCAACTATGCCCCCGTAAATATTTTTAAAGCGAAAGCAAAAGATTTTTGTTTTGAAAATTTAGTGCAAAATAGAATTAAAAAACAGTCGCCTGTGGCAGCATTGCATGTACATATTATATACAAAATACTAAGCTTATATAGCTAATTTATGTTCGTGTTAACGTGTTTGTAGCGAGTCAATTTTTGCAGAAATGTGTACATATTGCTGGCTTAAATTTAAAAAAATAAATAATAATAATAATAATAATAATAATAATTTCTTTACAAAAAAAATAATAATAAAACTGTCAAAATTTCAAAATTTTGATCAACTATCAAAATTTAATCAAAATTTAAATTAACTTTTAAAACCTTTCTTTACAGTTTTGTGCCAGTGGATTACATTATTCTTAAAACAAGAAGCTTTAAAACTTCTTACTTGCTCTAAATTTCTTACCAGCTTTAAAATAATACTTTACAAATTTCGAACAAACTAAAAAAATAAGTTCATTGTGATGGAAAAAGTATGAAAGAATTAAATAATAATTTTGTTGGCATTTTTTAGTCACTAGCAAAATATTCAACTCCCACCACTTTTGCTAAAATCTTCTTATAAATAGATATTTTTGTTTACTTCCTTAGCCATGCTGAAAATAAGGTAGGGAGATCTCTCGTCTCGTCGTGTTACATAGCGAGACTGGACTTCCCTAGAGTCTTTAAGCCATTATTCTTAAAACAAGAAGCTTTAAAACTTCTTACTTGCTCTAAATTTCTTACCAGCTTTAAAATAATACTTTACAAATTTCGAACAAACTAAAAAAATAAGTTCATTGTGATGGAAAAAGTATGAAAGAATTAAATAATAATTTTGTTGGCATTTTTTAGTCACTAGCAAAATATTCAACTCCCACCACTTTTGCTAAAATCTTCTTATAAATAGATATTTTTGTTTACTTCCTTAGCCATGCTGAAAATAAGGTAGGGAGATCTCTCGTCTCGTCGTGTTACATAGCGAGACTGGACTTCCCTAGAGCATAAACCTCTCTATTCTCAGAAGGAGGAGTTTGTGCTCACCACACCTCTTATTGCAGTCTCTAGCAATATTGCACCTTTCAGTCTCTTGCGGCAAAGATAGTACTATTCCATTTCTTTGCTTGCGGTAAGAAAAGAATTTAATATATAAATGCCATAAGATTTCACCCCAAAAACTCCTTAGACGTTTACCGTACTGTGCCATAAAAATTACCATACACTTAATGTTTATATGGTTTGCCATAGAATATTAAAGCCATAAGATTTTACTTATGTTTTTTTTTTTTTTTTTAATGTCATTTTTTGCTAAGGGTCAATAAAGGAAAAACCACAAGTAATCTCAAAACATAAGAAAAATTACGAATAAAAATGGAACTAATAACTGGTAACTCATTATCAAGGGCAATATTACGAAATCATTAGTAAATTGCGCACAATTAAACCATTTAAACACATGAAAATTTATCAAATTTGAAGCAATAACCAGTTATAGACAAAAGATACAAAAATCCAGCTAAATAATGATGAACTAATAAAAAACAAATAAAAGATCAATTGGATGGATGTAGAAGGAAGCTTTAGTGTATTTCACTTCATCAGGGGTACATGAAATACAAATATAAGCAATACATAGTTGATTTCTGTAAAAGAATCAAGCTATAAGCTAAAAATTAATTCTTTTATGTACCCAATCGACTATACACCAAGAAGTATAAATTAATCACAGCATAAAAAATGAAAGAAATAAATAATCAATGTTATATATAAAAACATAAATTATAAAAAGAATATGTAAAAGAAAAATACATAAAAAAAATACAAAAGTTAGAAAATAAAATAATTTACGTCGTGTACAAAAGAAAATCGACAACCATGTTTCAGATTTCATAAAATGGCTAAGATGATTTACAGCTAAATGAGTAGTTAAAATATTCCACTGATAAACAGAAACGAAAAGAAAATTCATGCTATAGTGAAAATAAGAATCAGTACCTTCATGATTAATATTCACAACGTCACTGACTATCAGCTTTAGACTACTGTTTGAACTGCACTGAATGCACGAAAACTTGAATCTAAAACACTTATTTTTTAAGTGTACTTTTTGCCTTATGCATTAGATGCATCTTTGTATCCCCGACCTCTTGTATTTAGGCCTAAATTACTTTTCTTTTTTTTTTTTTCAATAAAACAGTTAAAAATAGTGTATCTGAGGCAGTGTCCTCTGTGGAACCTAAAATTGGATACGATGATAACAAATCCTCAAGTTTTTTGTAATGTTTCAAGTTAAATTTCTACGTTCTGAGTTGAAATTAATTTATCACATTCTTTTTAAAGAATAATAACATTTAAGTGATTATAAATAATTTATTTGAGGTAAATCTATAAAATATAATTAAAATTTCAAGAATAATTAATTTTAATAAAATTTAAAAATATGTATTTTTAAATATTTTTTCCTCTTTTGAAATGTTTGGCGCCTTTATTATCCTGGCGCCTGTGTGCGGCTGCGGCACACACACTGCACAATAGATCGGTGCGCCCATGGCAGTCCTGGTTCTGACTATTGGATCAATTTAGAATCGAATGGTATTTTCCATTCTTTTTCTCTACTTATCGAATTATGAGCTGTTCTTGTCACGTGATGACGTTTTTCCCACTTTCTAGCGCTTCTGCGTCGTGGATTCAGTTCAAAACTCCCCACTTTGGAAGTATTTTCTGAAAGATCTTCTGCCTTTACCAAAAAAATGGAAAACGTCATTCGATTACATAGTCTCTGTATAGGAATACCTGGCACTTTCATGCCTTTCCGAGCGAAAATGAATTCAGAAATGTGTCAGAAATTAGCTCCTTTGGATTTGAGAACAGCCTTAAGTTTACTCAAAAAAATCAGGGCTTGCCGCGGACGCCTGCCTTCTTTCTTTTCTTCATTTGCGGTCGGCAGAGATGATAAATTTTGTAAACTCTGATTGTTTCTAATGTAAGTTTAATTCTTTGAGCATCCTGTTGTAAGGTTGTTTTCTAATATACTTTCATTTACCATCTGTTACAGGAACTCTTTGTTGACAATAGCGTACCAATTGAGGATGTTTCATTTACCAATTTCCGTCCTGCTTTTAATAATAATTATAGATTTTCATAAAGTGATTTGGCTTGCATAAAACTTTCAAAACTTAATGGCAAAATCAGCGATTTTTTTTAAACTAGAGACAAAACAATTTATTTTTCTTAAAGAACCAGGTGCTTGATTTTATATATCTATTCATCCAGCTGCAAAGTAAACAGGAGAAGAAAGAACTATAGGAGTGGTCGTTTTAATAACAATACACCTGCACATAATACTAACCCATTCTTTTTACTCGAATTATTTATTTCAAGTCTCGAATTTCTGTTCCATTTGTTTCGTATGACTTGGATACAAGAGAATTAAGTTTTCAATAACATGAAACGCACAAAATCTCTTGGTTAGCAGTTAATCAAGAAAGTAAAGGGAAAGCAGCTAGTGTATGCAAGTTTTTAAATTTTTATTCACCGGATTTGTCCGGTCTGTGAAATCTATTTAGACTGGCTACGAAATAAGAGAAGAATGTGTAACACATGCAATGTCGTATTCCTTAGTGGTACAGCCGGACTTAGCATCCGTACAATAAAGGCAGGAACATCTTAATATAACAAGATGGTCTGATCTTGGTAGAGGTCAGCGCCGGGATCTGACCTCAAGCTAGAATCCTGCATCGGGTCGGGTTACCTGCATCCGACCGACCCGATCCGCGGATCGGTTCGGGTCGGAATGAAGCTATATTTTTTCGTTGCGGGTGGGGATGACTTCTATTTTTTGCTGCGGGGTCGGGCTGACGTTCCGTGTTTCGAGTTCCGGTCGGTTTCGGGTTGACCCGATTTTTCAAAAAATATCCAAGATATTTTTTCAATAGATAACGCCATAATGGTTACTCCCGAAAACAGACACATCAATTTAGCTAATACTTTTTAAATTCCTAACACTTATATATCCATACGCTTATACATCTGAATATTGAGCACATATACCACCATATGTACTCACGCGTAACATATGTATGTGAGCATAAACTATCATAAATTAAATACGCATTTTTCTGTGTCTCAAATACGATGTATTGGTAATATTTTTTATATACCGAGACAAGAAAAAATGGTTAGAAAGGATAATCTATGATCATATTCCTTATATACATTTTATTTCTCATGCAGTAAATTGAATGTATACTCATTCATATTCAATTACGTATCTATTATCATCTAAAAAATAGTTCTGCTCAAAATGTTTGTGAAAATCCCATCAACCCGACATGCAAAAAAAAAAAGTAAATATGATCCCGCAAGAAATAGTCTAGGGTCTAGGGTGAACCCGACCCAAAGAAAGAAAATTAGAATCATCCCGATTCGAAAAAAGCAAATTAAGTACAGACCCGATGCAGGACTTTATTCAGCGATCCTGGGGTGTCCTCTATTCAGAGGTTTTACTATATTTAAATATTAAAGAATATAATATTTGTCCATTTTTCTATATAAAACATAAAATTGGTATTAGAGATGCAACCGTAGATTACTTTTCATAATTGACTTTTCATGATTTACTTTCCTTTGATTGCGGGCTCGGTTCGGGTTGCGGATTGAAGTATTGCGAGTTCGGGTTGAACTATATCGGGTTTGGGTCGGGTTTCGGGTTGCCAAAATTTATTTTGGCGGGGTCGGTTGGGTTGCGGGTAGAGGAAATTATTTTTGTGCTATGCAGAGTTTTTTACGATTTCCGCTCTATCTCAAAAACTAATGCACGGATTTTTGTTAAACTTCAGATTCAGTAAGAAGTTGACATAAGCTGTTGATTATTAGATTTTGGTGTAAATCTTAACATGTATGAGATAGAAGAAAGTTTTGGGATTGCCACATCCGACTAGTTTTACACAGGATCGATTTTTGCTAATCGCTAACCCTTTTTCTTTAAACGTATGTTTCTGGATATTTTTTTCCGTTTGGAATCATTATTAACATTAATTTTCACTACTGATGCATAATTGCTTTTCTAACTTACCTCTTTTATCACTATTTTTAAATATCTCGCATTTGTAACAACTAAACGAAACACGTCTGTGGTAAAAAGTATGATGCACGCCCCCTTGAGAGAGATAACATCGTGCACGATTTTTAGGTTTATTAAAAAGGCAATTTCTGTGTTGCCACCTGCTTTTTTCCACCTTTTGTTATACCAAGATGATTTTGGCGGAGAACTCGCTTTCTTTTTTAGACACCTGTCTCCGTTGCAAGCAATAAACTTTATAAAGCTTGTAAATGCAGAAATATTATAAAATTAAAAACTGGCTCATGACTAGTGTTGCCAGGTGCCAGGTCCATTGTCCCAAAAGCGGGACAGATAGACGATAAAAACGGGACAGTGGCTTCTAAATTGGGACATAAAAATAAAGTAAATCCCATGAACACTGTCCCAGTCTGTAACGAAAAATGCTCGTGTTCCTTCCGGAATGAATATTATACAAATACACCTGTTCTTAAAACGGTATCTTCCTCGAGTCAATCGAAATTTCGTCTTAGAACGTTTTATTTTATTAAATAGACACAAAAATCTTATCTAGTAAAATGTGCAAAATCGGAATCGCTAGGGACCGAATAAAAATTCCGCTTTAGTGGGATTTCCGATTGAGTAGGTATAATTAATTGTATGGTTTTGATTACGCAGGGACTATGAAATTTTTACGTTTCAGGTAGGATTCCGTTATACACAGGGACCGTTTTTACAAGTTTTGTTAATCAAAATACATTGGTTTCATATCTATAAAACAAAACTGATAGGAACAGGAAAAATATTCCGTTTTAGCAGGTAGATTTGTACAGAGCCTGATTACCGCAAAGGCCAACTAGGCTGTGGCCTTGGGCCCACTGCTGAGGGAGACCCAAATTTAATAAAATGATTTAGAAAAAAAAATTAATTGCAGTTTTTTGCAATTATTTTCACAAAAACCAAAAACGATTTTTTTATTTAACTTGGCAACCGTATGGCAATTTAATGATAACCCCTCGATTACTCCCGGAGAAAAAAAAAATCTAGCTACTATTTTCGTGCAAGGGGGGCCCGGAAAGGTGCTGGGCCTTGGCCCCCTTACAGCCTTAATCAGGCTCTGGATTTGTACACTATTCCTTTCGGTGGAATCACAAAAATGTTCCTTTGCAGACATGTTTTACTGTATTAGGATTCACACGATATACAAACAAAAAGCATGGTATTAAAAGAAATTTGGAAGAATTTATGCCTCATGAAAAATCGGGAGACATTTGGCGTCCCACGCGGGTCTTGGAGCATCTGGAAATCTGGACACCGATACTCATGACATGACGCTATGATTCCGTTAGAGAAATTCTCGTGTATTTCCTTAGTTTTTTGCTAAATGAGAGCAAAGGATTAACTATAGAAATGTGCATGCTTGTCAATAAACTGGCTTGTTGCGTGTCTACCCAACTCAACCTAGACAAAACTTCGAGTTTAAATTGCTCGTAGTTTAGCTAAATTGCTCGTAATTTTCGTGTAGTTATAATGCATTGCGCTAAGTGTAGGGAATGATACATTAGGAATTTCCAGCTCTGCGAGAATGGTTATTTTCTGCATGCACCGAGTTGAGAAGTACGTGTTTCCTTGGATGCTGCTGCTTCGTGACATCACATGCATATTATCTATTCAAAACATTAACTGAAAGGACTCCCAGACTGGGTTCCTTATAATTGTGAAGAGTAAAATAAGTAAAATTTAATATGAAAGGATGCCTTTCAAATGAATTAGGTCAGATGGGTGCAGGCAAGGTCTGAGTCCTTGAATTTCTTAAATGAAATCAACTTTAAACCACGTGTAAAAACAATTTGGAAATAAATAATGGTTTTTACACATGGGTATACTACGATTTCCGCCAAATCACAACCCATTCATATTTTCCCCTTAAGTGGCCGGAAGTGGCAATGTGTTTTCACCAAGTGAACAAATGCTTTTTAATTATTACCACTTAGTATCAATATCAATGCATTAAGTGCTTACTGTCCACTGATCTAGTAAGTGGAAATACTAACATCGGTTTCCCGCAATAAATATATCATATTTTTTTCTTTTCGCCTAAGACGTGATCGAATTTATGAATGAAAACTTTGTCCATCCATTGACATCTTTAATCATTTTACCGCCTTAATCAGATTTCGCCTGCGAATAATGCTTTTATTCATCAGTGGAGCAACGAGTTTGTTTTTATTCGCAATCACAATAACTCTCTTTCCCGCGCGCGCGTCGCGATTTCACGTGTGACAGAGGAGTTGAGATGTATTGCTAATGATCAATGAAACTCTAAGCTGGAGAAGAAGACATGCGCGACAGGCGATATTCTAAAATGTCGAGGATGACCATGAATAGGGTCTCAAAATAAACTGGGAAGTGAATGCGAAATTTTTCATTGAGCTTTGTTTTGGATCGAGCTCTATTCATTATGCGAGATGCGAGAGGAAGCGCTTTTGTTTGTGATTTATTGTTGTTAATAAGATGCATCTGTAACATTTGATGCCAAATATCAATGTCCGCTTCCGTACAAAAAATCTGCTCACAGACAGATGCGTCGGTCAGCAGAAAGTTGACATATACCGAAGGTATTGCCTTCACAATAAATAAATAAATAAATAAAAACTTTTAAAAGTTTCGGAAAAAAACTATTTAGTTAAAAGAACTAAATGTTTGGTTAATATAGCTCCGTCCACATTTGGTCAGTCCAACCAAATATTTGAACGGGCTATATTAACCAAAATTTAGTTCTTTTAACTAAATGGTTTTTTTCCGCTTTTTGATTGTTATTTAATGAATGATGAAAAATAATTTATTTAACAATTTAACCCTACACGAAAACAAAATAACAGTACAAAAAAAAAAAAAAAAAACCTCAAATTTTAGCGATTTTAAGTTAATACATACAAAATTGATTACATTTTTAATTATTATTATTATTATTTAAAAGTCTAAGTTAAACTTTTGTAACCTGAAGGGTCGGGCTGACGCTAATTTTTTTTTTTTTTTTTTTTTTTTTTTTTTTTGTTCTTTGTCGGTTTCGGGTCTGGTTGACATCGGATGTTTCGGATTCGGGTCGATTTCGGGTTACGTTTTGGTTCTTTCAGGTTAACCCAAATTTTCAAAAGAAAATCCTGAATATTTTTCTATTGGAAAAACAAACAAACAAACAACAACAACAAAAAAGACTATATATTTGAATATTAATGAGTGTATAGATGTTTATTTTTATGCAAAAAAGTTAAAACTGACATTAGAGATATAAATACAGACTATTTTTTCATAATGATATTAAAATATGGATTGATTTTTTTTTTCAGATTTACTTTCAGCAGAATTTTCGTGTTCAGATAGGGTAAAACCGACCGTGCAAGACTCTAGTGAGATAACATAAATCCAACGATACTAATGTACCGATTTGCTTACATTCACAATTTGTAATAAAAATAAGAAATTCACCTAACTTTTTATATTCATAGTAGACTGCTTTGCTGAAGAAGAAATAATAATAGAGCAGATGTAAATTAATTTGGAATAAATGACGTGCTTAATTGTTATTAAATCAAACAAAAATGTGTGTTAGGCAAAGCAATGGACCTTATGCACGCGACCTGACCTATTTATTGTTGAATATTAGCATAGCAGTCTATGGAGAATGAGCTATTAATGCTTGTTTGTTAAAAATACCGCGAAACAAATTATTTGTTGTAGCAGTATATACATAATATATTGTGATATAAATTCAAAATGTTGTCCTGTATGTGAGAAAATTCCTTAAATTTGCAAAATTTCGGTTAAAATTCAAGCACTCAACATGGATCGAGGATAAAGTCGTCTGCTAGTCGATGTTTGCGCCTGCGTATACTGGCACTCTTGCGGTACAGTGGCTAGAAAAACAGATCAACATACCGCCAGCTCTGGCATGTGACGTCACGTGCATAAGGTCCATTAAAGTATATAGGAGCCTTTTGTGCTCTCGAATCTGAGGAAAGCAGCTGAATAAAAGGTGCTAAAATGTTTCCATACTCAATAAACAAATAAATAAAGAATTGGTTACACGAAATATTTCTATACAAGCTTTATAAATTGCATTCTGTACTTGTTTATTAACATAGAAGGTTTTACTTTTCATATTCTATTGTAGAATGCAAGTGAATTTTTTTTTCTCCCTAATCAAAAACTATTTCCGAATTGTTGAAACTGGCATGCTTTTAATTATTTTTTACATTAAAGCAGTGGTTCCCAACGTGGGGCGTACGCCCCACAGGGGGGCAATTCCAAATTTGTCACTCACCCATTCGCTATCAATGTTTTGGTAAAAAGTAAATTTATAGACTAAAAATAAAAGTAATATATGCAAAATTAAAATAAAAACAAGTCTTTTAGTTAAATTTAAAGAATGTTCTCAAACAAAAGTTTAAAAAAGGAATAACACCAGAATAATTATATGATTTTTTTTTTTTTTTTTTTTTTTGTACCTGTAATATTATTATCATTATTATTATTACTATTATTATTATTTTTATCAGTAAAAAAGTTCCATAAATTTTCTGGTTATTAATATATTTTATAATTTTTCACAACTTTTTTTGTCATTTAATAAAAGAGTATTGTATTTTAATTCGTGACACGGGGAAATTTTTACAGGTAAATTTACTTAAAGATGTATCTAAATGTGACTGTCTTGAACTATTGAACGTAAAAAGTGTTTGAAATATCTAAACGAGGTACTACCAACATTACAAATTTTATAAATCTTAAGGAGCATTAGAAAAGAAAATAGTTCAATTGTATATATTTACGGCTCTAGTGCAGACCTCCTTCACAGTTAATAAATATAATAAATATTTTAAATTTCGAAATCTCATAATACATGGCAGTCAATTAACGATAACGGGAAAAGTAAAACAGAGAAATGTGTTTTGATGGGGGAATAATGACTACTTAAAATTGATAAAGATGAGAATCTTGCAATAATCTTGAAAAATCTGTATCAATAGAAAGAAAATTCAATATCCAAAGCTTTTCCATCAACTTTTAAGAAGTTACTGAAATGAATTATAAAATGTGTCAATGTTATCAATTTTAATGCTAAATGTGAGTCTCGTCAAGAATTTTTTAACGATAAAAATGCAGTTCATATAGTAGTTTTGTTTAACGCTGAGGTACACAGGAAAGGAACAAAAAAACTCTTTTTGGGATAAAAGCGATGAATGTATAGTTTAATTCCATTTATAAAATAACGCTAAAAAAATTGTGGTTAAAAATTCACCTTTTTGATAAGTTAAACTAGTATGTTGTGGCCATCACAAAACTTTCTTCCACATAAATCACGTCAATTAAATCATTTAAATAGTACAAGAAATTACATGAATTTAGCACCAATTCATATCAAAGTATATCAGAATTTGAAGTTTGAGGAAAATTCGTGCATTAGTTCTAGAGATAGAGCTATAGCGGAAATACTGAAAAATGTAGCATAGCAGCGCCACCTGTTGAGCGATTTACACCAAAACATAAATAACACTAATTGATATCAAGGTATACCTGAATCTGAAGTTTGATCAAAATTCATGCATTAGTTATTGAGATAGAGCTATGGTGGAAATTCTGAAAAACAGCATAGCAGCGCCACCTTTGAGCGATTTGCACCAAAACATAAACAGCACTAATTCATATCAAGATCCTACCTGAATATGAAGTTTGTTGAAAATCCAAGCATTAGTTTTTGAGGTAGAGCTATTGCGGAAATTACAAAAAATGCAGCATAGCAGCGCCACGTGTTGAGCGATTTACGCAAAAACCTATAAAACGTCAATTCATGTCAAGGTATACCTGAATCTGAAGTTTTATGAAAATTCGTGCATTAGTTATTGAGGTAGAGCTATGGTGGAAATTCTGAAAAATGTTGCATAGCAGCGCCACCTATTGAGCGATTTACACCAAAAACTAAGCAGCACTAATTGATATCCAGGTATACCTGAATTTGAAGTTTGTTGAAAATCCAAGCATTAGTTCTTGCGATAGAGCTATTTCAGAAATTGTAAAAAATGCAGCATAGCAGCGCCACCTGTTAAGTGATTTACACCAAAATGTTTAAAACACCAATTCATGTCAAGGACTAACTGAATCTGAAGTTTGATGAAAATCCGTGCATTAGTTCTGGAGATTGAGCTATTGTGGAAATCGTGAAAAATGTTGCGTAGCAGCGCCACCTAATGAGTGATTTACACCAAAAACTAATAAGCACTAATTTATATCAGGGACTAACTGAATAGAAATTTTTATTAAATTTCGTGCATTAGTTCTTGAGATAGAGCGCCCACAAAATCTGTGTCACATACAGACAGACAGACTCACAGACTCACAGACAGACATTTTGTAAAAACATGTTTTTCGGAATCTCTGACCCCTAAAACGTGTAAATCCTTCGAAAACCGAAAGTCGAAAATTTTTACTAATCCAATACTTTCTTCTTGTAAAGATAGAATAAAGTAAAAATGAGAAAGGAATAGTTATTGTTAAGGCTGTGTTAGGTTTCTTTCACGTACAGATTTCACTTTTTAAATAATAAGATATATATATTATATATGTGTGTGTGGGGGGAGGGGGACATTGTGATTTTATAGATGCTTTGGTAGGGCGTGGCCAATAAAAGGTTGGGAACCACTGCATTAAAGTGTTATATTTTTAAAGAAGTAATTTCTCTTTTTACTCTCGGTTTTTCATTGAGAAAATTCAATTCTATTAAAGGAAAGAAAAAAAAAAACTTCGTGTAATTTTCATACCTACTACTTTTGGCGTAGAAAAGAATGGGAAAAAAGTGCGAAAAATCTACGAATAAATATTGTATTTAAATTATTATACAGCGTGTCCGAGAAAGATCTTCATTATTCTAAACATTAATAACAAAATGAAATATAGTCTGCTGCAAAAGAATCAGGAAATCTAAGAGTTTTTTTGCAGTACCTTCAATGTTGCTGTACCTTCAATGTAGCCATTAGTAGTACGAAGAATGTCGAACCTGTACTCAATTTCCCTCCAAGTGTTTTTTAACATTGGCGGTGTAACAGTGAGGATTTCTAATTGTATCCTTTCCTTAAAGGCTGTTCTTAACTGCTTTGCTCAACAAGAGCAAAACGTTTTGAGACATTTACAAATTCATTTTTTAACGGAAAGATATAAAATTAGAAAGCCTGGTCATGGAAGCGATTTAGAATTGAGCTGTGTTTTCCATTTTTTGATTAATAAATTACCTATTGAGTTATAAGCGATTTTGATCACGTGACAAACACGTTTTTCGCCCGCTCTTGAGTGATTATTCTACTTTCGCGCGAAAATTCAGTTTGAAACGCTCACTTTGACACTATTTTCTGAAAGATCTATTGCGTTTGAAAAAAAAGAAAAAAAACCCAGCTCGATTACATACTTTCTGAACAACAACAACAACTGCTAGTTTCATGCATTTTCGAACAAAAATGAATTAAAACTTATGTCATAAAGTTGCCCTTTTGGTTTCGAGAACACTCTTTAAAACGGCCATCTACCTCAGGCAAATGATACCAGAAAAAACTCTTCCATTTCTTCATTCTTTTGCATCGAACTGCATTTCATTTCACTTGTTAGTATTATTGTTATTAATGTTTAGAACAGGGCTGAAAAAAACCCGGGTTTTTTTTTAAAAAGCCCAACCCGCGTGGGTTTTTTTGGGTTTTATTGGGTTTTATTGGGCTTTTTTGGGTTTTTCGGGTTTTATTGGGTTTTTTTTGTTTCTTTCAGGTTTTTGGAGTTTTTTGCTGCCATTTCTTTGAACAGTGCTAACTATGTTTAATTACTTACTTGTTATGATTCTATTATATATGTAAGATAAAATTTGAATTAAATTTAGATTTTCAGACATCTTTGCATAAAAATTAAAAATGATTTGAAAGAACTGCAAGACCCAATCCTCACCAAATTAATATAATCCAAAGAACTTGTATTTTTAATTTTTTATGACTACATAGGAAAAATGACTATAGTGTATAGGTTATAATTCATTTTTTAAATAATACATAGAAAATGTGTTCATAATGTATTATGTATTTTTGCAGTTGTGGCTGTATTTAATATTTCAATTTTACTTATATGCAGAGTGTCTAAAGAAAAAAGTTTTTTTATTTAGACAGGTACAGACTACAAATGCCTCCTTTATCCTTTTCTGATTTTCATCGTATCTGTTATTTTACGTGGTACCTTTTAATAACAAAAATGGGGATTTTTGAGTGTGAAACAAAATGCAATATTAAATGCAGTTCAACTTTAAAATACTTAATACATTATAAACATATTTTTAAGCAACTGTTATAAATTTTTTTTAAAATAAATTATATGGACCTTAATGAATGATATGTAATAGTATATATATTTATAATGCTAGCTAAAGTAACCGGCGTTGCACAGAATTTTAAGAATGTTTGTTTTGAAAAATCAAGGATTGCCTGTTAATTTACGTAATTTTCACTATTTTTTTATTCATTTAATCCAGACGACAGATTACCTACTTACTTAGTAAATATAATCTGTGATCTGGATTGAGACTGAGATTAAAACCTTTTGCTGAAAAGTTGTTTCCGAGTATTTTGTTATTTAAAGAATTTTTTCATGATTAAAGAAAAATGGCAATTTGTCATCTTTATTTCAGTTCTTCATTAAGAATGAGCTCTAGGGACCTAAACCTTTGTGGAAATTCTAATATACATCCATACACAAGAGTATGTATATAGAATAGATTTAAAAATGACGAAAACAAATTCAGAGAACTTCAAAATGTTAAAATGCCAATTATCTTATCGAGCTTATGCTCAGGTTTTTATCATGTTTCAATGCGCTTTTTCAAACTCATATGACATTATATATTCACCTGTCATCCATTACATTACATTTCCAAAATCATCCATTACATTTCCAATGTGACGTAATATTAACTTTTTTTTTTTAAATTTGTCAAACTATTTATTTCATTTTTCATTTGGAAATCTTGCAATAGAAAAGTTATGACGTAATATTAACTTTTTTTATATTCATCAAACTATTTATTTCATTTTCATTTTTCACATAGAAATCTTGCAATAGAAAAGGAATTTTTGTGATAAGAATTTTATTGTGGATTTTTAATTGTTAGCAACTGCTATAACGTAAAATGTTTAAATTTGATAGGAACTTGCTGTTAAATTGGTGATGTTTTATTAATTAAAAATTAACTATAAATTATTTAGATCCGGATTAATTTAGTTGCCTCGGCCGTGTTTTAATACACATATATGTAACATTTCACAATCCTGTCTTCCAAACTGTCGATTTGTATAGAATTACAGACGGACAAATTTTCATTTTTACATATTAGATAATGAAGGATAAAAAATAGTCATTTTTTCCTTTTGGATAATTTTAATTTGATGAGGTTTGGGTTTTGCAGTTCTTTCAAATCATTTTTATCTTTTTATACAAAGATGTCTGAAAACCTAAATTTAATTAAATTTTTATCTTACATGTATAACAGAATCATAACAAATAAGTAGTAATTAAAAATAAATGATACTGTGCAGCAAAAAACTTGTATAAATAAAAAAAAACCAATAACTTTTATGTGGGGTTTTTTGGGTTTTATTAAGTGGGTTTTTTTAAAAAAGCCCACCCGGTTTTTTTTGGGCGGGTAGGTGGGCAGACAGCCCTGGTTTAGAATGATAAAAACCTTTATCGGACACGTTGTACATTAATCACGCGAAAATATTGTTAAAGTTATAATATCAGCAGTTCTTTTTCTGTTCGGTCTACAGGGCAGTTTTGAACAGCAATAACTCGATGGACATCTCATTTTGATATATTACAGTAGAGTACAGTTTGTACTCCTCCTAAGAAGCGCATGTGTAGAACGGAGCTCTGTGGATAAGGACTTATGAACATAAGTTTTTCAAGAAATCTGTGTAAATTTCATCCGTGTATTTAATCATCTTTTCTGTTGCTGTGTCATTGTTAATAAAAGCTTGTGTTCGTTAATAATGGCTATCCTGCAAATTAATCTCATGATGGTACAATAGTAACGATTTTCTTAGGAATAATAATCATTTATTAAACCTTCTAAAAAAATGATAAACAAATAAACATTACAAGTAATTTTGAAACCAATAAATATAAAAATGAAAATAGTTTAAAAAAAAAAAAAAAAAAAAACGCTGAACAAAATTATAATTTTTGTCCTGTTACTTTTTCCAGGAAAGAGAAAAAAAAAAAACTTTATTTAAACGACCTCGTCATGATTTTTACATTGATTTTTAACGTAAAATCACAATTTAATTAACATTAAAATATACATTTTAAAAATAAGCTACACTCATTTTTTTTATTTATATTTTCTAATTTTGAGTGTTTAAATATTGCGTTGTCGCAATTTCACAGACAGTTGACCTATTTTGGCGAGTATGGGTTGACGCATAATCAATTCCATTTGTTTTGCGACTCGTATACAGTTGTAACCCTAAAGAATATTTGGCGATTTATTCCCTGTGACGGAAAAGTGCCTTAAAAAATAATGTATTAATTTATAATTTTCTAAAAATATTAAAATGTTGTATTGTTATCTGAAACACTTCTTTGTCCAGAATTGTTATCGTTCTAGCATAACAGGAAGTGGGTTAAAAATAGATTACAAAATTCCATGTTTATATACAAAAATCAAGTTGGAATTATAAAAAATCAATGCGACTTCAAGTGACTATTTCTTAATAAACGACTTACTATCAATTGTGCCAAAAACTCATGTCATTAACATTTTTTATTTATTTACTTATTGAGCGCCTGTTGGCGTATTTAACCCTTTATCAACTGACGGTACTTATAAGTACCATTAAAATAACTTGTTATAAAATTCATTTAAGGGGGCTGGTCACCCAGCTTCCAGATTTCCCCTCACTAGTGTAAAGTCTATGGGCATTTGATGCATTCGTATATTAAAAAAAATCTCCTCAGGAAATTAATATTTTCAACTTCTATTTCTTGTGTACATTTCCTAAAAGATGTCTCTTTTTTTCTTAGTTCTCACAATATTTCTGAAGTATAGGCTTAATTTTATAGGAAGTGTTAAAATCTCACTCACAGTTCGCCCGCTTTTGACACATAAAACATTAAATTCAGCATAGATTTTAGAAATATTTTGAGAACTAAGAAAAAAAAGAGACATCTTTTAAGAAGAATACACAGGAAAAAAGATGTTAAAAATATGAATTTTCCGAGAACATATTTTAAATAGACGAATGCATCAAAACTCCATAGACTTAACATTACGGAGGAAAAGTCCGGAGCTGAGTGACCAGCTTCCTTAAGGGTGTATTCGAAAAAAAATTTTTCCACCCTCAACAACTCGAAATTTTCTGAGACATTTTCAGACTCATTTTTAAAAGTAAAAAGATGAAACTTGCTGGGGGTGATTTTTGAAGACATGTTTAACATGCCGTGTGATTTCATTTTCAGCTCAATTAATTAGAATTTGATTTTTAAACAATTATTTTCTCAGTATGACTATTTTTTTCATTTCCAGATAGCCCGCTTTGGAAAATTCGGTTCAAAACGCCAACTTTGACAGCGTTTAATACAGTATTTTCTGCATCTATCAAAAAATCGAGAAACACGGCACATTATGTAGTTTCTAAATAAGAGAATTTAACCCGTTTGATGCGTTTGAGAGCAAAAACGAATTTTAAAATGAATAAGAAAATAAGCAGTTTGGATCGGAATACACCCTTAATATATCGATCAGTTGGAATACAGCTTATAATATGAGTTACGGATACATTACTTTATCTTTTTCCAAAAGCATTATTGGTTACACAAAACAAAAATATTTTTAAAAGGATGCTTTCTTTTGCCTTTGCATCTTTTCAGCTCTCTTGGCATGGGGGGGGGGGGGAGAGATTTTTCAATTCGGAAATATTTATATTGTAAGAACATTATATTGTACATTTCCTAATTCTACAAAATACTAAGAAAAATATTTAAAATAAAAGATGTGAGTGGGGTTTATAAATATTGCACAAAATCCCCATAAATTCAAATTTAATTCATCCTTCTAAATCCTTCAATCCCTCTTAAATCTTCTAAAATTTATTAAATGATTATGTAAATCTTCTAATGTTTTTTTGTTTAATGTTTTGCTGTTGTAACAATTTACGAAAAATGCTTTAGAAGAAAAATTTTCACGAATTCATAAATCGGTACATAATGGGTTAAGGGGTCATCCATATATGATGTCACACTTTTTTTTCCATAATTTTGACCCCCCCTCCCTCCCTTTGTCACAAAGTGTCACACTTCACCATACCCCTCCCCCCCCCCCTCTTATCACATGTCACGCTATATTACATAAATATGTACTTGCAGTTCAAAATCAAAGTACTGATTTTGGTCCTGCTGATTTTTAATGCTTTTATTTTAACCAAAATGTGTGATGTCACACTTCTTCTTACCCCCTACCAACCCCGTTGTCACAAACTGTCACAATTTCGTGAACCCCCTCCTCCCCTCCAAGCGTGACATCATGGATGGCCCCTAAGCAAGAGTGGTTTGGTGCAAGAGAGTATTTTTCTTACAACTACATCCAATTTAATCTACGTTGTTGCCACTCCGTGTCTTCAAAAATAAAAAACAATGGCATACGCAGGGCTGCCACAGGCAGGGTTCTCGCTGACTTTTTACGAAAGTTAGCAATTTGGCTAATCAGAAATATAAAACATTCGCAAAAAAAAAAAAAAAAAAAAAAAAGAAGGCACAACAAATTTGTCGTGAAACATTGAAAATTCGATCTTTAACCCTTTAATGTATTCCTCCTTTTTTTTTCAATATGTTCTGAAATAGTTTTTGTGGCTGCTTATAGATCAGTTATTCATCTAAATTTTATTATCCGCTACAGAAACTTAAAAACAAACAAACAAACAAACAAACAAACAAACAAAAAAACGTTATTCTAAATGTCCTGCACAATCAAGAATTTTTTTTTTTAAAATCTGATTTAACCCAATAAAATGTGATGAAATAAAACCTCCAATCCCAGTTTACTCATGATTTTAAGATATTACATTCAATGAATTCTGAAAAATTCAAAATATAAGCAACAAAATGTGACATAAACTTTATTTTTCTAGAGTTCTTCGGCTTTTCATTGAAGCCCGTGCTTCAAAGGCAATTTCAAAATAGTACTGTTGCCTACATTAACACATACTGAAATGACATTTTTGCTTACTATGGATTTGGCTGATGCTAAATTGAATTGGTGTTGGGTTAATATCTCTAAAAATATGTAAATAGTACGGTACGATTGAACTTGATAAGTGCCATCAATCGTTCAGTAATATAAATAAGAGTGTCGGTTGTACAGATGCACACACACAAAAGATGAGCTCTCAATTTGGCGAGTCAAATCATCCATTTACTCGCTAAATGAACATTTTCGTGATTTGGCGCAATGGCGAGCGGCAGCGAGAACCCTGGCTACAGGCGACTATTTTTATATTCTGCTTGCACCAGTATTTTTCTAATATAAATTTTTAAGTATATTTCTGTTGCAAATGTTGTCAATTAAGGATTTCTGTTTAGAGAAAGGGGTGCCAGTTAGAATTAAAAAATGTCGCCTGTGGCAACCTTGCATACGCACAAGATGTATGAGCAGATTGGAGGATTTTATGCAAAAAGTTTCATGTTTCAACCCACATAATAGTATTACTTGCCTAGATAAGTTCTATTAAACGAGTGAGACAAGTCATCAAATATTAGTTTGACGATAATAACAGGGTCGCCAAGTTTTTATCCAATATCCTCTAACCCAATCAAATTCCAATGCTCGTATGTCAGCAGTATCTCAGTTGTAAAGGCACCTTGATTGTTTTGTTCATGGAATAATTAAACGAGTGAATCAAGTCAACAAACATTAGTTTAGCGATAATAGTAGAGTCGCCAAGTGTTTATCCAATATCCTCTGAACCAATCAAATTTTAATGCTCGTATGTCACCACTATCTCAGTTGTAAAAGCACCTTGATTGTTTTGTTCTTCGAATAATTAAACGTGTGAGACAAGCCAACAAACATTACTTTGACGATAATAGTAGAGCCGCCAAGTTTTTATCCAATATCCTCTGAACCAATCAAATTTTAATGTACGTATGTCACCACCATCTCAGTTGTAAAAGCACTTTGATTGTTTTGTTCATCGAATAATTAAACGAGTGAGACAAGCCAACAAACATTAGTTTGACCATAATAGTAGAGACGCCAAGTGTTTATCCAATATCCTCTGAACCAATCAAATTTTAATGCTCGTATGTCAGCACTATCTCAGTTGTAAAGGCACTTTAGTTGCTTTGTTCATCGCTCAAGACTTTGTATAGAAAATCATTTAAACCCATCAAATTTTACTTTTAAGTGGGAATATAAGAGTAAAAAATAACATACGAGTAAAAAATAAGACTAAAAATGTGTTGTCATTTTTAAAAATAGCTTTTTTTAATATTATTTTTAATAATAGATTTTTGTAAAGTCTTATAGAAAGCAATATGCATGCATATACAAATTTCATACCAAATACTCCCAGCGTTCATCGATTTCCTCGATTTTACTTGGCCCTGCTTTTTATTGGTTGCAATTTCATTTTCGCGATTAATTATATTATTTGGCACAAAATTTCACTTTTTTTACGTATGAGTTATGTCAAGGCCCCTATAGTTAAGAAATACCTTATTATCTCCTATAAAATGTGCTCAATTAATTATAATACGTTTTTAATTATCGGAAGTGAAATGTTTTGCTTAACTGGTCGATGTCTAATATGTCTATATTTTAATTTTTTGATTTCGGTGTCAGATTTGTTTGATAAAGGTACTTTCAGTTTGAGAACCGGTTTCGAAAATGAAAGTACACTTATTAAAGAAATCTCCAATCAAAATCGATAAAGAGCAAAATGGCTCTGACAAGTGTTGAAAGAATTTATTTTTTTTAATGTTTCTCTTATAATTCTGGCTAGTTTTACAAAATCTTGAAGTGAATATTGGAAATCCAACCTCTCATTACCTCGCTGATGGAAAAAAGAAAATTTCGGTAACAATGAAAAATTTTGAAAATTAAAAACGGGCTTTAAAAAAAAAAAAAAAAAAAAAAAAAAAAGTCAAAGCATCATTAAAGTGGAAAAATATAATGTATTTTTTGCAAAAACCCCTTTCTCCATTACCATAACAATAATATTTTTTTACTTCTCATTTACCCCGTTCGTCACTTATTACTAAAGATCGACTGATAATTCAGTTTCGTTTTCATTTTAGAAACAAAATCGGAGTTTCGGCCGAAAATTCTCGGGACGAAAACTATCTGTATTCCAAAAACCTCGTTTTTTCTTTCAGAAACTTTCACCATGACTCTTTGATTTCAGCTGTATCGGCTCAAACGAGACACTCTTTATTTACTGCTAGGCATTCGCTGCTTACAATTATCAGTCATCACTGACTCAAGATGTGATTCCAAATTATAAAGCAAGCAATGCATATAGGACAAAACTTTGAAGACGCTTTTCACATGTTCATTAAAAGCTGCAGTTTTAACAGTAATAGAAATTTTTTAGTTTGAAACCTCAAAAGTGTTTTGAATACTTTTTGAGAAAGTTCTAGTATATCAGATGATAAAATACAAAAATCGTTATAAAAGATAAATCGAGGTGTATATATACATATACATATTATATATATATATATATAACGATTAAATAAACATTACCAACCACCAACAAAAACTGTAAAATTATGAATAAAATGACATTAACAAATTGACAAAAATACAGTTCCCCCAACACACTTAACAAAGATTCCAAAAACATAGTAAAATACAGCAGAAATTGAATAATGGAAAATTTGTACAACTTAGACAGAATCGTCGGGACGCAAATGCCTAAAGTTTCACAACTAAAATGTGTGGTTTCATCTTCATATTAGCCATAAATTACCTAAAGAATATGAATGTGGGACAACCACACGTGTATAAAACAGAGAAATAAACCATTGAACACCAATTAAGTTCAAAATAAAACAAGATTAAAAAAGATAGAGAAAAAATAAAAAATAAATTACCAAAGTGAAATCCATACTGTCTTAGCATGAGGCATAACAGAATATAATCATTCATCATTGGAGATCACCAGCACATGTTGCCAAAAGAGTTTTTATATGATGGTGGACCATGGATAAAAAATATACAGCATATCCAAGTACACTCCCATTATATATAGCCAGCGCCCTCTATAGATAATTTAGAACTGAGAATGAACTGCTCCATGTATTCAAATGAATCAGTGTGGTGCTGCCATCTATTGACTTATTAGTGAAATAAAAACTATTATATAATAAAAACTGTTTATAACTATTAATGGATTAAGTTTTATAGCAAATACTGTTTAGAGATAGATATATGATAATTAAATAATAATTCAAAATATGGTAACAAATATACAGGGGCGGATTTAAGGGGTCGCGATGGTCGCAATCGCGAGGGGCCCCGCATCCCAAGGGGCCCCCAAATCTTCTTTTGAGTTCAAAGAGAAATGTGACGTTTTGATAAAAATATTTTCTTAGTGTGGTTTTTTTTAAATTTTTCAGTTAATATTCCAATATCATTTTCATGTAATAAATATAATTTTTTCTATCATTTGCTACTACCAGAAATGTTTTACTTTCCCTCATCTTTTTTTTTCCTTTATGAATTATCAGGACTATGATCGTTTGTGGACGGATAGGGTGAGATTCAAAGGAAACTTGGGTCTGAGCCAAAAGAAGCACTGTTAGAGACATTCTACGACGATTTAATTATACGGATTGATGTACTAATTAAATCATGGGCCGTCAACCTGAGGCCCCTGATTTTGGGGGCCCCACATTTGGTATGCAGTTTTCATAAAGCTGATATTTTAAGTGAATTTTACTTTGTTACTGATTATCTATACTAATAAAGCAAAGTTTCGCTCTGTCTGTCTGTGTTCGAATGGCTAGCAAAATCTATCGCACACAGAAGTCTGAAAATTTAGGTGAGGATAGTGCAAGACAGGTCCTAATGCAAATGGGGCTCAGATTTTTAATTTTTTAAGGGCCGGGGCCCCTTTAAGTTTTTATGCACTAAATTATTAATAACTTGTCCCCTTTGTATCCAATCATCTTCGTTTGGGGGACCTTTCTCCATTTAGTTATTCTCGCCTTTCTACTCTGCAGATTCCAGACCTCTCTCCAGATTACCCTCTTTCTACTTTCTACTCCCTGACACGTTGTGGTTCCTTCAAGTTTTTGTGCAAATAAAAGGTTAATAAATTGCTTCCTTTTAATCCGATCTTCATTTTTGATATCCTTTTTCCATTTACTTAGTCTCACATTTCTACATTCCAGTTTAGATCCTGGGACCCCTAGGCTGCCGTAGGATCCGGTCCAGGGCCCCTTGAACTTTTTCTGTGCCAAGAATTTTTCACCCCCTGATTTTCTCACCTCCTCAATACATAATTTTGAAGTTGAGTGTTGGATTCTTCTTCCTAGATCAACAACCTCATATTTTTATTGGGGCTCTAGGGCCCTTTTTTAAACATTTACCCAATTTTTTGTGCATTTCCTTAAAATATTATTCTATGCTTAATTGTGACTAATTGAAGATCTAAAGGGCTAAGAACTTAGATCTTTTAACAAGTTTTCATGTTAGGGACCTGCTCTTTACTATCAGGTGACCCTTTTTGGGCCCTTTGTTATAGGTCCCTTAAAAACGGTTCGATTCACTAGCTTCTTTTTTTAAACAACTTCTTAAGTCCTCCTGCTACTACATGAATGTCAGAAACATTTCCCCGACTTCAACTACCACCAATTTTGAATATTAATCTGCTTTTTGTGGCCTTTGTTGCAGCTTATTTAAAAACTATCTGATTCTATTACAATTTTCTTTAACAAATGTTTAGTGTCCTCCAGCTACTTTAAAACTACTAAAATAATTTCTTATACCCAACTACATTCTAGTTAAAACACTGGTTTCCAGGGCCCGGTTTTTCCTTATACCTCAGCTACCACTTTTTCCAAACATTAATCTCCTATTTCAGCATCAACTTACGGTTACAAACTACAGCCGTAAATTAAAAATCGCGTTACTTTAAAGGTAACTTTAGATAAGATTTTTCATCCGTTAATTAAATATCGTGCTAATGTTAAAAGTAATTCGTGAAATTTACAATAAGAAAATTACGAGGGGGCATTTTCCACCGCTTGGGGGCGCATTCTTCCTTTGATTCTAAGGACCCAATTTCAACGGGATTTGGTTCATTCAACTTAGATTATAATTCGGCTACTTTCTGTATTTTGAAATTTTACCTTAGCCTTCAGTTACCAACATTTCCTAACATTAATGATGCATTCTTTTTTTGGATTCTTTGGGCTTGATTACTACGCGGTTTGGCTTAATCAACTGGGCTTTTGATTGTCTCCGGCACGTGCGGAGCACTTCCGGTACATGTTGCCTTAGATAACGGGGACCCAGGTTACAGGTCGTTCGGAAATAAGTTTGTTGGGAACACTCTAGACGCTGCGGAAGGCAATGGGGGCCTCCGAAACTAGGTTCATTTAAAAAAATTTCTAAAGATATAAAATCATACAAACTTGAGTTTTGTTTAAGGTTATTATTTACGGACCCCGGGCAATGCCAGGCGACTCTGCTAGCCTATACTAATAAAAGAAAGTTTCGCTCTATGTATCTGTGTGCGATGGCTCTCAAAATCTACCGCACATAGAAGTCTGAACATTTCGGTGAGGATAGTCTAAGCCAGTTCCTAATGTACCTGAGGGTCAGATTTTTAATATTTTAAGACCCGGCCCCCCTGAGCCCTTCAAGTTTTTATGCCATAAATTTTTAATAGCTTGCCTCTTTTTTATCCGATTTTCTTCGTTTTTTGGGGACTTCCGCCATTTAGTTATCCCCCTTTCTACGTTTCAGTTAAGATCCTGGCTCCTGGGAACCAATACAGAGTCCTGGAAGTTTCTGTGCCCTAAATTGCTAATAACTCTCCCTTTTAAATCCAATATTTATTTTTGGTGCCCTTTTTCAGTTTAGTTATTATAGATTCTACATTCCAGTTAAGACCCTGGCCCCCTAGGACCCGGTCCAGAGGCCCTTGAACTTTTTGTCTGCCATGCATTTTTCACTACCTAATTGTGTCGCCCTCTGAATGCATAACTTTAAAGTTGATTTTTGGATTCCTGTCCCCTGGCCAACACTCTCATATTTTTATTGGGATCCGTAAGGCCCTTTTTAAAGCATTTCCCCCCATTTTTGCGTATTTTTTTTAAATTTTATTCTAATAATTCATACCCTATGCTTAATTTCGTTTAATTGAAGATCTAAAGCGCAAAGTAGCCTTTTAACATGTTTTCATTTAAGAGCCCTGCTCTGAGCTACCAGTTGGCTTCTTTTGCATCTCCTATTATAGCTTCCTTAAAAAGGGTCCTATTCACTAGCTTTTTTTTTCTAACAACTTCTTAGGTCCTCCAACTACTACATGAACTAGAAAAAACAATTTCTCAGACTTCAGATACCACCAATTTTGAATAAATGGCTTTCTTGGGGCCCTTCTTTTAAAATAATCCAATTCTCTTTTACATAGTTCTTGGCTCCTCCGGCTACTTTACAAACTACTAAAAAATTTCCTTATACTCAACTACATTCGAGTTAAGATTGTGGTCCCCTGGCACGTGGTACAGGGTCCCTTGAAGTTTTTGTGCCCTCAATTGTTAATAATTGCCCCCTTTTAATCCGATCTTTGTTAAAAGGAACTTTTCCATTTAGTTAATGAAGGCCCTGGCTCCCTGGGGACCGGTCCGGAGTCCCTTGAACTTTTTGTGCGCCACGCATTCCCCCCCCCCCCCCTAATTCTGTCACTGTCAATGCATAAATTTAAAATTGAGTCTTGGACTCCTGTCCCCGGGTCAACAACCTAATATTTTTATTGGAGCACTAGGGCCCTTTTTAAGCACCCCCCCCCCATTTTTTGCGCAATTTTTATTCAAATGATTAATTTATACCCTATGCGTAATTTTGACTAATTAAATATCTAAAGTGACTACTAGAACCTTTTAACATGTTTTTATCTCAGGGCCCTGCTCTCAGCTATCAGTTGACCCCTTTTGGGACCCCTATTATCGCGACCTTAAAAATGGTCTGATTCACTAGCTTTTTTTTCTAAAAACGTTTTAAGATTTCCACCTACCCCTCATATTTTTATTGGGGCGTTAGGGCCCTTTTTAAGTATTTCCTCTTATTTTTAGCGCATTTATTTAACATTTTATTCTAATGATTAATTTGTACGTTATGTTTAATTTCGACTAATTGGAGATCTAAAGAACTAAATACTAGGACCTTTTAACATGTTTTCATCTTAGGATCCTGCTCTCAACTATCACCTTGGCACGTTTTGATCCCCCTATTAAAGCTCCCTTAAAAATAGTCCGATTCACTAGCTTTTTCTTTTCTAACAACTTGTTAGGTTTTTCAGCTACTCCATGAACCACAAAAAAATTCTCAGATTTCAGCTACCACCAATTTTGAACATTAATCGCCTTCTTGAGGACCATTATCCGATTCTCTTGCAATTTTCTTTAATATACACTGCTCAAAACAATTAAAGGATATTTGAAGTTTTACATAAAATAAAGATATAAACGAAATTTTTTTGGCCGAAAATAGAAGAAGAGAATCACAAATGCAAATTTTTCTGGTTTTCAAACTGTGGAGTATGCAAATTTTGAGTTCGACGTCAAAAACGTCGCTTCAGCGGCAGCGAATGAAATTTGACTTTCAACTGGATAAAAGAGAATGAAGACAAGGATGATCGGCATTCAGTGATTGCTTTGTTTCGATGAGTACGATGTCTCAGCGAAGTCATTTGACAGATTCAGAAGCTTTGAGAATTGTTGGTAGGTTAGAAGGGGGCCAAACTCAAGCCGAAGTAGCGCAAGCCATTGGAGTGTCACAAAGTGTCATTTCCAGGATCTGGAACCGTTTTCTGGAGAGTGGATGTGCAGGCCGAAGACCAGGGCAAGGTCGTAGACGGGCAACAACGCCAAATGAAGATCGGTATTTAGCGTTAACAGCTCGGAGACAGCGAACCATGAACGCTACTCTTCTCCAACAACACCTTCGCTCGGCTACAGGCACCACGATTTCAACTCAGACTGTCCGAAACCGGCTCCATGCTGTAGGTCTGTATACTCGCCGACCGATGGTATGCGTTAGATTAACATCAAGGCATCGTCGCGACCGCAGGGAGTGGGCAACCGAGCATGTCAACTGGAGGAGAAATGAATGGAGCAATATTCTGTTTTCTGACGAGTCCCGTTTTTCTGTGCATCCGGATAATAGGCGTATTTTCATCTGGAGGGACCGTGGCAGTAGGAATAATCCTGCGTTCGTGCACGAAAGTGTCAGATTTGGCGGTGGAGGAGTGTTGGTGTATGGTGGCATCTCCATTGACGGGTGCACTGACCTCTACATCATACGAGATGGAGCTCTGACTGGTCGCCGATATAGGGATGAGATCCTCAGACCTATTGTAGTCCCTTACGCTGCAGCAATCGGAGATAACTTCATTTCAATGGACGATAACTGCAGGCCACATCGTGCAAACCTAGTGGAGGATTTCCTTTTCGAGGAAGGAATCGTTCGAATGGAATGGCCAGCGTGTTCTCCAGACATGAATCCAATCGAGCTCGTTTGGGACGCTCTAGGAAGACGAGTTTCTGACCGCCAACAACCCCCACAAACTCTCCAAGAACTGGAAAGAGCTCTTCTGGAAGAGTGGGGCAGAATACCCCAACTCGTCATTAATAGCCTCATTGAGTCCATGCCTCAAAGGTGTTCAACGTTGCTGGCCGCCCGTGGAAACCATACCCCCTACTGAAAATGATTTTCTTTGAAGAAAACACCTTTTCTTATTCTTTTTTTCTCATATACACAAATTGTGTTTTTTTCCTTTAGTACACAAATGCGCAATAAAATGCATTTTTTTCTGCCAAACATGTGTAATTTATTCTCATATAACCTACTATATCTGTCGACCATGTATCAATCAGCTAAACAGTTTACCAGATACAAAATCCACCTAAAACTGCAATATCCTTTAATTGTTTTGAGCAGTGTATTTCTAGGGTCCTCCTGCCACTTTATAAACTACTAAAAAATTTCCTTATACCCTTGCTACCAACTTTTTCGAATATTAATCTTCTTTCGGCATCAACTTACGTTTACTCACTACAGTCGTAAATTAAAAACAACGCTACTGTTAAAGGTAAGTGGTTAACTTTAGAGAAGTGGGCGTATTTCATCCGTAAATTAAATATTGGGTTAATGTTAAAGGGACTTTGTTAAATTTATAGAAGAAGGGGGTACCTTCCACATTCTTTCCTCGTGTTTTATCGGTCCGTAATCAATAGCAATTGGTTCATTCAACTGAGATTATAATTAAGTTACTTTCTGCGTTATGAAAGTTTATCTTGGACTTTTGTTACCACAATTTTCGAACGTTAACGGCGCATTCTTTTCTGGGTTTCTATGGCTCGATTTCATCGAAAATTGGTTCATTCAATTTAGCTCAAGATTCTTATACAGATTTTAGCTCCATTATTCTACCACTAGGGGGAAGCATTCTAATCTCGGGTTCTATGGGCCCGATAACTACGGAGTTTGGGTCATTCAACTTGATTTTCGATTGTCTTAGGCGGTGCGGAGCACTTCGGGTATACGCTACCTCAGACAGCGGCAACCTAGGTCACAGGTTCGTTCAGAAAGAGGCAGTGGCATAGCAAGGGAGGGGGTCTAAATGCTCTAGATACCAGTAATATTTTAAAGTTTTCTTCGTCTTGATTAAGTAAGTAAGTAAGTAAGCACCCACCCTGGGAACCCGCTTTTGGCTTATGGTTAGGTTTGAGCCCCGATCCAGGGTAGGGAAAAGTACTATTACCTGTAAAACCCTCTAGTATTTAAGACAATAGAATACAATACAATTAAACCTTCTGAACGATATAAATATAGTTTTAAGCTAGATTTGAGATTAATTACTGTGAGTTATATATAAGTACAATAACATATAGGGAGGGTTTATCGGTTACTCACAACGTACTAGAGCAAGATTAAAGTTTTTAAGAGCTGAATTTAAAGTTTTTAAGAGTTTATCTGAAGTTGCTATGTATCACGAAAAGTTCAACTGGTTATCAAAGTTTACAAATCGAAGATATATAAATCAAGAACACAACTAGCACATTTTTTGAAAAGTTTAAATTAAGATAAAATTTAAGATAAAATGTATTTGAGTATTTACACATCTAAGATATATTAATTAGAATCATAATTTCACAAATTGTTGAAAAGATTAAAGTAGCTTTAAGATAAAATTTTTGTAGTTAATTTAAAGATGAGTCTATGTTAGTATACTTAGATTTAGAATATATATATATATATATATATATATATATTTAAATTTTTACAAGCGTTGAATATTTAAAGACAAAACACTAGTAGCACTAGATGACCAAACAGAATGTAAGTACTTGAGTATTAGATAAATCACTTAGTTGTATCTATTAGCTGCAGAAAATTCTTCAATTAGATAAGGCGAACTGAACTTTACAAAATCACTGGTATCCAGAGCATTTGGACCCCCACCCTGGCTACGCCACTGGAAAGAGGTTTGTTGGGAACACACTCGACGCTGCCGAAGCCATTGAGGCCCCGGAAAAACTAAGTTCATTTGAAAAACTCTATGATTCCGAAGGCATTGGGGCACCGATTTTCCGAAGATATAAAATCATACAAACTTGAATTTTGTTTAAGTTTATTATAACGGTCCCGGTCAACGCCGGACGGGTCAGCCAGTAATCAATATTTTATTATTGCTGAAGTTTATTGTTGCATCGTAAGTGTTCATACTTTTTCCCTCTCATAAAATTCTCCACATCCAGATCAAAAATGACACGCGACAATCAAATATATCATGACTGTCAAAGACAATGTCCCTCCATAGTTTTCCCCCAATATGAATTTTTTTTCCATTTTAGCAGATGTTTTGCTAATCGCAGTTGTGAAAGTGGCACTTTTATATATTTTTTGACCATTTTTTATGGCATTCGTTATTAAGACACACACAATTACAAACTTATATGCAGATTAGTTAATTAAATTAGTGTTTAAAAAATATCTATCATATATATATATAATCCTAATGAAACGAATTTATGAAACGACTGATTGTATTTCACAACTATTATTTCTAAAATATGAAATCCTTGGCGGTGAATTAGCACCAATTGTCCGTATTGATCCACGTATGTCAAAAATGGTATTAGAATTTTTAAATTTGATTTTGTTTTCGATGTATTAATTTTTTTTTTTTCTAATTGTAACAATATTCTTTTAATGATGGCAACTAGATGACTCCATTTTTATGGAAGAAAGGAAGGAAAGGAAAAATATAAGGATTATTAGATTTATTTTCCTTTTAGTCTATTTCAAATTCAAATTGAAATCATCTTTTATTTCAATCGAAAGTGAAGACAATCTTGTGATAATATTTTTAATATGTGTGCAATATTTTTCTCATATTTTAGAACAGGTTACTATTTTATATTGCTGCCAATTTAAAAAACAGTGCAAAGAAAAATATTTCATTTCAATAAAAAAATTATTTACACGTGAATATTATACGTTTGCAGGGGCAGAGCCCCCTAGTATTTATATAAAAATGCAATGCAGATGGTTATGAAACAACTCGTGGAGCTTCGAATCCTTTTTATATCCATAAAGCACTTGTCATTCTTTGAGCCCAGCTGTGTAACGAAAAGGAGAAAAATATAATTTAATTTGGTTATAATTGATGAATTTATTTGATTTCTGAAATTGTTTTATTAAAACATGAAATTGAAACTGTAAGCAAGATAATGTCATGCAGTGCAGACCGCTGCAGCCCCATGCATTAAAACCCCATTACATTTACAGAGGCGGACAAAATTTTCCGGCCAGCGTAAAATTTTTGGTTAATTTGTAAGTATACCCATATGAAGAGGAATCTCAAAGTGATACTTATACACTTTCTTGACATAATAGAAAGGAACTTATTTATGGAATAAAAAATAAATATTAAGAAATTTAATTGACAAAATTAACTGCAAAAGAAAACGCATGTTCACAAAAGTTTCCGGCCACCTTTGCAAGTTTGGAAAAAAATAGTGTTATAACAGAAAATAACAGTGATCAACAACATTTACAATTAGTATTTTGTATTCATACATTTAGCAATAAGTACAGCGGCGCAGCAACGTGGCAACGATTCAATGAACGGTTGTAGATCGTCAATGTTAAGTTTTTTTCATGGTTCTTGCAATTTTTGTGAAAATGCTGCTGAATTGGAATATTTATAATTCCACACACGTTTTCAAGTTAGTTTCAAAGATTTTCTATAGGATTCAGATCGGGTGATTGGGCTATCCGTTTCAAAAGCGGAATTTTTTGTGAGAACGCCACTGCTTGACGAGCTTGCATGTATACTTTTGGTCGTTATGAGGATGAAACAAATAGTTGCGACCGCAATTTTTCCTTCAATAAGGCAGCAAATGATCTTGCAAGATATCCTTATCCATTGCACTATTCATCTTGCCGCGGATTTCAAATAACGGACTGGCACATTTTCCAGAAAATGCTCCCCACAGCATAACGTGTCCTCCGCCATGCTTCATTGTAGAAATAACATATCTCGAATTCTATCTTTTGTTTTTAGGTCGTCGGTTGTTGTGTCTGTTATCACTCCCAAAAAGATTGAATGTCGATTCATCGGAAAATAGTACTTTTTTCCAGTTTTCAGTTGACCAGTTTTTGTAATCCTTGGCAAAAGCCAGTCGGGCCCTCTATTTTTTTTTACTTATGAAATGTTTTTTGACACCGACTGTTCCATAAAGTCCTACGTCACGTAAGCGTCTTGACACGGTAGACCGACTTATTTCAGCAATATTTTAACACCATAAATCGCGGGGAATTGCAGCGGCATTTTTATGCGGGTCATCAACTGCTTTTCTCCTGATAATTCTGTCCGCAACAATAGTCGTTTTCCGGGGTCCCCTGGACCGTGGCAAGTTCCGAAGGCCATGACCATCTTTATACTTTTTTAAAATATCGTTCACAGCAAATTTTCCGATCGACAATTTCGCCGCAATCTCACGAGTGGATTGTTCCTTTAGCGACAAACAAGTCACTCGTTTAGGAACAATAAATTGTTCAACTTTTCATTTTTGAATTTTAAATACGTTATTCAATTGATTAATTAACAAATACGGTAAAAAAAAAAACACTTTACCAATATCAAAAACTAACGGATGACCAATGGCCGGAAGCTTTTGCACATGCGAATTTCGAATTCCTCCCATTTGCATCAAGTATCTTCAGTATCCAATCAAAATGATCACGTGGGCAGAGGTACTTTGCTTATTCCTAACTTTTGGAGCAATTGTGCTTCTTCTTCGCTGAAACGTTCTGTAAAAAAAATCAAAGAAACTAACTGGCTGGAAACTTTTGACCGCCACTGTATATCTTATTTCATGAAATAAATGAGCCAAAAACGAATAGCACCAAAAAGAGGTTTTGAGTTAAGGCTCAGCAGATCCTAAAATATTGTACATCAGTTTCTGATTAATTTTGGTTGGAATTATCATTTTATGTTTTTAAAAAATTGAAAGGAAAATAAGATACACAATTTTAGCACATTTATCCGTCACACTATCTAAATTCGTGTAAAATAATCTGATGTAATTTGAATATGAAATTAATTTCATATAATTAATCGTTAACGATTGAATACCTTTTAATTTATTTGTTAGTAATTATTGCAATTAAGTTTTGAATAGCTATTATTTTTAAACTAGCTGAACTGCCCGGCATTGCCCAGGCCCGTGATGAATGACTCTTAAATGAACCTCAAATTTGTATGACTTTATATCTTTAATTTCATTTTGTGTGAATATATATTTTTAAATGAAAAAAATATTGAAGTCAAAATATATGCTATTTGGTATTTTATTTTCTGCGTAATTATATTTTTTGAAGTCTATGCTTAACAAAAGCGAGCGAAACTGCGACGAAACACTCAGGTTTTTACTAGGGCGAAACCACGACGAAACACTAAAGTTTCTACAGATTTCGCCAAAATTTTCACACCATTTTATTTTGTAAAAAATATTTCTACCCGTCCGAAAGTTTCACAATTTTTGTAGGTGATCTAAATCTAGTCTATTGAGATTCTCTAAAAAGACTGTGTACATACGGATCTTTAGTTACTTTTAGCATACAAAAAATATCGTCTCCGTGAGGCACGAAGCGACCCGAGTTCGTCGGTTATTTGAAAGGGTTAAAATTCATATTTTTAAAAACCGATTGCACCATCGATTAGAAGAAGATTTTATCTTTAAGAACATATTTTTGGTTTGTCGGTACCTTTAAAATTACACCCTGGAGGGGCGTTGCCGTAAGGGGAAAAGCGTTTTTTTTTTTGTTTTTTTTTTTGAAAAAAAACGACCCTCTTCGAATTTTCTTTTTAAAAAGGTTAACCGCGATATTTTTTTTTTTTTTTTTTTGAATTGATTACGGTATTTGAGACATAAGGGTACGATCTTTTAGAATATGTCTTCCGTTTTTAACTTTAGTAAGCGGTTTGGCCGATGTAAGTTAATATGACAAAATAACCCCCCCCCCCCCCCCGGAAATTCCTTCTTTTCGATGTTCATTTTCTCATGATGCGTAAATAAGGCTTGCTTTTTCTCTCTCGTTGACTGAGATGAGTTTTTAATGAGAGTGCGTTGCGATTGTTAATGAATAACTCAGCTTAAAAGTAGATATTTTAGAATTCTGAGTCTCAGATGTATCAGGAGAGGCCTTGGACTACCCTCACAAACATTTTCCGCTTTGTATGTGCGGTAGATTTCGCTAGCCATCGCAAATACACACACACAGAACGAAATTTTCTTTTATTAGTATACATTATAAATATACCATATTTTTCAAGATGGAAGGGCCCCCAAAAAGTTCCAGTGAGAGGGGCCCCTCACTTAATAAATCCGCCTCTGCAAATATATACAATTGTATTAGAAAAAATTAGTAATTAATATATTAAATGAAAATGATATGTAAAATGGTGAAATTGATTATTATTAATTTTCACATAAATATTTGTACCTGGCTATAATATATCACAATTTAAATTCCTGTACCAACATTGCATCATCATTTAAATTAATTTATAATTAAATATATAAAAAAATATTAAAATTAAGAGGCTAGGGAATTAATATTAATAATAATTAAAATTTGAAATTAATTAGTTATTTTTAATGTGTTTACAAACTTTCTTAAAAATTAAATACACATAATTTAAGTGGGGGGGGGGGGAGAACAAGTAATAAAATTATTAAAATATTCATTTTATTATCATTTATGATAGCATACTTTGTATTAGAAATTAATATGATATTGTCCTGAGTAGGCTAAAATATAAATACAAGTTAATCTTTAACATTATTAAATATTAATGGATATGAATAAATTTAATATGATTCGATAAATATATAAATATAACTACACCATTATACATATAAAATTATCGAATCAACATCCATTATAAAATGTGTACAGTTTTTCGGGGTAACTTTAAACCCTGGGGTGTAAACTTTGCACCACCTCCTATTTTTCAACATTTTTGACTCCAAAAGACTAAATAAACTCCAGAACTGTGCTCTGTTGGCAAGGTTCTAAACTGGGATTTCTACTCTTTATTTTAGAAAATAAATTAGCAACATTATGCGCAATTAATTGCATCATCTAACTATTTTTGTGAAGTACTGTTTTCAAGTTAGTTTTGAATGCTGTTTTGAAGTTGTTGTAATCCAATTAAATTTTCATAGTAAGTAACAATATACTCATTTATCAGACATATTATTATCTAAATGTTGTAAATGTGTTAATATTTTGTGATTATTTCTTTATTAATAGTTAATAAAATGTAAAATAAGAAGGCACTAGCATTTTACCGCCTTTTCAGGGTAACTGTGAGCCGGCTCAAAGCTATACTGATGTTTATAATTTACTGATTATAGGGGCTGCTGTCAAAAATTTCCCATATTTGCACGTATATTTTATATAAATGCCGAAAGTGTGCGTTAGATAGGGTAGACCGGGGCTAGTTGGCCCACTTTTTCTTCTAATAATTTTAAAAAATTACAATTCAACATTTTAAATTTCTTTTTATGTTACCACTATACTATCAGTGTACTTTCAGGAAGAAAGCACAATGGTAAAACTCGAAAATATTAACTATAAGTATTTGTTTAACGTTTAGAAGCTCAAATTGACATCAAGTCGCTTGTGCCAACCGGCCCCGATTGCGGGACAAGTTGGCCCACGTCACTTTTTAATGTTCTGATAGTGTAGAAGTTTAAGAAATGATAAAATTTTACCAAATCTTAATTTTTATTTCTTGCGAACGAAAACACAATATAGCCTAGTGATGGGCGATTCTCGAAAATTCGACAATCGAGAAAAATCGTCATCGTAAAAAATAACAATCGATACAGCCATCGATTAATTCCTAGAATGTACAATCGAGATATTTTACAATCGATTATAACGAGAGAAGCTAAAAACAATTGTTGGAAAATTTAGCTATTATTCTGGCCGAAACTTTCATAGTAGTGATAGGGTTTGCTCGATAATTCTGCTATCGCAATTATTTTCTCCTGATTTAGGCTTAAGGGGTTACTTCAGTCAAGTGAAAAGACCTGCTCGCTAATGCTAATCTTATGGAAGAAATTTATAAAGATATCTCATTTGAATTTCAGTATTTTAAAATGATTTTCTTTTCATTGGAATAAATTCCCCTTTCTTCTTTATGAAACTGCCATGTCCAAATCGCGTAACTATGGCGCATTTGATGAATCAAATAACCTTTCTACTTTTTAGATAACTCCAAAAAGTTTGATACAGTTTAAAGTTCCCCTAAATGTCAAATACTATGGAATTTCTCCATTGATCGAAAACAAAAGTTTCTTTCGAAAAACGTAAGGATAGTAAGATAAAGATACCTGCCAAGAAAGAACCTGCCTAACACGGAAACTGTTTTCCAGTACCTAGCGATTCCAACATGACTCTTTACGTCTGTATCGAAATCCAAAGTAGCTACTTTATGACACATTTAAAAACTCATTTTTTATTTTAGGCGCATTAGCTAGAATCGATTAGCATTTCCCTGTTTTCGATAAAGGAAAAAGGTTTGATATAAATTAAAGTTCCCTAAATGTCTAAAGTGTATCAAATGCTGTGGAATTTCTCCGTTTATCGAAAACAAGACATCTTTATCGAAAAACGTAAGGATAACCAGACATATATAACTACTGAGACGGAACCTGCCTAACACGGAAATTGTTTTCCAGTGCCTAGCGATTCCAACATGATTCTTCAAGTCTGTATCGAAATCCAAAGTAGCTAGTTTCTATGACACATTTACTAGCTCATTTTTTATTTTAGGCGCATTAGCTAGAATCGATTAGCATTTTCTTCTTTTCGATAAAGGCAGAAGGTTTGATACAAGTTAAAGTTCCTTAAATGTCTAAAATGTGTCTAATGCTGTTGAATTTGTCGATTTATCGAAAACAAAGGAGTGTTATCGTAAAATAGAAAAGTAAACAGACAAATATATCCGCTAATAGGGAATTCTATAACTAAAATAAAACTTCAATGGACTTCATTTTTGGTATTTTGGATAATTTTAATTTTCCAATCCTTACCAACGTGGTATTAGATGATCGGTCTGGAAAAGGTAGAAGAAACGCCCCCCCCCCTTCCCCAAAAAAAGGGGCATTAGGCCCCAAATTGACAGTAGGGCAGACCAAGGATGAAAGTTAACTTCATGTAAGAGAGGACTAGGGGAAGTTGAGAAAGATAAAAAAAAAACTAAACCATTGAATAAGAAAAAAATTGAAGAAAAAGAAAAATGGTAAAAGAACAAGTGAAGCGTGTGATTAGAGCCAGACAAATAAGGAGGGGCAAGATGGGCCACAGCTGGTCCAGAATGAGTGCCCAAGTAGTCAGAATGGGTCAAGAACTTGGAGAATAGTATCTACAATGAAGAAAAACAATGAGACAAAACATTATGAAAAACAGATGAAAAATACCAATAGCCTGAGGCTAAAAGTAAAATGCTTCACTGGGCGGCGTCCCCTGGTGGTAGTAAAAATAAAATTCATACGAGAAGATAGGGGAGAGTGAAAAGACTTTATTTTGTGAATTTTATAATTTTTGGACAAACAGTATACTAAAGTTTTGAAGAAACAAAACTTTAAAGCGCCCTCTTGAGGCGAAGAAGGGAGTTAAAATTAAGAAACATATGTCCATATTTTTTATTCGATTTTAGACATAATTTGATGTTAGTCTTATAATTTTCCTATGAGTGCAAGATACCGTACCAGAGTACGAAAAATACCGTCGCTAAGTATATTCCTTTAGAGTATTTTAAGCCCAGGGGCCTAAAATTAACGGTGGATTGACAAAAGAAAGGTAGATTTAGAAAGGTTATGAGATTACCCTTATTTTAATATATTACATGAGTGGGGGAAAATAATTTTGAAAAATCCTCTTTCCTGAGGCGACACTTAAAATCTTGAAAACACATAATTTGCAGTGCAGTTTTGTTTTAACAATAGCATTCTAATATTAAGAGATATGGGACAGCTATGAGGGCTAAAATAAGAGAAACATTGAAAATCAAGACAAACTGATGCCGCCAAATTCACTAGAAAACTTCTATATCAACAACAGAAACCCGAACTGATAACTTAAACCACTATGCCTCCTAACCCATATCGCTTAATAACAAAAGCGAATGGAAAAGAACATGTACTCCTTTGGGAAATCATGACTTACACCAGAAGCGCGGTAAGTTTGACTCTTCTGAAAGCTTCCTTTCTCTCGTCCTCTCTCTGGCATTTCGAGATATATTTTCTGCTGCTGCGAACTGCTCGTTTATCTCGAGGAGATGGCAAACCCGAGGGCAAGCCTCTCGCTTACTTCGAGATATCTCATTGATTGTAACTCATTGCTTCCCATTGCCATTCTCGTTTCTCGCTCTCGGTCTCTGTTCAACATTTCATATGACATTGTCGAGAATGAGAAATCAGTTTTCGTCCTTCCTCGAAATGTTACTCTCGAGGATTGTCATTTCACGCTCGGCCAAGAAGGGCCGAGATGAGATATCGAGGGGCGAGCTGGACAGAGCTGACAGGCATGGCAATGAGCTGTGAAATGAAGCTTTAATTTTCAATGTTTTTCTTATTTTAGCCCTACCAAGCTGTCACATACCCGGAACCCTCCGATAAATATTATTTATTAAATATAAAAATTTCAAAGAGGAAGGTGGGTCGGGTGAATTCAGAGGACGTGAGAGCGGGCGGGGAGCAATTAAAAAAATTTACCGAACTCTTCCTGTGACATATTATCGAAAAGTCCTTTGACAACTCTTTCATATTATGAACCTTTCTTCCCCTGAAGGTGAAATTCGGGGGATGGGGAGGGGGCGAACAAATTTTTAAAACCGTAGCCGATTTCTATAATAAATTTAAATATAATTTTAGATGTGGTTTTTTTGTGCAGTCTTCCGGTAAATATTATTTATTGAACATAAAAATTTTAAAGTGGGGGCTGCGTAAATTCCGGGGCGAAAGAGTGGACCCAAGGGGGGGGGGAGGGGGATCAATTTTCAAACTTTTTTTCGACCCGTGATGTGATATGTTTTCGGAAAGCTCTCGAATGACTCTTTCATATTATGAGACTTTCTTCCTCCCCTTCCCAATTTGGCCTCCCCACCGCGGGGGGTAGTTTTTTCCGTTTTTATCATTTTAGATCGGATTTTTTTATGGAGCCCTCCGATAAATATTATTTATAATATATGAAATTTCAGGACACTTTTCTAAATTTAGTCAAGACCCCTCATGTGACATATCTTTGCAAAGGTTTGTGACTACTTATTGATGTTATGCACTTCCGGTGGCCGTCCCCCCACTTTGCCCCCCCCCAGGGAACACTTTTCCAAATATAGCCAAGACCCCTCATGTGAGATATCGTTGGAAAGGTCAGTGACTACTTATTGATGTTATGCACCTCCGGTGACAGTCCCCCACTTTGCCCCCCCCGGGGGGGGGGGGGCATTTTTCCAAATTTAGCAAAGACCCTTCATGTGAGATATCGTTGGAAAGGTCTGTGACTACTCATTGATGTTATGCACCTATGGTGTCCGTCCCCCCACTTTGCCCCCCCCGGGGGCACTTTTCCCAAATTTATCCAAGACCCCTCATGTGAGATATCGTTGGAAAGGTCCGTGACTACTTATTGATGTTATGCACCTCCGGTGACAGCCTCCCCACTTTGCCCCCCCCCCGGAGTACACTTTTTCAAATTTAGCCAAGACCCCTCATGTGAGATATCGTTGGAAAGGTCTGTAATTACTTATTGATGTTATGCACCTACGGTGTTCGTCCCCCCCCCCCCATTTCCCCCAGGGGGGGGCACTTTTCAAAATTTAGCCAAGACTTCTCATGTGAGATATTGTTGGAAAGGTCTGTGACTACTTATTGATGTTATGCACCTCCGGTGACAGTCCCCCCCCACTTTGCCCCCACCACGGGGGACACTTTTTCAAATTTAGCCAAGATCCCTCATGTGAGATATTGTTGGTAAGGTCTGTGACTACTTATTGATGTTATGCTCCTCCGGTGTCCGTCCCCCCACTTTGCCCCCCCGGGAGACACTTTTCCAAAAATATAGCCAAGACCCCACAAGTGAGATATCGTTGGAAAGGTTTGTGACTACTTATTGATGTTATGCTCCTCCGGTGTCCGTCCCCCCACTTTGCCCCCCCGGGAGACACTTTTTTCAAATTTAGCCAAGACCCCACATGTGAGATATTATTGGTAAGGTCTGTGACTACTTATTGATGTTCTGCACTTCCGGTGACCGCCCCCACTTTTCCCCCCACGGGGGACACTTTTCTAAATTTAGCCGAGACCCCTCATGTGACATTGTTGGAAAGGCCCATGACCACTTACTCATGTTATCCATCTCCCGCACCCCTCCCCCCTCTTTGCCCCCACGGGAAGGGCATTTTTATAAATTCAGATCCAGACCACTCATGTGGCATATGGTTCGAAAGGCCTAAAGACCTGTGACGACTTATTCATATTATGCAGCTACTGTGCTCCTCCGCTCACTTTGACCCCTCCCCCAAGACATCTGGTCCGAGGTTCGTTCGTTTCGAGATTATATTTTTTTACAAGATTTTGTAGTGCGTGCACACCACGCCTGCTATACGGTGTCGTATATAGCGGGTAACCTGTTCGTGATTTCATATTACAAGATTACGTATAACTTAGGGGCCCCGATTAAAGGAGGAGCCCACTAGCGGGCGAAGTCACCTACTCTTTATTAACGCCGACTTATTCCAGTTCACCCGCAGATGATTCTTGATAAATGTATGACGTATATAATATATGATGTATAAAAGCAATTGGCAAACTGGAGTCATCGAGAAAAAATTTACACAATCGAAAAGTATCGAGATGTCCATACAATCGAGAAAATCGAGAAAAACATCTCGTTATCGCCCATCACTAAGCCTCCTAAATTAAAGTAAAAAATTTAAATGTCAAAACCGTGAGTTATTCAAATTATTAACTTTGACCAAAACTTGCTTTAAAAATTGGCTGTATGAGAAAAAAAAAAAATCACATTTCTCTTAGTCCGTTAAATTCTGGGTGAAATTAGTACTTAACTTCGAAATCTACCAGCGCCTGTAGACCAAGCAACAGAGATTTTTCTATAATTATGAAAGTTATAAATGTTTTTTAACAACAGGAGCAGCTGATTTAATTTGGGAGAAGGTAAAAAACATTATAATTTCATTTTTTAAAAAGATTGACTGGAATAACCAGGAATTCAATTAATAATATAATTCCTTACTATTAATTAATAAACAATTAATTAAAAAAATAATTATTAAAATAATTCATTAAAACTATAAAAAATCCAATATCCCAGAGCTAAATTCCTATGGGGCATGTTCGCTCGCCGGGCCAACATGCCCCGTAACAAATAGGCCAACTAACCCCGTATTGCCATTTTTGTTTTTCATGACTGTGAGGAATTATTCTGAAATTATTTCAATAAAAAAAACATGTCCTACAATAACTACGAACAATTATTTTTCTAAATTATTATATATCAAAATCTAAAATGTAATCTACAAACAAATAAAAAACGGTTATTTATAAGAGAGGGAATTTACTCATTTTTGCAAAATTTTGAAAATTCTTAATAATTCTTTAACGGACGCTCCGACTTCAATGGTGCTAATGTTGGAGGAGGAAAGCGAAGCAGCGCATACTTGGCTGGACCGACAATGTCGTCTTACGCAAAGTTTAAAAAATATCGCGTGCCCCTATGGCCAACTAGCCCCGGTCTACCCTATAACTTGTAAATATTTTCACAAATATGTGTAAAATGCATAAAATTCATTTAGAGGCGTGATTCGGGGCGGAGCTACTCAAATTTGACCATTCATACGTTCGACGTTTTTTATTCTTGTTTGAATAATACTAGTACTAGTATGTATTACTTTAACTATGGATATATTATTGAGTTAAAACATTGAAAATTGTTTTCACTGCATTTTTATGTTTTATATGAACAATAAACAGGTTTTTTTTTATTTCTAAATATTCATGGTTCTCTTTTTCCACTTTTCTTATGCATAATATTTGTTGTAATATTATAAATTATATAAATCTTGTGCTGTTGGGAAACGTAAATTCGGAGTTTTTACATATCTGAAAACATTTTTTGGGGTTCAAAGCTGTCCAAACTATAATACTTATTTTTTTTTTATAATGAATTATTTTTGATAATATTTATCATATGGTGCAAAGTTACCCTAAATGGCTGGGTAATTTCGAACCAAGTTAAAAATTCATTTTTTTTTTTTTTTTTTTTTTTTTTTTTTTTTTTGCTTTTATCATTATTATTCCTTAATTTTTTATAGTCATACGATAATTTAGGATCATTTCTTCTCTTTCATGCCCCTAGTTGCAACAATATTCTTAAAATAAGAGTATGGCATGTGAAAATAGAGAAAATGGGATCAAAGTTACCCTGAATTACTGTATTAGCAAGGTAGTTATAAATCAAATGCCCCATTTTTAAAAAAGTAATTTAACCATTGCGTATCATCCTGACAACACCACCCTTCTCCGTACTCTAACATCTACCCATACCCACACATCCGTCCTATAATAATTTTTTATTACTATTTTAATTTTTTAATTTTTTATAATTATTTTCTTATTCTATATATATTTTTTGTAATTTTTTTACGCATGCGTTACTTTGGTTTTTAAGATCATTTAAGTACTAATTATATATTGACCCATTAATGCCGAGTTTCTTTTACACATTTTTAATACCTAGGTACCAGTTGGCACCAGTTTTCCCATATTATAATTTAAACTTATTTGATCTCTCAAAGTTTCAGATTAAGTAATATGAAAATTTCCTTACTAAAATACTGGTTTTCATATTTAAAATTTTCGTAATACATAAATGGCAGATTTTCGTACCAACCGGCATTAATGGGTTAAAGAATATATGAATTTTTTTGGAAAACCATTATTTAATGCATCATAAATTAGTTTTTTAATATTGTTGTTAATTAGATGAGAAGAACATAAACACTTTATTCTATATAAACGATTAAGGATTATATTACGATATACAGAATTATGAAGACAAGATTTAAAATTAGTAAATATAACTTTAAATTTAAATTCTTTACGTTTGTAATATAGATCAGTCATTGTTCTGTTTTCCTTTATTGTAATTTTAAGATCTAAAAAGTAAATTGTATTGTTAGGAGGTTTTCTGTTAATTCTAAATTAGTAGGATAATCTACTGGAAATTGAGAAATATTAGTTTGATCAGTGGCAATTAAAATTATGTCATCAATACAACGATATAAATGTAGATTACTATTAGTAAAAGTACGGTCATAGTGATATAAGTCAGATAATAAACTGGATGTACAGTACATCCACCTTGTGGTGTACCGACGTTCTGTAAATATAACGTGTTAATAAAAATATAATGTATTATCTTGCAAAATATAATTATTATAGAAAATGAAATTTGTTAGAGTTTTAAAATAAGCTATATCTATTTTCAGTGGTAAATCCAGTTTATGATGATACTTTTTAAATGATGCATTTATAATATTATGTAGATCTAATAAATCTATATTATTAAAAAGGTCTTTGAAATCGTATGTCGTTATATTGCTTATACATTTAAGATTTTTCATAATATTGACCAGTTGATATAGCTATTTTTTATACAATGTGTATTATCAGTGGTTGTTGTCAGTATATATATTTGATTGAGAATTTTGAAGAGAAGTTTACTGGCTATATTATTATACGTATTACATCAAATAGTTGCAGTCCTAAATTTAATTGGTTTCTTATGAAATTTGGGTATAAGAACTAAATAAGGATAATTAAAGTTAGTAGAGAAAATATTTAACAGTTTATAATAACTTTGAATTTTACGATTGTTTACTATTACATTTTCATTAGTCTTTTGAAAAGATTTATTTGAAGAAATACAAGATGTATGAAGTCGGTGATAATAAGATTTACATATGATTGCATAATTATTAGGAGATTTGTCTACATATGTAATAACATAGTTTTTTTTTTTTTTTTTTTTTTTGTAATTTAGTAATTTGCTGGAAAAAATTGCTTTGTGTTAATAGTAACCAAATCTGAAATATTATATTATAAAGTCTTAGTTAATTTTTCAGTAACTAGTATTTTCCATTGATAAAAATATTCAATAGGTTTATTGTATGATATTGAAATTTTATAAATAAAAATATCTACTATCATACGTAAACTGTTCTATAATAGAATTTACGTTACATTTAGATGGAAGTCTATATTTAGTACCATAAACCATTAGTTTTTTCAATTTAAAATCATTAACAATATTAAAATTTCCAGTGATCATATGTCCATGATCATTATTTATGTATTTTTTTAGAGCGGGGTCGTTGCATTTATACGGAAAAGTACTTGCTATAGATGTATTTTTTGAAAATGTATTGCAGTTAAAAATCTTTCTTCCGATTGTATTCGAATATTTAAAGGTTTTTGATATTTGAAGATTATTAATAGGAAAATAACAGTTTTTATCATTAATTATAGAATTAATATTAATTTGATTAAATATATTTGATTTGAAAAAGTTATGATAATTTGAGTATTCGTGTTTTGAATTTTATGTTTTTTGTAAATTAATGTTGAAAAGATTAACTCTAGTCATAACAAGATCAAAAAAAATATATCAAGAGAAATGTTGAGAAAGATTTACTGAGAAATACATGTTGTACAATCTGTTTCTTTTTAATAGAAAATATATATTTGCGAATTAATAACCAGTTATAATTCTTTAAATAGTTATTGAAGATTATTTATTTGTTTAGTAATATATTTTTTGGAAACTACAACTGCTAAAGAACACTTCCCTCGCTTTTTTCGTGTTGTTTTACGATTTAAATTATGATTTAGAGTAGGATAAATTGGAGAATATAATCGATAGTATTATTTATAGATGGAAACACTTTAACAGGTCTATTAAATATTTCATTATTAAGTCCATATGGATAAATGATATATATACCGTATTTTACGGAAGAAACGCCGCACTCCTCAAATTGGCCTGAATAAACTTAAAAATATCGTAAAAGCCGCATCCGTCGGAACGCTACTTTTGTCGACAGCCTCACATTGACAAAACTTTAATTAAAGTTTTCTGAGCAGTGTAGGATGCTTCGTTTTTAATATCTTAAGATGTCTGAAGTTTTATTTAAAATATTTAAATCCGATTTTAAATATTTTTATGAATTTTTAAATTAAGGAAACTCAGTTGGTATTTAAAAAAAATCGTAAACGCCGCACTTGAAAAAAAAAAAAATTAACTTTTAAACTCGTAAACGCCGCGGCGTTTTTTCCATAAAATACGGTACAACATTTTTTTATTTAGATGAAATTCTTATAATTAGAAAGTCATTCTGTGTGTTTGATGAATTATTTACATTTTATTTTATATGAAAAAAAATTGTTCAGAGCCACAGACTACCAACTTGGGTCACACGTATAATTAATTAATAATTATGTATATTTAATAAATACGTATAATTAATTAATAATTAAGTATGTAACAATTACTTAAAAGAATTTTGGGACATTTTTGTTTTCGTTTTCGGCCGAAAATAGGAAGATTACCGAAATTTCGGTCTTAAAAACCTGTTTTGGTGATCCTTACTTGTTACCCCCACTTTCCTACGCAGTGTTGTATCAGTATAATATATTTCATTTGGAAAAGTAAAATTAATGCTTTGCATTTAAATTATATTAAATGTTTTGAGAATTATATGAGACTGTAAATGCATGTATAAGGTTTCAATGAAGATTTTATCATCAGTTATGTCCACATATACCCACTATTAATGTACAAAAAAAAAAAAAAAAAAAAAAAAAAAAAAAAAAAAAAAAAAAAAGATGGTTATTACTTTTTATCTAAATATAATACACAAGTAAGAAAAAGTCCTGTTTTAATCTTAAAAAGTTTATTATAATTTTATGGGGGTTATTTTGTTAAAAGGGGGATGTCTACAAATTAAAAACTGTACCAACCACCTTTAATTTTTCAAATGGAAACTCGCACTTTTAACAATTTATTTGAGTTCTTAGGATCAAAGCAGCATGGAAAAGTATATAGTGAGTGTATGCACTTTTTCTTAAATCTTTATAGAATTATAAAAGAAAATGTGTTAAAATCCATTATCAGTAAGATTTGAGATTTAACTCTCCCCATGTTAAAGCAATGGCCCTGGAATGCATTCGTATTTATCACATACCTCGTCAGAAAATTTCTATCTCATTTTTTCTGAGCGCTCTTCTTAAAGGGGCTTTGTACTCTTCATTCGGCGAAAAATGTCGAAAATATAGATTTTCTAATTTTGTTGCTTAAATTATACTTTATTATCCCTACTATATTTTGATGAAGTTTCGTAAAGGTCCGAGTATTATAAATAGAGTTAAATGCGATTTTAATTACATTGCTGTCCTTTTAAATGCCACACCCACTTCAGTTAAAAGTGATATTTCTGTGTTTTTTCGACGAATTAGCATGTTCAAAATAATAAAACTTTTATGTATATTTTTCAATTGACTTGATTTTTTTTTGTTCCTTATGGTCTATTTGATAAAGCTATGTACCGGATTTACAATAAAGTAGAAAGATTACTTTAAAACCATAAAATTGCAAAAGGAATTCAGTTTTTACTGTAATTTTGCACGTATTTGCACATTTTATTTATTTTTTTCTCCCAAACTAATTAACTTATGGTAAATCCGATACTTAAAATTATACAGCACACTTCTAAGAATAGTTTTTTAAAAAAAATTGTTTAAAATTAAACGAGAAGATACATTTTAAAATTTACTTAATTAAAAAAAATTAATTTTTTCAAATTTTGCCAGGGGAATCGAACAATTTTTTGATCGAATGATTTTCCTAGATTGAGTCCTTTATTATTATGCCAAAAATGTGCCTTAAAATGCTTAAATAAATAAAAAAAAAAGATGTTCAAAGAGTACCGAGTCCCCTTAACACCTTGGGGACGAGCGACCGGTATTCACCAGTAAATTTTTATTCTAAACTTTGCCTTATTCAATCCGAGCATTTTCCCGATTCAGTTGGGCAAAAATTTCTGTTTTAAAAAACCGGTGATTAAAGATTAAAAATTCTGTAAAAGACTCTCGCTCCGAAGGGGTTAACCCATTCGGGACCATGGATGCATATATGCACCTTCAAAAAGAGCATACGGAATTTGTTTTAGGTACAGTCGTGGGAAAAAAAAGTAAACACCCCCTACTAACTCCTCAACAAATCATCGTAGAAGAAAGTTACTGGTACCGAACGATTGGAAATAAAGTCTACTTTTAAATGATTTATATAAAATTTTCTTAGGGGGTCATCTACATATTAAAACGAATCCAAACTTCATTTTTTTCAATGGCAATACCCAATTTTAACGAGATATTTCAAATCTTCGGTTCAAACTATGCCTAGACACCCAATTTCAAGTCATTTGAACGATAAGTTTTTGAATTATAAACATTCAAAATTCAGTGCTTCTAATGTTAAATTACATTTTCATATTTTTATTTATATCTCCCGAAATTATGCTCCTAATGGGCTAATTTTTTTTTGTAGTAATAATACTAATATACCCAAACATAAATAAGCTGAATTTGCAATTTTTATGATTTCATGATATGAATTATGAAATTAATATTCGAAAAAATTATGAATTGCAACCTACAATTTTTTTGATGGATTTAGATTTATTAAGTCCTGCTTTATGAAAATTCAAAAATTTCACATTTTTCTTCCAAGTAGTTTTCAAATTATGCTTAAAAAACGGCAAAATGATGGTTTAAGGGACCGTCTATGATGGAAGTGAGTAGACATTTTGAAATTTATTCTGCTTGTATGGTAACGCTTCATTGACTCCTTGAGTGGCGCTTAAGGTGCCTTGATCAAGAAGGGGGCTCTCTCTGTTAACAATTGAGTACCGAACTTAAATTTGGATACAGCCCTTAAAATACGCTTGTTTTAAAATAATTAATTTCTCGGAAACTTATGGTACGAATTGCATAAAAATTCGTTTTTAGGCTAATTGAAGGGTGTAGAGTTCATTTATGCTGCCAGAATTGGGTACTGCTATTGAAAAAAACAAAGTTATGGTTCGTTTTAGTATGTAGATGGCCCCCTAAGCAAATTTTATATACATCATTTAAAAGTAGACTTTATTTCCAATCGTTCGGTACCAGTAACTTTCTTCTACGATAATTTGTTGAGGAGTTAATAGGGGGTGTTTACTTTTTTTTTTTTTCCACGACTATACCAGTAAAAAAGAACAGTAATATTTGCTTTCTTCAATTAAAGCCTTTTCGTGATGACTTAACTAAAGGTAATTTTTTTTTAAAGTGCTGCCATGCCAACCGAATAAAATTGTGTAAAAGTCGCCGGTCCCGAAGGAGATAAAGGAGTTTATCTCGAAATTTCTTGCTTTTTCTTTTCTCCTTTTATTTTTTTTAAGTGTCACAGCATGAGTAAATTCAGACGAACAGACAGAGTATATAAGGCCGCTAAATGATCCAATCTCATTAACATTCATAATCTATGTTGGAAAGCGTTATAAACGACGCCACCATCCAACTGCAAACAATTGCAAACGAAAACGATACCTGTCATTGATAAGTTGGCCGTTCCCGGCTGAAATTCGAAACAAACAGAACTGCTCTCAAAGTCCGTGAACCATCCACTTATTAGAAATTCAAACCTCAACGACTGCTCGGGCGATTCATCGCCAGAAATTGCAATCCCTGCTGTTAGAGTGACGCCACAAGGCCAGAACCTTCCAAGTCTGATTCTACCTGCCACTACTTCATCTGAGATACTCCGCCGTGAGGGATCATGGGAAGGAGACCGGACCCGCCTGAGGGGGTCTTCAGGGGGATTATTATGAGAGGCTGGGGGAAAGGTAGAACATAAAGGGAAAAAAAACTCGGAAAAGATCCTTGGAAAGAATACTTGCTCAACGTTTAGCCGCATCACTAGCTCCACCGCGCTCTTTATTTTTTGTAGTTTTTTTTCCCCTCCCTACCTGACCCTTTCCACCTGGGGTCAGCGGACAGAGGGAAAGACCTGTCGGGCAGGAATTCGGCCGCAAATTTGGTTCTTTTGTTGTTCGCTTTGTGATTCCCCCCCCCCCCTTTTCTTTCGGAACTCAAGAAACAAATGGGTGTTTAAATCACTTTCAATCGCTGTGTACGGGTAGTGCCTCGCATTGTCTACGTTGGTTTATACCGCATTATTACCAGCTTCTTAAAAATATAAAGTTGCTGTTCCACGCCTTGATTCTTCGATATCAAAAAATTACTTTCTCCCGTCCCCCACTTGAGGGTTTGTGTGTCTGTTTGTGTTAGGTTTAGATGGTTTTCCATTATTTTTTCACGGATTCCTCGCTTTTCTAAAATATTTTCATTGATTAGATTTAAAGATAATTAACTCTTTTTTTTTTTTTATCTCATCGCAAAATAATTGGTTCTTGAAACATTACACATTCTTTTCTCTTCCCTCCTTTCTCCTCCCCTTTTCTCTTTAAGAAAAAGATTAAAAATACAAGCTGTTTTTAATCTCTATAATAAACAATAAGGAATATGCTTGGAACACCCTTTTTTTCTTCGTATACCATTACAAAACCAAATTAACACTGTGATAACGAAATTCAACTTAGAATTCTATTTATTCATTTATACAATATCTAACAATTAATGAAAAAAAAAATCTCACAAATATTTCAATGAATAAAAACTAAATGTTTTAAATAAATGAATGTTTTAATTGAATTTTAAATATTTAGAACTAAATAAAAATACTTAAAAAAATACATGCATATATCAAAAGTATAAATAATTATATCAAAAACCCGTACAAAATAAAGAACAGTTCATTATAAACAGTTAATTTGTCTAATGTTTTCAACTAGGATAGTGGTTCCCAACGTGGGGGGGGGGGGATACCACTGGGATGCAATTTGACTTTCAAGGGGGACAATTCCAGATCTGTTGCTCACTCATTCGCTATTAGTTTCTTCAGTCCTTTTTTTTTTTCCCGGAAAGTGTTGTTGTAGACTAAAATTAATGGAAAAGAAACGAATTTAAAAAATCAGTTTTTTATTGAATTTTAAAAATGTTTTTAATGAAACTTTAAAATACATTTAACACCAGAATAATTATAAAAGTAAGTTTTAAAAATATTTTGAAATCATTTAGTATTAAACCCATAGCGATATAAGTAAGCGTCGTATCTTAAATGGGAGAGGTAACCGCAAGATTAAAGGTGAGGTCACATCAATCAAGGTCGCACGCCACGTAGCGGACGGGGCGAACTACAGAAAGATGCCTAACTGTTTTCTTCTTTATGGATAATCTATTAATTGTACATCTATGAAATAACTGCGCAAGCGCCAACATCGTGTTTTCATTTGTTTGTAGCATTTATATTCTGACAGTAATAGAAGTTCTATTAATTTTTATTCGTGTTTTTTGACTTATTTATTATAGTTAATTATTTAAATAAAAACGGTTCTTTTTTAGAACTAAAATTATTTGTTAAAATGGCAAAATGTTGGCCATCGAATAACTCTAGTTTTCGAAATTGTAAGAATTTTTTTTTTCTTATAGAATTCACATGTCCTTTTTCAAAGAGCAAAACAAATTAGTTACGTATTTTAACTTTAATTAATAAATAAATATATATATATATATATTATTAAATGTATATTATAAAATGTTGTTGATTGAAATACGCTCGATTTTAATTATTTTCTTTTAATGAAATGAAAAACGACGCATAAAAATTAGTAAGTAGTTAACGTGTAAAGATTGAATTTTGTAGTCTTATTTTTTACTCAATTCTTGATGTGCTAAAGTTATAAAAAAGGATATACACGATTCTATTCCAGATGAAAATAGAATGTTTATCAAAGTTTAGAATATGTGTAGAATTTAATAATAAATAAAATATTCAATTTTAAGTCCTTTTCTCCGTTTATCAAGCGCAGACGATACATCGAAAACTTATTCCGATATTCTTTTGACACTGACAGGTATTGTATTTATGTTATTTAAGTTACAAATAGTTCATTTATTTAATTTAAAATTCATTTTATTTTATATTCAGAATCACTTTAATTTAAAATGCATGCATTAAATGTTGTACTATTAAACGAGCAAGTATTGTTAATTTAGTATTTGTTTAAATATTTTGCGAGTCTAGACAATAACTGCAAAAAATTTCCTAAAATCGCCAGATTATTATTATTTTTTTTTTAATTTAAGCAGACAAAGCCATTTAGAGAATCCCTGTTAAAAATTCTATTACGAATTTCAAATTGTTACTTACTCACAGAAGATGAATCTTGTTTGTCAGATATATTGCAAAATATTTTTGCTACAGCTTGTTTTGATAAAAATATGTGTATTTTAAAAAAAGTCGCAAAGTCATTTTAGTTTAAGGGCTAAAGGCAGTAATGCTTTCGTAGCATTAGTGCTTTTCTCCCGAAAATAAAATGATATTGGGATTATTTTTTTAAATGTACATAATTTTATCAAAACAAACTGTAATAAAAATATTTTGCAATAAAACTGGGAAACAAGATTCATCTTCCATAAGTGAGTGAAGAATCAGAAAATATGCGCAAGAGATGCGCAGATAGTAGATATTCTGTCATGTATGACGTCATACTGAAAACCCGCGTATTTGCATTATTCAACTCGTTCACCAGATGGGGCAGCTGTGTCAATATACTCCAGATTCCAGTATTGACATTGTATTCTTACTTATATAGCTTTGATTAAACCTCTTTATAATTTTTCTGTGCAGCATTCTACAATTTTTCGTAACGCTTTCGATCGTTTATTTAAAGAGCTTTCTACTTCATTTCCTTATGTTATATGTCAATTAAAGATTCTTTTAGACGTGAAACTATTTAAAAATACACTGCTCAAAAAAATTAGGGGAGCAAGCAAAAAAGTGAAGAGAACAATGCAAGACAGCCATGTATGGGTATAAAATGGATAGTACATGTGCATCAATGCGCAATACAGAAAAAAAGACTCAAAAAAATTGTAAGGGAGCTTTTATTCTTTGAAAAAATGGAAAGAACATGAAAAGGCGGTTTGGAGCAACAATTTAGTTTTATGTAAATGATAAAAAAAAAAGTATTGTTTAGAAATGATGCAATATTTAATATGGTGTGCGGTCTCCACGAACATCTAAGACTGCTGCACACCTGTTTTCCGTGGATGCGATGCGATGAGGTTATCGATAAGACTTTGGGGAAATACTGTTCCACTGCTCAAGAATTGCTATCTCCAAGTCCCGGACAGTAAAAGGAGGCCTTGGTCTCGCAGCAATGCGTCGTCTGAGTATGTCCCATACATGCTAGATCGGATTTAGGTCAGGGGAGCATAGTGGTCATTCCATACGCTGTATTGTTTTGACTTCAAGCATGTTTTCCACAAGATGAACTGTATGAGGTCTGGCATTATCATGCATGGAAAAAAAGAAATCACTAATTGCTGCAACATACAATACGACATGACGTCTCAGTATCTCGTCTGTATAACTTCGGACCGTCAAAGTACCATTCCGAATGATAAGCAGGCCCGTACGTCCACCTATGCGGATTCCAGACCATAGCATCAACCCACCTCGTCTGTAATGTGATCTTTCACGAACGAATGTGGGATTACTTTGAGTGTCTCTTTCTCTCCATGCCAAAACACATCAGATGTCACATCCAGACTGAATCGGGACTCGTCTGTAAACAGAATTTGACTCCAACAACGTTGCCTCCAAACTCGATTTTCAGTTGCCCACCTTCTTTGGGCCGCATAGTTGCTTGAGATCAACGGAATGCAGACCTTTGGCTTAGGTGCATAGAGACCACCCGAATGAAGCCTATTTCAGACTGTTTGGCTGGACACTCTTCGTCCTGTGGCCAAGAACAACTATGTTTGCAGCAGAGTATAGCATTGATCGTTCTGTCTCGACGAGCTGTTAACATAGGATATATCGGTCATTAGTTTCTGTAGTAGCACATGACCGACCTTGCCCTTGTCGGTGCCTACCATTCCATGCGTCTTGGAATCAGTTCCACAGACTTGCATTGAGACTTCTTACGTCAAAACTTACATTCCTGAAAGTGTCCTCATCAAAAAATACCTGTAAACACAATCGAAAAAGTAAATACCGGCCTTTGTACAGATAGATCTCAACTATTCAATGCCAAAAAAAAAAAAAAAAAAAAAAAAAAAAATCATTTAAAAATATTTAAATTCAAACGAGATAGCTTTATAAATGTCTTCCATAAGATTAGCATTAGCAAACGGTTCTTTTCGTTTGACCGAAGTAGCCTCTTAAGGACTCTTAAAGCTTGAAAATTTTCGAAATTTCAATTTTTTTAGATGTTAAACTCCTATCTTTTCTGAACATTTTGATATAATAGTTACCTTGAAATTCCTATTAGAACTGAAGTTATGGCTTTTACATTTATACACGTTCAATAGCTGAAGCGTTGTTTCGGAAACTTTGAAGCCATTTTTCTCCAAATGACGTTTTTAGGCATAACGCGCACGATAACTCAAAAACTTATGAATATTTTTTCATGAAATTTTCAAAACATATGTTTCATGTTAGTCTGTATAAACTGAACCTAAAATTTCCTTTTTATTGTTCAAAATAATATTTTTTTTAGGTGATTATACTGTTGAAATTTTCTTAATTTTGCATTAACTAAATACAACTTTGTATTAAAAATATAAAAAAGCTTTAAATACAAATTTATTTAGGTTCAGGGTAATTATTACAATCTGAAGTATAAGTAGGTACCAAAATTTTCATTCTAGTTGCAACACTTATTTTGTAATCGTGCGCGTAAGCTGTTAGGCCGATTTTTTGCTCGAAAAATGTCTAATAATTTGGAGCCCCCTGTAAATGCTAATTCTGAATCTTATAATTTTTTAAATACACGAAATGAAAGAACATACTTATATATTTTATTCCAATTAAAATTGTGTCTTAAAATCAAATGCATTTTAAGATAATAAATGTTGAAAATGGTCTTTTTTTTCATTTTTTTCCAATTTTAAGAGTCCTGAGACCCCTTAACCCGGAAGAACGCGCGCATACCTAGAGTATGAATAGTTTTTACTTTGTCACCAATAAATACAAATAATAATCGTCACCTTCTTTAGTCGGAGACAATTGTTACAAATTCTGCGGTAAAATAAGTTGAAGATCACTTAAAAAAAAAAATAATATATATATATATATATATATATATAGTGGTGACAATTGTAAAAACTATACGCACTCCGGGTCTATCAGGCCCGATGCGCGTCCTCCCGGGTTAAGACTGCTAGGCACTCAGCTTCCGAATTCCCCTCGGTAATGTTAAGTCTATCGGTGTTTGATGCATTCTTATACTCAAAATATCTTCTCTGGAAATTAATATTTTTAACTTCTTTTTTCAGTGTTCTCATCTTAAAGGATGTCTATTTTTTTCTCGCTTAAAATCTACGCTTAAGGGGACTCTTCACTCACTTGAAAACACCCGTTCGCTAATAGTAAACCTATGGGGCAGGTTGTTATCCAATTTCTCGTTTAAATTTGAATATTTTTAAACGATCCCCCCCCCCCCCCTTTACATAGGATAGCTGAGGTCGATCTCTAATCATGCTATATTTTACTTTTTCGATTTCGGTTGCAGATTTTTTTAATAAAAGTACCTTCACTTTCGTAACCGGTTTCGAAAGTGAAAGTACCTTTATTAAAGAAAAAATCTCCAACCGAAATTGAAAAAGTACAAAATTATCTTATTAGAGAAGATCGACCTCAGCTATCCTATGCAGAAAAATCATTTTAAAATATTCAAATTTAAACGAGAAATTCGAAAATAACCTGACCATAGGTTTAGCATTAGCGAGAGGGTGTTTTCAAGTGTGTGAAGAGTCCCTTTAACAAAGTACAGTAAAACTTGTGACAACAGAATCGACAGAAACTTAAAAAACCCAACAGGTTTCCGCCTAGAGAGGTAGATTGGTAAGATGTTCCTGTGGAAGGGACTATAAAGATTTTCCGTTGTAGATTGGATTTGTTTTCACAGGTTTTAATGTATTAAGTTGCACTTCGATGCAGACTACACTGAAAAATACAGGTTCTCAAATTGAGTAAAAAATACTCAATTTTACATACGTCACACCGTCAATACTTTGGGCCACCTTTTCCTGTTCCGCTTACATTTCCATTATTAAAAAATATTATATGTGATTTTTCAACGTCATAAGGAAGTTGTAAACAGAAGCGAGAATCAGTTTTTGTAATGTTATCCTCAGCAAGTGGAACAAAAACAATTATTGTAACATTTTGCTACAGTGACATTTGAAAAAAATGTTACTTAAAACACGTTTTAAGAGATTTGGTTGTATAAAAGGCATTTTAAGTAATTGGTGCTATATTTGGACCAAAAAAGGCCTGGTACAAAGTAGCCCCGAAATACTACTAGTTTTCATGTTAGCTTTATGAAAACGTAAACATTTCCTGTCAAAATAAAAAGTTAAAGTAAAAACTATGATCACACATGAGTTACAGGTTACTAAAGATAATATTTTGACGCTTACCTTATTTGTAGTTCTTATCCAGATTGTTTCACTATAGAAAATTTGGAGAGTTAAAATTACACACGAAAACAGTTGTTTACAAACACATCCAGTGTTGCCGCTAAAAAAATTAAATTACCCGCAAACTATTTAAATACCCTACGGTAGGGTGTTACCTATTTTTCAAGGGCAAAACTCCAAATTATCTTGTATTGTTTGTTCAATACAAAGAATAAAAACTTTTTATACGGGATGGACCAAAGTAACCCCGCAAGGACCAAAGTTTGTTTCATAGATCTTGGCTAGAAATTTGTCGTGACGGAAGGTTTTGATTGACACTAGTTTTTGTTTTATTGTGCTATCGTCCTTTTTCGTACTATGCTAAATTATGTTGAATATGTCAGTAATGTTTTCGTTAATGATTTTTTTTAAAATGTGGTTACTATTAATCTTGCCCCAGTACTGGGGCAAGATGACTTTGGCCTTGGGGCAAGATGACAACACTGAAAAAGGTTATGAACATATTTTATCTTTTAAATATGTTACATGGTTTAACAAATGATAACTGTGTTTTTACATCTTACAAAGTATCAAACTAAGCATAATGCATTGTAACGTAATGTTGAAGTGTTTAGTTGTGCAGCTAACAATAGTCACAAATAAAAATGCCATTTTCATAATTGAAACATTCCTCATGCCATCACTCTTGGCATTTACAGCACTGGATCCATTCTTCTGTTGGTGGGTCACACTATTCCTCGTCACAAGCAGGACATCTGAAAACATCATGCTTTGAGTTGATGAAACTGGACTGTTTGGCCTGGATTTAATCATCGAGATGAGATAATTAAGTTATATCAAGTCTATGGATTTAATAGACTTAGGCCTACAGCTCAAAAGAGCCCTTTCTTCTCTATGTGAGTGCGGTGATGTTGCTGTTGCCTCTCATTATTTCTATCCTTTAACAACTCGCTGGCATATCCGCCGTCCTCTTGTTCTTCCAGATGGTTGGCTAGCAAATATTTTATCGCGCCCGACTTTGCTCTCAAAGCTTAAAAACATCTTCAACTTCTTATGTAACCTTTCAGTTTTACTCCATCACTGAGACAGGGACTTGGATTCCCCCTTATTCAGTACCCAATGTCGGGTCGCAGCAACTTGTATAATATTGTCTAACTTTTTATAATATTGCATTATTTAATGTCCTTATGTTTGTTTCACAAATTTTGCTAATGTAACATTTATTTATATCTTATATATGCCACTCCACCCTCTGTCGCGCGTATTGCCGGGCTCAGCCTCGGCTGATTTTTTTTTTTTTTAAGACCTCAATGAAGGGGACCGGGAGGGACAATCTATGCTCTACAGACTCACTTCCTAGTCTGAGAAGTCTCTCTCGGTCAGTAAAAGTAAAAGACTTAGGCCTACAGGAACTTAGTTTGAGTTTTTTTACTCCCTTTTTAGTTTCACGAGCTTCTTCTCTCGGTTTTTTTAAACGTTCATGTTCTTCCTTCTGCTTTTCCCTTTGTTCTAACATTTCTTTGATGGGTGTGCTTGTAAGAATGCTTGAGCTCAGTGTTTTTCTTTTTCTTTTTTTCTCACATTGTGTTGCTTTAGGCCAGGCATGTCAAACACGCGGCCCGCGGGCCACAACTGGCCCGCCGAACTCTTATATCTGGCCCGCGAAGCCTTCGGTTTGTTCATTTGTTTAATTTAATTGTTAGAACGCACATGCTGAAGATACACTTTGCATGAACACACTTGCACCAACCGTGGTCTTAAAGATGGCGAACAAACGATAGATATGTATTTGTATATATGTGTTAATTAATTTTGAAGATTTTAAATTCTGGTGTTAAATTAATTATTATAGCCTTTGCCTAGTGCCTGTCATTAGTCGAGTTTTCCCACTGACATCTCGGATTGCATTATTACAAAAATCATCGGAGTAGAAATTTTTAAAAAATATATTAAAAAATTATTTCAAAAGAAGATTTTTGAGTTTCAAGAAACATGAAAAGCAGTTCAATCTGTTTCTTTCATCTCTAATAATTTATGTTCAAATTATTGTTCAGAATTTATTGCTGCAGCTAATCAAATTTTTGTACGATTACGTATTAGCGCCTATGTAGATGGATATCGAGTTTCCAAATTTCTGTAATTATTCATCAATCGAAGACATCAATTGAAATACAGTATGTAACCTTTTGTTATTTTCCCAATCAAATAGACATAATGTGAACCAGAAAATTAAAAAATGAAATCAAATAAGTAGCGAAAATAAATGACATACTTTATTAAATAGATTTTCTGATTCAAAATATGTCTGTTTTTATTTTTTACATGGAGAAAACACAGAAGTAGAAGATTGACTGCTATGCCTTTGCTGAATCCAGATTAGTGTGTACAAGCAATTTTTAAAATAAACGCAATTTATAAAAGCCAATGATTTTTTTTTTTTTTTTTTTTTTTTTTTTTTTTTTTTTTTTTTTTTTTGCGGGGGGGGGGGGGGGTAGGTGTGATGATTTTTTTTTTTTAAATTAATATAAAATAAACTATGAACTTAATGTTGGAACGGAACTTTGCGTTAAAATTTCTTTAACATTGCTATGTTTCTCACTGACAAATTTTATTCTGTGCAATGGTATCTTTTTTTTAATATGGCCCGCGGCTTTGTATATAATGCTTAATTTGGCCCGCAGTTTGACATGCCTGCTTTAGGCAATGATTTGAAACACTAACAAGCGTCTTTGGTGTATTGGAATCAGCATTTGCCATAGGTTCTGGGTTCTGGTTCTTCTGGAAAGTCGTCACCTTGCCCTGGACTGCCTGTTTAAAAATATTCGTTTTCATTGCCATGAAGGAAGGCGATTAATTGACATTTATTCATGGTAATAGGTAGTATTTAAACTAAGTTACTCATAAATATTAAAGAGAAACGATGTATCATACCTGTATCTGTAGCAGAGCTTATTTACACATGCATAAAAGTTATAACGTGGCAGCGGTAAACAATCAAAGCTTCACAACGAACACAAAAATGGCGATTTCAGCGTCTCTATACTATCGTTTAAGGGTGTTCTTAAATCCAAAAGGGCAACTTTATGACATAAGTTTTAATTTATTTTTGTTCGGAAATGCGTGAAACTAAGCTGGTGTTGTTGTTCAGAAACTATGTCATCGAGCTGTTTTTTCCATTTTTTTTTTGCAAACGTAATAGATCTTTCAGGAAAGAGTGTCAAAGTGGACGTTTTGAACCGAGGTACCGCGCGAACAGAGAATTAGCACTCAAGAACTGGCGAAAAACGTGTTTGTCACGTGATCAAAAACGCTTATAACTCCATAGGTAATTGATTTATCAAAAAAAAAAAAAAGGAAGAAAACAGTTCAATTCCAAATCGCTTCCATGGCCAGGCTTTCCAATTTTATATCTTTCCGTTAAAAAATGAATTTTTAAATGTGTCAAAACGTTTTGCGCTTGTTGAACAGAGCAGTTAAGAACAGCCTTAACGAACGGCCGATAGGAGAGTCAGTAGTGTCCGGTTGATGCTGCCACCTAGTGGAAAACGGAAAATTAAGACATTCGTCATCTTGCCCCGGTCTCCCCTACCTTCTAGGAAAACAAATATAAATGAATAATAATAGAAAAAAAAACATTTTCGGCTGCAAAGAAACAGAAGAGAAGAGTGCAAAAATAATTGTGCATGAAAAATCGGGACTTGTGGCTTACGCGGGACTGCTGTTGGAGCAAATCGTAACGTTCTTAAACCATTTAATTAAAAAAAAACTTATATGGGTAGAAAAAAAAATCACGCACTTATTAAGAGACTTTTCTGAAAATTTCACAAGAATGAAAAGTCATGAGTCGAGCATAGATTTTGAAACCCTTTCCAACACTCCCAGAATACTTTAGAAAAAGTCTTCTCCGTTTAATAAGGTGAAAGATCCTGTCTAATTAAGGAATTTGGAAAACTCAAAACGCATTTGAGAGCCCAATTTCAGAAATTACCACCAATAGTCGGAAAAGCATCCACATTATTTCGTGCAGCCCTGTATAAGATCTACATATTTATATATTTCCTACATAGTATGCTAAAATTTAGTTTTGCTCGGACACGCTAACCACAGTTGAAATTTCACATACAGAAATTTCAGTCAACAAACGGAAACGTACTCCAAATCTTTTGTGCTGCCCTGTATTTGATATAATGTATAGGCACCAAGTCGTAAGCAAAAGATTAGTTAAATTAAAAAAACGCTAGCACAACTGAAAACGTCCATCTAGAAATCATTGTTAATAGGCAGAATGTAGCTGAATTCTTTTGTGTTTCAGTGTAACGGTTAACGGACAGCATCGTACTAAAAGAAATTTAAAAGAATTTCTGCATCATGAACAATCGGGACTTTTGGCGTCCCACGCAGTTGTTACGTGGGACAAGTCTTGGAGCTCCTGAAAATTGGGACAAAAATTGTGTGAAAATTGCGTAAATCAGGACGAATGGCAACACTACCAGGAAACCCATTTATCAACCCATTTATCCCAGGAAAACAAATATAAATGAACAATAGTAGAAAAAAATATTTTCGGCTTCAAAGAAACAGAAGAGAAGAGTGCAAAAATATTTGTGAATGAAAAATCGGGACTTGTGGCGTCCCATACAGTAGTTACGCGGGACAGCTGTTGGAACACCTGGAAATCGGGACCTCTCACTTAAATCGAGACACCTAGCAACACTACCAGAAAACCCATTTACCTTCCAGGAAAACAAATATAAATGAGCAATAACAGAAAAAAAAAACATTTTTGGCTCCAAAGAAACGGAGAGTGCAAAAATATTTGCGTATGCAAAATCGGGACTTGTGGCGTCCCATACAGTGGTTATACGGGACAGCTGTTGGAGCTAGTGGAAATCGGGACGTTTCACTTAAATCGGGATACCTGACAACACTACCAGCGAAACAAATATAAATGAACAATAACAGAAAAAAATCATTTTCGGCTCCAACGAAACGGAAGAGAAGAGTGCAAAAATATTTGTGCATGAAAAATCGGGACTTGTGGCGTCCCATACAGTGATTATGCGGGACAGCTGTTGGAGCTCCTGGAAATCGGGACACCTCACTTAAATCGGGACACCTGATGGCAACACTACCAGGAAACCCATTTACCTTACCAGGAAAACAAAGATAAATGAACAATAATAGAAAAAAAAACATTTTCGGCTCCAAAGAAACGGAAGATAAGAGTGCAAAAAGATACATACAGCAGCTTTTTAAAGCATTGTCGAATGTTTAGAGATAGAAATTTAATTTGAAGTTGCATTAAAATAAATCAAAGCATTAGAGAATACATTTTAGAGCCAATCTCTTTTTCCTGGAACTTTTCTTTCTTATTTTTGGTCCATAAACACCTACGCAACAATTATTATCCAGAAAAGTCAGCATTGCTCATCTATGAAGACATAGTCCAAATTTTATTACTCTCTTTGAACTTTTACGGTTTTTGCACATTTAAAATCCGATAACGGGAGTAACTTCAGAGCAATAAAATCATTTTCCCACCAACTTACGTCGCTTACCTGAAACTTTGAAACTTTCTAGTGAGTACTAAGTTAAGTGCTCGTAAGTGCGACTACTATTGAGATCACTGATTAGTTCTGGTGGTTTATGAGAAAAAATAACTTTTCTGATATTCCAATAGGCGTAACTTACTACAGGTGCGATATAGCGTGTATAAAATTGCGTTTTTGAGGAATATTTCTAAAAAAACCAAAGCACTTATAGTGTTACTGAAAGTCAATGTAAAGAATAAAGCATCGAAATTTTATCAAGGTAAGTGAAGAATACTGATAGAAAAAGGATGTAAAGAAGAAAAAATAATCATAATGGAGAATTTTCCACCCTGATAAAAAAATTTAGGAGATTTTTGAAACATGTCAGAAACACCTTTTTTTTATTTTGCAAGGGGGAAAAAAGTAATTTCTCTAAACTTTTATGCAAATCGAATACTAATAAAATATTAGATGTAATTAAATAGCAGATTTTTAGAATTATTATTCCACGAATAACATTGGGACGTTACTGCGGCGTTACTATAGCTGATTTTATGACCGTCCATGTGAAGTCACAGTCATGTGGATGTGAGTTCGATTTTGAGCTCGTTTGTGACGTGATAGAGATAACTATATCAAGGTAAAACTAGAATTATCTTGAAAGTCAGCATGTTTTCTAAAGTCATGCATTCATTGGGGATTGGCAGTGCATTGCTTATTAAAAATCTTGCATGACATTAAAAGTAATATTTCATTTCATACTTTCTTATTTTATTTAAAAAAATACACTGTAAACTGAAATGTCTGAAATTCAGACATTTAAGTGTCTGAAACGCAGTGTTCAATTTTCAGACGTTTTAAAATGTCTTAAAATTTTCAGACACTTCTTGTGTCTGAATTTCAGACACTTAAGTGTCTGAAACAAGAGTGTTCAATTTTAAGACGTTTTAAAATGTCTTAAATTTTTCAGACACTTCTTACGTCTGAATTTCAGACATTTCAAATGTCTTAATTGCGGCCATCTTTGAACCCTCCCCCCTTTTTTTTTGGCCAATATGAAGCCATCTTTGACCACTTTTCTTTCTAAGCCATATACGCAACCATGTTTGACCACATTGAATCATTTTTTTTAAATAAGTATAAGATCAAACAAATTTAAAATATCAGCTTTATGGAAATTTTACGCAGAATTTAGGGGCCCGTAAAGCTAAAGGCCCAAAGAAACAACCCAGTTTGCCCATGCTGTAATCAGCTCCGCTTTATGGTAACAAATTATTCCCATTTATAAAAAAGAATTCGCTCCTTCAGAAAGAATTCCATCCCTGCTTTGTAGTTCAATTTTTTCCTATTTAAATAACATATTCCCAGTGCAATTCCCAGTTTAAGCATTTTTTGCATTTTTATTTCCGTGTTAAATAAAATCTAATACTAGATTCCCCAAAATTTGCAGTATATGAGAACCCAATATTTAAAAAAATTGAGTATGAAACTCTTCATTTAAAGAGTAAATTCGATTTTTTTTTTTTTTTAAAGAGGGGTTTATTTACCATAAAAAAAAGTTGAGAATTTAATTATAAAATATTCAGAATTTCACGATAGCTTCATTTTAATGCTTCTATGATTTGTTTTCATGTTCACACACACACACATACATAACATACAGGAAAAGTCACTTCTAGTTTCAAAACCTATTTTGCCTAAATATACATTTTTTTTGGCCTTGTTTGTATAAATGAACTTTGAAGAAAACCGCAATTTTTTGTGCGAAATGTAGTTATGCATGGAAATATACAAAACTCTAGCTGTTTTCTAATTTCCATTTTAAACTTGTAATAACCTTTTAACTTAAAGCTGTTCTCAACTGCTCTGCTCAGCAAGCACAAAACGTTTTGACACATTTACAAATTCATTTTTTAACGGAAAGGTATAAAATTGGAAAGCCTGAGCATGGAATCGAACTGTGTTTTCCATTTTTTGATCCATAAATTACCTATTGAGTTATAAGCGATTTTGATCACATGACAAACACGTTTTTCGCCCTTTCTTGAGTGGTTATTCTTCTTTCACGCAGAAATTCGATTCAAAACGCCCACTTGGACACTATTTTCTGAAAGACCTGTTGCGTTTGGGAAAAAAAAAAAAAAAAACGGAGAAAACAGTTCGATAACATAGTTTCTGAACAACAACACCAGCCAGTTTCATTCATTTCCCTACAAAAATAAATTAAAACTTGCGTCATAAAGTTGCCCTTTTGGATTTGAGAACAGCCTTAAAATAAAATAAGCTTAGTTTTCAATTTCTCATGTTTTGCAAATCCAAAATTTAAAATTTTGAACAAAAAAATCAAAGTAAATAATGATTTTTTTTTTTTTTTTTTTTGAGGAAATGGAATTATAGCTGTAAATAATTTATATTCTATACAATGTGCTATTAAAAAATGAAAATTTCGAAAACTGGTTTTACATATAATAATCACAAAATTGCAGTATTTTTTTCCTTTCAACTGTATAGTTTAGAGAATATACGGGTGTGCCAGATAATTAAAAATTGCTTTGAAACCAAATAATATCATGCAGAATATATATCTATATATATATTTAAGGTGACACAAAAAAGTTTTGACAAATCGGATTTCAAAACACAAATCAATTTTGTCAAAAACAGATTTTTGGCTAAAAAGGTTTTCCTCGAAAATTATACATCTCTAATTATATAAAAAATAAATCACGATAGATGTTTGTTAATTTTCCAATTTTTATCAAATATTAAACTTCGAGTGAATTGCATATCCTTCATAGCGAACAAACAAATAATTTAAAAGTAAGTTTAAAATAAAATGTGGTTATAACTGCGATAGAAAACGTTACAAGGAATTCAACATGTTCATCAAAACGCTAAATTAACCTTTTAAAAAACAACCCTTTTTTTTTCACTTCTTTTAAATCCAAACAAAGTATTTCTTTTTCAACAAAAGTTTCGACAATTTTACGTTTTTGCTTTATTTTTATAGACATTCTAAGTTAACCAATTTTTTACATAATATTACTGTTGTTTTTACATAATCAAATTAGCCTACACTCACACAAAAAAATATAATATATAATTCTGGACCTGCAGTTCTAGAATTACAAGTATGTAAAAATATATATTTCTAGAATTAGCTGTTTTTTTTTTCGCAAACAAATTCAAACCTAAGTTATATTTCATGCAACATTTTATGTGGTACTATAAACAAAATATCAAAAACACTTACTGATATCGATATGACTTGATTTAAAATAACTGTCATAGTGAATGACAGACAAAAACTTGCTTCTTTTTTGAAGAAAACCCCTTCCTATATCCTGCTAGCCCTGTTAAAATAATGGAAATTTTCCATTCTGAAAACAGAGCCCGCGGGACTAGTTTGTAGGTCTGGGGTTAGTTTTCTTGTTTAACGAGATGAGTAACTATATTCTTGACGAAAAGCAATGAAAAGTAATACTGTCTCTGTTGGGAACTATTTGTAGAGTTATCCGGATGTAATTTCAGTCGTTATATCCATATATGAAGCACATAAGATCCCTCCAGCCATCCAGAATGCAAGAAACTTCTAAATATAACGCTTCCACTAATAACGCAGCCGCAGTAATAACATAATGACAACATTTTTCACAGTAAAAAATCCGGACCGGTCAAAGACGCGAACTGTTGAAGAACGTTTAAATTTGAATACGACAACGGACTCCGGACTCACAACACAGATTCGCTTCTCAAAAAAAAAAAAAAAAGCTGCGAGTCAGCATTTCCATTGGAAACAGATGGCTTTATTCATTACGTCAGTCTACGGGTTACAGTATGATAAGTTGTTAAAACTTTTTTTATCAGCCAGAAAAGTGGAACGTTGTATAAGAAGAAATCAGAAGCATTTTATTTTCTTTATTTGGCGTTTTTCGCAATGTTTACACTTATAAATTATATGAATATAATTATTACAGTTTTTATTCTTTCAGTAAGAGGGTAAAAAAAACATATTATAAATTAAAAAAATCGTCGTAGCGCTAGTTAAAAAAATAACATTTATTCTTCGAAATGATTACATAATTGAACACTAAGAGAAAAAAGAACTAAGAAATTTTCGTAAGAGGAGCACCGCCCCCCCCCCCCTCTCTTCCTAAACCACTAATAGAAATCAATTTTTAAATATTTCCTTTTGACGTTCGTATATTTAAAATTTATCTTAGATAAGGGGTGTTGGGCAAAACCCTCCACTAGAGGGAAAGAAATGTTCTGCATTTTGAAAAATATTGTTATAAATTTATTTTTATATATCTATTTAATATTTAATACTTCTTACTTGTTAATTTTTTAATATTCCTTTTATATAAAAATTATCTTGTACAAGGTGTTCTCACAAAAGATTCTTGGTTTAGCTTATTTCATATTTATATTTTGCCTTTTAGTTAGGCGAACTAGGTAGGAGACTCCAGACACATCTGTCCATCCTCTCCCCTTTCTACATTTTTTTCTAAGAACAATCATATCTCTTTGTAATTAGGGAACGGCCTATGAGTGAGCCATGAGCATACCTATGAGTGGAAGTAGTTTTTGAGAAATTTATATTTTGGGAAAAGTTTCTTTAGCTTGTACTTTTACACTAAAAATAATTTAGTTCGAAAGTTAGTAAACGGGCATTTACAATTTTGGCAGACGTCCCCATGGTCAAATTAAGTTGCTTATTTTATACACTAATACCAAATTTAGTGGATGGCAAAGCATTTCATCCATTCGAAAACGTTTTCTGACGGTGCTGCCAGATATATTGCGATACAATTGCATATGAGGACACCAGAAGCGAAAGGCTATAAGTGACAAAATTGAAAAAACTGAGATCAGTATACAGGCTATCTGGAAATAACGCTATTTCTTTTATGATTGCTCTCAGAAGAAAAATATAGGGAGGGGAAACGTTGGACAGATCTGCCTGAAGTCCCCTGCCTTGTTTGCTAAACTAAAACGCAAAATATAAGAGATTTCCTAATTATGTGTTGCATTCTGGAGGTCAACTACTTAAGCTCTATAAACTACTTAACCTCTTTAATCTGTACTTAAAATTTAAAAAATATATTGTACTTCGCTTTCCTTCCACAGTTATTGAAATAAGAATTGAAAGACCGCTATGAAATTAGCAACAGCTTCATATTTTAAGTCAGTCACTTACTATTGATGTTAATCGTTAAATTCAATTTATTCCAAATCTAAATTTTTTCACTTATATCCTTTGGCCGCAGGGGTCCTCATATACAATCGTCGTTTCATCATACATATGATACAATTGTATTACATTCAGATATATAAGTGTCTGAATTTCTACATGTCTTAATTTCAGACACATGATCATTATTCAGACATTTTTCTCAGTTCATTTATACCATGATCACAGTAAGACACTTAAGGGTCTTAAATTCAGACACTTATGATGTCTGAAATTTCATATTCAGACACTTAAGTGTCTGAATTTCTTTTTCAGTCACATATGTGTCTGAATTTAAGACGCCTCTATTTGCAGTGTATATTCTAATTCCTACAAAAATATTTTTCTTAACTTTTGCGAGTGTAATATATTTACATATAGATACACCATATAGGGTAACTCCGCCAGTAGTTGATACCCTTCCAGTAGTTGATCACATTTTTGAAATATTGAAAATGATTTTGGTTTGGGTTAATTTTTGACGGCCGATTATCAACTTGAGGGATATAGGCCCAAGGTGGTGTGCCCTCCGTGGGAGTCTTTCTAAGGGAGCCTAACCCGTATTTGCGCATGGAAGTCCAAGGTTTCGAAGAAAACCACGAAAATACCGAAACGGTTAGGCCGACGGTCGCGATTGGTTTGAACCCAGCACCTCCCATCTATCAGCTTCGAGAGCAGAACCTCTCAGCCACTGAAAAATGATTTTGGAAATGTGTTTCATACGTAGCACTAGACATAATATTTTTGTTTGAATGTTAGTGCACCGTTGTCACATTGTTGTCTGCTGTAACAGAAGCCATTTTATGAAAATTTTTTTTTTATTATAAAGTGCAAACATTTAGTTCTTGATGAGTTGGAGACAATGACGGTAAGTTAAAATAATCCCCTTCCATCTTGCTTATTTCAAACTAGAAGATAGCCCGTCAGAATGACGTGTTTGCATTTTCAAAAGAATGATATAGCATTGCATTATAAAAAGAATTATGAAGTAATAAATTTTATCTTATCTGACTAATAGGATCAGGTGGAGGTAAAATAGTTATAAAAACAGCCCATTTATAATTTAAACTTAATTTGCAAGAAAGAACTTCACTCACAAAATTTGAAGAACTACTTCACAAAAAACATGCAAATTAGACTAATAGTGCTATTTTAAAATATATTGTCAATTAACTTTCGTCTTCATTCATTGCTTTAAAAAAATCAACAACCTTCAATTTCTTATAAATCAGAAAATAAACAAATAAATAAATAAATAAATAAATAAGAGTCCTTCACGGATTAATTGCCGAAAGCTGACTCCAAAATAATAATTATATAACTTAAATTTTAAAAAGTTCAACTCAGATTAAATCCTGATTTTTTTAAAACATGCGTAAAGAAACCTGTAATAAATTTTGATCATTAAAAATGATCCTTTATCACTGAAGTAAATTGCAACTATAAATTGCATTAACAGATTTTTTTTTCTCTCAAATTCTTCTATTAAATTACAAATTTATTTTTCCTACAAAATACAAAAATGCAAAATTTTATTTGCATTGATATATGTATATATATATATATATACATATACTACACAGCATTAAGTATTCCTGATGGTATAATTATACTTTATAAGAAATACTATTCATTTTTCCCCCAATGTCTTCAGAGTTCAAAGAATTTCAAAAGAAACTACTTTTTTATTTTAACTACCGTTAGATGGCGCCAAAAAGCACAAAAGTTTATAATGAACGCGATACAAACGAATGTTTACTTATGGAGTCAGAGATTGAGCTGCCAAAGTAATTTCAACTGAAGTTATCTCAGAATATATACATAATTGAATGTAAGTCATCTGTCAAATGTTAATTTATTTTGAATAATCTTTCTAAAAATGCAACTTTTATGAAGCTTTATTCGAAAAAATAATTTTTAATAAAAATGGCCGAATGGAATACGATAAAGCGAAGTGGGATCCGGATGAGTTCACTCCGGAAGCGTTATGCACTTAGTGATATTATGTATATATAATAATAATAATATTTTTATAAGAATTATTGATAATCACAGCCCAAGGATGATATTTTAAAGATTAATTTATATATTTTCCAGTAATTTCTTTCGCCTGCTCAACTACTTGGAAAATGTGAATTAAAAAAACTATTTATTTATAATTTTGTTGCTGTTTAATTTCAGCGGATTTCATTTTTGACCATTATAGGACATTCATTAAGGGTTGTACCAATCATGTTAGTTTACATCTAAAACTTAAAAAGGAGGAAATATAATAAATACCAAGTTGCACTGACTTCATTTGATCAACTACTGGATGGGTCGCCCTATTTATGAAATTAGTGCCTTACTATTGAATAATAAAATTTCATTACAAAAACGAGAACAATCTCCCTCTAAAATTAAGTTACGTTTCTGTAAATGTTACCGTAAATGTACCGTAAATACGTACCTGTAAATGTGTTTTCTTAAGTAAAATTTACATTTTTTTTTAAAAACAAAATCCTGATTTTTCCCCCTTAAAATAACAATTAATTTCTGCGTAAATATTACATTTTTTAACTGTAAATTTAACTGATATTCGATTTAATATTACCTCTGCACGGACGATGTTACTTATATAAAAATGCCGAGGATTTCCATTGTCTATCCTCCCTTTTTGTCTGAAATCCTTTTCCAAAATCATTGGAAATTAGTACTTAAAAGAATAATAATTGTAACTTTTAGGACTTTTCTGCCAGAGGTTGGGTATACAAATTTGCTATTTTAAGCAGATTTCCAGGGACATGAAAATCACGAAACGGTGCCATGAGGAAATATTTAGGATGAATACTTATTTCTACGTAAGAAGCGATTTTTAAATGAGAAAATGAATATATAGAAAATTAACACCTTGTAATAATATACTAATTTCAAATGCTAAAAGGTGTAAATTAAAACTTTACAACAAGTAAAAATGCGTTTATTTCGACTGCTGACATGTTTCGATTCTCCCCGAGTCATTTTCAAAACAAATAAATAAAACTATTCTAAATTTGCACGGTCTGAAACGCCATCTTTCAGTTTTTCACGTATTCTTTCATATTATGCACGTTATGTTTTATTTATTTTATTTTCTATTTTATTATATATTTTATTAACATATTTTTCAGTGGTTATGAAAATAAAAATAAAATAAACGTCCAAGTAAAATAAAAAATAGCATGCATAATATGAAAGAATACGTGAAAAATTGAAAGATGGCGTTTCATAAGAGCAAATTTAGAATAGTTTTATTTATTTGTTTTGAAAATGACAATTATTAAGGGTGTATTCGAAAAAATATTTTTCCACTCTCAACAGCTCGAAATTTTCTGAGACATTTTCAGACTCATTTTTAAAAGTAAAAACATGAAACTTGCTGAGGTGATTTTTGAAGAGATGTATAAGAGGCCGTGTGATTTCATTTTTCACTCAATTATTTAGAATTTGATTTTTAAACAATTATTTTCCTAGTATGACCATTTTTTTTATTCCCAGATCTTCCGCTTCGGAAAATTCGGTTCAAAACGCCAACCTTGATAGCATTTTTAACAATATTTTCTGCATTTATCAAAAAATCGAAAAGCACGGCACATTATGTAGTTTCTAAATAAGATAATTTCCCAGTTTGATGCGTTTGAGAACAAATATGAATTTAAAAATAAATCAGAAAATAAGCAGTTTAGATTGGAATATACCCTTAATGAGTCGAAACATGTCAACAGTCGAAATAAACGTATTTTTACTGGTTTTAAAGTTTTAATTTACACCTTTTAGCATTTGAAATTAGTATATGAGAAAATGAATATTGAAACAGTTTTAAAATATTTTTAACAACTTTCTACAATCTTTCGGTGTCGGGCTGTCGGACTCTGATGACACAAAATTTTTCGGGTTGGGTTTTTAATCGCCGGGCCTCCGAAAAAAGAGCCGGAACTCACGTCTAATATATGCCTTTAATATTTATAGCAGGGCTGTCACAGGCGACTATTTTTATATTTTACTATCGCACCACTATTTTAAGAAAATAAAATTTGTAGTATATTTCTCTTGCAGATGTTGCAATAGTGTATGTGACAAATTTCTCTTTTTAAAAGATGGTGCGAGACAGAATTTAAAAATAGTCGCCTATGGCAGCTCAGTTATAGCAATACATTGTGAGCGTACAGTCTTATTATGAATTCGTTGCAATTTACAGTGATTATTAAGGATAGACCGAAACGCGTTTTTTAAGACCGAAACAGTAACTAAAACCGAATTACGGTAATCTTTTTTATTTTCGGCCGAAAACGAAAATACCCCACATTTTTTTTCAGTAATTAATACATACATAAATGTACATAATTATTAATTAATTATTTGGCTCTCTGTGCCTATGACCGAAACTTTTTATTTTCATATAAAATAAAATGTAATTAATTCATAAACGACGCAAAATGTTTTTTCTAATTATACGAATTTCATCTAAAATAATATTTTGGATATACAGACCTTGATTTATCTCTTATAATGATTTTTGCGAATGATCATCTGGTATACTAGAACTTTCTCAAAGTGTATTCGAAACACTTCTGCGGTTTCAAACTAAACATTTTCCATTATTGTTAAGTCTGCAGATGTTAATGAGTTCGTGAAAAGCGTCTTAAAAGTTTAGTCATATAAGCATTTCTTGCTTTATAATTTGCACTCACGTCTTGAGTCAGTGATGACTGATAATTATGAACAGTGAAGTTCAAGATATTTGGAATACAGATAGTTTTGGTCGGGCCGAATTTTTAGCAGCTTTTGCGCCGAAAACGAAAACCAAACCGAATTTTCGGTCGATCTCTAGTGATTATTGTTTGCCTGCGGTCGCAGAGTATTGATTGCTAGTGGTTATTGGAAGGCCTACTGAGCCTGGGGCTTGTGTAATTTAGCAAGCTAGTTACCCTTGTAAGTTACGCCACTGATAGTTGCCTTTTGCAATAGGAAATGGATACGATTGTGTGTTCATAATTAGCAATGATTCATACTATTCATATAATGGCATATTAAATCTGTTTTTATCAATGCCATATTTTAGGCAACTGTTCCATTTACGTAACTTTCCATTCAATCCACGCGATATTAAAATTAGCTCGTGTAAACTGCAGTTTTCCTTCTTTGTTTGCATCTAAGCTGAACCGATTTGACTCGATTAAAAAACAATTTTGCATAATTAAGCTTCGTATAAATAAAAATAACGATGTATTTTTTTCTCTACTAATAAGATCCATTGTAATCAAAAGGTTGTAATATTTGTTCTCTTTCACTCTCCACGCTTATCAAGGAAAGAAAAGTTAGACTGTAGTTTATTATTATTTTTTTCTTAACGTAGTATATATTTTTTAAGCAACTCACTCGTATAATCTGTGTTCTTTTGTATTTTAACTTTTTATTTAAAGCTGTTCACAACTCTGCTCTGCTCGACAAGCGCAAAACGTTTTGACACATTCACAAATTCATTTTTTAACGGAAAGATATAAAATTGGAAGGTCTGACCATGGAAACGATTTGGAATCGAACTGTTTTCCATTTTTGGATCAATCAATTACCTGTTGAGTGATAAGCGATTTTAATCACGTGACACGGCATTTTTCTCCACCTTACTGACTGGATTTCTTTCTTTTGTTCGGAAGTTCGGTTCAAAATGCCAATTTTGACAGTATTTTCTGAAAGATCTATTGTGTTTACAAGAAAACGGGAAAAACAGTTAGATGACATAGTTTCTGAATAACAACACCTTTTAGTTCCATGCCTTTCCGAAAAAAAATGAATCAAAACTTATGTCAGAAAGTTGACCCTTTGGATTTGAGAAGATCTAATGTTGCCAGATCTAATGTTACAAAAAGCGGGACAGGGTTTTAAGAAAAGTGGGACAGCCGCTTCTAAATTGGGACATAAAATTACGGTAAACCCTATAAAAAGGAACCTGCCTATAATGGAATCCAGTCTTAAGGCTGTTCTTAACTGCTCTGCTCAAGAAGCGCAAAACATTTTGACACATTTACAAATTCATTTTTTAAAGGAAAGATATAAAATTGGAAAGCCTGGCCATGGAAGCGATTTGGAATCGAACTGTGTTTTTCACTTTTTGATCAATAAATAGCCTAATTGAGTTATAAGCGATTTTGATCACGTGACAAAGACTTTTTTCACTCTTGCTTGAGTGGTTATTCTTCTTTCGCGTGGAAATTATGTTCAATACGCCCATTTTGACACTATTTTCTGAAAGATCTATTGCATTTGCAAAAAAAAAAAAAAAAAAAACGATAAAAACAGTTCGATTACATAGTTTCTGAACAACAACTCCTGCTAGTTTCATGCATTTCCGAACAAAAATAAATTAAAACATGTCATAAATTTGCCGTTTTGGATTTGAGAACAGCCTTAAAAGTTTCGAAAGCTAATTGTATCACTAATTGAAATGGAGTCAAATTTCAAGTTCCAAAATATCCACATATTCTTCAAGCAGTCATTAACACTGCTTTGACGATCTGAAATGAAAAGCGTTTTCGGATTTTTTTTTTCTTTTTTAGAGTTTATAGGGTTTATAGGTTGTTTATAGGGTTAATAGGATACGATTTCGACACGTATAAAGAGTACTGTAAACGATATTTTTTTTCGAAATTTTGAATTGGTCAGACGGGTGTTACCAATCCGCGACGTGCATTGCGTACGCTTGACGCATACAGTGTCAGAATCCTTGATTATTCCCTCTAGTAAATTTTGATTGAAAATTTTACTTTATTTATTTAAAGGGACAGCGGACCTTTACTTGAGCAAAAATTAACTCAAAAATTGAAAATAAGTTTTGTACACGTAATTATTCACGAGTTTGTTCTGAACCATTTGTAAAAAATCGCATGCAGATGCGATTTTCTTTTTTTTTTTTTTTTTCAAAGTTACAAGCGTTTGAATTTTGTACACAAACAATTTTTCTGCCCAGGGGTCCTTTTCGAAATTTTAATTTTTTTAGATGTTAAACTCCTATATTTTCTGAACATTTTGATATAATTGTTTCGTTGAAATTCCTATTAGAACTGAAGTTGTGGCTGTTACATTTATACACGTTCAATAGCTGAAGCGTCGTTTCGGAAACTTTGAAGCCATTTTTCTCCAAATGACGTTTTTGGGCATAACGTGCACGATATCTCAAAAACGTATGAATATTTTTTCATGAAATTTTCAAAACATATGTTTCATGTTAGTCTGTATAAACTGAATCTAAAATTTCCTTTTTATTGTTCAAAACAATATTTTTTGGGTGATTATACTGTTGAAATTTTCTTAATATTGCATTAGCTAAATACAACTTTGTATTAAAAATATAACAAAGCTTTAAATACAAATTTATTTAGGTTCAGGGTAATTATTACAATCTGAAGTATAAGTAGGTACCAAAATTTTCATTCTAGTTGCAACACTTATTTTGTAATCGTGCGCGTAAGCTGTTATGCCGATTTTCTGCTCGAAAAATGTCTAACAGTTTGGAACCCCCTGTAAATGCTAATTCTGCATCTTATAATTTTTTAAATACATGAAATGAAAGAACATACTTATACATTTTATTTCAATTAAAATTGTGTCTTAAAATCAAATATATTTTAAGATATTAAATGTTGAAAATGGTCTTTTTTTTTTTTCATTTTTTCCAATTTTAAGACTCCCGAGACCCCTTAAGGCTGTTCTCAACTACTCTGCTCAACAAGAGCAAAACGTTTTGACACATTTACAAATTCATTTTTTAACGGAAATATATAAAATAGGAAAGATTGACCATGGAAGCGATTTGGAATCGAACTGTGTTTTCCATTTTTTTATCAATCAATTACCTATTGAGTTATAAGCGATTTTGATAAGGTGACACGGCATTTTTCTCCCCTCACTGACTGGATTTTCTTCGTTCGTTCGGAAGTTCGGTTCAAAATGCCAACTTTGACAGTATTTTCTGAAAGATCTATTGCATTTACAAGAAAATGGAAAAAAACAGTTCGATGACATAGTTTCTGAATGACAACACCTTCTAGTTTCATGCGTTTCCGAACAAAAATGATTGAAAACTTATGTCAAAAAGTTGACCCTTTGGATTTGAGAACAGCCTTAATATACTTTAAATCTTTTTTTCTCAAAAGTAATTTTTCAACGTTTATAGATTTTTGAAATCTTATCTCCACGCATCTTAATTTTTAATTAAAATTCACGAACTTGATAAGGAAGAATCCTGATATTATTTACAAAGAAACTGTGTATGCGTTTTAAAATTCGATTTCAATAAGATAATTAAATTTGATTTTTAACTTATTAAAAAGTAAAATTTTGATGAAAATCAATATGGAATTCAGAATTTTTTTTTTTTTAAATTAACTATTTAAGGGATTAAAAAATCGATACACAGATTTGTTTGTAATAAAGTTTTAAGTAATCGAGGAAATATCTCAAAAATTAACACGCATGGAGCATTTTAAAATTTCGCTTTAAATTAAATTTTTTTTTAAATCTTAAAATTACAATAAGATTGGATTTTGTTTTAAGGTGTTCTATATAATTATAGTGAAATGTATATTTCAACAAAATTTCATATGTCTATGATAAAAATAATAATAATAAAAAAATTTTACGTCCACCATCCCCTTAAGGCATTTTTGCTATTAAATTAAGGGAAAAATTCTATTTTGAAAAACCGGCGATAAAAGTTTAAATATTCTGAAAACGACGCTCGTCGCGAAGGGGATTAAGAAAGCTCGCTTTTCCGCTATTCTCCTTCGAGTTAAAAAAAAATCCTTATAACCAAGGCGCAATAAATTTTAAACAATTTTTTTGTCCTTTAAATTAATAAAAGTAATGTAAATAAATTGAACGTGATGAATTTTAACATGCAATGTTTTATTTATTTATTTACAAATCACGTACAGTTTTTACAGAATAATATATAGAGTAGACCGGGGCTAGTTGGCCATAGGGGCATGTTGTCCCAGTCACGATATTTTTTTAACTTTGAGTTAGATGACATTATCAGTCCAGCCAAGTATGCGTTGCTTCGCTTTCCTCCTCCAACATCAGCACCATTGAAGTCGGAGCGTCCCTTAAAGTATTATTGAGAATTTTTTTAATTTTTCAAAAGTGAGTAAATTTCCTCTCTTATAAATAATCGTTTTTTATTTGTTTGTAGATTACATTTTAGATTTTGATATATAATAATTCAGAAAAATAATTGTTCGTAGTTATTGTAGGGCATGTTGTTTTATTGAAATACTTTCAGAATAATTTCTTACAGTAAAGAAAAACAAAAATGGTGATACGGGTTAGTTGGCCCATTTGGCACGGGAGGAATTTGGCTCTGTGGTATTGGAATTTTGACAGTTTTAATGAATTATTTTAATAAACATTTATTATTATTTTAATTAATTTATTATTAATTAATAGTAAAGAATTATTTTATTAACCGAATTACTGGTTATTCCAGTCAATTTTTTTAAAAAATGAAGTTATAATGTTGTTTACATCCTCCCCAAATTAAATCAGCTGCTCCTGTTGTACAAAAACATTTATAACTTTCATAATTATAGAAAAATCCCTGTTGGTTTGGCCTACAGGCGCAGGAAGATTTCGAAGTTAAGTACTAATTTCACCAAGAATTTAACGGATTAAGGAAAATGTGAATTTTTTTATACAACCTCCCCCCCCCCTCCCGCACACACACACACACTTTTTTGTTTTTAATTTCTTTTTGCTGTAAGAGTTGCCCCTGTCAAAAGCTTGTCAATACAAAAGTTGTAGATAATATTAAGAGGATTTATGATAAATTTAAGTGAATTTAATATCTTGTGAATTGACGAAGTTATGAATTTTTTTCTTGTGAAAACCCTATTTTTTGCATTTTTTGAAGCCAATTTTAATTATATTAAAATAAAAATCTGTCATGCATAATTTTTTGGCCCTTTTCCTAGAAGTTTTGAAAGCTTTAAACTGATTGGATATGTTATCGTGTCCATAGAAAAGTAAAAAATATATAGAGATAGATAGATAAAGTTTTGAACTGGGGGTGGTTTTCGGCTCTAGGGGTCATGATCGGTGTAGATCTGCAAAAGTTTTTCAAAAATTCCAACATATGGGAGATTGCAATAGATAGTATTTCCTACGAAATCTACCTAAAAGTTCGGCCTCCTAGTGTTGAATACTACCGCTAAAAGTAACAAATCTAAGAATCAAAATCCACCCGACTCTGATATTTCTCAATTATTAATAAAATCCCCCTGTTACCCCGTTCAGAGAAGAGTTTGCCACAAATAATGTTTTAATAACATCACATTTTATGAAGTGAAAACATCTTACCTGGGTAGTTATTCATTGAACTAAATAATCCTTTCGGTGTTCATAATCATAAAAAGGACGGTTTCAGGAAACAATTTTTTAATTATCAAAAAATATCTTTTCCTTTAAGAGACATGTCGTTTCTTCCGCAGACAGAATAGAACTACACTTCCTGAACCATTAATAAAGATCAGCAGTTCAAACAAAAAATATATTTAAAAAAATGATATCATCCAACATAATTATATCAAGCATATTGCTATATCCTAACTTATTAGATTATCTAAATCTCATTATACCAGTAATAAATCATGAATGTAATCAATAATATATATATTTCGTGATAAACAAACTGTTTTTTTTTTTTTAATACTTGATTAGGAATTAAAGTTTTATACAAACGAAAATTATCATTATTTCAAAGAAGCTGGAATTACCCAAAGCATCATGAAGCAATATTACATTTTACTGACAGAAATTTGAAGGGAATGATACGTTAGAAAAACATAATAAACGAAAAAAAAAGAATTATTGCACTTAACAGGTGTACCGAGGCCTTGATACAATTTATTTATCATCTGGTGTTTATAATAAATCACCTAATTAAGGATGAATGATTTCTTAAATTACTGTACTCTAAGATTTAAGGTGTTTTAACACCTAGCATGCCTTTATTAAAATTTATTACTGTTCCGTAATGTTATTAAAGACGTTTTTTATGAGAAAATAAAATCAATTTTTAAAGCAATTTTTGGTCGAAGTTAATAATTTGAATAATTCACAGTTTTAATATTTAAAATTTTTATTTTAATTTAGGAGGCTATATTGTGTTTTCGTTCGCAAGAAATAAAAATTAAGATTTGGTAAAATTTTGATCATTTCTTAAACTTCTACACTATCAGAACATTAAAAGTGACGTGGATCAACTTACCCCGCAATTGGGGCAGGTTGGCCCAAGCGACTTGGTGTCAATTTAAGCTTCTAAACTAATACTTATAGTTAATATTTTCAAGTTTTACTATTATGACTTCCTACTGAAAGTACACGGATAGTGGTAACATAAAAATAAATTTAAAATGTTGAATTGTAACTTTTTAAAAACTATTAGAAGAAAAAGCGAGCCAACTAGACCCGCGGTCTACCCTACTGATATACTTAAATTTCAAACGATATTTCATTGTTGAATAACGAACATATAAAGTTTCCCTTAAAATTAGATAAATTAAACATTATTTACAAAAAAAAAAAGAAAGAAAGAAAGAAAAGAAAGAAAGAAAGAAAATCTTTAAAAAGCTTTCTAGTTTTTCCTCTACCACTTTCCCTTATTAATTATGTGTAATAATAATGTAGTCTAAAGGTCCGTTCTGGTCACATTCTGCAACGGCGCAGAGGCTCTTTTTTCGCCTTCTTTGGTGTAGGGAATCTTTGTCGTACTGCAGGAGAGCAGCGCCCCTGGCATGTTTACCACCTACCTACCCAGGTATGAATTTCTTTTGTTGATTTTGTGTACTTCGCTTCCAAACGATTGAAGAGCAATAAAAAGTGCCACAACCGACAGCAGATCCTTTTGGAAAAGAAAGCCCAAATAAATAATTTAGGACTTCTCGCTGCAGAATTTGAAAATGCGATCTGTACGAAGCCTTTTCAAGCTCCAGATAGATGTATAATTCTACTCGCGGCTTTTTTGTTCTGGTCAGGCAACGCTTTCTTGTGGTCACACGGTTTTTTACATATTTTATGGCTTTACAAGGAAAGTACTGGACATCCTGCGAGCGGGGAGAGGTTTCTTCAAATTCGATCTAACCCTATCTCCTGACACATTGTTGAATCCATTGTTGATCCTCCCGTCCTTTTGTTAAAAACCATAAATGGGGTTGGAAAGGAAAGGTTTTATTGCTTTAGAATGACAGGGAGCACTTTTGCTTTCTTAACCCTTTATCTACTGACGGTACTTATAAGTACCATTAAAATAACTTGTTATAAAATTCATTTAATACATCAATTAGTTGTAATACAGTTTAGAATGAGTTATAGATGCATTATTTTATCTTGTTCACAAAAGCATTATGGGTTACACAAAACAAAAATATTTTTAAAAGGATGATTGCTTTTGCCTTTGCGTCTTTTCAGCTTTCTTGGCGTTTGGGGGTGCACAAAATCCTAATAAATTTAAATGTAATTAATTCTTCTAAATCCTCCAATCCTTGTAAAATCCTTCTAAAATGTATTACATGATTACGTAAATCTTCTAATGTAGTTTAACCAATTCACGAAAAAGGCTTTAGTAGATAAAATTTTCATGAATTCATAATTCAATACATAAAGGGTTAACGAAGCCTAGTCTACGTGCAACTCACGGCAATTTCTTTTCCATCAAAAGCGGCTCGCTGAAGTCAAAAGATTGGATACTCTCTTTCTTCCTTATGACTGAAATTACGACTGTAAGTTCGTTTAGGAAAGGTAAAAAATAATATGCAACTGAAAAAAAATTACATTTTTTTTCATATCATTACCGGGAAAAAAAAAAAAAAAAAAAGAGTAATACTATAGGTAGTCAGTGGAGAAAATTTAAAGACCGGCGTTTTGCGGTCCATAAAAAAGCCTTTTAAACTGACTTCCAGTAGGAGATGTCAGATTTCAATTACAACTCACCAGGCTGTAAGGCTCAGCCCATAAAAAACAAAACTGGGGAGTTTCTTTGAAAAACACATCGCCCTCCTGCTTAGTAACTTAATCGAAATTCTCGCTTGCATAGCTTTCGTAGCTTTAATTTATCATTAATTGTTAAATGAAATGAACGAGATCATGACCTGTAACACAGTAGCACGGCTGTTTCAACTTCAGTGGGATGGCAACACTTTAACAGCTTCACTGGCATCGGAAATTGTATATATATATACATATTATATATATTCATATATATAATATATATATATATATATATATATATATAACCATTAATTAAACATAACCTACCACCGTCAATTATTATGAATTAAAACTGTAAGTATAAATATATATATATATATATATATATATATATATATATATATATTATAAGAATTATTATGGAAGAAAAAGAAAAAACTGGACACCGACAAAAATTGAAAAGCTTATACATTGAATTACGTTATCAAGGGCACAGAATTCAATGATATAAGCAAAATGGTAGTTTTCTGTGGGAAAAATAAGCTAAAGCTAAAATTTATTTTCCCCTGTGCCCAAACAACCATTAAAATCAAGTGAATTGATTAAAAATGAAAGCAGAATAGAAACAAATAATGTGAAATGGAAGAATCAATAAAACGTATTTAAATATTTATAGGATATAAAATATAAATAATAAACACCATACCGATTAATATTTCAGTATTTTACAATATATATATATACTACTTAATTCGATGGTGCGCAATATTTCAGTAGGATAAATTATATAAACATATTTACACAATAATAATAATAATAATAATAATAATAATATCTGATTTGATATTTTGTAAGTAAAAATACAAAATAAAATAAAATAAATAAAAATTTTTAACACCAAACAGGTAATTGCTCACTAGCAATATATATATATATATATATAATTATCATAAGAAAATATCAATTAATTACATCACGCAAATTTCCTGGATTTTTGAGCTCACCCTCCATGGCACAGGTTTTTACATTCGCCTTCGAGGGATACCCTTCCCCTCTGTTGTGACGTCACATTGTTTGCAAAAATTAATTTAGAATTAATTTTATGAAAAACAAATACTTACGATCTATTTACCATTCCAAAACTGTTAATATTTTGCGTCATTTTATACTTCAAGCTGTTGCAGTTCAAAGATAAAGGAAAAATATACCTAATACTATATAAATTTAAAAGCAACGTTAAAAGCGACAGAATGTACAAACTAGTTGTACATTCTACTTGTAAACTAGTTCTAGTCTACTTGCAGTTCAAACTAGTAAAACAGTTTGAACTGCTAGTATATAAAATGCAAAAACTCACACAGATATATGCCCGTTTAAATAATTCGTCATGTTTTAAGGGATTAGACACGAATTGAAATGCGTGTAATTCAAGAAACAATGTTAATTTAAGGGGGTTGCGGGAAACATTAAAATATATATATATATATATATATTTATTGAGTTAGAATTTTGATTTTTTTTCTTTTATTTTTATGTTTAACCTAGTTTGTAAACAAAATCACATCCTAAAATTTCTGATAAAGTTTTTAAAAAAATTTAAATTTATTTTTATTTTTTTAAAATGGGGTAATTTAAAATCGTTATAACTTGAAATATTATTTGACAAATTTCAATTTTTTATTCATTTAATTATAGAGAAAAATATAACTTCAATTTTGTTTCAGCACTTTTTTTAAAATACTAATTAAAAAAATAATGTAACTTATTTTGAAAAAATAGTATTTTCGAAAGTAAATATATTTTTTTTAAAGTTTGTCAAAACAAAATTAATGGAAAATAATGGGAAAAGACATCTTCCAAGTTTGAACCATTTATCTTTAACAATTCTTGACTTATAACGATTTAAAGACGAGAAATGGTGAAAAACCCATCATGTAGAAAAACTTATTTAACCCTTTAGTGCGCAGCTTTGCATATATGCAAACAACAAAGTTTTGAATTTAACAGTTTTTTTTATTCGCATGTCCTAATTCACACTAGAAAATTAAAATAGTAATATTTGCTTTAATTAAAAAACAGACATTCCATATTTAAATAAAGCGAAATTAACCATTGAAACTTTCTGGTGTAATGTCAGATTATCTGAACTACGTAATTTTTAGAACGTATCCTGTTATGTGAATTAAAGGGTTAAATATTAAGTTTTATAAAATAAATAATTATATGAAATAAGTTATTTGGAGACATACTTATTAAAATATTTACTAATTTGCATTCTTTTAGCGTAAAACAGCAACACGGCAGTAGTTTTTACTTGTATTGCAGGTGTGCAACAGAAGAAAAGATTGACGTATTATATGAAAAATGTATCTATGATTTTTTTTTCATTATTTTTCCTGTCTAATAAATATATATAATATAATATCAAGCAGGACGGTCGTTCTGCCAAGCCAAGCTGAAAAAAAAAAATGCTAACACCGCCAAACAAACAAACGCCAAGAATAACGGCAAGACATCGTAACTGCTTATTATACTGAGGACAACTTCTCCATGTTAAATCGACCAAACATGGCAGCGTAAAATTTCCCATATCAAAAGAACCAATCATCGCAGAAAAATAAAACCAAAACCAGAAGGGCCTAATCAAGAAGATCTTCAATTTGAGATCAAATGCATCCTCATAAATTAATTATAAACAGAGATATAGATTTTTTAAAATAACGTCGAGATACTGAAAATGACAGATTTCTTTTCTTCGTCTCACCTTATGTTTCAATCGAGGTAGAGACTTAAATAATGGACAGAAAAAAGTAAGGATTGAATTTTTGGACAGATATTTACTCAATCTACGTGCTTTTATAAAATTCAGCTTTAAAAACATAAATTTTCTATTCATAATTAGCGAAAAACTGTTTATTAATTCTAAAGTTTACAAATTATGCCAAATAGCGATAAACCCGCCAAAACATTTTAGAAATCTTATGCTTTTCTTTTATATTATCCTTTTGCATTGATTTCATCGAAGAAAACTATGGTTGAGATTCAGATAGATTTTTCGCTGTTAGCGAAAAGAGTTTGACCAATCAGAAGCCTGCATGTTAGAGAATATTAGCTGTTTCTGGATCCCGACCTATGTAATGAAAGTTTTGAGTTATTTTTTTAGTGCCATGGATGAAGTGCAATGTTTGTAGAAATGTAGGTTAGGATCCAGATAGATTTTTCGCTGTTAGCGAAACGAGATTCACCAATCAATAGCCTGCATTTCTGCAAACAGCGAAAAGTTCACAAAAATGCAAGCTTCTGGTTGATGAATCTCGTTTCTCTAACAGCCAAAAATCTATCTAGATTGCGCTCAATGGAGGATATTCCAAATATGTGTTCGAGGCTGAAAAATGTCACGTGATACCGGTAATGGAGGATATTCCAAATCTGGGTTTGAGGCTGAAAAAAGTCACGTGATACCGGTAATTTACCCAAGGAATTTATAACCGATAAGAAGGGAAGATACTACTGCTTTGCCTCATGAACTTTTTCATTGGCTAGCGGGGATTTATATTACACGTCTACGGGGCCTTCCCTCCTTTACGCTAGAAGTTTTTACCTTGACCACGTGATCAAAACGAAAATGGAATATCCTCCATTTACCCAAGGAACTTCTAACTGATAAGAAGGGAAGATACTACTACTTTGCCTCATGAACCGTTTCATTGGCTAGCGGGGATTTACATTACACGTCTACGGAGCCTTCCCTTCTTTACGATAGAAGTTTTTACCTTGACCACGTGATCAAAATGTAGATGGAATATCCTCCATTATGTTGAACACAATTTTGCATTTCCACATCCAGGAAGGGTATTGATTGTCATAACAACAATACATATTCGAAACTATTTAAGGCATTGATTCTGAACTCCTTTGCTATACATTTCGATATTAAAGAAGTTGTTGTTTCCATAGTAACAGTACTTTTCTGTATTGCTTTCTCTAAAACACAAATATAGAAATTTAACAAACAGCGCTCAGAATCAACACCATAACAGAGAGCCTTTATACATAAGAGTGGTGATATCGGCACAGGAGGCATGCTCATTTGAAGTTTTTGCCGAAAGTACGGCAACAGCGTCTAGAATACACTGTTAAAAATATCGTAAAAAATTACCTGTGTTTTTAAAGGTTATCTATTTTCTGACCAATGAGAACTTTTCATTGGTATTAATTTAACGTTCTCATTGGTCAGAAAATAGAGAGCCTTTAAAAACAGAAGTAATTTTTCACGATATTTTTAACAGTGTACCCTGTGTGGAAATATGCTATCCAAACAACGCTAAAAATTTGTATCCCTTAAATGTGCGACGATACTGCTAAAATCAGGGGCGTAGCTACCGTGGAGCAGTTGGAGCACACTGCTCCAGGCGCCCGAATCCTAAGGGCGGAAGATTAGAAAGAGCAAAATAAAAACTTGTAAAAATATTTGCATATTTTTTTCACTATTAATCAGATATTATAGATAAATCTTGTTACAATAGGCATATTCCTATGTTATTTTATTTTGTTTTAACCTCACTATTATGTTTTTACTACTGTGTCTTTGTGTGTTACTTTCTACTGTGTTTAACCGCAACTATTTCGATTTAAAACATGTTTTTATAGACAGTTAAAAGAAATTACTTCTATTCGCGAAGTTTTAATTGTAATTCATACCCTATTGTAGCCCCGAGTAACTTCTCCAACACCGTTTCAGCATGCCCGATTTTTTTTTTTTCTGAAACATTTCCGTAGACGAGAGTTGAAGATTTTCAAATTTTAAACTATTCAAAACTTATTTATAGAGCTATCATTGTTCACTTTATTGGCAACCACCATTTCCAAACAAACTTCCTGGCACATTTATCTTGAAAATGTTTTAGAAATTTATCATGGTGATTACTGCACGGAAATAATGTAATCCAAAGAAATCACTGCTGAGAAACCTATATTTATGATGTAACAGATTCACCTATTTAGTTAATTTAAGATTTAGAAAAAAAAGTTTGGCAAATTGAAGAAAATCATTGACCATTTTACAAACAAAAAAAAAAAAACAACAAGAAAACGAAAATTTTGAAGTTGTTTTGTTTTGGGGAAACTAAACATGGGCATCAATACAGATTACAAAACAATAATAAGAACCGGACTTACGCATATTGCATATCGGTCCACGGTAACAAAATTTAGATGGGGGAATGGGGGAGGGGGGGTAAGTGGCAAATTAAGTTTTGTGCGTATTGTTTTTGAGATTTTGAAAATATGGCAAATCTCAAATGCAGAATTGATAAGTTTTTTCCTTCAAAAAGAGAGAAAAATTTAGTGTTCCTTCGGACCTGATTATCGGCTATACAATTATTCACCACTTTTTTCGAAAAGTATTTTTCAACATTAAACCTTATTTAATTGCTGAATTTTCTGATTAAATAAGACAAAGCATATTTTTCGGAAATACTAATGTGAATTTGCTTAGGCCGTAATCAGGCTCTGCTCCCTCTTCCCGCCACAATTCGATATGAATCTGGAATTACTCCACTCGACTTTCCGAACAGTTTATAGAAATACTGTGAGTTCAAAAATCTATAAAAATGAATAAAAACTAAGATCCTAATTTTATACAAAGGTGAAACATTTTCACTGGTGATAAAGACCTCGAGTTTTAAAGAAAACGTGCACTTTCATTTATAAAGTTTAAACATTTTTAAATGACATAATTTCCCTTTCAAATGTGCTGAAATAAGGCTAATAAATAATAATAAAAAAAAAAAAATCTAGAGAACAGGAATTCTGCTTTTTCAGAATTTAGTGTCGCCCCCGGCATTTCCATTACTTCATTTTCTTCTGATGGACTGATGGCTTCTATTACTATGAAACTGCCATTATAAGTGAAGTGTTAGGTAAAGATGAAACAGCAGCCGTAAAAAGTTAGAACTCTGATTTTCTGGTCAGAATGGGGAAAAAATGGCCATATTTTTTTTACCGCTGCTCTTTCATCTTCACCTAACACTTCATTTATAATGGCTGTTTCATAATAATAGAAGCCACCAGTACATCAGAAGAAAATAACTCGGTTAAGCGGGACTCTACTGCAGTACAAAACGTATTTCAATTTTAAGACTTAAAGCACACGTTTTATTTTATGTAAAATGACGTCATTCGCATCCGCTTAAGAATTCCACATTTACGATCTACTCTTAAACATCTAAAGTAAAGCATGCATAGCACATTACTATCGCGAAATGATGCACAAATGCAGCAAAAAGATTCCGTCATTCAAGAAAATCGAAAAAAAAAAAAAAAAAAAAACCCGGCCATCTACTGATTCATAGATACTTACAATTAAATATAATATATAATAGCTCCATTGTTTTAACATAAATCATTCGTTTATATTTTTTCAAAATAGCACGCATTTTAATTACATTTTCTTTCGGTTGTTATGAGAAAATGGCAACAAAAATATATAATTACTATTTTAAAACTATTTTTCCTTTACTTTCTACAGAAATGGAGTACTTCCGCTGCCAATATCAAGCAAATAGCTCCAAAAACTACAAAAAAAATTGATATTTCAAAAATAAGTGGAAATACAGTTTTCAAACAAAATGCATTTAAAAAAACATTTTTTTTTCCAATACAACGGTATAAAAATTAAAAATGTGCGATGCTTAGAAATTTAAAAAATTGCTAAAGAGTATTTAATCGTAATGCTTTGTTTTACCGCTAGCTTCCGTAAGGTAACGTTATTTTTTGGACACAAAATAAGCTGGGATAAAGAAATAGCATACCGTACCGGAGGCTAATAAGGAAAAATAGGACTTTACTAAATTAAGTCATATTCTGGTAGGCTCAGACTGGCCCGTCGGGCAACTGACCTGTGGGTTGGTGTGCCCTAAACCAGATAAAGTTGAGACCAGCCCCAGGTGAAGCTAATAGTTACAAAATTTGCTGCAAGCATTAGAATTGAAAAGTCTTAAATTATTTAATAATTTAAAAAAAAAATAAAAAAACTTTTTTGAAGTATTTTTTTATTAAGTATTTTTGTTTCTCTTTCCAAAGTAGGAGAATTGCAATTTTTTTTTTCTTGAAAATTTCTTTGTTTCAGAGGACCATTTAAATCTTAAAAAATATAATGTATATATTCTCTAATTCTGTTCGTTACCAATGGCGGCACGATCTTCTCCTAGAATTTTCAGCCAATTTGAAGGTTCTTTTGCGCCCTTTCGATTATATCCTGTTGCTAGGGTTTAGAGAGCATTCTGCATAAGACGAAAATATGTGTTGCACAGAGCTTTAGACAGTTTACTGTATAAAAATCTGTTTGCACGTTTCTTAATATCTCTAGCAGCATTAAGACGTTTTATCCTCCAGCTGCAAAAATAGTTTAAAATAGATTTAATTAATCATAACATTCTAATTTAGCACTAAAATTATGAATATTTAGAATCCTACACTAGTAATTCTCAAGCTAATGTTAAACCAATGTCAGCGTTCTTTAAAATTTTCTCATTTACATTTATTTTTTTTCTCCGTAGCATATATGACGTCGATGTCTAAACAGTTATTTTACACTGTTTTGATTTTTTTTTTTTTCTGTAAAGACGCTTTCAAGTTCGGATCCAGTTCCGAAATTGAAAGCATTTGCAGAAAGAAAAACTGGAATGTTAATGGATATTGTTGGTTTCTACTAGCAAAGTGGTAAAATAATCAGTTTCTAAAATGTTGTGCTCTCCAAAAATGCATGGTCTGCGTATTTCACAGTAACTGAGTCCGACCCGGCGTGCAGTAGCGGCTCTTCAGAGTTTCAGAATCGCTTCCCTATCAGAAACTTGGTGTATAAATTTTGATCTGTTTTAATAGTACGATTTTCTACGATTAAACAAGGAGAATTTTTTTTCTGAAATTACTGGTAGCAAACGCAGTAAAGTGATTGTGAATCCCTTTTCGAGCAGACACTGTCTGCATGGTGAAATGTTGTTGGTATGGATATAAGCTCAACGTGAGTAATAAAAATAATTTGATTGAGATATAAGGGAAAACGTTCATCATTTATCGTTGCAGAATGATTGATAAGTTTAGATACCAAACCATGCGCCACTCGAAACTTCGAAAATTAATGACAAATTTATAACGTTTCTGCCGACATCATCAAAAACACACCAAATCGTGCTCTGAGAATCTTAAAACGTGAGTAAATTCTAATATACACGCATACCTATTGAATATTTGAAAAAATTGTGAGAACTGATTCAGAGTATTTGAAAATGTAAAATATACCGTTATTTTCATTTATTTTTATTGTGATTATGCTTTCTGTTATGTCATAATAACATAACATACTATTTCCCCTTATAAAACAATTTAAATATTTAATTTAATAATAATTACCCCCTAAAATTTAAATACTTCGAATTAAGGAAATGCTTATAACATTATTTATCTTCCTAACGATCTCTATTTACTTTTTAAATTCAAAGTTTCGTTTTAGTGTTGCCAATCTCTAATAAGATATTTCAAATATAATTTCTAAACTTTTACAGCTATCAAAAATTAAGAAATAATATCTAACTTAATTTATATTATAAATTAACAATGTTCTTCCAAATTTAATAAATGTTTTATTTTCAATATCAAGATCGTTGGGAAATAAGAGATAAACTATCAGAATTAAAATAATCATCTGAATTCATTTATAAAATAAATATACATTTTAAATTAATTTTTCCCATTTATAATAAATTTTATCACTTTAATTTTCATTCAAAAACAATTTATTTTGATTCATTTTTCAAATAATATTCATTTTGAGTTCGTTTGAGAACGTTATCAGACCAGCCAATCACAGGCTGGCCGCTAACTTCGTTTCTCCCCAAGCGACGCGGTTTTCGCTCTCTTAGGCGTTAGCTCTGAAAGAGGAAGCACGAAGGAGTCGGCCGGCTGGTGATGCCGTTATGAAAATTCGGCACATCGGTCGGCTGACTTTCCTATGATTAGAGTAAACATTAAATCTTATCTGTGGTGATAAATGAAAAGTTAAAAATATGATGAAATGCAAAAATAAAAGAAATTCAACAAATTTGAGTTCATCTCAAATTCAAGAAGTTGCGATGATGACGGCTTGCTCTCCAAATGATCACAATTATCTTGGGGCTGATGTTCTTTTGAAATGCTTGATGTCAATGCTGATGTTCCTTTGAGATGTCCGATGTCAATCAAAGAGTATACTGTATGAAGTTATCCGAATCAGTTTAGGATTAAAAATTTATGATTCCATCTACAGAGGTAAAGTTTTTCTGTTCATTTTAAAATAGGAAGAACTGAGTTACACCCGTAACCCCTACCCTGGAATTGGGCAGGCTAGGAATTTTATCTCTGTGAGTCTACACTTAATCCACAACGAAGGGATTTCAGATCACTCTTCAAGTCTTAATTTTCCATAAAGAGATAATTCTTTATGTAGTACAAACAGTTATTAGTAATATTCTCATTGGACTAGAAACATTGGGACGTTATGCTATCGCATTCTTTAAGTGTTCAGAATATGAGAGTGAAATGCACAAATTTGTTTTTGTATGATGTAATCATAATATTTTGTTATTTATAAATGTTTTCTGCAAATATTTAATGTTGTAACACTTTATTTCTTTATCTGCGCAGATAGTAATTTTTCATAAATATAACCATAAATATGCCAAATAAATGTAAATTAAAAGTTACATGTAGATGTATTTATTGTGTTTGTGTATGTTGTTTTATAACCATTATTTTAGGTATATCCTGAAGATTGTTTAAGGGTGAGATTGATCTTTTTATTTTCTTGTCTTCAACTCGATTCTCATATTAAATAATAAATAGAAGGGAATTAATATTAATTGCAATAACTTTAAATTAAATTTTCATGGCGCGATGTACTGCTACTTTCGCGCCGGCCAAAGTGGGATGTTGGGTGTGTGGGTTTTGAGATTTCAAATGTGGATTCGTGGTGATTAAATATGAATTAATCATCTTGAGTTCATTTCATATTCTCGGAATTCACATACCCAGCACCTCACTTAACACTTTCCTATTTCCTTCCTAGCATTGTATGTTTATGGAATGTAAAAACTGGAATCTTGAGTAATATATAAGGGTGTCAATCAGGCCGATCGCCACTGCGCCAAAATGTTTTACAAGACGAGAAAACTAAAGATTGAAATGGTCAAATTGCAAGAGATTTTTTTTTGTTGTTGTTTCGGCAACACTCTCAATGATGTTATTGTACGATTAGGCCTTTTCCGTCTAACTCATTATTTGTGTTTTGATATCCTTAGTGTTATATAACAAATCTATTACTACCATTATTGGAATTTGGCTAGTTTTTCTTTAGCGATTAGCCAAACTGCTCAGATTAGTCAAAAGCCAGTGAGAACCTCGGTGTCAACATTTATCGTTGTTCATTGGCTAATTTTCTAAACCATTAGCTGTAGAATTATAGTTCCAATAGTAAAAAAGTTTCAAAGTTATTCTTCATCCTCTTAAAAGTAATTTATGTCAAAATAGTTATTTTTTAAAAGTTACGAGGTTTACATTTTTATTCCGTTCCTTGGTTCTATATGTTAAATTTAGAAAATTCTACTCCGTACTTTAACAGGTAAAATAATACATTCTTTTTTGTATGACCAAAACTTATCGAGTTATGTTACGTTGAATTTTGGATTTTCTGGCAATAAAACCAGAAAAACGTATTTCATCCATATGTAAAAAGTAAAAAAAAAACTTGACAAGTGTCTTTTTTATTAGCATTCTACAATGCTTCGAAACCCTTGAAAAGAAAAACATATATGAAAAGCGGCAGATTGTACTGGTCCATTGGCGCATTTCAAACAAAAATCCGCTCTATTCGCAAAACATATCTCGGTACTTACAGAATAATTTATTTCGTTATTCATTATTTATTTTTAATTATTTCTATTTAACACGTTGTTGAAATACTTTGACTTTCAAATAAAAATAAAACTTTAAATCGAATTAAGAATAGTATATTAAATTTAAATTTCAAAACAAAAAATGCGAAAAAGTTTTTCGAGTGAGAATAGGGCGCACAAACTTCACTTGCTCCAGGGCGCTGAATATGTAGCTACGCCACTGGCTAAAATCCCAAGTATCGATCACAGCGACATCTGCGGGATTTAGTATTACATTGTATATACTAGCAATATCTTGCAGTTTGAGAAAATATCCTGCAGATGTCGCTGTGATCTGTATATTTCAGCAGCATCGTTGCGCATTTAAGGGATCAATTTTTTAGCACTTTTTTAAGTATTACAGGGATAGCCAATTTCCACACTATATATTCTAGGCGCTATAGTACGGCAATCCACTTTCTTGAATAGAGAATATTCTATCTACGTTATAATCACGTGGTCAAGGCAAAAACGTCTAACGTAAAGAAGGGAAGGTTCCGTCGACGTAATGTAAATCCCCGCTAGCCAGTGAAACAGTTCACGGGAGAAAGCAGTAGTAGTTTCCTGTTACCCTTCTCATAAGTTAGAAGTTCTTTAGGTAAATGGAGGGTATTCCAAATATGGGTTCGAGGCTGAAAAAAGTCACATGATACCGGTAATTTACTCAAGGAACTTCTAACTGATAAGAAGGGAAGATACTACTGCTTTGCCTCATGAACTGTTTCATTGGTTCGCTGGGATTTACATTACACGTCTACGGAGCCTTCCCTTCTTTACGATAGAAGTTTTTACCTTGATCACGTGATCAAAACGGAGATGGAAAATCCCCCATTGCCGGTACCACGTAACTTTTTCAGCCTTGAACCATTATTTGGAATAGGGCAGTTGCAATTGACGTCATGTTGGAGGTCACACACTACGAATAGGCAGTTCTGATTGGTGGAACTGCCCTGACCTCCACTTGAAATACAATGGCTATCAGCTGATTGCAACTTCCCTATATCCTCCATTAGACGATACGCGCATGGACGAGCTTTATTAGACTAGGGAAATAATTCAATATGCATTAGCCTGACGATAATGACACGCTCGCAAAGACCTTTAACGACTTGTTTTTATCACTTCTACCAATAAACCTTTATTGGCCATATGTCACTACTTCGTTATAACGACACACTTGTTCCTAATTAGATCCCGGCTACAGCGCCTAGAAGATACAGTGTGGAAAACGGCTATTCCTATAATGTTTTAAAAAGTGCTAAAAACTTGTATCCCATAAATCTCCAACAATGCTCAGCGGCAATATGCTGATACGAGCGCCATCTCGTAACTCTTTTCAATATAAACCCTGTGTTTTCAAAAATTATAGAATGTTAAATATCGGAAACTATAAATATAAGATATTTTAGTCTGTTATAAGCTAATTTAGTTAAGGAATGACGTGAAATAGGTTAAAGAGTCTCTTTTAGAATGACTATCGTTTTTAAATCACTACGATGGCGCTACGATCGACATCTTGTTATTCAGCATCGTTGTACATTTATGGATTCAATTTTTTAGCACTATTTTGTAGCCGTTTTCCACACTGTATCTTCTAGGCGCTGTATCCCGGGCTTAATGTATCAAAATACGGAGTTTGCTTTCTGTACTATTCCTGAGCTCAGTTATAACGTCTAGAAATATAGGCCGGGATTCAGGTACATTTTTGCAAACAGTGAAAAGTTAGCAAAAATTCTGGCTTCTGATTGGTCAATCTCGTTGCGATAACAGAGAAAAATCTACCTAGATCGCGGTCATGGTGTGAAAACCGTCTATTCCAGTAATACTTTAAAAATTGCTAAAAATTGAATCCCATAAATATTGAAAAATACTGAATGACAAATGTCGATAGCAGCAACATTTTCTAGATCGTCTCTGAGCGAAACGTTTTCTCAATTGATGTATTTTGAAACAGTTACGTTGGAAATACCATATATCGCTGTGATCGACATTCATCGTTCAGCCTCCTTCAACATTTATGGTATACAACTTTTTAGCACCTTTTTAACAAACCAATTTTTAAACTATATCTTCTAGACACTATAGCTCCGTTATTGGCCTAGATTATATGTTGTAGAAATCGACTATCCCAGCAATACTTAAAAAAGCGCGGAAATAGTGAATCCCTTAAACGTACAACGATGTTGAATTGGTTCGTGAATTGGAACGAGCCAATGAATGATTTTTCTTCTTTGTTTTGCCTGCTTTGTGTGACGTTTTCCTGACATGTGTCAAGGCTTTCTCCAATATTTAAAGGACGTTGAATAGGCCGGGATCAAGATAGATTTTTCGCTATTAGCGGGATGAGATTGATCAATCAGACGTCGGCATTTTTCCGAACTTTGTGATGTTTGCAGTAAACACCGAAAAGCCTGCAAGGATGGAGGCTACTTATTGGTTAATCTAATTTTACTAACAGAGAAAAATTTATCTGGATCCCGGACATTAACTTTGGTTGGTTAAAACAATTTTGAATAAAATCAAATCAGGAAGCCAATGCTTGTTAACTTTTCTGGTTAGTTTAATTGAAATCTTCCTCGTCTATTACTGAAAACTGGGTTACCGTACTTTGGACAAAAAATTGAATATGAGTACACGACTTGTGCATATGTCACCACTCTAACACAGTGTTGCCAGATGGGCTACATTTTTTAATTCAGATACTTGATTGGCACCACTTTTTTGAAATTGTAAAATGCGCCTTATTTAATGACATATTAATTAAGGCGAAAACAAAGGGAATTTTACCGTTTATAATAAGTGGTGGCAATCAAGAAATCTGAATTTAAAAAAAGTAGCCCACTGGCAACACTGCTCTAACATATAAATGTTCTCCGTTATGACCATGATTCTAAGTGCAGTTGGTTAAATTTGAGTATATGGATATTAGAGAAAGCAATAGTGGCCCACCGTAGCTGAGTGGATAAGACACCATGGTGGAAGCAGATTCGAATCCCGCCGTGATCCGCATGTGATATGATGTACGTGCTCAATAAAACAAACAAGCAAGCAATAGTGAAAGGTACAGTTGGCATGGAAACAACGGCTTCTTTAATTCGTATAGAAAGTTAATGAATAGTAGTAAATGACTCAAGTTTAAAATGTAGGCAAATGGTCTGGAAATATCAATGGCTCTCATCTAGTATTTTACAAAAGTATAATTTAATAGATTCACATGATGTATAACTTGATGCAACTCTTAGCTAATGAAAATTCTGCAACAAGACTTAGGTAGGTAGATCTTTTGAATGAATAATTCAGAATTCTGAGAACAAAACGAAGTTCTTAAGGGCGCTCTTCCTCACCCCTCCCCCCCCCCATCAAAAAAAGGAAATACGATAGAAAGATATAAGAATTTGGATAACTTCAATATGTCTGTGATTTTTTGTCAGAGTTCAGAAAAAAGAGTCTGGGTATTAAAAAAAATCATAAAACAAATTTGACGAACATTAAGACTATAGATTTCAGGCAATTTTTAACCGAAAAATATTTAATTCTAATGTATATGCGGCTGTAATAATAGACTATTAAAGATAATCAATTTAGGGGATAATTTATAGTAAATTAATATCCTCACATTTATGCAAATAGGTATGGATAAACAGACTTGAGTAAAATTACATATTTATTCTTTCTTCTCTATAACACGATCTAAATGAAGATGAAGTTATATGCACAGTTTATATCTTTAAATTTTTAGATTTTTTTAAATAAAAAATGCTTCTTTATTATGTCTAGAATTGCTAGATTTACAGATTTTCGATTCTTTAGATGCCTGCGGGGTTTCATTCTCGGATTAACCGTAGGTATTCGTATAGGTAAATTTATTTTGCAAAACCGTCAGCAAAAAAAGTTAGAAAAAACAACTAACTGACAGACTAACTGTAAATATATATTTTATTTCGACTCTGTTTTTTACTGAATTTTCATCTTTCGTAGAAAATTTTAAGGAGATATAAATTGAGAAAGACTGATACTTTGAAAGAAGAAATTGACTTTCCTTACTTTTAAATTATTAATCACGCTAAAAAATGAATGATAGGTAAACAAAATGTATACTATTGTGTTTGCTCCCTGCTTATAAAGGCTATACAAGGACTAATTTTAATTTGAGCTAGTAGAATTATTTCAATTATATATAATTTGTTTTAAAAAAAGAACTGATATTTAAAAAAACAAATTTTCAAAAGTAAAAAAAAAAAGGCAAGCAAAAGAAAAAAAGAAAAAAAAAAGAAAAGAAAAAAAGGTGAAAGTTGTGACTAAAAAATAGTGTGATATCAAATTTTCAAGCTTATATTATGGTACTTATTTAACATTTTCCATTAAAAATTTACCATATGTAAGTCGAGTACCTAAGTATGCGCTGATAGAAAGCCTTTTCTCCTTTACTAAATACATCATAACGTGTTTCTGAAAATTAATTTTTTTTAATTATGCATGATGGGCTTGGCGGCCACACTCTCAGAAATAAAACTCTCAATTTTGACGATTCAGCAGTCCTCGAGCTATATTTCGTTGTTTTTGACAATCATTTCGTATCAAAATCACGTGACTTTTAACGACACGTAAACTCTCAAATATTTGACGAAGGTGTTTCTTCACTCACGGCCAGACTCAATGCATTTTAAGGAAACCGTACCTCCTCAAATCCTGCGACTTTAGAAATCAAATATTTGCTTGTTTATGTTATTCCTGTCATAATTTATTTAAAAAATTTATGTTATTCCTGTCATAATTTATTTAGAAAATTGCACTTTTTAGCGCTTTTCAGAAAATGCTGAAACACAGGTAGTTATTGTTTCTGCATTAGTTATTTTTTTAGCTGTTAAAGTTTTTAAGAATGTTTATTATTATTTATATTATTATTATTATTATTATTTTACTTTGCTCGCTATGGCTTAATTCGAAAAGAATAAATTTCCTGTGTTTTACAAAATCGTTCAAAAAGAAAATTTGGTCAATAAAGTTTCAAAATTCCAAGATCTCTTTTTCATTTAAGAAATATATTCATATAACTATCAAAATAAATATGCATAATTGATCCCTCTCCCTTCTCTTCTGTAAACAGTAAAGTGTTAAAATCTTAACCAACTACTCAAATTGATAAAATCTCCCCCATATGTACTGTAAAATTCGTTATTTCTGAGCAACAAATTAACCAGACCATATTTTAATCATTCATCGAGCAAAGAAAATTTCCTAATAAATTATATTAATCAAGTCATATTATAATTATTCATATTATAATTATTCGTATTAACCATAGGAAATAATAATAATAAATTAGTCTTACTAATTAAAACTTGCAAGAATTATAAGTATAACACCATCGATAAAATTACAACCAACCTTATAAAAATATAAATATACAGTAGAATCCATTACATGCATGTAAAATCGTATCTGTTCGAGGACTCAATAGCGTAATAGCTAGAGTGACCGTCTCCCACACCGGAGGTCGTGAGTTCGAATCAACCCGAAGACCGAAGCTATTATTTTTTCTCCTGTCGATACAAGAGCTTCCAAACTGTTCAATAGGTGGCACCACCAGCCCTCTGATTGCACTTTTCAAATAAGCACTTTTGACGAAATTGTTATCCTCAAACAAGCGAAGAAAGTAATTTTCTCAATATGACGAAATATTCGCTCGGAGCATATCCCAGGAAATGGTTTCGTCAAAAATGAAGAAAATTTCGTGAAATCTGAGTATCCATTTCTGAGAGTGCATCTTTCCATATTTTACACAAATTTCTAAGCACTCAAGCTCGTAACATATTTGCATTATTAAGAATTTCGAACTTCTAGTTTTAGCTACAGACAGATAAATTAAGAAAGTTTTTTATTTTGAAAAAACAAATTGATTTTTACTGCTTTAACTAATTAATTAACTCCCCTCCGAAAAAAGAGAATCATAAGATGAAACCTGAAGTTACTTCAGCTTTATTTTAAGACACAAATTTTTAGGCACTCATTTCCATAAATTAAAAGAATAAAATGTTTGCTTTAGTAACAATTTCGAACTTCCAATCTTAACAATGAACTTGTGTGCTTAGAAATTTGTATAAAATATGGAAAGATGGCCGCTAAGCCCATCATGCATAATTAAAAAATTTTAATTTTCAGAAACACGTTATGATGTATTTAGTAAAGGAGAAAAGGCTTTTTATCAACGCATACTTAGGTACTCGACTTACATATGGTAAAGTTTTAATGGAAAATGTTAAATAAGTACCATAATATAAGCTTGGAAATTTGATATCACACTATTTTTTAGCCACAACTTTCACCTTTTTTTCTTTTGCTTGGCTTTTTTTTACTTTTGAAAAGTTGTTTTTTAGTAGATATATAATACTATAGACATATATAATTTTTTCGAAACAAAATAAAAAATCACGCATTTAAGGGTTGAAGTTTTAAACAGAGATTGGGTCCTAATACGAGTAGAATGTTTAAATGCCTTTTAAGGCTGTTCTCAAATCCAAAAGGGCAACTTTATGACATAAGTTTTAACTTTTTATTTCCGGAAATGCATACCGTGTTTTCCGTTTTTATGCAAACGCAATAGATCTCTTAGAAAATATTTTCAAAGTGGGCGTTTTGAACCGAATTTCCGCGCGAAAGAAGAATAGCTACTCAAGGAAGGGTGAAAATCGTCTTTGTTACAGTTACGTGATCAAAATAGCTTATAACTCGATAGGTAATTTATTTATCAAAAAATGGAAAACATAATTCGATTCCAAATCGTTTCCATAGTCAGTCCTTCCAATTTCATATCTTTCCGTTAAAAAATGAATTTGTGAATATGTCAAAACGTTTTGCGTTTGTTGAGCATAGCATGAGAACTCACTCCTTTCTGTAGTTTAAACTTTTGCTCTTTCCACCTTCTTTCTGTACTGTTTAAATGCTTTGTCAGCTGATCTAACCCTTTCGCTACTGGAGTGCTTGATCAAGGACATATTTTTAAATAATTTTTTAAGAGGTTTAATTTAATTTTAAAGAACTTTACAAGTTCCGTGTGCATTTTTTATCATTTCCCTACCAAAAGCACAAGTATTTAGAAATCAAACAGATGAGAGAAATTTTTCGAAGCGAAATTTCACCGAGAAATTTTCGAATCAAGATGGATGATCTCGTCGGATAAGCTTTTTTAAAATCTTGTAATTTTGACATAATTTAAAAACTAAAGCAGCCACATATATATTTTTTAATTTTGTTAAATAAATTAGAAACCTTGATTTAAACTTAGTGTGATAATATTAATTATAATTTCCTTAATATGCGTGTTCATTACGTTTCAAAAAAAAAATCGCCAGGAAATTTTTATCTTATGGTTTTTAGCTTATTGGGAGCTTTATTAACAGTAATATGTGAAAACTTCATAATTTTTATTTCAGTTTTTTAAATGTTGGTAGTGAAAGGCTTTAAACAAGGCATTTTCCAATATGCCTATTTCGTGTTTTTTCATAATTTTAGCCCTTACAAATTTAGATTTTTTTGTCGGCTCGGCCGTGGCCGTTAAAAAAGAGTCTTTCCCGTTTGAAAGTTTGCCTTAATTTTGCTGGCGCAGACCGCGGACCGGTCTCGGGCCTATTTTCATTCCCGTCACTCGGGCCGGGCCTGGTCTTCACTCTTTTCGGACTCTTCTGATCAGGCCGGTCCCGGTCCTGGAAATTTCGGCCAGTGCAGACCTCCAGCATATTTTGAAAGCAAGTTTAATTTAAAATTTATATGCTACTATTTTATGTCCAAAGAAGAAGCACTGTCTTAAATCGACTTTTAGAAAAGTATAATTTGTGGATGATCCCTATCTTGCATTCCAAATGCATCAATGTCCCGTGGCTCAGAGGTATGGTTAAGTGGTGTAAATCGTGAATGTTCGATTTTAATATCTCTATTGCGTTATGCAGATATAAAGATGATTTTTTTTTTGTTTCATTAAAAAATGAATATCGAAAATTTTACCCCTCGGAGTCCGTAAGAAAATTTGGTTTATGAATTTTCTCAAATAGACCCCCCCCCCCCCCCTATAGAGTTGCAACTTATGCCATCAAATTTTACACCTTTTTTATGAAACTTTGCAATTGGAAGTATGTGTCTAGGGGCAATATTTAAAGAAATAGACTATTGGCAGCAAAACCGCGCCGGGACAAAGTTTCAATTTGGCGCCCCCTCTCCACCTTTTTTTGTGACATGTGATACAAAATTGAAAAGTGCAGAAATAGAAATAAATTCTATTGAATACATATTTCGCGTTTATTTTGGAACTGTGTATCTAATTTTAATTCAGAAACTCCAAACAACTAAATAACATAAGAGAAAATTGCACTTACATTTCGGAAAGAGAATCTGCGAAATAGGTGTAGAAAAAATTTGTCTAACAATACAGTATAACAGTTTACAGCATTTTCTATTCCCAGTAGGAAACACAATGCTAATTTAAGAGTACATATTTCTGTCACAAGGCACAGAAAGAAAATTACAGACTCTAAAAAGAGTAGGTTAACAAAAGAGATTAAGACAAAGACCTAAAACAATTTTTTAAATAGGAAGAAGTCCTTATTCAAAAATTTGTATTTGAGTGTAGGGTAAGGGACTATGCAATAACGATGAAACGAAAAATAAACGTACTTTTATTTGGAAAAAAGTTCTCAATATGTAAATATATTTTTTACAAAAAAAAAAAAAAAAAAGAAAGAAAAGAAAAAGAAAAAAAGAAAAGAAAAGAAAAACGATGTTTGTAGTACAAATTTGGCACCCCCTCAATTTACGCATTCGGGGCGACTGCCCCCTTCGCCCCCCACTTCGCACGGCCCTGGCTATTGGCTCCATCTTTATGAATCCCAATGTATATATTTTTTGAGAACCGCTTTAAGAGTATACAACTGCTAAAAAAAAATTGCAAGAGGTATTAGTCTACAACGCTAAACTTCATTACACAGTAAAATGTAGAATTTGGAAAGTGGCATTTTAAAATAGTGATACTTATATTAATTTGTAAAATCTTGATAGAACATTACTGAAAATTTTTGCGGTGCACTTGAGGTCCTCTCAATGTGCCCATGACACACCTGTTGGGAACTCTCACTTCCTAATCGGAACATTTAATTTATGTAAAAGAGACTCGATGGCCTTTTTTTCTTTTTACATATTCTTCAAACATTTCTTCTATTTCAATTGCATGAACAAACCGTTTTCTATTAAAATAATAACTAAACCACTCACTTTCTCGTGACTCTTGCTTGATTGCAAATAATTTAGTTGATCAGTTCTAAGTGAGAAGTGTTTTGTCACCTTCACTACATCTCAGTCCTTTCAATACTAAATAAACAGATAAAGAAAAAAACTCTGTATTGTGCTATCAAAGCATGTAGAAAAGCTTCTTTGATGTTATACTAATCCACTTTAATCCATTCTCTAATGATAGTGAAAAAACACACTATTTTCTTAAGTTATTTTATTTATTTACTTATTTTCCTTATGAAAATAAAAGCCCAATTCAACACTAATATTTTTCTTGAAAACTATAATTTTTGCTTTAACTAATTAGCTTTTTTTGGTTACCAGACACAATATTTTTATTAAAACAAAGAATCTGAAATTATAGTTTTTAATTCTTTGCAAAAAATTCAACGTGACTATTAGATCGGAAAGCAGCGGCACGAGCTATCACCTCATCGATTTGAGGGCTGGAATTCCAGGATTAGTTAAAACTCGATTAGCAAATCCAAATGCAACTGGTCTGCAAAGTCATATTTTGGTGGAAAACACCTGTAAACACGATTTTACTGGTTGACTGGTAGGTTTACCATTGTGTTTTCCTGCTCCCAGTCCTCCATATCCTATCCATATCCTCCATATCATCGCCCATCCTATGGGAGATTTTTTTTTTAAATATCTCATTTGCATTTCAATATTTTTAAATAATTTTTTTTTTGCATCGGACAGCAAAGGTTGATGTTTACAAAGGACGTTTTTGCTTTTTTTATTTTGTTTACAGGTTTTTTATTTTATTTATTTTTAATTTGGATACTTTCACCTTTGGAGCCGGTTCCGAAAATGAAAGTATCTTCATTAAAAAAAAAAAAAAAACCGGCAAGCAAAATCAAAAAAGTATAAAACGACATTTGTAGGGATCAAACTCAACTGAAATTTTTAAAAATATCTCGTTTGCGTTACAATATTTCTAAATGATTTTTTTTTTGTATCGAATAGCTAAGGTTGATCTTTACAAAAGCCGTTTTTTACTTTTTCGACTTTATTTAGAGGTTTTTTTTAAAAATTAGGATACTTTCACTTTCGGAACCGGTTTCGAAAATAAAAGCATCCTTAAAAGAGGAAAAAAAGAAAAAAAAATCTGCAAATAGAATCGAAAAAGTAAAAAACGGCATTTGTAGAGATCTTCCTCAGCTATCCAGTGATTAAAAAAATCATTTCAAAAGTATTGTACGAGATATTAAAAATTTTTTCCCATAGGATTAGCATTAGCAAGCCGGTGTTTTCGCGTGAGTGAAGTGGCCTCTAAACCCGTTTGCACTCAAAACAATATAAATAGTTCTGCGCTTGTTTCCGGCTTACATTCTATAACGAAATTAAAACTTCTTGTAACAATAAACAAAATAACATAAATAAAACACAAATTACAGCATTTTCACAGAACTACACGCTTAAACCCCTAAAATTAACAGAATCAAAAAGGCTGCTGTAAGTAGCGAAACCTTTGACGATTTCTTCGGCTATTGACTTCTGCCATGCGACCAATTCGAAAGTATCACTTTAAATAAATTTCAAAAATTTACTTGAATTCCTTTTTAATATTCTTCATATAAAAATGCTTGTTTGAGTTGTTAGTGAACAAACTAAAAAAATATATATTAAATGCAAAATAAATTAATAAATAAAATAAATAAATCTATTAGAGCTTAAAAAAAAAAAGAAAAAAGTTTTACCTTTATTCTGTAACTCTAAAAGCTTGGGTTGGATTCCCTAGTCTGTTTATATTATGAAGGAAAGTGTAAACAACTATTCCGGGGCAATCCCTGCCACATCTATATACAAGTCTGTTTTTTACCTGAGCTTTATACTGAACCGATTTTGCTAATTATTTTTTTAAACGAAATCTGTTCATTTTCATATGTGCCCGCACTAAGTATTTTTTAATTTATTAGGATATTTTATATTTTAATTTTAATTTAAAAAGTTTTTATATGAAATTTCTTCAAAATGGTGACAATTGCATTGCTTCCATTGCGTCAGATAAAAGAGAAATAATGAAAAATATTCAGACACGTGGCTTTTTGGTCGTATTTTTTCATTTGTAAATTATTTTCGATAAAAAAAAATAAATAAATAAATAAAAAAAAAATACACGTGTACTTTACTTTTATAACCGAAAAAACATTTCATATTTTTTGCTACATCATGAGAATATTGTTCAATGGGTTTATTTTACCTTTATGAAATGAATCACTTGATTAGTTTTTTTTTCATTAAAATTAAATAGAAAATACATTTTTATTGGAATATATTGTGGTTAAGCATAAAAATAGGTACTATATAAAATAATGTTCGAAAAGTTTGCGCTGGTGATGTTATGATTAACTTGAAATATATTTTTACATTAATAAAACTAAGGAGAAAAATTGATATGATTGTGTTAACATGACGTAATTTCCACTTCTTAATTCTAAAGATTAGAAGCGGAGCCTTTATTGATAGTTGAACTATTTCATAAATTGAATATCTCTCTATTCTAAAAAAAAGTAACTACCGCTGTCACCGCCGCCGCCGCCGCCGCCGCCGGTTTTGAATATTTTGTGACCAGAGGTCTTTCTTCGTTAATATTGAGAAAAATAATGCATACAAAAATATGAAAATCAGTGGTTTTATACAGAAATGTTTGATAAACACGCTGATGCAGACAGTTTTCAAATCGAAGAATTATTTTAAGAGATATTTAATGCTAAAGTTGGACAAAATCGTTCCACTAAAAAAGTTTTATAGCAGCAAAAACTATACAATGCAGTGTAATCATTTTTAGATCATTTTATGCGTTAGAATTTGCCGGAGTGCAGATTGCATTAATTTTTTTATTTTGACTCATTTTTTCAGGCTTTATTTCTATTTTAAATTCAAATTTTCAGCATTTCTAGAGATATTTTTTACAGATTTCAGAAAATTGTACTAATTTAAACAGTTGCCAACTGTATAAAAAGCGCAAGCAATAATGTTTGCTTCAAATTAAAAATTTATTTACACGTGACTATTATAAACAGGAAAATAACTTTCAAATTAGAATTAAATAATTATGTATAAAAAGCAGGAACTTATTAAAAATTACGTCATACAAAGTACACACGTGAATTTTAAAAGAGAAAGGATATTGTAAAATAATAAATTCATTAACATGCGTTAGAAGTCTTAGGAGAAATTACGTCATATTTACATCACATTATAGTTATTACATAAAATGAACACAAAATAATATTGCATAAAAGTTTAAATTTAGAAATTGCGCTAGACATTTATTTAATATTTTGAGAGGATATTTTCAACTATTTTTGTTAGGAAACCGCAAATAATATTTCATTGCTAACAAAAGTACTTTCACGCGATTATTTAAAAGAGAAAGAATAGCTTGGTAAAAATTACGTCAGATTAAAACCGATTAATTTAAAATGTCTCATTTAAAAGAACTTTCTTTTCGCTTTGTTAAAAAATACCAGGAGACAAAGACTCTGTTTACTTAATTCCTTTTATATTAGCTTATTTTGAAATGTTGTTACACGTGTCTACGTCATCAAGTTATTTTTATTTCGACGTTTTATTTGTATTTTTATTAATGTTGTACGAATTTATTTGTTCTTTCGTTATTTAAAATAAAAATTATGTCAATTTGTATAATTTGGCGAGTGGTTTGGCGATTTATATAATTTGGCGAAATGGGTCGACGGGATAATCAAGTAGTACCGCAGCGGATTTGACGTTAAAATTCCCCAATCAAAGAGAAATGAATAGAAATTCGTTTATAGGGAGATCGTCACTGTTTTTTAAATTATAATTCAATCTTTCGAAATCTTTTTAACCCCTTCGGGACGGTAGCCTTTTGCGAAAATTTTAATATTTTGTCACCGTTCTTTTTAAAACAGAAATTTGTGTCTTCGTGAATCGAGAAAATGCGCTGATTAAATAAGGCAGATTTTACAGTAAAATTTTACTGGTGAGAAAAAACAAGGATTCTGAGCGCTTCATGCGGCACGTATACGTGCCGCTCGTCCCCAAGGGGTTAAAGCCGATCAAATTAGCGTGCATTTAGAGCCTGCGGTGTCTGGACGGGGGTTGGCGAGCGTAGCTCGTAGGGGGCCGAGCCCAATAGTGGAGTAAAAAAAAAATATCCTCATCATTTGTATTTGTAGAAATTATTTTTCATTTTTAAAATGCCCTTTTCTACAATACAAACCTTTCAATAACAAAATCTTCATGTTGTTTGTTTGTATGAAGTCTTACGAAAATGAAACGCAGATCAACATCCGTCACTTTTGACGGTGTGATAAACTAGTCCAGGGTCGGCGAACCTATGACACGCGTGCCACTTTTGGCACACGAAAGAGTAATTTTGGCACGGCGCGGCGTTGATTATATCTCTAAATCAAGATACAGTGATTTTACACAAAATACACGAACTTAGACGACCTCATTACCCGACTACCAAGAAGGGTTATGTGTTTCACGCGTATCTGGGTATGTGAATTTCTTTATACCCTCTAAATATCCCAGCGGCTGGATGAATTTTAATGAATGAGGTCTCTATCGATTCGTCTTAACCGTACGATGGTTATAGGCTACGTTTTGTTTTTATAAATTCGAAATGTCGGCCGTAAAATAGAAAATGGCGGTAGAGACGAAAAAAAATTTTATGCACCCTATTGAGTGGCATATTACTGGATAGGTCTTTCAAAATGAAGACGATGTTTCACTGACTATTTTATAGTCAGAAGCTCCGTTTAAATATTACACAACCTGGAAGTTGTGTAGGGAGGATCTCTAGCTTTACTGCAACTCTAACCTTCAGAGACATCTATAGGCCTCATCAAAACAGTGTTTATAGATAGGAACTAACAATTAAACACAACTTAAAAGTCTCAATACCAGTAAATAAAAAAAAAATAGGTAAGTAATATAAAAAATATAGTTTCACATTGATGAGAAATAATTAATTAGTTCGCTTTTTACGCAGTCGGGTTTTTTGATTTTCTAAATTTAATTTTTTTATTTGATTCTAAATTCGATTATTTGGAAATTGAATAATTTCAATTTTATTCAATATGGTTCGAAAATTTATCAAACAAAGAAAATATTTGAAAACTCCCAAAAAGGAAAGATTATTATATGCATTAATAAAAATACCGATGGTAAATTATGGCAACTTGAAAATAAATTTTGAGAACTATTTAAATATAAACTGCTTTTTTTTTTATCATTTTAATAATTTTTCCTACTATTTATACCTGTGAGTCATTATTTTCTCAAACGAATAATATATAAAAAATCAAATAGAGAGCAGTTGTCAGATAAATCCATTTTAGTTTGCATTCTGTTAAAATAAACCGACCATTAAAATGATATTAATTATTTTTCATCCATCAAGATACAACACAATTAATCACATTATTTTTTTAATTAATTTCTAAATTTTAAGTCTTTCTATAATTATTACAGTGTAATACTTGCATCTATGTTACGCGTATCTTAATAAGTAATTTTCAAGTAGTTTTTATTCATTATTTTTTAATCCATTAAGTTTGTTTTATAGTTGGCACGTCAAGGTCATGTAAAATATTCTTTTGTAAAAAATTGTCACTCGACTATAAAAAGGTACGCCAACGCTGAACTAGTCTATTATAAAATATCAGTATGAAGTAAAAATTTTAATAAAAATAAGTTATTGCAGCAGGGAATGGTTTAAGGGGGGCAGATCACGTTGAGAACTAGAAAATGACCCTATTTAAAGCAGTATGAAAAACTCTGTAGTTTCTTAACCAATGAATGAAACGCAACAACTTTATTTTTCTTTACTTTCACACATTCTTATGGTTTGATAAAATACTCAAATACACATATATTTAGTAATATTAATTAAATCATAACGACAAAAGTGGCTTTTGAAAAATAAGAATATTGAAATATGCATTTTGCTCGCACGATTTTACAAATTCTACTGCAGATATACGTATGTTTAATGTTTCATATTATGTTACTTATAATACTATATTTTACACTGAGCCTAAATTTGAAAGTATATTCAAATTCTTTAGCATAATGAATGGCTTTTCTAATCATATTCACTAAATTTCACCAAAAAATGTATACTTATTTTTTCAATCCACAATTTTCTCTGACAAAAATCAAACTAAATTGAGGTTCAGCATAAACTAACACATGTAAACTAAGAATGTACATAATTTCAAGGTTCTGTGATAATTAGTTTTTAATGAGAGTGCACGCAATACCAAAAAATGAATTTTTAGAAAAACGGCTTCAAAGTTGGCTTATAACATTACAGGAAATGCTTTTATGCAAGATATTTTTAGACATAACTTCTGTTCTAATTGGGTTGGGTTGAGTTGATTTTTGACGGCCAATTATCTACTTGAGAGATATAGATCCAGGGGGAGTGACCTTCGTGGGGGTCTTTCTAAGGGAACCTAACCCGTATTTACGCATGGAAACCCATGGTTCGAAGAAAACCACGAAAACTCCGAACGATTAGACCGACGGGCACGATTGGGTTCGAACCCAGCACTTCCCGTCTACCAGCTTCGAGAGCAGAACCTCTTGGCCCCTCTGTTCTAATTGGAAATTTTGTAAAATTCTTTTTGCAGTGGATTTGTTACTTTTGAAGGTATCCATTCTCAAATTTGTGAAAAATCATTTTTTTTTTTCTATCGTCAACGTGATTTGCCCACTGGGGCTATTATCTATCTTGGCTTAGTTTTTTGAGACTATAGTTTTAGATGAATATAAATCTCTGTTTTGAAGGAAAAAAAAAAAAAAATCTACTTTTCCTCTTCTGGAGGAAAGAGAAGATCTACATGTAACTAACTGCCATCCTCAGTTAAATTCGATTTTTTTTCTTTTTTTGTATCAAACTTTTTTTGCAGGTATTTTAGCATTCGAAATATTTTTTCTTGAAAGAACATTGATACAAAATTTCTCAAATAGCAATTGAAGCCTAAGAATCAAAACAATATCATAACTCGGACATTAAAAGGACATTATCCCATACAATGTTTGTTTTTTTTTAAGTCCTTAGATGCATGGCAAAAATTTTCTAAATAATTTATACGAAAAAAGGATTATATATAAAATTAAATTTCTTGTTTTAAAATGCACACGCAGTTGAAAATTAGCAGCAAACTGTCCATTTATTTAACCGTTTTTATATAAAACGATTACATAACCATAATTTAACTCTATTCTGACCAATGAGAACACTTCATAATCAGTGGTGTAGTCGTAAATAAAACAGAGGGTATGCGCTCTAAGCAGAGGGTATACGGTCAAGGTGGAGCGTATACCCTAGAGCCTATATACTATAGCTTTCTTGAGAAACAGAGGGTATACGGTGTTCCTTAAAAAAATCCAGAAGGTATACGGCGTATACCCTCGTATACCCTCCACTACATCCCTGTTCATAATACGGTCATGGTCAAGAAATCCTAATCTAACAAAACGATTAAAGGACTGGACAGTTAGCTTCAGACTTTTACAGCGCTCAAATCCTTGTAAAAAAAAAAAAAAAGTCTCGATACATGCATACTCAGAAAAATCTGAATCTCATGTGGGTATAAATAAAAAATTTCCAGCGGAACCTCGATATAGCGTCCGTAAAGAAATAATGAAAATTTCGTCTTCTTGGCGCTTTATCACCAGTTGGCGACGAAAAAAAAAAAAAAAACTACTGGAATTCTGCCACTAAACTAAAGTTGACTGATCTTTTATTACAGACATAAGTAGTTTCATTAACATATATTTTTAAAATATTCTGAATATGCGCCTCAAGGAGACTTTCCTTGTAAGAGTTATATACTTGATTTGTATACTTTTTGTAAAACGTAAGTACGTTTCCATCATCATGATTTAAGATATAATCGCCATAACCTCTGTTGTGAACCACCTGTTTTTTTGACAAAAGTACAGTAACCTCTCACTTATACGACTTTCAAGGGACTGTAGAAAAAAGTCGTATAACTGAGAGAGTCGTATAAGTGAGAGATCGTCTTATTACACAACTTTCAAACTTTATATGCATTAATTATTTTACCTATAATTAAAACGATAAAGTTTGAGTGCTAAGAACATATTTTAACAAAATTTATAAAATATATTAAAAAACAAAACGTATAGTATTTAAAAAGTTCACAAAATAGTTCACTTGACACTATGTTTACTTTAAAATTTTACAGATCCGATTTTCTCAAAAAATGAAATGATATTAGTTTGTCTCTATCATCGATGAAAAGAGAAAATGTTTTTTTTTCTAAGTCTAATAAAGCTTTTAATCTATTTTGGGAATAATCATTTTGATGGACCATAATTCTTTAATGTATTTAAAGGGGCACTTGTTTCTGGAAAATTTACAACAGCAGGAACATTGCCCTCATCTGCGTCATCCTCCTAGCTCACGTCTTTATTTTGATATCCTCAAAGGTTTCTTCAGCATTTCTTAATTCTGACAAAGAAGTTTTTCATCACATTCTACACATTGGCAAGCACAAGGGAATTCCATACAACCACCATCGTTGTAACACACGAAGGTAGATAAGAAATGTTATTCATTATTGATAAGCACTTTTAGAATAGTGTAGTGAAACGATAAAAGTAAGAACACGTGAAAGATGTGCATTTTGAAGATCATAAAAATGAATTCTTGAATAAGAAATGTAAAATCGCATGAACCGTTTAAAGCGTCGTATAACTGAGAGAAGTTTAGCATTATTTCCCATATAGCGTGGACGGGACCGAGAGAATTTGGGGTATAACTGAGAGAGTCGTATAACTGAGAGTCGTATAAGTGAGAGGTCACTATTTGAAAACTATGTAAGCGAAAACATATTCCAAGAAAAGTCAATACCACATTATTTCTCCGCAGACGCAAAATAAAATTCCTTATTAAGAGACCATCAGGGTTGCTAGTTTGGCCTCCGCTTTTATACCGAAATTTCGATTTCACACCGTAACATTTTTAACCCTTTCGGGTCAGGTGTACTATTAATAGTACATGTATTTTCATCGAGTGTTATTTTGTCTTAACAATTACTTTTGTTACTATCTACATATAAGTGATGATAGTAATGGCTATGCCTTTCTTGTTATGACTTCATTTACATTTTGACATTTAGTAATAACAATAATAATAAACGTTTTCTTAATTCTCTTTGCACTGTTGGAGATTCCTTTATTTTATACATATTTTTCACACTTTAAATCCAAATATAGGTTACTTTTCTGAATGAATCATGTGTGATAAGAAGAAAAAAAAAATAGAAAGTTGTAATATCTGTTAAACCCTGTTGTAATACGAGATTTTCCAAACGTCTCCAAAAACTTTTCCTTAACCTATTATCATATAAATATGAATTGAATAGTACACAGTATAGGTACATTCGTTAGATTTCAGACAAAGAGATAATCTTTAAATTTCAGTACATCTATTTGGATACCTACAATTAACATTATTGAAGTAAAAGTAATTTTGTTCTCAGACTTGAAAAAAAATTGGACACGAAAGGGTTAAAAAGAATTTTTACTTTAACCCCTTAAGGGGGCTCAGTGCTTGAAAATTTTTAAAAAATCGATTTTTCTTTTAGTGTATATTTTGATTATTCAATTAATTCTGAACACATTGCAAAAAACCGCATAAAAATATTTGCATTTTTAACGGAGTTATAAGCATTTATGTAACAATCGTTACAAAGCCGCACCCATTTAATTGCAACTTTAAGTTGCGTTTTCTCAAAACTTGATTTTTGACGACTATCCGTAAGATTTAAAAAAACTATTTGATGGAATGGCTTTTTTTTTTTTTTTTTTTTTTTTTTTTTTTTGCATGCATTTAACATCATTATCTATAGAATGAATTAATATATTTTAGATAGTTTAATATTTTGAGTATTTTTAATGAAAAAAAAAGTTGTATTTTTTAGGGTTTTTTAAATTTTAAAATTTGAGAGAGTTTTTTTAATAAGGTTTCCTTTGAGTGATAGTTATATCCTTAATTCATTCTATAGAGTAAGGTTTCTTGATGATTGTAAAGCAAAAATTAGGTTCTTATGTCAATTCAACATTAAGATATCTTACGGATGGTGATAGGACACCTAAAATTTTTTCCGAAAATTGTGTTATATAAATTTTGCTATATTTTTTCTTTTATTACATTGAAGTACTTCGTTTTATAATTTTATAAGACTACAAACATACCTTAAAAATATCAGAAAGTTTAAATTAGTTACATTGAATACTTCTGTTTCTATATGGACCATAAGCGAGAGCTTTGTTGACATGCTTTTCGTTATCGATCAAGCCCCGAGCCCCCTTAAGAGGCTGTGTGATATATTATATCCGATCTAATTATAATCAAGATTTACACCAGAAAAATTTAACTAAATTTTATTTTTATAACTTTGGTGAGAAAAAGTTGAAAAATTGCTTCTCCTTATTAGGAACAAAAATTTTTCGAAAGTTCCGGTGTCAATCCAACATTACAGACACACAATTACTTGCCCCTCAAAGGGTTAAGTAATAACGAAATGTTTGTCATTAAATATATCAGAAAATACTGTTTGTATTTTCGAATTTTGAATTTCTGAATAAAAATTAAAGCCAAACTGGCAACCTTGGAGACCATTCACTGATTGGATATGAGAGAGATTAAAAAAAAAAAAAAAAAAAAAAGATATGTTTTAGAGAGTAAACGAACTTCGCGAGAGGTCATAACTCGCACACACACATAAATATATCAATGTCCTAAAAAAAAAACGCATGATTTTTTAACTTGCAAATTATTCGGTTTTTCCAAATTCATTTTCTTTGCAATGAATGTTTATGTAACTGAAACTATTTACTCCCGAAATATAATCATGTTTTGAAATCGTTACCAAGAAGTTTAATAATTTGTAGTTCCATATAAAAGTTTTTTTCTTAAACAAACAACTAATGCACTAAGTCAAATATTTCACCATGAAATGAAAATTATATGATTTTTATTGTTATTATTCGTTAACTTTACCTCCACTTTTTATTTAAAATATCAAATATAAGAAATTATTTATTCTCTATTAAACATGCACTCGTTAAATCTAGTATATCTCTATCGAAATATTTGAAAACTAAATAATAAGCAAAAAAAAATTCCACGAAAGGTCAATACCACATTATATCTAATCAGAAGCAAATATATTGTTTATTATGAAAATATTCACTGGATTTGATAAGAAGAAAAAAAAAAAAAACATTTTGCGAGAGGTCACACAGAAAAAATATCAAAGTCCTAAGCAGCGCAGGATTTTTAACTTGCAAATAATTCGGCTTTTCCAAAGTCAGTTTAATATAACGAGTGTTTATTTAACTAAAAGTATTTTTTCTCGAAATATAATGAGTTACATATTTTGAAATCGTTATCAAGAACTTTAACAATTCGTAGTTCCACATAAACGTTTTTTGTTAAATAAACAACCGCGCCGCATTAATTCAAATATTTTGTTATGAAGTGTAAAAAAACATTCATTTGTTATAAAAGGCATTCCTTTAAGAGTTGTTTCGGCTCCTTTGTTATCAATAAGACCGTATTCTACTTAAAATCAAATATGAAAAATGATTAAGTTTAGTCAAGAAAAGTTCAATAGCATTTGGAAAATAAAAGTTGTTTTCTGTCTTTCTTTCTTTCTTTTTTAGCGTTATCTGCCTTTAATTTAAATACATATGAAACAATGGTCCATTACCAACAATTTTTATGTTATTTTAGAAAAATAATGCGCAGTTATTATCAAGCAGGACGGTCGTTCTGCCAAGCCAAGCTGAAAAAAAATGCTAACCTCGCCAAACAAACAAACGCCAAGAATAAAACGCAAGACACCGTAACTGCTTATTATACTGATGACAACTTCTCCATGTAAAATCAACCAAACATGCCAGCGTAAAATTTCCCATATCAAAAGAACCAATCATCGCAGAAAAATAAAGCCAAAACCAGAATGACCTAATGGAAAATATCTTCAATTTGAGACCAAATGCATCCTCATAAATTAATTATAAACAGAGATATAGATTTTTTAAAATAACGTCGAGATATTGAAAATGATCGATTTATTTTCTTCGTCACAATTTATGGTTCAATCAAGGTAGAGACTTAAATAATGGACATAAAAAAATAAGGATTGCATTTTTGGACAGATATTTACTCAATCTACGTGCTTTTGTAAAATTCAGCTTTAAAAACACAAATTTTATATTCTTAATTAGCGAAAAACTGTTAATTAATTTTAAAGTTTATAAATTATGCCAAACAGCGATAAACCCGCCAAATCATTTTAGAAGTCTTTTAAATTTTTTTATATTATCCTTTTGCATTGATTTCATCGAAGAAAACTATGGCCGAGATCCAGATAGATTTTTCACTGTTAGCGAAATGAGTTTGACCAATCAGAAGCCAGAATGTTTGAGAATTTTTGCTGCTTCTGGATCCCGGCCTATGTCATAAAAGTTTTGAGTCATTTTCTTAGTGCCATGGATGAAGTGCAATGTTTACAGAAATTTAGGCTGGGATCCAGATGGATTTTTCGCTGTTAGCGAAACGAGATTCACCAATCAATAGCCTGCATTGCTGCAAACAGCGAAAAGTTCGCAAAAGTGCAAGCTTCTGATTAATGAATCTCGTTTCGCTAACAGCGAAAAATCTATCTAGATTGCGGCCAATTATGTTGAACACAATCTTGCATTTCCACATCCAGGAAGGGTATTGATGTCATAACAACAGTGCGTATTCGAAACTATTTAAGGCATTGATTCTGAACTCCTTTGCTATACATTTCAATATTAAAGAAGTTGTTGTTTCAATAGTTTTAGTACTTTTCTCTATTGCTCACTCTAAAACACGAATATCGAAATTAAACCAACAGCGCTCAGAAACTATAGCGCCTAGAATATATAGTGTTGAAATCGGCTAACCCTGTAATACTTAAAAAAGCGCTAAAATATTGTATCCCTTAAATGTGCAATGATACTGCTGTAATATGCAGATCGCAGCGGCATCCGCAGGATATTTTCTACAACTGCAAGAAATTGCTAGTCTATACAATGTAATAATAGTAATACGAAAATCCCACAGATGTCGCTGCGATCGACACTTGAAATTTTAGCAGTATCGTCGCACATTTAAGGGATACAAATTTTTAGAACTGTTTGGATAGCATATTTCCACACTAGGTATTCTAGGCGCTGTATCAGAAACAACACCATAACAGAGAGCCTTTATACATAAGAGTGGTGATATATGCACAGGAGACATGCTCATTTCAAGCTTTTGTCGAAAGTACGGCAGTCCGATTTCTTGAATAGAGGATATTCAATCTACGTTATGATCACATGGTCAAGGCATGAACGTCTAGCGTAAAGAAGGGAAGGCTCCGTCTACGTAATGTAAATCCCAGCTAGCCAAGGAAACAGTTCATGGGAGAAAGCAGTAGTACACTGTTAAAAATATCGTGAAAAATTGCCTCTGTTTTTAAAGGCTATCTGTATTCTGACCAATGAGAACGCTTCATAGGCGTTTATGTAGCGTTCTCATTGGTCAGAAAATAGAGAACCTATAAGAACCGAGGTAATTTTTCACGATATTTTTAACAGTCTAGTTTCCTGTTTCCCTTCTATCAGTTAGAAATTCTTTGGGTAAATTACCGGTACCACGTGACTTTTTCAGCCTCGAACCCATATTTGGAATATCCTCCATTAGAAGATACGCGCATGGACGATCTCTATTAGACTATGGAAATAATTCAGCATGCATTAACCTGGCGATAATGGCATGCTCGTAAAGAACTGTAACGATTTGTTTTTATCACTTTTAGCAATAAACATTTATTGGCCGTATGTCGCTACTTCGTTATAGAGACACACTTGTTCCGAATTAGATCCCGGCCTTAATGTATCAAAATACAGAGTTTGCTTTCTGTACTATTCCTGAGCTCAGTTATAGCGTCTAGAAATATAGGCCGGTATCCAGGTACAATTTTGCAAACAGTGAAAAGTTAGCAAAAATTCTGGCTTCTGATTGGTCAATCTCGTTACGATAACACAGAAAAATCTACCTAGATCACGGTCACAGTGTGGAAACCGGCTATTCCAGTAATTCTTTAAAAAGTGCTAAAAATTGAATCCCATAAATATTGAAAAATACTGAATGACAAATGTCGATAGGAGCAACATTTTCTAGATCTTCTCTGAGCGAAACATTTTCTTTTGAAATAGTTATGTTGGAATTACCATATGTCGCTGTAATCGACATTCGTCGTTCAGCCTCGTTCAACATTTATGGGATACAATTTTTAGCACTTTTTTAATAAGCCGATTTTTAAACTATATCTTCTAGAAACTATAGTTCCGTTATAGCGACTAGATTATATGTTGTAGAAATCGACTATCCCAGCAATACTTAAAAAAGCGCGAAAGTATTGAATCCCTTAAATGTACAACGATGTCGAATTCCAAACAGTCATTTGCATCGACATCTGCAGGATATTTTTTAAAGAAGAAAGAGACATGTGTAATGCACCGCTACAGCGTCTAGAATACATAATGTGGAAATTTGCTATCCAAGAACCGCTAAAAAGTGTATCCCTTAAATGTGCACTGACGCTGAAATCCAGGGAGATTATCGCAGCGACATCTGCTATATATTTTCAAATTTCAAAGTAAACATCGTATTATTACAGCGGGTTTGACGCCAAGCACACAGGTCAAATGTAAGTTAATAAAACGTTTTAAAAAAATGTTACAGCGTCTAGACCAAATTGTCTTGGAGTTTTGGGAAATATCCTGCAGATATCGCTGTGATCGACTGATTGGATTTCGATACTATATATTCTAGACGCTGTAGCGCCGCGGTAGCCTGTCCTTTTTCGTTTGCCTCGAAGTAGATGACGTCATTTGAAGCTGTTCCTAAGTGTGGAGTTGATTATCTGTACACGGCAATGGACACAAAAAAAATCGGCGCACCGCTTTGTACTAATCATCGTGTAAAGATGATCCAACTCCGTGTGACTTTTAAACGTCATAAACTGGCCTATTATGTCATTGGTCACGCTAACACCCTCCCCCTTGCGTCCGCCATATATAGCTGCATCTTGCTATGGAGACTGCTAAATGGGCTGCTATCGGTCAAAATCAAGAGAGAAAAGGGCAGAAGAGGAGGAAAGAACTCGTTTTCTTTATGTAGTTTTTCACACGGGAAGATTGACATGTCTGCTCCTCTCCTTTCATAGCTTCATGGTGGTGAAATAAACAAACGCCCCTTAAATATTTGAGAAAGTCTTGACACGCGTCACAAAAACATCACACAAAGCAGGCAAAGCAAAGGAACAAAATCATTCATTGGCTCGTGGATATGAACGAGCCAATGAATGATTTTTCTTCTTTGTTTTGCCTGCATTGTGTGATATTTTCCTGACTTGTCAAGGCTTTCTCGAATATTTAAAGGACGTTGAATAGACCGGGATCAAGATAGATTTCACGCTATTAGCGCGATGAGATTGCTCAATCAGAAGCCTGCATTTTAGAAAACTTTTTTTATGTTTGCAGTAAACACTCTGGATCCCGGACATTAACTTTGGTTGGTTAAGACGATTTTGAATAAAATCAAATCAGAAAGCCAATGTTTTTAAACTTTTTTGTTTAGTTTAATCGAAATCTTCCACGTCTATTAATGAAAACTGAGTTACTGTACTTTGGACAAAAACTTGAATATGAGTACACGACTTGTGCATATGTGTCACCACTCTTACATATAAATGTACTCTGTTATGAGCATGATTCTAAGCGCAGCTGGTTAAATTTGAGTATCTAGGTATTAGATAAAGCAATAGTGGCCCACCGTGGCTGAGTGGATAAGACACCACGCCGCTAATCGCTTGAGAACGTAGGTGGGGGCGGGTTCAAATTCCGCCGTGATCCTCACGTGATCTGATATATATGTGTTCAATAAAACAAACAAACAAACAAGCAATAGTGAAAGGCACAGTTGCCATGGAAACAACGACTTCTTTAATTCGTATAGAAAATTAATGAATAGTTGTAAATAATTTAAGTTTAAAATGTAGGCAAATGCTCTGAAAATATCAATGGCTCCCATCTAGTATTTTACAAAAGTAATTTAATATATTCACATGATGTATAAGTTGATGCAACTCTTACCTAATGAAAATTCTGCAACAAGACTTACGTAGGCAGATCTTTTCAATGATTAATTCAGAATTCTAAGAACAAAACGAAGTTCTTAAGCGCCCTTCCTCACCCCTCCCCCCACTCAAAAAAAAGAAATACGATAGAAAGGTATAAGTATTTGGATAATTTCAGTATTTCTGTGATCTTTGGTCAGAGTTTAGAAAAGGTGTCTGGGTATTAAAAAAAAACATATAACAAATTTGACGAACGATAAGACTATAGATTTCAGGCAATTTTCAACTGCAAAAAAATTTTATTCTAATGTTTATGCGGCTTTAATAATAGACTATTAAATATAATCAATTTACGGGAATTTTTATACGAAATTATATTCTCACATTTATGCAAATAGGTATGGATAAACAGACTTGAGTAAAATTACATATTTATTCTTTCTTCTCTATAACACGATCTAAATGAAGATGAAGTTATATGTACAGTTTATATCTTTAAATTTTTAGATTTTTTTTATCAAAAATGTTTCATCATCATGTCTAGAATTGCTAGATTTACTTCTTTAGACAGATCTTCGATTCTTTAGATGCCTGCGGGGCTTCATTCTCGGATTTTCCGTAGGTATTTGTAAAGATAAATTTATTTTGCAAAACCGTCAGCAAAAAAAAGTTAGAACAAACAATTAACTGACAGACTAACTGTAAATATATATTTTATTTTGACTCTATTTGATTTTTACTAAATTTTCATCCTTCATAGAAAATTTTAAGGCGATATAAATTGAGAAAGACTGATACTTTGAAAGAAGAAATTGACTTTCCTTACTTTTAAATTATTAATTACTCTAAAAAATGAATGATAGGTAAACAAAGTGTATACTATTGTGTTTGTTCCCTACTTATAAAGGCTATACAAGGACTAATTTTAGCGAGTAGAATTATTTCAATTATATATAATCTGTTTAAAAAAAAGAACTGATATCTACTAAAAAACAACTTTTCAAAAGTAAAAAAAAAGCCAAGCAAAAAAAAAAAAGAAAAGAAAAAAGGGGAAAGTTGTGGCTAAAAAATAGTGTGATATCAAATTTCCAAGCTAATATTATGGTACTTATTTAACATTTTTTATTAAAAATTTACCATATGTAAGTCGAGTACCTAAGTATGCGTTGATAGAAAGCCTTTTCTCCTTTACTAAATACATCATAACGTGTTTCTGAAAATTAATTTTTTTTAATTATGCATGATGGGCTTGGCGGCCATCTTTCCATATTTTACACAAATTTCTAAGCAGACAAGCTCGTAATATGTTTGCATTATTAAGAATTTTGAACTTCTAGTTTTGGCTACAGACAGATAAATTAAGAAAGTCTTTTATTTTGAAGAAAAAAAAACAAATTGATTTTTACTGCTTTAACTAATTAATTAACCCCCTCCGAAAAAATAGAATCATAAGATAAAACCTGAAGTTACTTCAACTTTATTTTAAGACACAAATTTCTAGGCACTCATTTCCATAAATTAAAAGCAAAAAATGTTTGCTTTAGCAACAATTTCGAATTTCCGATCTTAACAATGTACTTGTGTGCTTAGAAAATTGGGTAAAATATGGAAAGATGGCCGCCAAGCCCATCATGCATAATTAAAAAAAATTAATTTTCAGAAACACGTTATGATGTATTTAGTAAAGGAGAAAAGGCTTTCTATCAACGCATACTTAGGTACTCGACTTACATATGGTAAATTTTTAATAAAAAATGTTAAATAAGTACCATAATATTAGCTTGGAAATTTGATATCACACTATTTTTTAGCCACAACTTTCCCCTTTTTTCTTTTCTTTTTTTTTTTTTGCTTGGCTTTTTTTTTACTTTTGAAAAGTTGTTTTTTAGTAGATTTTTGTTTGCTGGAAAAAACCTTGCTTCACTACACTGCTAAAATTTTTAGTATTGATGTTTTGTTGTTCTGATATTGTGTTGGTGCGATGTTCTGGTGTTGTGATGTTGTGTGATTCTGATGTTGTGTTATTGTGATGTTTTGGTGTTGCGATGTCTTGATGTTTTAGTTAGATTAAGTTTATTCATAGTCAGATTAAGTTTAGTCAAGAAAAGTTCACTAGCATTTGGAAAATAAAAGTTGTTTTCTTTTTTTCCTTCTTTCTTTTTTAGCGTTATCTGCCTTTAATTTAAATACATATGAAACAATGTCCATTACCAGTTATTTTATTGTTATTTAAAAAAAAAATAATGCTCAGCTATTACTTTTGTTTGCTGAAAAAACATTGCTACACTGCTAAAATTTTTAGCTCTGATGTTTCTGTTGTTCTGATGTTGTGTTGTTGCGATGTTCTGGTGTTCTGATGTTGTGTTGTTGCGATGTTCTGGTGTTGTGATGTTATAGTGTTGCGATGTTTTGACGTTGATGGCTTCTGATATTGTGATTAATATTGCCATGTTCTCTGTCGAAAGCAGCGGAACAGAGCGATTAATAAATTATAAAAATAATAATAAGAAGAACATGAACGAAAAATCATGCATAAGGCATAGATTATGAAACACTTTCCAACAGTAAAAGAATATTATTAAGAACTTTCATTTTTTTATACAGTAAAATGAGATTTTAAAATAAACAATATAAACAGCACGTAACCCTGTAAAAATTCCTTTTCTACAATTTTTGCCTATATGCCATAATGTGTGTGCATTATGTCGTGCAGCCCGGCATATGACCTGTAGAATACACGCCACGTAATACATTCAATATTAAATAAGTTTAAAAGTACACACCACTGCAGAAAATGCACTTCAAAGAATTAATGTTCATAGTCAGTCTTATATAAATGAATTTTCTGTGGGTGCATGTACGATAAATGCTACGCACTCCATAATCTAATAGAAAATACGTTGTAGTGCATCACAGTTCTCCTTTTAAATTTGATTGTGTTTGAAGCATCATAACATTGTTAAAATGTACCGCAATCGATTTTTGTTCATTGATAATAAAGTAATGTTTTTTTTTATGCGTCGCTGTTAACCAGCCATACTCAACTCGCGGGCCGCATGTGGCCCGGCGGCCTCCTATGGGCGGACCGAGATACGTAATCATCAATTCATCTTCATAAAATTAATTGAGATGTGCATAAATTTATTTAAGAACTTTGCTGTTGTTTTATATATTTCCTTGGGAATACAAAATCTGTTCTTTTGATTATAATAAATTCAAAATTATATTAAAACATCTCAAATGGCGTTTTTTTTTTTTTTTTTTTTTTTTTTTTTTTTTTTTTTTTTTTTTTTTACCGAAAGCTTTCTTTTATATATACTCCCATTTGTGCTACAGTGCTGAGTGCATTTAATATTCAACACTAATCAAACATTATTCCAAATTAATTAAGTCTGTGCTATGTATTTCTACAATTGAAAAAATAGACATTTTACATTTATCAAAAAACTTACTTATTGTAGAAATTCTCCTCATTTTCTATCTTTATAACCTTAAAATTCTAATTTTTTGTATTATTACGTTTTTGCTTACTAATATTGCTTTTCAGGGTTGAAGATTAGTTTTAAGAAAAAAAAACACCAAAAATTATTTACAGTACCATTTATAAACATCAAACTTCGCGACAGATTTCTACATTTTTACAATATTTTCAAATGAAATCTACGGGGTAGTTTATAGTTTAGAAATAGAGGTGTTAATGTTTTTTTTTTTTTTTTTTTTTTTTTTTTTTTTTTTTTTTGCAACATTTCTTCCGCATCAAACGTTTAAACTTACTGATAATATTCACTTTGTGTATTGCTTTGTTATACTACTATTTTTATCTTAATATTTTAATAACTCGTTTTTTCACTCTTCTATAAGTGTGTTGCGGGCCGCCTAATCTAGTAAACATAAGTTTTGCGGCCCGCGAGCAAAAAAAAAAGTTTGAGTATGGCTGCGTGTAAACGAACATATTCTATTCTCATGTGAAAACATGTTGGAGCTGTCCTCAGTGATACATATCAATCTCATTATTTTTCAGACATCGCAACATCATAAAATGCACCGTAAACTATTTTTTCTCATACCAGGATGTAACGGAATTATTTTTTGTGTCCCTGAAAACGAATTGTAAATGCTACACGCAGTTGATTTGCAATACGAAACATTCTATACTAAATCCCAATAGCGTATAAGCATATAAATGTCTCATATACCATGATGTAACAGAATTATTTTTTGTGTCCCTGAAAACGAATTGTAAATGCTACACACGGTTGATTTTCTATACGAAACATTCTATACTAAACCTCAATAACATATAAACATTAAATGTCTCATATACCATGGTGTAAAGGAATTATTCTTTGTATCCCTGAAAACGAACTGTAAATGCTACACGCAGTTGATTTTCAATACGAAACATTCTATACTAAACCTCAATAACGTATAAGCATATAAATGTCTCATATACCATGATGTAACAGTATTATTTTTTGTGTCCCTGAAAACGAATTGTAAATGCTACACACGGTTGATTTTCAATACGAAACATTCTATACTAAACCTCAATAACATACAAACATTAAATGTCTCATATACCATGGTGTAAAGGAATTATTCTTTGTGTCCCTGAAACGAACTGTAAATGCTACACGCAGTTGATTTTCAATACTAAACATTCTATACTAAACCTCAATAACGTATAAGCATATAAATGTCTCATATACCATGATGTAACAGCAGGGGTCTGTCCAGAATTTTCTCACAGGGTCCTGTTTTTTGTGAAATTGTGAAGCTTTTCTTATTTTTGTGAAAATTCTAGTCATAATTTTGTGAATTTTAAATTATCGATGTCTTCATGTTCTATCCTTCATGTATAAAAAGTTAAGTAATATGCTCTTTGGTGAGTTCAACTGCTTACTTACAGGCTAGATTTTATTTTTAAATGACTAAATTTGTGAAAAGTTCAATTTGAAAGTGAAAAAATTCTGTAAAAGGTCTATTTAAGAGACAAATAATTTTGTGAAGGGTCCTGTTTTGGGATAAAATGTTTTGTGAAGGGTCCTGTTTGGGGATAAATAATTTTGTTAAGGGTCCTGTTTTAGGATAAATAATTTTGTGAAGGGTCCTTTAAAGGACCTAAAATTTTCCTAAACATATCCCTGAACAGAATTATTTTTTGTGTCCTTGAAAACGAATTGTAAATGCTACACGCAGTTGATTTTCAATACGAAACATTCTATACTAAACCTCAATAACATATAAACATTAAATGCCTCATATACCATGGTGTAAAGGAATTATTCTTTGTGTCCCTGAAAACGAACTGTAAATGCTACACGCAGCTGATTTTCAATACGAAACATTCTATATTAAACCTCAATAACATATAAGCATATAAATGTCTCATATACCATGATGTAACAGAATTATCTTTTGTGTCGCTGAAAACGAATTGTAAATGCTACACGCAGTTGATTTTCAATACGAAACATTCTATACTAAACCTCAATAACGTATAAGCATATAAATGTCTCATATACCATGATGTAACGGTATTATTTTTTGTGTCCCTGAAAACGAATTGTAAATGCTACACACGGTTGATTTTCAATACGAAACATTCTATATAGTCCAGGCAATAGAGACCGTATAGGGGCTCTACCTAGCAAAATTCATGGTAGTTCTGGAAAAAGGCTTACTATATGTTTTTTGGGTCGCCGAATCCGAATTTTTAACTTCCCACTAAAATTTCCCCCGGCAACCCCCCCCCCCCCAAATTTTGGTAAAATGCCCCCAAAAAGGGTTTTTATTAAAAAGATCAAATTTTTTATTGTTTTAGGGGAAAAAATATCAAGAAATTCAGAAAGTAGACAAATTTTCCAACAAATTAGATATATGACATTATGACTTAGGATGAAGGGGAATGGGGGATTTGCCTCGGAACATGCGCGAGGTGCTGCGTGAACTAAGTTGCGCAATTCCACTTAACCACTCACACGTTTACATTCGCCCTCCCATCTCCCCTCCGAACTTTCTCTATAAGGTTTACTTTAAGTTTTTTGGTTCGCTGAATCCGAATTTTTAACTTCCCCCCAAAATTTCCCCCCGACGCCCCCCCCCCCCAATAATTGTTTTTAACTTAAATTTCTTATAGTTTTAGGGGGAAAACATTACAAAATTCAGAAACTAGACAAAATTTTCAAAAAATAGGATATATGACGTTATGACGTAGAATGAACGGGGAGGGGGAGGGCTGCCTCTGAACATGCACTGCGGCGCTACGTGCACTAATTTACGAAGTCCAGGCAATAGGGGATTTTACCTGGAAAAATTAATACTAGTTCTGGATTTTGACTCACTTTATGTTTTTTGGGTCGCTGAATCCGAATTTGTAACTTCCCACCAAAATTTCACCCGGCAACCCCCCAAAAAATTGATTTTTTGAAAAAAATTGGTTTTTGAGAAAAGCGCGCGGGGAATGTTCCGAGGCAGCACCCTCTCTCCCCGTTTGTCATATATCCTATTTGTTTCAAATTTTGTCTATTTTCTGAATTTCGTAATGCTTTTCCCCTAAAACAATAAGAAATTTAAGTTAATAACAACTATTTTTTTTTGGGGGGGGGGGGAATTTTGGGGGTAAGTTAAAAATTCGGATTCAGCGACTCAAAAAACTTAAAGTAAACTTTATAAGGAAAGTTAGGAGGGGAGATGGGAGGCCGAATGTAAACGTGTGAGTGGTTAAGTGGAATTGCGCAACTTAGTCCACGCAGCACCGCGCGCATGTTCCGAGGCAGATTCCCTTTTCCCCTTCATCCTAAGTCATAATGTCATATATCTAATTTATTGCAAATTTTGTCTACTTTCTGAATTTCTGGATACTTTCCCCATAAAACAATAAAAAACTTGATTTTTTTTTTATATAAACCTTTTTGGGGGCTTTTTACCAAAATTTGGGGGGGGGGGGGTTGCCGGAGGAAATTTTGGTGGGAAGTTACAAATTCGGATTCAGCGACCTAAAAAACATAAAATAAGCCGATTTCCAGAACTACCATTAATTTTGCTAGGTAAAATTCCCTATTGCCTGGACTAATACTAAACCTCAATAACATATAAACATTAAATGTCTCATATACCATGGTGTAAAGGAATTATTCTTTGTATCCCTGAAAACGAACTGTAAATGCTACACGCAGTTGATTTTCAATGCGAAACATTCTATACTAAACCTCAATAACGTATAAGCATATAAATGTCTCATATACCATGATGTAACAGAATTTTTTTTGTGTCCCTGAAAACGAATTGTAAATGCTACACGCAGTTGATTTTCAATGCCAAACATTCTATACTAAACCTCAATAACATATAAACATTAAATGTCTCATATACCATGGTGTAAAGGAATTATTCTTTGTGTCCCTGAAAACGAACTGTAAATGCTACACGCCAGTTGATTTTCAATACGAAACTTTCTGTACTGAACCTCAATAACATATAAACATTAAATGGTAATCCGAATATGTTTACGAGAGTTAGAGCTAGAGCACGAACTGTTGGACAGACGGACAAATCGAATTCATAAACACTTTTCAACTTTGTTAGAAGGTATTCAAGAACAGGACAATGGCTTCCAGAGCAGATAGTAAATATGTCAATTTTTCTTCTATTGTATATTAAGTTTTTAAGAATTAATTAGTTCATAAGGCACATATAGTTAATTAAACAATTCCAATCGTTGGTTTATGTTATAGAATATTCCGTGTTGATAATAAAAAAATAATAATAAACTTTATTACATGCAGGAACTTATCATTCGTATAATATTGTAAAAATCTAATTTTCTATACACATGCATTTTCTAACTTTTAATTAATTAACATTATAATAAATAAAACTCTATAATCTTACATGAAATTTTAAACAATAAAACTTATTCTAGTTCTATTTACATTGGATACGAATTACACATGTAGCTCCTTAGAAAATGCAGCCTTAATCACCAATTTATTAGGAAAACTATACACTTTTAGAGATAAAGCTTTATAAAAGGAAAATTATTCTTGGCTGAAGCTTTAGTCTTTTTTAAAAAAATTCTGAAAATAAAAATTAAATTTAGAAAATCAAAAACCCTACTGCATAAAAAGCGAACTAATTAATTACTTCTCATCAATGTGAAACTATTTTATTTATATTACATACCTATTTTTTTATTTCCTTGTATTGATGATTTTTAAGTTGCATTTAATTGTTAGTTCGTATCTATAAACACTGTTTTGATGAGGCCTATAGATGTCTATGATGGTTAGAGTTTCAGTAAAGCTAGAGATCCTCCCTACACAACTTCCAGGTTGTGTAATATTTAAACGGAGCTTCTGACTGTAAAATAGTCAATGAAACATCGTCTACATTTTGAAAGACCTATCCAATGATATGCCACTCAATAGGGTGCGTAAAAAAATTTTTTCGTCCCTAAGGCAATTTTGTATTTCACGGCCGCCATTTTGAATTTATAAAAACAAAACCTAGCCTATAACCATCGGACAATTAAGACGAATTGATAGAGACCTCATTCATTAAACTTTATATGATATTCAACAAATTATTTATTAATTATTCATTTTGAAAGACCTATCCAATGACATGCCACTCAATAGAGTGCGTAAAAAAAAAATTTCGCCCCTACCGCCATTTTGAATTTATAAAAACAACACCTAGCCTATAACCATCGGACATTTAAGACGAAATGATAGAGACCTTATTCATTAAAATCCATCCAGGCGTTGGGATGTTTCGAGGGTATAAAGGAATCCACATACCCAGACACGCGTGAAACACATAACCGTTCTTTTCAGTCGGGTAAAAAATCAACATTCACAAACTATCAAGACAATAGCATCAATGTGCCCAAGCGTAATAAAATTCAAATGTAATACTTGAACGTTATCTAAAAATAATAGTGTAAAAATCTAATTTTCTACATATGCATTTTCTAAGTTTTAATAGATTAACATTATAATAAATACAACTGAATAATATGACATGAATTTTAAACAATAAAATGTATTCCTAGTTTTATTTACATTCTATACGAATTACACATGTAGCTCCTTAGAAAATGCAATCTTCATGAACAATTTATTAGGAAAACTACACACTTTTAGAGATAAATCTTTGTAAAAGCAAAATCCTGTTTCGGCTTAAGCTTTAGTTTTTCTTAAAAAAAATTCAGAAAAAAATCAACGTTCACAAACTATCAAAACAATAGCACCAACGTGCCCAAGCATAACAAAATTTAAATGTAATACTTAAACGTTATCTAATCTCATCACTAACCAACCAAATTACAAAGGTGAATCAAACATGAAGAATATTTTTTTAACAGATTTTTTAAAAAATAATATTTACCAAAATGATCTATAAATTATATGTAGGAACTTATCATTCAAATAATAGTATAAAAATCTAATTTTCTACATATGCATGTTCAGACTCTTCTTTAATTGAGATGATAGTAAATAAAACTCAATAATCTTACATGAATTTTAAACAGTAAAACGTATTCCTAGTTTTATTTACATTCGATACGAATTACATACGCAGCTCCTTAGAAAATGCAGTCTTAATCAATAATTTATTAGGAAAACTACACACTTTTAGAGATAAATCTTTATAAAAGCGAAATTATTGTTGGATTAAGCTTTCATCTTTTACAAAAAAATTCAGAAATAAATCAACGTTCACAAATTACCAAGACAATAGCACCAACGTGCCCAAGCATAACAAAATTCAAACGTGGAATACTTGAACGTTACATAATCTCATCACTAAACAACCAAATTACAGGGGTGAATCAAATATGAAGAAGATTTTTTTAAACAGATTTTCTTAAAATAATATTTACCAAAATTATTTATACATTAGATGTTATCAATTAAGTGTTAAATTACTATGTTATAAATTAGAACTATTTATTACTTACACATTTTTAGGGATAAATCTTTAAAAAAGCAAAATTATTGTTGGCTTAAGCTTTAATCTTTAAAAAAAAAATTTTCAGAAAAGAAATTAACGTTCACAAACCAAACTATCAAGATAATAGCATCAAGGTGCCCAAGCGTGACAAAACTCAAATGTAATTACTTGAACGTTATCTAACCACATCACTAAGAAACTAAATTACGAGGGTGAATAAAATATAAAGAAGATTTTTTTTTATAGATTTTTTCTTTGATATTATTTACTAAAATTATGCCAATGTTATTTCTCAAAATAGCTTTCTTTAACATCTGCGTGCTTTCTTCGACATATTGGGAAATCTTTTATTCTTGTATAATAAAAAGAAATAGAACATATATCAATGATTAATTATACCCTTCAAAAATTCTTTGACTTATTTATCTGCTCAACAACGCGAAATTTTCTGACTCATATTTAAACGTATAGGCATAAAATTAGCAGGCCTGACTAGTAGAGCGAATTGGAACCGAATAGCGTTTTTTAATGTTTTGATAAAATAATTGCGTCGAGTTATAAGCGATTCTTGTCCCGTGACAACGTTTTTCGCTTTTCTCGATCTGCCGCGTCGCGAATTCGGCTCAAAATGCGCACTTTGGCAATATTTTAGAAAAGATATTCTTTCTGCCTTTACTAAAAAAAAAATGGAAAAAATCCTTCGATTATATAATTTCTGAACAAGAACACCTACCAATTTCAAGCGTCTTCGAGCAAAAATGAATTCAGAAATGTGTCAGAAAGTAGGTCCTTTGTTTTTGAGAACAGACTTAGACAGATAAAATACGCATCAACTTCAGAAATTATCAAAAAATTAGATTATGAAGACATTCATAAAGCATAAAAAAAAAGCAGTCAAAAGAATGAATTCTTTCAAAGATTAACAAAAATTCAAATTGTAATTATTTAGGAAATGTTTCAGAATACTTAGTATGTACAGTCGGGGAAAAAAAAAAAATACCCCCTATACTAACTCTGCAACAAATTAAGAAAGTTAGTGGTACCAAACGATTGGAAATATAGTCTACTTTTAAATTATGCATATAAAATTTGCTTAGAGGGTCATCTACAAATCAAAACAAACCAAAACTTTTTTTTCCATAGTAATACAGTCGTACCCGTTTAAACGAATATTGACGGTTCCAGAAATAATATTCGATTAAGCGGGGTATTTTATTAAACGGAGAATCATAATTGTAATATTTAATGCATAATAAAAAAGCAAAATAACCATCTATGGTATATTTAATTAACAGAATAATAACTAGTTAATGGAATAAGAAACTAAAATAAATACAAATGCTAATATAAAGTAAATACGTATTAATTTAATGTAGCTCGTTTGAATTTTGTCAAAACTTTGCTACTTCTATTTACGTTATTTATACTGCCTTAAAAAATAGTTTAAAGTGGTTTGTTTAAGTGGAATATTAAAGGAGTAAATATCAAGTTATTTTTCGAATGAGTGCAAAATATCACAACTACCACCTCGAGTCTCGCAGTGACGACACATTGCCATTAAAGCCTGGTTAACAGCAAGAAGTGATGGTGGGGAAATCATTTGACCTGTCCATTATACACCCTCGTATACACCTGCCGGCCGGTCCGAAATCATTCCATTGCAGGAAGAAATGAAAATTTGTTTTCAGTGCAAAGGAATCGAAAATGACAAAAGGTGGAAGGAAATTTCAGCTGAAATGTGCTTTCTGCGCCTATTTTCAAACATAGGTCACACAGTTGTTATTCGATTAAGCGGGGACGTTCGTAAAATGTATTTGGTTTAAGCGGGGGAAAATAACATAGAACCAATAGGAATAAATTCGGTTCCGGAGGATTCTATTCGAATAAGCGAGGTATTCGATTACCCGTGACCCGATTAAGTGGGGAGGACTGTACCCAAGTTTGACACCATAAATAAATTCTACACTGTTCAATTAGCCTAAATACAACTTTTCGGGAAATTCGCACGATTAGTTTACGAGAAATTAATTATTTTAAAATGAGCCTATTTTAGGGGCTGTATCCAAATTGAAGTTCGGTACTCCATTGTTGAAATGCTACAGAATGATTATGTCAGTTCTATTAATGTATAATTTTTTGTCAATGTGATCATTTCACTCACTTATTATGTTTCGAATACTGCCAGCCCAAATGTTTCAGTTTTCAAATTATGCTTTTCTGAACGTCATAGACGACCCCTTAAACCAGCATCTTGAGTTTTTTAAGCATAATTTAAAAACTACTTGGAAGAAAATTTTTTTATTTTGGATGTGCATGCATAAGACAGAACATAATAAATATAAATCCATCAAAAAAATTGTAAGTTGCAATTCATAATTTTTTCGAATATTAATTTCAAGTGCATTAATTTCAATTAATATTATAAAATTATAAAAATTAGAAATTCAATGCATTTATGTTTGGGGTTTTTAGTATTATAGCCATTTAAAAAATTAGCACATTAGGATTATAATTTGAGGAGATATTAATAAAAATATGAAAACGTAATTTAACATTAAAAGCTCTAAATTTTGAATGTGTAATTCAAAAACATATCGTCCAAATGAACTGAAATTTGTTTTTCAGGTATAGTTTGAACCAAAGATTTTAAATACACAGTAGACTTCCGATTATCCGCCATTCGATCAATCGCCACACTCGGTTAACCGCCACCCCCTTTTCAATTTCGCCCCCGAAACGAACAACAAAAACTCACATGAAAAATGAGCCCGAGTGGAGCTGCAAGAAGAAACGGATGCAACCCAAGTACTTTTATTACGTAAAATTCATAATCTTGCTGCAGTGAAAGCAAACAAAAATGTATAATGGATTATTTTGGATGAAAACAGGTACTTTATACTTACTCTCTAAAATTCTAAATCTGTTTCATAATTTTTTTTTAAATTATTAATTGTGCTTTTTATTCAAGAAATACACAGCGAATAAAAAGGCGTTTAAATATTATTTATAAACCAACAAATAAAAATGTGATTTTATTTTAATAATGTTCTTTCTTGTACTGCCTTTCGATTAACCGTCTATTTCAAATATCTGCCACCCTGTCGGTCCTGTGACTAACGGATAATCGGAAGTTTACTGTATTGTCAAAATTGGGTGTTGCTATTGTAAAAAAAGGTTCGGGGTGGTTTTGATTTGCAGATCTGCCCCCCTCCCCCTCCCACACACCCTAAGCAAATTTTGTACACATCATTTGAAAGTAGACACCAGTAACTTTCTTCTACTATAATTTATTGTAGAGTTAGTAGAGGGTGTTTACTTTTTTTCCCACGACTGTACATTGTACCTTTTTTGCAAGGATTCAAAAACTATAATTTCGCATCTTTATTTAAATTCAAAAACTGCAACTAGTAACCAAAAAAAAAAAATAATAATAATAATTATTATTATTATTATTATTACCGTATATACTCGTGTATAAATCGACTCGTGTATAAGATAAACCCCGAATACCTAAGCAAAATTTTGAAAAAAATTTAATTTTCGTGTATAAGTCGAATCACATTTATGGGTAGTTCGTCGAAAAATGATTTGTAATCGAGGATAATGTATATATATATAAATTTTCATTAAATTAGTAAAAAAAAATTTTTTTTTCGTTTCTAATCAGACTTTTTTTTTTTAATTCAACATTTTAAAACTGTATAATTATGTAAAACTGAAGAAGTTTAAACTATTTTGAAATCTATTCCCATCAATTTAATGATATTTAAAATGAAAAAAATCTTTCAAAAATCTATTCATGCCTTATTTATAAAGGTAAAACAACTTCGCAGACTGCTAAAAAACAGTACTTCTTTGTATGATAGGACTTTTAGGAGAGATATCTAGAAGCATTCTCAGGTTGAACTCTTTTCAAAAAGGGGATTAAAACGCTGAAAGAAATGCCCCTGCCCTGTATCGAAGGGAATTCTATCTCGAGATAAAATGAATGCAAAACAGTTACAGGGACATTATTATTTAGCTTTTTTTTGTCAATCACGGGAAAATGAGCACTGTCCGCTTTTATCTCTCTCTCCAACCTAGATCCATATGTGATTACTTAAAAGACCTATGATGAAAGATCATAGAAGCAGTTTTCGGTCCAGAAAATCCAGAAAATCGAACCCAGAAGCAGTTTTCGATATAGCCTGCTACTCAAGCGAATTCTACGCTATATTGATAAAAAACGACCATGTGTTTCTTGAGTTTGGATCAATCTGTGATACGACAGAAGACTAACTGTCCGAATACTTTAGTCGACTCTCTTTGTCTGAAACAAAAGACTGATATTTTTTTTTAATGGCACAGTGGATTTTAAAAATCTTTGTGATTTATTGTGAAATTACAATTTAAATTTATAAATAAATTTAATTATTGGTTCTGACTATTTTTAGCTTGTTAAAATTCATCAATAATTCATTAAAAATGCCTGCATTGTACACAGAACCAATACTCAGCCTGCTGAGGACAAATCTGAAATCACGTAAACAAAAATTGGACGTAGCATACAAAAACTGGTATATTTGCATAATCAACTTGTGATCTTGCATACATAACCCACACTGATGTTCTAACATACAGAACCAACTGATCTCGCATCCAAAAAATCTGTGATGTTACACTATTTCAAAATGCCTGCATTATACATCACTGTTATATAAAAGGTGGAGGTGGGAAGCGGTGGTGGTACAAAAAGAGCAATCTGCAAAGTCTAGTGTCGACTGTGAGTCTCCGAATGTAGTCGTCCGATCCAGATCTCCTGGTCCTGGCTGTTCCCATTGGCCTGTATCTGAGGTTACAAGTTCGAATGCCGATGTGGACAGCGAGGACGACTTCTTGCCTAGCCCGAAGCGTACTAAATGAGCTTGGAGATGTGCGCCCAGTGCTTGCACGGTAATATACCAGTTTTTTTTTACAAAGCCTGCTTTTTATCGAGAAAAAATCCATTTGATCGAGAAAATACCCAATCGATTTTTTTTTTTTATTAACTCGTGTATAATTCAACCCTCCCAATCACAACACCCAAATTTTGTCTAAAATTCTTCGACTTATACACGAGTATATACGGTATTTAAAACAAATTTTATAGCTTTCAACAAAAAATATCTTTGTCGATCCAAACATTCATTTTCCTAAGAGAAAAAAATAAATTGCGTTTTCGCACAATCAAGTAAAGATTGGTTCAGTTATTTGAAGACAAATACATCAACAGTGGAATTGACACAGTACTTTATAAACGAATAACCCGTTTATTCAATGCACTCATTAATTAAATTTACAAACCACATGTCATTTAAAAAACACTTCCCTTATTATAAGTGTTTATCCCCGTTCCAAAAGATATCAATTTACAGCAACTAGCAGCACCTCTCCACGTCATAAAACACTTTAAGCCTGTCACTTTGGGATTTTAAATCGTCTTTTTCATTATTATTTTCGTTTTTTTTTCTTCTTTACCTTCCAAAAACTCACGTCTAACCTGCCTCCTTACAAGGAATAAAACAACTCAAATACCTGCCGTGGCTCCAAAAATATTCCCCTGAAAAAAATAAAAAATAAATATAAAAAACTTAACAAAGGTCACCTTCGATCCGTTTCTTGCTGGAGAATATTGCTAGATCGTCGGGTGGTCTTTTTCACGATGGCAACAGAAAGGTCCCTACAGGTGAACCCAGCCCCCCCCCCCCCCCTTTCATCTTCGTGTTCTGAAATGCTAAGTACAGGTGTTAGTTTGCGTAGCTTGTTTGTAAGATTTGGGGGGGGGGGGGTATATGCCTATACATATACATATATTCTTGATTTTGAGGGAAAAAAGAGGAGGGTAAAGTCATGGAGTTAAAAGATTTTGGAAGTACCTGTAATTTAAAAGGGGTCATGGAAATTATTTAGGTTGTATTGTCCAAGGATAGATTGAGCTAGGGAAAGGTTCATGGGGTCATGACATTTTTAGAAAAAAGAAAAATCCAAAAGAACAATGCATTATTTTGTTTTTGGAGAAATACATTGATATTTTATAAAAGTTTCGTTAAACAAACAAACAAACAAACAAACAAACAAAAAAACCCTCTTCACGCCCCCACTTCCACCCCTCGCCTTAGAAAAAACAAAGCAGTCTTTAATGTACGCAAACTTAAAAGAAAAAAATGTTAATCAGAATCTGAAGTTTTTCTAATATTTTTTTCGAGGGGTTGGGTTTCAAATTGCAATAAATGATACTAAATCATTATAACATTATTATCACACATTTATATGCAATTTAGAAAACTTTAGAAAAAAAGAAGCAAACAATTCGAATTGAATCTGACAGGAATAACAAATACGCATAAGAAATTTCAGATAAAAATACTTATCCATGCAGTATACATTTATCCATTAATTTAGAATTATCCTCATTACTATGCCTCTTGTCTTAAATTTTATTTAAAATAAAATTTATTTTATTTGATGCTTTGTGGTGGTGAATTTAAGGGTTTTTTTTTATTATTATTATTAAGTCTATTATAAAGTAAATTATGCTTGTTGTAATTTAATTAATATTAAATATCATGGGTTCAATATTATTCTCATAAAAAATGGATGTATATAATTTAATTTAAAAAAATAATAAAGTAGCTAGTTTGTGCCATCATACCGTTTAGAGCAGTAGTTCCCAACGTGGGACGTAAGCCCCACAGGGGGGGGGGGTAATTGAGCTTTTTAGGGGGGCAATTCATAATTTTATACGCAACCATGCTCTACCGGTTTCTGTTCTCCCTTTTTTTTTAAGTAATGTTGTAGACTTAAAAAAAGAAAAAAAAAAGAATACAAGTAAAATTAAAGAAATCGGTTTTTTGTTGCATTTAAAAGAAATCCCAATCAAATGTTTTAAGTATAATTAGCACTGGAATAGTTAATTACAGGAGTAACACTTAAAATGCTTTGACATCTTTTATTATTAAAATCTTTTATAATTTTTCTGGTTGTTGAATTTTACAATTTTTTGCAACGCTTTCAAAGAATGGGTGTTCTATTTCTATTCACTGTGCTATATGTCCCATACGAAGAAACTGTTACAGGTGAAACGACTTAAAAGTAAATATAAATCCGACTGACTTAAACATATTTAACCTAAATAATATTTTAAATATCTAAGCGAGGTATTACCAACTTCATGAAATTTGTAAATTTTTAATAGCACTAGAAAAGGAAATGGGTAGATAGTAAATAACTATGGTTCTAGTGCAGGCATCCTACACATTAAATAAATTTACATCATGGCATGTAATTGCACTTTAAATTTCAAAATCAGATAATACCTGGAAGGTATCTAACGATGTTGAGAAATGGAAAACAGAGAAAATGCGTCACGATAGGGGAATAATGGCCCTTTAAAATAGATAAAAATAAGAATCTTGAAATGTTTCTTGTGTAATCCATAGAAAGAAAATTTAGCGTCCAAAGCTTTTTTACCCCTTACCGGGGCGGAGTAATTCTGTTTATAAACTGATGAAATAATGGACTGATACCGGAATTTATAAACATATTTATTAGAAAATATGAACTTGCTTATTTTCACGTACATTATAATACAAAAATTTTAATTAACCCCTTCGGGACGGGAGCCTTTTACGAAATTTTTAATCTTTTGTCACCGTTTTTTAAAAACAGAAATTCGTGTCTTCTTGAATCGATAAAATGCGTTGATTAAATAAGGTAAATTTTACAGTAAAATTTTACTGGTGAGGAAAAACAAGGATTCTGAGCGCTTCGTGCGGCACGTATACGTGTCGCTCGTCCCCAACGGGTTAAATATTCTGGGTGCCATTTCTCAGTTTTGGAATTAAGGGGGTCCGGGACACATTTAAAAAAAAAAAATTATTTATTAAGTTAAAATTTTGAAATTTTTTGTGATGGTTAACCATATCATTTGTAAACAAAATCGCATGATAAAACTTCTCATATTTTTTTTTAATTTAAAATTTAAATTTTGTTTAAAAAGTGGAGTAGTTTAAAATCGTTATAACTCGAAATATTATTTATAGAATTCCATTTTTTTTTCATTTAAATAAACAGAAATAGATAAATTTTAATTTAGAGCCAGCATTTTAAAAAATATTAATTTTTTAAAAAATTAAAAATATTTAACGAAAAAATTACAAAAAAGTGGTGCAACTTTAAAAAAAAAAAAAAAATCATATTTTCAAAAGTAAATATTTTTTTCAAATATGCTGGCTCAAAAGAAAAGTAAAATAATTGAAAAAGATATGTTCTGAGTTTCAGCCCTGTATCTTTAACAGTTTTCGAGTTATAAGAATTTAAATATGAGAAATGGTGAAAAAACCTATCATGAAGAAAAACGCAATTTCACAAGAACTCGTTTCCTTGACAACCATAGCTTGAAAGGCAGATTTTGAAAACAAACCAAAACGAAAAAATTAATATTTCCTGTTCTAATTAAGATAGAAACATGATTTAAACATCATTTTAAGCAGAAAACGGCAGAGAAATTTTTAATCCAATAATAATAAAAAAAAAAATGAAAATTTGAAGATTTGAAGATTTTTGTGTCCCGGACCCCCTTAAAATTAGGTGTCCTTTTTTAAGGACACCGCCCTCGAAGGGGTTAAGGGGACGGTAAACTTAATTTTATTATTATTATTATTATTTCCACCATAGAAATGTGAAATTTTATGGAAATATACATTTCACCATAAGTTTATAGAACACCTTAAGGGAAGTTTCCAATCTTATTATAATTTTTAGATTAAAATATATATATATATAACCATTAATTAAACATAGCCTACCACCATCAAAAACCGTAATATTACGAATTAAAGCTGTAAGTATAAAAAAAGTGCCAAATAATTTATTATAAGAATTATTATGGAAGAAAAAAGAAGAAAGTGGACACCGACAAATAATGGAAAAGCTTATACATTGAATTACGTTTTCAAGGGCACAGAATTCAATGATATAAGCAATATGGTTGTTTTCTGTGAGAAAAAAAAGCTAAAGCTAAAAATTATTTTTCTCTGTGCCCGAACAACCATTATAATCAAGTGAATAGATTAAAAATGAAAACAGAATAGAAACAAATAATATGAAATGGAAAAAAACAATAAAACAAGTTTAAATATTTATAGGATATGAAATAGAAATATATATATATATATATATATATTTAAACGAAATTTTAAAATGCTCCATGCGTCATAATTTTTGAGATATTTCCTCGATTTTGCATTTAAATCACTTAAAGCTTTATTACGAATAAATTTGTGTATCGATTTTTTAATCCCTTGAATAGTTAATTTTGGAGCTTTTTTTTCTGAATTCCATATCGATTTTCAGGAAAATTTTGCGTTTTATTAAGTTAAAAATTAAATTTAATAATCTTAATGAAGTTGAATTTTAAAATGCAAACACAGTTTCTTTGTAAGCAACATCGGGATTCTTCTTTATCAATTTCACGAATTTTGATAAAAAATTATGACGCATGCAGCCTTTCAAAAATCTGAAAACGTTGAAAAATCAGTTTTGAGAAAAACAGATTTAAAGTATATTAACCCTGAAATGCGCGATTTTTTCTTTTGTTTCGAAAAAATTATATGTGATTTTCTGAAAGGTTTATTACACAGTAAAAATAATGAAAAAAAAAAAAAAATCAGAGATACATTTTTCATATAATACGTCAGTCTTTTCTTCTGTTGCACATCTGCAATATAAGTAAAAACTAACTGTCGTGTGGCTGTTTTACGCTATAATATTGCAAATTAGTAAATATTTTAACAAGTATGTTTCCAAATACCTTATTTTACATAATTATTTATTGTATAAAACTTTACCGTTAACCCTTTATTTTCCATGATAGAATAAGTTCTAGAAATTACATAGTTCAGAGAATTTGACTTTACGCCAGAAAGTTTCAATGGTTAATTTCGCTTTATTTAAAATCGGAATGTCTGTTATTAATTAAAGCAAATATTGCTATTTTAATTTTCTGGTGTGAATTAGGTATATACGATTAAAAAAATCTATTAAAGTCAAAACACTGTTGTTTGCATATATGCAAAGCTGCGCACTAAAGGGTTAAAAGGCCGTAAAATTGTTTGTGTACAAAATTCAGACGCTTGTAACTTTGCAAAAAACAATCGCATCTGCATGCGGTTTTTTTCGAATGGTTCAGAACAAACTGGAGAATAATAATGCACAAAAATAATTTTCAAATTTTGTGTCGATTTCTGCTTAAGGCTGTTCTCAACTGCTTTGCTCAACAAGCGCAAAACGTTTTGACACATTTACAAATTCATTTTTTAACGGAAACATATAAATTTGGAAGGCCTGATTACGGAAGCGATTTGGAATCGAACTGAGTTTTCCATTTTTTGATCAATCAATTACCTATTGAGTTATAAGCGATTTTAATCACGTGACACGGCATTTTTCTCCCCTTACTGACTGGATTTTCTTGTTTCGTTCGGAAGTTCCGCTCAAAATACAAACTTTGACAGTATTTTCTGAAAGATCTATTGCGTTTACAAGAAAACGGAAAAAACAGTTCGATAACATAGTTTCTGAATAACAACACCTTCTAGTTTCATGCGTTTCTGAACAAAAATGAGTTATAACTTATGTCAGAAAGTTGACCCTCTGTAATTGAGAACAGCCTTAAATAAAGGTCCACGGTCACTTTAATAAGTTACAAAAATGAATTATAAAATACGTCGATGTTATCAATTGTATTGCTAAATGTGAGAATCTCTTCAAGATACTTTTTTGAAGATGATAATGCTGATCGTATTACACATATTCTTAACATTGCGATAAATTGGAAAATAACAATAAGACTCTTTTTAATCCAAAGGTGATTAGGTAGTAATGGCTCATTGCGTTTATAGAATTATGTTAAAAACATATTTGTGACGGAAGATTAGTCTCTTCGATAAGATAAAAAAAATGTGAAATTACAAAAATGAATTATAAAATACGTCGATGTTATAAATTGTATTGCTAAATGTGAGAATCTCTTCAAGATACTTTTTTGAAGATGATAATGCTGATCGTATTACACTATTCTTAACATTGCGATAAAGTGGAAAATAACAATAAGACTCTTTTTAATCCAAGGGTGATTAGGCAATAATGGTTCATTGCGTTTATAGAATTATGTTAAAAACACATTTGTGACGGAAGATTATGGTCTCTCCGATAAGATAAAAAAATGTGAAATTACAAAAATGAATTATAAAATACGTCGATGTTATCAATTGTATTGCTAAATGTGAGAATCTCTTCAAGACACTTTTTTGAAGATGATAATGCTGATCGTATTACACTATTATTAACATTGCGATAAATTAGAAAATAACAATAAGACTCTTTTTAATCCAAAGGTGATTAGGTAATAATGGCTCATTGCGTTTATAGAATTATGTTAAAAACACATTTGTGACGGAAGATTAGTCTCTTCGATAAGATAAAAAAAATGTGAAATTAATAGTTTTTGTTAAGTCTCTGATGCGGTTTCGGCCTGTGATTAGGGTTAACTTTTTAAATAATAAAAAATATGTGTTACAGAGTCGGGAGAGGTGGGAAGGGGAGGGAGGGCATCGTGATATTACAGAGGCTTTGGTGGGGCGTGGCCAATAAAAGGTTGGGAACCAATGGTTTAGAGCCATAATCTCATAATCCTTGGGTTTTTTAGAGTCGACGGTTTAAGGCTGTGCTCAACAAGCGCAAAACGTTTTGACTCATTTACAAATTCATTTTTTAACGGAAAGATATAAAATTGGAAAACCTGACCATGGAAGCGATTTGGAATCGAACTGTGTCTTCCATTTTTTGATCAATCAGTTACCTATTGATTTATAAGCGATTTTGATCACGTGACAAACATGTTTTTCATCCTTTTTTGGATGGTTTTTCTCCTTTCGCTCGAAAATTCGGTTCAAAACGCCCACTTTGAAATTATTTTCTGAAAAATCGATTGCGTTTGCAAAAAAAAAAAAAAAAAAAAAAAAACAGCTCGATTACATAGTTTCTGAACAACAACACCCGATGGTGGATGCATTTCCGAACAAAAATAAATTAAACTTATGTCATAATGTTGCTCTTTTGGATTTCAGAATAGCCTTAAGTCCCTGATACGGTTTCGCCCTGTGATTAGAGTTAAATTTTTAAATAATAAAAGACATGTGTTACAGAGTCAGGGGGGGGGGGGGGATGCATCGTGATATTACAGAGGTTTTAAAGGGGCGTGGCCAATAAAAGGTTGGGAACCACTAGTTTAGTCATAACCTCATAATCGTTGGGTTTTTTAGAGTCAACGGTTTAACGGGATTTTATTGTGTTACTCTTTATATAACGAATCTCAATGCAATCGACAATCGTTGAGAAAATTAGAAGCGGCGCACTTATCTTGGACGTCCTAGAACAGCGGTTCCCAAACTTTTAGACCGACGTACCACTAAATAGAAGTTCATATTTCCGCGTACCACCACGTGACAAACTCAAAACTAATATAGAAAAACCTGTGTAAACGGAATATGTCTAAAACGAAATATTTTTCCAGTGTTTTGTGCTTCCGTCTGAGCATATTTTACTGTATTTAATTGCATGATTACGTTATTAAATTGGTATTTAGATTGACTGCTTTATATTAACATTGAAATAAAATGTAGTATTATCATTAAATTTTAATAAAATGTACATTATCAATGTACAGTGTTTCGGACGAAAAAAGCTACAATACTTAATAACATATTAGCGTCAATTTTTTGTTATATGAATGCTCTGTTTATATCAATAGTAAGATACTATGAAGAAAAATTAATAAGTGAATACCCTATTTTAGGTATGGACTCAGTCACCTCTTCGTTTAAATGAAGGGAATGAGAGGAAGTAAGTTCGATAATGGCGTATCTGTAGTTTGGTAAAATCGTTTGACTTCTGTCTCATCTTTCTCTCGCCAAGTAGTCTAGCCACTGACCGTCACTTCTCAATGGGGTATCTGTTAATGATCTATTTTTCTTAAAAGCATGTGTGGGTCATCTTTAAACTTTCAAACATTTGCTTTTGACTGGGAGATTTATTTAGAGCTCATATTATCGCGTAATTATTTAGGGTTTTGTTTTCATTTAAACATTTATACAATTAAATTTATTGAAAAAGAAATACGCTTCATTTGTATCATGTACATTACCTATAAAAGACGTAATTTCATAATTTTGTATTATTGTGTAACGTAATAAAATGTATAATACATATTTGATGCATTTTTCAGATTATAATGGTATCTTGTATTTTAGGTATTTCAACATCATAAGTATTGAAATACTTTTAATAATTTGAATACATATCAATTTTTATATGTGCAGTTGCAAGAAATATATTTCTCAAAGACCGAAAACCGGACGAAAATTAATATTTTGTCCTATTTTGGAACTCCACCGAAATTGATTTTTTATTTTCTTAACTACTATTCAAAAACATTTTTATTTGAAAATGTTCTACTAATAATTTTCAGTAAATTTAAAAGACAATTTAAAATACAAAACATTCATACTATTTACTTCCGATGGTTATTATTTTTAATGTAATTCATATAAATAGAATCAGAAATTATTTATACTAAAGCTAGTTACTAGCTAATGGTCCAAGTTCTAAGACGAATAAATGGATTAAATAGAAACAAAATTTTATTTTTGCATTTAATTCCAAGAGCACAAATGTTTTTAGGTTAGGATTAGAGGTATGCATGGGCCGGAATTTCTAGACCCGACCGAAAGCCATCTTTGACCGGCCCGATGTAAAAATTAAAAGTTCGGCCCGGCCTGGCCCGTGCAGAAATCAGTTTAAACAGGCCTGGCCGGATCTGGCCCGACTCAATTTCTACAAAAAATTCAGATTTTTCTTAACATAAAATTAAGATTCCTTTAAAGAATACTGCATACATATTTATGTGATAATTTTACAATATATTTTAAAATTTGTGACGCATTCGCAGGACATAAAATACACCATACCAACATTAATGATTACTTGGAATCTTAGACGTTTCAACATTTAAATAAGGATTCATTAAAAAATTAATGTAGTTTAGAATAAAAAAAAAAAGGAGAGCTAAAAACATCATAACTTTTGAAGCTGTATAATAAAAAGTAGATTTGTGAAAAAGTGCCTGTATCATTTATTAAGGCTTTTCTCAAAACCAAAGGAGCCGCTTTCTGACACATTTCTGAATTGATTTCTTTTCGGAAATACATAAGATTGGCAGGGGTTCTTATTCAGAAACTATGCAATCGAATGGCGTTATCCATTTTTTGATAAAGGCAAGATATCTTTGAGAAAATACTGCCAAAGTTAGCGTTTTGAATCGAATTTCCGGAAACGATAGCACAGGAAAGAAGAAAAACCTGCAACCACGAGACAAGAATCTCATATATATCAACAAGCAATTTATATACCTAAAATGGAAAACGCTATTCGATTCCAAATCCATTCATGAGTCAAGATTGTCAATTTTATGCCTTTACAGTTAAAAATTAGTCAGGAAATATGTCAAAGTTTCGCGTTGTAGAGCAGTGAATTTGAGAACCACCTTAAGGTATATTTCTAAAGATACGTTAACATAAATTCATTATTACTATTAATGTTTTTATAAAACATATTGCCTGCCCTACACATCCTGAGAGCAATTAAGTCCAGTTTCGCTCTGGGTTGACTATGTAGAAAAATAAATGCAAGCCTGCTCGCACTGCATGAGTATGCTGAAAAACAGTGACCCCATGTCAGACACCATGTAACTGTCCGATGCCGATCTCTACGCTGGACATGTTACATTTCTGTATTGATGTTGTCAAACAAGCATCGGCTCATGACGCACTTTTATACATATTCTCGCGAAAGTCATATTCATTAGAAAAATAGTTCATATTTTATTGACCTCGTTTAAATTTTTATATCAGGCCGGTAGGCCAGCTAAGTTTTTTTATCGGCCCGACCCAGCTGGCCCGTTCAATATTTTTAATAATATAAATTGGAGCATTACTTCTATTTATCTAAAAATTCTAATTCAAATTATCATTAACCTAGGAGAAAACAAAACGCTGTCAAAGAAGAAATAACCAAATCCCACGGGCCCGGCGATTTGGTAAATCAAAAAAGAAGACGAGGGATTGAGCTGTTTTTTTAATTTCACATGCTGTATTTTTTTTATTTCATCTCACGTTCCAGTATCGGACTTTAGCGTACAAGTAAACAGATCTCCACGTACCATAGTTTGAGAACCCCTGTCCTAGAACAAAGTTTACAGAAAAAATAAAAACTAAATAAATTGAATGAAGTGAGACGAGAGAAAGAACGCCCACAAAGAGCTTGTGGCCAAAGCATCATTTCTGTTCGACTTGTTTCTATTGAAGCGTCCCCTATGGAAATCGATTCCCTTTGCTGGACAATACAATCCCCTGCTATGTTTAGAGAATTCGGACATGATTACTGAAGGCATCCCTTGATCTACGACTCCCGAATACATCCTTTCTCCTCCCATGCTTTTTTTCAAAAGTCATCTATGGATTATCTGCCTAGGAATGTGGCGGCATAGTATGCAGCTGTATCATATAAAAGAAGTACAAGACTAAATATTTTGGTGCAATAATATAGGATACAAATTACATTTTTGGCTGGGGAATTACTTTTTCTTTCTTTTTTTTTTGCGATGGAGTATAGACTAGCACTAGCTGCTATTTTCGCTTGTTGAAAAAGCGCTTTTATCAAAATTTATAAAACGCGTGGATAAAAATCCTACTGTAAAAAAATAATTAAAAAAAATAATAATAAATAAATCTGTGAAAAAACGGAAAAAGTACTGGCAGCAAAGTTTCCGTCTATTCTCCGTTTTTTCACAAAACTTCCGCTTTGGCATAATTCCTTTTCCCTGTTTTCAAGATGGAAATTGTCCACTATTTAAAATGGAAATTTTCCACTATTTAAGATGGAAATTTCTGTTTCTTAGAAATAATTATGAATAAAAGCTCCCAAAAACATTGACCTCGGCTTTCATTCATATTGATCATAAACATATATTATAAATTACAAAGTTACGTTAAAAAAGGTACAAAATTTTATGAAATCAATTAAAATTTTCAGAGGATTACATTTTAAGAAATACAACGCCAACCTTTTTTAAAAAGCTCCAAAGTCCCTACACTGGAAAAATACCGATTTTTGCACCAGTCTTCGGTCTCGGTTCAGTGATGTAACAGTGGCGCAGCAGTTGGGCGATTGTCACCACTAAATTTTTATAGTATTCTTCGCCTAGAATAAATCTCGCTAATTCTGTCCCGAAATAAGACGAAGAATAACAATTAAAATTTAGTGGTGTCAATTGATTATCTGGTGCTACACTGTTTCATCTCTATCTCGGTCGGACTTGGTCTCAAAATAAAAATTGTATTTGTTCATAAATCGAGGGGGAAAAAAAAGCCGTTCGAGAAACAAGAACTTATTCTAAATTTCTTAGCGCTTTAGAATCTTCTAAAAAACTGTTTGAAAAGGAATGCACAGTGATATTTTAAAAGAATTAAGAATTGTGACTTTTGACAGATATCTGTCAGTGTAATTTAAACAGATTTTCAGGGACATGAAAAACACGAAATGTTGTCATGAGGTAGTATTTAACCCATTTATTCTTGAATTTTTTGTTTTCTCAAATTTGTAGGTAAAATCACTTTAAAATGTTTCAAAATGAACTGGAAAAATACTAAAATAAATTTACACTAAAATATTTTTGTATTTATTTGATAAAATGTAAACGTACTAAATATGGGAATATCCATATGTGGAAAAATGTATAATTATATGTTTTACCTAAATTTATGTAATTAAGCTTTTAAATTGTAGATTATATACTATAATTAGTATTTATATGAACTATTAAAAATATATATATTTATTTCTTTATAGAGACTAATAACATTATAAGTATTATTAATAATAATTTAAGAATAATCGTTTTTGAGGTTAGAAAACAATTTATTTCAAAATCATCTTGAAAAGCACTTTACATAAATAACTATTCCCTAAATGGCTAATAGAAATAATATGTACCTATTTGCGCCTAGCGCCCTATATTGTGTACGTTACAAACATGCATAAAAAATAGGCTTGGACCTATAATTTCACGTGTATTTAAAAAAATATTTAAAAAAATATTTAAAAAAATATTTAAAAAATACGTATTTCAAAGAAGTCTACAAGCTACGATTATGACTTATTTATTTGGATCCTTGATAGAAAAAATACAAATAAACTTACTTTTTACATTTCGCTATCTTGAAAAATGAAAACCTATAAACACCGATAAAAAAGGCCTTCATTTAAGCGAATAAATATCTATCTTATTCTGTCATCTCCCGGTAATAGATAACGACATTTACAGACAATTACTTCATATAATTTTCATGTTGTAAAGAAGAAGAAAATTATAAAAAATTATTAAAATTCGAAACGTCCCAAAAATGGGACGCTAGACATAAATGAGTTAAGATACTCATTTCTGCGTAAGAAGAGATTTTCAAATGGTAAAATTGATCTTAAAACAATTTTTAAATGCACAATTTTCTATGCTTACTTTTGCTATCGGACTTGGCGGGCTCAAGTCAGGCTTTAAGGGGGTCCGGGACACGTTTTTAAAATAATTTTTATTTATTGAGTTAAAATTTTGAAATTTTTTGTGATGGTTAACCATATCATTTGTAAACAAAATAACATGTTAAAACTTCTAATAATTTTTCTAAAAAAATTAAAAATTATTAAAAAAGTGTGGTAATTTAAAATCGTTATAACTCTAAATATTATGTGTAGAATTTCATTTTTTTTCATTTAAATAAACAGAAATGTACGTTTTTAATTTTGGTTCAGCATTTTAAAAAATATTAATTTAAATAAAAATTAAAGATATTTAAAATAATTTTTTTTAAATGATGTAACTTAAAAATAAAATCATATCTTCAAAAGTAAGTTCAAATTTGCTGAATCAAAATTAAAGTAAAATAATTGAAAAAGACAAGTTTGAACCATTTATCTTTAACGGTTCCCGATTTATAACAATTTAAATACCAGAAATGATGGAAAAACCCATCATGAAGAAAAACGCGTTTTCACAAGAAGTCGTTTCCATGACACCCATTTTTTGAAAGCTCGATTTTGAAAACAAACCAAAACGAAAAAATTATTATTTCCCGTTCCAATTAAGATATAAACATATTATTTAAACGGCATTTTAAGCAGACAAAAATAGAGAAAATTTTAATACTATATTTTTTTTCAGAAAATTTGAAGATTTTTGTGTCCCGGGCCCCCTTAAAACAAGAAAGGGACAGAATTCATCCTTATTATACCAGGCATCCTTCGATATAACGTAATACTCGACTTACGTAAATTCGCACTTATGTAAGAAATTTCGAAAATTACATTTATGAACATACTAGCTCGTTTGATACGCATTTGCATACTTTTGATAATTGTTTTATAAATAAAATATGCAGATAAAAACCACAACAATAATATAGTTTTATATATTAGATATAGTTATATTTTTATTGGGATATACAATCAAATCTTTAACAAAACAAACACAAAACTGATTAAAATGAGCCAAAAAAAGACTCTGTTTAACCGTTACAATTTTGTTAGCTGAATTCAAACCATAACGAAACCTAATTTTAAAGTTTCGGTGAAGAGGAACGAGTGTATTTTTTCTTCCAGCTTCAGAGCTGTTCGTTTGATGTAGATTCAAAATTGATATAAATTAATCCATCAATGTTAAATTTATAAATCCCATATTCCACAAGATACTTTTTATTTGAAAAGTGTTCTTTCAATTTGTTTTTATATTTTTTCATACTTTTATAGTTTATATCCTAGTAAATACTGCTGCATGCTACTTTATTTATAAAATAGTACTGTGTAAATAATGTATATATTATATATATATAATAAATATTGCAGTTTCTGACGAAATTTTACCTAAGGAATTTACAAATTCGACTTACGCAAAAGTTTACGGAACGCATTACTTACGTAAGTCGAGGGATGCCTCTACACCCAACCCATTTCTTTTTTTCGCAGCTCTATTACTGCTATTGCCGCGAAAGTAGTTATACAGGAATAAAACTCAACTGTGTAATCCTCCACGGCAGAAGCGAGTTTAGTAGTCAAGATATGCGATATTTGTTTCAATGTCTACATGAATGACCACTTCTAGAGAAACAATTAAGTATTAATCATACATTTTGTGTATTTTACGCTCCTTACATTTTAGCTAGCATTGCAAAGCTTTCAAAACATTCGATTCATTCAGAAGGGAGCGTTTCCTTTTTTTTCCTCAAAGAACGTAAAGTGAAATTGAAAATTCTGGAAAACTGAGAATATTTAACTTAATATTTTAACAATTTTTGATTAACATACGATCGTTATGTTGTTATTTAAAAATATATACCAATCTAATCGTTGATTAATATCAGTAAGAATATGATAAGTCACAAAAGTAAAAATTTTTAAATATTTCTTAGTGAAATTATAAAAGAAATATGCTATAAAAGCTTTTAATTTCTCTACAATGCTTACAAACAAACGAACATTCAACACAAGTATACTAAATATTTTACGTAAATTTAAACCTCTTCAGAATAACGGCAAATCAAGTCATGAAGATTTTATAATAGAAAAGTAATTACAGGAAAAGCAATTTAACTATAACTTATCGGGGTTCTCCTCTGGCTAATATTAAATCTATGGGCATAGAATGCATACGTATATTTAAAACATATACTCAGAAAATCAATATTTTTAACTTATTTTTCTGCGTACTCTTCTTAAAAGACGTTTATTTTTATCATAGTTGTCAAAATATTTCTAAAATTAATAATTTTAAATTGCTTAATTTAATATTTTATGTGCTAAAAGCTGACGAACTGTGAGCAAGATTTTACCACTTCAAACAAAATTGAGTATATGTTTTAGAAATATTTTGAGAACTTAGACTAAAGGAGACATCCTTTAAGGCTGTTCTCAACTGCTCTGCTCAACAAGCGCAAAACATTTTGACACATTTACAAATTCATTTTTTAACGGAAAGATATCAAATTGGAAAGCCATGGAATCGATTTGTAGTCGAACTGTGTTTTTCATTATTTGATCAATCAATTACCTATTGAGTTACAAGAGATTTTGATCACGTGACAAACACATTTTCGCCCTTTCTTGAGTGTTTTTTCTCCTTTCGCGCGGAAATTCCGTTCAAAACGCCCACTTTGACGCTATTTTCTGAAAGATCTATTGCGTTTGAAAAAACAAAAAAACAAAAAAAAAACAAAAAAACGGGAAAGCAGCTTGATGACATAGTTTCTGAACAACTACACCTGCTAGTTTCATGCATTTCCGAACAAAAAAAAATTAAAGGTTACGTCATAAAGTTGCCCTTTTGGATTTGAGAAGAGCCTTAATGAATCTCTACTTGTATGTAAATGCTTCAGTTATTAATATTGTTAATCCATATTCCATATATAGATTTGAGAACAACCTTAATCCAAAGGATCAACTCTCTGACACAAGTTTTAATTCATTTTTCTTCAGAAACATATGAAACTAGAAGGTGTTGTTATTCAGAAACTATGTCATCGAACTGTTTTTTCCGTTTTATTGTAAACGCAATTGATCTTTCAGAAAATACTGTCAAAGTTGGCATTTTGAACCGAACTTCTGAACGAAAGAAGAAAATTCAGTCAATAAAGGGAGAAAGATGCCGTGTCACGTGATCGAAATCTCTTATAACTCAATAGGTAATTGATTGATCCAAAAATGGAAAGCACAGTTCGATTCCAAATCGCTTCCATGGTCAGACTTTCCAATTTTATATCTTTCCGTTAAAAAATGAATTTGTAAATGTCAACGTTTTGCGCTTGTTGAGCAGAGCAGTTAAGAACAGCCTTAAGAAGAGTACACAGAAAAAAAGGAGTTAAAAATATTGCTTTTCTGAAGAGATATTTTAAATATACAAATTCCGCCAAGTTCTGAATCTCCCTTGCTAATGTTAAACCAATGAGCGTGTGCTGCATGAGTATATTTAAAATATCTCCTGAAGAAGTGATTATTTTTAATACGTTATGTGTTAAAAGCTGACGAGGCGTGAGTAAGAATTAACACTAGAAATAAAATATATATTTTAGAAATACTTTGTCAACTAAAAAAAAAAAAGCAAAATTAAAATTCTACTAAAATTAACAGCACCATCTGAAAAATACACAGAAAAAGAAGTTAAAAATATTAATTTCCTGCGGAGGTATTTAAAAAATACGAATGCATTCCACGTTTACAAGTTACTGATTAATTCCCCATCTTAGTCAGATGGGGAATGCTTTGGGACGGATTTTTTTTTTTTTTTTTTTTTTTTTTTCTACGGTTCAGCCGATTTTAGGCACATTACGTAACAAGAAATACTTTCAAGTTCTTTTGGAGAGGAAATGCACCCAAATTCCTGGAATGTGTTAATATTTTCGTTTCAAAATTTCAATTAATTTGATGTCTCAATAAATACTTTGGTGAATCACATTTCATACTGTTGTAAAATCATAATTCCTTACTAAATAATAATCGTAAGCAGTAGGCAGATACAGGCTAATAAATCATGTTTAGTCGCTATTAACAGGAGAAGAATCTGCATATAACAATTACCACGTAAAGCTGTACACAAAATATGGCAGTGCACAAGTCTAGAATTCTAAGCTATCGTCTGCTTCATGAAGTAAATTTACCGAGTAAATAACTGTAATAAATGGCAACTTTATCTACCCTGCTCGAAAAACTCGACCACGCATGCTCTCTGGAGTGTGTGGGGCCTCTTTAGAAACAGCCTTTATCTGATAAACAACAGTCAGAATCATGGGCGAGTATTTGGCGTGACCTGCCTTATCGATAGCTTACAACGTACTTCAGTTGATAAGTTGGAAACGGGCTTTTTAGACAGAGCAAATGCAGGCTATTGCCACTTCACCGTGAATAATTCACTTGGCATCTTTAGTCTCACATGATGATGAAGTTAAGGGGAAAGAGAAGCTAACCTTCAGCTAACCGTATTTTTCTTCGTTTTTGTTTTCGCCAACATTCCCTTTCCTACAATGCAACGAAAGCGAACTTCAGTATTTGAGATGCTTGTATATAGACGTGAAAAAAAGAATTGAAAAAAAATATATATATAAGAAAAAAGAAATGAAGATAAAACACTTTAAGCCGATTCTGAAAAAAAAAATCGACATATATATAAAAAGAAATAATGATACCAATCAATTGAGAAGTACGTCTATTATTGACTCCTTCACTGTGGAATATATTTGAGAAAAACGCGCCAAAAATGGAGAAAAAAAAAATTATTTTTAATTTTGTTCGTTATTATCATCAAAATGTTAGAAATAGATTATTTAAAAAAAAAAAAATAAAAATAAAAATAAGAGGTCTTGTACCTTTTAACGGCCTACTTCAGTCACGCGAAAAGACCCGTTCGCTAATGCTATTCCTATGGGAGAAATTTATAAAGATATCTCGGTCGCATTTCAATATTTTTAGATGATTATTTTACAGTAGCCAGCTGAGGTCAATCTGTAAAAAGGCCGTTTTTTACTTTTTCGATTTTCATTGGGGATTTTTTTCTAGAGGATGCTTTCATTTTAGGAACCGGTTCTGAAAATGAAAGTGTCCTCATTAAAAATACTTGTAAACGAAATTGAAAAAGTAGAAAACGTCCTGCATACAGATCGACCCCAGCTAGCCACTGCAAAGAAAAAAAAAAAAAATCATCTAAAAATAGTGAAATGCGACCGATATATCTTTATAAATTTCTTCCATAGGAATAGCATTAGCGAACGGGTCTTTTCGCGTGACTGAAGTAAAGCCTTAAACGCGACGAAAATTAACGAAAAAATTCAAAGTTTGAATTAGTCTATCTTCAAAACCTTTTTGTGTATAGACATAAAATTTTGACTATTGATTAAATAGATTGTGATTTGTAATACGCTACCATTAGAAATTTATTAGGCTTTTACAGAATTTGTGTATTGTTGAAATCAAAATAGCTCTTTATTTTACTCCATAAGTCATTGCGTGCGTGATATCGTGAGAAAATATGTATGGATTGTCATGAAATTTGGTACTAAACAAATATGTGTGTTTAAAGTGATCTACTCTTAGGCCAAAATTATTTCATTAACTATATAAAAAAAAATATTTTTGTAAACAAAATCAAAATTTTACATTTTTAATTATAAAATAGTCACAACTAAAAATATTATCATTGTAAATACTTAAAAGTAGATCATTTTAAACACGCATATTCGTTTAGTATCTTTAGTAAATTTCATGACACACAATGACTTATGGAATAAAAAAAGAGCTATTTTGATTTCAGCAATACACAAATTCTGTAAAAGGCAGCTAAATTTCTAATGGTAAGCGTATTACTTTGAATTACAAAGCACAATCTGTTTAATCAATATCCAAAATTTCATGTTTATACATAAAAAAGTTTTGAATATTGACTAATTCAAAATTTGAATTTGTTCGTTAATTTTCGTCGCGTTTAAAAGGTGCAAGACACCTTAAACGAAATAAGTAATTCAATATTTTCACATATATGGGAAATGTTAATAGATTACAGTAATTTTTGCTCAAATTATAGCAAAATAAATCAAATGACATAATTTCCAAGATAAATATAATAAACTGATACAACATTATTATTATTTATATCACCTGTCGTGAATTCCATGTCCCTCAGATTCCTTTGGATTTCACAAATCTTCACACAGTTTGGGAAGAACTAAAAAATTACAAAAATCAGAGAAATGGCAGGAAACTGCCAAACTTTTCGCGGGAAAGTATCGCCATCTATTGGGAAAATGGTAAATTACATATTATGCATTGGATGAACTGAGTTCGGGCTTCAAAGAATTGAAACTACCGATTTTTCTCTTACCCGAACTCAGGTCGGGCATTCCAAAATTGCCGCATTTGCGTTGCCCGAACTGCGTTCGGACGTCACTGGCAAGGGGTTAAACGTAAAGATCGACTGAAAATTCAGTTTCGTTTTCGGCACAAAATCTGAGTTTCGGCGAAAATGCTGCCAGAAATTCGGCCCGACCGGAAGTATTTGTATTTCTAAAATCTCGTTTCTTCCTACGAGAATTTTCAACATCATTCATTTGAGTTGTATCGGCTCAAATGAGACACTTTTTATTTATTGCTATGAACTTCACTGTTTATATTTATCACTCATGATTGACTCAAGACGTGAGTACAAATTATAAAGCAAAAAATACATGTATGACTAAATTTTGAAGACGCTTTTCTCGTACTCATTAAAAGCTGCAGACTTAACAGTAATAGGAAATTTTTAGTTTGATGCCGCAGAAGTGTTTCCAATCCTCTTTGAGAAAGTTCTAGTATAACAGATGAGCATTTACAAAAATCGTTATAAAAGATAAATCGAGGTATTTATAACTAAAATGTCTTTTTATGAGAATGAAATTCGTATAATTAGAAAATAATTTTGTGTCGTTGATGAATTAATTACATTTTATTTTATACGGAAATAAAAAGTTTGGGTCAGAGGCTCAGAGAGCCAACCTGGGCCACACGTATAATTACACGTATAATTAATTAATAATTATGTATATTTATGCATGTATTAATTAATTAAAATATGGGACATTTTGGCCGAAAATAGGAAGATTACCGAAATTCGGTTTCGGTCTTAAAAACCTGTTTCGGTCGATTCTTAAGGCTGTTCTCAACTGCTCTGCTCAACAAACGCAAAACGTTTTGACACATTTACAAATTCATTTTTTAACTCTTTTTTAATCATTTCTTAATCAATTTTTCTCCTTTCGCGCGGAAATTCCGTTCAAAATGCCCACTTTGACACTATTTTCTGAAAGATCTATTGGGTTTACAAAAAAAAAAAAAAATAAATAAATAAATAAAAAATAAATAAATAAATAAAAAACCGGAAAAAACAGCTCGATTACACAGTTTCTGAGCAACAACACCTGCTAGTTTTATGCATTTACGAACAAAAATAAATTAAAACTTATGTATAAAGTGGCCCTTTTGGATTTGAGAACAGCCTTAACAATCGTATTAGAATGTGAAAGTTCAATGTTGAAAATACGCGCTTTCTTTTTTAACATAATATGACATTAAATCCACCGACAAAAGCGTTTCGTCTTTCTATATCTAAAACACCACAATTTTTGAATAACGAAAGTAATTTAATTACACTTTAATTACACTAATCTCGGTTTGGAGATACAAGGGAAAAACAAAAACAAAAAAATATAATATATATAATTTTGACACCATCACAGTAGATCGTTAAGGCTGAATGAATCCTCCAAATGTTTGGAAATAGTAAGATATAACTTGAAATACAAAGACCAAGAGAATGTACAACTAGCTACCATTGACCTCCCCCCCCCCCCTCTCATTCTTTCATTATTTCCGACACTGTACGTGGCAACACACAAGCAAGCAAGATCCTTTATGTGAAACTGAGGGTTGGATTTGCTAGTGAATACTTTTTTTTTAACACATTTTGGTGGTCACTGTTTAAAATAAATCACACCTTAACCCCTTGGGGACGAGCGACACGCATACGTGCCGGGAATAGGCCTAAGGATCCTCGTTTATCCTCACCAGTAAAATTTTACTGTAAAATTTGCCTTATTTAATCCGAGCATTTTCCCGATTTGAATAGGCACAAACTTCTGTTTTTTAAAACCGGTAGCAAAGTAATAAACATTTCGTAAAAGGCTCCCGTCGCGAAGGGGTTAAACTTTAACCCAACTTTCTTATTTGTACTTCATCAGGAATTTCCGAAAAATCTTGCCCTGCTGATAACCGATAATGAACTTATCTTTGAAGAAATCAATCTTGACCAGCGTAGTATAGTTTACTCGTTTTCTTGAATGAATAAGTTGTGATTCATGTTCTACAATCAGTTTTCATTCATGAAGTGTTTAGATAAACAGTCCACTTCCTTTATCTTGAAGGCACCTAATGAATAGATTCTATTACTTCAATGAGAAACACACAGCTTATTTCTTAGACTTAAGCTCATCGTATTTGCATCTGCTTAGCGCAATTTGTTCGGAAAACTGAAGCGATCCATACATGGTGCAAATAGTGTTATCGGCGATTCCTTGAATTTTGGACATTTGTTTATTCCTAATCCCGACAACGTGACGGAGAAAAGAGTGGGAGGATGTCCATCTTTAATTCATGGAAATAAAATCTTAGAAATCTGTTATCACACATACGCTCTCTGAGAGATATTTTCACTCATCTGGTTCTCAATAAGCAAAATGTAGCAGAGTTAGTAGAGGGTATTTAATTTTTTTTCAACGACTGTACATTTAAAACCTCTCTAATACAATAGATTGAATCGCATCTGAGCATCTTGATAGAGGTCTGCACGGGCCGAAATTTCCAGGCCCAAGCCCGGCTCGTAGAAAAAAAAATATTGGCCCGGCTCGGCCCGGTAAAAACTTAAAAGTTAGGCCAGAGCTCGGCCCGGAAAAAGTTAAAATCTCGACCCAAACCTGGCCCGAGTGAATTTCTACAAAACATTGATTTTTACGTCGATCTGGTTAAAAATTTGTCTCGTAAAAAGGAGTTCTGACCAAAAATACTATTTATCTTAAGTTTTTTTTCACGTTATAATCTTTACTATTATAGAAGTGCCACAGGCTGCGATATTTATTTTTTAAATGAATCTCTATTTCTTGTATGTAAATGTTTCAGTTATCATTAATATTGTTACTCCATATTCCATGTATTGAAGTGTTAAAAATCTGAAAAATGTTATACAGTAAAATCTTCTAAGACGGAATTGCATTGAAAAGAAAAAAAAATGCGTTATAGACGAGTTACCTTCATAGCAAGTGTATAAATGCAATATATATGTTCTTTTCTTACGTATTAGTATATTAATTTTGCATGGATCAGCACGTTTTTCAGTTTAAAACAGAGTTCTGCCATAGACAGGTTCTGTTTCAGACGTTTTATTATATTTTAATAAGCGTAGAAATATACTATTCTTAAAAAAGAATAAATTTTAATGTTTAAGTGTAAAATAATGGCGATTTAAAAATGTATGCATTTTTTGAAAAAATTGTTGGGCCAGGCCTAATTTTACTGACCTTTGAATGGACAAGGCCACGCTGAGACAATGATTTTCATAAGGGCTGGGTCAAAACTAGGACTGAAAATTTTGGCCCGTGAAAACTAGGCCTGAAAATAGTCCCGGCTCTGTACAGAAAAAATAAGTTAGGCCCGGACCGAAAAGAGTAGTGACCAGGCCCGGCCCTTGCAGGTCTCTAATCCTGAATTCGTCTACCTCTCTCTACTTTAAACACACACACGAAGAGAGAGACAAAAGATGTCAGGACGTGGAATCAAAGAAAAATTGCATTGTTGCTATTTTAGTGAGGTTTTTTTAAATTCAAATACGTATTAACCACTTTTTACGATTAGTAATTTTCGCTCAAATTAATTTGTTATTAAATTAAACAAATATTACAATTCGGAAACAATGGTTTTTATCTGAATAAAAAAATCTCCTAAATTGGCAACACTGGGGAAGAGAGAAGAAAATCTCGATCTATGAGTTTGCGTCCAAGGACTGAAATCTATCGCGTGTTAAGCGAGATCGCGTAATAATTATTCACGTATTAAACATGATATTTTTGCATATTAATCTTATGGGCGATGTTCAGAGACTGTAAAAAATCTGCGTATTAAGCGGAATCGCGTATTACCGGGTCTGTCTGTATTAGGTAGATTTCGTAAGAAATACTACCTATGACATTCTGCCCATGTTGGAATTTCTGAAAAAGTTTTACAGATTTACGCCTATCATGACCCCTAGAACCCAAAACCACTCTCCAATTCAAAACTTTATACATCTATCTATCTATCATATATATATATATATATATATATATATGAGGACACCAGAAGCCAAGGGGTATAAGTGACAAAATTAAAAAAATTGAGTTAAGTGCTCAGGCTATCTGGAAATAAGTCTATTTGTTTGTAGGTAAAAGAGATATAAGTGATTTTTTAATTATGAGCTGCATTCTAGGGGTCAATTACTTAACCTCTTTTCCCGAAACCTTTAAACGCGTGGAGCCCAAGGGGTATAAGTGCACTTGTATCCGTTGACGTCCACATAGCTGAACCGCGACCAACAAAATACAAGGTCAGTTCATGACTTTTAAAACCCCACATGAATTTAATCATCTTTAAATGGCGATTGGCACAAAAAGACGAAGATGTTTCTAACAAACGGTTGCGAAAAATAGTAACCAAAAAGGAAGAAACAGTTTCTGGTGTACCATCTCACGATGAAAAAGGAAGAAAAGAACTGTTGAATAAAATTCCACTAGACGGTATTGATGTCATCAAAGAACACTTAAACAAGTTTCCACGATAAGTCATTATACTAGAGAAAATACCCCCAACCGTAAATACCTGAATCCAGAACTCAATTTAAAGGAGATGTACAAACTCTATGTTCACTTTTGCCTTGGAGATAAAAGCATAGAGCCGGTCAAGGTAAGTCCCTATAGACACATTTTTAATACCCATTTTAATCTCAGTTTTCACCGACCGGGAACTGATACATGTCTTATGTGTGACAAGCTACAACTGAAAATAGATCATAGAAATGAAGATGAGAAACAACAAGCCGAAACCCAAAAGGAACTAACATTTTCGCAAAGCGAAGCTGCCAGATTAGCCAGGATGATTCAAAGGTAGCGATATGCTTTGATTTGTAAAAATGCTTTGATTTGTAATTCCACATGTAACCAATTCAAAGGCTTATTACCTGCATCGACTTTGGACGTATAAATTGAACATTCATAACCCTGAAAGCGGAACTGCCCACATGTACACGTGGCATGAAAGCCAGGCTTTTCGTGGTTGCCAAGAGATCGCATCCTGTCTCTCAATGTTCATAAAGACTCTTCCCTCTCAAGTCAGTCATATTACAGTTTTTAATGGCAATTGTGGAGGGCAAAATAAAATGCACTTGATTGTGAAGTTCTGGCTGTGCATCATAAAAAATGCACACATAGGAACAGTCGATCATCGCTTTTTGATTTCAGGACACTCCTACCATGAATTGGACCAAGATTTTGGGCTCATAGCAATTAGAAAGAAGAGGGTTTAAAAGGGATCTGTATGTTTCAGAGCACTGGGCTGAACTTGTAAATGATTGCAGCAAAAACTTCACTGTAGAAGTGCTAAAAGATGAAGATTTTATTTATCGAGTCACTTTCGCCATTCTTTATAAAGTCCGTCAAACGCGTCTGATGTATGCAGTCGCTGCATTTTGAGAAAAAAAAAAAACCTTCACATCATTCTACAAAGAAACTGCTGGTGGTGAATTAGAACCTTTCCACGAGCTAAAGGTGAAGTCCAGCCGTGCCGGAAGATGCCCTAGAGTTCTGCCTGAGCTTCACATAGCACAGGAAAAACCAAAAATCAAGTACCCTATGTTTAAAAATCTCATTGAACTATTGCAGTTTGTACCATCAGTGTACCACGTTTTCTACCGAGATCTTCCTCACCAATTGGCACCAGGACACACTGAAGACCTGCACGCTTCTGACGATCAGGCTGATCGGTAGCCTAATTGCGCTTATGAAACTGACGAGGATGAGACAATGTAGATGTGTTTTTCCCATGTTATCACTAGAAGAATATTGTTCCATATTTTCAAACTGTTTTGCGTCATTTTTTTTTTTTTTTTTTGCGCCATTTTTATAGAATTTACTTTCTTATACGTTAAATAAATGCATTTTAGTGGTTAAAAAATTATAAAATTTCAATGTTTCAAAACTTATAATAAAATTTTAAAACTCATATTAGAACAAAATTTTGTCCTTTCATTCATTTGTATCAACATTGTTCTTAGATTTTTCATAAATTCATTTTTTTATTTCATAATTTTTCATTTCTTCTGTGCCGCTTGGAAGCCAAAGGGTAAAAGTGCCGAATGATGATTGTATATATATATATATATATATATATATATATATATATATATATATATAATCTTTTTTATGGACACGATAAACTTCCATAATTCTGCACAAATCTCTTCTAAACTGACACATAAAATCAAGAGGCGGAAAATCTTGGTCAAGTTTGTTAATGGGCAAAATTGGACCAAGAGGGCGGAAATAGGGAGGGGTTTTGTGAAAACAGAACAAATCCCATAACTTCTTAATTATATTACATATCAAATCAGTTTAAAGTTATTATTACTTCTAGAAATAGGGCCAAAATTTATGTATGACAAATTTTTGATAAAATTAAAAATGGGTTCAAGGGGTAAAAAAATTGGGGTTTTTGGGAGAAAACAAATTCATAACTTCGTCAGTTTTTAAAACATCAAATCCAGTTAAATTTATTATAAATGTTTTTAATATTATCTAAAACTTTTATATTGACAAGTTTTTGATAGGACCAACACTTATCACAAAAGAAAATTAAAAACGAAAACAAAAAGGGGGTGTTGAAGAAGAAGAAAATTCAGAAATTCGCAATTCACAAGATATCAAATCCGCCTAAATTTATTATAAATATTTTTAATATTATCTACAACTTTTATATTGGCAAGTTTCTGATAGGACCAATTCTTACAGCAAAAATAAATTAAAAATACATGGCGGTTAAAGAAAGAATTATCGTAAGGATGTACTCAAATCCAAACTGCTTCTTTTCTGACTAATTTTTAAATTCATTTTTGCTCTCAAACGCATCCAGTTGGCAGATTCAATTATTCAAAAACTATATAATGTGCCGTATTGTTCGTTTTTTTTTTTTTTATATAGGCAGAATATAGTTTAAAAAATGCTGTCAAAGTGGGTATTTTGAACCAAATTTCCCGAAGCGATAGTGCAAGAAACGATAAAAATGGTCATTCTAAGAAAATAATTGTTTATAAATCTAGTTCTAATTAATTGAACGAAAAATAAATTACACAGGTCGCTTATAAATCTCTTCAAAAATCACATCAGAAAGTTTCATGTTTTCAATAATGAGTCTGAAAATGTGTCAGAAAATTTCTAGTTGTTGAGCGTGGAAAAATATCTTTTTGAATACCACTTTAACATAATTCTGATAAAACCAGCTCTTACAGAAAAATTAAATTAAAAACTCATCAAAAGCGGCCAGATAAAATTGTTAAGCTGATTTTATCTCTAATCTTCAATTAGTTTTTGTTATTTCTACTACATTTAGTCAAACTTTCTGAAACTTTCGTTAAATTTGGTAGAAAACACTGCATCCCCTAAACAAAAAACATGCAAGAATTTTTTGAACCCTTAAAAAAGATCGATATATCTCCATGAATATACGTGCTATTCTTACACAAATGAATACGCATATTATACAACATGCACATATTCGTAAACTATAGCGATAGTTCACTTCGTGCATTTTATTTTACAGGGTGATCCCATATATTATTATTTTTCTTTATCCTTTTCATAAATTCATCGTTGTTAAATATGAAGTCAAACATATTCTTCCTAATACTGAAGTTCCAGAAAAATCCGACAAGTATATCTTTAAATATTCGACAAAATGTATAAAAGTGAAAGTGCTCGGTGATTAATGGTTAGATAGTGTATATGAGGCACTGTCACATAATTTTGACTTTTAAATCCTTGAATAATAATTTTTATTTTAGTACATATTCTTGTGTTTTCTTTATTTCCTATACTGGAAAACATCCCATTGTATGACTGTATATAACAATATTAACGAGATAAATAAGTTTGGGGCGATGTTCGGGGACAAAATATACCACGAAATTCCTATACCGTCCCGTGTCCCTGATGCTATTTTTTAAGTTTGGAGTTGTCTGTATAAAATTGTTTCAATAAAAGTAATTCGATGTAATTTTTTTCTGAAACTGGGACTATTATTTTATATAAATATGTAGCAAAAAATTAACCTGCACACATTTTTACAGTTGCTATTATTTTTTTTACTCTTTCCCTGAATTTTAGATTCCTTACCGTTCTTCTTGCTAAAATTATACAGAAAATCACTTCAGATGCAACCACAGAATTTTTTCAACTTTTTTGCTAGAGAAATAATGGCCAAAATTCTTTGACAGGAAATTTACTGCAGAGTTTAAATCAGCATTTAAATATCAATTTCAAGCATCGTGACTTTATTGGTAGTCTTACCGTCCCCAAGGTTTATTCCTGCACTTTTCGAGGTAAATAATTTGTTTTTAAATTTAATCCAATGTAAATAACTGTTTTTAAGATCAATGAATATTCTGGCTATCACTTAGTCTTAACATGGTTTGCCTGAAAATAGGTGGTCATTTTCCTTATCATCCCATCCTTAAGATACCCTTTTCCCCCCTTACCGTCCCCTTTTATTTCTTTGCCGCCCCTTCTTTAAAGCACCTTTAAGACAATGTTATACCAAAATTTTGTACTAAAAATACTACTTTGTTATTATTTCTTATTTGAATGTTCTGTGGGTACTATACAAATTCATCATGAGTAAAAATTTAGAAGAAAATTAAAAGTTAGAGAAGTAAAACGGTAAGGAAAATTAAACTCGCAAATTTAACTTAAATCTCAGTTAAATAAAAAAAAGTCTTCGCTGCTGACCATTTTTTCTTTATTTTGAATCATTAAGGCAGTCTATAAGTTTAAAATGTTATTTTACTAAGTTTAATTTCACCACATTTTTATTCCTGAAAGTTAAAATTTTGTGCGAACGCCTCATATCCTGGTTACAAGTACAAAGTATATTCTTCCCGCCAATAAATTAAGTGAAAACAAAGAGTATCGCGCGTTCAATTGCTTTTCCGCGAATTGTTTGTGTTCTTTTCTTCTTCACGTGTATATGACTGCCTAAAAGTATACCGGGTAAAACAATAAAGGAAAAGTTTATTACTGTTGGCGAGAGTTGTTGCTATCCAGCTAAACAAATAAAGAAAAAGATGCGTTGGAAATCGTGATATTCAAAGAAGTCGTACATCATTTTCAAAAAATGCAAGTCGTTGCCAGTTTTTCGTCACTATTGGTTCAAGTCCATTTAAGGCTTTTTCAAAATGAAAACAAGCTATCTGCTGTCTGCTGTCTGGAATACTGGTTTTCTATTTTTTTCTTCAATCACTCTTGGAAGAGTAAAAAAAAAAAAATCCCTGCCAGCTTGTCCTACATGCGGAGATAGATTTCGAAGTTTAGTACTAATTTCACCAACAAAAACTAAATCAGAAATTGGAGATAAACCCAGTTTAACAATCTTATCTGAAACGCTATTGACGAGTTTTTAATTCCGTTTTTCTGCAAGAGCTGGTTTTATCAGAATCATATAATACAATAATTTTTTCTTCAAACCCTATTTTTGTTTAATTTGTTTTTGCTGTAAGAGTTGGTCCTATCGAAACTTGTCAATATTAAAGTTGTAGATAATATTAAGAAGATAGTAAATTTAAGCGGATTTGATGTCTTGTGAATTGGCGAAGTTATGAGTTTTTTCTTCTTCAACCCCCACCCCCCACCCCTTTCTTTTTTTTTGTCGTTTTTAATTTTTTTGCGGTAAGAGTTGGTCCTATCAAAAACTTGACAATATAAAACTTGTAGATAGTATTAAGAAGATTTATAAAAAGTTAAAGTGAATTTGAAATCTTTGGAATTGACGAAGTTATGAAATTTCTTCTCCCTAAAACCCTAATTTTTTTTCGCTCCTTGAGCCAATTTTTAATTTTATCAAAAATTTGTCATACGTGAATTTTTGGCCCTTTCTCTAGAAGTAATAATAATTTTAAACTGATTTGATATGCATTATAATTAAGAAGTTATGGGTTTTTTTCGGTTTTCATAAAACTCCTCCCTATTTCCACCACCTTGGTCCGATTTTGCCCATTAACGAGCTTGACGGAGATTTTCTATCCCTTGATTTTATGTATCAGTTTGGAAGAGATTTGTGAATATTATGGAAGTTATCGTGTCCGTAAAATAGGGATATATATATAGATAGATAAACAGATATACAAAGTTTTGAACTGGGGGTGGTTTTGGGTTCTAAGGGTCATGATCGGCGTAGATCTGCAAAAAATTTTCAGAAATGCCAACATAGGGAAGAATGTACAATATGTAGTATTTCTTACAAAATCTACTCAACAAGAACAACAAATCATGCGTCAAGCATAGATTATGAAACACCTTTTAACACATTTAGATTGCTCAAGCAAAAGTTCAGCTTTTAATAAAATGAAAGATAATGTGTTAAGGCTGTTCTTAACTGATCTGCTCAACAAATGCAAAACGTTTTGACACATTTTACAAATTCATTTTTTAACGGAAAGATATAAAATTGGAAAGACTGGCCATGGAAGCGATTTGGAATTGAAGTTTTTTTTTTTTCATTTTTTGATCAATCAATTACCTATTGAGTTAAAAGGGTTTTTGATCACGTGACAAACACGTTTTTCTCCAGCTCTTGAGTGCTAATTCTCTGTTCGCGCGGAAACTTGGTTCAAAACGTCCACTTTGACACTCTTTTTTGAAAGATCTATTACGTTTGTAAAAAAAAAAAAATGGAAAAAAACAGCTCGATGACATAGTTTCTGGACAACAACACCGGCTATTCTCATGCATTTTCGAACAAAAATAAATTAAAACGTATATCATAAAGTTGCACTTTTGGATTTGAGACCACCCTTAAGTAAACAAGTTTGCTTAACACTTTTGAATACTCTATTTCAGCAGTTATCATCTCTAATTGTAAAAATATTCGAATTCTTTTGTGCATTATTTTTGTGGCCGTGTTTGATATATAGACTTGTACATTTTATGCTACATATGTACGCAAAAAATTAGTTCAGTTAGAAAACGTAAAACGCAGATCAAAAATCCTCTTCAGCGATTTGCACCAGTAAGTGGAAATGTACTCAAATTCTTTTGTGCAGCCCTAAATATGATCCATAGAATAAATTAGAAATTATACACACCAATAGTGGCAGCACAGATAATCACCTCATTGAGTTCACGGCTGAAATTCCATAATTAGTTAAAACTGGATTCGCATATTAAAACGCAATTGGTCTACCAAGTCATGTCTTGGTGGAAAACACCTGAAAAGCTGATTCTAGCGGTTGACTCGTAGGTTTACCATTGTGTTTTACTGCTCCCTGTCCTCCAAGTTTTCATACTTTTGGGTGCAGAAAAGCGCAATGGTAAACTACCTACGAGTCAACCGGTAAAATCGGGTTTTCAGGTGTTTTGCACCAAGATATGACTTGGCAGACCGATCGCGTTTCAATATGCTAATCGAGTTTTAATTAATTCTGAAATTTCAGCCGTGAACTCGATGAGGTGATTGTCTGTGCTGCCACCTTTTGGCCTACAAGTAATAAGAAAAAAAAAAAAAAAAAAAAAAAAAAACGCATACCATAATTGAAAATAACACTTCCAGCAATTATTGATCATAGACAATACTGTAATAGAATTATTTTGTGCGTGCAATCGCAGAAAAAAAAAAAATATAAATAAATAAACACCTCCCTACTAACTCTGAAACTGATTACAGTAGAAGAAAGTTACTGGTACCAATCGATTGGAAATAAAGTCTACTTTTAAATCATGTATATAATTTTTTTTTTAGGAGGGCATCTACAAATCAAAATGAAACCAAACTTCATTTTTTTTTTCAATAGCAACGACTCATTTTAACGATATATTTTAAATCTTCGGTTCAACTATGCCTAGAAAGGAAATTTCTACTCATTTGAATGATAAGTTTTTGAATTATAAACATTCAGAATTTTGAGCTTCTAATGTTAAATTACATTTTCATATTTTCATTAAGATCTCCTGAAATTATAATCCTAATGCGATAATTTTGAGTGTGGATATAATATTAAAAAAACCAAACATAAATACATTGAATTTGTAATTTAAAAAGTTTTATAATATGAATTATGAAATTAATATTCGAAAAAAAATATGAATTGCAACCAAAATTTTTTTAATAGATTTATATTTATTATGTCTTGCTTTATGAGAATTCTCAATTTCAACATTTTCTTCGAAGTAGTTTTCGAATTATCACCAAAAAACGGCAAAATGACGGTTAAGGGGCCATCTATGATGTGCAGAAGAGAATAATTTGAAAAAATATATTTTACTCATTTTACTGAAATATTTGGGCTGGCAATAGTCAAAACATATTAAGCGAGTGAAATGATCATATCGACAGGAAATAATACCTTAATAGAAGTGACATAGTCATTCTGTAGCATTTCAACAATCGAGTACAGAACTTCAGTTTGGATAAAACTCCTAAAATAGGCTCATTTTAAAATAATGAATTTCTCGGACAATAATCCTACGAGTTTCATGAAAATTTGGATTTAGGCTAATTGAAGGGTATAGAATTTATTTATGGTGTCCGACTTGGGCATTGCTATTGAAGAAAACAAAGTTTGGGCTCATTTTGATATGTAGATTGCCTCCTAAGCAAATTTTATAAACATCATTTAAAAGTAGACTTTATTTTCAATCGTTAGGTACCTGTAACTTTCTTCTACGATAATTCGTTGCAAAGTTAGCAGGGGTATTTTTTTCCCCAACTGTACCTGCAAATGAATTATAAATGCTATGCATGCACACCATATGTAGCAGAGCTTCCCAACCTTTTTTTCTTTCACGTACCCCTTTCTTAGGCTTTTGATTTCGGTGTCGCTCCATTTCTCATAAACACGCCCCCTGCCCCCTCCACTCTACTAGATAACACAAACATACTTTTTAAAAAATTAGTAATCTTCTTATCCTAATAAATTGATACAAATTACATTGACATTTCTAACATTTTTATTTTTGTAACTTTTCTAACCATTTTGTGATTTTTGCCCTTACCTATATTGCTTTCACGCACCCCAAGGGGTACGCGTACCCCAGGTTGGGAACCGCTGTTCTATAGTAAGCAACGTGTAGACGTATCCAACGCTGCACCTGAGGGTGCATGGGAGGTTTTTTTTGGCGTCCTTTCGTATAGCTCAAATTTTTTGCAATGATAAAAACTCAATATTTTTTTTTTTTAATAAATAGTATTTGTATATATTTTTAAAATTGTTATTACAGCAATTAAGTTTCTGACCCCTTCCCCTACAAAAATTTATATAGTCCCTCCCCTTCCTCCTTCCTCCCTCTGAAGAAAAATGTCATTCTAAATTTACAACAATTATGTTATTTCCTCAAATAATTTTTACATAGAATTCCTGAATCGTACAGACCTGATAGCAACCACTATGTACAGTCGTGGGAAAAAAAAACACCCCCTGCTAACTCTGGATCAATTTATCGTAGAAGAAAGTTACAGGTACCAAACGATTTGGAATAAAATCTACTTTTAAATGATGTATATAAAATTTACGTAGGGGCCATCTACATATCAAAACGAACCCAAACTTTGTTTTCTTAATAGCAATACCCAAGTTTGACGCCATATATAAATTCCATACCCTTACCCTTCAATTAGCCTAAATCGAAATTTACATGAAATTCGTAGATTAGTTTCCGAGAAATTAATTATTCTAGAATGAGCCAATTTTAAGGGTTGTATGCAAATTGAAGTTCGGTACTCGATTGTTGAAATGATACAGAATGATTGTCACTTTTATTAATGTATTATTTCTTGCCAATGTGAATCTGTCACTCGCTTAATATGTTACGACTATTGTCAGCCCAAATGTTTCAGTAAAATGAGTAATATATATATATATATATATATTGAATTATGCTTTTCTGCACATCACAGACGGCCCCTTAAATCGTTATTTTGCCGTTGTTTGGTGATAATTTGAAAACTACTTGAAAGAAAAATTTGAAATTGAGAATTTGAATAAACCAGGACATAATAAATATAAATCTATTGAAATAATTCTAGGTTGCAATTCATATTTTTTTCGAATATTAATTTCATAATTCATTTAAACATTCAATGTATTTATGTTTGGGGGATTATAATTGTAGGAGACATTTATAAAAATATGAAATATTAGAAGCTCTAAATTTTGAATGTTTATAATTCATAAACTTACCATTTAAATGACTAGAAATTTCGTTTCTAGGCATAGTTTGTACCGAAGATTTAAAATATATAATAAAAATTGTGTGTTGCAATTGAAAAAAAAAAAAAAAACAAAGTTTGGTCTGGTTTTGATTTGTAGATGGCCCTCTAAGGAAATTTTATACATATCATTTAAATATCACTAGAACCTCTTTTATCCGAAACTCTTTTAGTCGAAACTCCCGATTAACCAAAATCCATTTTTAATGCCTTTTTTTTTTTTTTTTTTACTGCCATATTCTTTGTGTGCAAGCAGTCCTTTCCGAACTCTACGAGTATATATAAATATTTTGATCCCCTTTCTTAGAGGTATTCGTTTGAATTTAACTTGAGCTCCCGTAAGCTGCTGAGTGGAACGAAGAAAATGAATAAATTAGCAATTCTGAAGCTTTTGAATGTTTTGCAAAAGGTTTGGCATAGCTGGAGCAGCAGAAAGACTGTGATAGTGGTGAACTAATAATATTTAAAAACTCCATGATATAGCTTCAAATAGGCAATCGAAACTGCGATAAACAAAACATTTTTTCAAACCCTTGTGATACATGTAAAAGGTACTTAATTTCAAAATTAAAATTCAGGTTATTTATTCTCGTTTCTATTTTACTATTACTTTATTTTTTATCAAATACTTGTTACCATAATACGAAATACAGTAGAGCGCCGATTATCGGAACTCCAATTAACCGAACGTCCAATTATCCGAACAGCCTATTTCTCTCAAAATTTTTTTTAAACCGAACTTCTATTTATCCGAACAGCATTTTTTTCTCAAAAACATTTGTTTTAATAATGATGAGATTGTAGGTGATATTTAAGATGAAAATTAAATTGGAGAAATTGAAGAAATGAAAACGAATGTTCTGAAAATGATCCAGGTCCATCACATAACGATGCCGTTGAATGTTTGGAAAAAGTTCTGAAATGGCTCGAACGGCAGAAGAATGCCGATCCTATTCAACTAATGTATTTAAGAAATATTCGAGATATGGCAGTATTGGAAAGAACGCCTTCTTTGAAGCAAGCAACAATAGAAAGCTTTTTAGCTTAAATTATAATTTCTGGAGTTCAGAAAATGATAAAAAGAGAAAAAGAGAATTTTAAATGATAAAAAAGTAAACAACAACAACAACAAAAAAAAAACAGTTTTTTAAACACGCTAGCACTAACTGGTGCTGCCAGTCCTAAGCCTGGATAAAGTGTGAAGGTTATAGTACTGTCAGGAACATCCCTTAAATTGTCTGTCCATTTATCCGAACTTTTGCGTATCCGAGCTAGAGTCGGTCCCGACTTGTTCGGATAATTGGCGCTCTACTGTATTGCATATATTTCTCCTTAATCTTAAAATGGAAGCATTCTCGATTATCCGAAAATTTCGATTTACCGAAAGGGGGTCGGTCCCAATTACTTCGGATAATCGAGGTTCTACTGTATACAGTCGAACCTCTATTTAACGAAGTCGCTAAATCCCGGAAAAAAGTTTGTTATATGGAAAATTCGTTAAATAGAGATCTACCTTTTAAAATACTTTAAACTACATAAAACAGATTTTAAACTCATAAGCACCAAATATTTTTACTAAAAGTAATTAATCCCATCTTTTTATATAAATTATATCGATTTGTTTTATTTATTTTACCCATCATTATCAATCACCAATTCATTTTTTCTATGTGTGTAAATCTTGAAATCTGCAAGGAAAACAAAACTTTGTCCGGGAATACACTGTATTTTCTGTTTAAAGTAAATAGTTTTACATTAAAATTAACGAATTTCAATGACTTTATCGTATTTATTATTATTATAACAAGTAATTTTATCCATACATTAACATATGCGTCCTTAAATTTAGTTTATGAAAAAAACTGTTAATTTTGTCTGAGTTTTTACTTTTAAAAAGTGCTTTCCCTCATAATACATCTCGCATCTTTGCAATACACCAAAAACCCCTTCATTCGTATTTTCTGCTAACTATAATCTGCGTCGGATTGTTTCAAATGATTTTAGCATTTCATCATACGAAGTTTTGTTAATTCCTGCATCATGATCATTTCCATCATCATCATATTCGTCTTCATCGCAATTCATTGCTGTATTGTTTTTATTTTTCACACTGTTGAAAATATCCAACTGGATAGTGTTTCCGAGGTCTCAATTGCAGAATTAAGTGAAATACAATCATCAATCAGCACATCATGGTTAATTTCTTCTTTTTTTCTTACTCTATCCACATTTTTGTAAGTTACTCTAAGGGATTATCGTCTTCGTCCTCCGTACTTACCGAATTCTCACTGCTGACAAAGAAGGCGCCTGGTAAAACCAGTTCAAGGCCATTGAACATCATAAAGTGTGTTTAAAGAACGATAAGTTGAAATGTCCAGAAATATTGTGAGAAATGGGGAGAAAAAAAATTTTTGATCACAAGGAAAAGTTCGTTAAATGGAGTAACTAAAAGTAATTAATAATAGTAATTTTAGTAATAAATAATATAATAAATAATAGTAATAATAGTAATTAAATAACAGTATTAAATAATAATAAATAATAGTAATAAATTAAAGTAATTCGCTATTTGGAGGTTATTTTACGAAGAAATTTGCAAAATGTTCTTGGTTCCAAGGAAAAGTTCGCAAAATAGAGGTTCGTTAAATAGAGGTCCGACTGTATAATTTCTGGAGTTCAGAAAATGATAAAAAGAGAAAAAGAAAATTTTAAATGATAAAAAAGTAAACAACAACAAAAAAAAAAACAGTTTTTTAAACACGCTAGCACTAACTGGTGCTGCCAGTCCTAAGCCTGGATAAAGTGTGAAGGTTATAGTACTGTCAGGAACATCCCTTAAATTGTCTGTCCATTTATCCGAACTTTTGCTTATCCGAACTAGAGTCGGTCCCGACTTGTTCGGATAATCGGCGCTCTACTGTATTGCATATATTTCTCCTTAATCTTAAAATGGAAGCATTCTCGATTATCCGAAAATTTCGATTTACCGAAAGGGGGTCGGTCCCAATTACTTCGGATAATCGAGGTTCTACTGTATACTTTATTTCCAATCGATTGGTATCAGTAACTTTCTTCTACTATAATTAGTTGCAGAGTTGAGGGGGTGTTTACTTTTTCCCCCACGACTGTACATCGTATAAGGACGTGTGTGACGTATAATACTACCATTACTCAGGTTTTGATTTACCGTAGGAGCAAACTTCCGAGCAATTAATTTTCGTCATATTTATGACAAAAATTCTGTATTAAAATAAGGCGAGGATTACTATACAAAAATACTGGCGGAAGTTATCCCCTGTGGTAATCAAACGCTGCCACTATAACAGTGAGATAATATAGTTGCATGTTTAACCCTTTATCTGCTGCATTATGATCTACTGCAATTTTTTTCATGTATTTTTTCTTTTTCAATTACTACAAATAAATTAAAGGATATACATAAAAAAAAATACTCACCCGTGAGAAATTTAATTCGTTAGAGGTAATTAATTAAAGTGGTATTTTAAAGTACCTTCAGTACACTACGCCTAAAATATTCTCGTAACAGAAAATTCACATGGTATTTCAAATAAAGTTTAAACTCTTAAAAATGCAAATAACAAGAAGACACTCGCAAGTTAACAAAAAAAAAAAACAAACATTAAAATGACATGGTTTTATTTTACACATGAATAATGAGTAAAAATTCAAATTTGATGGCATTGAATTTTTTTTTTTTTTTTTTTTTTTTTTTTTCGATTTTGTTAGAAGTCCTTTAGTTAAGCGACGCTTATGGCGATCTCTTTTACCCGACTGAAAAGAAGGGTTATGTGTTTCACCATTGCCACCTAGAGTAGGTGACAATGGTTTCACGCGTATGTGGATTTCTTTATACCCTCGAAACATCCCAACGGCTGGATGGATTTTAATGAATGATGTCTCTATCAATTTGTCTTAACGGCCCGATGGTTATAGGCTAGGTTTTGTTTTTATAAATTCAAAATGACGGTCGTAAAATACAAAATGGCGGTAGAGACGAAAACAAAAAAAATACGCACCCTATTGAGTGGCATATCATTGGATAGGTCTTTCAAAATGAAGACGATGTTTCATTGACTATTTTACAGTTAGAAGCTCTGTTAAAATATTATACAACCTGGAAGTTGTGTAGGTAGGATCTCTAGCTTTACTGCAACTCTAACCATCATAGACATCTATAGACCTCATCAAAACACTGTTTATAGATAGGAACTAACAATTAAACACAACTTAAAAGTCATCAGTACAAGTAAATAAAAAAACCCCATTCTTCTTTGCTCTTGAGTGGCGCTTAAATTGCCTTGATCAAGAAGAGGGCTCTCTCGGTTTCAAAATACCTTGATCAAGAAGAGGGCTCTCTGGATTATTGAAAATTTATTAATTTAATTTAATTAATGAATTAATATTTGAAAAAACCTGGATTAACATCAAGTGTCATCCACTAAAAGTTTAAAAAAATTTATTTGAGTTTGATTGGAGGAATAATAAGTATTTTATTAACGATTGAAAATTTGAACAAGATATATATAGCGAGAGTGTGAGCTAATAGTCGGAATTGAAAAAAAACAGTTTTACATTGATGAGAAATAATTAATTAGTTCGCTTTTTACGCAGTCTGGTTTTTTGATTTTTTAAATTTAATTGTTTATTTAAATGTCGTATGGGGCATCGGGTGAAAATTCTCGTAACGCCGAACTCAAAAATACATTTGTTTTAATTTTAGGTCTTATATTTTCAGAGATATCGTCGGAAATGTAATGCAAAAATATGTCCCCCCCCCCCCTCCTCTGTATTTCCGAATCTACTGAAACTAAAATTATGAAAAAAATTAGGAGTAGTAGAAGTTTATTTAAACCTTGCAGGAAAACTATAATGGGTTACCTTAGGTCACATAATGAATTAAAAATTGAACAATTGCACCATGATATATATTAAAAATTATGTATTTAAAACAAATACATTCTGCTAAAAGGTACACACATTAAATCACAATCAACATCAACATTTCATTTCGCATCTGCGAACGTCTTCAGGATGTTATGATACACATAAGTCTAAAATTTTAAAAAAATGGACGCAAACATCTCAGAGACCTGGAGGAAACTTGACTGGAGTGCGACCAAATGTCATCAAGTTGCCAACGCAACCAAAAGGAGTAAACCATGCCAGCAATGTAAAAGGGTGGGAGGCTAAATTGAACTGACTCCAAAAATGGTTTATAATATATTATGCCATACTTTATGAATGCTGTAGGATAAATTATCGTGACAAGTTTGTTGTCCAAGCTTAATAATCCTAATGGACTCTAATATTTTAGAGTCCGCTTTGGTTTTTTTAGCGCGCTCCAGTCAAGTTTCCTCCAGGACTCTGAGATGCTTGCGTCCATTTTTTAAAATTTTAGACTTATGTGTATCATAACATCCTGAAGACGTTCGCAGGTGCGAAATGAAACGTTGATGTTGATTGTGTTTTAATATATGTGTTCCTTTTAGCAGAATGTATTTGTTTTTAATACATAATTTTTAGATCGCATCAGGGACCGATTTACAAATTTGGGAGGCCTGTGTTCAGATGCTTGCAGGGAGATTGAGGTAAAATATATATGTATACATATATATTGAAATCGGTACTTACTACTATAAACCACTATTGATTTTAATAATTACTTTAAAATATCCAATAAAAAATTTAATTTGATAATCATTAGTTTATTTTTCAATAATTATTTCTTAATTATGAAATTTAAATGAGTCGTTTTATAATAAATTGTATGATGCTGATTATCTTTTCCTATTCAAGTCCAATATCTGGAATGATAAAGTATATAACAAATAATAATAAATTCCCCGCAATGCGAAGTTACAATTATTTAAAATAGTAGGAGGCTCTGCCGCCTACTCACTATCCCCAAACAATCTGACGAGAACAGGAACAGGATTTAATAAGAATTAAAAATAAAATACATTTTTAAAGTGATTTAACCCTTAACCGGAAACGTGAAAATCCCCTGCACAAACAGAACTCTTAATAATTTACCAAATAGTGAACTTAAACATTTAATCTAATGAATTAACAGGACCAATTTTTTAATATAACAGCATAAAAATAAGTTTGAAATGTCGGAGAGGAAAATATTAAGGGCGGATATGTAGATGCAAACATCTCACAGTTGTACGTTTCCAGTCAAGGGTTAAAAAAATTCATTACAATAAAGTAATTAAATATGGATGTGTCAGACAAAATGTACGATTTTATAAAAATAGAATACGAACACAATAGAATGTAGAATTAAATGTAAAACTACATCAGATTTTGGACAATAATCGAAAAACCTTCAGCAGCATTTGGGGGCCCCCTGAAAATCAGGAGCCCTGGGCCTGTGCTCCGAATGCCCTGCCGTAAATCAGCACTGGGTCACACAGTTTTTGAGAAAATCACATTTTTCCGTTACACACAAATGTCACTTTGCGGCCGCTCAGCAAGGGAGTTAGGGGCGCCCCAGGCAAAGAACGTAGAGGAGCCTCTACGTTCTTTGCTCCAGGTACCTATCGTCGCGAAAGTATAAAAGGATTGTTGATAATGATTTTCGAAAAATATTGTCGAAGTTTTTTGCATAGTCTTATTATTCTTTTAGCAACGATATTTTGTAATATTACAGTTACTAATTAATATATTTATTGTACGGAATCCTCTGTACTCGCACTTCACCGATTTTTTCATAAAAATCTTACTTGTTTAAAGGGTCTCAGGACTCTTAAAATTCGAAAAAATGAAAAAAAAGACCATTTTCAACATTTAATATCTTAAAATGTATATGATTTTAAAACACAATTTTTGTTGGGATGAAAGATATAAGTATGTTCTTTCATTTTATGTATTTAAAAAATTGCAAGATGCAGAATTAGTATTTATAGGGCGCTCCAAACTGTCAGACATTTGTCGAGCAGAAAATTGGTGTAACAGCACGCGCAGGATTACAAAATAAATTTTGCAACTAAAGTGAAAATTTTCGTGCCTAATTATACTTCAGACTGCAATAATTACCCTGAACCTAATTAAATTTGTATTTAAAATATTTTTATACTTTTAATACAAAGTTGTATTCATCTGATATAAAATTTTCAAATTTTCAACAGTATAATCACATAAAAAATTATTTTTTTGAAAAATAAAAATGAAATTTTAGGTTTAGTTTATACAGACTAACATGAAACATATGTTGTGAAAATTTCATGAAAAAATATTCAGAAGTTTTTGAGATATCCTGCGCGTTATGCCCAAAAACGTCACTTGGAGAGAAATGACATCAAATTTTCAGAAACGCCGCTTCAGCTATTGAGCGGGTATAATTCTAAAAGCCGTAACTTCTGTTATAATGGGAATTTCAAGGAAACAATTATATGAAAATGTTCAGAAAAATGGTAGTTTAACATCTAAAAAAATTAAAATTCCGAAAATTTAGAAGCTTAAGTGTCCCGAGGCCCCTTAAATATAAATTAAACTAGTTGGATGTGCCAATCCCAAAACTTTCTTCTATCTTATACATCTTAATATTTCAAAAACTAGTTACACATGTTAATACTTCAATATTATTAGTTCATTACTATACCAACTTTGATTTTCATCTTAAATTCCTGCTTCAGTCAATTAAATGAACTGAAAACGAGTTAATCTATATCATGATATTTGTTAAAATTAATAGTTTTTCCTTATTCTGTTTTTATCAGATGTTTGCGAATAGCCGGCTTAGCAGGAAGTGAGTTCCCGCTTTTGCACGAGCCGCCGATGGACAATAGAACTACGAAAAATCAAGAAAAGTATACAAAAATCGCTATCACAGAGCCCCTTTACCGCGCGATATTTCCAAATTCAAGGAGGACCTGTTGGCCAAAGTCAAAAACATGCAAGAAAAATTTGGTTCAGTTGTATGCATAATTTTACACACTTTTCGATTGCACAATAAAGAAAATGGTACAGACGTCATAATTATAGCGCCCCCTTCCAGCGGAATTTTTCCAAATTCAGGGAGGACCTTCTTGCCATGACCAAAAAGAAACACAAAAATTTGGCTCAATTCTATGCATAACTTCATACACTTTTCGATGGTACAATATGCAAAATCGTTATTACAGCGCCCCCCAGCGGGAATTTTTTCCAAATTCAGGGAGGATCTGCTTGCCAAAGCCAAAAACTTAAAATAAAATTTTGGTTCAATTCTATGCGTAACTTCATACACTTTTGGATGGTACAATATTCAAAATCGCACAAAAAATGCTGTTACAGCGCCCCCTACCGGAGAATTTTTTCCAAATTCAGGGAGGACCTACCTGCCATATCCAAAAACTTAAAATAAAAATTTGGTTTAATTATATGCATAACTTCATATACTTTTGGATGGTACAATATTCAAAATCGCACAAAAATAGCTATTACAGCGCCCCCTACCGGCGATTTTTTCCAAATTCAGGGAGGATCTGCTTGCCATAGCCAAAAACTTAAAATAAAAATTTCGTTCAATTCTATGCATAACTTCATACACTTTTTGATATTACAATGGCGACAGACACACGGACAGACAGACATTTTCTATAAACATGTTTTTGGGGATCTCTGACCCCTAAAACATGTAAATCCGTCGAAAACCGGAAGTCGAAAAAAATTTCGATTACAATACTTTCTTCTATTGAGGATAGAAGAAAGTAAAAATTATGTAATTCCAAACCGAATGGCAATTTTCCTTTTTCTCTGTGACTGTTTGCTGAATAAAATACGTAGGCTATTCTCTTTTATTTTGGCCGATTTTATTTTAAATTATTAACAATATATTTAGCAGCGATCTTTAATCACTGCTTGCGCAGAGTTCTAAAGGTTCCTCCCCATCGAGTTCTGCAAAGAAATTGTATTCAAAAAAATATTTAAAAACACGTGGGATTTCTAAATGATTTTTGCCATTTAATTTTAGAAACAAAATCTTTATAATATATATATATATATTTTTTTTTAATTTTCTTTAAATTTTTCTGTTTTATTTTCACAACAAATCTTATGCCTTCCTCATTTTACTTTAACCAGAAATAAATTAATCTTCGTACTATTAGATTATTCGGCTTATCTTTTGCTTTCATTAATGGAAAAAGAAATGTTATTTCATTTTCGATAAATAATTATAAAAGTTTCAGAACTGGGTAAGTTTTAGTAGTACAAAAATGTAACTTTTACTGTTTAACTTCTTAGAGAATGAAGAATTTTTTTTCTCAATATAACTTGCAAGACCCAGTGCTGCTATACAATTTTTAAATTAATAACTTGTGAAAAAGTTACTTTAGTAACATAAATGGCTGTTAAGGGGTCTCTGGACTCTTAAAATTGGAAAAAATGAAAAAAAAAAGTCGATTTTAAAAATTTAATAACTTAAAATGTATATAATTTAAAAACACAATTTTTATTGGATTAAAAGATAGAAGTATATTCTTTCGTTTCATGTTATTTAAAAAATCTCTAGATGCAGAATTAGTATTTATAGGGGGCTCCAAATTGTCAGACATTTGTCCAGCAGAAAATAGGTGCATGTAACAGCTTACGCGCACGATTACGAAAGAAATTTTGCAACTAAAATGAAATTTGTTGTGCCTAATGATTCTTCAGATTGTAATAATTATCCTGAACCTAAATAAATTTGTATTTAAAGCCTTTTTATATTTTTAATACAAAGTTGTATTTAGCTATAACAAAATTTTGAAAATTTCAACAGTATAATCCCCTAAAAAAAGATTTTTTTTGAACAATAAAAATTAATTTTTAGGTTCGGTTTATACACTATACAGACTAACATGAAACATATATTTTGAAAATTTCACGATAAAATAATGAGAAGTTTTTGAGATCTTGCGCGTTACGCTCAAAAACGTCATTTGGAGAAAAATGACTTCAAAGTTTCGGAAACGCCGCTTCAGTTATTGAGCAGATATAATCCTAATAGCCATAACTTCTGTTCTAATGGGAATTTCAAGAAAACAATCATATGAAAATGTTGAGAAAAGATAGAGGTTTAACAATTTAATTTCGAAATGTTTGAGGCCTAAGAGTCCTGAGACCCCTTAACCCATGGACACCACACTAGAGTCGTGCGCGGGTTAGGTTGTAACCGGTCTGAACCCGAAATTCATGCTTAAATTCTTCAACCGAAACCCGACTCAAAAACTTCAACCCAAACCTCTTGGGACCAGTGGTCACAAGAGTTACAAAAATCATTTTACTTGTCTGTATAATAAAGCAAAATTTTGTTAAAATTAAATATATTTTATGTGACTTAGAACACAATGGTATTTAACTGGTTACATCAATTTTATCCTAATTATTTTTTGTAATAAAATAAATGGAAGTATTTAAGAAAATTTCATCTGATGGACGCAAGAGCAACAATTAGTGCTGCCAGATCTAATGTTACAAAAAGCGGGACAGGGTTTTAAGAAAAGCGGGACAGCCGCTTCTAAATTGGAACATAAAATTACGGTAAACCCTATAAAAAGGAACCTGCCTATAATGGAATCCAGTCTTAAGGCTGTTCTTAACTGCTCTGCTCAAGAAGCGCAAAACATTTTGACACATTTACAAATTCATTTTTTAACGGAAAGGTATAAAATTGGAAAGCCTGGCCATGGAAGCGATTTGGAATCGAACTGTGTTTTTCACTTTTTGATCAATAAATAGCCTAATTGAGTTATAAGCGATTTTGATCACGTGACAAAGATACTTTTCACCCTTTCTTGAGTGATTATTCTTAATTCAAGCGGTAATTCGGATCAAAACGCCCACTTTGACACTATTTTCTGAAAGATCTATTGAGTTTGAAAAAAAAAAAAAAAAAAAAAAAAACGGGAAAAACAGTTCTATTACATAGTTTCTAAACAACAACACTTGTTAGTTTCATGCATTCCCGAACAAAAATAAATTAAAACTTAAGTCATAAAGTTACCCTTTTGGATTTTAGAACAGCCTTAAACGTAAAAATTCCACTATCCCCACGGTAGGTATACTTATAAAATTATACTTTCTAAGACGAAAGCCTGTTTCAAACGGAATTTTTCTCCTGTCCCTTACGATTCCGTCTTAGCAGATTTTATTATGCTAAATAAACGCAATAATTTTATACAGTAAAACCTTCAAGGCGAAATCGTTAGGGACGGAAACAAAATTCAGATTTAGCATCTATAATTCTACAGTATTTCTATCGTAAGGACAATTTAATTTTTACTTTTAAAACATAATTTCGTTATAAACAGGTTCCGTTTTCATAAACATTACTGAACGAAGTACAGTAAAACATAATTGTTATAGGAGCCGCAAAAAAAATCTGTTTCAGACAGGTTTTCGTCTAGGCAGGTAGATTTTTAAGATATTCCTTTGAAAGGGGCAATAAAAATTTTCCATTATAGATAGGTTTTAATATACAGTAAATATTACTACACACAATTTATAAATATATTTAATTTTTTTAAGTTCAAAAATCATACAGAAACTTAATAAATATAAATACATAAAATTTTAAAAGGAGTAGTCGAGTAGTACTTACACGATAAAGAATCCAATTTCAGGGAGGAAACGAAAGTGAAACGGAGATAAAGAGAAACGTTTGATAAGAATGTTTCTTTCTTCTTGACTTTATTATTACCCAACTGCCAAGAAGGGTTATGTGTTTCACGCGTATCTGGGTATGTGAATTTCTTTATACCCTCGAAACAACCCAACGGCTGGATGGATTGTAATGAATGAGGTCTCTATCGATTCGTCTTAACCGTACGATGGTTATAGGCTAGGTTTTGTTTTTATAAATTCAAAATGGCGGCCGTAAAATAGAAAATGGCGGTAGAGACAAAAAAAAAAATTTTTTACGCACCCTATTGAGTGGCATATCCTTGGATAGGTCTTTCAAAATGAAGATGATGTTTCATTGACTATTTTACAGTTAGAATCTCCATTTAAATATTATACAACCTGGAAGTTGTGTTGGTAGAATCTCTAGCTTTACTGCAACTCTAACCATCATACACATCTATAGGCCTCATCAAAACAGTGTTTATAGATAGGAACTAACAATTAAACACAATTTAAAAGTCATCAATACAAGTAAATAAAAAAAATAGGTAAGTAATATAAAAAATAGTTTCACATTGATGAGAAATAATTAATTAGTTCGCTTGTTAACGCAGTCGGCTTTTTTTTTATTTTTTAAATTTAATTATATTATTCTTTTAATATGGTGAATTATAGTTTAAACTAAGGATCGAGCGAAACAAGTTTGTAAGACCTAAACCGAATTTCGGTTAGGAAAACTAAAATGTCCAAAAATTTTTGTAAAAGTATTATACAGTAAAACCTCTCTAAAGTGACCACGTTCCGTTCCAATAAAAATTGGTCGCTCCGAGAGGTAGTCTCTTAATGCAGGTCATGTTTAAATTTAGATTTTAATTGTTGAAAAAAAGATAATAATTAATGTTACTAAAATTTATTCTTCACATTGGGAAAAAATACGAAAATTTAAGCATCAAAACAAAAGTTAATTACATAAGTTAATTACTACAGAGTTTAAAAAATGAATACATTGACGTTTCCTTTGATTTTACGGTTTTATCTTTTATAACTTTCATTTCCAAGTCCTTTCGAAGTTCAGTAAATAAATGCAATTTTTTTTTTTTCGACGGGAACAAATAAGGACGATTTTATTAAATTTATTTCTTTGAGAGTTTCCTGGCAGAATAGGGCAGGGAATTTATTGACCGTCATTCTTAATTTGTCATCAGAGTTGTCATCCCTTGCCTAAAAAGGCACGAAGGGGTTCAAACACTTAAAATTACCGGTATATATATAAAAAAAATGTAAGCTTAGTTTAGAAGTTTCATGAATAATGCGCTCTCCGGAATTATTTTTCTAATAAAACCTTCTTCATGCGACCAGGAAAAAACGGAATTTGTTTCATTTTCTTCAAACAAATGGGTCGCTCATGGAGGGAGTTCAACTGGGATGGTTTGTGAATGGAGGTAAAATTAGTATTAAGCCTATGGGAATAAATTTCGTTCCGTGAACAAAATGGTCGTTTAGGGAGGTGGTCGCACTGTGAGGTTTCACTGTACATACATCATAAATATACATAATTATTAATTAATTATAGGTGTGGCCCAAGTTGGCTCTCTGTGCATCTGACCCAAACTTTTTAATTTTCATATAAAATGAAATGTAATTAAATCATCAACGACGCAGAATGATTTTCTAATTATACGAATTTCATCTAATTAAAACATGTTTTAGGTATATATACCTCTATTTATCTTTTATAAGGATTTTTTTAAATGATCATCTGTTATACTAGAACTTTCTCTTAAAGAGAATTCGAAACACTTCTGCGGTTTCCAACTAAAAAATTATTACTATTAAATCTGCAGCTTTTAATGAGAGCGTGAAAAGTGTCTTAAATGTTTAGTCATATTTCGATTACTTGCTTTATAATTTGCACTCACGTCTTGAGTCAGTTATGACTGATAATTATAATTATAATTATAAACAGTGAAGTTCATAGCAATAAATAAAGAGTGTCTCATTGGAGCCAATACACCTCAAATCTCAAATCAATGAATAACTTTGAAAATTTCCTAAAGAAGAAACGAGATTTTTGGAATACACATAGGTTCGGCCGAGTTTCGGTCCGGCCAAATTTTAGGCGAAACTCCGATTTTGGACAGAAAACGAATTTTTGGTCCATCTCTAGTTTATATTTTTGTGCTGGTATTATAAGAGCAAAATATTTAAAAGATTTAAAAACAAACAAACAACAACAACAAAAAAACTTATTTTTCCAGTTTGTCCACAGTGGAAACACAATGAATAACCGTAGCTAAATAATAAAATTGCGAATTTTTATATATACAGTAGAACCTCGATTATCCGAAGTAATTGAGACCGACCCTCTTTCGGAAAATCGAAATTTTCGGATAATCGAGAATGCTTCAATTTTAAGATTAAGGAGAAAAATATGCGCTATTTCTTATTATGGTAACGAGTGCTTAATAAATTTTGAAATTAAGTACCTTTTACATGTTTCACAAGCGTTTAAAGCAATGTTTTGTTTGTCGCAGTTTCCATTGCCTTTGCTTTGAAGCTCTATCATGAAGATTTTAAATATTACTAGTTCACCAGTATCACAGTCTTCTGCTGCTCCAGCCATGTCAAACCTTTTGCAAAACATTCAAAAGCTTCAGAACTGCTAATTCGTTCGTTTCGTTCGTTCCACTCCGCAGCTTACGGGAGCTCAAGTTAAATTCAAAGGCCTCTAAGAAAGGGTATCGAAAATATGTATATACAGTCGTAGTTCGGAAAGGATCGCTCGCACACAAGGAATATGATAGTTAAAAAAAAAAAAAAAAAAAAAAAAAAAAAAAAAAAAAAAAAAAAAAAAAAGCTTTCAAAATGGATTTCGGTTAACCGAGAGTTTCGGTTAAAAGAGTTTCCGATAAAAGAGGTTCTACTGTACTACTAAAATTCAGATAATGACATTGTTGAAGTTCGATAATTTTGTGAAAACCGCGTATTATTTTATGCTATTTTATTTTACAAGGATGGAGAGTCTACTTGTAGAAGTTAAAAATATTTTCACGAAATCGCTCAAATCAAAGTTTTAATAGAAAACGGTTAATGCAACATTATCTTTCCTCGAGTAACTTTGTTCACGATTTTTTTTTTTTTAATTACTGCATTGAGTTATGTAACTTTATTTTACCCGTCCGAACTATACTAAAGGGTAGATGTACAGGAAGGCAGTGTGTGTGTGTGTGGGGGGGGGGGGGGGGGGGGTCCATGAAGTCTGCATTGTCTATAAATTTAAAAAAAAAGAGTAACAAAATGCGTTTTTTATAATAAAAAAAATTTAAAAATCATTTTTGTTTTATTTTTATATCTATTTAAATTTTTTCATACAAAAACTCCTGACAGATATTGTGCATTTAAGCTATAAAAAACTTCATTTTTAAATTGCTTTGTCTTAGGATAATTTCTCCCACTGCAAGCAATCCTATGAGGAATAGGCGAGTCGAGTTTCGAAGTCGAAACGAACGAACATTTCTATTAAAATCAACCCGAAATCACCATATTACCTAAATATTACCTAAACTCAAAATATTCAAACCCGAATACGAAGTGAATTTAATCCATAATACAATTATGTGAATATAATCTACAATTTTATCTTTTTAACACCTTCCAACAAAGTTGAAGGGTTTTTCTGAATTCAGTTTGTCTGTCCGTCTGTCTGTCCACTCTCTAACTCACGTAAATATTCTCGGATTGCCATTTAATTGATGTATGTTAAGGCTGTTCTCAATTGCTCTGCTCAAAAAGCGCAAAAATTTTTGCCACATTTACAAATTCATTTTTTAACGGAAAGGTATAAAATTGGAAAGCCTGGTCATGGAAGCGTTTTGGAATCGAACTGTGTTTTCCATTTTTTGATCAATCAATTACCTATTGAGTTATAAGCGATTTTGATCACGCGAGAGGGCATTTTTCTACCCTTACTGACTGGATTTTCTTCTTTCGTTCGGAAGTTCAGTTCAAAATGCCAACTTTGACAGTATTTTCTGAAAGATCTATTGCGTTTACAAGAAAACGGAAAAAACAGATCGAAGAAATAGTTTCTGAATAACAACACCTTCTAGTTTCATGCGATTCCGGACAAAAAGGAATTAAAACTTATGTCAGAAAGTTGACCCTTTGGATTTGAGAACAGCCTTAATCATGTTTACGATGGCATGTTTGGTATTGAATATAAAGTGCGTAGCATTAATAGTTCATTTACAGGGGAACGCAAAAGAATTCCGTTACATTAGGGTCAATGGGGAAAAATCTTTTGTAGTGTATTTTAATGACATTATCCGATTTCAAATGTATTGAAATTCATATAAATCACTGAATGTTACTGCAAGATGATAAGTATAGAATAGGGCATTTATAGTTCATTTACAGGGACACACAAAAGAAAACGGCTACAGTTACAGTACTGTTTTTGAACACACTGAAAAAAAAAAAAAAAAAAAAAAAAAAATGAAGTACTCAAATTGAGTAAACCGATGTACTCATATAGAATTGAGTATGTTTGGATCAAAAATGAACCTACGAATTCTCTCTCAATTTTGAAACATTTCACATATTATCAAACCCAAACAAAACGATAATTTCGTACTCTGCAACAATTTATTTCATTTATGGCGGCGTAAAACATATTTCTTATTGTAAATATTAAGGGGTCCGGGACACATTTTAAAATAATTTTTATTTATTGAGTTAAAATTCTGATTTTTTTTGTATGGTTAACCTTATGATTTGTAAACGAAATCAAATGTTAAAACTTCTCAGAATTTTTTTTAAAAAATTTAAATTTAAAATTTTTTTAAATGTGGGGTCATTTAAAATCTTTATAACTCGAAATATTATTTATTGAATACAATTTTTTTTCATTTAAATAAACAAAAATATATAAGTTTTAATTTTGATTCAGCATTTTAAAAAATATTAATTTATAAAAAAATTAAAAATATTTAACAAAAAAAATTCAAAAAATGTGGTGCAACTAAAAAAAAAAAATCATATTTTCAAAAGTAAATATTTTTTTTGAAATATGCTGAATCAAAATTAAAGTAAAACAATTGAAAAAGATATGTTCCAAGTTTGAACTCTGTATCTTTAAAGGTTCTCGAGTTATAAGAATTTAAATATGAGAAACGGTGAAAAAACCTATCATGAAGAAAAACGCATTTTTACAAGAAGTCGTTTCCACGACAGCCATTGCTTGAAAGCTAGATTTTGAAAACAAACCAAAACGAGAAAATTAATATTTTTTGTTCTAACTCGGATAGAAACATGATTTAAATGTCATTTTAAGCAGGAAAAAACAGAGAAATATTTTATGAAATAAAATGTTTTTGCAAAATTTGAAAATTTTTGTTTAAATCACAGTATTTTAAAATAATTTAAAAGTTTTTGCAAATAATGCTCTTGTTCGATTTGGGTATCATGATGATAATTTTGCCATTTTTCTTAATCAATAATCAATTAAACGGTTCTAGTAATTAATTTTAAGCGGAAAATAAATATCAGTACATTTTCACTTTAATATAGTAGGTTCAGGAGACGCTACATAACGATTCATATTTGAACACAACCATGGGATCAAAAACGAGTACATGTTTCTGAATTTTGAGTACATTTGGATCGGAGCTATTTTGAGTATGTGTCGTGTTTAAAATTGAGTACTTTTTACTCAATTTTGAGAACCCATTTTTTTTCAGTGCAATAATTACTTCAGTACAATAATAGTGTTTTCAATTTCACTATGATGCGCTTTTAAATGTAACAAATTTTTTGCATGTTATTCGTTGTGCATAAATGCTACACCTCGTATACAGGGCTGTGCAAAATAACTCATGTACCACTCTCCTTACTAGCGGAAATTGCTGAAGGGGAATTTTCAACTGCGGTATGTATTTCCTGACTGAACTAAATTTTTACATGCGTGTAATTTATAGATACAAATCTATATCTCATATACAGTGCTGCTCAAAGAATTTGGATACTATTTTACCAACTGTAGATGGAAATTGCTGAGATTGGATTTTCAAAAGTGTTATGCATTTCTATATGCAGCATGACCTCAAAAATCCGGCATTCAGAAATCCGGCAACTTCAAAAATCCGGCAGCAATGTTATTTTTTTCCTCCTTTTTTTCACATTTCAAACTTACGGGAGAAAGAAAAATCGCAATTGTTTAGAAATTAAAATCTCCGACTTTGAAAGAAAATGTGTAGAAAATAAATAATTGACTTACAAGAATGCGTGTTTTCTTCATATGTCAGATCCGATTAGTTCCTTGAACAACAGTAAGTCCAAGAAAACTCGGAGCTGGGAATATATGGTCACAATGGAACCACCAATACCGCTAGTAGCAGCTGAGGGAACGAGATCGAGGAACCGACAGAAGAAACGGTATTACTGGAAAAATGCATAAATTTGACAGAAGAATTAATACCCACTTTGGAGAAATAAGACTGTATTTCTGAAATAAGTATTCTTTACTTGTATGAAATACAAGAAAAACTTGTTAAAGAACGGCCAAAAAAAAAAAAAAAAAAAAAAAAAGCAAATAATATTAAATGTTACACGAGAAGGAAATGACTTTACTGCGTTTATTAGATTTTTTTGTAATTATTATTTGTAACATAGAAAATATAAATAAGATTAAAGTAAGATTTTTAAAAATATTTTGTTTTTCTCTCTTTTGGTCACTCTGTTATCACTTGTTTATGAATTAAACTAGTGTCAATGCCCGTCCTAGGACGGTGGGTAAAAATTGTGTTTTTCACTTAAAACTTGAAAAACTCAAAAATTATTTTTTACTTTTAAAATATTAATTTTTTTTTTTTTTTTAGTTTAAATTTACATACACCTGTATGTAGAAAAGGAAAATATAAGTAATCTGTAATTTAAATATAAGTTACAAAATAATAAGCCTAAAATATTTAATTTGATTACTTTTTTAAAAGAAAGTCAGTTTTATCAATTTTTTGCAGGAAAAAAAAAGGATATTTAAAAAAATACCATATCATTGTTTTCCGTGAATCACTTTATATGAGAAATAAATTAAAATTCCTTACATGTCGCAAAGAAAATTTAATATGATTGCAACTTAATACTTGAAATAATCTCAAGTGACACTTGGCGATTTATTTTGGTGGTGTAATGCGATGTGCCTTGCACTGATTTGTTAGGAAGAAGTGTCTACCACTGCTCAATTATTAGGACGTATAACCTTGAGAAGTAATCGCGGTATTCTTGTTTCTTGTCAACCAATGGGAGAATGGATCCTTTTCCCTTTGAGTCTCTTCCTGGTAGACTGGTAAGATTGATGGATTCGCCCCGCCCAGCGTTACACTGGCTTTTATTATATAGAGATTATGAATAAGAATAAAGGCGCCATTAGGAATATCGGAAATATTTTTGATATTCATTCAGAAATCCGGAAATTAAAAAAATCCGGCTTAGTTTAGGTCCCGACTATGTCGGATTTTTGAGGTTATACTGTAATTGAATTAGACGTCCTATTTCAACTTATTATATGGTGAAGTTTTGTAATATTATTCTGAATGTGTTGGAAAGTGTTTCATAATCTATGCTTGATGCATGATTTTTTGTCTTCTTGTTTGTATAAAAATGAACACACTCGTTAGTATTCAAATTTGTACTTTTTTTCATTTGAATAATATTCAGGACATTTTCAAAAATCGCGTCAATCTGACAAATAGTCAAAACCTAACCCGAAACATTTAAAGTCAACCAGATCGAACCCGACCAGCAACGAATAAAAATTAGCATACCGCGGTTCGGTTCAGGTATAAAATTCAGATTACCCCACCGATGCAGGGCTCTACTTTGGAGCTTCTATTGCCTGTCGAATCAAATCAAACATACAGGGTGTTTCAAAACTATATGTCAAAAATGTAAAAGCAGGTAGAGGGGACCTAAATAAGCAGATTTCGTATAGGAATGTGGGTGCGAAAATGCAGCGTTGAGACAGTAGGGGGCGCTGTTGAGTTCAGTGAATAAAAGCTAGGGCTCCTATAACACAGGCTAAATCGTCAAGCATTTTGTTTCCTACTTAGACCAATGAGCGATTGTTGCCCACGCGACGTGGCCAATCGATCTTCTCCTACTCGCAATTAAATGGCGGCGTGAGTCAGCCCGAGTTATAGGAGCCTTAATAAAAGCACTTCCCTGGTTTGAATCGTCATTCACTTACGCTGTTAGTGTTAGGTAAAAGTTTTAAATATAATGTAAAAAATGTATAGACTTGATTTGGGCCCTTTTTTTTTTTTTTTTTTTTTTTTTTTTTTTTTTTTTTTCCGGGGAGGCAGGATTTTGCCATCGCTGAGCTTTTCTACCTACGACCATTCCACGTTCTTCACTATGAATTACTTGTCTCACCAGCTTATGTTCTATGGCTCTCAAGTTTTCACCAGTTGTCATGACTGCACATGTCACAGACCATGTGAGGCACTGGTCCCAGGCTCCTTGTTAATGTCTAGAAGTCTGTCTCAATCTGAATCGCCACTCTCCGCTCGGATTTCGAGCAACATGCTGCGTTGTTACACGAATGAGGAGCTTGCCGACGTGCATTTCATGTATTGGGCTGCGCAAGGAAATGGAGCGGAGCGGTTGCTCAAAGGATGTACATGGAACGATTTCAGGGTAGGAATCTGCCGGACGAGTAGATCATTTTATGCTTCGATGCGTGATAAAGGCGCTGGAAGATATCACAGAATTTATGCAGTGGCAGAAGCAGTATTAAGCACAGTAGAGGATAGTCTACTACAATCTTGAGAGCTGTTGGGCGTAAGCCATTTCCTTGCGCAGCCACATAGATGAAATGAATTTCGGCAAGCTCCGCATTGGTGTAATAATGCATATGTTGCTCGAAATCCGTGCGGAAAATGACGATTGAGGCCAGAGAAGAGCATTCATCCGCCGCACTCAACAGCGCCCTCTACTACCTCAACGCTGCATTTCCGCACCCACATTTCTATACGAAATCTGCTTATTTAGGTCTCTCTACCTGCCTTTACATTTTTGACATATAGTTCTGAACCACCTTGTATATTCAGGAACTGAAAACATCTAGATTTTTTCTTTATTTCGCATATTCGTGGAGGAAATTAAAAGTGAAACATGTATTGTATAGTGCGTTTAATGGGCCAAAGAAGAACCAAAACTTATAAATCTGCTGAATGTGTTAGATGCAATGTACTTAATTTCATATTTATTTTAAAGAAATTGCTTATCTTCGAGATGCTGTAGCACCTTTATCTTAGATCGATATCTAGAACAAGGATGGTGGTAGAATTTTCCAGGGCTGCGGAGTCGGAGTCGGACCCATTTTTGAGTGAAAGAGTCGGAGTCGGTGTCGGATCTGTTGAAATTCCCGGAGTCGGAGTCGTCCATTTTACAAGCAGGCCTGCGTTGTCGGAGTCGGCCCATTTTTGAACGAAAGAGTCGGAGTCGGATCTGTTAGAATTCCCGGAGTCGGAGTTGTCCATTTTTCCCACCGACTCTGCAGCCCTGGAATTTTCATAATGTTACATTGAGTCAGTAAATTTTTGCACGTGGATACGCGAAGCATAAGCAGATGAGGGTATTTTTTACCGGAAAGGACATCGGTAGCGGGAGGTCAGGCGAACACACAAAGCCTTAAGGCTCCTCTTCAGTCAGGCTGAAGATTCCCCTCACTAATCCTCTTAATGCTAAACCTATGGAAGAATTTTTTAAAGATATCTCGTTTACATTTCAGTATTTTTAAACAATTCTTTTTGCATTGGATAGCTGAGATCGATCTGTACAAAGGACGTTTCTTACTTTTTCGATTTCCTTTAGATATATTTTTAATTATGACCCTTTCGTTTTCGGAATCGGTTTCGAAAGTGAAAGCATCCTCTTGAAAAAAATCTGCAAATAAAATCGAAAAAGTAAAAAAAAGACAGATGTAGAGATTAATCTCAGCTATCCAATGCAAAATAATAATAATAATAATAAAATAAATAAATAAATAAAATAAATAAATAAAAAATAAAAATATTAAAATGCAAACGAGATATCTTAAAAAATTTCTTCTATAGGATTAGCATTAGCAAGCGAGTCTTTCTAGATGACTGAAGTAGCCTCTTTATGAAAATTCTGATTACTCCCAATATGAGCCCCCTCAGGGGGGGGGGGGAGCTGTCCCGCATGCCCATGGCATTAGTCAGACCCTGATTTTAAAAATAATAAAAAAAAAGGAAAGAAATAGAACACAAAAAGAAAGAAAAAAGTTCCGCTACGCTTTATCTTTTAGACAAGGATGATGGATCTTTAGTTTACTTATTTTATCTTACAAAGGGTTGAAGGTAAGACAAGGGGCAAAATCAACAAAATTGATCTTGCATCGTATTTGAAGAGTGTTTTCTTAACTGCTCTGCTCAACAAGCGCACAGCGTTTCGACACATTTACAAATTCATTTTTTAACGGAAAGATATAAAATTGGAAAGCCTGGCCATGGAAGCGATTTGGAATTGAACTGTTTTTTTCCATTTTTTGATCAATCAATTACCTATTGAGTTATAAGCGTTTTTGATCACGTGACAAACCCGTTTTTCGCCCGAGTGCTAATTCTCTGTTCAAGCGGAAACTCGGTTCAAAACTTCCACTTTGACACTCTTTTCTGAAAGATCTATTACGTTTGCAAAAAAATGGAAAACAGCTCGATGACATAGTTTCTGAACAACAACACCAGCTAGTTTCATGCATTTTCGAACAAAAATAAATTAAAACTTATGTCAGAAAGTTGCCCATTTGGATTTGAGAACATCCTTAAGCCTGTTCTCAAATCCAAAGGAGTTCCTTTCTGAATTCCATTTTGTTCGGAAACTCACGGAATTGGCAGGTGTTCTTATTCAGGAACTATGTAATCGAATCGTGTTTTTCTTTTTTGGTGAAGGCTTATTTCAGAAAGTGCTGCCAAAGTGAGCGTTTTGAACCCAATTTCCGAAGGCGAAAATTCCGTCGTCACGTGACTAATTTCGTACAATTCAAAGCGTTGTAATTGCTTAAGTTTTGATCCTAAAATAATGGTATTTTTTAAATGTTCCTCCAAGACGACATTTTACTAAATATAAGTTATTAGAAAGTAAGGACCCTATACAAAAATAAAATTTCATTTTAATGTTTATAAAACAAATGTCACATTTAAAAGCTGTACTTGATTTTTCTACTTTTTGCAAGAAATAACCGAGGAAACAAAACAACTATTTTGAATCATCCTGTACAATACAATTCTGAGAAATTTTTTGAATGTTTTGCATGCATTTTCTTTCAAAATGAATTTTCAGTAAGTAAATTTACAAATTAATTTATTTCCATATAGATAGACATTTATATGATGTCCTAACCTCAAAAGTACTTTCTTAGTTTAACATAGAATTTTACAAGAATAAATGACAAGTCGGGTGGTCGCCCAAAGCACTAAAAACTAAGGGGCAAAAAATAGGCAAAAGGCTTGATTAATACTTGGTAGCTTCTTTAAAAAGGTATCATTATAAGAGGTGCTAACAAAGCTGCCGTGGCTATAGAAGCTGCCTCTGTGTAAATCCATTAGAAACTGTAAATTGAAAAATTTCAAGAATCCAATACTTTCTTCTTATGAATATGGAAAAAAAAATAAATTAAAAGGGGAGTAGTGTTTAGAATATCATCTATATGTTAATAACCTACAATATGCAATAAATGAGAGAACAAAAAGCACATTATTTAATATCAGTGAACATCATTCCTCTTTTGTATAACATATTAAACTCGATATCAAGAAGAAACCCGAAAAAAAAATCTTAGCAGCGGAGACCCTCTTTCCTTCTGGACCTCTAGGCTTCAGCCTACTCATGCTAATGGGTAATCCGCCTCTGCACATGACATCGATCGCTTATAACTCCATATATAAACATAAATTTTAAATTCGAATTAAGTAAATTTAATAATAAAAATAAAAAAGAAAGAAAAGAAGGGAAAAGGTTCCTTTATGCCTTATTTTTTAGATGAGGGTGATGGATATGGATCTGTAGTTTACTTATTTTATCTTACAAAGGTTTGAAGATTTAAAAAAAAAAAAGTGTAAAAACAACAAAATTGAGCTTACATTATAATTTGACATCTAATATACAAAAATGGAAATTTGTCTGTCTGTCTGTAATGCTATACAAATCCACAGTTTGGAAGCCAGAATTGTGAAATGTTGCGTACGTGTGTATTAAAATACGGCCGAGGCAACTAAAGTAATCCGGAATCGAAATAACTTATAGTTAATTATTAATTAATAAAAAACCACAAATTTAACTGCAATTTCCAATCAAATTTAAACATTTTTCGTTATGGCTGTTGCCAACAATTAAAAATCCACAATAAAATTCTCACCATAACAATTGCTGTTCTATTGCAAGATTTCCATGTGGAAAAATGAAATAAATGGTTCGACGAATTAAAAAAAAAAAAGGAATATTACATAACTTTTTCTACTGCAAGATGCCTACGTGAAAAATTAAAGTAAAATAAATAGTTTGAAGAATTAAAAGCATTAGTGAATGTTACGCCATAATCATTCTGTTTTATGATTTCCACGTGAAAAATTATAATTATTTAATTAATTTGACGAATAAAAAAATGGAATATTACGTCATATTGGAAATATAAAGGACGTGGTGAATATATAACGTCATATAAGTGCGAAAAAATGTATTGAAGCATGATAAAAACTGATTATGGAAATATTGGCTTATTTTAACATTATTGCTCCAATGATGAATAGAAATAAGTTCATTTATAGCTGTATTATTTTGCGTCTGTTACATAAATTTATACATTTTTATATTGGGTTTTCATTTGATTGATGTGTACAACACTTAGACCTTTTTTTTTTTTTTAATGTTGTATGTTAAATTTTGAAATTGGTTTTTCAAAACAAACGCTCTTAAAATTCCGGGTATTTTAGCTAGTTTATCAATAAATGGAAAACACCATTCCATTCCAAATTGCTGCAATAGTCAGGCCTGCAAGTTCCATACTTAGTCCGTAAATGTGCCAGAAAGTTTTGCGTTATCGAGGAAGGTACTTTTTTTTTCTTTTTTGAGGATCGCCTAACTAAAGTAACATTATATTTTATAATGAAAATAGAGCACTTTGCATATCAATTTATTCAGTATGTTTTTTGTTTTTTCAAAGAATGTATTTTTCTCCATAAAAGCGTCTAATCTCAAAGCTTTCTATATACGTACAAAAAGTCAATTTTACAAGCAGGCAAAACTTCTTTATTTTACAGAACTGTTAAACGAAATCTGAAAACTTTCAATATGAGCATCCATCCACCAACCTCTAAAAAACAGCCTCTAAAGAAAACGACCCTTTTTTATCAAGTGAAACGAGACGCTTTTAATATCCAGCCGTCTAAAAAAAAAAGGGAAATTTTTCCCACCACTTTCTTGAACTCTGAAACAAACATTAAACAAGATTGTTTACTACTAACGCCATCTATCGTCGTGAGTCAGATCAAGAAGAACTTGTCCTTGAGTTTTCCTACTGAAGAAGGTTATCTCCAGTCGTGCACTTGTGTCACGAAAGTATGTGAGCATCTCAGATCCCCATTGGATGCCGGCAGTTTTAGTCGTGATCGCCAAACGACTCTTCTTTCTATTTCTTTCCCAATTTTCCCCCTCTATTTCTTCCCCAATCTGGTCTTTTGTGTTCTTATGCGGTTAGGGGGTTGTTACTCATATTTTTCTTCTTTTATTATTATTTTTTTTATGTATATATTTTTTTGCTTTCTAAAACTCATGAGATTATTGATGGCGCTGGAGGTCGATAGGAATCAAAATTTTTGTTTGATTGAGGGTTGCAGGTGATTTTTTGGTCACGATCTTTGCATTTTCTTCATGAAAATGTGACGAGAAGTTTGACCAGGCGTTGCTTCTTATCATGATCCTGATAATTAGAAAGATGCTTGTGGATGAAGGGATAGATTGAAGAACAAATATATGCTTTTTTACATCAAGCTTGTGTTCGAATATATCTGTAGACAAGATCTTTTACGAGATGCGTTTCTAACCCATTCCACCCTCGCCACTGATTATTCTAAATGATAGACTTTTTTTTTCTACTTAATTCCATAGCTATTTTAAAGAAAATATTTTTCTTCGAGATGCTGCCGCACCTTTATCTTAGGTCGATATCAATAACAACGATGGTGCTAGAATTTTTCAATTGTTACAATGTCTAAATAACATTTGTACACCTGGATACGCGAACGTGAAGCATAAGAATTATTTTTACCGGAGACAAAATCGGGAGTGGAGGGGGGGGGGGGGGGGGGGGGGAGTCAGCTCAGGTGATCACTCGGGGCTTACGCTAAAAGCGGAAAATACACAAAATAATCTGTTAATCAGGAACTCCATTTCAAGATGTGCTGGAAAGGACAAAATTATTTTGTTGAACATAGTAAATCCAAATTTTCTGTTAACTTTTCTTCATTTTTCATACCTATATCCAGAAGGATATTTTTATTGTTATAATTTATTTACATGTAATTATTAATATATTGGTGAAAACAAATGACAACATTTAACAAATAATAAGGGGAACAAAACTGATGATGCAAAAAAAAAAAAAAAAAAAAAAGTCTGAAGCTCAGAGGAGGTCAATTGCCGTATTCTGCCTTCCATAAATGATGCCCTGCGGTTTATACTTAATATTTTCTGAAGGCGCGCTGAAAAAAAAAAATCATCTCTCTGTTGTGCCATGGATAGCAAAGCTTCTGATTTTTACAGTTTTATTAATTATACATATTGTAGACTGACAATTTTAGACAGGAGTTATTCAAATTAATTAGCTACAAATTAAGATAATCATTGACCACTCGCTGAATAATAAGCAATTATTGTTATTGTCTCATTGTCTGTCGTGTATCATTAATGGTATATGAAGTTGAGGTTTTTGATAATTATTTTTTTTAATGGCAAATTTTAAAGTACAGGTCAGTAAGCCCTTGTTAGGGCTCGTCCATTAATTACATAGCACTTCTAGACAAAGGGGGGGGGGGGGGAGAGGGTGCACAACGTGTGACACAGTGCAACAAGGAAATAGGGTTGTGTATTGGGGAGGGGGGGTGGTGTTTTATACATGTGAACGTCATATCTAAAATATGAAAATAATTAGATAAGGTCAATGTTTGCTAGCAGATTTGATTGAGGGGTTGCAGGTGATATTATATTTTGGTCATGACCCTTGCATTTTCTTCATGGAAAAGCGACGAGAAGTTTGACCAGGCGTTGCTTCTTATCATGATCCTGATAATTAGAAAGATACTTGTGGATGAAGGGATAGATTGAAGAACAAATATATGCTTTTTTTCACCGAGCTTGTGTTCGAATATATCTGTAGACAAGATCTTTTACGAGATGCCTTCTAACCCATTCCATCCTCGCCACTGATTATTCTAAATGATAGACTTTTTTTTCTACTTAATTCCATAGCTATTTTAAAGAAATAGTTTTTCTTCGAGATGCTGCTGCTTGATATTTTATTGTTTTCAAAAGAAATTCTTTATTAACATTTTCCTCGTAACGTAGCAAGTTAAAATCATTATTTATGGCCCATTTGGGGCATTCTCTTTTAGACATCTTATAACGTACGTAGATAAGCAAAGTAAAAGTTTGGAAAGACGTTAACCAATATATCATTTTTTTCTACTATTATCCGACTAGTACTTTTTCTTAAAGTTGTGACGCTCTTTTTTGTGATACCCTGTATACAGGTGTAAGCAGTGTCGGTTACAAAATTTATGCATACATACAATATGTAGGAAGTTTAGTACTAGCTACTTTCAATTATTCACACACACACAAAAAAATCTATAGATAGATAGAACATAGAAGGGGCCCCCAGAATAATGCTTGCCCTGGGGCCCTCCAGAGCCTAAGTCGGACCCTGATGTGAACGTCACAGCTAAAATATGAAAATAATTAGATAAGGGCAATGTTTGCTCGCAGATTTGACTGAGGGGTTACAGGTGATTTTTTAGTCACGATCTTTGCATTTTCTTCATGAAAATGTGACGAGAAGCTTGACCAGGCGTTGTTTCTTATCATGATCCTGATATTAATTAGCAAGATGCTTGTGGATTAAATGATATATTGAAGAACAAAAATATGCCTTTTTATATCGAGCTTGTGTTCGAATATATCTGTAGACAAGATCTTTTTGGAGTCGCGTTCTAACCGATTCCACCCTCGCCACTGATTATTTTAAATGATATACTTTCTTTCTACTTAATTCTATAGCTATTTTAAAGAAATTTTTTTTCTTTTTTTTTTTTCGAGATGCTGCCGCACCTTTATCTTACAAGGGAACCACTTTTGGTGTTGCTCGCACCTAGCAATGAGACCTGGTGCATTTTAAAGCCCTATATTATGAAGTTTGAGAATCGATAAAAATTTTCTGTTAAAATAATATTTCTTGATTTTACAGCAGCATAACTTTCGGAAAATGCAATTTTCGAGACCACTTATCGGACTATTAACATTGAATTTTTTTAAAGAAAAGCATTTAAAAATAAAAATTAGTTAATAATAAGTATAAAATATTTAAAAAAGTTCGAAAATTCCTTCAAAAACTCACGAATTTGATTTTACAAAAATTGCAACATTATATTCATATTTTTGGCTGGGAAACATTAGGCGTTTATTTTCAAAAGTAGAGCTTTACGGCAACCCTAGCCAAATGTCTTAGCTGAATTTGCAATGGCTAGAAATTGCAATGTCCGATATATTTAGCAACAGTAATTTTTGTAAATTGTGAAAAAATATTAATTTATACTTTATGATTACTTTTACCTAAGGACCATTTAATACAACAACATTTCATTTTAAACATTCGAAACTTTATTCCATTCGATTTCAAAAGAAAATTGTTTGCTTATTTTCTATTTCACTAAAAAATAGTTTTTAATGATCTTCGAAGCTTTTATAGAATTATATTTATTACTTATATATTTATCGTCTGCATAGAAAAAGAAATAAAAACCTAATATTTCTTTCTTATGCTATCAATTATTTAAAAAAAATCGTAATCTGTATACTAGTAATATGTACTGTATATTTACTCTTTGGATAAAGCGGTCGGAAAAATTCTAGCGCCCTATTTGGCGACTTAACTCACTTTTGGCGTGAAATAAACAAATAAAAATGTAATAATAAAAAATTAAAAGTATAAAAAAGTATATAAAATATGATTTTAACTGAGAAATTTTATCGGTTCTCTAACTTTTATGTATAGGGCTACAAAACGCACCAGGTCTCGATGCTAGGTGCGAGCAACACCAAAAGTGGTTCCCTTGTTAGATCCATATTAATAACTATGATGGTGCTAGAACTTTCGAAGTGTTATTTACAGTGATACATATAAAGTGTTGGCAAAGATAATTGCAAAGCGCTTACAGCCGTATGCTGAAATGGTAATAGCTGATTATCAGTGTGGTTAGGAAAGGAAGATCAACGGTGGATCAAATATTTAGTATTAGGAACATCCTAGAAAAATTCTATGAACAAAATATTAATTTGCACCAATTGTTTGTTGATTTTAAACAGGCCTATGGCAGTATAAGCAGAAATAAGTTATTTGAAATATTAAAGGAATTTAAAATACCTGATAAAATAGTTAAACTTATAAAATTAACACTGGAAAATACAAAAGCTAAAGTTAAAGTACAGGGAAGACTTTCAAGAGAATTTGCAGTGAATTCAGGTCTAAAGCAAGGTGATGTTCTCTCGACAATTCTTTTTAACCTTTAACTGATGTTACCGGTCTCTCAGACCGCAACTTCTTTCAATTTTTATAGTTTAACTTGCAATTTTCAGTTTAACTACAAACACTACCGAAATTTTGTTCCGTTTCGAATTTTAGTACTAGTATCAGAGACTTTTGAATAGGAGAATTTTAATTATAACAGTCCTGTACAAAAAGTTTAGTACAAAAACACCATCCTATGAGTTAATCGCGTCTTTTATTCATGTTTCGATGGAGCGGTCTCACAGACCGCTTCACACTAGTTATGTGACAATTTCTGTGACATCAGTTAAAAGTTAATTTATGCCTGGAGAAAATAATTAGAAGCATCTACAACAACAGAGGAGGCACTGTTATGAATCGCTCCCTACAAATCCTTGCATTTGCAGATGATGTTGGTATAATTGCTAGAAATAAGAAAGTCCTGATTGAGACATACAATAAACTAGACACAGAAGGGAAAAAACTAGGCCTCGTGGTTAATAAAGAGAAAACAAAATACATGAAAATGGACCGAATGAAATCACAGGCAACAGCAACGTTAACAATAAATAATGAATTACAATTTAATGAAGTGACAGAATTTAAATAGTTAGGATCTACGATCACCTGTGATAATATGGTAGAAGCAGAGACTTGCAGCAGGAAATAGATGCTATTTTTCTCTTCGAAACATTCTAAAATCATCTCTAATATCCCAAACATCCAAATTTAAAATTTATAAAACTGTTATAAAACCAATAGTAATTTATGGTAGTGAGACCTGGACCACTACACAAAAAGATGAAAAGCTAGTTATCACGTGGGAAAGGAAGATCCCAAGACAAATTTTTGGACCTATTAAAGAAGACAATACATGGCGTATAAGGACAAATATGGAGATAGAACAGTTATATAATGAAAAAGATATAATAAATACTATAAAATAAGAAGAATGCAATGGTTAGGCCATTTAATCAGAATGAGGGATGAGCAAAGCACAAAGAAGATTTATAGTGGTCATTTAATTGGGAAAAGAAGTATTGGTCGACCCAGGAAGAGATGGATAGAAGAGGTAGAGAAAGATCTTGGACAAAATCAAATTATAAATTATAAAATATTAAAAATATAAATTATAAAGTATTAAAGTATCAAATTATAAATTATAAAGATCGGAAGGTCTGGAGAGGTATATTGAGGGAGGTCAAAATCCTACATAGATTGTTAGCACTATTGTGTATGTATGTATATATGTATTTACTGTGATTCTAAATAATATTTGTATGCCTGGATACGCAAAAACATAAGAAAAAGAGAGTATTTTTACCCTAGACGACATATCGGGGGTGGGCGTGAGGGTTGAATTCAGGCGATCACCCGGGGTCATAAAAGCCTAGGCTAAAAGCGATAAATTCGGAAAATTTCTGTTAATCAGGAACATCATTTCTTGACCCTGGGCACCGAGGTGCTATACAGCATGCGTCCCGGCCAGGTGGTCAGCCTAACGCGAGACCCTCGGTGTTTAGTCCCAAGAAAATAGGGTCAAGAAAACAGAGATGGGCACTGTCGGCCCAGATCCTTCATGGATTGTATAGCCACAGAGTTTAGTTTTTAGTTAGGAACATCATTTCAACATTTGCCGGAAGGGACAAAATTATTTTTTTGAACACAGTAAATCCGAATTTTTTGTTAATTTTTTTTCATTTTTGATATATATATACTAGTATATCCAGAAGGATATATATATTTTTATATTTTATTTACATGTAATTATAATGCATGTATATTGGTAAAAGCAAATCACAACGTTTAACAAATAATAATAAGAAAAAAAATGACGATGGAAAAAAAAAATGCCTGAAACTCAGAGAAGACAATTGCCCTATTCTGCCTTCCTTAACTGATACCCTGCGGTTAATACTTAATAATTTCTATCTTTGAAAGAGCGCTAAAAAAATCTCACCTGTTGTGCCATGGATACCAAAGGCCAAAGCTTCTAATTTTTACTGTTTTATTAATTATACATATTGTTGACTGACAGTTTTAGACAGGAGGTATTCACATTAACTGTTTACAAATTAAGATAATCATTGACCACTCGCTGAATAATAGGCAATTATTGTTATTGTCTCATTGTCTGTCGTGTATCATTATTGGTTATGTGAAACTGGAGATTTTGATAATTAATTTTTTTTTATATTGGCATATTTTAAAGTACAGGTGAGTAACCCCTTGTTAGAACTCACCCATTACGTGTTCACACATACACTTCAAGACGTGTGTGTGTGTGTGGGGGGGGGGGGGGGAGCAGAGGCAGTGTTGAATTCAGATCTCCGAGAGGGATTTCTGTGGCTCCGGGGGGTGGAGAAATTGCACTTTTCGACCATTGAAAACACAAAATCTTAAATCTTCCCGGAGGGGGGGGGGACATCTCATTGCTCCGGTGGGGAGTATCCCCCCCCCTGAAATCAACACTGAGCAGAGGGTTCACAACATGCAATGCAGTGCGACAAGGCAATAGGAGGAGGAGGGGGTGTTACACATTGTGACCTGAACACATCTAAAATATGAAAAGAATTAGATAAGTGAATGTTTGCTAGCAGATTTGACTGAGGGGTTGCAGGTTTCAGGTGATATTCTGGTCACGATCCTTGTACAGTCCTCCCCACTTAATCGGATCACGGATAATCGAATATCCGGCTTATTCGAATAGAATTCTTTGGAACCGAATTTATTCCTATTGGTTCTATGTTATTTTCCCCGCTTAAACCAGATCCCTTTTACGAACTGTTCCCGCTTAATCGAATAACAACTGTGTGACCGATGTTTGAAAATAGGCGCGAAAGGCACGTTTCAGGTGTAATTTCCTTCCACCTTTTATCATATTTGTTCGGCTCATTTAAGCTGAAAACAAATTTTCTGTTCTTTCGGCAATAATTTCGGCCGGCAGGTGTATAATGAACAGGTCAAATGATCTCCCCACCATCACTTTTTGCTGTTAACCAGACTTTAATGGCAATGAGCCGTTACTTCTAGACTCGAGATGGTAGTTGTGATATTTTGCACTCATTCGAAAAATAACTCGATATTTACTCCTTTAAAATTCCACTTAAACGAACCATTTTAAACAATTTTTTTAAGGTAGTAAAGTATATAAAGTATATATAAGTAACGTAAATAAGGAGTAGCAAAGTTTCGACCAAATTCAAATGAGCTGCATTAAGTGTGATGTAAACCATATAAATGTATGCACTGACATTAAATTAATACGTATTTACTTTATCGTAGCATTTGTATTTATTTTAGTCTTTATGTTATTCTATTAACAATTTTATCATGCTGTTAATTAAATATACCGTAGATGGTTATTTTTCCTTTTTATTACGCATTAGATATTAGAGTTATGATTCCCCGTTTAATCAAATACCCGCTTAATCGAATATTACTTTTTGGAACCGACAATATTCGTTTAAACGGAGACGACTGTATCTTCATAATTGGAAAGATGCTTCAGGATGAATTTATAGATTCTAGAGCAAATGTGTGTTTTTTTCATCGAACATCTCATGCGTTGAAATATATCTGCTGTCAAGATCTCTTACGAAATGCGTTTTAACCCATTCCACCCTCGCCACTGATTTTTCTAAACGACAGGCCATTTTTTTAAAACTTAATTCCATAGGTATTCCAAGGAAATTTTTTTTCTTAGACATGCTGCTGCACCTTTATCTCAGAATAATAGATCAGTATCAATAACAACGGTGGCGTTAGACATTCCAATACATCGAGTTAAAACGATTGTAGGATAATTCAAAAGAAAAAATAAAATAAAATAAAATAAAATAAAATAAAAATAAATAACTAAATAACACCCATATTAACTCTGGCATAAATCATCGTATAAAAATGTGACTGACACAAGTAGATTCGTAATAACGTCTATTAGTTTATGTCATGTATAGATTTTGCTTAGGGGGTTGTATACATACACAAAAATTGTAATTGGTAACTCGAAATATTTTATAGTAAAACCCATTTTCTTGCACAGCTCACTCATTATTTTATGAAAATTGCAGGATTTTTTTTTTTTTTTTTTTTTTTTTTTGGTAATTTACGCCATCGAAAAAAGAGTGCCTGTGGCGGTTCCACCTCTTGTTAAACTTTCGTTAGAATTCTTGACAGGCAGCAGTTAGTTGTTCTCTTTACTCAGTGCATGTTACAGTCACATACCCAGTCTTTTATGAGAGGATAGGTCATTTTACTACTGATATATATATATATATATATATATATATATACTTTCTGTACAATAATACCATTGAAAGATAATGAAAATGACCAATAATATGAAATCACAAACACCACATAAACCAAATATTATTTAAAATGTATAGTCCCATGTGCTACTTTATGAGGATTAAAATGGAAGAAAAAAGAAAAATAAACAATCACGATTATGGATACAGAAAAAAAAAATGAAATGTTTATACAGTGTGTCCACGTATAACCTGACCGACCTTTATTTTCGCAACCATTGGTCCTAGATGCATACTTCCAATTACAAAAATGGTCAAAATTAGGTACAGAGTTAAGATAGACAAAGTTAGAAGAGAAAAAACAATTTAGCGAAGGATTAGAAAATCTAAATTTTTATACGGTTCCCGGTCCTATAAGTTATATTTAGAAAAATTTTCTGTTACCCTGACAAGTAAGGCAAGAAAAGTCCCGTTATTCTACGATTAAAATTGACCGAGTAATAGCTGTTTGAAGTTGGAGCATATTTTTTGCTGCAAATTAGGGGTCATTCACAAATTTAGTAGAAGTATAATTTCGTCAGATATATTAAAGAAATGGTTGAGAGTAAAATTAGCATTGCAATATAAATTTGAAATCCTTAATCATTCTGACATATTAGTGCAAAATATACATTTTATACAGAACATGTAAGAGGATAAGAATAACAGAATTTCTGTTAAATAAAAGGATGGAAAAGCAACAGCCTCAATTCTTTACAAAAATGTTACATATTTTAAAATGCTATTAGATTACACCGTCTTTCAAATTTTGGGTTGTGTCATGTTTTTTAGCTTTTGAAAATTGATTCACATGTATTTTTCAGCGCTGAATCCGAAAATGACCTTCATTTTAAACCATCACGTCAGGATTTTTCTCAAATCGCAAACTTCAAAGTTAAAAAGCTCAAAGTTAAAATTGATCCATCCTCCCCTCCCAACCTCATCGGACCCCTGAGCTGTTTAGCTGTAAGAAACCCAGTATAAGCTACAAAATTGAATAAATTATTGAATTAAATAAAATTAAACTGAATAAAAAAGTCTTACATCTATTTTATAGTATCAGATTTTTTGCTATTTTTTAACCTTGAAATTTACGATTTGCGAAAAATTCTGACATGATGGTTAAAAGTGAAGGTGATTTTTTTTTATTTAGCGTTAAAAAATACATAAAAGTAATTATAAAAGTTAAAAAACACAGCCATCGCAGGTTTATGTTATCTAATCTAAAACCATTTCTTAAACTTGTTGACGGTAATCTATCCGAATTTTTTTGTGTTATTCTCTAATATAAGTATGTATAAGATGGCAAGCGTCGAAAATCATAATAAAATTACATTGTAATCGGATTTAAGTCAGTATACAGGAATTTTAAGGCGAATCCAAAGAAACGTTCACTTGGATTATAGCCTTTCTCCACCTGAATAACCAGTACTCCCATAGAACAATACATTTTGTTTATTATAGAATTATAAATAGAATTCAATATTAAAAAATATACTCATTAAGAGGTATATGAATCTGTCGAAATAGATACGAAACGCTTCTTAACCTTTTATCTAATAACTGGCGGTACTTACAAGTACCATTAAAATAACTTGTTATAAAATTCATTTAATGCATCGATTAGTTGTAATACAATTTAGAATGCGTTATAGATACATTACTTTATCTTGGTCTAAAAGTATTTTTGGTTACACAAAACAAAAATATTTTTAAAAGGATGATTTCTTTAGCCTTTGCATATTTTTAGCTTTCTTGGCGTTAGAGAAGGGGGGGGGGTGAATTTTCCAATTCAGAAATATTTCTATATTTCTATTGTAAGAACATTACATTTGTAAATTTCCTAATTCTACAAAATACTAAGAAAAATATTTAAAATAAAAGATTTGAGTGGGGTTATAAATATTGCACAAAATCCCTATAAATTCAAATTTAATTAATCCTTTAAAATCGTTCAATCCTTCTAAAATCCTTCCAAAATTTATTAAATGATTGTGTATGTAAATCTTCTAATGTAGTTTAAACAATTCACGAAAAAGGCTTTAGAAGATAAAATTTTCATGAATTCATCATTCAGTACATAAAGGGTTAAATAGAAGTTTCATTCCTCTCTGTATTTTTGACATTAACATTTAAAAGATAACACCACTTTGATCTGTTCAAAATTTCTTTCTTTCTTCCTTTTTTTATTACTGGAGGGTGTATTCGAAAAAACATTTTTCCCCCCTCAACAGCTCGAAATTTTCTGAGACATTTTCACACTAATTTTTAAAAGTAAAAACATGAAACTTGCTGAGGTGATTTTTAAAGAGATGTATAAGAGGCCGTGTAGTTTCATTTTTCGATCAATTAATTAGAATTTGATTTTTAGGCAATTATTTTCCCAGCATGACCATTTTTTTCATTCCCAGATCTCCCGCTTCGGAAAATTCGGTTCAAAACGCTAACTTTGACAGTATTTTTCGCAATATTTTCTGCATGTATCAAAAAATCGACAAGCACGGCACATTATGTTGTTTCTAAATAAGAGAATTTGCCAGTTTGATGCGTTTGAGAGCAAAAATGAATTTAAAAATAAATCAGAAAATAAGCAGTGTGGATTGGAATACACCCTTAAAGTACTCTTCATATACACGAAAGTTATATTTTAGTAGTTAAAAATTGATATCAAAAGTGAAAGTGCAATTTTGAAGTTATAAAAGTAGAGAACGACACAGAGAGTAAACAGTAATGAAATACATAAGCACGTTTTCCTCAGAACAGTATTTTTACAATAAGTGGACATTCCAGCTGCACCAACTTTCAATCAATTAGCTCGATCTTTTTGAAAATTATTTATCATATGTTTTATATATTTTGAAATTATTTTTCGAAAAATATATGAATTGAAATGTACGAAATTTTTAACATAAATCGATTTCTACACTGTAAAAAAAATCCGCCAATGTACACAAATTTTTCCGTAAAATTTTACGGAATAGTTCCATTTTTCTAAGAAAACAGTACAATTTTCTTAATTGAGATTGTGAGATTATAAATCCGTATAAATCCAATAAGTTTTCCATAAATTTTACGGAATATTTCTGTATTGCTAAAACAGTAAAAATTCCTTAAATGATGTTCTGAAATAATTGCTATGTTCTGAAAGCGAAGTAATTAATTGTTGTATGGGTCAATATCTGAAATTTGGACAATTTGCGTCCACTGCCAATAATATTTCATTAATTATACTAAAACCAAAAACTGAAAAATGTAATGTATTGTAACATTTGTTATAACAATTACCAATGATAAATGGGCATATAATGATGTATAAATAATTAATTTTAAGCTTTAAACAAACGAAATCATCATTTCAGTCCCTTTCTCCAGGTACAAATATCCAATATTAAATATATGCTGTACAAATTTGTATAAATATTATTAACTTTTGCTATTGTATTTTTATACCTATATATATATACAGTATGGGAAAATATAATTCTCCTTTATTAGTACAGCTTGCATAGTAAAATATTGTAGTAAATATACTTGTTTCTGAGGAAGACCATCATCTCAATCCCTCTAAACACACATTTAAGTTAGCAGATACTAGGTGGCGCTAGCAGAATTATTTGCATTGCAATAGCAACTAAAGTTGAACTAGCCGCCAATGATGAAGGTAAGTTGTTCTGCTCTTTGTTTCATATTTAGAAATATTTAGTTTTTGATCTGAATAGGGATGAGTATTTTTTTATAGCATCATTCATGTCCCCATATTTAACTTTCATTTATATAAAAAAAAAGTTTATTGAAACTTTATTTATTGAATCACTATATATCACTATATCAATATAGTGTCACACGGCATATTTAATAATTTACATGTGTGGAAAATGATTCAACAGAATTGCTGCGTAAGGCTGTTCTTAACTGCTCTGCTCAACAAGGGCAAAACGTTCTGACACATTTAGAAATTCATTTTTTAACGGAAAGATATAAAATTGGAAAGCCTGACCATGGAAGCGATTTGGAATTTAACTGTTTTCTCCATTTTTTGATCAATCAATTATCCATCGAGTTATAAGCGATTTCGATCATGTGACAAACCCTATTTTCTCCCGCTCTTGAGTGATTTTTCCCCTTTCGCGCGGAAATTCAGTTCAAAACATTTACTTTGACAGTATTTTCTGAAAGATCTATTAGGTTTGCAAAAAAATGGAAAAAACATCTCGATGACATAGTTTCTGAACAACAACACCAGCTATTGTTTCATGGATTTTCGAACAAAAATAAATTAAAACTTATGCCAGAAAGTTGCCGTTTTGGATTTGAGAACACCCTAAAGATAAAATCATCACCTCAGTCCCCATCATCTCAGTCCCAATTATTAGACACTGATTATAATGTTAACAGATACTTTCTTCCATAAAAGTTTACCCTATGCATAAAATATACATCCTTGATCTTAAAACACTATAGCATTTGAATGACAAAACATGTATCACAGCATAAATAATTGTATGTTGTAGTTGGTACATTAATTTTAAAAAATAAAAATTTTGGAATGAAATTGTCCGTTTTTCAGATATTGACCCGCATGTACTTGTTTTACAGTGATATTATTTTTAATGAAGCCGCAATATTTTCTAGATGTTGCTCTATATTCAAAATATGTCCAATGATTTCTCAACGGGCAATTTCACATATTGTGTTTTTGTCTCTCTTTCTTTCCCTTAGCGAATACGTATAACGTGGCGGGATATATCCCGACAATGGTACGACTCTCTCCAAAAATAAAGAAAAAAGAGAAAAGAAAAAGACCTAAGTCCTAGTGCTGGACAGATAATTACACCTGTTTATTTTCTATTTAATTTACATCCAAAATTGTTAATTGGTCCAAATCATCCAAGCAACCTCATAGTAAATTGGTATATAATTTTATATACCTTAGACAAAATTCAAAATAACATAAGTGATCGTAATTACGTAATTCTAGTAGAAGAGCAACGCGATTAATTAATAAAATTAATTATAATCCGCGTCAAAATGTAATTATTAAATTTAATTAATTACGAATAAAATTAAGAGTTTGCGTTGTGAATTATTTAGACGAACTCTTCCACTTATGAATTAAACTAAAATTTAAGCTGTAAAAATAAATTGACACACCTTAAACATTATCAATTAAATAATTACAGAAACTTTTTAAAACTTGATTAAATATTTTATTTACATTAAACACAACTATATACAGAAATACATAATATTAATTCAAAAAAAAAAGAAAGCAACACTTTTGTTTGCTTCTCATTATTTTATGTATATTTAATCTTAAAAAAAAAGACAATATTTTCATTTACTCTTATTATTATTTATTTTTCTTTTTGCTAAAAGAATAATTCTCTTTCATTTTTAAATTACTTTAATTATTTTTAATTATTGGTTTTGTTGGATCTCAGATTGCTCTCTACCATAAAATATCAGAAAAGGTTATTTATAATTTCTCATATGATTTCAAGTGGTAAAAGAAAAAGTTTAAGGTAGTACCTTATTTCATATACGGGATGGTGGCCTTTATTCATCAAATTCAGAGTTGTCGCGTTGCTAAGGATCATATCCATATGTCATCAGGAATTCGCTTCTGATCAGAGCGGCGATATCGGGATGGCAGGATGCATAGCTACGGACCTCAATAGAACAATCCACTTTATTTTAACATCAGGAAGACATCCTCAATTAGGCTTGCTTAGGCTCACTCCGATATGTCCATCTCGCCTGGGCATTACTAGGGCTTTTCTGGATTCATTGCACGGGCTTTCAGGAGAGCTCCTGCGTCTTCGACATTTTTTTTCAGACTCTCTTTTTCAAAACTTTTCTTCTGGCACACCAACTCTTGCAGTGGGTGGAACTATTTGTCTAGTCCACCCTGATTGGATGTGAGAAGATTTTGCATTATCCTTCGATAGGCCTATTAGCTCACAGTCTGCAAATGGCCCCTTACATATACTTTAATATTATTATATGCCTTAAAGTTTGGGTGGTCTGAAAAGCCATAAATTTATCCCAACACTTTTATTAAGGCCATAAATTTATTCCAACATTTTTATTATTTTACGATTTCTAATTATACACCACTTTCCACTGGCTTGTCATAAAACGACACCATGGCGTCTGGCTATTGTTGTTATCTGAGATCCGAACTCTATTCAACATTATACATTCATTTTACAATACAACAATTTTTTAAAAATATATATTTAATATTTAAAATCAACTTAATAATTTTTGTATGAACTTACATTCCTATTTTACTTAAATATATAAACATTATAATTTTACACTCATAATTATATTTTATAAAAAATATTTATACAAACAGAAATAACAAATTACGCAATTTTACTTTGATTTAACCAACATGGTGCGGGAACATATCATTGTTATATGTTGCCCAGCATCTCTCCCGGTGGTCAGAAAAAAAAAATAAAAACTGATTGCTGGTTTTATTTATTTTTTTTTGTAAAGTATAAAAGAAGGTACGTGTCCATATGACTGTGTATCTACACAGTTTTTGAGCTAAGTCTGTAAAGTTCAATTATCAATGGTTCTGGTATATTTTATAAGAAGTTCTTCTATTTTTCATAACAGAAAGTTCAACACATGATAGCATAGTTGTCTGTTGACATTCACATTTATAGAAGACATCTGTACTGAAAATCTGACATCTTCCTCGAAGCCTTTTTTCTTTACCACACACATGTTTAATAATTTTGTAACTTTACAGTTTAAGTGCCCAAAAATACATTCAAAGCTATAATTTTGTATGAAACTAATATGCTGAAATAAACCTAAATACAGGAAAAATAATGGCATACACATTTGACATATCATTTTATCACATATAACCTTAGGAGACAGTGTTTCATTTCAAACACATTTTATACTGAATAACAGTAAATACAATGCTTGTAATATGACATGTTATATTTTCACATAATTAATCTGATGTATTCAAATTATAATCAGAAAAATATTGTATAAAAACTGGTTACCTTATTTTATTTATTTATTTGTTACTTCTAACATGTATGATATGTCAAAATATACAAGCTATTTCATCTCCTTTAATATATCATTACGTAATGCTCTCCAACTTCACCCGAGACGAGAATCAAAATAGGGTAGAAAAAAAAGGAAGGAAAACAGAATAAAACCAGTTTTTGACCTTCCCCCATCCTCCCAAAACGAGGGGTCGGTCAAGCTACTAATCACTTTCTGCTGAGGTGATTTGGGCTGTGACAAAATTTTACGACTTCCAAAAGTATGTATTTAAAACCATTTCATGCTTGTAATTACCTTATTAATTAGTATAATTTCTTGATATACTTTCTTCTTAACTAACTGTGCATGCCTGTATGTAATTTTTAACATAATCTATGCATAAACAGTGTATGTATTGGTATCATATCTAATGTAAACCTTCTGCTTTTTTTATTATTTTGCAGGGGAAAATGGCGATTCTAGCATTTGAATTTTCCTGCCTCGTACTGCAACTGAAGCGAGCGTGCCTTTTTTGCTGTCAGGTTCAAATCTAAACAAAATTGCCTTTCAGGATTTAAGAAAAAATGCATATAATTTTCTTTAACTGATTACATTGTATATTTTTAGACCTTTCTAACAAACACAAATTTTGATTCATGATATTGTTTACTATTAAAATGTAAACAACACGGAAATATGACTTCTACAGCCTCTCAAAATGCAAAATATGCATTACGCTGACCTTAAAAATGCACCTTCATTTAATACTATTAAATAGTGTTGTCAGAAAATGCCATTGACGAAGAAGAGAACAATTTTTTTGTCTTTAATTATTATTTATTTAGCCAACAATTCTATCTTAAAAGATTGTTAAATTTTCATATTTATTTATTTATTTATTTATTTTTTTTTTTTTACTGAATGAAATAAAAATTTATTTATTCAAAATTTTATTTATCATTAACATTCCGTATGTGAATTCTACTGTCTAGAATTTAATGATATGTTTAAAAATAAAAGATAATAAATTATTATTATTAATCAAACATTAATAATTATTATTTAATTATAAAAAAAATGTAATTAATACACTTGTATAATTTTAAAAATACAAAAGCAAATGATAATTACTACGTAAAATCGTATGCAGCCATCTATGAGTACCCGGCCGGACCAAAGAACTTCTGCCAGCAGAAAAAATCTTTGTATACTCACAAACAACCACATCCAATTTTTTTTATAGATCAAGTTTTTAAAATAATTACTGTACGTACTATAAAAAAATTAAGTAAATAAATTTATTAAGCCATACTACATATTTTAATAAAAATAAGGCCAATATATATATATTTTTTTATTTATTTTGTTTCCTTATGTTAAATTGGCCAAATTATATAAAAAAAAATTTTATGAACTCACACACTCAAATTTATCAATACTATGTATATTTATATGTGTTTAATTTAGAATTGCATTTAATTCTAAGGGAAAGTAAAGGGAAAAAAAATGCTTAAATTCTAAAATAACATAAATTTATAAAATATTTTATTTAAAAAAAAAAAATCTAATTTCTAGCTGATTTCAGCAAGATGTCATTTAATATTTATATTAAATAATTTTGCTAATACATTTTATTAATTATTAAATTCGCATATTTATATATATATACAATAAAAATATAATAGTCTTACATAAAATTTTACACTACAACAATGTTATTAATTAATTTAACTTGGATTTAAGCCTACTTTAATTCTAATTGAATACCGTTAATAAAAGTAAATTATCTTATCAAGTTAAGTATAATATAAACTATGTTTGTCTAATGTTAATTTTGCTGAAAATTCCATAAATTTTAACTGTAAATGCTAATTGCTATACCTTTTGTTATTTATTTTGAAAACAACACCAACTTATATTTTCATTTATTATTTTTTTTATTAAATCTAGGAACTATACACTGAGCTAGACACTCCATAAATGTGTAAAACCTAAAAATCAAAAGTTTTCCTAAATAAAACTCAAAATGCTGCTTTTTACAATATAATATTACTAATTTTATTGTTTCTGAGCATAACATCTAGTAATTATACCTTACTTAATTTTTTCTTCGATTCCTTTTTCAGCCAAGAATCCTGAAGTTTAAGACCAAGTGATGACTATATACCCTGATCCATTGATAAATAAGTTTTCTACAAATATTTTGTTGGTGTTGGTGCATACCCAGCCGTAGGCCAAAATTGCACCCTATACAGAAAGCCTTTGGTGAGAAAATTTTAATTTTGCTTCAATTAATTATTTGTGTATTTGTTTACTATAATTTTGTGTGCAATCATATTGAAATAACTTGCCTTGTCCATTGTCATATATATATATGTTTTTTTAAAAACCAATGTGCTACACCAAAATCCTTTTTTTTTTAATTTTTTTTATAACACTTTTGTTTATAAAACTTATCCCTGCTGTCTAAATTCTAGACTTTAGCATATAAGTTGTAATTGAACTACCGGAATAAATCTTAGCACTTTTTGTATATTTTATTATATTTAGGCTTATAGCTGACCGCTATCCTAATATAGAGTGCACTAATAATTTATTCCTTGTCAACCATATATTTATATAAGAAAAATATATATATATATGAGTATGCTATAAAGCTGTTCTAACTACCCTGAACCTAATAGCTTACACCTACTCATTTTAAAGAGTAATTCTGAAATTCTGTCATCTAAATTGTAAGGCTATTAGCAAAGGCTACCCTTATAGAAGACAAAAAAAAATTCTCTCTTTTTTTTTTTTTTTTTTTTGAAAATTACTCCAACATTATTCACTATTAAATTAATTAAGTTTTAATGTTATTTGGCTTTGTTAAGATTTTATATTTTTTAATTCATATTCGAAAAAAAAATATATATAACTTTTGCCTGGAGAGAAATATTTCACTGCTCCAGTGAAGTTTTGTGAAGCACATTACATAATTTTATAATTATGTTTTCGGGTGCGCCCTGCACATTTGCTCAATATTGTAACCCTGAGACAAATTGGCGTTCCCATGTTCCTATCCTTTCTTATTATTATTTTGAATTTTAAAAAGGCAAGTTATTAATTTTGTTTCAATTTTTTTACCTAAAAGAGAAAAATTTATTTTTAAATTTTGAAAATTTTTAAATTTTTAAATTTGATTAATTATGTATTTTGATTTATTTTTAATACCAATTCATATCCCATGGATAATACTGGGGAGGGGGGAAAAGGTAATGATCTTGTATAACATCCCCGTATAAGTTTGTATATGGTGTATAACCATATAACGACATATTTTTATCATCGTAATCTCTTTGATACTTTAAATATGGGTCTACATTCTCAGAATATTTATTATTTTTTTATAATACTTTTTAGTAACTTTGTCACCCTTTTGACTCGTATTTTTGTTTAATTCAAACCAACAATTTTCAGTTGAGTGCGATTTTCTCTGACAAATGCCACATTTATTTTTGTAATTTTTATCACCCTTAATTTTTTTCTGAGACCCCTGTAAATTCGTAATTTCCGCCTCTGTATGACCTGTTGCATATTTCGGAGCGTACAGCTGATCCATATGTCGTTTGATCGGCTCTATTGATTTATCTGGAACATATTGTAATAAATAATTAAAGTTTCTAAACTTTTTAGTAACTTCGTAGGGTCCTTGAAATTTTGGCTCTAATGCGCCTGGTTTTCCAATACATTTTAAATATACTGTTTGACCCAAATTTAAATCCTTTACTTTTTCGTATGCCTCTTCATCTATATATTCTTGCATTATTTTCTCCTGGTTTGCAAGGGATTGAATTTTGATTTCCTTCATATGCTGTATTCTGCTTTTAACATAAGAGTGGGTATATATTTCCTCGGAAGGAATATGGGCTGTGAAGGGATTTTTTATTTCCCTTGCGAAAAATAGCAGTGAGGGACTATATCCCGTAGCGCGGTGTTTCGAGGAATTATACGCTAGTTTAAAAAAATCCAGTCTTATGTCCCATTCCGTAGTGCGTTTCGACATAGCTACAATTGATGTTTTTAATATTTTATTGGTAACTTCACAAAGTCCATTTCCTTGCGCACGGTATACACTCACAAATTTCCTTTGTATGTTTAAAGATTCCAAATATTCTTTCATAATTTCGCTTCGTAAATATTTTGCGTTATCAAAGATAATTTCTTTACAAATCCCATAATTTGCAAAATATTTATTTAGTACATTTAATATAGGCTGTGACTCTACGTTTCGTAGGGGAACAGCTTCCAGGAATCTCGATGTCGAATCAATTATAATTAAAATGTATCTGTTTTTCCTTAACGTGAGGTTTAAAGGTCCAATGACGTCAGCATGCAGGACTGTACCGACTTTGTGATCTTTCACCATTTTTTTAACAGGGACTTTTATTGTCGTGTGTTGTTTAGATGTGAGGCACTGCACACAATTTGCACAATACTGTTTAATGTCTTTGTACATTCCGTGCCAAAAAAGCCTTGTTTTGACATTATCATAAGTTTTTTGAAATCCGAAATGCGCTTTATGAGCTTCTTCTATGGCTGCAATTTTTAATGAATCCGGGGTAATTAAAAGCTCCTTTTTGTCTGAACCAGGTTTTAAAATAAATAATTTATTTTGATTTAAAGTAAATCTCTTCGTGCTTCTATTATTTTTGTCTTTTTCGATTTTATTTATTATAATTTTTAATTTTTCGTCTGCGTATTGCTCCGATTTAATATTTTCGTCTGTAAGTGCTATGTTACTTGCAAACAAATTATTTTGGAGTTCTCTGTCTGTTGTAAGATTATCTAAATTCCTGCTCAAATAGTCTGCTGGATTGTTAATTCCTTCGACGAATTCGAAGTCGAAATTAAAGTCTTGTAAATCTGCTACCCATCTGTTTATAATTTCCGATTTGTCTTCTAAATGTAAATGCTGAGTTAGTGCTTTCGAATCAGTTAACACAGTAAACCTTCTACCTGAAAGCATACATTTAAAATGCATAATTGCTTCATGCACTGCTAATAACTCAAATTTAATACTCGGATAATTTTTTTCCGGTTCTCTAAGTTTTCTCCCGAAAAATTCAACAGGTAGCAAATGACCATCCTTTTCTTGAGCTAGAACACCTGAAATTGCAACTTTGCTCCCATCCGTGAATAAGAAAAATTCCTTGTTAAAATCTTGGGGTCTGAGTGTTGGTTTTTGTACAATTTCTTCCTGAATTATCAGAAAAGCTTTTTCTGCTTCTGGACTCCACTTGAATTTAACTTTATCTTTAGTCAGTTTTACTAAAGGGTTAACTTTGTCTGAATAGTTGGGTATTAGTGTCCGAAAATAATTCGCTAAACCCAATAAAGATCTGACCCCCTTTTTCGATTTTGGTCTGACTAAATTTTTCACTTTTTCTATATTCTTTTGTGATGGAGAATATCCCATTTGATTCACCCTAAATCCTAGGAATTCTATTTCTACTTTGCAAATTTGCATTTTTGAAGGTTCGATTGTCATGTTATGACTTATTAATACCTGTAAAACTTCTTCTAAGGTTTTCACCATCTCTGCTATTGTGTTTGCAGATATCAACACATCATCAATGTAGTATGATACTTTGCTTTTATCAAAATGTCCCAGAATTTTATCAATTACTTCTGCAAAAATTGCGCTAGAATTTCGTGTGCCAAAAGCTAAACGAAGCGGCATATGTTTTCCGAATTCCGTAATAAAAGCTAATTTTCTACAATCTTCTGGTTTTAAATTTATTTGAAAAAATGCACTATGTAAGTCTAGCACCGTATAATATTTCTTACCGCTTATTTTTTGTAATAAGTCTTTTACGTCCGGCATCGGATAAGTGTACGGTTGTAAAATTTGGTTCAATAGTCTTAGGTCCGTTGCCATTCTAAACTTGGGTTCTGCATTCGGGTTATTACTCGGATTTTTCTTTCTAACGAAAATAACTGGAAAAGCATACTCGGAGTCAGTCTTCTCTATAATTTTAGCCTGTAACAATTGTTCAATTTCCCGTTTCGCATACTGTCTTACTGCCTGCGGCAATTTATATGGCTTAGCTTGTACCGGGAATTCATGATTCAATTGAAAACTTGGTGCGACAAACGCTGATTGCCCCAATGTTTGATAACTTTTTGAAAATGCATGAACATTGCCCATTAAAATTTCTCGAAATTTTTGTTGTACTTCCTCTGATAAATGGCTTAAATCGAAATCCGTCTCTTTAATTTCTGCTTCTCGCAATTTTCTTACATCTTCTATATTTAAATTATTTATTTCATAAAATGTCCCTTTCTCTATATTATCAGTTGAGTCATCTTGCTTGCACTCAAAGTTCTTTATAATTTCCCCCATTTTAGTTCCTTTCTGAATAATTAACTTTTCTAACAGTTTATTCTTTATTATAATATTTATGTTATTATTTTTTTGAACTTCGTGTAACGAAGTCTCGCATGAAGATTTACTATTTTCTTGAATGGGGTCAAAAATAATCACATCTGACATATTTATATCCTCTGGGCATTTTAATTTTACAATTTTCGATTCTTCAGGTTGGAGAAAAATTCTATTTTTAGTAATGGCAAACATAATTTTATTTGAATGTTCCCCTGAATTACATGGCGTAATGTTATTCACTTCATAATTATTTGCTTCACTTGCAACGTTTAAGTTAATTTGTTGATTTTTAAATTTTAAGGTTTTATTGCATAAATCCAAAATCATATGATTTTCTTTGAGATAATCGTACCCTAATAACATTTGGTACTGCCTATCAAAATCATCATTAGTGACATAAAATGTGCCTGTTGTGAATATACCTTTTAATCGAAAAGTTAATTTTACACATTGTTTAAAAAAAATCTTTGAATTCGTTAAAGTTTTAATTTAGATCTGATTGCCCTAATATTTGATTTTGACGTTTGTATCTTTAATTTTTTTGAATAAAGAAGGTGATAAAATGGAAACAGCAGCTCCAGTATCCAATAAAGCTTGTATTTCGACGCCCTGTATACTTAGTGATATAATTGGCAGACTATCTTTGTCTGCATTTGTTATATTTGCGATTGTTTTATTTATTTCATCGATTTCCGTCTCTGAAAATCCCGAATCTTCATCCGATTTCGCTGTTTTCTTTGCCTATTTTTTTTTCTTTTTGCGCTTTTCGAATTGATAACCATTTTGATCATAATTCTCAGAAATATATCCAAAATCCCTATTTCCCGAATTCCAGTTAGGTTGTGAATAATTATACATCCCATAATGCGTCGGGTAATTAAAGGAATTGTAGTAATCATTATAATATCGTTCGTAATCATTATAATGAAAATTGTTATTGAAATGGGGACCCTGATAATTATTGTGTTTATTAAAGAGTTTGTTATTCCGCGGAATACTATCATCTCTAATTGCATGGTTTTTTTTCTTTGATTTTTTTAGTTTTTCAATCTCCCCTTTTAATTTCTCGATTATCTCTTTGTTTTGCTTACTTGATTCTATAATGTTCTCATAAAGATCTTTGTTTTCTTTATTTATTGCGTTAATTTCCTCAAACTTTGATTCATTATACGCACTTTCCACAAGTTTTGCTAACTCGCATGCCTCCTTGAAGGACCTGGGCGCATTTTTACGAACATCTAGTGCAATATCCTGTCTAATTGCATTTAAAAAATTCGACATTTTTAAGATTTCGATAAAATTCTCTTCCTTATTATCCACATTTTCGCCTGCACTTTCGATATAAGATTTTACACCCTTTTTAAACTCCAAAATGAAATCCTCTATCGTTTGACTTGCGGCCTGTTTTAAATTTAGGAAATTGCTCTGAGCATTAAGGAAGCTTAGTTTTGTACCAAATAACTCCACCAAATTATTTTTAAATAAATTATAATTGGTCTAGTTATATTTTTCAATCTGTTTACTTAAAATATGTTTTGCGTCCCCAGTAATTTTAGCCTTTAAAATTAATAATTTAGTTTCTTCCTGTATATCTTTCGAATTCAAAATATTATCAAATTCATCTAAGAAAAATATAATGTTTTTGTTCTTTTTATTGTCCAATGGTGACACTAACTTAATACGTGTATCTATATCCAGCGTCTGAGTCATTTTTAACAAATATTAGTAATCAATGTATACTTTTTCAAAATATCAATTCAAAATAGATCCTATACCTCTTAAAAGAATATTTTGCATCTCATACTATTTTCTCTATATTACAACATATGTATGAAAATATTCTAAATTGCATAAATACATAAAAACAACAGCACTAAAATTTAAAAAATATTTCTTAGCAGATGAAGTTGTTTTGTAGATTATTCTTTTACACACATAAATACCCCTAAAATGTTTATAATACACGTATATATAAAAAACAACATAATTTCATTTAACAGAAAAATATCTGTCTTTTTCTACAGAAACAACAATCTTATTTTATTTTTTTTTATATGTAAATATTGTACTACTACTTCGTAGTACGACTCATAAATTTTCTTTTGTATCACCTTGATACAATTTCAAAAATCATGATCTATTGACATTTCAATCATTTTTTTTATACCAGACATATTATCAAATTTTACTTATTATTCTTATTATTATTATTTATACAGTATATAAAAAAAAATTTATTTTTACAAATGTGTCATCCGTGATGTGAATGCCATTATTTCTCAATGGTAACTGAGATCCAACCAAAAGAGAAAAGAGAGAAAAAAAAAATTGTAATTCCTAAATTTACCTATTATAAATCCCAGAATTATTTTTTTCATTTCTTTCTTTCTTTTTTTTTTTTTTTTTTTATTGCTAACATATATTATTCATTTTATTTATTTAAATTATTATATGTGTGTCATTATTGTTACAATAATAAAATTAATTTTAATAAAATTTTAATCAATTAAACTTACATACCTACAATATCTTTAAAATTGTGACATTAAAATAATACTTAAATTTATTTTCCTTTATTATTATTATTATTATTATTTCTAATGACCTCAGATGAACGTTCCTGAGTCATAGCACCATTTTACTTTGATGAGGGGGGATGCTGGACAGATAATTACACCTGTTTATTTTCTATTTAATTTACATCCAAAATTGTTAATTGGTCCAAATCATCCAAGCAACCTCATAGTAAATTGGTATATAATTTTATATACCTTAGACAAAATTCAAAATAACATAAGTGATCGTAATTACGTAATTCTAGCAGAAGAGCAACGCGATTAATTAATAAAATTAATTATAATCCGCGTCAAAATGTAATTATTAAATTTAATTAATTACGAATAAAATTAAGAGTTTGCGTTGTGAATTATTTAGACGAACTCTTCCACTTATGAATTAAACTAATATTTAAGCTGTAAAAATAAATTGACACACCTTAAACATTATCAATTAAATAATTACAGAAACTTTTTAAAACTTGATTAAATATTTTATTTACATTGAACACAACTATACAGGGTGATTCAGCTCGTCGGTGACAAACTTTAAGGATCGATAGAGCACACCTAGACGAACATTTTTGAATAGGGAATGTAGGGTCCCTGACGCGATGGTAAGGCGCTAGGCGCTTTCGAAAATTTGGGTGCCGAAATTCGAAACGTCATAAAAACTAGGGAAATGGTTAGATTTTCTTGCTTGTTGCGTCGAAATGATTCTGTTTGTTTAGACTTTATTCAGTACCAATTTGATAAGCGTATCTCTTAAAACATGGATAGGGGGCGCTGCAGACTTTGGAGAGCTAGACAACAACTTTAAGCCCGTTATTTTGATAATTTAACACATGCTCGCCAAAGTTTATACTCTAACTTAAAGTTTGAACCCAAAAGTAGAGCCCTGCAAAAAGCGTAAGAGCCGGAATAAAATGTCAAAGTACAGGGTGGTCGAAACTCGAAGGCTCCTAAGAGATAAACAAACAGATTTCTTGACTTATGGCATGCATTTTCATGATTCTGTTTGCTGGGGCTCTCTGAAACTCAGTTGAACGGTACAAAAAGAAACATCGATAGGGGGCGCTTTGGGCAAAAAACATAATTCGTTGACATTTCGGACGCTAACTGGAAACGGGGCGCTACGATCAGTTAGTAATAATGAAAACACATTTTCTACCTCTGCTCAACACTTCTGAATAAATTTAGACCAAAAACATCAATGATACTGGAAATTTATTTACAAAAAATAACACTACAGAAGATGCTCGAAATTTCGACCTTGGGCCATGATGCAGGCTTCGCACCTCCGTCGCATTGAGGAGTGTGTGTTTCCAACAATGCCAGGAGTATCTCTGATCTGCCCTGCAGCTGCCACAATGCGCGCCACAAGTTCTTCAGCACTGCTGACAGGTGTATGGTATACCTCGGCCTTCAGGTAACCCCAAAGGAAGAAATCCAAGCAGGTGAGGTCTGGTGATCGGGCAGGCCAGTGAACTGGACCCCCACGCCCGATCCACCGCTGGCCATACCTTGCGTTTAGATGGAGACGCACGTCGTTCGTGTAATGGGCCGGAGCTCCATCGTGCTGGAACCACATCTGGCGACGCGAACCTTCGGGTACGTGCGCCTCATCCAGAAGCTGCGGCAGCACTTGATCCAGGAAAATCAGGTAATTTCCACCTGTCAGCCGTTCAGGTAACAAATAAGGGCCAATGAGGCAATCCCCCAGAATGCCGGCCCACACATTTACTGAGAAACGCTCCTGGGCTGCTCGGCTTCTGGTTTCATGTGGATTTTCATCACACCACACATGACTGTTGTGGGCGTTCCACATTCCCTCCCGGCTGAAGGTGGACTCGTCCGTAAACAAAATGCTGTTTACAAAACGGGGATCCCTGGATCTCATCGCCAAGTACCATCTTGAGAATTCCACTCGAGGGCCAAAATCCTGCTCTCTGAGCAACTGCACCCGCTGGATGTGGTAGGGGTGCAGATTCCGGGAACGTAAGATGCGCCACGCAGTTGCTTGCGAAATGCCAACATGTCTGGCGATATCTCTCGTGCTAAGACCTGGGTTGTCCTCAACCAGGTTAAGCACAGCCTCTTCGTTGTCGGGGGTGCTCACTGATCGCTCCCGTTCAGGCCTGCCTCCGTCGAAAGATCCCGTTGTGGACAACCTCTGGTGTACTCGAGCGAAGAAGGCATGGCAGGGGATTTGCCTGTTGGGGTAACGCTCGGCGTACAACCGCTGAGCGGCTCGTCCATTACAACCAGCAGCGCCATACGCCAAATGCATGTCAGCCAATTCAGAGTTTGTGTACCGTTCCACCCTACTACCGATCTGCAGACAAGTAACCCGAAGCTTAAGTAGGTACCGCACGTTCAAAAGACGTGTCTGCGCATACAACTACGTCATCTCGCGTTGTCGTCTACGCATTACGTATCTTTTGCATATCGATATGGTACGATATCTTTTGCATAAATCAGCAAAAAGCACCTTATGTAAATTTTATTGCGCGCATTGTGCATGATTGAAACCAGCTATGTTTGTTAAAAAAAACAAACAAACTGCAGTTTTAATAGCTTCTTATGATAAGTAAATTACTCTCTTGTTTTGTTTCTAACTGATCGTAGCGCCCCGTTTCCAGTTAGCGTCCGAAATGTCAACGAATTATGTTTTTTGCCCAAAGCGCCCCCTATCGATGTTTCTTTTTGTACCGTTCAACTGAGTTTCAGAGAGCCCCAGCAAACAGAATCATGAAAATGCATGCCATAAGTCAAGAAATCTGTTTGTTTATCTCCTAGGAGCCTTCGAGTTTCGACCACCCTGTACTTTGACATTTTATTCCGGCTCTTACGCTTTTTGCAGGGCTCTACTTTTGGGTTCAAACTTTAAGTTAGAGTATAAACTTTGGCGAGCATGTGTTAAATTATCAAAATAACGGGCTTAAAGTTGTTGTCTAGCTCTCCAAAGTCTGCAGCGCCCCCTATCCATGTTTTAAGAGATACGCTTATCAAATTGGTACTGAAGAAAGTCTAAACAAACAGAATCATTTCGACGCAACAAGCAAGAAAATCTAACCATTTCCCTAGTTTTTATGACGTTTCGAATTTCGGCACCCAAATTTTCGAAAGCGCCTAGCGCCTTACCATCGCGTCAGGGACCCTACATTCCCTATTCAAAAATGTTCGTCTAGGTGTGCTCTATCGATCCTTAAAGTTTGTCACCGACGAGCTGAATCACCCTGTATACAGAAATACATAATATTAATTCAAAAAAAAAAAAAAAAAGAAAGCAACACTTTTGTTTGCTTCTCATTATTTTATGTATATTTAATCTTTAAAAAAAAAAGACAATATTTTCATTTACTCTTATTATTATTTATTTTTCTTTTTGCTAAAAGAATAATTCTTTCATTTTTAAATTACTTTAATTATATTTAATTATTGGTTTTGTTGGATCTCAGATTGCTCTCTACCATAAAATATCAGAAAAGGTTATTTATAATTTCTCATATGATTTCAAGTGGTAAAAGAAAAAGTTTAAGGTAGTACCTTATTTCATATACGGGATGGTGGCCTTTATTCATCAAATTCAGAGTTGTCGCGTTGCTAAGGATCATATCCATATGTCATCAGGAATTCGCTTCTGATCAGAGCGGCGATATCGGGATGGCAGGATGCATAGCTACGGACCTCAATAGAACAATCCACTTTATTTTAACATCAGGAAGACATCCTCAATTAGGCTTGCTTAGGCTCACTCCGATATGTCCATCTCGCCTGGGCATTACTAGGGCTTTTCTGGATTCATTGCACGGGCTTTCAGGAGAGCTCCTGCGTCTTCGACATTTTTTTTTCAGACTCTCTTTTTCAAAACTTTTCTTCTGGCACACCAACTCTTGCAGTGGGTGGAACTATTTGTCTAGTCCACCCTGATTGGATGTGAGAAGATTTTGCATTATCCTTCGATAGGCCTATTAGCTCACAGTCTGCAAATGGCCCCTTACATATACTTTAATATTATTATATGCCTTAAAGTTTGGGTGGTCTGAAAAGCCATAAATTTATCCCAACACTTTTATTAAGGCCATAAATTTATTCTAACATTTTTATTATTTTACGATTTCTAATTATACACCACTTTCCACTGGCTTGTCATAAAACGACACCATGGCGTCTGGCTATTGTTGTTATCTGAGATCCGAACTCTATTCAACATTATACATTCATTTTACAATACAACAATTTTTTAAAAATATATATTTAATATTTAAAATCAACTTAATAATTTTTGTATGAACTTACACTCCTATTTTACTTAAATATATAAACATTATAATTTTACACTCATAATTATATTTTATAAAAAATATTTATACAAACAGAAATAACAAATTACGCAATTTTACTTTGATTTAACCAACATGGTGCGGGAACATATCATTGTTATATGTTGCCCAGCACCTAGTAAAGCAAATTAAAGCTTTCTCAGATCCTCGCACAGCTGTAAATTCAAAATTAAAGAAGAGAAACAATATGCATTAAATATATTAAAATAAAAAAAGTTATAAGAATATTAATGAAGTTGAATAAAAATATTTGCTTTGTCCTGTCAAGAAATAACTAAGTATAGAACATGAATAGTTTTAATTATTAATTGATAATATCAAAAGAATACTAAATACAGTGTAATAACAACTGAGCAATAATAAAAAGTTATTATTTTCTTTATTATTATTATTATTATTTCCTGAATGGAACCATTAGATTTTTTTGTAGAATGATCGAAGAATGCAGCAAATGCTGTTATGCGAGAATCAGCTACGACGTGATTTTATAGTTCATATCGTAAGTTGGATATGAATTCAGTAAAATGCATCTGAAAGAAAGTTTTAGAAGTATTATTAATATTGAACTATGTGGAGAAATCACTGTTCATGAAATGTCTTTGAGTATATATCTTCATAAATGTCTATTGAATTCAAATATTTATAAAATATTTGTCCAGTATGCACCCAATGTAAATGAAATGTCATTTGTTACAGATGGAAAGATGCGCAAAAGTTTGTGAATTATAGTTATTCGCTGGAGACCTGGTTCAGGTTTGATTGTAACGGTGAAACAAGATGTACATCTACGCACTTGATGATAAAATATTCATTTTATTTTGTTCTATTTCTGTGAAAATTGATGATGAAATAAAAAGGCTCAATATCAGAAGCCTACTTCACAAATCGCAGCTAAATTAAAATGTATGGAAATTCTCCATACATGTCGTAGCACACATTTTATTCGTTGAAGTTGAAATAAAGATGAATATCATTAAGGCTGTTCTCAACTGCTCTGCTCAACAAGCGCAAAACGTTTTGACTTTGACACATTTACCAATTCATTTTTTAACGGAACGATATAAAATTGGAAAGCCTGACCATGGAAGCCATTTGGAATCGAACTGTGTTTTCCATTTTTGGATCAATAAATTACCTATTGAGTTATAAATGGTTTTGATCACGTGAGAAACAAGTTTTTCGCACGTTCTTGATTGATTTTTCTACTTTCGCGCGGAAATTCGGTTCAAAACGCCTACTTTGACACTATTTTCTGAAAGATCTATTGCGTTTTCAAAAAAAAAAAAAAAAAAAAAAAGAAGAAGAAAAAACAGCTAAATTACGTAGTTTCTGAACCACAACACCTGCTAGTTTCATGCATTTCCGAACAAAAATAAATTAAAACTTATGTCATAAAGTTGCCCTCTTGGATTTGTGAACAGCCTTAAGCTCCTGTCGGCGAAGACACTCACGAACTAAGAACTAATGCTAATCCTATGGTGAGGGGTTTATCCAGGGCCGAAACTAGCATTTTTTGCACCCGGGGCAAGCATGGATTTTGGCGTCCCCCTACCCCCCTACCCCACTTCCGCAAAGTATATTTACAAAGAGCATTTTACTATTCTAATAGCCGACTTATTTTAAAAATTTAAAATATGTAATACTGAACTACGTAATCTACAATGGCGGATCCAAGAGGGAGGTCACGGGGGTCATGACTCCCCTCTGAACACCAACAAAAATATTCTAAAGATCATTTTAAACATGAAATATGCAGTAGAGTCCCATTTATCCGAGTCCTGCTTAACTGATTTTCAGCTTGAATGGAGTTGGATGGAAGAAAAAAAAATGGCCATAATTTTTTTTGTCAAAAAAAAAAAAAAAAAAAAAAAAAAAATATGGCCATTTTTTTACTTCCCATTCTGACCAGAAAATCAGAGTTCTAACTTTTTACGTCTGCTCTTTCATCTTCATCTAACACTTCCTTTATAATGGCTGTTTCATAATAATAGTAGCCATCAGTCCATCAGAAGAAAATGATCCATTCCAAAGGTATAATCCTTCATTTGGCGCCCCCTCGTTCTGGCGCCCGGGGCACGTGCTCCCTCTGCCCCCCCTCCCCTCCCTTAGTTTCGGCCCTGGATTTATCTAATATCTCGTTTGCATTTTGACATCTTTAAATATTCTTTTTTTTTTTTTTTTTTTTTTTTTTCTCGACGGATCTCGGCTATCCAATGCAAAAAAAAAATTAAAAATGTCGAAATGCAAACGGGATATTAGAAAAATCACTCCCCATAGGATTAGCATTAGCTCGTGAGTACCTTCGCCGGCAGGGACAGGAGCCTTAAGGCTGTTCTTAACTGCTCTGCTCAACAAGCGCAAACCGTTTTGACACATTTACAAATTCCCTTTTTAACAGAAAGGTATAAAATTGGAAAGCCTGGCCATGGAAACGATTTCGAATTGAACTGTTTTTTCCATTTTTTGATCAATCAATTACCTATTGAGTTATAAGCTATTTTGATCACGTGGCAAACACGTTTTTCACCCGCTCTTGAGTGCCCTTTCTTTCTTCGCCCGAAAATTCGGTTCAAAACGCCCTCTTTGACACTATTTTCTGAAAGATCTATTGCGTTTGCAAAAAAAAAAAAAAAAAAAAAAAAAAAAAAAAAAAATGGAAAAAACAACTCAATGACATAGTTTCTGAACAACACCACCAGCTAGTTTCATGCATTTTCGAACAAAAATTAATTAAAACTTGTGTCAGAAAGTTGCTCTCGTGGATTTGAGAACCCCTTAACTCTCCAGCATTGGAGCTGGTGTTGAAAACTGCGACATAAATTGAAGTAGCAGAATTGGAGTATCACATTTAGAAACATAACATCCGAAATGTATATCGAACCTGCGTATTCCATCTGATAAACGCAGCTGGTAAAAATATATGACTATATGAAGATTATTAGTATGTACGGTTGTTCTAGCACAATGATGTATAAAATTATCCAACGATAGTTATTTCACAAACAGATAAAGCTGCGCACACTATGAAAAGTTTGTTGGATGAAAAGTTATGAAATTGCTGGCAAAATGTTATAGTCATATATATATATAACCATTAATTAAACATAACCTACCACCATCAAAAACGTAATATTATGAATTAAAGCTGTAAGTATAAATTTTTTTTTTTAATTTATTATAAGAATTATTATGGAAGAAAAATAAGAAAGTGGACACCGACAAATAATGGAAATGCTTATATATTGAATTACTTTGTCAAGGGCACAGAATTCAATGATATAAGCAAAATGGTTGTTTTCTGTGAGAAAAATAAGCTAAAGCTAAAAGTTAATTTCCCCTGTGCCCAAACAACCATTAAAATCAAGTGAATTGATTAAAAATGAAAACAGAATAGAAACAAATAATATGAAATGGAAAAATCAATAAAACCTATTTAAATATTTATAGGATATAAAATAGAAATAATAAACACCATACCGATTAATATTTCAATATTTTAGAATAAATCCACGCGCACATGGCACATATATATATATATATATATATATATATAATTTTCAGCTTTTAGCTTTTTTTCTCACAGAAAACGACTTTTGCTTATATAATTGAATTCTGTACTCTTGATAACGTAATTCAATATATAAGCTTTTCAATTATTTTTATCGAAATCCATATTCTTCTTTTTTCTTCATTATTAATTCTTGTTATAGTAAAAGGGACTTTATTTTATACATAGCAGCTTGTTTATTATGTTTTTGGTATCCATTCAGTGTGTTTGGGGACACTGTATTGTTGTAAATTCATTCATACTATCACAATTATTGATGGTGGTCAGTAATATTTAATTAATGGTTATATATATAATATACGTATATATATGACTATTAAAAATACATTACAAATTGCCAACAAACATAAAATATATATATATCTTCTATTATTCTGGTCATGCAGTCGTTAGGGGGCAGAGAGAATAAATTATTCAGCTTATAGCTTTATTCTCTACAGAAAACAACTTTCTTGCTTGTATATGTGAATTCTGTGCCTATTGATAAGGTAATTCACTATACAGTGTGTCCGCGTATAACCTGACCGACCTTTATTTTCGCAACTGTTGGTCCTAGATGCATACTTCCAATTACAAAAATGGTTTAAATAAGGTAAAGAATTATTTTTAAAGCGATTTGGGTCAAGAAAAACATTTATTAAAAAATTAACGAAATTTAAATTTTTATACGGTCCACCGGTCCTATAAGTGATATTTAGTAAAAATTTACTGTGACACTAACAAGTAAGACAGAAAAAGTCCCATTCATCTAACATTGAAATTGACCGAGTTATGAAACTTTGAAATGCATGACTTATACCATTTTTTTGCATATCAAAACAGATGATTTCGACCATGCTTTCAGGGGTCGTATATAAAGTACTGAAACTTATTTCAAGATATCTGCGGTTTGAAAGAAATCGTACAACTATTACGATTGAATTAACTTTATTAGTTAAGTTTCAGATTAGTTAAAATAATTATATTTTAACATATGTTGTATTTTGTAAGGATTTGAAGCTATGATTTCTTTTAACAAAAATTATGTTATTTTCATAAGGCTTTATTTAACTTGCAACGATCGTCTTTCCAGTTTAAAATTTGTACTCGAACTTTAACTGACTTTCAAATGTCCGATCGAAGTTAAAATTCCTGATTTCATTGAATTGTTTTACTTCCAGAGGCATACAGTTTCCATACAATAATCGTACAATCAGCAGACTTTTAAATTTTTTTTTATATTTAATTTTTTCTTATTTTAAATTTAAATTTTTTAATTTTAAATTTAATTTTTTTTTTGTTAAGCTCCTATGTTTTCTGAACATTGTGATATAAATGTTTACTTGAAATTCCTATTAGAACAGAAGTTATGTCTTTTAGAATTATACTCGCCCAATAGCTGAAGCGGCGTTTCCGAAAATTTGAAGTCATTTTTCAATTGATATCTCAAAAATTTCTGAATATTTTTTCATAAAAGTTTCAAAACGCATATGTTTCATGTTAGTCTGTATAAGTTGAACCTAAAATTTATTTTTTATTGTTAAAAAAATATTTTTTTAGGTGATTATACTGTTGAAATGTTCTAAATTTTACATTATCTAAACACAACTTTGTGTTAAAAAAAAAAATGCTTTAAATACAAATTTATTTAGGCTGAGACCGTTTATTACAATCTGAAGTATAAGTAGGCATCAAAATTTTCAGCCTAGTTGCAAAATTTATTTGGTAATCCTGTGCGTAAGCTGTTATGACGATTTTCTGCTCGTCAAATATCTAACAGTTTGGAGCCCCCTGTACATGCTAATTCTGTATCTTTCAATTTTTGAAATAATTGAAATGAAAGAACATACTTATATCTTTCATTCCCAATTAAAATTGTGTCTTAAAATCAAATGCATTTTAAGATATTAAATGTTGAAAATGGTCTTTTTTTCTTTTTTTCCAATTTTAACAGTATTGAGACCCCTGAACCCGTGAACTAAGCACTAATAGTACGAATTCACACCGACTAAAATTTCAAACGTCATCGTGTCGTTTCTTTTTTAAACAATCTGTCATTAATTTGCATTTTTCATTAACAAAATGCAATTTTTGATAAAAATATATATCACAGCTCGATTTCCCGTTAAATTTCGCATAAGAATCATGTGTAATTATCGCTTTATTTACAACAAAGCTTTACGTTATACTCAGTTAATGTTACGGAATCTTAAATAGCATTAGTGTAGACGTGCGCGGGTGCCGAACCAAAATGTGAAGTCCACGATTTAACCCCTTATCTACTGACGGTATAAGTACCATTAAAACAACTTGTTATAAAATTCATTTAATACATCGATTAGTTGTAATATATTTTAGAATGAGTTATAGATACATTACTTTATCTTGTTCCAAAAGCATTATTGGTTACACAAAACAAAAATATTTTTAAAAGGATGATTTCTTTTGCCTTTGCATCTTTCCAGCTTTCTCGGCGTTGGGGTGGGGAGGAGGATTTTTCAAATCGGAAATACAGTCGAACCTCGTTATTCCGACATTCTAATGACCAGAAAAAAGTGTCGTCACAAGCGGAGTGTCGCGGTAACCGGAGTTGGAGAAAAATATGTTTATAATAAGCCGTATTTTTAATTAATTAATGACAATTTTAAATTCATAACTGTTCTTGTAGTTTCAAGCAATAAAACATTATTATTAAACAAAATAAACACAGAAACAAAATTGAAAATAATAAAATCATATTTATGATGACATTTTTTTATAGTTACATGAAATACTGATGAATTAATGTTTGCTTGTCCCTAGATGTGCTTCCTATACAATTCTTTTTTCAGTATTATGCAATGAATTGTAATCAATATTAGTTGTTAGATAATTTCTGATCGTTTCAATGCAATGCAATGCTTCGGTTTTAGTCTGATGAAAAACGCCGTGTAACCACAAGAAAGCGCCGCCTGATCAGAACAAAAAGACCGCGGGTATACTGAAACGTCTATCTGACGCTTAAGTGAGTCATTCATAGTGTGTGTGTTTATTTATTCAGATAAAGGATTGAAGTAAAATTTCTCATTTATCTCAATGGGTATTTTAGACACTTTTGTGAAAAGTTTGACTAAGACATTTCTTACCGCTTAATTTCCGTACTTATAAGATGGATTATGAAACATGGTCAATTTTCATAAACTGTCGGGATATCCGGAGTTGAAAATTATTCAACGACGTAAAATCCGGTGTTTATTTACATTACAATCATATACATAAAATTGGGACTTTGAAAAATTGGCGTGATAGGCGGAGTGACGTGAAAACCGGGTGTCGGGATAACGAGGTCAGACTGTATTTCTATTTTTCTATTGTCAGAACATTATATTTGTACATTTCCTAATTCTACAAAACACTAAGAAAAATATTTAAAACAAAAATATTGATTGGGGGTTATAAATATTGCACAAAATCCCTATAAATTCAAGTTTAATGAATCCTTCTCAATCCTTCTAAAATTTGTTAAATGATTAAGTAAATCTTCTAATGTAGTTTAAACAATTCACGAAAAATGCTTTAGAAGATAAAATTTTTATGAATTAATAATTCAGTACATAAAGGATTAATAACTGGAATTAAAAGCGAGGCATCCAGTGCCAGCAAAATGTATACAACGGATGCTACCCTTTCGTGGCCCGCGTTTATACAGGGGCCCCAAATGGACTAAAAACTTTTTCTTAGCCATTACAAAAAAAAAAAAAAAAAAAAAAAAAAAAAAAAAAAAAATAGGTCCCAAAAATGTTTGTTGTTGCTAGGCTTTAACCCATTTGTGCCTGAATTTTTGTTTTCTCAAATTTGTTGGTAAAATCCTGCAAAAGAACTGGAAAAATACTAAAAAAAAAATTACGCTAAAACATTTTTGTATTTATTTGATAAAGCGTAAACGTGCTAAATATGAGAATATGTATAATATTTGTAATAGTATAATATGCAAAATTATGTGTTTTGTCTAAATTTATAGAAAATAAGCTTTTAAATTGTATATTATATACTATAGTTAGTATTTTTATGAATTACTAAAAATATATATTTATTTCTTTACAGAGGCTAACAACGTTATAAGTATTAGTAATAATAAACTAAGAATAATCGCATTTGAAGCTTAAAAACAATTTGTTTCATTATTATCTTAAAAAGGACTTTACATAAATAACTGTCCCCTAAATGGGTAATAAAAATATGTATCCATTGGTGCCTAGCGCCCTATATTTTGTACGCTACAAACATGCATAAAAAATAGGCTTTGACATATAATTTCGCAATTTAAAAAAAATACGTATTTCAAAGAAGTCTACAAACTAAGATTATGACTTACTTATCCAGATAATTGGTAGAAAAACACAAATAAACTTACTTTTAGCATTTCGTCATCTTGAAAAATGTAAAATCTCTAAACTCCGAAAAAATCCTTCATTTTAAGCAAATAAATATCCATCTTATGCTGTCATCTCTCGGTAACAGATAAAGACATTTATAGATAATTATTTCATACAATTTTCATGTTATGAAGTAAAAATAAATATGCAAATTTATTAAAATTCGAAGCGTTCCAAAAATGGGAGCGCTAGGCATAAATGGGTTAATTTGGAGACACTGAAGGGCATTATTTTAAGAAAAGGGCGATATTCACGTAATGAGATTTAATTGAACGAGGTATTTTTTAAAAAAAGTAGATTAGATGAACCTGTTAAGGCTGTTCTCAAATCCAAAAGGACAACTTTATGACATAAGTTCTAATTTATTTTTGTCCGGAAATGCATGAAACTAGCAGTTGTTGTTCAGAAACTATGCCATCGATTTGTTTTTTCCGTTTTTTTTGCAAACGCAACAGATCTTTCAGAAAATAGTGTAAAAGTGGTCGTTTTGAACCGAATTTCCGCGCGAAAGGAGAAAAAGCACTCGAGAAAGGATGAAAAACGTGTTTGTCACGTGATCAAAATCGCTTATAACTCAATAGGTAGTTTATTGATAAAAAAAAATGGAAAACACGGTTCGATTCCAAATCGCTTCCATGGTCAGGCTTTCCAATGTTATATCTTTCCGTTAAAATGTGAATTTGTAAATGCGTCAAAACGTTTTGTGCTTGTTAAGCAGAGCAGTTGAGAACAGCCTTAATACTGACAGGCTAATGTAAGTTTACATGAAAGTGGATTCGCCCAAAAAGCGAGCATTCCCAACTCTGTTATGTTAGTTTGCCGCAGTTTAGACAAAAACTTCGAGCATGCACCCTGTCATCACTCTCTTACCTATACAGTAATTCTAGATCTAGATACTCATCTATCAATACTTAATGCATCATCAATAATCAATACATCTATCAATACTTACATCTATATATACAACAGAATGTTTTGCGAAAGACATCAAATACTCTACTAAGGTTCCAAGAGGCAAGATCTGCTCTTTCGATATCAAAAATTGTTGTCGTCCATACAACAACAATCGTCCTCGGATGTTCTACAGTGACCCTACAGATGCTGCAGTTGTCATATCCTATGAGAACTATCCACTAGAAGTCCAGCGGATATGAAGATCGAATTATTCAATTACATTTTCCTTAGAAAAGCCTGAATATTCTCTTATTCTGATGCACATGTGCATTAGACCTTCCTTGGTTTCTTCCCGTTTTCCTTCTCCCTAGAAAAGTCCCACAAAGAGCCCCTAATCATCCAGAGGATATTTATCATCCTGAATAGGATATCCTCAGGATGTTTTTTGCATATGAGTATGTTTTCTGGGTGGATATCTGAGATATAAAAAAATAAAGCAAGGGAAATCAATCTTCCCTCGCTAGCAAAATGTAATGGACGCCAAGTTCACAAGTGAGTCTTATAAATAAATATTTTGTAGCGGTAGAATGGCGTGAAAAACATGAAATGCAGTTTCGAGAAAAGTGATTTTGAACATTACCATTAAGCTGCATTATAAATGATTTCTCTGAACGCTGGCTACAACTTTAATTTAGATGTCAATTTGTGTCTTTTTATGTATGTTTAAGCATTAAAAAATATTTATGAGAAAGCTAAATATCTCTTTTTTAAATCTTTAAGTTTATGATCCCCATTAATTAGTACCCGTCTGCATCTACCCGCCCGTTTAAGGGCTACTAAAGTTCTTCGTTAGTTTTTACTTCTGTTACCTTCATTTTATTAATGTTTCATCTTATCGGATGACTTCTAATAAGAGTGGAGTTAATACCACAACTTTTACGACTGAAACGTATCCCTATAAAGCACAAGTGGTTTTGGCTAAATTTTTACAGGCTTTACATTCAGTCCAGTCCCAAGGGCATGAAGTTTTCTTATCCTAGCCCTAATTCCATCATCACGCCATGTTGATAGTAAGAGGTTTTTATTGTCTTTCTGTATAAATACGAGAGGCAGCACCCTTTTTCTTCGTAATGGCGGTTTTACCCTATTAAAAGAAGGAAAACAAAATGGCGACTTTTTAGAATACCGCACAATGTCATTAATGAGGGATAAAAAGCAAAAAAACATCTCATTCTTGATTTAATTTCACTTAATGAAGAGCCGAAACAATCGGGCATGTTATTTCATGCCGCCAGCAAGCGGACAAAACGGTTTTCAACGCTTCGGTGGTTTTGTAAAGACGTGTCAACGAACGAGTCTGTGAAACGCTACAAATTGTCTGAAAATGTACACTGCGTAGATACCGGTCAAAAAACATTACAAGAAGGATCCTTAAAATTACTTTAATTCAGTAAAGTAGAATCAAGCACTACCCATTCAGATGAGACAATATTTTTAGGTCATCATAAGTACCAAAGTTATTGCTTTAGTCTTCTATGTTTGATAATTCTTTTCAATAAAAACCTATTTACATAAATGAGCACAAACAATATTGACTATACAGTAAAACCTCCCTAAAGCGACAACGTTCCGTTCCAATAAAAATCGGTCGCTCCGAGAGGTAGTCTCTTAATGGAGATCATATTTAAATCTAGATTTTAATTGTTGAAAAAAAGATAACAATTAATGTTACTAAAATTTATTTTTCACAACATAATAATATTATGTGATATATGAAAAAATATTGATTAGGAAAAAATATGAAAATTTAAGTATTAAAACAAAAGTTAATTACACAAGTTAAGTAGTGCAGGGTTTAAAAAAGGAATACATTGACGTTTCTTTGATTTTACGGTTTTGTCTTTTATTTCCAAGTCCTTTCGAAGTTCAGTAAATAAATGCAATTTTTTTTTTTGGACGGAAACAAATAATGACGATTTCGTTAATTTATCTGTTTCTTTGAGAGTTTTCTGACAGAATAGGGCTGGGGAGTTTACGAACTGTCACTCTTAATTTGTCATCAGAGTTAAATTCACTGCTTAAAAAGGCACAAAGGGGTTTAAACACTTAAAAACTACCGGAATAATAATAATAAAAAAATTAAACTTAGTTTAGAAGTTTGATGAATAATGCGCTCTCCGGAATTATTTTTCTAACAAAATCTTCTTCAAGCGACCAGGAAAAAACGGAATTTGTTTAATTTTCTTCAAAGAGTTGGGTCGCTCATGGAGGGAGTTCAACTGGGAAGGTCTCTGAATGGAGGTAAATTTAGTATTGAGCCTATGGGAATAAATTTCGTTCCACGAAAAAAATGGTTGTTCAGGGAGGTGGTCGCACATGGAGGTTTCATTGTATTTCTAATCTGTTAAACTGAAGGTCAGGGACCTCGACGTCAGTTCTTCAAGCTGTTTTTCTTTTGAACTCATTTAATATTTAAAATTCTCAACCGTCAGTTTCATTATTTCATTGATAATGGTATTTCTGAGTAATTTTAAGAAATTCAATTGTTGCAAAGTGTACCGCAAAATACGATTATATGCCCTAATGTCTAGGAGTATTTATTTTATACAAAAACCTCCTATTATAACAGTGGACCTCACTCTGAACACCCCACTGTATCCTTAATTTGATAATCGTAATCATAATTCAGAATTTTATATCTTCTTATCGAAAATAATTAAACTAGTAATTTTGTGATAATGACATTGGTAATTAGTTCGAACGAATAATTGTTCTCATATATAAATGCGTTATGAATTATTAACAATCCCAATTGATTAATTTATTTAAAATTGATGAATTGATTTTTGAACTGTTACGCCACTGTTTTTACTATTTCTCAACTCAAGCTGTTCTTAATCCCTCAGTCGTGGGCAACTTTTTCAATGGGTTACTTTTTAAAAAATTAAGATTGCTTCATTCCCACCACTCAGCACCGTGCGAAAGAGAAAACTGCCCCCGGGGCAAAGTTTCAATTTGGGTTCCCCCCCCCCCCCCCCTTCCTTACCAGACACACTTTTTTTTGTGAGATGTGTCACAAAACTGAAAAGTGCAGAAACAGAAATAAATTCTATTGATTACATATTTCGCGTTTATTTTTGAACTTAATGTTTAATTTTAATTCGGAAACTTTAAACAACTAAATAACATAAGAGGAAATTGTATCTATATTTTGGCAAAGGGAATCTGATAAATGGGTGTAGAAACTTTGTATCTAACAGTAAAGTATAACAGTTTGCAACTCTTTTGTATCCCCATGCTATTTTCATAGTATATGTTTTTGTCACGAGCACAGAAAGAAAATTACGACTCAGAAAAGAGAAGTTTAGCGAAAGAGACTAAGACAAAGACCTAAAGCAAGTTTTGGAAAGAAAGAAGTCGTTATTCATAAATTTGTATTTAGGTGTAGGGTAATGGACGATGCAATAACTTTGAAACGAAAAATAAACGTACTTTCATTAGAAAAAAATTCCCAATCTGTAAATATATAGGGTAGGGGAGTACACAGTGGGACATGGTACAGAGTGAGATAGCAGCCACTTTGACATATAGTTGTAACTTTTTCTTCAAGCTGGTACACACACATAACGACCTCATCTTATGCAACACGTGGATGTAGTTTTGGCGCGTCAGTTACTCGTCCGACAAAATAGTAAATAATTCCTTATTTTATAGTGGTTAAAGTTACATAAACGTCTATTTGAGAGTTTATTTCCTTCAATATGACATATATTTACTTAACCAAACCCAACTATATCTAATAATAGACTATTTCGGCAAAACGACATAAACTTTTTAAAGCGATGAAATTGATGTAACAGATGTGGCATCCATTTTGTTCAACGTAACGAAAGTACACAGTGAGACACACAATTATGGTACACAGTGAGACGTGTCTTATTGTGTACTTACTATGTGGTTCTGATGTTAAAAAAGTTATTTATTAATAAAGGAAGGTTCTTTTTCTCTCTCTCTCTTTCTCAGTGTGTGTGTGGGCGTGCGATGGCTAGGGAAATTTACTAAACGTAAGAGGTTGAAAATTTGCATGAAGGTAGCCCAAGGTCTGCTATTGTCCACCCGAGGCTCATATTTTTAATATTTTGAAAATCTAGAAATATTAATTAGAAATCATAAACTGCAGAAAATTATCGATAGAGTGTAAAAATATATGATTTATGAAAATATATACATTGTCTCACCGTGTACTAGTTGTGGTACACAGTGTGACAATTTTCTATACTCCGTTATGCTGCTTCTGTGCTTTTATAAATAACTTTTTAAAAACCATTTGTACATTAATGTATAGCGCATTTGTGAAGCTTAAAGATGTAGCAAAAAAAAAAAAAAAAAAAAAAATCAAAAGAATAAAAATCGTTGCCATTTGCTAAGTAATAATAATTTTCGTCTCACTGTGTACTACCCTCCCCTATATATTTTTTACAAAAAAAGGAAGAAAAACGAGTTTTATACTATAAATTTAGCGCTCTTTCAATTTACGCGCCCGGGACGACCGCCCCTCGCTTTGCACGGCTCTGCCACCACTTTTTTAAAGTAGAAATAGTCACTTTATTTAATTACAGATTAAATAATGCGAGAATAGGCCGAATTATACGGTTTTAAAAAAGTGGTGGGAATCAAGCAATCTGAATTAAAACAAGTGGGTAAGTGTGATCACAGATCGCACAGAGAGTTTCGTTTAATATTCCTTTTACGAAATCTGTTAGTTCCACATTTCGCAACCAGGGGGCGCACTCTATTCTACACAAACCTCTATCCAAAGGAAACTCCGTTTTACAACCTATCCGTAGCTATATTAGTCGAGGGGATCGGGTCTATAGCACCTGAGATAGGTAGGCGCCCCAGGAAATTGCACGGAACATTCTTTTATAAGCTTTTTATTATGTGTTATGAACTATGTCAAAGTTTCCAGGAGATCGACTTGTTAGATTTCATAATTTTAACAAAATTGCGTTATGTTAGTTGCAAATTCCACCACCAGGGAGCGCACACTATTATTAACAAAAATGTATCAGATCGAAACTCTGTTAAACAACCTATCAGTGGATGTGTTACTCGAGTTGGTGGCGGCCTTAAGCGAGAAATTAAGAAATTTGCTGAAAGTACTATTCGGAAATAGTGGTAACTAAAATTTTGACATTTTTATATTTCATAAGCAGCACGTGTCTGAGTATATCATAGTGCTCAAAAAACGACATCTAAAAAGGTCGTAAACGCTAATTTTTAAAAAAGAAATCCAGCGTCCCTCCCCCGCCCTCCCTTCACAGGAAATTGCATGCACCATTATTTTATAAGCTTTTTATTATGTGTCATGAAGTATCTTAAAGTTGCAAACGGATCGCCTTGTTATATTTCCTAATTTTAACAAAATCGCGTTACGTTAGTTCCGCATTCCACCACCAGGGAGCGCACTCTATTCTTAACAAAAGCATATCTGAACGAAACTCCTCTGCGCAATCTCTCCGTAGATACATGGTCGGGAGGGTGGCGGTGCAGTCTTAACCAACAATTTAAAACATTTTCTGCGATAACAAACGCTAAAATTTAATAAATAAATCTAGACCCCCCCCCCCCCCTCCACTCCTCGAAATATCACACTCCATTCTTTTTTACACTTTTTCTTATGTGTTATAAAGTATCTTAAAGTTTCGAACACATCGAGTGGCGGTCTTAAACAATAATTTAAGATATTTCCTGAAATTGCTATTCGGAAATAGTGGGATGAACACTTATAAACCTATAAACTTTTTCATATTGAATAATTAATACTTATCTCATAGCGCGCCGTCGAAACACCCCACGCAAATTGTTAGATTTCCTAATTTAAATGAAATCTCCGTTAAAAAAGCACGTGCCTCCATCTTAATCTGGCATTTGATGGAAATAAAAGGAATTAATAAAATAATAATTAATATCTCAGCTCGTAATGAAGCTATCTCTTTGAACCGGGTGTGTATGAAATCTGCGAGAAATTTCCAGCCCGGATGTCAAAAAATTTAATCGAAAAATTTAATATTTAAAAAGTTTAAATTTCGTATTAGACTTTCCTCCCCTTAAATTTCTCCCGCGCCGATATGTCGAGAGACGACGACAGCTGCCTTCCGGTGAATGAAAATCTGTTTTCATTGTCTTTAAAAACACAGAAATTAAATTTTTATCGATCGATTTTTAGTGGATTTTTTGCGTTCTATCCTACGCAGAAATTTGAAATTTATACCAAAATAAAGTAGAATTTTTTCCGCGTATTTCTACACCTGTTGCGAATTTGTACGACCGATATTTCGGCAGATCCGATTTTGCTTTTTAAAGGTCCACTTCATTTATTGCTTAAAGTACTCCGTGGTAACCCTGCACCGGCTGATTTGACGGAGCATCCGCCGAATTTACTGGCAACCCTTAGGAGAAACTGGGGAAGATTTCGATAATGTGCGTTTGCACCTGCATTCAAAAGGTTGATTGGTTAATTTTAGAATTTAATTAGCCCGTAATTAGGTTAATTACCAACTTTTTCAAAATTTTATGATTTGTGGTTTGATGTGAGGTGTTCAGCTATAAGTAGCCAAAATTTCAAGTCTCTAACATGTATAGTTTCTGAGAACGGGCTCTGTGACGAACAGACAGACAGACAGACGGACAGACAAAGGAGTGAGACGAGTAGGGTTTCGTCAGATGAACGAAACCCTAAAAAGTAGCCCACTGGAACGCGAAAATAGCGTTTCCCGCGGCTGGAGGGCTAATCTTTTATCTACTGACAGTACTTATAAGCACCACACACTTTAAACTTTCATCCCGTAGTGAATATTACCAATATTCTAATGGTGCTTTGCAAAAACACTCTTTTAACTTAGCAGTAATTCTACGTTTGTTATTTTAGCAAGGAAAGAGGCTATCTTTGAAACAGTCGATGTGTTTTGTGCCGACATTTTGTAGGGATTGTCACGCTCGTCTTTTTATTGCTGCAAACGCAGTAAAGGATATAAGATAAGTGTTGGAATTTTTTTACGAGTTCATTATGATCTTAGAATGCAATTTTACAGCTATTTTAGGTGAACGGTGTATGTATTTGATTTAACAGTTGAATTACTCCGTGGTACTTATAAGTACCGCCAGTACACTCTGGGCGTTGGAGAAAAATGTCTTGTTTACTTTTCGTCTGTGTAATTATCCATCGTTTTTATCTGCTTTATAATGCAATTACTAATTTCTAGTGTAGTAATGATTTTCCAGGTATTTATTTTCTGTTTCATTATTATTATTTTTTTTAAAATAAGAAATCGAGAAAGTTGTGGCACCGGCTCTTTTATGCTATGCTAGAAATGGCATATGTAAATTCATATATTGCATATGTGGAGATGCGGGAAACATGTTGTTCTGGAACATAGGCGTCGCATAACTAAAGGACTGCTAACAAGATGAAAACGTTAAAAAAAAAAAAAAGTTTTTTTTTTAATGCCATCAAATTTCAATTTTTACTCATTTTTCATGTGCAAAATAAATGTATATCAATTTAATATTTTTTTATTGTTAACTTGCGAGTGTCTTCTTGTTATGTAGCATTTTTAAGCATTCAAACTTTATTTGAAATACCATGTGGATTTTCTGTTACAAGAATATTTTAGGCATAGTGTACTGATGGTACATTAAAGTACCACTTTAATTAATTACCTCTAACGAATTAAATTTCTCACGGGTGAGTATTTTTTTTATGTTCCTTTAATTTTCATTGTAGTAACTGAAAAAAAAAATTACATGAAAAAAATTGCATTAGATCATAATGCAGCAGATAAAGGGTTAAACCCAATTTCGCTATTTCCTGCCCCGTTCATGAAATTATTTTCGTACATATAATTTATAAAATTAGGAATATGATATATTATAAATATTAAATTCTCATTCCTCTAATATACAGTCTTAAAAAAAAAAAAATCTTAACTTTAAATGGCGGCTCCCAAATCCAAAGTGACTAATTTTAGATACGTTCTCGAAGTCATTTTCATGCTTAAATGTCCAAAATTTACTGATATTCTTATTCAGGAACTCAGAAATCGACTAGCGTTTTCTATTTTCCATTAAAGTCAAGGGACTTTTCAGATAATGCTATCAAATTTGGTGTTTTAAGACAGTACTTAGAACGCGGCATTCTGGAAAATGTCGCCGTGAGGCAGCAATTGATTATAATTCAAGTTGTAATATATTTATTCATAGATGTCAACATCTCTTAATTATTCCGGAGTCGGATCGAAGATGAACATGTTTCCAACCGAAAATTTTATTTAATCAAACATTTCAAAATGAAATCTTATAGAAAGAAGGCACATCATTTCCTTATATATATTTTCCGGCTTAAAACATGTTTCTCTTGGATTGGACACCGGAATAATTAAGAGATGTTGTCATCCATGATTTATTGTAAAAATCTCTATTATATTCCATATCGGTTGAATAGTGATGGCTACAAATTTCCCGCTTTTACATATAAAAATGACTCTGTGAATGTATCTGGAAAACTTATTTTTAGAAGCGACCGTCTTAGCTAAAGCCTTTTTGGATATTGTCTAGGGCCTGAAATAGGGATTTTTGTGTCCAGGCCATTGACCAATTGCTTAAGATTAGAATTGCTCAGAATCGAAAATACACGCCTCATCCCCCCATTCCACTACTCACGCCCGCCCTTCTTATTCATCTGATATTCTTTATGCAAAATTACAGCCTTTTTCTTTCGTGTAAAATTTTTTTCGCAGTACAGGGTGCGAAAAATATGTTTGTATGTGAAGGTGGGTCAAAAATTATGCGAACAAGTACGATACACACGTAGCCTCTTTTTTTTATTGATCATACCTTGCACAAAACCTTGAGTCGCTATGCAAATTTCTTGCGATAGCTGTTTACAGTGGCGTAACTACGTATGGCAGAAGCCCGTGGCCTCAGTCCTAATTGTTCTGACGACCCCCTGCACCCTATTCTTAACTGACTAAAAAAAAAAATAAAGGTAAAAATAAAGGAGCTTCTCCTTTGTGAATCAACATTTTTATTACTATTTTGCACTGGAAACACTTTTCGACCTATTTACCCGTATGAAGAATATTAAACTTATTACAATTCAGTATAATAGCAAAAAATACATTGCACTTATTTCTTTTAGTGCATTTTGTTATATTTCAAATGATATTAAGAACAAAATACTCTTTATTAGATGGAACTTCCATCTCATTCCAGGTCCACTTTAGGATTTTCCAAGTTACATTCACTCCAGAGTCTGATTATCACAGGGGCACACGGGGCACGTGCCCCAAGCCCACAGTTTTAGGAGGCCCCTAAGTATATTTTCCCCATTCTATGAAGATATAAATTAATGCAAATTTCCATTTATAGTTCACAAAAAAATTAATTTTTATCATTTATGCAAACTAAATTATCGCAGTGTTCACTAATGGCTATAAAATAGAATGTAAATTTCGAAATTCAGAGTAGAACGGATTTTTCAATTTGATTTCATCAAACATGTTTCAGTCAGTCCCTTAAAATTAGAGTTTTATTCACTCTAAATAGCACATAGAGCAGACGATTTTACAGTACCATAATTTTTAACGCATTTTTGCATGTGTCTATAATGTATTCTTTTTTATATATAAAGCTAAAGGTTAAAATTTTGAACTGAACATAAAACTGTTTGTTCTGTTTATAATGAAATTTTCTTGAGAAGATGGAGGTCCGGCACAGCCATTTGTGCCCCAGGTTCCACTTAGTTAATCAGTCCCTTGATGGAAGACATAGACCCCTTTATTACAAGGAAAATATATACGTACAGGAAATGTACACTTGGGGTTTTGTCTGTAAATTTCAAATTAGCATTTTGCTTTAAGGCTGTTCTCAACTGCTCTGCTTAACAAGCATTTTGACACATTTACAAATTCATTTTTTAACGGAAAGATATAAAATTGGAAGGCTTGACTATGGAAGCGATTTGGAATCGAACTGTGTTTTCCATTTTTTGATCAATAAGTTACCTACTGAGTTATAAGCAATTTTGATCACGTGTCAAAGACGTTTTTCACCCTTTCTTGAGTGGATATTCTTCTTTCGCGCGGAAATTCGGTTCGAAACGCCCACTTGGACATTATTTTCTGAAAAATCTATTGCGTTTGAAAAAAAAAAAAAAAAAAAAAAACCGGAAAAAACAGATTGATTACATAGTTTCTGAACAACAACACCTGCTACTTTCATGCATTTCCGAACAAAAATAAATTAAAACTTATGTCATAAAGTTGCACTTTTTGATTTGAAAACAACCTTAATAAAATTTTTCGTAGTAATAAATTCATAATATTTTAATATTTTTTTCCAATTCTTGTGACCCCCTGAATCTTTGAGCCCGTGACATTTGCCACCCCACCCCAGCCCTCTTGTTGCACATAAATCTAAAAATTGTGAGATGGGGCTTAAGAGCCATTTTCAAATAAATTAAATGATTAAGATTAACCCTTTATGCACTGAATTATGAATTCATAAAAATTTTATCTTCTAAAGCATTTTTCGTGAATTGTTTAAACTATATTAGAAGATTTACATAATCATTTGATAAATTTTAGAAGGATTGAAAGATTTAGAAGGATGAATTAAATTCTAATTAATGGGGATTTTGTGCAATCTTTATAACCCAACTCAAATCTTTTATTTAAAATATTTTTCTTAGTATTTTGTAGAATTAGGAAATGTACAAATATGATGTTCTTACAATAGAAATATAGAAATATTTCCGAATTGAAAAATCCCCCCCCCCTCCCAACGCCAAGAAATTTGAAAAGATGCAAAAGCAAAAGAAATTATCCTTTTAAAAATATTTTTGTTTTGTGTAACCCATAATGGTTTTGGAACAAGATAAAGTAATGCATCTATAACTCATTCTAAACTGTATTACAACTAATCGATGTATTAAATGAATTTTATAACAAGTTGTTTTATTGGTACTTGTAAGTACTGCCAGTAGATAATGCGTTGAGAGCCATTTTCAAATAAATTGAATGATTAGGATTAAAGGATTGTGTAAATATTATTCGAAATGCCGGCGAGGTATCACTGCCCGTCTTTCCGGTAGCGATGACCCTACGTGTTTGCGTTTGTAGATCGCGCTGGACGTGACTATAAAAGGTAACGAAAGAGTTCATGACCTAGAAATTGTCCATTTTTGATATCTGGAGGCATTCTCTCACACACTGGATGTCCGGGAAAGTTGCTTCCAGTAAACGATATACTACTAATTTAGTTTAAAAAATCAAGGCCACGGAAAGAAATAAAAGACATCGTCAAAAGTTTACTTTTGAACAAGGAATGTCTGCGTAATAATTAAAAATAAAGAAAGAATGGAAAGAAAAAGACTACAATACAACTTTAGTAATTCGGCATCGTTCCGGAATGAAAAATGGGTTGACGTCGAGTTAACCGAGTACTGAATTAAGCGGTTTCGCACCAGATTTATTTTGATACAGTAGCCCCGCGTTATACCCCGCGCTTGTTAGGAGTAGTGTTGGCAGGTTCACTGACACACACACACAAAAAAAAAAAACGGGACAAGGAGACAAATGAAAGCCGGACATGGCCTTCTAAATTGGGACATAAAAATATAGTAGATCCTATGAGAAAGTAACCTGTCTATAACAGAATCCTGTCTTAGACGTAAAAAAATTCATTGTTCCTGTGGACGGAATTCAATACAACAACACCTGGGAATACTAGTTAGGAGACAAGAAAAATATGGTAGATATATATAGAGTTGCCAGGTATCTCGATTTAAGCGGGACGTCAGGATTTTCAGGGTCTTCAAGACCTTTCCCGCGTAACTATAGCGCGGGACTCCAAAAATCCCGATTTTTCAGGAAACACAAATTTTTTAAAATTTTTCTTTGTAAAATGTGTTTCGTTAGTCTGCATGCATCAAATGAAATTTAATACAATAAAACCTGTGAAGACAGAACCCGTCTATAACGGAAAATTGTATAGTTCCTTCGAAATGCTTTTCAAATCTACCTGCCTCGACGGAAACCTGTCTAAACCGAAATTTTCGGGGATTCATAGCGATTCTGTTTTCAGAGGTTCTTTGAGTAGAGCAAAAAATCCTATGAAAAGGGACCTGTTTATAACGGAATTATGTTTTAAAAGTTAAATTTTCATTGTCATAGCTACTCCGCTTTCACAGGTTTTATTGTACGTATAAGGTTGTTGTGTTTATTTAGTTTAGTAAAACCTGTTAAGACAGAGTAGAAAAAGACCAGAAAAAAATTAAGTTTTAAACAGGTTTCCGTCTTAGCAGATAATTATTCTTATCGTATAGACAGTGAAATTTTTACGTTTAAAACAGGATTCCGTTATAGACAAATTCCATTTTAACAGGGTTTACGGTACTTTATGTCCCGATTTAAAAGCCGTTTGTCTTCCTTTTTTTGTCACCCTGTCCCGTTTTTCGTGATCTGGCAACACTAGATATATACCAAAACACGACATAACCGAAAAAAAAAAATAAATAAATAAATAAAATACTAAGATAGATGATAACCGTACAACTTAACTTTTTGGTGCTCTCTTAATTAAAATTCTGATTACTCACATGGGGCACCCGAAAAGGGGGGTGCCGGGACAGCTGCTTGCATGATCCTGCATTAGTCGAGCCTTGATAAAATATCGTTCTACGTTGCTTTGTTATAGCGCCATGGGAGAAATTTCTATAATCTACTTCTACTATATATACATAAAATGCAAATTCGTATTTTCTTCCGAACACTTATAACTAGTGTGGCCAGATGTAGTATGACAAAAAGCGGGACACGGTGACAAAAAAAGGGGGACAACGGCTTCTAAATTGGGACATAAAATACAGTAAACCCTATTAAAATGGAATTTGTCTCTAACGGAATCCTGTTTTAAATGTAAAAATTTTACTGTCCGTACTTTAAGAATAATACCTGCTAAGACGGAAACCTCTTAAAAACTGAATTTTTTCTGGTCTTTTTCGAATCTGTCTGAGCAGGTTTCACTAAACTAAATAAACACAACAAACCTCATACAGTAAAACCTGTGAAAGCGGAGGCGCTGGGACAATGAAACTTTTTCTTTTAAAACAGAATTCCGTTATAAACAGGTCCATTTTAGCAGGATTTTTTAACACAAAGACCTACTCAAAGAGCTTCTGAAAACAGAATCGGTATGAACCTCCAAAAACTCCGTTTTAGGCAGGTTTCCGTCTAGGCAGGTAGATTTGTAAGGTATTCCTTTCGAACGGACCATACAATTTTCCGTTATAGACAGGTTCTGTCTTCATAAGCTTTATTGTATTAAGTTTCACTCGAAACGTGTTGATTAACGAATCCCATTTTATACAGAAATTTTAAAAGAATTTATGCATCATGAAAATTCGTGATTCTTGGTGTCCCGCGCAGTGGTTACACGGGACAAGTCTTGAAGACCCTGAAAATCGGGAAGTCCAGCGTAAATCGGGGCACCTGGTAACACTACTTATAACTCATGTTCAGCTGAACGGATTTTTATGGGGCTTACATTTTCTCATTTGGGTTATTTTAATCGATTTTTATTAGATTCGAGGTTCGTTTGGAAAAACCGACCAGTGTAGCGGACGTCATCTGCTACCTTCAAATATATATATATTCTATCAAAAATAAACTACCATATACTGAAAAAGTAACTGCGTTAAACGTCTAAGTTGCATTACTTTTTTAAAGGAGAAAATCGAAATTAAACTTTTATCATGAAAAATTTAAATAGAATCATAAAATGTTACCTTGCATCTTCAAATAATCTTCTCTTTCGCGCTTCAACAGTATTTACTTCTAAACTTGTTTTAAATGCCGAACGAGGAAGTATTTATCATAAACTCATTTCTTTTAAATTATAGCTTTGAAATTGATATAAAAAAATATAATAATTATCACACGCATCACACGATAATAACTCATAAAACTAATTGACAGAGAGATTTCATCATTCAAATTACCCATTTTTCGCACAATAGCCGATAGAGAAATTTTTTTCTGATTCTTAGACGTCGTGTTCAACATTCTGCAGTTTTAAATTCCCACTGACTCAGCATTCTATGTAGGCGATATTTGATTAACCTTTAACGAACGAATGTCGCCACATTAGCAATAACCAATTTTTATTGTCCAAATGTGTTTTTTTCACGAAACACCAGTATTTTTACACAGAAAATTTTGCCTTATTTAATCGCAAAATTTCAGCAATTAAGTAATTTAAATAATAATAATAATAATGCAGTCGAACCCGATTAAGACGAGTTTCAAGGGAGTTGATAAAAGCCACGTATTAAGCGGGATCGCGTATCAAACGTGATTTGTATAATGTTGCGGGAATTGGGCTTATTTACATTTCTAATACTGTAAAAGCACTTATTTTCGCGAGCCGTAATTTTCGCGAAAATGAAGATATCGGTGATTTCGCGAACTGAAAATTTCGCGAATTTTACATGAACAGAACCGAAAGTTCAAAAATCCCGAAAATACCTAAATAGAACTCCTTTTGCATAAGGCATTTTAAGAAACTTCCTTTCTCCGAAAAGTTCGTTCTATTAATTGTATTATTGTTTTTATTCAAGAAATAGTTGTATAGTATTCAAGAAATAGTTGTAAGTATTCAAGAAATTTTTGTACTTATTTCTTATTTAAGTAACTGCAATCATCAAATTTTGGATAAGTGAAAAATTCCTGAATTTTTATTTTTGTTTGAGGTGAAAAACAAAATATTTCGCGAGGGTTAAATTTTCGCGATTACGACAGGCTCGCGAAAATCGCGAAAATAAGTGATTTTACAGTAGTCTAAATGAGCTTAAGAGCTTTCATTTGTAAGTTTTCGGTTGAACATTGTGTCTTTTATACATATTTAGATAAAAATTTAACTGTATTCGACTTTAACTCGGTGTTTCTTTTCATATGACAGGCAGAAAAAATAACTGAAAATAAATGTGGATTTAAACGTGGCTTTATAGCCGATTGATACTTTATAACCAAAAATAATCTTCCTAATAGACTAATTTTTTAACACACGGAAAAAAATATTAAATCTTTGAAGCACAATTCAGTTATTAAAATCACATTACTTGTGATAATGAGTACCATTATAATCTTTCCTTCATTTTTAATATAATAAGAGATAACAATGCTTATTATTTTTTGTGTAAAAAATATTAAGCATAGTAAAATGTAGACAAACATAGAAATAATAACAAAAAAAATTATAGAACAACAATCGTCTTTGTTTAATCTTTACGAGTTTATTATTATCTTTTTTTACTTACTGGGGGGTGGGGGGGGGGGAGGGCTAGCCACCCTGCTCGTTACATTCAACAACCTCCCGCGTAATCGCTTCGTGATTCCGTTTGGTATCGCGAAGCAATCCTTATTTGCTAGCCAACCCCAGACGTAATTGTTTCGCGTTTCCATTCTGGATTTCAATTTTTTGATTCCAAACGCAGATGACACCCCCCCCCCCCCCACTCCAAAAAAACAAAAAACAAAACAGAAGTCTATCGAAATGCAGAAGAAGATACTTCCCTTTCCCCGTCTGCCATATCTGAATTTTCGACTTTCATGGTTTTCGACAAGCACAATTCCGCTAAGAAAAGTCAGAAAGCTCTGACCAGTCAGATGCGTTTCGCGGTATCTACGCAGATTTTTATTGGCCCATTTACAAATCGTTACTTTTATTTATACAGTAAAAACTCCCTAAAGCGGCCACGTTCCGTTCCAATAAAAATGGGTCGCTCCGAGAGGTGGTCTCTTAATGGAGGTCATGTTTAAATCTAGATTTTAATTGTTGAAAAAAGTTAACAATGTTACTAAAATTTATTTTTTACATTAGGAAAAAAATATAAAAATTTAAGTATCAAAACAAAAGTTAATTACATAAGTTAATTACTGCAGAGTTTAAAAAATGAATTGCTTTAATTTTACAGTTTTATCTTTCATAACTTTTATTTCCCAGTCCTTTCGAAGTTCAGTAAATAAATGCAATTTTTTTTGGACAGGAACAAATAATGACGATTTTGTTACTTCATCTATTTCTTTGAGAGTTTTCCGACAGAATAGGGTAGATGAGTTTATTGACCGCCATTCTAAATTCGTCATCAGAGTTAAATTCATTGTCTAAAAAGGCACAAAGAGATTTAAACACTTAAAAGTTACCGGGATAAAAAAAAAATTTAAAGTCAGTTTAGAAGTTTGATGAATAATGCATTCTCCGGAATTATTTTTCTAATAAAACCTTCTTCAATCGACCAGAAAAAAAAACGGAATTCTCTTCAAAGAAATGGGTCGCTCATGGAGGGAGTTCAACTGCGGTGGTCTCAGAATGAAGGTAAAATTAGTATTGAGCCTATAGGAATAAATTTCGTTCCATGAAAAAAAAAAAAAATGGTCGTTCAGGGAGGTGGTCGCACAGGAAGGTTTCGCTGTATATAGAAGGATAGCATGCATTATGTACCACATTAATCATATAACGTACATTTTAAACCTTAAGGGGTCAGGTAACCTTTGAACCAATAAAGTACATGGAAAAGTGACCTCTGTAAGAATTGCAGTCATTCTTTAACTAAATAACTTTTAATTATAAAATTGAAAACACATGTCAGGAACGATTTATTTTATCAATCAAAGTTGTTAGAAAAGGTATACACATATACAGGGTGATTCAAAAAAGATGGGAAAATTTTTAAGAGGTGATAGTACACACCCAAACAAACATTTTGTATCAAAGAATGCATGGTCGAAAACTAAACGTAAAAAAGTTAGAGGGCGCCAAAAGTATGTTCTTATACGAGGCAAAAACACACAATGAACGATTAAGTTAAGTTACGAAAACAAATTTAATGGCATTTGATTACAATAAGTGCTCAAAACATTGACCGGCAGCTGTTATGCACGCAGTACAACGGCGAAGAACAGATTGGCGAATTTTCTGAAACACACCAGGCACCACCGCGCTCGCCAGATCTTTCATGTCTCGATTTTTTTTTGCGGGGACAGCTAACGGCTCTTGTGTATGAGACTCCCATTGAATCCGCAGAAGAACTTGTCGCCAAGCTTTCGGCTGCTGCAGGGGAAGTTCGCGATATCCCTGGTGTGTTTCAGAAAATTCGCCAATCTGTTCTTCGCCGTTGTACTGCGTGCATAACAGCTGCCGGTCAATGTTTTGAGCACTTATTGTAATCAAATGCCATTAAATTTGTTTTCGTAACTTAACTTAATCGTTCATTGTGTGTTTTTGCCTCGTATAAGAACATAATTTTTGGCGCCCTCTAACTTTTTTACGTTTAGTTTTCGACCATGCATTCTTTGATACAAAATGTTTGTTTGGGTGTGTACTATCACCTCTTAAAAATTTTCCCATCATTTTTGAATCACCCTGTATAGTTTTTTTTAAATTTATTTTTAAAAATAATACAATTTTTACGAAAGAATTATTCTTGCATGCATTGCGCGCATGATTTTTCCCATTTCAATGGCTGAAACAAGCCAAGATTTTTTTAATGAGTACAGATATAAAGTGTTTTCAAAATGACCTACAATGAAAAAAAAAATAAAACTTGTAGATCTCGAGAAAAAATTTTTTTTTTTAGAGAAATTCGAAATATCGATATTTTTTTTATACAAAAGTAGCCGTGAATTCTAAACTTCTTACTTGAGAAACATAATAATAGGTCATTTTGTGCTTCTGTACGTTTAATACATCCAACAAAAATTTCGTGAAATTCTAGGCAACCGTTTTTTAGAAATCGTGCGCGCAATGATCAAAATCGCTGTTTTGAGAAAATTGGCTTTAAAGATTGAAAAACCCGTTGATCCTATATCAAAAGCTCAAAGTATTTTAGACATAACTTCTCTTCTAATGCGAATTTTTGTATGGGGTTTGATTTTAAATGTTCCCAAAGAATCATATTTAATTATAAGCTATTTAATAAAAATTCGATTTTTTGACGCTTCAAAGGTTGCCTGAGCCCTTAATAACAAGTATAATCACCTCTAATCATGATAATTTTCATGACTTATCTGAGTATCCCGAATTCGTGTATCTCTCAGTACCATGAAAACATAAAAGAAGCGAGAGACAAAGAAATTGCAGTATTGCTCATTAACTCAGCTGTGTTTTTTAAATTCATACATCTACTACTTTTTCCATTTAAAAATTTTCGCCTTAATTAACCTGTAAATAAAGCAGATATTAATCTTCGTAAATAATGATTTTTATATGAATAAAAATATCCGCTAAATTGGCAACTTTGGTGAAGAGAAAAGGAATTCGCATGTGTGGGATTTTTTTGCCTTAAAGGACAGAAAATCTATATCGCGTAGTAACCGTTTGCGTATTAAACGTGATAGTTTTCATGAGCCTTATGGCCGATGTTCAAGGATCTGGAAAAAACTCCGCGTATAAAGCGGAATCCCTTATTAAAGGGTCTCAGGACTCTTAAAATTGGAAAACATGAAAAAAAAAGACCATTTTCAACATTTAATATCTTAAAATGTATTTGATTTTAAGACACAATTTTAATTGGAATAAAATATATAAGTATGTCCTTTTATTTCATGTATTTAAAAAATTATAAGATGCAGAATTAGCATTTACGGGGGGCTCCAAACTGTTAGACATTTGACGAGCAAAAAATCGGTATAACACCTTACGCGCACGATTACAAAATAAGTATTGCAACTAGAATGAAAATTTTGGTGCCTACTTATACTACAGATTGTAATAATTACCCTGAACCTAAATAAATTTCTATTTAAAGCTTTTTCATATTTTTAATACAAAGTTGTATTTAGCTAATGCAAAATTGGGAAAATTTCAACAGTATAATCACCTAAAAAAATATTGTTTTGAACAATAAAAAATAAATTTTAGGTTCAGTTTATACAGACTTACATGAAACATATGTTTTGAAAATTTCATAAAAAAATATTCATAAGTTTTTGAGATATCGTGCGCGTTATGCCCAAAAACGTCATTTGGAGAAAAATAGCTTCAAAGTTTCCGAAACGATGCTTCAGCTATTGAACGTGTATAAATGTTGAAGACACAACTTCAGTTCTAATAGGAATTTCAAGGAAACAATTACATCAAAATGTTCAGAAAGGTAGGGGTTTAACATCTAAAAAAATTCAAATTTCGAAAAATTTAAAGATTTAAGAGTCCTGAGACCCCTTAACCGTGAGCGTCTTAGCCGGGTTCGACTGTAATAGTTTGTCAAAAACAGTTGTGCGAAAACAATAATACTAATTGGAAACAAAAGGGTTAAAAAATCATGCAATACATTTTTTGTATGAAGAAAGTTTACCTTTTGATCAGTGCTATAGTCGTAAAAAAACTTCGAAAGTATATATGATTTCACGCTATAGATTTACTCGTAGGGTATAACAGTTCTCTCAAAATTATCCAGAAGGTATACACCGTATAGATCTTGCACTATAGCCCTATTTCTGATTTATATTCTTTGCATGTAAAATATAATATAAGATATAGACTTTCTAAAAATATATCTCCCCCGCTTTCTAAATTTTATGCCTATAAACCTTTTCTTCAGGCTTATTTAATATTATATACAGGGTGGTTATAAAAAAAACCCAGGCTGTCGCTCAGTGGTTAGAGCGACAGCCTGGAGTGCTGTGGTTCCGGGTTCGATTCCTGGCTCTAGTTAATTTCCCCATCCAGTTGGGTTTATTGTATTTGTATTTATTGTTGTATGTCTGTTTAATATTTATATATACCGATAAAAGCATGATATTTGCAGGTGTGATTATTGAAGTGATTTGTAAATAGTGTTACCAGGTATCCCCCGCAATCAGGACCCCAAATGATCTGGACACCACTAATTTCTTATAGTTTATTTCAACATCTTCAATTGCAGATAATTCTGCCATTAGATAAGGCGAAGAAAATTACTTTAAAAATCTGGTCTCCAGATCATTTGGAGCACCGATTTACGCAGGGCATCTGACAAACTATTTGTGAACGAACAGTTTTTTTTTTTTTTCATTTTTCGATAAATGAATTACAGTCGTGGAAAAAAAAAAAGAAAAGTAAACACCCCTATTAACTCCTCAACAAATTATCGTAGAAGAAAGTTACTGTTACTGAACGATTAGAAATAAAGTCTACATTTAAATGATGTATATAAAATTTGCTTAGGGGGCCATCTACATATTAAAACGAACCCAAACTTTTTTTTTCAATGACAATACCAAATTTTAACAAGATATTTCAAATCTTCGGTTTAAACTATGCCTGGTCACCAAATTTCAAGTCTTTTTAATTATAAACATCCAAAATTTAGTACTTCTAATGTTAAATTATATTTTCATATTTTCCTTAATATCTCCTGAAATTATACTCCTAATGTGCTAATTTTTTGTGTAGCAATAATACTAAAATACCCAAACATACATACGTTGAATTTGCTATTTTTATAATTTTATGATATGAATTATGAAAGTAATATTCGAAAAAATTATGCATAAAACCTGCCATTTTTTTTTATGGATTTAGATTTATTAAGTCCTGCTTTATGGAAATCGAACATTTCACATTTTTCTTCCAAGTAGTTTTCAAATTATGCTTAAAAAACGGCAAAATGATGGTTTAAGATATGATAGAAGTGACTAGATATTTTGCAATTTCTTATGCTATCCTGTAATCTATCAGTCTCCAATGACTGCTTGAGTGGCGCTTACGATGCCTTGATCAAGAAGGGGGATCTCTCCGTTAACAATCGAATACGGAACTTCAATTTGGATACAGCCCTTAAAATACGCTAGTTTTAAAATAATTAATTTCTCGGAAAGTTATGGTATGAAGCATATGCTACTAAGGAGGAAATAAATAAATAACTAAATCACAGCAAAAAACTTTCACTTCAATTTTCTCGAATTCTAATTTTTGTTACATAACATATTATTCCACTCAGGTCCAGGGCCGTAACCAGCGAGTCCAGTCAGAGGGGGCTCTGAATTTTTTTGGTGGGGCTAACATCTCTTAACAATCCATATCTTAAGCAAACTAAATATAATAAAACTGACAAAATGGACCTGTCTAAAAAGGAACCCATCTAAAGCGTAATTTCTCTATAACGGAACTTCCTATAATGAAATTTTTAAACGGAAAATACTTCATGGTAATCTGAAAATGAATATAAAGCAATTAGGGGCGGTGTACCTCTTAAGAAAACCTATCTAGAATAGAACTTTTCTCTATCCCGTGTGATTTAGTCTCAGGTCTTATTGTATTTAATGGGAAACAAATAGATAGCATCCGACACCTCATAAAAAAATGACTTTATTTAAATTTTAATAAGGAAAACTAATGGATTGTACACTGTATTCTATTCCCATTGCAATTTTTGCATTATTAAGCATATTGCTTCTTTTGTCCCTTGGTGTCTTCGGAAAAGGGACCCCCCCCCCCCCCCCCTCTCAGCTCGCGTTTGTTCGTACAGTGTGTGCATATATACACGCAATAATTTCTATGTGTACTTCTATGGATAACTTTGTACCAATTTTGTGGAAAATAAAATTTTAAAAAAGTTAAAAAAATAATTTCTAAACAGGGCATTTGTAATATGCTAAAATGTGCATCACTGCCAGTCCTAAGCCTGGAAAAAGTGTGAAGGGAAGTTACCTGAAAAACACTGCCATAGCCGTTTTTTAAAGTTGTCCAATTATCCGGATTTTTCATTAACCGGATCGGCATCGGCCCCGATTGGTCCGGATTATCAGCGCTCTACTCTATTGAACATTGATTATATATATGCATATTTGAACCGCTGATTAATAAAATCAGTCTTTCTGTTGAATAAATTAGTGTAATTTATCATACTAGCATTCTGACAGAAAAGTACATCTTTATTTACAAAAACACCGATTCATACAGCAAACATAGAAATCTTCAACTGCCCAGCATGACAATTTTTTTAAAGATGCTTTTTGAGAAAACTGAGAAAAAGGAATCTGTTGGTATAGAGGTCTGCACGGGCCGGAATTTCCAGGCGCCGGCCCGGCCCGAACGAAAGCTATCTTGACCTGGCCCATTCATATTTCACAGTTCACAGCCGTATAAAAATCAGTGAAAACAGACCCGGCCAGTGGAAAAATCAATTAAATCAGGCCCGATCCGACCCGACTCAATTTCTACAAAAAATTCAGATTTTTCTTAACCCCCTAACCGCCGACCAAAAGAGCAAATTTTTAATGTTGTTTTCTCTGTATTTTAATTTTTTTTTTAATTCTAAGAAAAGGTATTTTTTTAAACATGATATAAAAAATTTCATTATGTGTAAGAATATAACCCTTGAGAGTATTAATGATAAATTAATCTGTTGAAACTGGATTATATCTCTAGAATTATATTAATTTAAAAACTGATTCTATTGCAGTGAAACCTACAGCTTAGAGAACGGACATATCAGTTCACGGCGGTGAGAAGGTTAACATACAATTAAGATTCTTTTAAAGAATACTACATACATATTTATGGGATAATTTTACAGCATATTTTAAATTTACGATGTGTTCGCAAGACAGAAAATACACAATAGCAACATTAATGGTTTACTTAGAGTCTTAGACGTTTCAACATTCAAATAAGGATTCATTAAAAAATTCATATTGTTTAGAATAAAAGAAAAATGGGAGGGTTAAAAACATGATGATAACTTTTGAGGGTATATTATAAAAAGTAGATTTGCGAAAATATTTCTGTTATTCCTTAAGGCTTTTCTCAAATCCAAAGAAGCTACTTTCTGACACATTTCTAAATTCATTTCTTTTCGAAAACGTCAATATATTTTTGAGAAAATACTGTCCAAGTTAGCGTTTTGAATCGAATATCCGGAGACGATAGCACGGAAAAGGAGAAAAACCTGCAGTCACGTAACAAAAATATCTTATATCTCTATAAGTAATTTATTTATTTAAAATGGGAAACGCTATTCAATTCTAAATCCCTTCAATAGACAGGTTTGTCAATTTTATGCCTTTACAGTTAAAAATGTGTCAGAAAGTTTTTCGTTTTTGAGCAGTGAATTTGAGAACCACCTTCAAGTATATTTCCAAAAATTCCGTTAACAGAGGTTTATTATCGCTATTAATATTTTTACAAAACAATTGCCTGCCCTAAACATCCTGAGAACAATTAAGTCCATTTCTGGCTATGTTGGAAAAAAAAATGCAGGCATGATCTCGGTCCGGCACGAGTCTGCTGGAAGAATTAAGCCCGGGCTCAAACGCCATGTAACTGTCCGATGCCGATCTCTACGCTGGAAAATGTTATATTTCGATATTGATGCTGGCAAACTAGTATCGGCTCGTAACGCACATTTATACTTATTCTCGTGAAACTCATATTCATTGAAAATGATTCATATTTTCTCGTCTGCGTTTAAATATTTATATCGGGCCGACAGACCCGCTTAATTTCTTTTATTGGCCCGGTCCAGCCCGGCAGGCACGTCCAAATTTTGCCGGCCCGGCTCGTTTGAAACTTCACCTTCATTTCGCCTTCCCGGCCTAGTACAGGCTTCTAGCCAAGCCCGGGATCGTGCAGACCTCTACTGTAGGATACACTTCTTTTCACATATTTTTTCTTTAAATTGAAGACATTACATAGATTTAAATATCATATTCTGTTCAATTTTTTAATATATAGAAAAAAGAACGAAAATTTGAGATTTTGCTAACGTTTTTGCGTTATGCATAGATGCCAACAACACTTATCCGGAGTTTGTTACAAGACGAAAATATTTTCAACAGGAAATTTCATTTAATCAAAAATTTCAAACTGAAATCTAAAATGTACCTTATCGAAAAAAGACACAATTCCTTATATATTTTTTCCAGTTTAAAACATGCTTGTTTTGGATCAGACTCCGGAATAATTAAGAGATGTTGGCATCTATGGTTATGGTTATGTTATATTTATTAATTTCAATAATTCACAAACTTACTATTATCATTTAAAAAATATTTTAATGCGTTAATTCCATTATTATATACAGTGGAACCCGGTTAAGACGCTCACGGTTAATACGCGATCCCGCTTAATACGCGGATGTTTTCAGCTCCCTTGAACATCGCCCGTAAAACTAATGCAAAAATATCACGTTTAAGACGCGAACGGTTATTACGCGATCCCGCTTAATACGCGAAAACTTTTCGGCCCTTTGTGGTAAAAAAATCACGTTTAAGACGCGAATTCTTTGGTGAAGATTCGAATTCCTTCTTTCTTCTCCAGTGTTTCCATTTTAGTGGATTTTTTTATTGAGATAAAAAAAAAAACGCTGTTTCTGTATACTATATATTTACTTTATTTAATAACAGATCAATTAAAGGAACATTTCGAAAATAGTGATAGATATTTGAATAAAAAACACCTTCTAAATTAGCAAGACTGCAATTCTTCTTTGATCCCGTGTTATAACATTCTTTGTATCTCGTTTCGTGTATTTTTTATTGTAGTAGAGAGAGATACAGAGAGGAATTCAGGATGCTCAGATACGTCATAAAATTATGATTAAAGATGATTATACCTGTTGTTAGTGAGTTTTTAAATGTATGTTATATCACTACTATGTTTTATAATGCATGTTATATACAAAAAAAAAAAGAAAAAAAAGAAAGAAAGAAAAAGAAACTCGTAGATTAAATAAATACGACTGCTGTTGTATAATTCTTTTATGTTTCCTATGTTTTCGTTACTTTCTGCTATGCTAACAATACTTTTTACACAAAGATTTTCTTTCTTACATTAAAAAGGACAGATTATATTGGTACTCATTATCACAAGTAATCACAAGTACTAAATATGATTTTAACAACTAGATTATGTTTCAAAAATTTAATATTTTTATTCTTTCTGTCAAAAAAAATTAATCTAGCAGAAAAATTATTGTTGTTGTTTTATCTTTGGTTGTAACGTATTATCGACAATAAAGCCGCATGTTTGAATCCATTTTTATTTTCAGTTATTATTCCAGTCTGTCCTGTAAAAAGATAGACTGAGTAAAGTTGAATACAATTAAATTTAAATCTAAATATAGTACGTATAAGACACAATTTTCGACTATAAACATATCAAGCTCTAAAGTTCATTTAGACGATTAGATGTGTAAATAAGCCCAGTAACTCCAACATTATACAAATCACGTTTAATACGCGATCCCGCTTAATACGCGACTTAGGTCCACTCCCTTGAAACGCGTCTTAACCGGGTTCGACTGTATTTATAATTAATAGCTATTTGTAATTTAGTTAATTTTATTAATATTTTGGTTTCTGCTGAATTATTAGGTCTTTTTAAAATCACGGTTGTTTGTATACGATTTAATTTAGTGATGATATTGTTTCTCTTTAAAACGAGCGTTACCTAACCTTATTTTATTAATAATATGATTTATAAAATTAACCATTTAACAATTCGCAATAATAATTAAATTTAAAATTCAGCATATGATTACATCGTTTTAAGTAGGAATCAATTATTACAAATATATATTAATTACATATTTTTTTTTAAACATACCTGGACTTAATAATAAAAAAAGACATTGTAATTTTAATATTATATACAATACTTTTTTTTTTTCAAAGAAAACAACTTAGATTTAATTCATTTAAATAGCGATAACATAGATTTTTTTTGCGTACGTTTTACATGTGTTTCATGAAATTTGTTCAATCTCATTTAGAAAAAAGAAAAAAGCACAAGGGCATGAACGTTCTTTTCGAACAGTTTTCATTAAATGTAGGCGACTATTTATTGTTATACGTTTCCCCCATTTCTAAAGATCTTTAAAAATATTCTTCTTTCACTCAATAACGAAAATTTTTCTGATGCAGTTAAGAAGTAATTTTCTTTCTCTTTGCCTAAAATTTTCAGCTTCTCACATTCATGCGCCTAAGAATTGAATACCGTTTCCCATTTTCTTATAAATGCCATGATTATAAATAACATGATTTATAGTCATTTGCTACTCGATAAAATCAGCCTACAAAGTCAAATTTGCCGTCATTTTTTGACAGATTTTTTTACATTTTCTGTATAGTTTGAATACTCGCAAATGTCTTTATAAATAAAAGAAATTCATGAACATGTCAGAAAGTTGCTGGTTTAGATTGGAAAACAGCCTTATAAAACACAGAACACAGTTTAATAAGAAATAAATATTATAAAACGGAAATATTTTATTTAAATATGAAAGCAATGTTTGTACTGCTTAAAAAAAGTTTTCATTTTCGAAGGTTTAAATGGAAAAAATATTTTGTAATTTGTTATTTGCTCCTGGATAAAAAGAAAAAATGGGTACTTTTATGTTAGCCGGGCACAAATCTCGCAATAGAAATTTTTAAATCGCAAATACCAGCACTTACATTTTTACTCATCATCATCTACTATATATATAAAACGCAAATACTTATTTCCTTCCGATTGGCTATGACTCAAGTTCTACTGAACAGAATTTTGTAGAACTTACACTGTTAGTTAGATAATTTGTTTTAGAAGAGTTTTAATGTAAAAAGATAGTTCTACGTTGCTTAGTGATAGATATGGGGGTTTTAGAACTAGGTGAACCCGATTCTGAAAGTTTACCTTTTATTTAAAGTTCTACTGAATGAATTTTGATGCTATACGAGAAAGTTCTCAGTGGTGTAGTAAAAAACTAGAGGATGCTGAATAGATTTTGATGGGACTCACATTGTTAGACAATTTTTCAGAAAAGATTTTAGTATATCATATCGTTCTTATTATTTATCTTAATTGTGGAGGAAAATTCAAAATCGGATGAACACGATTATGAAAGATTGGCTTTTTCAAACGTTCTGCTGAATAAATTTTGATGGGACTTAAACTGAGCTTGAATAATCATATCTGCAAATTTAATGCCTTTATCATTAAAATTATTTCGAAAATGTGTCAGAAAGTAGCGCATTTATACTTGAAAATAGATTTAAATGAAGCATACGCTAAATAGTTGAAGACAATTTTGTCATAATCTTATAATAAACTTAACCTTAATCATGCTTTTTCACTTAAGGCTCCTGTCTCTGCCGGCGAAGGCACTCACGAGCTAATGCTAATCTTATGGGGAGGTATTTTTCTAATGTCTCGTTTGCATTTCGACATTTTTTAATATTTTTTTTTGCATTGGATAGCCGAGGTCCATCTCTACATCGCACCTTTTTAACTTTCTCGATTTTGGTTGGAGATATTTTTTAGAATGACACTTTCATTTTCAGAACCGGTTTTGAAAGTGAAAGTAACTTTATAAAATATATCTGCGACCAAAATCGAAAAAGTAAGAAAGGTGCGCTGTAGAGACGGATCTCGGCTATCCAAGGCAAAAAAAAAAAAAAAAAAAAAAAAACTTTAAAATGTCAAAATGGGAGCGAGATATTAGAAAAATCCCTCCCCATAGGATTAGCATTAGCTAATGAGTGCCTTCGCAAGCAGGGACAGGAGCCTTAATGTTTTTTATTGTTATATGACAAATAGAAAAAAAATGTTTAGCAAATTCATGGAACACAAGAAAAATAATTAGACAAAAGTTCAAAAAGCAAACAAAAAAATGCCCTAACTCTGCTTTCCTACTGCCTACACCCATAGCATGAAACAATTTTTGGCTTTCAAGCAATTACTTTCTTGTTCCATTTGTATAAAATGACATTTTGTTATCTTTCTAATTTCCTTCAACAAACATTCTAGTTAGTTTTCAAGTGATATTTCATCATTAACTAAATCTGCTGTCAAATACATAATGTCAACAGGCAAATCATTAACATTTAGAAACACGTCTTTTTTGTGACTACGTTTTAGTGAAGACGTTTAACCATTGCTTAACTAATTATCGATTAACTTGAGCAGCATATGTCTATTTCCATTCATCCAGTATACGATCATTGCTTTTAAAATGTAAAGATGTACGAAAACATGTGGTGGCTAGTTAGTGCATCTGGATTTAATTTTTTCGGGAGAAAGAAATGTTCCTATTTAGAACGCGTTTCGAGAATTGTATCGCAAGCAAGATAATATTAAACAACTAATCTAATAGGGTTCTGAATGCAAAATGTTTGGCATATTCCATTGCATTCAAGCAGTTAAAAGATCTACTTTTTTTTTATTTTTTTTTTTATGAAAGTTAAAACGTATATTATGTTGAAAAAATAAAAAAGTAAGGAAATTGTTAGAGGGGGCTCTAGAGGAAGCTAGGGGGGGCTCAGCCCCCATCGCCCCCATCTGGTTACGGGCCTGCTCAGGTCTCCAAATATGAATTAAACTAGTTGGATGTGCCAATCCCAAAACTTTCTTCTATCTTATACATCTTAATATTTCAAAACCTAGTTACACATGTTAATACTTCAATATTATTAGTTCAATACTATACCAACTTTGATTTTCATCTTAAATTTCTACTCAAGTCAATTAAACGGACTAAAAATGAGTTAATCTATATCATAATATTTGTTAAAATTATTAATTTTTCCTTATTTTGTCGTTATCAGCTGTTTGCGAATAGCCGGTATAGCAGGAAGCGAGTTCCCGCCGCTGCACAATAGAACTACGAAAAATCAAGAAAAGTATACAAAAATCGCTAGCACGGAGCCCCTTTACCGCGCAATATTTCCAAATTCAAGGAGAACCTGTTGGCCAAAGCCAAAAACAAGCACAAACATTTTGGTTCAATTGTATGCATAATTTTATACGCTGTTCGATGGTACAATAATGAAAATTGCACAGAGATCGGAATTATAGCGCCCCCTTCTTTCGGAATTTTTTCAAGTTCAGGGAGGACTTGTTTGCCATAGCCAGAAACATGCACAAAAAATTTGGTTCAATTATATGGATAACTTCATACACTTTTCGATGGTACAATAATGAAAATGATACAGACATCGCAATTATAGTGCCCTCTTCCGGCAGAATTTTTCCAAATTCAGGGAGGACCTTCGTGACATGACCAAAAATAAACACATAAAATTTGGTTCAATTCTATGCATAACTTCATACACTTTTCGGCGGTACAATATTCAAAACGGCACAAAAATTGTACAAAAATCGCTATTACAGCGCCCTCTACGAGCGATTTTTTTTACAAATTAAGGGAGGACCTCCTTGCCATAGCCAAGAACTTAAAAAATTTTTTTTGGTTCAATTCTATGCATAACTTCATACAGTTTTCGATGGTGCAATATTCAAAATCGCACAAAAATCGCTATTACAGCGCTCCCTACCGGCGAATTTTTTCCAAATTCAGGGAGGACCTGCTTGTCATAGCCAAAAACGTAAAATAAAAATTTGGTTTAATTCTATGCATAACTTCATACACTTTTGGACGATACAATATTCAAAATCGCACAAAAATCGCTATTACAGCGCCCCCTACCGGCAATTTTTTTCAAAATTCAGGGAGGACCTGCTTGTCATATCCAAAAACTTAAACTAAAAATTTGGTTCAATTCCATGCATAACTCCATACACTTTTGGATGGTACAATATTCAAAATCGCACAAAAATTGTTATATCAGCGCCCCCTACCGGCGAATTTTTTCCAAATTTCGGGAGGGCCTGCTTGCCATAGCCAAAAACTTATGATAAAATTTTGGTTTAATTCTATACATAACTTCATACACTTTTTGATGGTACAATGGCGACAGACAGACGGACAGACGGACGGACGGACAGACGGACACACAGACAGACAGACAGACATTTTCTATAAACATGTTTTTTGGAATCTCTGACCCCTAAAACATGCAAATCCGTCGAAAACCGGAAGTCGAAAAAAATTTCGATTACAATACTTTCTTCTATTGAAGATAGAAGAAAGTAAAAATGCATCAGAATCTAGCTAGCTAGTTTGGAATCGAGAACAGACTTAAGTCTCATCATGGCCGTCTTTGAGCACCGAGGCCAGGTGTAAAAATTTTTAAAGATGCAGTAGCATCCAATACGAATAAACAACCATTTAAATCTCAGCAAAACTTAATCGTAGACAGACAGAATTCGATCACCGGTCAGCGAAGTAAACTTTGATCATCGAAATTTACACACACCTGCTTGTTGCAGTTGCAGTAGGGTTTTGGCCAAAAGTGTTGACTCAAGTGTTTCTTGGACGCGTAAACAAACTTTGGAAAACGTTCTCTCTACATGTATCCGCGTCAGTATGTGTGTGAACAGGTGGGAAATAAAATTTAGAGACTGCATTCTCTTCTACACCACACAAACGTGCTGAAAAGACTGCGATAAAGATAGAAAGCGACTGTTTTCCTGATAACAGATTTAAGAGATTTTTGCTGATAAATTCCTAATTTTATCATGCAAACATTCCTACATTTTGACAGTGCTCATTTCAGGTTTGATAATCTTCCAGCTAAATGAACAATTTTCTTCCTTTCGGTTCGAGGTTACAAAAAATCGTCTGCTACATTTAAAACCGTCCCAACATTATGTTTAGAAAATTTATGCTTATATTTTATTTTTATATGGAGTTTCAGCCCTTTTCAGGGACAGGTATAGGCTATACATGAATTATTTTCTCTATTTTAATACAATTCCATGTATATTTTTCATTTTATTTATAAAGCGAAAATTTTAAATTTTAATTAATAAGAATATATGGATTTTAATTTACATGTATAAATGGATTTATCGAAAATAATTTGTACGAAATAAATCTGCAGTATTTTGCGCATGCGTTCACCTGTATTTATGATGCATCAAATGACGCAATAAGGTTAACAACCAAACGCGCTAGCCACTATACTTTTACACCACGTGATTCCCACTGTGACGTCACATGAATATTGTCCATTGACATCCTATCAATAAATCAGACTTAAAACTTAATAAATTCATGTTAATTAAAAAAATATATATTCAACTTCAACGTGTATTGAAGTTAAAATCTTGCTCACAGCTCGTCAGCTTTTAACACATAAGATATCTATATTAAGGCTGTTCTTAACTGCTCTGCCCAACAAGCGCGAAACGTTTTGACACATTTAAAATTCATTTTTTAACGGAAAAATATAAAATTCGAAAGCCTGGCCATGGAAGCGATTTGGAAATGAATTGTGTTTTCCATTTTTGGATCAATCAATTACTTACTGAGTTATAAGCGTTTTTAATCACGTGACAAACGCGTTTTTGCCCGCTCTTGAGTGCTTTTTCTCCGTTCGCGCGGAAACTCGGTTCAAAACGTCCACTTTGACACTATTTTCTGAAAGATCTATTGCGTTTGCAAAAAAAATGGATAAAACAGCTCGATGACACAGTTTCTGTACAACAACACCAGCTAGTTTCATGCATTTTCGAACAAAAATAAATTAAAACTTATGTCACAAAGTTGACCCTTTGGGTTTGAGAACAGCCTTAAGAAGAGTACAAAGGAAAAAGAAGTTAAAAAGATTAATTTCCCGAGGAAATATTTTAATATACGACTGCATTCCAGATCCTCGTTCGAGAGCATGCACATTTTTAGCTTTGAGGATTTCCTCTCGCACCTTTAAAATTGTCAATAAGCTATTCTTTTGAATTCCATATTTCTGGGCAATTTCGGTTTTACTTAATATTTTATTATCTTCATTTAAAATCTTTTATCATCTCAACTGTTGAAGAGCTGCATTTCATTTAAAATCATCCATAAGCTAAGATAAAAATTGCTAAAAGTGATAAAAAAATACACTTAAAAGGCATTTAAATACCTTTATTCAGATCGAATACCTTTATTCAGAATGTCGTTTGAGCGATGAAACTTATGTCGATCTGAATAAAAGTATTTATATGCCTTTTAAGTGTATTTTTTTAATCACTTTTAGAAATTTTTAGCTTAGTTTGAACTGCATTTCTTTACTTCCGACATTTCTGAAAACCTTTCCATAAGTAAATGTAGCCCAATCTTCCCCCTCGACTAACGAGATTTCACTGATTGTGTGGTCTAAGGTCAATTAAAGTTAGAAGCAGCAAGGAGGCTATTTTATATTAAAGCCACCACTCCCATAATAACAATAGTCTAACCCTTTCCTTTACCACCACAATGCTCACTTAAGGTTGTTCTCAACTGCTCTGCTCAACAAGCGCAAAGCGTTTTGACACATTTACAAATTCATTTTTTAACGGAAAGATATAAAATTGGAAAGCCTGACCAGGGAAGCGATTTGTATCGAACTGTGTTTTCCATTTTTTGATCAATAAATTACCTAGTGAGTTATAAGCGCTTTTGATCACGTGACAAACACGTTTTTCTTCCTTTCTTGAATGGTTTTTCTCCTTTCGAGCGGAAATTCTATTCAAAACGCTCACTTTGATGCTATTTTCTAAAAGATCTATTGCGTTTGCTAAAAAATAGAAAAAACAGCTCGGTTATATAGTTTCTGGACAACAACACCTGCTAGTTACATGCATTTCCGAACAAAAATAAATTAAAACTTATGTCACAAAGTGTCCCTTTTGGATTTGAGAACAGCCTTAACCCTTAAATGCCGGGTGTTGCTTTTCGGCAACATACCCAATTTAGGCTTCTAAAATGCTATTAGAATAATCTTGAAGCTATAATGGCTAATGTTGCCAATAAAATACATTCTGAAAATATTATTAAATGGATTTTCAACATGTAGATGGCAACACTTGTGCTGTTTAAGAATAAAGATAGATTTATTTTTTCAAATGTTGCTACTTGTTCTTTTTATTTTGTTTGGAAGCTTGCGAAATACCCTATTTTGTTTTGCAGTGAGCAAGTAAAACTTATTTCTTATTATAATTCCTAAAATTCTTGTTTTTTTAATATTATAGAATTTTATCAAGGAAAATTATTTTTTTAATTAAAGACCAGTATTGCCGATTAGTAACAAACTGTTTTTTAGCCGTAAACCATACTTAAAACAAAATATGATTTTTTAAAGTATTTTTCCCATGATTTATTTAAAAAATAAAAGCTGAAAAACATTATTACAATGATTTTTGAAAAATCAGGCATTTAAGGGTTAAGGCTCCTGTACCTGCAGGCGAAGACACACGCGAGCTAATGCTAAAGCTATGGGAAGGTTATTTTTATATATCTAATTTGCATTTCGACATTTTTAATTTTTTTTTTTTTTTTTTTTTTTTTTTTTTTTTTTGCATTGGATAGCTGAGGTCCATCTCTGCATTGCTCCTTTTTTACTTTTTTGATTTTGAATGCAGAGATTTTTTATAAAGTTACTTTCACTTTCGAAACTGGTTATGGAAATGAAAGAATCATTCTAAAAAATATCTGCAACCAAAATTGTAAAATTGAAAAACGAGCTATGTAGAGATGGACCTCAGCTATCTAATGCAAAAAAGAAAAAAAATTAAAAATGTTGAAATGCAAAAGAGATATTAGAAAAAAACCTCCCATAGGTTTAGCATTAGCTGGCTAGTATCTTTGCCTGCAGGGACAGGAGCCTTAACCTTCAATTGTCCATGATAGCATTTATGCTACCATAAGTGTTCCCAGTTTTGTGATTTTTTTTACTCAAATAATCTGAATTCGCACCAGAAATTTAAAATAGTAAAATTTGCTTTATTTAATTACAGACATTCAGGCATTAAATAAAGCGAAATTTATTGTTTAGATTTTCTGGTATGAATTCGGATTCTCTGAATTACGGAATTTCTAGAACGCATTCTACCATGGGCATTAGAGGGTTAAGGTGGTTTCCTTGCTCAAGAACGCGAAACTTTCTGATACATTTTCTGACTCATTTTTAAATGTAAAAGGCATAAAATTGGCAGGCTTGACTATTGAAGTGATTTGGAATCGAAATGAACTTTCCATTTTTCTATAAATAAGTTACTTTTCAAGTTAAAAAGCAATTGTGGTCACGTGACGACTGAGTTTTCTCTTGTCTCGCCGTGTTCTGTCCGGAAATTCGGTTGAAAACACCAAATTTGATGCTATTTTCTGAAAGATCTTCTGTGTTTGCCAAAATCATGGGAAACGTTTTTCGATTACGTAGTTTCTGAATAACAACACCTGCCAATTTGAGCGTTTCCGAACAAAAATGAATTTAAAAATGTGTCAGAAAGTAAAGGAAGGTAGGTCACTGACCCTATCACATTCCATTTTATGTTTGTTGTGTGATGTTATCTTTCTCGTAATTGTTGGAATATTTGTATCTGTTGATTTTGTATCTGTTGTATGTACGCACGCAATATTTTCGTTCGCCGGGAAGACAATTGAAAAAAAAATTAGCGTAAGTGGCCAAAATTCATACTTTTTCAAATATTTAATGGGACATAGCTTCCTATCCTCGCCTCCCTCCTGCGTACGCTGGTGCTGCTGACTGAACACAATTGAAATTGAAAGTTTATTTGATACTAATATGGAATTCTATGAACCACACCAAGTAAAAACAACAACAACAACAAAAAAACCCAGCTTTTCCTGATTTTTAGTTCTTAAATGGTAGCAGAAAATCACTTTGTACCTATGAGATCGCATTCGGGTCCATTCACAAAAGCATCTACAGTAAACTCTGTCTAAGGCGGAATCGGTCGGGACTGAGAAAATTTTCCGTGGTAGACAATATTCCGGCTTATGCAAAAAAAACCCTCCGCCATCCCCCCCCCCCCCCAAAAAAAAAAAAAAAAAAAAAAAAAAAAATTAAAAATTCCTTGCCGATGGCGTTCTTTCATTGATTTTCCTGATTCGAAAATCGGTTGAAAACTGAAATTCTGAAAGTACCTTTGTCTTTATAAATAAATTAGAAACGCTATTCAATTTCTTAGTACTGCTATAATATATGCGAATAGGATGTTTACACGCACAAAAAACAATAAACTTAGAGAATGAGACAGAACGGTATCATGTTGTATTTGAGTACAACCTTAAAGTATAATATATTGTACTTTAGAAAATATATATGTTGATAAATGTGCATTCTACTAGAAATGATAACTTTTAAATACAATTTTGTATAGAAAAAAACGGCATAAGCAAGAACTCCTTAAAAATTAAACAGTTTCTGTTCTTTTGAATTAACTTTTTCGAAGTGTTACACAATTTAACTAACATGCTCGACATTGAGTATTTGACTTTAAAGTATTTGACATTGAGTATTTGACAGTTTTAAAATTTGACAAACAAAATGCCTTTCATTTTTAAAATATCCTTTTTTCCGCGTTATGCAAAATTTTGGTTTCGGTGAAACCTTAAAATCATTTCCGTTTCCGCGTTAGACAGATTTCGCCTTATGCAGCATAAATTAATGTAATTTTCTATGGGTTCGCCGGGACTTGGAAAATTTTCCGCGGTAGACAGATTTCCGTCTTGCACAGAGTCCGCCTTAGACAGAATTTACTGTACTGTATTTTCAAAGAGAAATAGAAAAAGTACAGTGATACAAAATAGATGGCAGCACTTGCAGAAATTGAGATGGGAGCTATGATATACTATTTATATTTTATTTAGAGAAATAATAATAATAATTGTGAAATATGCTAATGACTAATTGCTCTTATAGTTTATCCCGTTAAAAAAGAAATGTACTCTTCATGTAAAAAGAACTCTTCATGTATTTATCAGATCATTTTTTAAAAACCATATGACAGATGAAATTACTATTTTGTTAATTTCGTAATAATTTCCTTTTGCAGTAATAATTTTGTCTCAAATCAGTCATAGAAGAAAGTAATATTAAAATATGTACCTAAGAGCGTTGTAACAAAAATTAATGGTTATGCATACTTTATTTTCAGGTCATTCATTTATTAGAATTACAAAATTTAAAATGTATTTGTTTTATAATGTTGCGTATAAAGTTAATATTTTTAGGAACATATTCGTGGGCGAAAAATTATTGTATGTTCACTCTTCAGATGAAATGAGAACAAATATTTTGAGAAAAAAAAAGTTTTATTTTCGATGAAATAAAATAAATACATCAGTTTCACGACAGCTTCAAAGTATTCCAAACATTCAAATATAAACTATTGTCGATTGCAATTTGTAAAATGTCAGAACGAATGAGAACGAATGATTAAATTATTTTTGTACGTCTATAAAAATATTAAATTTAACAAAAAAGGTTCACATGAATTTGTCGATTTTATATTTCATTCTCAAATGTAAACTCCCAACTTTCTGACACATTGACATTCCTGGATTTATTTTTATTCGTAAACACACAGAAATGGAAAGTGTTTTTATTCAAAACTATAAAAGCGAATAAAGTTTCAAATCTTTTCAGAACCAAAGTTATTTTAGAAATTGCTGTCAAAATTGGCGTTTTGATTTTGAACTTCAATTGAATTTCCGAAAGCAACAGTCGAAGAAAGTTTCTCCATTAATTTTGCTAGTGCTGCCATCTTTTAACAGTTTGAGACATTTTAGGTCATTTTTTCAGCAGAGCGTGAATGTGGAAAACACCGACATCGGCCGTACGACGAATAGCTGATAAATTGTATTTTTACGTCTAAAAATAACTCTTCGTCTCATTTTTGTGTCATGTCCCTTTTTTAAAATTATAGAAAAGCTTAAGGGTGTACTCAAAAAAAATATTTTCCCACGCTCAACAACTTAAAAATTTCGGACACATTTTCAGACTTATTTTTAAAGGTGAAAACATGAAACTTGCTGACGTGATTTTTGAAGATGTATAAGCGGCCTTGTGTTTTCATTTTTCGATCAATTAATTAGAACTTGATTTAAGCAATTATTTTCTCAGTATGGCTCTTTTTTTCTTTCCCAGCTCTCTTGCTTCGGAAAATTCGGTTCAAAATGCCAACTTGGACAGCATTTTTTGCAATATATTCTGCCTTTATCAAAAAGTCGGCAAGCACGCAACATTATATAGTTTCTGAATAAGAGAATCTGCCAGTTTGATGCGTTTCAGAACAAAAATGAATTTTAAAAAATTCAGAAAATAAGAAGTTTGCATTTGAATTGAATGCACCCTTAAGGGTGTTCTCAAATCCAAAAGGGCAAATTTATGACATTTATGTTTTAATTTATTTTTGTTCGGAAATGCATGAAACTAACAGGTGTTGTAGTGCAGAAACTATGTCTTCAAACTGTTTTTTCCGTTTTTTTTTTTTTTTTTTTCCAAACGCAATAGATCTTTTAGAAAATAGTGTGAAAGTGGGCATTTTGAACCGAATTTCTCGACCAAAGCGGAAAAAAACAGTCATAGAACGCAGAAAAACGCTTTGTCACGTGATCAAAAACGCTTATAACTCGATAGGTAATTTATTTATTAAAAAAATGGAAAACACAGTTCGATTCCAATTCGCTTCCATAGTCAGGCCTTCCAAATTTATATTTTTCCGTTAAAAAATAAATTTGTAAATGTGTCAAAACGTTTTGCGCTTGTTGAGCAGAGCAGTTGAGAACAACCTTAATGATTTTTGTACATTTTATGTTTGGTTCAATTTTTACACGGTGAATGCTAAGTAAAGGCTTTATTACTTCGTTTAGTAAAAATCAAAAATAAGACAAAATAAATGACTGAAATCGGTACTTTAGGAAAAATTTAGTTAAAAGTAGTTCACAGCCCTTTAACTAATTTTTACTCTGTATGCTAAAAAAAAAATACTTATAAATTAATAAAGTGATGTTCTACAACGTTTTCAAAATAAAGAAAGTGATAAACATTCTAATCTGTTTATTGCATGAAATTCATATTACGTTCATGAGTAGATTGCATTGTTATCTATCGCTACCCATGAATACTACTATTTATTTCGACTACAAGTCCTGAAACATGTCCAATGTGGGACAGGTCGAAAAGTGTCCCTATACCTTTAAAATAAGCAGAATTTCATAACTGTTACAAAATGTTGAAAAATTATTTCGCCGCAACTGCGTTGTAGTTCATGTAAGAGTAACTTTACAGGCAATTATCAATAATGAGTATGATGCAGTGGTTGATACAAACGATAAACTTAGTAGCTTTCTTGAAGAAATTTGACATTGAATACTGATTTATAAAATTTAAGAAATGGAATCTTTGTGACCCACACTGTAAAAAAAAACCAGATGTTTCTTAGACTAGCAAAATACAATATAACCACGAACGAAAATATACAATAATTTCTTTCGAGTTACCTACGATTGCGGTAAGTGTTCTTTATCTTTTGAAACCTTGAAAATCAATATATTTTCGAGATTTAAAGAAACATTTATAAAACAAAGTTTCTTTTGCTTCCAATGATTTTCGGAAACATTTCTGAGTAGCTTTTTATAGTGCATTAATTAGTTTTCTCAGCTCAGAATATAGGTTTTTCGAATGCTATTTATTCTCAAATATACATTTTCATGATCAAGAAACATGTTTTTCAGACAAGCATGGTAGATTAACAACATTTAGGGTGTACCCAAATCCAAACTGCTTAGTTTAGGTCTCAATTTTAAATTCATTTTTGCTCTCGAACGCATCCAATCGACAGTTCTCTTATTCAGAAACTATATAATGTGCCGTAGGGGTCGATATTTCGGTAAAGGCAGAATATATTTCAAAAAATTATGTCAAAGTGGGCATTTTGAACCAAATTTCAAGAAATGATAGCGCTGGTAACGAAAAAAAATTGTTGTGCTGAGAAAATAATTGTTTATAAATCAAGTTCAAATTAATTGAATGAAAAATAAAAACACAGGTCGCTTATAAATCTCTTCAAAAATCACGTCAGCAAGTTTCACGTTTTCTCTTTTTAAAATGAGTCTGAAAATGTGTCAGAAAATTTCGAGTTGTTGAGCGTGGAAAAATATATATATTTTTTGAATACCGCCTTTTTAAAATTAATACTGTTTTGTTACTCTTGAATGCATAAATTCAATGACGCAGCTAAAGTATTTAAGTGAAAGAAGTATCTCCCTAGAAGCCAATATTCCGGATCGGAAAACGGTTAATTACACTGTAAAAACTATTCAAAAACGTTAATATTTCCTCTCTAATGCAGCAGTCAGTTTTAAAATGCATTAATATCAACTCTTTCAAAACCGTTTATTTCCGTAAGTCACTTTCGCGATTTCCCTTTTTTGTGCGATGCTTACAAATCGGCATCGATTTCGAAGATCAAAATACGAAAAAACGAAAAATTTCAGACTACACCTAAATCCATTTCCCTTTCAAATTCAGCAACCCGTTAAAAAATATTAATATTAACCCTTTGGAAAAATTTAGTTTGTGAAACTTACTTTTGCTAATCTCGTTTTTTTATGCGCTATTTAAAAAATCGGAATCGGCTTTGAAAATCCAAAATGCGAAAAAAATCAAAGATGCCAAACGAAATCTACGTTTATTTTCTTTTCGAAAGCCGCAATCAGTTTAAAAAAAATATTAATATTAATCCTTTCGGAAAGTTATTTTCTGGAACTCACTTTCGCAATCTCCGCCTTTTTTCGCAATGTCGTTAGAATATTACTAGGTATACAATCATGGTTCGTACGCTTCAAGGACTTTCAAGCGCCTTTTACCAAACTTTTCGTGAAATAATATTTGGCTTATTTAAGGGTGTTCTCAAATCCAAAAGGGCAACTTTCTGACATAAGTTTTAATTTATTTTTGTTCGAAAATGCATGAAACTAGCTGGCGTTGTTGTTCAGAAACTATGTCATTGAGCTGTTTTTTTCCATTTCTTTGCAAACGCAATAGATCTTTCAGAAAAGAGTGTCAAAGTGGGCGTTTTGAACCGAATTACCGCGCGAAGGAAGAAAAAGCACACAAGGGCGGTCAAAAAACGTGTTTGTCACGTGATCAAATTCGCTTATAACTCAATAGGTAATTGATTGATCAAAAAATGGAAAAAACAGTTCAATTCCAAATCGCTTCCATAACCAGGCTTTCCAATTTTATACCTTTCCGTTAAAAAATGAATTTGTAAATGTGTCAAAACGTTTTGCGCTGGTTGAGCAGAGCAGTTAAGAACAGCCTTAATGGAAAAAATGATCTGTCTTCAGATATATGAGACCAGTACTTTACGAAATTTCTGGTGCTAAAACACTTAAAACCCCCTGAATCTCCTGATGCGTACGAACCCTGGCAATGACGGAAAATATTGTATATTTTGTGCATTATGTATGTTTTTTTTTTTTAAGATATTCCAGTACGGTCGGCACTTTTGAAAAAAAAAAAAAAAAAAAAAAAAAACACGGTAGAATGAGTATAATACAGATTTTGTTAAATTTGTACGTAAAGAGAGAATTTCAATGATCATATTATCTCGATGCAATTACTTTCTAATTTTTAGTATTTTAAGGAAAAGTAATGCAACATTTGATATTTACCAAAACTAACCTCTCGACGAAAATAATGATAGTTTACTAAACGTTTTCCAATAAATATGCTATTTTAGGTACCAAAGAATGTAATGAATTACAATCCGCGCGATAACACAAAAACTTCCATAGATATATTCATCCAAATTTTCATTTTTTTCATTTTTCGTATAGAGGAGAAGGTCCAAATACCGGGTAGTGTCCAAATACCGGCTACTAGGTGTTCTGAGAACTGAGCGCAACGCAGCCTAGCGGTGATAGGCAGAGTTTGTAACTTTAATTGAGAGAAGAATGAAAAGTATACGTCGCTGAAGTCTGTGTCATTTACAAACAGTAAATGCAAAAGTGTCGAATCTACGTAATCTGGTAACATCAAAAGTTTTTCAGATATGCGTTTCTCATTTTTTAAAAAATATACTGATCGTATATTGTGTTGAATTGTTGATTAAGTAATTTTCTAGACATATTTAGCTCTCAATTGCCACGCGCACATTATTGGTATTTTATGATATGAACGAGTAATACTGGTTTTAACTTAAACATAGCAGTGGTCCGAATACCGGCTACCTAGAGTGGTCTAAATACCGGCTAGCCGATATTTGGACCTCTTTCGATTGCTCTGCTTGAAGGGGAGGAAAATAAATTAATTTAAATAGTTCCATAATTAATAAATTAATTTAAATGGTTCAGAAATAGTTCCAGTCCCATTTCGCAATATGAAAAAAGCAACCATGGCCGTAATTCTTCGGGACCGACACTGGCTATACCGGATCACTTTCCAAAAAAGCGCTGTTGGACACTACACAATTGCCTGTAATAAATATGAAGAGAAAGAAAAAAATGACGGAGTAAACCAGGCGAAAGAGGCAGAAATTTGATTTTAACCCTCTCGCTGCGCAACTCGAGATTTCCTCGGGCAACGTAAAAGTAGCAAAATTTGCGCAACCCGAGATTTCCTCGGGGATGCATTTTTTTCGTCTAATTAACTCTCCTTGATTATTCCCACCAGTTATTTTTTTATTGTAAATTTTGCATTATTTAATCGGAGCATTTTTCCGGTTAAATTAGACAAAAATTTTTGTTTTGAAAAACCGGTGACAAAAGAATAAAATTCTTAAAAGACGCTCGTCGCGAAGGTGTTAAATACGCAATTTTTGAAGCTATTTTGATAAAACAATTATCCAGTGAGAGGGTTAAAAAGGTAAAAAAGGAAAATATCCAACAGAGGAAGATGACAAATTTGTGTCTTCTGCATGGGTGTTTTCTCTGTGGACAAGAATGGGGGAGGGGATTCTGGATTCAATGTTAAGAATGCGATATGTGGTCTGATAAGGACTATACCGACGCAGAGAGTGATATTATGTTTTTGATTTTTTCAGATAAAATAATTCTCATTTCAATCAGCAAGCTTTTTTTTTTGCTTTACACGTTAAAAAAACAAAATTAGAAACATAATGGGAAGAAGACTGTGAGAGATAGTCGTAAAGAATTTTAGAAATTTGACAAAAATACTTATTTATTAAAAATTGAGTATTTTTTCTGTGCATAAGAAATATTATTAATCAATACAATTTATTAAAATAATATTCTTATTGCTTAATAATTGTCATTAGCTCTATTTGTGTGATCTTTTGGAAAAAAAATACTTAGGTAGCCGGTAATTAGAAATCCCATTTTAAAAACTCAAAGTTTGAAGACTTTCGGAATTTTGCCTTTTATAAACAGAAAACGCCTTTTAAACTAATTTTTTTTCTCTAAACAGGTGTAAGACTATGTCAAGGTACCCTGTTGTCACTTTTTCTTTTATTAATTTTGAAAATTGTATGATCTAGATTGAAAACAAAAGTGGTGGCCGGTATTTGGACCTTTTCCTCTATTATTTGTAAATTTATAAAAATAATTGTAAAATTTTAGGAAATTCTCTAATATTTAAACCGATAGTTCACGTACACTCACTACATCGCATAAATTGTAGGCCATCGGTTTTACATAAATATAGCTATAATTTTTGGAGATTAGCTGTTATTTATTTGGCGTTTTTTTTAATAATTGCTTGTTCATGAAAATGACGTTTTTCAGAAAACGTATTTTTAGTTTTTGAAAATATTTCATCTCAGGTTCTTAAAACGTATCCGATTTTTATATCGTATCTCCCTGGATCCCAATATTAGGTGCTCCAGAAAATTTGTTTTCTCTTACAGCTCTTAAATAACAATTGGAGCGTACTTGAATTATCCAGGTTTGAGAGCTGAAACAAAAACAACAAAAAATACTCTTCCAATGGTCATAGATAACGAATTAAACATAAAAAATTAAAATACCAACTGCGTAAAAAGCGAACTAATTAACTATTTCACATCAATGTGAAACTATTTTTTATATTACTTACCTATTTTTTTATTTGCTTGTATTGAAGACTTTTAAGTTGTGTTTAATTATTAGTTCCTATCTATAAACACTGTTTTGATGAGGGCTATAGATGTCTATGATGGTTAGAGTTTTGGTAAAACTAGAGATCCTACCGACACAAATTCCAGGTTGTGTAATATTTAAACGGAGCTTCTGACTGTAAAATAGTCAATGAAACATCGTCTTCATTTTGAAAGACCTATCCAATGGTAGGCCACTCAATAGGGTGTGTAATTTTTTTTCGTGTCTACCGCCATTTTGTATTTTACGGCCGCCATTTTGTTATAAAAACAAAACTTAGCCTATAACCATCGGATGGTTAAGACGAATCGATAGAGACCTCATTCGTTAAAGTCCATCCAGCCGTTGGGATGTTTCGAGGGTATAAAGAAATCCACTTACCCAGATACGCGTGAAACACATAATCCTTCTTGGCAGTCGGATAACAAGAAAACAAAAACTGTGTTACATAAATAATTGTTAAAAAAAAAAAAAAAAAATTACAAAATTTATCGGGGTATTTGCCCAAAATTGTTTATTCAAACCTAGTGTGATATTTGAGCTCTTGATTTTGAAAGTGGAAAAAATTAGTTAAATCTTTATAGCCCAAATTATGAATTCATGCAAATTTCATCTTCTAAAGCATTTTTCGTGAATTTCTGGAACTACATTAGAAGATTTCACAATCATTTAATAAATTTTAGAAAGATTTTGCCAATTAAAATTAATTCACTAAACCTGAATTTATAGGGATTTTGTGCAATATTTATAACTCAAATCTTTTATTTTATTTATTTTTTTTAGTATTTTGTGGAATTAAGAAATTTACAAATATAATGAGAAATATTTCCGAACTGAACCCACCTCTCCTCTACTTTCAATGTCAAGAGAGCTGAAAAGATGCAAAGGCAAAGGAAATCATCCTTTTAAAAGTTTTTTGTTTTGTGCAATCAGTAATGCTTTTGGAACAAGATAAAGTAAAGCATCTATAACCCTTTTTAAACTGTATTATTTCTAATCGATGTTTTAAGGCTGTTCTCAACTGCTCTGCTCAACAAACGCAAAACGTTTTGACACATTTACAAATTCATTTTTTAACGGAAAGATATAAAATTGGAAAGCCTGACCACGGAAGCGATTTGGAATGGAACTGTGTTTTCAATTTTTTGATCCATCAATTATCTATTGAGTTATAAACGATTTTGATCACGTGACACGGCATTTTTCTCCCCTTACTGATTGGATTTTCTTCTTTCGTTCGGAAGTTCTGTTCAAAATGCCAACTTTGACAGTATTTTCTGAAAGCTCTATTGCGTTTACAAGAAAACGGAAAAAACAGTTCGATGACATAGTTTCTGAATAACAACTCCTTCTAGTTTCATGCGTTTCCGAACAAAAATGAATTAAAATTTATGTCATAAAGTTGACCCTTTGGGTTTAAGAACAGCATTAAGTTAATTTTATAGCAAGTTATTTTAATGGTTCTTATAAGTACCGTCAGAAGATAAAGGGTAAATACCAGTAAATATTTGCTGCCAGTTATTTATTGGGTCAACGATATTTCAAATGCGTTGATTTTGAAAATGAGGCGAGTCCACTTTGAATATAATTTTTTTTTTCAATATTAACAAGCACAAATCAAAATTTAGCGGTCCTACTACAACTGTGGGGAATTTGCATCACTGGTAAAACATTATTTTATTATAATTTATAATACGCGTGCTACTTATTACTGAATATTTTTTCTTACTTTTTCCAATAAAAATAAATTTATTTTTTTGTTTTATTGAAACTTTTCGAAAGAAGAATGGAATAATGAAACTAGAAAACAGGATTTATGCTTTTTCAGAATTTAGTGTCACACCCGATGGGAAAAAAAAAAAATATATATATATATATATGCATATAAATATATAGATACTACAAACCATATTTCAGTTTTAAGACTTTAAACACACGCTTTTATTTTATATAAAATGACGTCATCCGCATCCGCTCAAGAATTCTTCATTTTCAATCCAGTCTTAAGCAATATCTACTGTAAAATACGCATAGGACGTCACTATCGCTGAATAATATTCAAATCCATAAAAGAGATGTCTTCATTCAAGAAACTCGACAAAAAAAAAATAGGCTATCTAATAATTCATATGCTTTCATTTGTTTGTAATATTAATATAGATACTTAAAATTAAATTTGGTTTATAGTAGCTCCATGTTTTATCAGAAAGCCTTCATTTATATATTTTTTTCAAAATAGCACGTATCTTTATTACATTTTTTAAAAGTTGTTATGGGAAAAGGGCAACAAAAATATATAATTACTATTTTCCAACTATTTTCCCTTTACTTTCTACAGAAATGGCGTACTTGAGCTGTCAACATTAATCAAATGGCGCTAAAAACTACAAAAAAATTAATATATCAAAAATAAATTGATGCAGTTTTCAAATAAATTGCATTTAAAAGTACCCCCTTCCCAATACTACGGTAAAAAAATTGAAAATGTGCGATGCTTAAAAAATTGCTGAAGAGTATTTAACAGTACAATGATACATCTGCTATGTTTTACGGCTGGCTTGTACAACGGAACGTTATTTTTTGGGGACGACATTTTAATAGCTGGGAGAAAGAAATAGCATACTGGCGGCTAATAAAATAAATAAGTAAATAAAATAAAATATTCCACTTTTTTGTCATTATAATTATATTCCATTCAATGAAAATCAACTTTTTCAACATATCATTGCTTAAGGCAAACCTATTGGCACATACCAAAACCACGAACTTTTTTCAGCTAACACGGATAACCATTATTGCATATTAAATTGACAGGAATAAGAGCACAAATAAACAATTAAATTTAAAAAATCAAAAAAGCCGACTGCGTAAAAATCGAACTAATTAATTATTTCTCATCAATGTGAAACTATTTTTTTTTTCAATTCCTACTATTACCCCACACTCTCGCTATATATATCTTGTTCAAATTTTCAATCGTTAATAAAATACTTATTATTCATCCAATCAAGCTCAAATAATTTTTTTTTAACTTGTAGTGGATGGCCCTTGATGTTAATCCAATTTTTTTTTCAAATATTAATTCATTAATTAAATTAAATTAATTAATTTTCAATAATCGAGAGAGCCCTCTTCTTGATCAAGGCATTTTAAGCGCCGCTCAAAAGGAAAGAAGAATGGGAGAAAAAAAAATTATCTTATTGATCTAAGTAGGAATTGACTTAAAATATTTTTCTTTTTTATATTACTTGTTTATATTACTTACCTATTTTTTTTATTTACTTGTATTGATGACTTTTAAGCTGTTTTTAATTGTTAGTTCCTATCTATAAACACTGTTTTGATGAGGTCTATAGATGTCTATTATGGTTAGAGTTTCAGTAAAGCTAGAGATCCACAATACATACACAACTTCCAGGTTTTATAATATTTTAACGGAGCTTCTGACTGTAAAATAGTCAATGAAACATCGTCTTCATTTTGAAAGATCTATCCAATGATATGCCACTCAATAGGGTGCGTAAATTTTATTTTCGTCTCTACCGCCATTTTGAATTTATAAAAACAAAACCTAGCCTATAACCATCGGGCCGTTAAGGCGAATTGATAGAGACCTCATCCATTAAAATCCATCCAGCCGTTGGGATGTTTCGAAGGTATAAAGAAATCCACATACACAGATACGCGTGAAACACATAACCCTTCTTTTCAGCGGGTAAAAATATAAAAGAAGTCTGATTGTTTTAAAAATACAGCCGAACTTACCTTTAACGAAGACCCTATTTAACAAAGTTTTCTACTTAAAGAAATTTTCTGCTACACTTTGACTTTGGACACCATTAACATGTAAATTAACCTCCGTATTACGAGAAATATATTCTATATAACGAACTTTATTCCACTTTCCAGAGGCGGATTAACTCTCTCCCGGACCCCTAGGCTTGACTTTTTTATGGCCGCTCTCCCCTCTCTCAAAGCAATATATATATAATACTTTTCTGAGAATATTTTTTAATATTTTGTATACATTTGCTTTAAAAATTAATTTACAATGAATTTATAAATAAATATATTTTCATGCAGACATTCATGTGGAATCTCTAGTACTCTAAAAAAACTTTTTTGCCAGCAATGAATTTTATCAGAGTAAACTTCAGATTACATGTTAACTGAAACTTTGTTTTAATATTATAAATTATTGTGCTAAAGAGAGGGAGAGAAAGAGAGAGAAGAAAAAGAAAAAATATCTTATCTTTTTTCTTACATAACCACTGTCGTCATCCATGTGTTTTACGAATCCAGTATTTTCTTCTCATGAATACAGAAGATATTAAAAAAACAGCAGTATTTGGAATACAATTTACATCTTAATGAACTACAGGATTCTACAAGTGAGTAAAACAAGGAATATTGGACATCATTCTTCTTTTCCATAATATATTACCACGATATATACAGTTAAAAGAAACGAATAAAATTCTCAGCGCTGGGCCCCTAGGCTTCAGCCTACTGAGTCTAATGGATAATGCGCCTCTGTGTGTACAGCCTGAAACGCAGATGTTGGTTTTGCGATGGATGTATAAATTTATTTCCGCGGATTGTATGAATGAAATTATTTATTTATTTAATCATTTCCATTCTTTGCTAAACAAAACGATTTTCTCACACTCACTTGCTATCACTACTTTCTAACCAGGGCTACGGAGTCGGTGGGAAAAATGGACGACTCCGACTCCGACTCCGGGAATTTTAACACATCCGACTTCGGCTCTTTCGCTCAAAAATGGGCCCGACTCCGACTGCGCAGCCCTGTTTCTAACACAGACATTCTGGCGTTGACAGTTCGGGAAAGCCTCCGATACAATAAGGAGGGGATTCCAATTTCACGAAAATGTTCTAGATCGGATACCCCAAAATTTTAATGAACAGTGTATTTTTTTTTATAAGAAGCCTGTACAAAGTAATATTACAGACTTTTTTAAACGTGTTTTAAAGGTCATAAGTTTTAATTTATTTTTGTTCGTAAATGCATGAAACTAGCAGGTGTTGTTGTTCAGAAAGTATATAATCGAACTGTTTTTTTTCTCGTTTTTAGGAAACGCAATAAATCTTTCAAAAAATAGTGTCAAAATGGACGTTTTGAACCGAATTTCAGCGCGAAAGAAGAATAACCAGTCAGCGAATGGAGAAAAACGTCTTTGTCACGTGATCAAAATCGTTTATAACTCAATAGGTAATTTATCAAAAAATGGAAAAAACAGTTCAATTTAAAATCGCTTCCCTAGTCAGGCCTTCCAATCTTATATCTTTCCTTTAAACAAGTGGGTAAGTGTGATCACAGATCGCACAGAGGGTTTCGTTTAATACTCATTTCAAAACACTTTATCCTTTTGAAAAATCTGTTAGTTCCACATTTCGCAACCAGGGGCGCACTCTATTCTAAACAAATCTCTATCCGAACGAAACTCCGTTTTACATACTATCCGTATATATATTAGTCGAAGGGATTGGGCCCATAGCACCCGAGATAAGTAGTCGCCCCTGTCGGTAAAAAGTGGAACTCAAATATGTAAGGCTATGGTGCATAGTATGAAAGAATGGTCAAAGGGGTGTCGGCAAAAGTTGGAAAAGTGCTCCCCGGGTGAAAAGGGCGGAGGTTAGAAAAATTGCTTAAAATATACGTTAGAGCATGGAGGAGTAAATAATATAAGACTTTTTGAAAATTTTATGATTTGTCGTGTGGTCTGAGGTATTCAGCTATACGTATGCAAAAATTCATGTCTCCAAATTAATTAGGAGCTCTCTTAGAAAGAATTGCTTAAAATACATATGTGGTAGCTCAAAGGTTTAAACGTAAGACTTTTTCAAGATTTTATAATTTGTCGCCTGGCCTCAGGTGTTCTGCTATAATAAGCATGCAAAATTTCAAATCTCCAATTTAATAAGGGGCTCAGTTAGGAAGAATTGCTTAAAACACGCATGTGGGAGCCCAAAGGGTTAAATGTACGACTTTTTCAAATTTTTATGATTTGTCGTATGATGGTGTTCAGCTAGTATGTAAAATTTCACGCCTCCAACCTAAATAGAGTGTCACTTAGAAAGAATTGTTTAAAATACACATGTAGGAACTCAAAAGCTTAAATGTACGACTTTTTGAAAATTTTATGATTTGCCGTTTGATGTGTGATGCTCAGCTATAAGTATGCAGAATTTCACGCCTCCAACCTAATTAGGGGCTCACTTAGAAAGAATTGTTTAAAATACACATGTTGGAGATCAAAGGGTTAAATGTACGACTTTTTGAAAATTTTATAATTTGTCGTTTGATGTGAAGTGTTCAGCTATAAGTATGCCAAATTTCACACCTCCAACGTAAATAGGGTGTCACTTAGAAAGAATTGTTTAAAGTACACATGTGGGAGCCCAAAAGGTTAAATGTACGACTTTTTCAAAATTTTATGGTTTGTCATTTGATGTGAGGTGTTTAACTGTAATTATGCAAAATTTCACACCTCCAAGCTAAATAGGGGCTCACTTAAAAAGAATTGTTTAAAATACACTTGTGGGAGGCTCAAAGGGTTAAATGTACGACTTTTTGAAAATTTATGATTTGTCGTTTGATGTGGGGGTATTCAGCTATAATTATGCAAAATTTCACACCTCCAACCTAAATAGGGGCTCACTTAGAAAGAATTCTTTAAAATACACTTGTGAGAGCCCAAAGGGTTAAATGTACGACTTTTTGAAAATTTATAATTTGTCGTTTCATGTGAGGTATTCAACTATAAGTATGCAAAATTTCACGCCTCCAACCTAATTAGGGTTCACTTAGAAAGAATTGTTTAAAATACATATGTGGGACCCCAAAGGGTTAAATATACAACTTTTTGAAAATGTTATGATTTGTCGTTTGATGTGAGGTATTCAGCTATAAGTATGCAATATTTCTCTCCTCCAACCTAATTAGGGTTCATTAGAAAGAATTGTTTAAAATACACTTGTGGGAGCCCAAAGGGTTAAATGTACGACTTTTCAAAATTTTATGATTTGCCGTTTGATGTGTGATGCTCAGCTATAAGTCAGAATTTCACGCCTCCAACCTAATTAGGGGCTCACTTAGAAACAATTGTTTAAAATACACATGTTGGAGATCAAAGGGTTAAATGTACGACTTTTTGAAAATTTTATTATTTGTCGTTTGATGCGAAGTGCTCAGCTATAAGTATGCAAAATTTTACGCCTCCAACCTAATTAGGAGCTCACTTAGAAAGAATTGTTTAAAATACACATGTGGGAGCCCAAGGGGTTAAATGTACGACTTTTCAAAATTTTATGGTTTGTCATTTGATGTGAGGTGTTCAGCTGTAATTATGCAAAATTTCACGCCTCCAACCTAATTAGGGTTCACTTAGAAAGAATTGTTTAAAATACATATGTGGGAGCCCAAAGGGTTAAATATACAACTTTTTGAAAATTTTATGATTTTTCGTTTGATGTGAGGTATTCAGCTATAAGTATGCAATATTTCACTCCTCCAACCTAATTAAGGTTCACTTAGAAAGAATTGTTTAAAATACACATGTGGGAGCCCAAAGGGTTAAATGTACGACTTTTTCAAAATTTTATGATTTGTCCTTTGATGTGAGGTATTCAGCTATAAGTATGCAAATTTTCACGCCTCCAATGTAATTAGAGGTTCACATAGAAAGAATTGTTTAAAATACACATGTGGGAGCCCAAAGGGTTAAATGTATGACTTTTTCAAAATTTTATGATTTGTCGTTTTATCTGAAGTGTCCATCTATAAGTACGCAAAATTTGAGCCTGCAACCTAATTATGGGCTCACTTAAAAAGAATTGTTTAGAATACACATGTGGGAGCCCAAAGGGTTAAATATTCAACCTTTTGAAAATTTAATGATTTGTCGTTTGATGTGAGGTATTCAGCAATAAGTATGCGATATTTCACTTCTCCAACCTAATTAGGGTTCACTTAGAAAGAGTTGTTTAAAATACACATGTGGGAGCCCAAAGGGTTAAATGTACGACTTTTTCAAAATTTTATAGTTTGTCGTTTGATGTGAGGTGTTCAGCTATAAGTTTGTAAAATTTCACGCCTCCAACCTAATTAGAGGCTCACATAGAAAGAATTGTTTGAAATACACATGGGGGAGCCCAAAGGGTTAAATGTACGACTTTTTCAAAATTTTATGATTTGTCCTTTGATGCGAGGTATTCAGCTATAAGTATGCAAAATTTCACGCCTCCAATCTAATTAGAGGTTCACATAGAAAGAATTGTTTAAAATACAAACGTGGGAGCCCAAAGGGTTAAATGTACGACTTTTTCAAAATTTTATGATTTATCGTTTGATGTGAGGTATTCAGTTATAAGTATGCAAAATTTCACACCTCCAATCTAATTAGAGTTTCACATAGAAAGAATTGTTTAAAATACATATGTGGGAGCCCAAAGGGTTAAATGTACGATTTTTTCAAAATTTGATGTGAGGTATTTAGCTATAAGTATGCAAAATTTCACGCCTCCAATGTAATTAGAGGTTCACATAGAAAGAATTGTTTAAAATACACATGTGGGAGCCCAAAAGGTTAAATGAATGACTTTTTCAAAATTTTATGATTTGTCGTTTGATCTGAGGTGTCCATCTATAAGTGCGCAAAATTTCATGCCTGCAACCTAATTAGGGACTCACTTAGAAAGAATTGTTTAAAATACACATGTGGGAGCCCAAAGGGTTAAATGTACGACTGTTTCAAAATTTTATGATTTGTCGTATGATGTGTGGTGGTCATCTATAAGTATGCAAAATTTCAAATCTCCAACATGTGTAGTTTCTGAGAACGGGCTCTGTGACGGACAGACAGACAGACAGACAGACAGACAGACAGAGGAGCGAGACGAATAGGATTTCGTCAGATGAACGAAACCCTAAAAATGAATTTGTAAATGTGTCAGAACTGTTTGAGCTTGTCGAGCAGAGCAGTTGAGAACAGCCTTAAGGATCTGCAATACTGAGAAAAAAGAGGAAGTACGCTACGTTTCAGCTTTTATTTACCTCTCTTTGTTATGTCTTTTTTAGACCTTATCATAATTAAATGTTTCTCATATTGCTACACTATATATAAAAAATAAATACTACCCGAATTCAAATACATTTTCCAATATTTCCATTTTTATGTGTATTTTATATACAAATTTCAAGAATTTAAGTTGATTTCTATTTAACAAATTTTCTTCATAACGAAGTGTTTAGGTGGACTGATGAGACTTCGTTAATGGAAGTTTCAGTGTATTCGAAAAATATTTTTACTAATATTTTAAAACCCTTTCAAATGCATACCAGTCAATGTGTAGCAATAAAAAAATGTACTTGCACCACTTTAAACAACTTGGGAAATTTTCTTGAGACACCTATTGCAAAGGAGCAAAAATACAAAAATAAAAAAGACTCGCTTAGAAAAAGATTTGATGTAAACTTTATTGAAAATATTTGTTACAGAAGCATATGATTTCAGTATTTGTGTAATATCTCGATATAAGAAGAATATTGCTTTAAAAAGGTTAATAAGCTAATAGGGATGTCTACAAACTACATTTAGGATTCAATTCTACCTAATTTTCAAACTGCAAATTTTTGAAAAACAAATCGCTAAGTTGAATAAATTTACAATTTTCTTGAAAATTTTTTAATTTTTAAACATCTTTTAAGCTAAATTTGCAAAATGCTGAATGTGTTTTATAAATTTTAATTCCATTTCATACGTATTATAATAGAAAATCGTTGATATTTGCTTTAGAGAAAATTAATTCATTAAATGTCATCATATTCATAAAAAACAATAAAAATGCATAAATAAAATAATAAAAAATTGATTCAAACAACAACATTAGGGAATAGGGGAGGAGCATAATATAATTGAGAATATTTAACTTCCCTGTAGATAATTAAATAAATTGTAATCTATATATTAGAACTTAAATTTAGAAACAAATGAACATCCAATCATAAATTAAACATATAAGTGAAACCAATATATAAAATGTTCTATGTTGTACAAACGTTTTTTTTTTTTTCTCTTAAAGATTAATTTTGATATTCAGACAAAAAAAAAAAAAAAATCTAAATAAAAACTACATATTTTTAGTTTTAAATACCTATGAGATTATGTAAATAATTTAAAAAAGGTCTTTCTACAAAGAAGTATTCTTTCAGTAAAATAATAATTGATGACATAAATCAAAAATTCCCTGCACCAACTACTGTCCTTAATTTTGAGATTATTTCTTTAAACAAAACCATTAAGTCACCAGCAATCACCCTGATCGTATTTTTTCCCTTTAAAACTGTTGGCGTTTCTTTCTTTTCTTTTTTTTTAAAAAAGCTTTAATCATTAATAAGTAAAAATAATTGTGGAAATTTTTAACTTCATCCTTTAATATCGGAGAATATTTGAATTTCTTTAAAGAAAGCCTTTTATAATCATCAGTTCTTAATATTATTTAAATTCCCTATCATGATTAACTATATTCTTCAATATAGGTCCTCAAAAATTCTTGATCATTATTAACTTTATTACTTGACATTTATTAAAGCTCCCAATTATTATTATATTTTTATTGTTTAAGTTTGTAGCTTAATAAATAGTAAGATTCTCGATCATTGTAAACTTTGATTTTTAATTAATCACTTTTAATCTTCATGCCGTTATTAGTTAAGTTGGTTCTATTTAAATTTGAAAAATTTCTTCTTATTATTAACCCCTGATCTTTAATTACTGTCAACAGCCTATTCCGTTATTAACAACATTTTCATTTTCCATTGTTCAGTTAATTGCCAGTTATATTAATTAAAATTCTTTATTAAAACGACATAATTTCATCTCTTCTTAGAAGTTAAATTCCCGATCATTATTAACTTTATTTATAAATAATTGTTAAAATCTTGACATTATTAACTTTATCCTGTTAAATTTAAAACAATTAAAAGTCTATTGTAAGCGTTTTCATTAACAATTACTAAATTTCACAACCATTATTCATTTTGCATTATTATCTTAATTATTATTTTAATGTCGCAATCTTATTAATTTTAGTCATAAATAAATAGTAAAATATTTATCATCCTTAACTCTGATGCTTAATTGTTGCTAACAATCTTCGTTCGTCTGTTCTATTAACGATTTATTAGGTGTTAGCGAACCTCATCATTATATATTTTTATTTCTTAACATTATTTAGATTTCCAATCTTGATTAACTATATTCTGAATTAGTTTTTAAAATTCGCACACATTACTAACTTTATTAAATTGAAATTTTTTAACGTTATTAACTTTATCTAGTTGAAATTTCCTAACATTATCAACTTTTCATTTAACAATTATTGAAAATCCCGATATATGATTAATTATTATTTTTGTTAAGTAATTCTAATCTTATTAGCCATATTTTTTAAATGTACTAGTTAGAAAACTCATTATTAACTCTGATGTTTAATCGTTGTCAAAACACTTCGTCACATTTTCGTCTTCGATTGTTCTGTAATTGCCAATAATAATAAGTATTATTCATTATTAACTCTGATGTTTAATTGTTGTCAAAATTCTTCGTCACATTTTCGTCTTCGATTGTTCTTTAATTGCCAATAATAATAAGTATTATTCGTTATTAAATCTGATGTTTAATTGTTGTCAAAATTCTTCGTCACATTTTCGTCTTCAATTGTTCTGTAATTGCCAATAATAATAAGTATTATTCGTTATTAACTCTGATGTTTAATTGTTGTCAAAATTCTTCGTCACATTTTCGTCTTCGATTGTTCTTTAATTGCCAATAATAATATGTATAATTCGTTATTAAGCCAATTCATAAATTCGCCTCTTCCTAAACGTTTTCACAACATTCAGCATCTTGCAGAACAGATTTACAAAGCAAAGGATAAAATAAGCAACGGAAAAATAAAATAAATAAAAGTGACTATTCGTAATTCTCAGAAGAACGTGCTATGCTGACTGTCTGCAAACAAACTTTTACGAGTGGTCCATTATTTACAGCAAGAGATTAATGGACGGATAAAAAAGGAATTGTAAAAATACAGAATACAGCACAGTACAGGGTTGGAAAAATTCTGTCACATACAGAAAAAATCCACTAAGAAGAAATTATTTTCTTTTATGAAAAATACAGTTACGAAAAATTAAATTATAAAATCGATTTTTTTTTTAAAAAAAATTCGAGAAATGAAATAGAATTTATATGTGTTGCAGTATCATTTGGTCTTTGTTCTCTTGTTGACAGTAAAGATTTATATACTTTTTTTAACCCGAGAGTTAACCCCTTACTGATTTGCCCGTACACCGTACGTACTAGAGGGGTTTCCTTGCTCTGTTACTCAGCAATTTTTGATACTAGTGGTATTTTGTGAATATTTTTGTCCCTTATTACTTTATTATTTAAAAAAAAAATGAACAGTTAAAGAGTTAATTACCGTTAAATAATCGATGTTAATAATCATTACCGTTACAGTATTATGGATAAGATAAACTAGTTACGGAGATTTAATAAAAGAATTAGGAAACATTTTATAAATGTAAGACATGGCAAATAAATGCATATTTACTCATTTTTGTCATAGTTATAAGGTGACATAAGCGATTAACCGGAATTTTTAAATTGTCTTAGTCCCAGTACTTTTTTAAAAGCCTTTCATTAAGGCTCCCCATCCATCATGTCTGAAATTCTCCCCTTCAATTTTAATCCAATTGGCCTGTATTCTTTTTTTTTTTTTTTTTTTTTTTTTTTTTAAAGTCACCATAAAATTAAAAATGTTAACTTTTGTTTTTCTTTATGAAATTTTTCTTTAAGGATGTTTCTTTGCTTTTCTCTATGGAAAATATTTTTAAAACATACTCAATGTTATATTTCAAGAGGAAAATATTAGGGAATCTATCATACTAAGAATAAGATTTTAATATTTAAAATAAAATCGGTAGTTCTTTGTTATAGAGCCTCCCGAATATTAATCGCCAAGCGGCCAATATTCTTCGCCAAATTATAAGACATGTATATGTCATTATATTCATATATGATGCATATGATGACATTTACATCTCATGTCCCAATATGTCCAAATTATAGTCATATGACGTACTTGTATGATATGGGTATAAGACGTACACGAAGTAGTTTATGACATATAAGACGTATATATAGACTTATATGACGCATATATGTGCGTTTGGAGTACGTATATGCGTAAATATGATGTATATATAAACTTGGAGATGATCTTGGCGAAATCATAACTGCTACATTGACGCTATCGTAAATGTGAGGGCCACTATAACAAAGAAGTAGCATAAAATCTTATATATTATTCTTATGTCAACATCTCTTTTATTACGCACAAAAGGTTACGCCAGTACAAAAGGTTTCTGAACTGGCTTTTGGTATAGTACATGCACATTTCTTTAAAACACGTTGTTTGGTTGAAATTAATTAATTAACAAATATTGAAAAAACAAATAACCTCAGAGATTGCCCTATGAAAGTCTGGGTTGGGTCTACTGGCGAAATATATATTTTAGAAGTACAGTCGGACCTCGTTATCCCGACTCCCGGTTTTTACATCACTCCGCTTATCACGTCAGTTTTTCAAAGTCCCGATTTTCTGTATATGATTTTAATGTAAATAAACTCCGGATTTTACTCTTTAACAATTTTCAACTCCGGATATCCCGACAGTTTAGGAAAATTGTCCATTTTTCATAATTCATTTAGATCGGAAATTGAGCGGTAAGAAATGTCTTAGCCAAACTATTCACAAAAGTGTGTAAAATACCCACTGAGATAAATGAGAAATTTTACTTCCATCCTTTATCTGAATAAAGAAACCCACACACTGTAAATGGCCCACTTAGGCTCCAGATAGACGTATCAGTCTACTCGAAGTCTTTTTGTTCTGGTCAGGCGGCGCTTTCTTGTGGTTACACGGGATTTTTCATCAGCTAAAACCGAAGCATTGCATTGCATTGAAACGATCAGAAATTATCTAACATCCATTTCTGAAACAACTGATATTGATTACAATTCATTGTATAATATTGAAAAAAGAATTCTTGGAAGCACATCTAGGCATAAGCAAACCTTAATTTATCAATATTTCATGTAACAATTAAAAAAAAGAAGTTATTAAGAATCTGAATTTTATTCTTTTTAATTTTGTTTTTGTGTTTATTTTGTCTAATAATAATGTTTTATTGCTTAAAACTGCAAGAACAGTTGTGAATTTAAAATGGTCTTAAATTAATTAAAAATACAGCATTTTATAAACATATTTTTCTCCAACTCCGGTTACCGCGACACTCCGCTTATGACGACACTTATTACTTGTCATTACAGTGTCGGGATAACGAGGTTTGACTGTATTTTACCAAGCGAGAAGCCAAAAAGCATCCTTTAAGAAGAGTATACAGACAAAAAAGTTAAAACGTTTTAGTATTTTGATGAATGTCCTCTGATTCATTGACAGCACACATCATCGCATTTTGCGTTTTAGCATTTTCATTGAAAAAAATAAAGATGCATCTAACACTCAATTATTTAGAGGTTCTTTCATATGTATATATATTCATGTTAGCGGTTTCTCTAGTTATTATACATTATTATTATTATTATTATTATTATTATTATTATTATTATTATTATTATTATTATTATTATTATTATTATTACTATTATTATTGTTACTGTTGGAAATGCGATCACACTGTAATTTTTTTTTCTTGATTTTACAATACTGGCAACTGGCGTTCCAGTATTATACTGTAAAATAAGCAGCAATATACCGCCGTATGACCGCCGAATTAAACAGTGTAATACTGCGTAACAGTATATTACTTGCTAATTTTACGGTTTATTACTGTTAATTTTAACACTGGCGCCCCAGCTGACAGTATTATACTATAAAATCAACATTTTTTTTTTTTTTTTTTTTTTTTTTTTTTACAGTGCATTTAATTATCTGATTACAACAAAGTATATTTATCAAGGCTATTCTAAAGCTTAACCATGTCCTAGAATTAAAACAATAAAAGAAAACAATTTCTCCTTGAAAACTCCAACCCTGATTATAGTGAAATACCATTATGATTTAAATATTCCAGATAAATTGCACTTGAAATGCCACATTAAATATTTTTTTTTTTTTTTTTTTGACTGAGCGTAACATCTAAATATAATTTCTTTAACAATCACACATATTTGATCAGTAGCAAAAACATCATACATAATCATTCTGAAAGAAAAAACAGTTTTAAAACGATTCTTCACAATGAGGGACGATTTGACTACTTACAATAGTCGCATATGTGTACAGGTTTAAAGTTGGCTACAACAGATTTTCATGTAATGATCACAGCCACATCAAGTTAAAATAATGCCCATTTCCTTACGCAGTTTAGGCCTATTCCTGTAAACTCACAATAAAAGTTTTGTAATGCAGATTGACATAGTCTGGACAAAACTTCAAATCTGAGCTTGAACCCTAAGTCTTTTCCGCTACTCTGATAAATAAAGGTACCCGAAGGTGTGTAGATGCCATCAACTTTCAGGGAATGAATTCATGCTTAGAGAGTCAGACGCAGCTGCTTCATTTAAAAATCTTATTGCATTTTAAAAAGTTGATAAATTTATGAAGTTAAAAACAAAGTAAAAAGTTATAAACTAGTAGATTTTTTAAAGCTTTGGATCTGAAAAAGATTTTTAATGGGGAAATCTTACGGAGCAATATTAATAGAATGTAAATTTGTTATAAAGTGATCTTTTATGAAATTTGTTTTTTGGGGATTCTGAAAATTTGGTTCCCAAAACTAAATTAAACAATATGTATATATGTATCTGAAGAAGGGCCGTTACAATTTTCGGCCCAAAATAAACGTCGTATTGAGCATGCTAACTCATTGTTTTGAACATTATTGTAGACATGGGAATATGTGTCAGTAATAATGAATTCAGGCCTCACCGGAGCATCAGAATGTCTCCTTCCTAAAGAATTTTGGATTTTCTTCTTAGTGATCTAAGCCTCCTCCCCAAAACTATCAATTTCCCCCTGCTTAAAGATGAGAAAGTGTTTAAATTCAAGGCTGCTGTTAGCTACATAATACACTGTAAAAAAAATCTGTGAAGTTACTAAAATTTTTCTAGGAAACAGGAATCCCAATTTCCTAGAAAACTGTTACATGAATTTGTTACATGAATTTTTGTTGTTGCCGTTCCATTAATAGTTCTAGGAATTCCAGTTTCCTAGAAAAATTTTAGTGACTTCATAGATTTTTTTTACAGTGTAGAAATCTTGATTTTGTAGAAAATTATCTTTATGTTAAAGGATATTAAGAACGAATTGTGTTCCAATTACTTGTATTTATTCAACTGTGTGATATGAGTTTAGGTCTAGGGATAGCGTGCAGACCGTTACCAACTGATATATACAAAATCTAAAAATATCTTTGATATTTATTGTACAGACATATTTATTATTATTATTATTACATTATTATACATATATAAAGATGATTTTGTACAAAATCAAGATTTTATTAGGAAGCTAACAGCAGTCTTAAATCCAAACATTTTCTCACCTCTGAGCAGGGGGAAATTGAGGAGTTTGAGGAGGAGGCTTAGATTATTGAAGAAAATCCAAAATCTTCTGAGAAGGGGGCATTCTGATGCTCCGGTAAGGGGACTCTGCACTCACTTGAAAACGCCCGTTCGCTAATGTAAAACCTAGGATCAGGTTGTTTTCGAATTTCTCTTTTAATTTTGAATATTTTTAAACGATTTTTTTTTGGCATAGGATAGCTGAGCTTAATCTTTAATAGGGCCATTTTGCACTTTTTCGATTTTGGTTGCAGATTTTTTTTAATAAAGGATCACTTTCAAAACCGGTTCCGAAAGTGAAAGTACCTTTATTAACAAGTAAAAATTAAATTTTAAAAATCAAAAAACCCGACTGCGTAAAAAGCGAACTAATTATTTCTCATCAATTTGAAAATATTTCTTTTATATTACTTACCTATTTTTTTAATTTACTTCTATTGATGACTTTTAAGTTGTGTTTCATTATTAGTTCCTATCTATAAACACTGTTTTGATGAGGCCTATAGATGTCTATGAAGGTTAGAGTTGCAGTAAAGCTAGAAATCCTACCTACACAACCTCCAGGTTGTGTAATAATTAAACGGAGCTTCTGACTGTAAAATAGTCAATGAACCATCGTCTTCGTTTTGAAAGACCCATCGAATGATATGCCACTCAATAGGGTGCGTAAAAGTTTTTTTTCGTCTCTACCGCCATTTTGAATTTATAAAAACGAAACCTATCCTATAACCATCGGGCGGTTAAGACGAATCGATAGAGACCTCATTCATTAAAATCCATCCAGCCGTTGGGATGTTCCGAGGGTATAAAGAAATCCACATACCCAGATACACGTGAAACACATAACCCTTCTTGGCAGTCGGGTAAAAAAATCTGCAACCGAGATCGAAAAAGCAAAGAATAGCCCTATTAGAGATCGACTTCAGCTACCCTAGGCAAAAGAAATCGTTTACAAATATTCAAATTTAAACGAGAAATTCGAAAACAACCTGCCCACACATTTTACATTAGCGAACGGGTGTTTTCAAGTGAGTGAAGAGTCCCCTTGGCCTGAATTCATTATTATTGACAGATATTCCTATGTCTACATGTCTATATTATTATATTAAACTTTTCATATTTATCTTAGTATTTATTTCAGAATCGCCGCTTACTGTGAGAAATCGTTTTATTTACAGATCATTTCACGTTTAAACATTTTGACAAGGTCTTTCTTTCGTATTTTGATCACTGACAAAGCTCGAACTGTTCCTAAAAACCTTTCATCTTACGCTGATCATGAATTAAGCATTGTAAATAAAAGAAAGGCGCCTGAACTTACATACATTGTTACCTTTACAATGATCCCGTGAAGTATATTTATCAGTAACTTGTTTTTTTTTACACAAACATTCTTCATATAGAAAATGGTGATAAGCATGGAGTGCCGGCAAGATTAAGTAAAGATTATTTTTACAATATACATTGACAAGTATTTTACATTATATTCCATAATTATCAAATTAGTTTTAATAGATCTTGAAAATTTGTAGCAGTGAATTGAAATTAAAAGACTAAATGCTATAAAACTTCCAACATTATGCTATGTCCCTATTTGATTAGTACTAAATTTTCATCACATTTGTTCAAGTATTTGATAACCATGAAATACACTATGAGCTTTCATTAAGTTTATCACCAATTACAACCATAAATCAAATCGATAATTTTCAAGTAATCATTTTTAAAATGCTAATGATCCTTTTTTTACTCTCACCTTAAAAATAAGGGTCTAATTTTTTATTTATTTATTTATTTTTTAAATTATACTTCGATTTTTATATTGTGCTTGTATACAGTGTTGCCAGATTGGGAACGTTTAAAATTCAGATTATTTGACTGTCACCAGTTTTTAAAAATAGTATAATTCGCCTTATTTTTTAGAATTTTTTATCTATTTTTAAATAGGCCGAATATTTCTATTTCAAAAAAAGCGGTGACAATGAACAATCTGTGGACAAATAAATCCCTAATCTGGCAACACTGTTTGTATGCAACGCAATGAATAATATTTAAAAATAAATTGAAAATAAATAAACATACATATGTTGTAAAAGGATAAGTTTGTTCAGTATAAAATTTATATTTATATAAAAAAAGAATTGCAATTTCAGATTTGTTTTATGGTATTTACAACTAATATCCGGAACAAATGTTACACTTAAATTTTTACACAAAAATGCAATTTAAATTTCACAATAAAATTATATATGTTTTAACGAAAAAGGCAAGTTCATAAAAGAGTGTCAAATCTAAATTTAACATTCTTACAAATAAAGTAATGTTAATTTTATATTCAAAATAATCATTTATGCGTAATAAATGCAGGGCTGCCACTGATGACTATTTTTTTAAATTATATCTCGCATCCCTTTCTCAAAAGAGAAATCTTTCACATGTGTTTTGACAACATGCGCAAGAAAAATGTACTACAAAATGTAATTTAAGAAAATAGTGGTGCGAATAGATTATAAAAATAGTAGCCAGTGGCAGCCCTGTAAATGAGAAATTTATTAAGCTTAAACTTGTAATTTCCCTTTCAAAATTAATACATGAATAATTAAATATTTAATATATAAAGGGATAATATAACACATTAAGATAAAATTACATTTACAAAACAAATTTTAGATAGCTTAAAAATACTAACATGTTATTTTGAGATAACATTTTAAGCTGAAAAATTAGAACACGAGGGTGTATTTTTAAAATACATTGAGCGTTGCATTTGAAGAGAAAGATATACAATCTAGATAATATACAATATGTACAAAGAATTAATAAACATATTCGAATCTCCTATTTCAAAAACCCCGTAATTGACAAAAAAAAAAAAAAAACTTTTTTCTTTTTTTTTTGAGTTAATTAATAAGTCATTTCGATTGATGCAGAAACCCGCTAAAATCACTTTCTGTATACCCTCTTTTCGAGTTTCTGAAATATTTGTTTAATGTAGAATTCCCACAAGTGACATCCCTTAGAGGCTTAAAATTGAATTTAAATTTTCATTTTGGACAGTTTTAAAATTGTATTTTAGAGAATGTTTAACATGTTTATATATTTTTTTTTTTTTTTTTTTTTACAGAGTAAATTTTCTACGAAGTGAAAAGTACTCAATTAACTTTTCTTAAATTTACCCACATATTTGAAGTTGAGATGTTCTGAAAATTGTTTGAACATTAGAATTTAAGTTTTTGTAACAGACCAAAATAAATTTCAAGTATACAAGGTTAGCCATGTTAATTTTTATCCTTAATTCAACACATTAATGTCAGAAAAATAGTAAAACATGGTAAAAATACAGGGGCGCTTTTCCCCCATAAACTCCATAACTGCTAATGAGAAATTTTCATTCCCCCCTCCCCTCCTTTGATTATTAATAAATAAATTACTTTTCCATTTGATACTGATATTCGTCTTTTACATCGCGATTTTTTTTTTTTTTTAAACATTTATTTTTAACTTGGTTAAAGGGTTTTAAATATCAGAAAACTTGAAATTCTGCACTTACGGGGTTTCTGAAATAAGCTGTTCATTTTAAATGAAATGAACAAATTAAGATATAACTTTATTAAATGGAACATAAGTAAACACTTTCTGTTTGAGATTTTAACGCGGAAAAGCTTTTACATCTCCTTACATTGATCGGAAGTATTCCAGCGGAAATTTTGTTATAAAAATTAACATACTAGCAACACTTTGAAAACAACATTTTAAATTTAGGCACTCTTTTAACATACTTTCAAAAAACAGTTGAAAGTGAATGTAACAAACAATACAGGCAAATACCTGAAAACAATGAAACAATAAGTTGTAAAGGGACTTTTCATAGCTAGTGATTCTCAATCAAGTAGAATCATTTCGAACAGTTAAATATCTATATAAATAGAAAAAAAAAGTTAATAGCAACAGACCTTTAAATTTTAAAGGATACTAGTTTCAGCAACATTAAGCTTACCGTCCTCAGTGTAAAGAATAGCGGAAATTTGCTCGAATATATACGAGAGAAACGGATTCAAGTGAAAGGTTTATTGACCAATAGGAAAACAAGAGATTGCGAGTAACAGCCAATAGGAAAATAGCATTGGGAATGAATCCGAAAATATGAAAAAGTTTTTCACTTTTCATATTTTCGGATACTTTTCATAATCTCCTGTTTTCCTATTGGTCAACAGACCTTTCACTTCAATCCGCTTCTTTGCACTGTACGCTTAATACTACCGAAACTAGCATGCTTTACAATTTAGAGGTCTGGCGCTATTAACGTTGTTTTTTCTATTTACATTACATTGCGCCAAGTATCATTAATTACTTAAATATCTACTCTATTCAAAGTTACAAGCGAAACTGTGATACATTTTAAAGTATAATTTGTACAGCTCATTCTTAAAAAATAAACCGAAAGTTGACTACAACTACTGTTCACTTCCTTTAGCACTTGAGGTATTATACAAAATAAAACAAAAATTGAATATTTTAAGATATGTTATGCAGAAGGTAGATTAAAGTCCAAAGACGAATTGCTTCAGAAGTTTGAGATCTTCTCTTTGTTGTATATATATATTTGTGTGTGTGTGTATATATGTACACAATTTATTCAGAGGCAAAGCTTATATTGAAGATAATGTCTACATTATTCACTAGAAGGACGTAAAAAGAGAACCGATGAATGTCTCTAAAACTAACTTGATCTCAGATCGTGTGATTATTTTTTTTTGTGAAGTCGGCAGCATTTACATTTGACTTGCTTGAGAGTTTTGTAACATTACTAGACATTTATCATTGAACATGTCCAAAATATAGAAGTAAAATATGGGTAATCACTGACAGCTTCGCTACTTATATCACTTAGGATACATGTAAAGTGTGGTGCATCTGTTGGTTCTTTTTTTATTATGAAAGAAAACGCCTTTTTTATGAGTGAAAATCGAAATTCTTTATTGATCATGGGAGGTGGGTCTATACCATTTATATATGGAATACAATATCGCACATGTGGCCATCGCGGCTCCGCTTACATGACATCATCCGAACATCAAAATTTTCGATGACTTTTCCCAGAATGAGCAGATCCATGGCCTAAAGTTCAGCCCAGATGTTACGTTTGAGGTCTTAGATTGTCCGGGGGGCATTGGCATACACTTTACTTTTCAGAACCCCCTAAAGAAAATAATTCATTGGCGTTAAATCGCACGATCTTGGCGGTCAATTCACACCAGAATTTCTTGAAATTACGCGATCTGGAAATTTCTCGTTCAATAAGTTTATGGTTTGGTGAGCAGTGTTTGCCGTTGCACCGTTGTTGTGTTGTCAACGAGTCCATAATTACAAATGGCATGCATTTGATAGTTCATACATGCATGACACATGACAGATGACACAAATAACCTGTGAAATATTCATAGTTCAAAAAAGAACCAACAGATGGACCACCCTATATATCACTTTATTAGTGCATAAAATAATATGATAACGTCTTACATATAAAACATTATCATATAATGCTTACCGTGTAGTAATATAATCACACAATATGTTATGTTATGTAACACCATAAAGTTATCATATAATTCATTATAAAACAAAAGCAGATTCATGGAACATTTTTCTTTTGTTAATTGCAATTAAACATACAGTACATAACATTTTTAAACTTTTGCAAAAACGAACTTTAAATGCATATACTATTTGAACTTGGAACGTTTTAAAAACGCTATGTTGTTTATGGGAACGGTTCTTAGAAGAAAAAAAAAATGTTTTGTCGAACATTTCTATTAACGACTGTATTTGATCTTTTTTTAACATTGTTGAAGGAAATAAATAATTTCCTCATCAGTGTGTACCTTACTCTTGCAGTTGAAATGCATTTTTTTTTCTGCCTAGCATTTAAACATTTTCTAACTTTTTTACAGGGATGTTTGATAAATATTAAAAATTTAATAAAATATTAATATTTTGAACAGTATTTAATACTTAAAAAGATTACTTTTAATATTTTAAAAAATGAAATATTTCTTTTCAGTTCTTTGTAAATTTATTCTCAACCAAAGACTCTGAATGGAAATTTTAGTAAGATTTAGAAAATTTCCATTTATTTTTGTATCGACCAAAATCCAATATAAATAATAAAAAAATTACTTTTATCCTAATAAATGATTGTTTTTTACTTGGTAATTCCAAACTGCCTTATAATACTTTTTATGCCACAGTTACTGAATTAGTTAGTGTAATTTTCCTAAGCATAAATGCTGAGTTACATAATATCCTTTTTAAAGGTAAAAGCAAATGCTGAGAGATATTTTTGTGTTATATACATTTTTCCAGAGTGCAATTATATGGGTTTAAAAATGTCTATAATCTATTGTATTTTCCTATTAAAATCAAAAGCTGACAAAGTAAATCTTCAATAGCGTGTACTGTTTTACCAAAACATGCTTTGCACCAGAATAAGTTCTATTTTTTATTTACAGAATTACAACTAGATGAATGAAAAAGATATTTTAGGCAATGTAGAAAACCTCAGAATACTTTAATTTTGTAATTTTTTTTAGATTCATGGTAAACAATAGAAAATGATTTTTCGAAAAATTTAACATTTGATACATGAGTCATATGCACTGAACTCAACAGATAACATGAGAGCTGACCTAGCAAAGAGGGAATTGCTGGCCAGCAGCAAGATAGGTGCTGGCAATGATGGAGAAGTGCTGGCTAATGGCCTACCACTGCATGACCACTGCTGGACAGCTTCAGTCAACTTTGCTGTTGGAAATCATCAGATAAATGTCTGGTGGACTTCCGTTTTATCTCATGCGCTGGCCCACCACTACAGGGAAGTGCACGAACTTTTGCAGTATTATTGCTGGGAACCCTTATGCTAGGTGGCGTTGCGAATATCGAAGACATTGAGTATTTAAACACAAATCTGAAATGGATATCTTAACACAATTTAAGCTGTGAAGCTAATTCTTTTTTAAACTGTAAATAATATAGCACCACTGCCACCAACAAAATAAATAAGTAAATGAATAAATAAATCAATTCTTTATTTCAACGCACTTTTTTTCCCCTCTTTAAATCTGGTTTTACTAAGTTACAAAGGATTTCGGTTTTCATAATTTACACAGTTCAGAATCAATAATAAAAAAAAAGCGTATAAAATATGTAGGGGATTTCTATACAATACAATAATTTCTATACCAGTGTAATTATTGGGAACGTAAATCACAAAAGAAACAAACTTGAAATAGTGTATTGAGAACTTGAAAACTACGAGCGGTCGTAGCATACGCTGAAAGTACTTGTTCATGTCCGGTCACGAAAACCAAACAACATCGATCGCGGTTAGTACTTGGGAGGGTGACCACATGGAGACCGCTGCAAGTTCAAATATTTCTATAGACATTTCTATTATAGACACTTCTACAGATATTTCTACAGCTCTTGGTGAAACTAGCTTATAGAAAAAAGAGCCATATTACTTTGTTTTTTTATAAAATTCTATAAGAAATTTTTGTAAGGGAAAGTGCTGGGCCAGCAAAGGGATAGCAGTGGGATAGGTTCTAGCACTGCAGGAAAAATGCCGGGTTGAAATAATGTGATGGCATACCAATGCTGGCTTGCTGTTGGCCATCACTGATGGGCCAGCTGCATTCCGCGCGGAGACTTCTTGACTGGTTTAAGTAATGGCACCATTGCACTTTGCCGCTGATGGCAGTGCTGGCTGCCATCGTTTTTTCAGCGGATGGCCCCCTGTTTCTTTCTTTGCTGGGGACATCCAATTACGCAGCATGATTTCCAATGGTATTATTCATCACGCATGAATACAATTGCGATGGTCTTAGTTCGCAATTAGTTCAAAAACAGACTGCTTTTCGTTTTGCTTTACGTGCTATATTTGAACACACATATTTTTTAATTTAAGGGTTTATTACCTGTTGACTGATCATGGTGGACTGGAGCCGATTTACAGAAATGTAGACTCGGGGCAAAATCATTCTTCGGCTAATCCTTACCCAGCAGAGCCCAAAGACGAGAGCAAATAGGGTTGTCTATTCTCCGATGCATGCATTTTGGGAATGAGGGTAATAATTACTTTTTAAAATTTGAAAACAAATAAAGTAATACTTTGGAAATTTTTTACACTGTTATTTCTAAGAATACCTTTTTTATTTTAACTAAAGAGATGTGGAGAAATATATTTTTAAAATATGTCCTCAATGAATGTTACGTTACTGACCTCCATCTCTTGTAGATTAGAATATGTACATTGTACAATTTGTTTAATCAGATCATTTGCAATACGATATGCATTTTGTAAATTTAATCCAGCGAGATTTAAATTAGAATTTCGAATTTACATGATGACAATGTTAAACGAGAGTTGCATGTCAATGAAGGTGTGTGCATTGAGCGAAGATATTTCTGAATGAATTTCAGCTTGCATTTATGTTTATATACAGAGACAAATACCCGGAAGGAATAAGCATATGAATATGTGAATTTTCCGCAAATTACATAGCATCAGTAATTTTGTTTTCGTAAAGAACTTGTTGATACTTAAAACTGAATTTTATATTGTAATTGTAATTTTATTTAGTTAGTCCAGTTAATTTTTGGTCTACTTTTAAACAAGGGCTCTGGGGTGCACACCGTGGTAAATCCACCCTCCATTTTGGGCAGCTTTTAAGTTTTCAACATGAGAAATGGAGAATATATTTTTTGCAGTAAACGCGTCATCGGAGGTATAATTTATCTGATCTCTCGCACACAGCTCTCATGTTTACTCTGCAGTTAGTGGTTATATGTGATACAGTTAATTTAGTAAATTAACTTTGAAAATGAGGTGTAACATGGCATGAATTTTGAGTCAAAATGTAATTTAAAAACCTTAGATGAATGAAATGTTGACATCCGCAATGAATACACGAATTGCACTTAAATATAAACATATAACTCTATTTAATATGCAGCAGTATTTGTACCAAAATATTTAACATATATATACATGTTTGTAGTGAAATAGGCCATACAGATAAAAAATGCCATGAAAACTAATTCCATGGTTAGATATGAAGATATAAATCTTTTATATCGAGACAAAGGTCTTGTAAGAACGTAATGGAAATATGGCTTAGAAACGCTTCACTTAGGCTGACACGATGTTTCCTCTAATTTTCGAAAATAATGATTTTTTTTTATCATAGCTTGACTAAGGAAAAAACTGTCTGCCTTTTAATTTCTAGCAAATAGTGAACTTATTGAATTATTTATTAAAAAGGAAAAGAGATAATACAAATGATGCCTAAATTTTTTTAAAAGAATTTCTCTAGTCTATCAAATACAAATTAAAATAAATCTGATTTATATTTTTATATAAACTTTAGTTCATTAATTAAACCCTTAAATGCCTGATTTTTCAAAAATCACTGTAATAATGTTTTTCGGCTTATATTTTTCAAATAAATCATGGGAAAAATACTTTAAAAAATCATATTTTGTTTTAAGTATGGTTTACGGCTAAAAGACAGTTTGTTGCTAATCGGCAATACTGGTCTTTAATTGAAAAAATAATTTTCCTTGATAAAATTCTATAATATTAAGCACACAAGAATTTTAGGAACTATAATAAGAAATAAAATTTACTTGCTCACTGCAGAACAAAATAGGGTATTTCACAAGCTTCCAAACAAAACAAAAATAAAAAGTAGCAACAATTGAAAAAATAAATCTATCTTTATTCTTAAACAGCACAAGTGTTGCCATCTACATGTTGAAAATCGATTTAATAATATTTTCAGAATGTATTTTCTTGGCAACATTAGGCATTATAGCTTCAATATTATTCTAATAGCATTTTAGAGCCTAAATTGGGTATGTTAGCGAAAAGCAACACTCGGCAGGGGTTAATATCAAATAGCCTTAAGGGTTAATATCAAATAGCCGTATGTAAGTTTATTAGTTTCTATTTATGTATTGATTACCATTTAAGAAAATACCAATACTACTTTTCTAAAGATATCATGCAGTAATGTCTTTTTCAATCCAGCATTATGTTAATCAGAGTGTTATTCAGTAAGCACCGCATACCACCCTCTTGTATAATCCACAGAGCATTTCAAGTTGACATGGATGACATCAATATGACATGTTAAAAATATGCAGCAAACTGTCCAGCCATTTAATTGTTTTTATAGATAATCTTTATTTGGCAACATTATGAAGCATTCTCATTGGTGAGAATAACGACAAATTACGGTTATGTAACAATTTTCCATAAAAACGGCTAAATGATTGAATAGTTTGCTGCAGATTTTTAACATTGCATTTGAAGGCCTAGAAAACACTCATCTACCCGGGCATTTATCTGTGTCTACCAATTCGATCCGTTGGAAATCTTTTGCGATACGTTATAAAACTATACCGCGGGTCCGCCGGGAATTTTACACAAGTGTTATAAAAATATTTTTCACCAGAATTTTTATTTAAAACTATTTAACATATTTATTTGACTTATTTCTCTGTGTTACACATTTAACTTATTTTAGAAAGAAATTTCTGGTTCGAATCGAACTGTTTTTGTTTGGTACCGGTCGAAATGACAGCTATGGCGGTTCTAGTGTTAAAAGGACTATATATCGTTGGATTATCCTCTTCAGTTCCGAAGCTAAAATAATAATACAAATGCTTATCCATTGGTTTTTTCCAAACAAAATGACATTGTAAATGACAGAAAAAGTATATTTTCTGAAATTGATCCTTTAGGTGCTTAGTAATTTAGGTTCAAAAATATGGATCTAAAAGTACAAACCCCTTAAAAACATAAATTTAATAATCATTAACCTAAATTAACGTAATCACAAATTTAAGACCTATAAACAAGTAAATAATCTGCAAATCCTCAAAAAGTTTTATTGAAAAAGATTTAAGTTAAATACTTATGAAAATTTCTCACTTTTTTTGGTCATATCGTCTTTTGAGCATTTTTAGGCATTTTTCAAACTCGGATGAAAATAACATTTATTTTATGTGGGAATCAGCTTAGGTGCTGTCATTTATTAGTTTGCTTTGAACGCAAAAAACATTCAGCAATTAAGAAGTGACGTGAAAAATGTAAAAAAATCGGACATTTTAGTTTTTATAAGGAAAAGAACAGAGGTCCCCGTATGGGGACCCAGGGACCGAAGAGGTTATATATATATATATTGTTGAAAATAATTAGAAAAGAAGTCCATTTTCACTGAGCACCACATACTATAATTTTGTCAAAAGCCACTAAGAACTTAAAAAAAAAATGTCTAGATATTCGTATGGGTCTACTATTTGATCTGTAGAGGATCTTTTGCAAGAAATTATAAAGCTGTAAAGATAATATATTAAAAACTTTATCTAGCTATTTAATTTTGAAAATGAGGAAAAATTGATAACAAAAATAACTATTACAGAAATTATTATTATTCTAATAAATAAAAACACAATATTGTTTACTGGTACACAAAACACGAACTTTAATAAGCTAAAAATTAACTTCTACGTTTCGAGCTGTTTCTACAGCCATCTTCAGGAAAATATGATGTTAAGGCTCAAAAATCAGAGACGAAAGCTTCCTGTGCAAGAAATAATTAGTCGAAACTTGACCAATGATTTGAATAGAAAACTGTAGTGTTGCCATCTAGTGAAAATAAATAATTATTAATGAAGTGAGATCAAATGAATCAAAAAGGTCGATTTAAGAAATCACGAGTGGCCGTCATCTACACAAGAGGGACAAAACCTTCATTAATAATTATTTATTTTCACTAGATGGCAACACTACAGTTTTCTATTCAAATCATTGGTCAAGTTTCGACTAATTATTTCTTGCACAGGAAGCTCTCGTCTCTGATTTTAGAGCCTTAACATCATATTTTCCTGAAGATGGCTGTAGAAACAGTTCGAAACGTAGAAGTTAATTTTTAGCTTATTAAAGTTCGTGTTTTGTGTACCAATAAGCAATATTGTGTCTTTATTTATTATATTTTATTGTGCAATTGTCCAGTATGTGCTATATATTATTATTCTTTTTATTTTATAAAATCTGCTCATCAAAGGATATATAAAAACCAGTGGAGCAATCACACTTTCGAATAGAAACAATGACTTTAGTATAAAATAAGAATATTGATCGGAAATTTCTTATTCTTTAATATGCATTTTTATTTTGCTTCATATATGAACATGTTCGGTAGTCGAAAGCTTTGAAGTTAACAACCCTGCACTCTCAATAAAAAAAAAGAAAAAAAAGTCGTCAAAAAATGTAGACAGTTCAGGCAGTAACTTGGTGGAACACCACTGTGATTGAACAAGATTTTTACGTTATTTCAAGAAATTTCCGTGTTTCGACTGGAGAATTCCAGGAAATTTTGATCTTAGATTTAGAAATTTTTCGTGTGTTAAGGGAAAACAGACATATGCAAAAATTCAGTTTCTATTACGAAAAAAGTACTACTCAGCACCCTCGCTGAAACACCCTCGTGATTTGACGAAAGGACGGCCTTAGAGTGGAAGATTTCAGATAATAATAATAATAATAAAAGTGGCCAGATCAAAGCGGAAAATTTCGAGTTTTAACGAATATAATCAATGGAAATTTTCATTCAAATCACGGCTTTTTTTTTTTTTTTTTTTTTTTTTTTTTTTTTTTTTTTTAAAGGGTGTGTTTAATGTAATCATGGTGTTACAAGTTAACATTAGAAAATATTTTTAAAAAGGAAAAAGAATTCTTCTTGTTGCTAATTTTTAGTGTATTTTTTTCCTTTTCTTAAAATTTTTTAATTCGTTTTCATACATTTAAAAAAAAAAGTATAATGTATTAATTCTATGACATAATGAATTCATTACCTTTTCATCAACATATTATTTCATTCATTAAATAATAAAAAATTAAAATAAAACGATGCATTTTATTTGAAATCAGTAAAATGAAAAGAAAAAAAAAACAATTAGGAATAAAGAATAGAGGTTAATCGTTAAAATGAACAATCTCTTCTACCTTTTATACGACATTGCCGAATTTACATGATAAGCAAATACTTTTTATATTAACTTATCAAATACATGAATTTTATCATTATTCAGTTATCATTAGACAGGTAAGAACAGTAAAAAATAATGAAAAAGGATTCACAAGTTCAACAAAATACTAAATAGAAAAATAAATACTATTTAATAAATTATAAAAATTGTAACACCAATGTAACATCAGGCTGTTTTGGCAATATTGGCCACACACTTCAAATTTCGAAATACAAAACTTAAAAAATAAAATAAAATAAAATAATAACAATAAAAAAGATCCCTAAGTCAGAGTTACCTTTAACAAAAAAAGCAAGATATGATATTGAATTCTTTTTATCAGACAGCCCACCACATTTGAAAATGATTGAAAGAAAAAATTTTATGCTTTTCAGCAACATATGTCTATCTTTTCACAAAAACTTTCTTCATGCAATTTCAAATTCTCGATATCGTAATCAATTTCTTTCAATTTAAACCTGGTTTGGAAAAACAGAAGTATAGAATTTATGTTATTATCAATTTAAAATTGATACAGTTAAGGAATAATCTTTTTTTACCAAGCACTTTTTTTAAAGTCACTTTTCGGAGCAAAATATCTCTGATTTTGAGGGGAAAAAAAATTAATTTTGCCTTATAAAAATATAGATTACGAGTACTTCAATATACTATTTCATACATATAAATTGATAAAAGAATGGAATTTTATTATTAAATTGAAATTGTTACACGTGTAAGAAAATAAAATAAGTTATGAAAAGATATTGAATTCAAAGAAGAAATGATTGAGGTTTGTCCAGTTGCCAAATGCTGATTATGGTTTTAGATCCATCTTTCTTAACGCCTTCTCAACGAGCATCCTTTAGAAAATGTTTAATCTTTTATTACTAGTAATTCAGAAATGAATTTTTTGCCCAATTTAATTTTAGAAATTTTACGGGTAAATAAGAAGAAACTTTTTATGTAAATTTAGCGGTAGGAATAATTAAGGATTCTTTGCACTTTATATGTCACGTATACACGACGCTGTGCTGACCGCTTACTTAAATAATCTAACCTAATAATAACCTAAGCGACTGGGCGCGTAAGTTCATGCTTTTTCACTTCATGCTCATACACTGCACGTAAGTTCATGCGAACTGTATTTTGTATCTCGCGTTTTGGTTATAGCATAGCTCAGTGCATAAACTGGATATTATCTTTATATAATATAATGTTACGTTAGTTAAGAAAGATGTGCACAATATTCTCATTTATACAATAAGCGCAATATGCATATAAAAGATTCAATTAGAACAGTTAAAGTTATTATATATGTGAAAAGTAACAATGTAATAAAATACTAATATTAAAAATAAATCGTATTTTTAATTCTAATTTTAATGCTTAAGAATTGCCCCTTTAAGTTAACTTTCTCAGTATAGCAAAGACAAGATTTTTTATTTCAAGCAAGCATACCATACTTTAGAACTATCATAAAGTCGAGAAGAGCTGAGTAAGCTCAATCATACCTTTTCTGTGGTTTAGGCGTGCAGATATTAAATCAGGTAACTCGCTCACATCTATATTTAAAGCCAATTACTGTACATTCAGGCGTATAATACTCACTTTTGATACAAAAGAATTCATTAAAATTTACAGCTGCAGGTCACATATGCCAAGTTTAAAAATGAAACGCAAAGAACATTAGAAAAATGAGGATAAGAAATTTTTACAGAAACGAAAATTTTATGTATCGTGCGTTTTCGTTTCATTATTTATTTATTTTTTATGTTGTTACTTGTTGTTATTTTATTCAATGTTTGTTTTTTTTATTTTTATTTTTTGTACTTTCATGTTTCTTATTTGGAGATTTCTGTACAAAACTGGAGTTGCGCGTAATACAGAGATTTCTGAGGAAGTTGTTATAAAAGTGTCTTATTTGTTATCAGAAAATGAATTTGAAACCAGGGTATCAAAGGTGGACAAGGTTAAGGTAATTATTCAGATGATTGTAGGGACGTCCTGATTATGACGAGGCGCTCTCTAAAATGCGCGCAGAGGTGATGATGCTAACGAAGATGCAAAAGAAAATGAAAATCTATTAGAAATTGAGAGGAAAGAGAAAGAAAGGCTTTTAGAATTGGATTGTAAAGAGAAAGAAAAACCAAATTAGAATTAGGAGAAGAAAAAAAAGGGAAACACTTCAGATGGAACAGGGAAGGAGAGATAAAGAAATGCAATTTTAGTTAGAAAAACTGCAAATTTCCATAGAGGTAGTAGCTTATCGTGGAGCGCGTCAAACTCAAAAGCGAATAGGATTTAAGGGTGTTCTCAAATCCGAAAGGGCAATTGTCCGACATAAGTTTTAATCTATTTTTGTTCGAAAATGCATGAAAGTAGCTGGTGTTGTTGTTTAGAAACTCTTTCATCGAGCTGTTTTTTCCATTTTTTGCAAACGCAATAGATCTTTCAGAAAATAATGTCAAAGTGGACGTTTTGAACGGAGTTTCCGTGCGAACGGAGAATAAGCACTCAAGAGCGGGCGAAAACATGTTTGTCACGTGATCAAAAAGTGCTTATAACTCAATAGATAATTTATTGATCAAAAAATGAAAAACATAGTCCAATTCCAAATCGGTTCCATGTCCAGACTTTTCAATTTTATAGCTTTCCGTTAAAAAATGAATTTTTAAATGTTCCAAAACGTTTTGCGCTTGTTGGGCAGAGCAGTTAAGAACAGCCTTAAAGAATTAATCCGAAATATCTACACTCTCAGAAATACTCTCTTCAATTCATGGAAATCTTCCCATTAATTGATGAATATCCGTTTTTTTTCTCCGTTGCAGGAGGTAACAGGACCGAAACTAGCCTTTTTGGCGGCCGTGGCAAACATGGATTTTGGCGCCCCCCCCCCCCTCTCCACCACAAAGTAAATTTACAAAAAAAAATTTACTAAGTATCTAATAGACAACTTATTTTTAAACAACTTATTTCCACTACAAAGTAAATTTACAAAAAGAATTTTACTAAGTATCTAATAGACAACTTATTTTTTAAATTTAAAATATATAAAACTGAACTACGTAATCAGCTTTGTCAAACATTGATTCATTAAAACCTTGAAAACGGAATCAAAAGGAACTAAATTGCATTTTAATCATTTGAAACTTTTTTTTGTATAGTTTAAATGAGGTCGATATCTAAAAAAAAAAGGATTTTACTATGAATTTTACTTTGTGCATTCCCCCTCCCGTTTGTTTTATTGTCGCGGGCAGTCATCGCCCATGGCAAGACAGAAAAGAAAAAAAAAAAAAAAAACAGGAAGCTGATGCTCAGCGGAAAATAGGAAAACAAACAAACAGCTATCATGGAATTTTTTTATCTAATAAAAAAAGTCAGACTGAGGGGTCGCTTCGCGCTGGATAGTTACCAATAGTGGACAGTGTCCTCAAAATAGAGACTAACCTTGAAAAACGGTCTCCTACACAGGAAGTGATTTAAAAGATAGTAGGCAAAAGCATAGACATGATACTTTTGGAATGGGAGAATGAAAAAAGCCTAAGAGAACAGTTCTTTTTTTTTATTATTCATTTGCAGTTTTGTACTGTAGATGAATCTTTTTATCTAGTATTTGTAAAGTTTAATACATTTGGTACAGTTTTTCTTTTAAATTTTCCGGCTCATTTTTATACAAATTTTGTATATATATACATTCTTGTATCAAACGTAAAACAAAATCTTCATTTTGGCGCCCCCTTCACCTTCTGTTAAAGCGGCGCCCGGGGCACGTGGCCCCCCCCCCCCTAGTTTCGGCCATGGGAGGTAAAATATCCGCCAATTGAAGAAAGAATAAAAGTTGCGGACCTTGGATTCAAACCAGCCATCTTAGCGTTACGAGACGAGCTCGTTAACCACTGGGCTAAAGTTGTACAGTAGCGAAATACTTTGAAGTAAATATATTCGCTTCAGATGGGTATGGATTGACCAATTTCTTTAAAAAGATTTTAATTTTAAAGTTAATTTCGGGAAGATTTCGTCTTTAATGAGATTGTGGCTGGGGTTTTAATACTTTAGCATTAATATGGGATAAAAATATGAATTCTAAATACTTTTAAGTAGCTTGCTAGATGTAAAATATGAATATTGTATTTTTATTCGATAAGATTTTGTTTTTCGCGTAATATCGATTTTTTTTTTCATTTAATATTTTAATTAAAATATGTTTTAAACGTGTTCGTTTAAAATATATTTTAAATGCGAATATTTATTTATAAACAATTTTATAAATTCAACTTTATTCAACTTTAAGTTATTCAACTAAAAAAATAAATAGTCAGTACTTTTGAATGAATGAGGAAAGTAATTGTTATTTATTTTTAAATTCGAAAACTTTTTTCTTATTTAATTAAATTAGAAATCTTAATTTATAGAATTTTTGGCTTTTCATTTAAAAAATAAATTTGAATTTAATATTAATAGAACCACTACGCATTAGTGCAGGGAATGAACGGAATTTCTCCCTCTTTTTCATACTTTCGGGAAGAATTCGCGAATAAAATATGTTTTCTAGGAGTAAGGAAATTATTTGTTCAAAAATGAGGAATAATTTAGTGTATATTGACGAGTTTTTCTGACAGTGTAGTACCTAAATTCGATCCTAAATCAATCGTTATCACTCTCTTTTTTATGATCTTTGAGAGGCAGGCAGAAAAGCGAATATTTCGAATAGTCAGCTTCTCCGTTTATTATCCTACCTAATCGTGCCCGTCGGCCTAATCGTTCGGAGTTTTCGTGGTTTTCTTCGAACCATGGATTTCCATGCGTAAATACGGGTTAGGTTCCCTTAGAAAGACCCCCAAGAAGGGGACTCTCCCTGGGCCTATATCCCTCGAGTTGATAACTGGCCGTCAAAAATCAACCCAACCCGTTTATTATCCACTGAAATTGCGGAAATAATTTTAGATATATTTTCAAATTACAAGTGTGCGTAATAAATACTCCGGAATATACGGTAAATGTACTGTTCCAACCTATTGATCTAACACCAAAAATCATAAACTGACAATTAAATCCAATCATCATTTGTTAAAGGCTCAGGGTTCTTCAAAATATGTCGTGCTAAATAAATCTATGTCATTCGGGACAAAACTGATTTTATTTATCAGAAAAAAACCATGTTGCAACAAAAACGAATAAAATAATATGAGGTCGAATTCACGGGTTCATCTAATTTATCAGGTTGTAACGAAAGTTTCCCGCCACAGTTAATACGGTCTGTGCAAACAGTTCGCGTTGACGTGTTTGCTCATATTTTGTCAAACAATTTTTTGGCATTTGAAAGAAAGAGACTTTCTTTATAACAGTGTGCTGTGAAATTTGCAAAAAAAAAAAAAATATCGTTATCATTAAATACAATGTGTCTGAAATGGAAATATCACGCTACCAGATTAGAACTATAATTTACTTCCAGTTCTGTTGCAAAAAATCTGCTGCAGAATGTCACCGAATAAAGTGTACAGCTTTAGGTACTAGTATTGTATCATATGACACTGTGAAAGTTTGGCAGAATGGTGGTTATATATAAAATTAAAGTTAATTATATATATTATATTTAGTATTATGTAATGGTGATTTGGTGGAAAACTTTTGTTACAACCTAATATTAGGGATTACCGGACAACACGATTACCAACATCGATGTCCAATCGTAAAAACTCGCCTACTGATTATTCGTTATATTTATTACTTTTATATTTAATCGCCATATTTATGCATTTATAACATAAACATAAGTACGCAAATATTTTTTTCTTGAATTATAATGAAAAAGAGCGTCTCCCAAGGATGACGCTTTGTCGTATGTTTGGCTCAGAATTTGCATATTAAATTGCGGAAATCTCCAGCTCAATGATTTTAATTTGTACATAGCAATTTGAGATTTGTGCGCTGTCATAAATAACATATATTTTTTTATGTTTAAGGTGTTTACTGTTTTGCATTTTAGTGGTTATACTGAAATAAGGTTTGGTTGTGTTTTCCTCTCCCTTTTCCCTCCAGAAAATAACGAATAAGAGATTTTAAATCGATATTACGTAATCAAGTAAGGAAAGCGTATAGTTTCACAACGTAACACCCCCCTGATTAGTCCAGAATTAATCGTTCGCGAAATTTTGAGTTAAATTTAATATATCCTTATTTACTATGAAATATCGAATTACATTTTGCAGGCTTTAAAAAAATGTATAGATTTTCATTTTTTATTTCTTAGCACCAAAATATCTTCTACTTCGTAATTTTTTTTGTTAGGTTAAAAATCAGTATATATATTTTTTAAATGTAAAAAGAAAACATATTCAATTTAGTTGAAAACCTATAAAATCATGAAAATACACAGGTCAAAAATACTGCTGCATCTCATAAAAAAATGTACCATGGGGAATTCTTTTTAAAAATTCCATCAAAATAAACAGAATATCATAATCTTCATTGCTCAATTCAATTTCTTTCGAGGTGTGTTCCAGTAGAATGCCGTCCAATAGCATTAACTGGAGATATTTGAAGTATTTTAGATAAAATCTTACAATATTTCATGACAAAAAATCGTTTAAGATTGGCTGAATAAGTAGATCTCCATATTTATTGCAGAAAGGTCTTTGTATATTTCCGCAGCATCGACGTTTCATAGTGGGATTTGAGCATTCCCTACTTAAAGAAACAACTCGTGTCAGCACACAAGATCTTGCAAATGCTTTTTCAGAATCAAGCAAAAAATATAAGAAGAAATCCCTTTTGTCCTTGACGCATAAAGAGAGAGTCACTGGAGACTGCAAGTTGACCTGATGGTGTCCATAAGACTGGGCGGGGGTTGATCCGCGTTTGGGTCGATGCTACTTTCTTTGTCCAGGGGCGAGCCGAGGTCCTGGGAAGGGCCCCGACTCTCCTCTAGTCACCTTTGCAAGGGGTGACGAGTTGGTTTGTTGTCGAGCACCTTCTCGATTTCAGTCGATATGTTGGTCGTCAGCTTTGGGATCAGCTGGAAAGAAAAAAGGAAACGAATACAATCAGGCATATGAAACTGCACATAAAAATTTCAATACACTGTGAAAAAAGTGCAATGTGTGATATTTTACGTTACCTGTAATACAACTGTAGGGGAATGCTTAATTTTTTTTTTGAGACATGAACAAGAACAAGTATTCTTGTATGTGCTGTTACTCGTACCACATACAGTTAAACGTTTAGGTTGAAATGAAACTCGAGTTAAACTACATCTAAAAGAGCTAGATCAAAAAGAAGTGGACTGAGTCCATTACACAGCCCCACAGAAAGAAGTCAACAATGTATTGTCAGGCCTTTTGTATGGCCATTCGTGAGCTGTCTGTTGTTGTCCGCGCCTTGTCCAATCTATCGTTGGGTAATATGTTCCTCAAGATCATCTGGTACGCTGCTTGAATAATCAGGAGGTGTACCATCCAATAAAAAATATATGAACACATTCTCTATTGTAAACGCTGACATTTTGACTGACTAGTCATGTGACATGCGATATCATCTATATCACTTCCCACAATATGAAGCCAACGTTAGAGCCCCGACATTCCTCCCCTTTAGACTGTCACGTAATGAAGATAGGTTGTAAAGCAGTTCGACAACTGGTGGAAACCATCTTGATCACGTAACGACCGAGAAGGGTGGAAGTGTCGCAGCCTGTCTCTTTCGTTGACTTTTCTGTTCCCAGGCTATGTTGATCACGTAACAATCGAGATGGATGGAAGAGTCGCGGGCAATCTTTCTCTTTAGCTCTTCTGTTTCCAGCCTATGTTGATCACGTAAGAACCGAGACGGGTCGAAGTGTCGCGGCCTGTCTCTTTCTTTGGCTCTTCTGTTTCCGACCTATGTTGATCACGTAATAACCAAGAAGGTTAAAAGCGCTGCGTCCTGTCTCTCTTTTTGGGTCTTCTGTTTACAGCCTATGTTAATCACCTAACAACTGAGAAGGGTAAAAGTGTTGCATCCTGTCTCTCTTTTTGGCTCTTATGTTTACAGCCTATGTTGATCACGTAACAACCGAGAAGGGTGAAAGTGCTGCGTCCTGTCTCTCTTTTTGGCTCTTCTGTTTCCAGCCTATGTTGATCACGTAATAACCAAGAAGGGTAAAAGTTTCGCGTGCTGTCTCTCTTTTTGGTTCTTCTGTTTCCAGCCTATGTTGATCGCATAACAACCGAGAAGGGTGAAAGTGCTGCGCCCTGTCTCTCTTTTTGGCTCTTCTGTTTCCAGCCTATGTTGATCACGTAATAACTGAGAAGGGTAAAAGTTTCGCGTGCTGTCTCTCTTTTTGGTTCTTCTGTTTCCAGCCTATGTTGATCGCGTAACAATCGAGAAGGGTGAAAGTGCTGCGTCCTGTCTCTCTTTTTGGCTCTTCTGTTTCCAGCCTATGTTGATCACGTAATAACCGAGAAGGGTAAAAGTGTTGCGTCCTGTCTCTTTCTTTGGCTCTTCTGTTTCCGACCTATGTTGATCACGTAACAACCGAGAAGGGTGAAAGCGCTGCGTGCTGTCTCTCTTTTTGGTTCTTCTGTTTCCAGCCTATGTTGATCGCGTAACAATCGAGAAGGGTGAAAGTGCTGCGTCCTGTCTCTCTTTTTGGTTCTTCTGTTTCCAGCCTATGTTGATCACGTAACAACCGAGAAGGGTGAAAGTGCTGCGTCCTGTCTCTCTTTTTGGCTCTTCTGTTTCCAGCCTATGTTGATCACGTAATAACCGAGAAGGGTAAAAGTGTTGCGTCCTGTCTCTCTTTTTGGTTCTTCTATTTCCAGCCTATGTTGATCGCGCAACAACCGAGAAGGGTGTAAGTGCTGCGTCCTGTCTCTCTTTTTGGCTCTTCTGTTTCAAGTTTATATTGATCACGTAACAACCGAGATGGGTGGCAGTGTCGCAGGCTATCTCTGTAGATGGATGTGTCTTAAGGGAGGGATGTAAACGTTTATTGCATTAAACACACAAAGGAAAGATTTTATCTGTTATTACTTTTACTAATTATTTCGTTGTTATGCGCATTCATATGCCGTTACGTAATACTGGACTTCATTTCCAGGGAACAAGTGACTGAAAATGAGCCAGTTTTACCGAATTTTGGCTGTGTTGTGAACTTTTAACTGACTCCTTAAGTTTAGCATGCTCTACTCCGTGAGACTGTATTGTGTGCGTGAATAAAAAATTGTTAGGTGCAACTTCGCCTTTCCATTTTAAAAGTACGTCACAGCACGCAGTAACGTTGAATTCAAGCAAATTATATGGGCAATAAGTATAAGCAAGTAGCAGCAACATAATTAAAAAAAAAATAATAATACAGTTTAGGTGACATCATACTGACCTGTAGGGCTTGAAGTTGGTCATATAAATGGTCTACAGAAAGAGCTCCCAGCAATACACATTGCACTGCATCACTCTTTAGGCACCAAGCTAGTCAAGCAAAAGGGAATAATCGAAATAACTATTTGTATAATCTACATTCATAAAAAAGATAAATATAAAAGAAGTAAAAGAAAAAATGACTTTTGAAAGATAAACTATAAATTGTGGATAAAGATCTTACAGATCTATTATACTAGCTGATATACTAGCTAGCAGGTATTCAATTTTGGCTAAATCTTCAAGCGATATTGGGCAGCTTTTGCACATCACAAGCATATATTGAGATATTTGGAGGCATAAAATCAACATAGCCACTAACATCAGATTCTAAATATCTCAAAATAATTGTAAAATTTTCAACATTAGTAAAATATGTGATTAATTCAGAAATATTTCAATATTAATAAATTGGATATCAATAATAATAAAACATATATATAAAATAGTGCTCCAACATTTGGCCCAGATTATGACAAGCGAAGGAAATAGTTACACAGTGTAAATGTGTACCATACCCAAATGCGTAATATACGAGAGTTAAAAAGAAAATTTTGGCAACATTATCAATAAACTGGCAATCTTGGCACGAAGGCACCGCTATCTACGACACATGGAAAAAAAAACAGTACCAGTGGCAACATTTCCACTCCTGCCATCCACCGCAAAGTGGAGGGAGAGCGCATGAGCTTAAGGGGAGTTCTCTCAACTAAGTTCACATCAATATAAGACTCTGTTTTCTTTTTTTTTAATATTAAATGGAAAAGATATTATGTTTAACACTTAGTTTACTTTAAATCAATAAGAAACGCTCTTATATAGCTATAATACAAAAGCAGTTTTGTTTGGTTTATTTACTAAGGACTTGTCATAATCTCTACCTATCATCTGATCTTACACTGTTAAAAATTTGCAGCAAACTGTCTAGTCATTCGACCGTTCTTCTAGAAAACGGTTACATAATCGTAAATTAACTCTATTCTGACCATAACATGGGCAATAATATAGTCAGAATAGAGTTAAATTATGGTCACGTAACTGTTTTCTATAAAAACGGTCGAAAGACTGGACAGTTTGCTGCAAATTTTTAGCAATGTACACTAGATAATAAAATTCATAGACAACGGACTGCAAACTTGTTTGAACTTGATAGTTGATGCCACCTTCCCTTGAGTCGTTGCGTCCCCACGTCAAGCACAGTTTATATCACATTAGGTTTCTTTTGCGAAAAACATAATATACTAGCGTTCAGAATGAGCTAACATGAAATAACTAACGAACACATTGAAATTTAGTATGGATACACAATTATGTAAGAGAAACAATTACACCATACAGCAGTTATGGTATGTATGTACTCATGATCGTTAGTAAGGCTTATGAGGTCAGGTGTTTCTAAAACCCACTTTGGAACATCGAATATATCAAGACTCTAATCTTGAGTATGGTCCTCTTTCAAAGTCGTAAAGCTTTCCCTGCGCAATGTCATGATGGAAGCAAATCGATGAATCTCTCTGCAGTTGTTTTAACTCCATGTATCTACTGCAGTGCAATTTCCAGTTCCAGAATGGTAGTCAGAAAAGGTTCGGGAACGGCAGTTACCCTCAAAAGAGGTTTCCTGATATGTTCAAAAAGGTTTAAGCCTGAAGAACTGGCTTGATAATGCATTTAACGAATATACTCCTTTTAAGATAATCCTTAAGACTTCTGTCCAGTCTAAACAAGTGTTGAAGCTCGTGAAAAAGACACGAGGGCCAACTGCGCCCATGAAAAGTTGAACATATTGTTGTAAGATATTACAACTGTACCTTACAGCAATCAGAGAGCTCCTATTTTGATATATGTATTCGTTATGGTTCTATTACACAAAGGTGTTAAATTTGCCACTACTCACTGGAAACAAAGAGTTAATCTGAGGCTTTAAAAAGAGTTGCTCGAAACAAGCAAAGTTTTATTGTTGGAGCAAATTTGTCGCCTATAGTGTTCCTTACTTGGTGTAAAGGACCAATGTCGCCGGAACAGCCAATGAAATGCTTTGAAAACTGACGAGGGATGAGCCTTGATTGTTGCTTTGTGGCAATTTTTGCAGCTTCAAATTATCCCGTATAATAGGAACCTCACAATATCTTCATTACTGAGATAAGTTACTATCCAAATATTGACTTAGATTTCGAGATTATATATTCTGAGCTTTTGACTGAATAAGTATATTGCGACCTAACATTTTGCATTAAATATTGTTCGCTGTCACTTACGTTTAATTTTGTTTGTTGCAAAAATTTACGACATTTAGTTACACTAAAGTATATTTAGTTATACTAAAGTATATTTAGTTATACTAAATATACTTGAAGCAAATTTAACAATGCAAACAAAACAAAAAACAATAGTTTGTTTAAACTATCTTTTAAGTGTTTACCATATTGGATAAGTTATTAGAGAAGTCTTGATTATATGCAATGGTATTTGGCTAAATTTCCGATAAATGCATAAACATTTATTTTAGTGAACATTTCAGTATTTTTTATTCAATAAAGGAACGCAAATTTAGTTTTCTGGGATAATAATAAGATAACATGCATTTTGCATTATAAAAAAACCGTTAAATACACATAATCCTTATCTCACTCTTAAATTAAAAACAGGTTATTAGAGTGGAATTTTGATTTAGATAAATAAAGATTTTGGTTTTTTTTTGGCTTATGTAAAGAAACTTTACCTGGAAAAGTCTGCATTTTTTAAACAAAAGTTTTTCTATTCGAAATATAGCTTTACGACACTAATTAGATAGGCGTGAGGGATATTCCTGAAAGATGTACTATCTGCTTTTCTTCACTAGAGTAATTGGAGCACAGATCAGACCTGAGAAATTTTACAAATGCTTAAAATAAAACGTAAATAAAACTTTTTAAATCCAGACATGGGGTACACAGTAAAAAAATCCCCTATTCATTGTAAATACATACGTTATATTACACACAAGAATAACATCTTGTTTAAAAAAAGTAATCTGGGAAAACATAGACTAATGCGTGATAATGAAAGTATTGTGATAAAATAAAATATTTGAATTGATTGTTATTTGGAGGAATTGCATTGTAGCTTTCTCGTATAGTATCTGTATGTACAGGAAACACTTTTTATGAAAACGAAAGGCAAATTAAAAGCATGTTTTTGTCTATTAAGGTATTTAGTGCATATTTGGCATTTTTATTGTGCACATATTCCGATCTGTAGTTATGAGAAATCCGTACCTATTGTAAGTTGTGTTATAGAGCACCCAAGTTTGTCCGCGATGTGGTTCAACTCTCTCATTTTGAACTGATGCTTCGGGCTGCCGTCCGCATTCACGCGGTCCTGCAACGCCGACAGGCTCTGAAAATAAAAGATAAAATTAGATGAAAAAAATACGTCGCAGAAATACTTGATTTTTCCAATTTCAATAGTAAACGAACGGGAGATCTGATAATTAAAAATTTTCATTTCTTATTTGGCAATTTTATTTATTGTAAAGGATGTATAATTTTATATGCATACAGTAAGCTGAAGAAAATATGTATATATACAGTGGTGGCCAAAATTGTGGACATTTTTTGAAATTTCTTGTTTTATAACTTTGTGTGCTTGAAGAATATAATAAATTTCACTTAAATACAAATGTTTATACATCAAATTTAAGAAAATTTAGTGTAGAATTTAATAATAATAATAATAACAATAACATAATTAAAATATCTGCATTACAAAAAAGTTATGCTTACAAAAAATAAGATCTATCTTAGATTTTATTGGATTTTAAGGGGTCAGGTAACCTTTAAAGCGTCCAAAAATCGAATTTTTTTTAGATAGCTTATAATTAAATATCATTCTTTGGGAACATTTAAAATGAAACCCCATACAAAAAATCGCATTAGAAGAGAAGTTATGTCTAAAACACTTTGAGCTTTTGCTATAGGATCAACGGGTTTTTCAATCTTTAAAGCCAATTTTCTCAAAACAGCGATTTTGATCATTGCGCGCACGATTTCTGGAAAATGGTTGCCTAGAATTTCACGAAATTTTTGGTGAATGTATTAAACGTACAGAAGCACAAAATGACCTATTATTATGTTTCTCAAGTAAGAAGTTTATAATCCACGGCTACTTTTGTATAAAAAAAATCTCGATATGTCGAATTTCTCTAAAAAAATTTTTTTTCTTGAGATCTACAAGTTTTATTTTTTTCATTGTAGGTCATTTTGAAAGCACTTTATATCTGTACTCATTAAAAAAATCTTGGCTTGTTTTAGCCATTGAAATGGGAAAAATCATGCGCGCAATGCATGCAAGAATAATTCTTTTGTTAAAATTCTTTTATCTTTAAAACTAAATTAAAAAAAAACTATATATGTGTATACCTTTTCTATCAACTTTGATTGATAAAATAAATCTTTCCTAACATGTGTTTTCAATTTTATATTTAAAAGTTAATTAGTTAAAGAATGACTGCAATTCATACAGAGGTCACTTTTCCATGTACTTTATTGGTTCAAAGGTTACCTGACCCCTTAAAGTTAAACTTACACATTCAATATTAAGTAGGACAACCCTTGTTTTTTATTACAGCTTCACAGCGTTTTTGCATTGTGAGAACTAGTGTTTGGCGTTCAGCCTTTTTAATCACATGATGCCAAGAATCAATTATAGCTTCAATAAGTTGCGTTTTATTAGATTGCCGCTTTTTTTGTACAAGGATTTTCAAACGTCGCCACAAATTTTCTATAGGATTCAGATCAAGGCTGTTTCCTGGCCAGGGTAATAATTGTATGCTTTTATTTTTAAACCATTCTTTGCACATTTTTGCAAAGAATAGTTTAAAAACAGCGAAATGGTTTTTTGCTGTACGGCATGGAGCTGAATCCTGCTGAAAGATCAATAGTGCTTTAATGAGGAAGAGATCCTTGATGGAAAGTATCGATTTTGGTTCCATGACAGTTTCGATGTATTTTTTTTGCATTCAGATTGCTATCAATCACTTGAATGCGGCCCACACCATCTGCAGACATACAAACCTAGATCATGACATTTGTTGGCTTCTTTGTAAGTTGCTTCTCAATGCAATCAGGATGCATATCTTCCCCTACTCTACGTCTCGCATATTTTCGCCCATCACTACCAAAGAGCGATTTTTTACTCCCATCGCTCCAGATTATTTGCTCCCATTGATTTCCTGACCAAGTAATGTGTTCTTTTGCTCACTGAACTCGTTTCTCGCGTCGCTGAAGATTTAAAAATGTTTTTTTTCCGGGCGGGTTTGGATGGCAGAGATCTCATGATCTGACGTCATGAATACCGTCCCAGGCCACTGCCCTAACACACATGACCTTCCTCCTGCTGGTACTGAAGTCGGCCGTCGAATTTCCTGCTGAAAATTTTTTATGAAGAAAATACCATGTTTTAGTTTTAGGTATGTCTCCTATCCAAAAATTTCGCTGAAAACGGAATTTTGTTTTTGTCTTCTGTTATAAGTTGAATGTTCAAAGAAAACATCTGTAGGATTTCATTATAATCTATTTTAATAAAACAGTTTTTGCCTGTGTGTTGATGTGCCTGCATGTTTGTTGGTGACATAGGAAAATCCATAGCACATACAGGTCTACAAATTTAGTTCCGGATAAACGAAGACAGGTCACACATGAGTTTCAGATTATAGATATTTTTATTAGATTTTTTGTTATTTTATGTTGAACGGAACGATTTGCTTATTTCTCCCACCTTCCTAATTATCAAGGAAAAAATGTTTGAATTCTGATTTGAGGTATATTTAAGTTTATTAATCCGGGTCAAACCAGTGCCAGCAGGTCAGCTAATATTTAAATAAGCAAGCTTTATTCGATTCATAAATAAAGGTGGTTTATGAGACCACATGCTCGCTATTACGTTTAACTTTTCCCCATCCGCAGTTAAGCGTTAAAACTTTAAAAGAATATAATTTTAAACGTTATTTCAGAAATTTCATAAAATTATAAAATTTAATAATCTATTTATTAGTTTTTTAATTGCAAATTTCGAGGATTAATCTCTAAGCTTGAATGTTTTCAAAATTTACACACATTTGGTCACTTTGCAAATTTTATATTCTACGTAAAAATGTTTTAATGTTTAATTTGGAAGCCATGAACGGCCCTTGAAAAATGTAGGATAGGGTAATTGTAAATACAGTAAAACCGACTTAAAGTAAAACCCTTCAGTAAAACATCCCTAAAGAACGCTCCGTTCAAATAAAAATTGGTCGCTCCAAGAGGTGGTCTCTTAATGGAGGTCATGTTTAAATTTAGATTTTAATTGTTGAAAAAAGGCTTAAAAATTAATGTTACTAAAATTTATTTTTCACATTAGGAAAAAATATGAAAATTTAAGTATCAAAACAAAAGTTAATTACATAAGTTAATTAGTGAAGAGTTTAAAAAATAAATACGTTGACGTTTGCTTTGATTTTACGATTTTATATTCTATAAGTTTTATTTCCAAATCCTTTCGAAATTCAGTAAATAAAGGCAAAATTTTTTTTCGGTGGGTACAAATTATGACGATTTCATTAATTTATCTATTTCTTTGAGAGTTTCCTGACAGAATAGGGCAGGAGAGTTTATTGACCGTCATCCTTACTTTGTCATCAGAGTTAAATTCATTGCCTAAAAAGGCACGAAGGGGTTTAAAGACTTAAAAGTTACCGGAATAAATAAAAATTCTAAACTTAGTTTAGAAGTTTGATGAATAATGCGTTCTCCTGATTTATTATTCTAATAAAACCTTCTTCAAGTGATCAGGAAAAAACGGAATTTGTTTCATTTTCTTCAAAGAAATGAGTCGCTCATGGGAGTTCAACTGGGGTGGTCTCTGGATAGAGGTAAAATTAATATTGAGCCTATGGGGATAAATTTCGTTCCATGAAAAATTTACGTTCAGGGAGGTGGTCGCACAGGGAGGTTTCACTGTATGGAAAAATAGAAGAATGGCATGTGTAGTAGGTACAAGTAAGGTAAATAAATAAATAAACAAATAAAAAAATAAAAAAAACTTTTAATAAGCTATACCGCTTACAGAAAATCACTAAATTCAATAGAAAAAGATTCTATTTTTTTTTGCATTCAATATTAACATGAATTGTGTATACCTTAAGAGAACCCCTGCAGAGAAGTTGAACGCCTTCGTCGAACTTTCCTGTTAGAAGGCCAAAGGCTTGTGGAGACCACGTTATTGTTCCGGTACCTTTAAATAAATCAATACCGCTTTAATTACAAAAAATAAACAATAATGTATAAAATATTAAATGAATAAAGTAATAAATATTTCATTTCGCAAGAAAAAAAAAATCGAATGACCATCATATGACAGGATAATTTACAGTTTGTATTGGGTTGAAGATAAGGAACTGTTTAACTAATAAAAGAAAATTAAGTAATTAAAAACTTTACATAATTAAAATAAATACAAGTATACAGTGGTTTGTAAGCTCTTAGAGTTTTTCTTCAGTACAAAATCAAAATAGTTGCGACTCTGATTTATGTACAGTATTACGCATACGCTATCTTTCATAGCAATGTATAAGGAGCACCAAACACCCTGAAATAATTTCCTGCTTAGTTTTATAGCTTTGTGTTATTTTTTAACAGTGGTTATTTCGCGTTCGCGTTAAGTGGCTTCATTTTCCATCTACGGTAATAAATATTGGGTACATTTCTATAGTGTAGGAGCCTTGGCGAAACAGCAAAAATGGCCTTGGCGAGAGATTGCATTTTCTAGCAATCAATTCACTATTTCATATACAGAAGCATTTTTTCAATATAAAGAGGCCATTTATCTATTTTTATATAGAAACAAAAGTTAATTATATGAAAAAACAACAACAATAATAATATATATTGATATAATTAAAATGTTTATATATATGAATTTTTTGTACAATTAAACCATTTAAACACATGAAAATTGACTAAAATTCATGCAATAACCAGTTATAGATAAAAGATACAAAAATCCAGATAAATAATGTTGAACTAATAAAAAACATATAAAAAACAAATGAAAGATCAATTGGATGGATGTAGAAGGAAGCTTATAGTGTATTTCACTTCTTCAGGGGTACATGAAATCAGTGGTGTAGTCCTGGGAAAAAAAGTGGGGGGGGCGCTCATAGTTTTCCTCCATAGTTTGTTTTCACCTACTTGGAAAATTACAACTCATAGGGTTTGTGTACCGATTGAAAACTTGATGCAGAATCTTGCCTTTCATTTTGAACTGAAGTGAAAAGTAATTGAGAAATTAAACAGTTTCATTTAATTCAATTAAAGTTTTTTTAGTTGTAATTTTTAAATAACTTGCCCCTAATTGAAAGGCAAAAAAATTTACCTTGGGTCTGAAAATTTTTGGAATTAGTATCCAAAATTCAGTAATATTAATTAGAGCAATGAGATTTTTGTTTTAATTTGCTTTGGAGACAGTTGTATATTCTTGGGATTATTTCCAAAATAATAAACGTGATTGTTTATCTGTCTACTTACAGCATTAAAAAATACTGTATTTTTACTTTCCGGAGTCATAAACAAATACTGTAATCCTGTAAGAGAGAAAAAAAAATATTGTTATATCTTTACATTTTGAGGTCTCCTGAATCCGCTTTTGCTATTTTCTACAACGATTATAACATATCAATGAAATAATCCTGCCTTTGATTTTCAAAAAGTTACAATTGAAAATTTTTATAACACCAATAGGTAAAATTCATCAATTAGAAATATTTTTCTTTTACTGTAACAAAATCATTACCAAAGAAACCGCTCTCTTTAAAATTAAATGAAATGTTATTAGTTCGAAATTGACGTTTATGAATCAAAACTGTATAACAACTTACAAATCGGAAAATGTACATATCAGATTTTACAAGAAAGGGATAACACAGACGGTGTTAAATATGCAGTTGACATTAAAAAATTATATGTTTGCAGCAATATTAACGGCAAAGGATAGGATTATTTACAAAAGCTTTATTAGACGGTCTCAAATATGTATTAGATGAAACGGAAAACGTTTAGAAAATGCTTAGTGAATTATATTTATTATTTATTTCATTGATTAATTATTTTAATTATCTTTCAAAGTTTTAAAACTTCATTTGATCTTTACATGATCTCAGCCAGAAAAATCTTTATTTAGATGCATTTGTGATGCAATTTTTTTCACATTTGTTAATCTTTAATTTTGTTCTAAAGAAAGCCATCATCAACTTGTATATAGTCCCTATTTTCGCTAAAAAAAATAGTTTAAATGGTTCGAAAAAATGGAATAAGACAGTTATTTTCCCTGTTTTCAGTTGACCTTAAAGATACAAGTATGCAGTATTTTTAGGGCAAAAAACAGCAAAAAGAAAAAAAAAATTCTAACTGACCAATTTCGTAAAAATTTTGTACAAAAAATTTTAACTGACCAATTTTATGTAGAAAATACATAAAAATGGAAAATGTATAAATTGTTGAAAATTAACGCAAGCGCTATTTCATTAACAGTATTATTTTCCACCTCACTTTAAACTTTTTTACAATTTACATGACCTACTTATCTCCAACAGTTAAAAAATTAAAGCGTCTTTTAACTTTTATGGGACACTATGTATACCGGCCAACACATTATGCTCATTATTCACAAATACTTGTAAAATTAATTTTGCACCGACAAATCATGTGTAAGAGATAGCATTTCTAGCGTTGTTTTTTTTAAAATCAAGATTAAAATTTCGTCCAGTTTGAACGCACATATCAGAAGATAATTTTCTACAGATGGTAATGTGTTCCAATTATTTTGAGTGGTTATGTATAAAATTTACTGATTATATACGTACCATATCACACACTATAACTTAATTCAGCTGCAGAATTCATTTTATGAAATAACCACCAATAAATGAAAATGTATTTGAATTTTTTTGTGCGCCCCTACGAATACAGCTTTCGCATACTACTCAGCAAATAATTATTTCATTCAGCTAAAAAAGCGCAAATTGTGAACACGTTTCTAGCAATTGCACAGTTGACTATTTATCTTTTGTGTGGTCGTGTAAAAGTACTACAAATACTTCAGACACCGTTTTCTATAGCAAACATGCAGAAGTAGTCCTGAGTAGCATGCATAATGAATTTCTTTTAGTGTGAAAAATTATACCATTATTAAAATGCATTTTAAACAATTACTGTTTATAGGTCTTCCAAATATTTTTTTACTGTTCCTATAAACAGAGAGACGATAGATGCAATTTTCTGCATGGAACATGTTGCAATGAATCTCGATACCATATGTCGTTTTCGTTGAATTTATATTTTTACTAAAGTGTATTTCAAACAATTTTCGATCATTCACTGCACTGTGAAAGAACACTTTTTGTGTCACCATAAGCAAAAGATTGAAGGGTCTGTACCGGACTGGCGCTGCCGCAAGGACCGAAAAAATGAAGACCCATTTTCAAACGGGCCAGGTCGGCAGCAAAAAACAATTTTTTTAAAGAACCAGGCCAGTAAAAAAATAAGGAGGGCCGAAAGGTCCGACATAACAAATTTAAATATGTCGGATTAAGCCGAGAAAATAATGAACAATTTTCAGTGGACTTGGCTGAACCGAGAATAAATTCTAAATGTACTGCACAAGCCAATGCCAGTTTGATAACACCAATACAGAAATTGAACATATCCAGCGTAGAGATCTGCATCGGCCAGCTACAGTGTCTGATTACAAACTAAATTTTTTCAGCCGACAAGGATCAGGCCGCGCTCAGACTTTTTTTATGCATGCCAGAGCCGAACCTGATCGCATCCGAACTTTTTTTTGTTCTTGTTAAAATAATAGTGTTTTTTTGCAGGGAAGTTAGTAGTGAATTTTGTTAACGGAATTTTTGAAAATACTATACTTAAATAAATTACAAAGAAATATTTTCAAAAATCTATTTTATTTCTTTTTACACAGTTTCAAAAGTTATAATGTTCTAACCATATTTTTAAATTTTATTCTAAACTTCATTATTTTTTATATTGAGTTTTTCTTTGAATGTAATAGTCTAAAAGAGCCTAAGTGATCATTAACGTTGCTACTCTGTATTCTGTAGCTTTGGGGATACATAGTCTAATATAGACTATAAAATTTTCGCATAAATATGCATCCAGTACTCTTTAAAAAAATCTTAATCCCAGGCTAAGAAACAAGCGGGTAAGTGTGATCACAGATCGCACAGAGGGTTTCGTTTAATATTCCTTTCAAGACACTTTATCCTTTTGAAAAATCTGTTAGTTCTATATTTCGCGCAACCAGGGGCGCACTCTATTCTAAACAAACCTCTATCCGAACAAAACTCCGTTTTACATACTATCCGTAGATAAATTAGTCGAGAGGATTGGGCCCAAAGCACCGAGATAAGTAGGTGCCCCTGGCGGTAAAAAAAATGGAACTAAAATATGTAAGGCTATGGTGCATAATATGAAAGAATGGTCAAAGAGGTGTCGGCAAAAGTTGTAAAAGTGCACCTCGGGTGAATAGGGCGGAGGTTAGAAAGATTGCTTAAAATACACAAATTAGAGCCCGGAGGAGTAAATAATATAAGACTTTTTGAAAATTTTATGATTTCTCGTGTAGTCTGAAGTATTCAGCTATACGTATGCAAAAATTCATGTCTCCAACTTAATTAGGGGCTCTCTTAGAAAGAATTGCTTAAAATACATTGTGGTAGCTAAAAGGGTTAAACATAAGACTTTTTCAAAATTTTATGATTTCTCGCCTGGCCTCGGGTGATCTGCTATAAGTAAGCAAAATTTCAAAACTCCAATTTAATAAGGGGCTCAGTTAGAAAGAATTGCTTAAAATACGCATGTAAGAGCCCAAAGGGTTAAATGTACGACTTTTTGAAAATTTTATGATTTGTCGTTATGTGAAGTGTTCAGCTATAAGTATGCAAAATTTCACGCCTCCAACCTGATTAGGGGCTCACTTTGAAAGAATTGTTCAAAATACACATGGGCGAGCCCAAAGGGTTAAATGCACGACTTTTTCAAAATTTTATGATTTGTCGTTTGATGTGAGGTGTTCAACTATAAGTATGCAAAATTTCACGCCTCCAACCTAAATAGTGTCTCACTTAGAAAGAATTGTTTAAAATACACATGTGGGAGCCCAAAAAGTTAAATGTACGACTTTTTCAAAATTTTATGATTTGTCGTTTGATGTGAGGTGTTCAGCTATAAGTATGCAAAATTTCACGCCTCCAACTTAATTAGGGGCTCACTTAGAAAGAATTGTTTAAAATACACGTATGGAAACCCAAAGGGTTAAATGTACGACTTTTTCGAAATTTTATGGTTTGTCATTTGATGTGAGGCGTTCAGCTATAAGTATGCAAAATGTCACGCCTCCAACCTAATTAGGGGCTCACTTTGAAAGAATTGTTTAAAATACACATGGGGGAGCCCAAAGGGTTAAATACACGACTTTTTGAAAAATTTATGATTTGTCGTTTAATGTGAGGTCTTAAGCTATAAGTATGCAAAATTTCACGCTTCCAACCTAATTAGGGATCACTTAGAAAGAATTGTTTAAATTACACATGTGGGAGTTGAAAGGGTTAAATGTACGACTTTTTCAAAATTTTATAGTTTGTCGTTTGATGCGAGGTGTTCAGCTATAAGCATGCAAAATTTCACGCCTCCAACCTAATTAGGGTCTCACTTAGAAAGGATTGTTTAAAATACACATGTGAGACCCCCAAAGGGTTAAATTTACAACTTTTTCAAAATTTTATGATTTGTCGTATGATGTGTGGTGTTCAGCTATAAGTATGCAAAATTTCAAGCCTCCGACACGTATATTTTCTGAGAATGGGCTCTGTGACGGACAGACAGACAGAGGAGCGAGACGAATAGGGTTTCGCCAGGTGAACGAAACCCTAAATAGTGGTATGAAGTAAACTTTCTGATGATGAATGAGTTATACTTATCTCATATCGCTGTTCAAAAAGTCCACGCAAATTATTAGATTTCCTAATTTAAGTAAATTCGTGGTTAAAAAAGCGCGTGTCTCCATTTTAATCGACCGATTAATTAAATAATAATTAATATTTCGGCTTGTAATTAAGATAGGACTTAGATATGGGTATCAATGAAATCAGCGAGAAATTTGACATCGGGATGCCAAAAAATTTAATCAAAAAATTTAATATTTAAAAAGTTAAAATTTCATATTAAAATATGCTATTATGGAAAACCGCAGCGTCGTCATGTCTACCTGCTTTCCCGCCGAATTGAAATCTTTTTATTTCCTTGTCTTTCCAATTAAAGAAATTAAATTTTTATCGATCGATTTTTAGTGGATATTTTAACTTATACACATCGCAGAAATGTGAACTTTATACCAAATGAAAGTAGATTTTTTTCTGCGTCTGTCTATTCCATTTACAAATTTCTCGGACCAATATTTTCTGATATGCAATTTCGCTTTAAAATCTCCACTTCATTTTTCGGCTTAATTTCCTCCGTGGTAACCGTGCATTCGGCTGATTTTACTGGCAACCCTTAGGAGAAACACGGATGATTTCGAGAAAGCCCGGTTGAACCTGCTTTAAAAAGGTGGATTGGTTAATTTTATAAGTTAATTAGCCCGTAATTCCGTTAATTACCAACTTTTTAAAATTTTTATGATTTGTTGTTTGATGTGAGGTGTTCAGCTATAAGTACCCGAAATTTCAATTCTCTAACATGTATAGTTTCTGAGAACGGGCTCTGTGACGGACAGACAGACAGACAGAGGAGCGAGACGAATAGGGTTTCGTGAGATGAACGAAACCCTAAAAACGAAATTTTTTGTAGAAATTGATTCGGTCTGAACAAAGCCTTCTCAAGACTATCAAGCCAGACACGATTTCATTCCCCCACTATTTGACGTAACGACCCGGGGCTGGCGCCAATGCCGAGATTTTGAAACTTGTATCTGGTTGTTTAGAATTAAAATGTAACGTATACACGTGTTGTTTACTTAACTAATAGAACATATTCTTTTGAAGGTAAGTTTTATTTTCAAATTAACTACTTATATTTTATTAGTACTAGCTCTATTTTTTGTGTTCAGAATATCTTTTATTTTTAACTTCTTTAAAATAAATTAACTATTAAATCCCAGTATCGCATTGTCAACAATCCCGTGTACGTGTTTCAAAACAAAACGATATTATTGTACTTCTGTTTCATTTCAAAAACAGCAGTAATTTAAAGTGGCAAAAATCACTAAATCGTATCGAGACTTATATCATTCCCTGTCTATCGTAATTTGCTAAAAATTGGTGCTTGAATGGTGTGAATCGGTGAATTATCACAAAAGTTATTAATTAATAAAGTTTTCATTGTTTAATTATATTCTTTATAAATATGTAAAAATAGCTTCATTTTAATATGTGCCAGAGCTAGACAGCTCTGTTCGGGCCAACACATTTTTCCTCATAATTTGGAAGCTATACGGCCAATTCAGTTTGAAATTTTAATGTCCTATGCGACATATTTTTCTACCTCAACTATTATATTTTCAAGTGGAAATTTTAATTAGTTCTTTTAATTTAAACAAATTAATAAAAAAAAAACTTTAAAATTATTATTACTCAGAAATTTACCATTGAAAACTGATGAAATTTTGTATACAGTAAGTACAGCATAAATATTATTAGTTTAAACTTTACCTTTCTTGCTATTCAATAATTTCGATTAAAACTTCTGACTTTATTTACTCGGAAATACTGGCACCAGATAGCTGAAATTTATGTCAGACTGAGTTTCTTGGATACTAATCATGCTAAAACATTTTCAGCCAAAAGTCTTAATTACAAGCTTAATTATTATGTAATTTATAACTTGTCACACCTTCCTATCTTTTTAATTTGTTTTGTTTTCTCTCATTAGAGTGACTTTTAATGATCGACTTTTATTAGAAAACACTGGTCGTGAGAATAGTATAACTCTGATTATTCTGTAGGCAGAATTCATTGGGCTTTGATTTGATACCAAAATTTATGTATTTTTATAGATATTTTCATACTTAAAAATTTAAATGTACTAGAAACTTTCATCATAATTTCTATGGATGCATAACATTGTTATCTTGTATATTTCTTTTAAAGCCCGATCAATATACATACTAATTTATTGGTGTTTTTTAATCTTAAACTCTTAATAAAAATTCATTTTATAATATTTGTTACACAGTGCATGCTTATACATGAGAATTACGGATATGGGAATGATATGTCTGAATCTCTTTATTTTTACAATGACTGTAAACAATTTATTCCCCCCCCCCCCTTCCGAATTCGCAAAAATTTTGTGTGTTTTTATATAACTTTTAACGTTTAATTAAAAATAACAATAAATAAAATTATTGTTACATAATTATAAATTTACTTTTCTGTGTAGTCAGGACCCGACTTTGTTTATCTAGGTCCTCGGAGCAAGCACCATTCTGGGACCCCCCTTTTATCTATCGGTAGAAATTATTCGCGAATAATGCATAAGTGGTTAGTGCTAAACTTCATACGTATTCTATGCATGCATAAATTTCGTACCAGGTACTATTTACATTTGTATACAGGGTATCACAAAAAGATGGCCACAACTTTATGAAAAAATATTAGTAGAATAATAGTAGAAAAAATCATGGATTTGTTGCAAAGGAGTATTTGTTTGCAAACTTTTATTTGTTTTTCTATTTATGTTATAAGGTGTCTAAAAAAAATACCCCCAATTGGTCCATAATAAATGATTTCAACTTGACTCGTTATGAGGAAAACGTGTATGAAGAATTTCTTTTGAAAACAATGTAATACTAAGTTGTTATAATAAAATTTAAATCATTAGTTTTCTAATGATATATAGTACAAAGTCCAAAATCTTAATTCTTGGATATCTGAACAAAATAAATATATGTTAGGAATATTTCAATTCCAATGGATGAAAGTGTTTTCTTTCTTTCTTTTGTTCTCATCAGGTTTCAGTACACTTTTTAAAAACTGTATTGCTTGTACCTTGCATAATATCTTAAAATAATACAAAAATTAAGAAAATAATAATTTTCTGTTTCATGACCTTGTTTTGTTTTATTATGAGAGCTTTGTGTTTTTTCAATTTAATCGATTTTATGTGAAAATTACCCACTTCTGCTAAGTAAAGTTTACAGTAAGAAAAATTTATCTGTGTTGTTACCTAATTTCCTGCACTCTGTAGTTTTATTAGTATTTATTCATATTAAATTTATTATACTCCTTTGCATGTTTCAAATCACTAAATATTTAATAGGATATTTATTGTTTAATTTCAAGCCACAATGAATAATAAAAATAGCATACAACTTGAATTTGTTTTCATTTAACAATCATTTTTCATCCACTTTAATTTAATTTTAAATGTGGGTTTTGATTGACAGAATATTGGTATTTATTTATTTATTTTTGAAAATGAAATAATTGAAAGCAAAGTAATTCTCTCTATGTGTTTAAAACTACATATATATATATATTATATACATATTTGTAGATTTTGCTTATATATATTTATTAATGTCTTGTTTTAGAATATATAGAAAATAGATAATTGATATTTTTGTAAATTTCAAAGTAGAATAAATAATGAAAACTATTCACTAAATTAAATTTAATACTTCGATTTTTTTTTTTCATTAACCAATCATTTTTCTTTAATGTAACTTTACTTAAGTGCACATTTTGACTGACACAGTGATATTATTTCATAATTTTTGTTTTTGTGTTATCGTTATTATTATTGTTTAGAGTGATCGAAATTGATTAAAAAGCACTTAATTAGCGTCTTTAAACTATATGTTTTTATTTTTTTCCCATATGTTGTGATAATAAGTTGGTATATAGAGGAAAGAATTAATATGTTTTAAATAACGCATGTGCTCTTCACGGCTGATCTAAGCCCCGCGTCGTGACGTCACGAAACCTCGTGTTTGGCTTGTAGTCTTGAGGCGGCTTTGGTCCGAATCAGGCCATGAACTGCGGAAGTTTAAACGAGCCGGTCCCTTTCCGAACTTTTAGTTTTACACTGGACCGGGAAAAGACAGCTTTCCTGAGGACCGAACCAGGCACGAACCTAGAAATTTTCGCCGGTGCAGACCTCTAGATTGAAAAGCAATATAATTTGCAATAGTGATAATACTGCAAAGAAACTCAAAACCATACATACATTTTGTCACAATTCAAAGAAACTTGCAGAAGTTAGAGAAGTAATAGATTAATAGACATGACAGATGATCCGAAGTGATAAACAATTTTCAACTTTGTTGGAAAGTATTAAAAATCAGTGCATACTTTTTAACTGTTAACTTATTACTGTGTTCATTCCTTTTAAGAAAAAATAAGTTTGAATTGTCTGCGTCCTCCCGCAAACCTATACCGTTCCCTTCGAAAAGTATTACAAATAAGTTCCTATTTTTTTAAAACTGTTAATTTATTAGCGTATTCATTCCTTTAAAAAAATTAGTTTGGAAAGTCTCCGTCCTCCCGTATCCCTGTACCGCACCCTTCAAAAAGTATTGAAAATCAGTGCCTAATTTCTTAAGGGGAAAAAATTCCGAAATTGTTAATGTATTAGTGTTTAATTTTAATTATTCGTTAAAAAAAATAAGTTTGGAAAGTCTGCGTCCTGCCGCGTCCCCATACCGTACCCTTCAAAAAGTGTTGAAAATCAGTGCTTAATTTTTTAAAACTATTAATTTATTAGCATGCTCATTCGTCAAAAAAAAAAAAAAAAAAAAAAAAAGAGAGAGAGATTGGAAAGTCTGCGTCCTCCCGCGTTCCTTACCGCACCCTTCAAAAAGTATTGAAAATTAGTGCCTAATTTCTTAAAACTGTTAATTTATTAGCGTGCTCATTCCTTTAAAAAAAATAAATAAATTTGGAAAGTCTGCGTCCTCCCGCGTCCCTATAATACCGTACCCAGCAAAAAGTATTGAAAATCAGTGCCTAATTTCTTAAAACTGTCAATTTATTAGCGTCCTCAATTCTTAAGAAAAAAAATAAGTTTGGAAAGTCTGCGTCCTGCCGCGTCCCCATACCGCAGCCTTCAAAAAGTATTAAAAATCAGTGCCTGATTTCTTAAAATAGTTAATTTATTAATGTGCTCATTACTTAAAAAAAAACTAATTTCTTAAAATTGTTAATTTATTAGCGTGCTCATTTCTGTTAAAAAAAAAATAAATTTGGAAAGTCTGCGTCCTCCGGCGTCCCTATAATACCGAATATCGTACCCAGCAAAAAGTATCGAAAATCAGTGCCTAATTTCTTAAAATAGTTAATTTATTAACGTATTCATTACTTAGAAAAAAAAAAAAAGTTTGAAAAGTCTGCGTCCTCTTGCGTCCCTATATCGCCCCCTTAAGAAAGTATTGAAAATGAGTTCCTAATTTCTTAAAACTGTAAATTTATTAGCGTGCTCATTTCTTAAAAAAATAAGTTTGGAAAGTCTGTGCCCTCCCTCGTTCCTATATCGTGCTCTTCAAAAAGTATTGAAAACCAGAGCCTAATTTCTTAAAACTGTTAATTTATTAGCGTACTCATTCCTTTAAGAAAATAAGTTTGGAAAGTATATGTTCTCCCGCTCCCGCGTCCATATACCGTACCCAGCAAAAAGTATTGAAAACCAGTGCATAATTTCTTAAAACTGTTAATTTATTAGCGTCCTCATACTTTAAAAAAAAATAAGTTTGGAAAGTATTAAAAATCAGCCCCTAATTTCTTAAAACAGTTAATTTATTAACGTGCTCATTCCTTAAAAAAAAAAAACTAATTTTTTAAAATTGTTAATTCATTAGTGTGGTCATTCCTTTAAGAATATAAGTTTGGAAAGTCTGCGTCCTGCCGCGTCCCTATCTCAAACTTCAAAAAGTATTGAAAATCAGTGCCCATTTTTTAAAAACTGTTAATTTATTAGCGTGCTGATTCCTTAAAATAAAGTTTGGAATGTCTGCGTCCTCCCGCGTCCCCTTCACAAAGTATTGAAAATCCGTGCCTAATTTCTTAAAACTGTTAATTTATTAGCATGGCCATTCCTTTGAAAGAAATAAGTTTGGAAAGTCTACGTCCTGCCGCGTCCCTATACCGTACACTTCAAAAAGTATTGAAAATCAGTGCCCATTTTTTAAAAACTGTTAGTTTATTAGCGTGCTGATTCCTTAAAATAAAGTTTGGAATGTCTGCGTCCTCCCGCGTCCCTGTACCGTCCCTTTCACAAAGTATTGAAAATCAGTGCCTAATTTCTTAAAACTGTTAATTTATTAGCGTGGTCATTCCTTTGAAAGAAATTAGTTTGGAAAGTCTGCGTCCTCCCGCGTCTCTATACCCTACCTTTCAAAAAGTATTGAAAATCAGCGCCTAATTTCTTAAAATTGTTAATTTATTAGCGTGCTCATTCCTTTGAAAAAAAATAAGTTTGGAAAGTCTGCGTCCTCCCGCCTCTCTATACCCTACCCTTCAAAAAGTATTGTATATTATCGCCTAATTTCCTAAAACTGTTCATTTATTAGATTGCTCATTTCTTTATAATAAAAAAAAAGTTTGGAAAGTCAAGCGTCCCCCTGCGTCCCTATACCGTCCTCTCGAAAATAAAAAGTGGGGGGACGCTTGACATAAAATAAAAAAGTAGGGGGACGCCGTCCCCCCGCGTCCCCCCTCGACTACACCACTGCATGAAATACAAATATAAGCAACACACAGTCGATTTTTCTAAAAGAATCAAGCTATAAGCTGAAAAGTTGATTCTTTTGTGCACTCAATCGACTGTAAACCAAGAAGTATAAAAACAATATAAAATAAGAATCAGATTGAAAGAACTAAGAAAATTATTTGAAAATACTTGCAAAAATAATTAAACTTACCCCTAGAAAATGATAGAAGGAGCCTTAAAAAAATATATATATATATATAAACTTTCTGTACAATAATACCATTTAAAAAAATATATATATATATATATATATGCATATATATATGTGTGTGTGTGTTATAAAATTTTTTTAACTTTTACTATTCATTTAAATTATTCTAAATTGCCTGCATATTCATTATTTCCTTTTTTAATGCGCTCTATTATTTATTCCTAGTTAAATTCCTTTAAGTTTAAAACGCTATCTTAATAATAGTTTTATTCAAAAACGCAATCTAAACTTTTAATCCCTTCATTAATTTTTTCGTCTACGAAACTGTAAAGTTCTGAACGCAGTTACTTATTTTTCGAATGTTTATAAAAGCCATTTTTACATTTTTATTCTATTTCATCTCATTTTCCCGCCAGCTGGGAGACAGCTTTTTTTCATCGAAATTCTTCCATTAGCAGCGCCGGGATTCTTTTCTGTGATGTATCTCGATCGCTCTACATTGGCTGAGTGACTAATGGCAGTTTTACTTGGAGTCTCGTTCGTGATTTTGTTTGGTTAGCCTGAAGTTCCCATTTCAATCAAGATTTCCTCCGCGCATTCTAATAAATACCTCGAGAATGAGCTCAGAAGTAGATTTTTTGTGCTGTTTGATTGTTTCCTTAATCTGTTACCTGGTGTCCTAAGACAAGTAGAATATTAATTCGTTATTTAACATCTCTTTCGCATGAACAACTAGTTCATGCTCAAGCGGGATAACTCTGATTTCTCATCTTGTGGGAATTGTTTAATGTTGGTATGTTCTGATGGAATAAACTGTTTCCTATGATTACGTTTCCATGTTTTTAATTGGGAAAGCCCCAGATTTCCTCATAAGCCTTTTTTCACCACTCACGCGGCCTAATCTGCCTTCTCTTCATCATGAATAAATGAGTGTTTGATTGGACTTTACCAATATTATCATCGCTCCACAGCTGCTAAATTGCCACAGAGTTGACACCTCCACTAGCGATGCTTGCGCTAAGTGGTATGACTGCTATACAACCTCACCAACGGCTGATTAACATGTGGTACTAATCCAGTAATATGTCGTAAAAAGCACGACGTGATTTTTCGACTTAACCCATCAATTTGTTTCGTATATATATATATATATATATATATATATATATATATAACCATATATAAACAAGCATAAAAGTTCATTACGTTTGTTTTCATAGCTGTTTATATTATTTGGCAACAAATCTCACTTTCTGAAACACGAATAGCGTCAAACTTAAAAAAAAAAAGGTCAAGGCTTTTGTAGGGGAAAAGTACCATATTATTTTTGAAGGATAACTTTTCTATATAAATCATAATTTTTGATATGCAATTGATATTAACTGAGAATAGTGAAAATCCTCTCAGATATCACATCAGTATACTATATAGAAAAATCGAGAATATTCTCTTACCAATTTTGTGGAAGAGCTCTGGCAGATGAATTTCCACTTTTTCTCTCTGAAACATGTGGTACTCAGTCTGTTCTACGGACGGCGGAATAAGGTGGCACTGTCTGGCGACGGTGTACGCTTCCTGCAAATTAAATTGTTAAGTAACTATGCAGTATTTTAAATTTACAATATTTAATATCAATGTAGCCTTCCGTTCAACACTAAGTAAATTAAATGAAACAGTTTATCATCAGTTCAAATTCTAGAGTTTTTTTGTCTAATTTTCTTTAAAAGAGTCAACAGCAAGAACGTGATTCTGTTACTAGGTGTGTTCTTAATTATACACTCAAAAGTATTTCATCACATTATGGTCAATGCAGGAAATGTCGTAATTATATAAATATGCAACACCTATAGTCATTGTCTGGTCCGTCTGTCCGCATATAACAGCGCAAAAACTACCCAACTAAATGGTTTGAAATTTAATAGGGGGAACTTGGGATACTTGACCCAAGACTTTTTTTTCTCCGAATTGGGGAAGTTTTGTAAGTTGAAAGTGGCATCACTTATTTTCTTTTAGTTAGCTGACCACATGGTGAAAATAACAACTGACTCATTGCATAAGTTTTTAAACTATCAAACAAAATACATTTTCATGCTCCAAAAGTAATTTTTTTGTGCTATAAACTCTGATGTTATAATTTTTGTGTGTAAAGGTAAAACTTTTTTAAATAGTCATTTGTTTTGTACATGCTTTTAGCTACAATAACATGTACAATAATATTACTCTACTTATTAGCAAATGGCTGCATTTTAGAGTTATGGAACTAGGGATAGTTAATCCAAGTCACCTAGGGATACTTGACCCAAGATTAAGATTAGTACTATTCAAGTGCATTTAGCATGTTTTATTTATTGATTTTGTTTTTTTCTTTCCTTATAGATGCCCCAAAAATATAAAAGAAAAGAGGGGGTTAAACACTATTCAGAATCAGAGTTGAGTGAGGAAGGTGGAGAAATCGCTGGAGTCGCAAAAGTAAATGACTGAGTTCTTGCCAAATATTGTGGGAAACAGAACATAAGAAGATTTGTTGGAAAGGTTCTCGAAGTTAATTCTGACGGCCTTACTATTCAATTTGCAAGAAGAATGGATGGTATGCGATTTAAATGGTCTGAAATGAATGATATATCTGAAGCTGATGCAGACCAAACAGAGGCTATTTTTCATCCACCTGAGTTTTCGATACAAAATGATAGAATTACAAGTTTTGTGTTTAAATATGACTTTACATTTGGAGTTGAATAAATTATTATTTTCTCATTCTGGAACTTACTTAGGCACAGAATGAACTTTCAGACTGCTAATATTTTGAACTTTCTACAACAAAAATTTAAATTGGGCAGATTAATGTTAGGCCTACGTAATAAAAATTAAAAATATTAATTTTGTTTGACAAAAAAAAAATAAAAGTGTTTTGTTTATTATTTTAAATCATACTCCCGAATCTATGATTTGGGTCAAGTATCCCTATAACATTGGGATACTTAACCCAAATTGAAAGTTTTGAATATTCATATTTTAATACCTTTACAATTAATAGTTCGGAATAATAATAAAGAATATTGTGTAATACTTCATTAAGTATATACATACTACATTTACATACCCATAAGTATTATATATATATATATATATATATATATATAATAACAATCCAAAACTAACAATTGGGTCAAGTATCCCTAGTTTCCCTATAATCGTTGCAGAATTTTGTTGAGCCATTTCAAATTTTATGAAAATCGAATCAAATTTAAAAAGATATTAATAAAAGTTTTCTTCGTTCTGTTAAATCTTGTCATATATAATTAATTCAATGATACCCTCTGATAGGTCAGGATTCTAGGTTGCAATGGTGATTAATATCCTATTTAAGAGGGAGTCCTATTCTTTCCGTAATCTGAATTTAATATATAGAATCGTAATAAATTTTGTATTCATGCATAAGAGTGCAACAGCTATTACACCAAGATATGAATATTTATAAAACTAGTTATAGGACGAACGCATCTGATTTACCACGTTTGACCTACAAGTTCCGACTTGTTTAATATTTAAAAGCAACCTTAAATTATAATTCATTTTGGTTGGTTGGTTGGTTGATTTTTGACGGCCAATTATCTACTCTTGGGATATAGGCCCGAGGAGGAGTGCCCTTCATGGGGGTCTTTCTAAGGGAACCTAACCCGTATTTACGCATGGAAATGCAAGGTTTCGAAGAAAACCACAAAAACTCCGAAACGATTAGGCCGACGGGCGCGATTGGGTTCGAACCCAGCACCTTCCGTCTACCAGCTTCGAGAGCAGAACCTCTCAGCCACTGGTGGGGCATAATTCATTTTGTCTTGAAATTTTTAATCGTTTTACAGTTAATACGGCAACATGAATATTGTATCATAATTCATTTTGTTGCTGTAATAACGTGAAAAGCTTAGATAAATTAGAACACAGATGAAACGCATCGCCTTAGACAAATGAGTTTCAACTACGCGTTTACACTGGGGTCCAACTTTTCTAAGAGTCTCGAAATGCATAGGATTGTATCACAACAGTCAACAAAGGAAGTATCCTCATTTGGATTGGATAAAATTCATGCATCACGAAGAGCTTCGATTAATTAGAACACGAAATCAATAGAATAAAGTTTACCTTCTCTTACAAGGAAGGTTTCCTTACCGTGCATACTCAGAATATTTAAAAAAAAAAAAAAAAAAAAAAAAAAAAAAAAAAAAAAAAAAAAAATACTAATTAAACTACTTATGTATGTAATAAAGGATCAGTCAAATTGAGCGACGGAATTACAGTAGAAAGTCAGTCAAAAAAATAAAATAATTTCGAGTATTTGGCACGAAAAGACGAAAGCGTCACGCGATTTGGCGAGCAGTACTTTTCTTCGCCAAAAGCAAACGATTTTAATGCACCAGAAAATTGCTTGCTAATTGATTTTTAGAATGTGTATAAATAGCATTTAATGAATTTAAACTTGAACAATGAGAGAGTTTAATAAATATACTTTTTGTATTACATATTTATGCTGTTTGTTATTTAATTTTATTACTTTAAAAGCAATTTCATATATAAAAAATATTTTCCTGTATTTAAGCCTATTCCAAAATAAAGGCAAGATGAAGAATGTTGCAGTTATTCGTTTCAATATCAAAGAAGCCTTTGTTTGCATATCAAAAAAATTTGAATCGACAGTGTTCAATTGGATATAATTTTGAAATTGAAACAATTTTAATTAATAAAAATTTTATTTTAATTCATAAAATTTGATAGTTAACTTTCATTATAAATATATATATATGTGCCAAAACTATAGTTAAATCAAACTAAAACTGACAAAACTAAAGTTTAAAGTGTAAAAGAACGTTACATTTATTTAAACAAATTCAACATGAAACATTTTTTATCTTAAAGAGTATTTGACATAAAAAAAAAATATATATATATTTTGAAATTTTATTCCATCGCCAAATATCGAAATTTTCATTATTTTTTTATAGACGCTCTATCGAGTTTCCGAATTTTTTTATAGACAATTTCGAATTTTTTTATAGACATATCTAGCCTCACGAGTAGAACATTCTATATTTTTTTCAGATTTTTCGATGTATGCTCGTATGGAGACCTTCCTTGTTAGTTGCTCTCTAAAAGAAGCACGGAAGCGTTTCTTTTATTTACATTGTTTCTTTTATTTACATTATAAAAGAACCAAACTGTACGACGGAATTTTTAGGTGCGTTCGTAATTATATAAATACGTAGCCCTATAGCCGTCGCCTGTTCCGATCGTCTGTCTGTCTGTTCGTCTGCCCGTATATAACAGCGCAAAAACTACACAACCGAATGGTTTGAAATCGAATATACAGGTTAGAGGTCTGCACGGGCCGAAATTTCCAGGCCGGGCGCTTTTTCAGGAAGGCTCACGTTTTCAGCACCAGCCTTGGCGAGTTGGCGAAAGCGAGAATGTTCAGCAGCTCTTACGCCAATCTTCGTCTTGTGTTTTGTTTTGAACTGAAATGGTGGAAGACGAACTAGCATATTTTAGAATAACAGTCCTACCTAAATTAAAGAAATATTTTTAATTATGTGTTCTAGATGAAAAGGAATCTTCTTCGAAAGAAATTGTATTACGAACTCTTTTACTCTGTTTTATTTAGGCCTTTATTACTTTTGATGATATAGACTAGAATTTTAATTATTTGATTCCCTCAAAAATCTACGTTTTCATTCAATTGAGTATTATTAATTCCATACCTGTTAAACAAAAACTGATTACCTTCATAAATCTATATATTCGATTACATATAAAGATGGATGTATGGGGATGATGAATAATGCAGTTTCAGTGGATTTTGATGTATATAAACATAGATTAAAAAAAATACCTGTGGCAGAAAATTACTATATTTTCTGCGATGAACTTATATAATTTAATACCAAATCATTCTGCAGAAACAGTACCCAAAGTCGAGTGAAAATAAGCTAAACCAGGAAAAAAAAAAACTTATCACACCCTCAACCAGGATGTTTAGAAACTGCCTGGGAAGAAGGAATACTGAATGACTATCTTTGGTTACTTCAAAGTAACAAATAAAATCACTAGAGAAAAATTTTAACTGTGTTTGATAGTGAAGGGCAATAGATTTATATAGTTAAATTTATCAATTAACAAATGGAAAAAAACAAACCAAAAAATTAAAAACTTTTGGGGGGATAAAACAAAAACAAGTTTTTCTTTTTTTTCTGGGGGGGGGGGGGCAGAATTTGAATAATTGGTCCTTTACTTATAGTTACTTCAAAGTAATAAATAGGACAGAATTTTTTTAAAAATGTAAAGAGTTAAAAAAAAAAAACAATGAAAGCGTGTGCGCAAAAGGTTAATCCTGATTTTTTTTTCTTATCTTTCATTCTATTTCTTTCCTTTTCTTTTTTTATGGTAAATTATTTATTTGTTATTTGAAAATCAACAGATAGAGCAAAACAGTAAACATTATGCACTGTTATGGATAAGCGAATAAGCGAAGGGATAGTTAACATTTCAGGCACAATTTTAACTAATCTTATCTGCAAGGCAACAATGAATTTTAAATGGTCAAAAAATAGTGTGATGGAGGAGAGGGTGGGGGAGAGAAGAAAAAATTCGAAATGGGAGGTTGCCTCAGACGATTGATCATTATTTTATTGCCACTTCAACTTAATAAATAGTGCAATATGTGTTGCAGAATGACGAAAAATGGAGTGTGTGTGCGTGGGGGGGGGGGGGGGGGGGATTTCATTTGAGCAAAGAATTTAGATGATTTATTCAAATATGACGATTTACTATTTTAAAATAACAAATAAAACAACTTGGACGAAATAATATTTAAAAATATGTCAAAAATTTTAAAATAAAAAACGGAAGAATTTTAAAGATTTTTAATTTTGTGCACTAGGGGCAGACCAATGTTTTTTCATAAAAACTCAAATAATGATAAAAATTTAACAGTATTAAAATGTAATAGTAATTGATTTAATTGCATGCATCAACTTGCAATTATTTTAGCTGATTGATTTAATTGCAGGATACAGCTAAATAATTTATGATTTATCGTTCAATCTAATTATAATCAAATTGATTTTAGTTTCCACTTCCTATTAACTTCTAATCGCAATTAAATTAAAAACAATTAATTTTTAATGAATTATTTCAGTGAAAATGTTTTATTAGTGCAATCAACACGTCACACAATTGAAGAGCTAAGTGAAAGAACATGTTAAGTAGCAAAAATTACATTTGAAGAAATTTGAAGTGAAAGTTTTTGCTGTAAATTTTAATGATTTATTTTCTATTTGATACCATGTGTTTAAAATATTATCAGGTATGGTGCTAAACTCTCTCAGGAAAACTTATTCATATTTAATTTTCAAATATTAAAAATTATTAATATTATTGACATTATTAAATATTAAAATATTAAATATTAATGAATAATGTCTTAAATCTTCAAGACTAAATGGAATCTTAGTATTTTAGCTTCACCATGTGATAGGATACCTCATAACGCTTTCATCCAGAAGATAAAATTTTTTTTAGAAAATGTGGCATAACATGTTCATCCACTCAGCTCTTCAATTATGCCGCTTAATAAAAAAACTAAATTAATCCAGTAGTAATGCTAATAAAACTAAGTTCAATATTGTCATAAAAACATGATCAATAGAATTATATTTATTACAAGAAAATCTTTACGTCTGTTTTTATTTTTCCTAAAAAATAAAATACGTTCACAATTTCTTCGAACATAGCGAAATAATGACATAAATGAATATTATTGAACTGAAAAAAATAACTTATGTTTGAATTACATATATTGTGAAATTAAAAGCATTTTAATCCGAAAAAGCTCTTTGTGTTAAGCAAGGTTTTAATTGTAAACCATGGTGATTGGGTAAATAACATTTCGTCATACTTTATTCTCTGCTTTATAGCTTTTTACATTTGCGTAAAAACAAATGAAAAAATAAACACTTTCTCTTTGCTCTCAGCAAAAAAAATGGGGCTGCTGTTCGCTACGCGTATGAAGTCACTAACAAGAAAGGGTGCGTAGTGTTGAATTCATCTCCGCGCCAACTGTTACTCTGGCGATAAGGTGCTCAAAACGTGAGCCTTCTTGAAAAAGCGGTCCAGGCCCGGCCCGATAAAAAAATTAAAAGTTCGGCCCGAGCCCGGCCCGACTCGTAGAAAAAATAATATTGGCCCGGCCCGGCCCGGTAAAAAACTTAAAAGTTCGGCCCGAGCCCGGCCCGGAAAAAAGTTAAAATCTTGGCCCGAGTGAATTTTTACAGAACATTGATTTTTACGTCGATTTGGTTAAAAATTTGTCTCGTACGAGGAAGCTCTGACCAAAAATATTTATCTTAACTTTTTTTCTCATGTTTATGATCTTCATTTTTATAGAAATTCCGCAGGCTGAGATATTTATTTTTTTTAATGAATCTCTATTTTTTGTGTGTAAATGTTTCAGTTATCATTAATATTGTTAATCCATATTCCATGTATTAACATACATGTATTCCATGTATGCTAAAAATCTGATAAATGCTATACAGTAAAATCTTCTAAGACGGAATTGCATAGAAAAAAAAATGCGTTATAGACAAGTTCCCTTCTTAGCAAGTGTAAATGTATCATATATTCTTTTCTTACATATTAGTACATTAATTTTGTATGCATCAACACGTTTTTTAGTTTAAAACAGGGTTCCGTCATAGGCAGGCTCCTTTTCACACATTTTGCTATATTTTAATAAGCGTAGAAATCTACTATTCTTTAAAAAGAATAAATTTTAACATTTAAGTGTAGAATAATGGCAATTTAAAAATGTATGCATTTTTTGCAAAAATTTTTGAACCAGGCCTAATTTAACTCATATTTGAATGGATCTGGCCAAACTGAGACAATGATTTTCATACGGGCTGGGTCAAAACTAGGTATGAAACCAGTACCGGCACTGTACAGAAAAAATAAGTTAGGCCCGTCCCGGCCCGAACCTTCAGAAAAAAGTATGGCCCGGGGCCGGGCCGAGTGCCGTGAATGAAAATCGGCCCGAGCCCGCCCCGCGGGCCGGCCCGTTCAGATCTCTAATACAGGTGCCTAAAAGTCCCTGATACATTATAAAATTCAATATGAAATCAAGTAATTGTCGTACAGGAGTGCGGTTTGGAGTAAAATGCTTCTTATGATAAAAAGTTTTCTTCAAGCGAATGAAAATAATTAGTTACAAACTTCGATCATAGATGGCACCACTGGTCTGTATGTTTGGTTTCAAACATGCGCTTTTTTTGATTTTCAGATTAGCTTCGATTTGGTCTAAGGTAACCAACCTACGCTATTAGCTTTTTCGCTGGGAGTCTTCGTTTCTGTGTCACAGCGTCAAAACGAATCTGAAAATAAGAAAAAAAAACGCATGCTTGAAACACAAAATATACTGACAAGTGGCGCCATCCATGATCGAAGTTTGGAACTAATTATTTTCTCTCGCTTGAAGAAAATTGTTCATCGTGAGAAGCATTTTAGTCCAAACCACGCACCTGTACGACAATACTTGATTTTACATTGAATTTTAAAATGTGTCAGGGACTTTTGCGACACCCTGTACATATATCGTTGCAGAATTTTGTCGAGTCATTTCAAATTTTATGAAAATCGAATCAAAACTTAAAAGGATATTAATAAAAGTTTTCTTCATTCTATTAAATCCTATCCTACATAATTAATTCAATGACATCCCATGATAAGTAACGATTCTAAGTTGCCATGATGATGACGCCTTATTTAAGACGGAGTCACATTATTTCCGTATTGCCGAATTTAATGTATAGAATCGTAATTGTGTTCATGCATTTTTGCATAAGAGTGCAACGGCTACAGCACCAAGATCTGAATGCTTATAAAACTAGTTATTGTACGAACGCACCTCATTTGCCACGTTTGACGCACAATTTCCGACTTGTTCTGACTTACAGTCTAAAATATGTATGGATCACGATATAATGCTTCCGTTTCTCAGAATTATTGCCTTCAGGCTGTTCTCAAATCCAAAAGGGCAACTTTATGACATAAGTTTTGATTTATTTTTGTTCGGAAATGCATGAAACTAGCAGGTGTTGTTGTTCAGAAACTATGTAATCGAACTGCTTTTCCCGTTTTTTTTTTCAAACGCAATAGATCTTTCAGAAAACAGTGTCAAAGTGGGCGTTTTGAATTGAATTTCGACACGCAAGAAGAATAAACACTCAAGAAAGGGCGGAAAAATATCTTTGTCACGTGATTAAAATCGCTTATAACTGAATAGGTAATTTATTCATCAGAAATGGAAAACACAATTCCATTCCAAATCGCTTCCATAGTCAAGCCTTCGAATTTTATATCTTTCCGTTAAAAAAGGAATTTGTAAGTGTGTCAAAACGTTTTGCACTTGTTGAGCAGAGCAGTTGAGAACAGCCTTAAGGCATAGAAGCCTGAAGAACGAAATCCTAGGAGGACAAAATATTTTGTGGGGGAGCTTTATGTGAAGCCGATGTCTTATTGTGATTAATAAAACCACGTTATTTTGAACAGAATTTTTTTGTAGTTTTTAGTTATTTTAAGTCACTGAAAATATAAAATATATATTTTTCCGAAACCGTCAAAGACAAAGAAAATGTAGTTAAAATGTAAAAATGTAGGTGTGTGTGTGTGTGTGGGGGGGGGGGGGCTATGGCCCTCTTCTATCACCCTCCTTGCCGGCGTCCTTATCTTAAAGAGTTAACGGTGCTTTTGTCTTAGTTATTGCCTGGTGAAAGAACAAAGGTGTGCGAGAGTGAATATTCCATCTACTATATATATAGCGTAATGATGTTTCATTTATTTACAACAAAAAAAGAGCAAGCAGAGTCTAATAAAATAAACAAAATAAGAATCGATAAAGAACTTTTTCGATACTATTTCTGATTACTGAAAGTTATTAAAACTTTAAAAACAGTAAAATAGTTTTATTTGACTGCTGACATGTTTCGACTCTACCCGAGTCATTTTCAAAACAAATAAATAATAATATTCTGAAATTACACGATCTATGATGCAATGATCTGAAACACCATCATTCAGTTTTTCATGTAGCACACGTTATTATTATTTTTTATTTTTACTTGGATATTTATTTTTATTTTCGTAACCATTGAGTAACTCGAACCACAATTTTGGTAAGTTAAATGATGCTGCATCGTTATATATGGAATTTTTACGTGTTAAAATCTCTATAGTTTGTCTTATAATGGATGGATAATATAGAGTGGAGGGAAAAATTATCTTAGTTTCATTGAAATTTATTTGGATGATTTCTTCTTGATTTAATCTTGCCAGGGCTGTGGTTTTTCTATTATATTTTTAATATCAGTACATGCTTCTTTTTTCTGTTCTTAAATTTCCTGCTAGTTATTTCAATATAGCAATTCTTTGATACATCTGCTCTAATAAATGGTATTTCATATACAGTAGAACCTCTTTTATCCCAAACTCATTTAACCAAAAATCTCGGTTAACCGAAATCCATTTTTAAAGCATTTTTTTTCTTCCTACTATCATATTCCTTGTGTGCAAATCCATTTTGAATGTTTATTATTATTATTATTATTATTATCTTTATTATTATCATATTTCTTGTGCGCAAGCGATCCTTTCCGAGCTACGAGTACATATAATTACTTTCCACCCCCTTTCTTAGAGTTCCTTTGAATTTAACTTGATCTCTCGTAAGCTGTAGAGTGGAACGAAGAAAACGAAAAAAAATAACAATTCTGAAACTTTTGAATGTTTTCCAAAAGGTTTGGTACGGCTGGAGTAGCAGAAAGACTGTGATATACTGGTGAACTAATAATATTAAAAAACTCCGTGATAGAGTTTCAAAGCAAAACTGTGACAAAAAAAAAAAAAAAAAAAAAAAATCTAAACCCTTGTGATATATGTAAAAAGCACTTAATTTCAAAATTAAAATTCAGATAATTTATTCTTGTTTCTATTTTGCTATTGATTTATTTTTATTAAGAACTTATTACTATTTTAATTAATTTTTCAATTAATTTTTAATTAATTTGAAAAATTAATTAAAATTGTATATTCACCGATGCTGGGTTTATTTGCGTCTCATGTTACGCCACTAGAATGTGTGCTCATGAATACTTCTCTATCTTGTGCTGCAGTAGCAGCCTTACCGACTTATATAAGTCAGAAATGCCAAGCTGGACATCGTCCTTGTGGTTGAGCACTGGAGATCTATTCCAGGGACCCGGGTTCGATTCCCGGCTTGGACATTTTTCACTAAGTTGGTTTACGCTTTGTAGCAATGTGATAATTCACATCATTAATATTCAACTTATTACTATGTTAAGAAATATTGCATATATTTCTCCTTAATCTTAAAATTGAAGCATTCTCGATTATCCGAAAATTTCGGTTTTCCGAAAGAGGGTCGGTCCCAACTACTTCGGATAATCGAGGTTCTACTGTACTCCTAAATAATTCTCAAAATTAATTGGGTCAATTTTAGTGCAAAAGATATTCTTTAATTTCGGTGGTTGTTTGGCTACTAAGCAGATATTTATCGACTTTAATCGATTTTACTTATAATGCTTCATTGTATTTATAGTACTTTCTTGCAATATTTTTGCATTTCACATTTTTAGAATGGAGTAAAACACATACACAAAGTATGACCCCGCTTAATTCTTTTTCATTACTTTTATTTTATCACTTTAACATGTAATCAAAACAATGCGATTCTGCATGGAATGTAAAGAGTTAAAACTGAACAGTTATTAATTAATTACATCAAAATAATCATTACAAACTGTTAAATAAAACCATTAGATTAAATAAATATCTCTTAGCACTCAAAACAAACAAGTCGAAAATTGTACGTGAAACGTGGCAAATGAAGTGCGTTTGTACTACAACTAGTTTTATAAATATTCAGATCTTGGTGCAATAGTTGTTTCACTCTTATGAAAATGTGCTTGAATACAAAATTTATTACGATTCTATATATAAATTCAATAATACGGAGATAATAGGACTCCAACTTAAATAAAACGTCATCATCATGGTAACCTAGAATAATGACCTATCATGGGATATCCTTGAATTCATTACGTATGATAGGATTTAATAGAATGAAGAAAACTTTTATTAATATCCTTTTAAGTTTTGATTAGATTTTCATAAAATTTGAAATGACACGACAAATTTCTGTAATGATTACATATATTAAATTTCAATCCATTCCGTTGGGTAGTTTTTGCACTGTTATATGCGGACAGACGGACTGACGTACGTACGGATCAGACGACGACTATAGGTGCTACGTATTTATATAATTACGAAATCACCTAAAAATGATATTTTCAACCAGTAGCGTTGGCTTCGAAAGGGTTAAACGTTCAAAAATCATGATAAAATTAATTCTTATGCACATTTTATATCCACTTCCATATGCCATAGTTTATAATCGATGATAGCTTTCACTACGTGTTAAATAGCATTTTACATTTTCTGTAAAAGGATACCTATTTTAAACAAATAAATTCTTTAGCAGGGAATATATGCAGCATTTATGCAAACCTTTTAAATTTTGCTCGAAAGATAATCTAAATATAAACTAGTAAAATTGATTTACCGAGTTTAAAAGGTTATTGATGCAAATTAAAATTTTAGAGCGTCTGTTATAAAGCTTTCACGGATAGTTAATTGTAAATTTAGAATAAAATGCATTATATCTTTCAGTCATGGTTGAATAGAACTTTCGGTGTAGAAAAGGCTTATTTAAACTCTTTTACTATATTCTAAATGCAGGGATGTTACGGTAAATGGAATGAATGTTTCTATAAGAAAAGCTTTTTGAGAACAAATTAATACTTTTGTTTTCCATTTAAGTCAAAAATCATGATAAAACTAATTCTTATACATATTTTATATCTACTTACACATGCTATAATTTTTAATCAATGACAGCTTTCACTACGTGTTAAATAGCATTTTAGATTTTATGTGTAAGGATATATATTTTAAGCAAATAAATTCTTTAGCAGGGAATATATTCAGCATTTACAGAAACCCTTTAAATTTTGCTCGAAAGATAATCTAAATATAAACTAGTAAAATTGATTTTACCGAGTTTAAAAGGTTATTGATGCAAATTTAAATTTCAGAGCGTCTGTTATAAAATCTTTCACGGATAGTTAATTGTAAATTTAGAATAGAATGCATTAAGGGAAAGTAGGGTAATGACGCTCAGTAGGGTAATGACGCTCAGTAGGGTAATGACGCTCAGTAGGGTAATGACGCTCAGTAGGGTAATCCCACTCACCATATATCTCTAAACAGAATAGAATTTAAAACGCGCGATCGGTACCGGCACCTAGCGAACTTCATCCTAAGTTCCCAGTAAGAATTTAGTGCCCGTCGGGAGGAAAGTATTTTTGTGTCCTCACGTTATTAGTTTAACGTTGTTCTATTATAAAATTCTACAACATCTAACTTGGAGGCAAGTGTACACTCTTATTTTCAAATATTAATTTACTCATTATGTCTACAAAATATATACATTTAGCTGTACTTTCATGCTTTTATTTATTTCTGTAGTGTGTTGTTACGCCAATTATAATGCAATAAAACCCAACATGGCGATGACGGGTAATGGCGCTCGCGTGGAATTCCAGAAGAAGTGTTGCGAGTGGGCAACTTTTTTTAAATTCAAATTTGTTGATTGACACCACTTATTTGAAATGGAAAAATTTCCCTGCTTTTGCCGTTATTAATATGTCATTAAACAAGGGGAATTTTACGATTTCAAAAAAGTGGTGAAAATCAAAAAACCTAAATATAAAAAAAAATAGCCCACTATATGTCTAACACAATATGTGTAAAGTGGTTGCAAAAAGTCTGCAGTGGTGTGAACAGCCCATACAACTGCTCCCATGTCCTATTATTTCCGTATTGCTGAATTTAATCGATAGAATCGTAATAAATTTTGTATTGATGAATTTTTGCATAAAAGTGCAGCAGCTATTGCACCTAGATCTGAATGTTTATAAAACTAGTTATAGTAGGAACGCACCACCTCATTTCCCACGTTTGACTGTGGTGTATGTGAGTGGAACGTATAGAAGTTATAGCATAACTTAAATAATATCCATTCACAAATTAAATCATAGCATAATTTGTGAACGGATATAGTTTCGGTTACGAAATCATAGGGAACACATAGGGATCTATCTATACATAGTATCTATACCGGGTGTCCCAAAAAGGACTGAGTGATTTTAAAATTCAATAACTTCCAAACGGTGACAGATATTAAAAAAATTATTGCAGGAGGGTTATGCATAAAGTCAACAATTTTTTTACAGTGATTTTCGATTTTAGTTCGAATTACAAACAATAGATGGCGCTGCGATCCATAGAGGCTAAATTCAGGCTCGATTTTTGGTACTTCGTGGCCCGGATAATACATTTCCATCTCCTTTTTCTGCATGGAACAACAGAAAGGACCAAAAATCGAGCCTGTATTTAGCGACTATTGTTTACAGCGCCATCTACTGTTTGTAATTCGAACTAAAATCGAAAATCACTGTAATAAAACTTTTGACTTTATGCATAACTCTCCTGCAAGAATTTTTTTAATATCTGTCACCGTTTGGAAGTTATTGAATTTTAAAATCAGTCAGTCCTTTTTGGGACACCCGGTATATATAATATAGGGAAAAGAGTATGCACCACACATCGAGGCTATACTTGGCTGCATCCTAGCAGCGAAATACGGAACTTAGCAATCCTATCTCGAAAGTTATTCAAGATATAAGGAAACATCTATTGGCAAAATATTCAGCGTCGTCGATTTACTAGAAAATGACATTCAAATGCATGAATGGCCTAAACTGAAGTCAGCAAATTTAAAATTGTGGGATTCTTCTTGATGCTAGGGAAGAGTCTTGGAAGGGTCGGGTTGTACCTGTCACAAAACCAAAATCTTTGCTTAAAATCAATTCGAAACCCGACCCGCGAACACGACATACCCGAAACCAACCCGAACCCGAAGTGAAAGTAAAGTAAATACATATTAACTTTCCATATTTTAATACAATTATGGAAAAGTAGTCCATAATTGCGACTCTAATGAAACTCCCAATGTAGAATACTACCACTGAGTTGTTTTCGTTAGATAGAAGAGCTTAAAATCAATTCGAAACCCGACCCCGAACACGACATACATTACGCCGAAACTAACCCGAACCCGAAATGAAAGAAAAGTAAATACATATTAACTTTCCATATTTTCATACAATTGTGGAAAAGTAATCAATAATTGCAACTCTAATGCAACTCCCAATGTAGAATACTACCACAGAGTTGTTTTCGAGAGAAGAGTCACAGTGTAAGAAAATTGTATGGGAATTTCAACCAAACAACTAACTTACATAAACTAAAAGGGGAACTTTTTTTTATATTCCAGACTGGGGGATAAAGAGGATGCATGAATAGTCTAAGAATGCATATGAATAGCCTAAATCGAAGGGAGCAAATTTTACATTGTGCTATTCTCTTTGATGCTACAAGGAACAAACAGTCCTGCAAGGGTCGGGTTGTACCCGGGTCGAAACCGAAATTTTCGCTTAAGGGGTCTCAGGACTCTTAAAGCTTCAAAATTTTCGACATTTTAATTTTTTTATATGTTAAACTACTATCTTTTCTGGACATTTTGATATAATTATTTCCATGAAATTTCCATTAGAGCAGAAGTAATGGCATTTAGAATTATTTCCACTCAATTACTGAAGCGGCATTTCCTAACCTTTGAAGTCGTTTTTCTGCAAATGACGTTTTTGGGCAAACGTGCACGATATCTCAAAAACATCTAAATATTTTTTCATGAAATTTTCAAAACATATGTTTCATGTTAGTCTGTTTAAGCTGAACCTAAAATTTCCTTTTTATTGTTCAAAAAAATATTTTTTTATGTGATTATACTACTGAAATTTTCATAATTTTGCATTAGCTAAATAAAACTTTTATTAAAAAATTAAAAATGCTCTAAATACAAATTTATTTAGGTTCAGGATAATTATTATAATCTGAATTATAAGTAGGCACTAAAATTACCATTCTAGTTGTAAAATTTATGTTGTAATCCTGCGCGTAAGCTGTTATACCAAATTTCTGCTCATCAAATGTCTGACAGTTTGCAGCCCCCTATAAATGCTAATTCGGAATCTGGCAATTTTTTAAATACATGAAATGAAAAAACATATTTCTATATTTCACTCCCCTCAAAAATTTTTGTTTTAAAATAATATACATTTTAAGATATTAAATGTTAAAAATAGTCTTTTATTTTTCATTTTTTCCACTTTTAGGAGTCCTGAGACCCTTTAAAGTCAATTCGAAACCCAACCTTAACCCAACACATGTCAACCCGAACCGACTTGACCCCAAAATGAAACAAAATTAATCCATATTTTTATACAATTGTGGAAAAATAGTCTACAATCGAATCTCTTATACCGATTTTATCTTTATTTCTTTGTATAAAAATAAACGAATATACACGCATTAATATTCAAATTCAAATATACAGTTTTAATTTACCTGAAAGATATTCTGGTCTTTCTTTTGAAAAATCTGGTCAGCCCGAATCCTCACCCGACCCGCAACGGCAAAAATTAGCGTCAACCCGATCCAGCCCAAACCGCGGGTTAGGCCTTATTTGGGTAAAATGGGGTTACCCGACTGGATGCAGAATTGTATTACAGAGTTGTTCTCGTTACAGAGAACAGTTCGAGAAAATTGTATGCTAAACGCAACCAAACAACTAACTTAGTTAGATAATATATAAGGGAACTTTTTTTTCCCCTCCAGACTGGGGGATAAAGATATATATAATATATATATATATATATATATTGAAACATCAGGTGCAATTCATAAACGTATCAATCAACATCGTCCAGACTCTAATAAAAACAAAGCAAAAAATCGACAGTCTACAGCTGAAATTGAACATTTTCATTAACATCAATTTAAAAATACGACAATTGAAATCCTTCAAATTCTAAAAAATAAATCAGGACGACTTTATATGGAGTCATCATACATGAAGTATTACAACACAATTTATCCTTATGCACTTAATAGTGAGATATTTAATAGACCTGTCAAAGTCTTCACATCTATAAACAACACTATTGATTATTCTCCAATTTATCCTACTCTTAATCATAATTTAAATTGTAAAACAACACGAAACAAACGTGGAAAGGGTTCATCATCAGTTGTAGTTTCTAAAAAATATATCACTAAACAAATTAATGATCTTCAAAGTAAATATTTAAAGTATTATAATTGGTTATTAATTCGAAAATACATATTTCCTATTAAAAAGAAACAGATTGTACAACATTTAAATGTATTTCTAAGTAAATCTTTTTCTAAACATTTTTCTGATATTTATTTTGATCTCATTATGACTAGGGTTAATCTTTTAAATATTAATTTACAAAAAAAACAAAAAAAAAAAAACATAAAATTCAAAACACGAATACTCAAATGATAATAACTTTTTCAAATCATATATTTAATAAAATTAATATCAATTCTATAATTAACGATGAAAACTGTTATTTTCCTATTAATAATCTTCATATATCAAAAACCTTTAAATATCCGAATACAATTGGTAGAAAGAATTTTAACTACAATATATTTTCAAAAAATACATCTGCTGCAAGTAATTTTTCGTGTAAATGCAATGACCCCAATCTAAAAAAAATATATAAACAATGATCATGGACATATAATCACTGGAAATCTTAATATTGTTAATGATTTTAAATTGAAAAAACTAATGGGTTTTGGTACTAAATATAGACTTCCATCTAAATTTACTGTTAAATCTATTATCAAACAGTTTACATATAATATAGATATTTTTATATATAAAATTTCAATCTATTACAATAAACCTATTGCATATTTTAATCAATGGAAAATATTAGTAATTGAAAAATTAACTATGGCTTTAAAAAATAATATTTCTGATTTGGTTTCTATTAACACAAAGCATTTTTCCCAACAAATTACTGAATTACAAAAAAACTACGTTATTACCTATGTAGACAAATCTCCTAATAATTATGCAATCATATGTAAATCTTATTACCCTCAACTTCTTACAACCTGTATTTCTTCTAATAAATCTTTTAAAAAAACTAATGAAAATGTAATCGTAAATAATCGTAAAATTCAAAGTTATTATAAACTATTAAATATTCTATCTACTAACTTTAATTATCCTTATTTAGTTCTTATCCCCAAATTTCACAAAACTCCAATTAAATTTAGGATTGTAACAATTGGTTGCAATACATATAATAATAAAGCCAATAAACTTCTATTAAAAATTCTTAATCATTTATATATATTTACTACAAACAATGATAATAACACATTGTATAAAAAATAGCTATCAACTGGTCAATATTTAAAAAAATCTTCATTGTGTATATAATATAACGACATATGACTTCAAAGATCTTTTTAATAATGTAGACTTATTAGATTTACATAATATTATAAATGCATTATTTAAAAAGTATTATAAAAAACTGGAATTACCATCTAATATTGATATCGCTTATTTTAAATCATTAACAAACTTCATTATCTATAATAATTATATATTGCAAGATAACACATTATATTTACAGCACGTCGGTATACCACAAGGTGGTTGTACATCCAGTTTATTAGCAGACTTATATCACTATGAGCGTACTTTTACTAATAATAATCTCCATTTATATCGTTATATTGATGACATAATTTTAATTGCCACTGATCAATCTAAAATTTCTCAATTTCCAGTTGATTATCCCACTTATTTGGAATTAACGGAAAACCTCTTATCTAACAATACAATTAACTTATTAGATCTTAAAATTAGAATAAAAGACAACAAAACAATAACAGATTTATATGATAAACGTAAAGAATTTAAATTCAAAGTTAATACATTTACAAATTTTAAATCTTGTCTTCCTCATTCTGTATATCGAAATATACTACTTAATCATTTATATAGAATAAAATGTTTTTGTTCTTCTCATCTAATTAACAATAATATTAAAAAACTAATTTATGATGCATTCGATTTCCATAAAATTTGAAATGACTTGAAAAAATTCTACAACGATTATATGTATTAAATTTCAAACCATTCGGTTGAGTTGTTTGTGGGCTGTTATAAGCGGACAGACAGACGGACGGACGGACCAGATGACGAATATAGGTATTTATATAATTACGAACGCACCTGAAAATCACCAAGCAACAAATTTTTGTAATTTTTAAAATATTTTTACCATGACTTCCATTGCTGTCCATCTGGAGGTTCCCCAATACATGGCTTTACCTTGATTGATAATGTGCGTACAAGCTCGGACAACCTCTGAAAATAAAATAACGTATTTAGTCAGAAAAAAAAATAAACTTTTATTAATTGTATGACTATAATCAACGAAGGAAAATCTCCAGAATGATTTTAAAAATGAAATCAACATAAAATATGGTTTAGAGGCATATTCCGGGTATTAGATTTCCGAAAAATATATAAACCCTGTAGAGTTAGTTTTTAATAAAATAATAACTTCAAAAATCCGGCATCGTCGGGACCGAGACAATGCCGGATATTTGAAGGAATGTCAAAAGTAATACTATATTCTTAAGGTATCCGAACACCTTTAAAACGTAATTTTCGATCAAAATATCGATTTTTCATTTTTGCAATAATATTAAAATTGAACCTTTTATCTATCGAAATCTGCTTAAATTTTGTCTGTATCTAAAATAGAACCCGAGTTACAGCTGTTTAAAGTTACAGCTATTACAGCTTTTGAATTGCGTTTAAAAGTTATTTTTAGCTTTTTCCCAAAATGAAGATTTTCAGATTTTTACTATACGCAAAACATCCTAAAAGAAAAAAATATGCATGAAATGCCTCGAAATTTTCTGTACTTCTTTTACAAATGTCTTTTGAGGGAATAGACTACACTCATGATAATATATTAAATAGTTTACTATTTACACTGGTATAAATGACAAACTTGAGACAAATTTTGCGAATTTTTCATTACATTAGTACTTTAACTGCCATAACATCTGAGATAGAGATGCGATTATCATGTGTGTAGTCTAAGTCTTAGAGAAAGTTATTCTGTTTATTATGCAATTTAGAAAATATCAATACATTGTTTCATTTTTGAGTTATCACGTTTTGCGGAAATGTCAATTTTTGACATAATTTTGACTATTTTTCTCTTAAAAAATTTATTTCTAGGTAGTTGCTAAAAGTTTTATATTTTTTTTCAAAGTTTTAAAGTTAATATTTCCTTATAAAAAATGGATAACAAGAGAAAATTTCAAAAATTTCAAAAAATCACTTCCGAAGGTGTGCGGATACCTCAGTACTCTTAGAGCTTTAAAATTTTCGAAATTTTAATTTTTTTAGATGTTAAACTCCTATCTTTTCTGAACATTTTGATAGAATTGTTTTCTTGAAATTCCTATTAGAACTGAAGTTATGGCTTTTACATTTATACACGTTCAATAGCTAAAGCGTCGTTTCCGAAAGTTTTAAGCCATTTTTCTTCAAATGACATTTTTGGGAATAACGCGCACGGTATCTCAAAAACTTATGAATATTTTTTCATGAAATTTTCAAAACATATGTTTCATGTTAGTCTGTATAAAATGAACCTAAAATTTCCTTTTTATTGTTCAAAACAATATTTTTTTAGGTGATTATACTGTTGAAATTTTCTTAATTTTGCATTAGCTAAATACAAATTTGTATTAAAAATATAAAAAAGCTTTTAATACAAATTTATTTAGGTTCAGGGTAATTATTATAATCTGAAGTATAAGTAGGCACCAAAGTTTTCATTCTAGTTGCAATACTTGTTTTGTAATCGTGCGCGTAAGCTGTTAGGCCGATTTTTTGCTCGTCAAATGTCTAACAGTTTGGAGTCCCTTGTAAATACTAATTCTGCATCTTATAATTTTTTAAATACATGAAATGAAAGAACGTACTTATATATTTTATTCCAATTAAACTTGTGTCTTAAAATCAAATACATTTTAAGATATTAAATGTTGAAAATGGTCTTTTTTTTTTTCATTTTTTCAATTTTAAGAGTCCTGAGACCCCCTTAATGGTGCCTTTAGCCATAATTTAAATCATTATTAAGTAATAATTATGTAAGAAAAGGAGAAAATTAAATATTAAAAAAAAACTTACTTCAATTGATATTTCCTATGTTGCAGAAAAAAAATATAATAAAGAGTGAAATTATTTTTTCTCTTGTAATTTTGGAAACATCGATGTCAACTTTGTTTGCTTCGATTTTTTTGGCCGTTCATTAACAAGACTTTTTTTTTGTTTTTATACAAATGAAGAATGTCTATTTCGGAAATGTAGTCTTGTTTCTCTAAAGCATATATTAATTCTCAGTCAAATTTATGCATTTTTCTAGTGACACCTTTTTTTCTGCCGATTGTTCATCATCGTCTTCTGAGCTGCTACTAGCATTATCGGCGGTTCAATTTGGCATAGCGTCAGCGATCTCACTGTCCGTTACATTGTTCGTTGTTGATGCATTTTCTTGAATGCTTAGCCAATCATCTATATATCCCTTTTTTGACACTTAATGCATTTTGAAATTTTGCGCGTTCAATTAGCTCATAAATTGCGGCCTTTTTACGGGAAATGTGAAAGCCCGAAAATTCTTCCTAATCATTGATGTCGCCGTTACCGAAAATTCGTTCCGGCCACATATACTGTGTCATGCATCCGCCAAATTTATCGTTGTTAAGCAACAGTGCAGCTTCCAGAAAATTTGTTCAGAAAATAATCGCCTCTGACAAATGAGAAAAAAAGTCAAATATTCCTTTTTTTGCATTTTTACCTTCGATTTTGAAGTTTTTAATTCATAAAAAATTGCTATTTTTCTTCTTCCATAACTTGAAAGTGTAAAAGCAAAAGGGAAAGAAAAGATGGTTTTTCTGCTGGATTTTTGAAGTCACACTGTATATTATTTTTAATATCTGAAGCTGTTACAAGGAAAATAAATCTTAGCCTATTCCTGCCAAATTACTTACATTTATTACTTTTTTAAAAACGGAAGAAATAATACGTTATTGTTCAAACAGTTTCATCATCCTTGTGAATTATGAATTTCAGAAATATATCTCTGAATATATCTCTCAAAAATATATCTCTGAATTTCTCTGAAATATACGAGATCTGTCTGATAACTCTGTCCAACTTTGATTTTTTCCGCGTGCAGTAGTGATTCTAAGGCTGTGCACATTAGGAGGAGACGTCTTAATGCACATGCTTGAATTTTTCCCTACGCATTCCAACGAGCCAGTTGTTGCCTGCTGGCCGCCGTGTGAGGCGCTATCATACGTGTTCGTCGGATTTTGATTTTTCTCAAGATGACTGAAAAAGTTGAGCAAAGGTACTGCATCAAATTTTGTCAAAGCTTGGTGATTCTTAAAGTTAACCAATTCGTAAGTTTCATCAGGTGTCGCAAGATTCATCAATGCTCCAGTTCATTCATCACACCTAATTCAGACTTTCTTGGCGAAACAGGGAATTCCATTCGTTCACCAGCCTCCCTACTCCCCAGACATGGCTCCTTGCGACTTCTGGTTGTTTCTGAAATTGAAGACGCCATTGAAAGTACCCCTTTTGAGAATAGGGATGAGATGTACAAAATGCGACAGCGGTGTTGAACATCATTCAAAAAGAAGCCTTCCGGAAGTGTTTTCGACAGTGGAAGGAACGGTGGACTAAAGTGCGTGGGGGCGCAAAGGGTCTACTTTGAAGTGGATTAGGGTCCCATTCCCGTCAGTTAACTTTTATATTTTTTTCGGCCAAAGGTTGGATACTTTTAGGCCACATACCATAATTGATGGACAAAAAATAGTTTCTAGTAAGAAATTATTAATTATAAACATGCTTTAACAGGGTAATAATGAAATATATTGCTTTCGATCATTAAATAATCACATTTGTTTGGACGCAAAGTATATTTATTCAGTGCGATTTAGCTTTAACACAATGCCTTTGTTTATAATATAATAAACATAATGTTGAAAATAATAAATGTGTTTTAAACAGTACATTGGTGATAATTTTAGAGGTTATTAATGTTAAAATCAAACCTGGGTTTCAATATCAATAAAAGCATAAATCGTATAAATGGATGAGATGAAAAGAATTAGAACGAATCTCCGGTGATAGAAGCGACTTTTATCTTAACGATAGTCAAGTTAAAATATTACTTCATATAAACAATAATTAGTGCTTGACCGAAAGTTCGTTTTCATTTTAACGTTTCAAAGTTTCGGCTCAAAATTTGAGTTTCATCGAATATTTGGATTCGGTGAAAAAGCAGCAGAACTTTCGGTGCATACAAAAACTAGGCCGGATTTCATAAGAGCGTTAGAGGAAACTATGAGCAGTCCATAGTGCCTTTGGGGCTTTTTCTGTTCATGTTATCATTGTTTGACAGTATCGAGCAATATCGATGACAATAAGTACTTAGTAATATCAATAACTGTTTATTCTTTGTAATAATAGAAATATATATATATATATATATATAGGTATAATAAGACACGCCATGACTAAAATATGTTGGCGAAATTTGAATTCACACTGAATCAGAATGCAAAACAATCTGTCAAAATTTGTATGTCTACATCGTTCATCGTAGCAATGCAATATATCGTTCATCGTAGTCTATGATGGTGTTCGACTTTGTAGAATTTTCTGGTTTCCTCTCACTCCACTACAGTGAAACCTCCCTAGGCGACCACCTCCCAGAACGACCATTTTTTCATGGAACGAAATTTATTCCCATAGGCTCAATACTAATGTTACCTCCATTCTGAGACCATCCCAGTTGAACTCCCTCCATGAACGACCCATATTTTTGAAGAAAATGAAACAAATTCCGTTTTTTCCTGGTCACTTGAAGAAGGTTTTATTAGAAAAATAATTCCGGAGAGCGCATTATTCATCAAACTTCTAAACTAAGTTTAGATTTTTTTTTTATTCCGGTAACTTTTAAGTTTTTAAACCTCTTTGTGCCTTTTTAGGCAATGAATTTGACTCTAATGGCAAATTAAGAATGGCGGTCAATAAACTCCCCTGCCCTATTCTGTCAGGAAACTCTCAAAGAAATAGATAAATTAATGAAATCGTCATCCCCCCCCCCCCCAAAAAAAACAAAACAAAAAAAAACCATTTATTTACTGAACTTCGAAAGGACTTGGAAATAAAAGACCGTAAAATCAAAGCAAACGTCAATATATTCATTTTTTAAACTCTGCATAGTAATTAACTTATGTAATTAACTTTTGTTTTGATACTTAAATTTTTATATTTTTCCTAATGTGAAAAATAAATTTTTGTAGCATTAATTGTTACTTTTTTTTCAACAATTAAAATCTAGATTTAAACATGACCTCCATTAAGAGACCACCACTCGGAGCAACCACTTTTTACTGGAACGGAACGTGGTCCCTTTAGGGAGGTTTTACTGTAGTTTTGTATTATTTTCCAGCTGCCATATCAATTTTGCGTCCAAAAAATATCTTCAAAATGTAAACAAAAGTAATCAATAAGCACTCATATTATTTTTATATACTAACAGGGACCAGTTTAGGAAAATTTTAGGTCCTTTAAAAGAGCCTTCACAATTCTTTTTATCTTAAAACAGGACCCTTCAAAAGACTTTTCATGCCAAAACAGGACCCTTCACACAACTTTTCATCCCAAAATAGGACCCTTCACAAAACTTTTTATCCCAAAATAGGACAATAGACCCTTTGCAAAAACTTCCCACATTCAATTCGAACCTTTCACAAATTTAATCAATAAAAAAAAATATAATTTGTAAAAAAAAAAGCTGAACTCATCAAATAACATATTACTTAGCTTTTTTCTAAATGGAGGATAGAACCTGAATGTAACAATAATTTGAAATTCACAAAATTCGGACTGCAATTTTCACATATATAAGTAAACACGGAAACAGCACCCCGTGAGAAAAGTCTGGGCAGACCCCTGATTAAATCTCATTCCTATAGGCTGTTTCTTTCTTTTTGTTGTTAATAAATTAATAACTCACCTTCGATCGGACACATAGAATCTGTTCTGTTTATGTAGACAATGTCAACATATTCCATCTGCAACCTTTGCAGGCTTGCTTCTATTGCTAAAAGTAAAAAAAAAAAAATACGACACTGTAATAATTATTAAGATGATACATTTCGCAGTATAATATAAATTTAAAAACAACGTTAAAAACGCCAGAATATGCAAACTTTGAGCAGATTAGTTTCGGTAGCCTTTAGCGTACAGTCCTCAGTGCCTTTAAATTTATACGACACTGTAATATTGACGAAACGCTTGACCACAGTGATGTTCAAACCAGGGTTGGGGTTTTGGACGCCCAAAACTAGTTTTGGACAGGACATGTGGGTTTTACTGTCCAAAACTGTACTAAAGTGTCCAAAACCTTAAAATAAAGCAACATTCCACATGTAACCATTGCACACTTATTAAACGTATGAATAAATATAAATATCTCACAATATATTTTACTAACATTCCATTTAATTCTTTGGTAAATGAAAAAAAGTTCAAATTTTTCTAATATCTGTGTAACATAAAAAGTTTTTGTTTCTGTTGAAATTGAGTTATAATAATAAGAAATTCTTTATAATACCACACATGCAATATAGGGAGGGGAGATTTGCTTAACACTAGTGCTTTTGTTTCAATTTTTGTGCAAGAAAATGTTACAAAGAGATTTCATTTAAATAATGTTTCATTGTAATTTATCTTTTCTAGATTATAAGATAACGAAAGAAAACACAAATATTTAATTTAAAATCTAGAAGTTATTTTTTTAAATATGTATTTTTAGTATGAATTGAATCTAAATCTAGTGAGCATTCTATTTCTTAAGAGTTAAATAGTGTTGTTATAATAATAGTCATAATCTAAATGTCTCATAATCAAACAAAATCAATTATTTTTATTTATACTATTTTTTAATATACACATATACATAGTTGCCAGCATTAAGCTGGTTTAATCAGCATGCTGAACCTGAACTCCATTTATCAATTATTTCCAGTAACAACTCTCGGGACTTTCAGTAACAGAATCAAAATGTATTCTTCATAAAAATCGTTAGTACTTCTATTACCTAGTATAATTTAAATGAATAACATTAAAATTATGAGACATAATTAAATTTAATATCTTTTTAATGTAATTACTTTGTTACGTAGGGTAACTAGGTTGCTATACTACTAAATTGTTAGGTAGTATAACGTAGGGTAATTAGGTTGTTAAAACTAAATTTGTATTTTTGTATTGTAATCTTTTTGCCAATTTTTTAAACTTTTATCATTGTTCTGATAAATACGATTTTACTACAAAATATAGTTTTGGACAGTTTAAGACAGTTTTAGACAGAAGGGTTTTGGACAGTACGGTTTAAACCATGGATTTTACCGTGGTTTTTACCGTTGTGTCCAAAACCTTGCCAACCCTGGTTCAAACACAACTATTTTTTGACACAATTTTGAAGTAACTTTCATCTATCTATACACAAAGAAAAATTGTAATATACTTATTCAATTTTCTAAGAATTGAACAACTTTCTTTATTTTTTCTGTAAAACGTTTCCCAAAATTTATTATCTAATTCGCATTTTAAACCTATTTTTTAAATCATTTGAAAGAAGTCACCAATAAGAAATCGATTATAATTAAATATAAATAGGAAAACAAAAACATGTAGTTCTATTTTGTTGTATTCGTATTAGAAAATCTGAAATTTTCATGTACGTTGGTATGAAGAGATATTTGTGTCAGAAAAAAAAATCAAGTAGCGAAAATAGTAAAATAAACGAGAACATCCTTAGTGATAATAATAATAATTATAAACTTTGATGCTGTGCACGGCAGCATGACGCACAGCTAAAATTGAGAAGGTTTCTTTTGATTTATCAATGAATTTCTAATTCAAAACTCGATTTATAATATTTTTTTACAGGGTGCCCCTTCTTATCTTTGACTAATAGCTAATTCCGAAATCTTTAACACTACACTGTAAAAAAAAAAAAATATCTGTAAAGTTACTAAAGTTTTTCTAGGAAACTGGGATTCCTAGAACTTTTTAATTAACGGCAACAACAAAAATTCATGTAACAGACACACTTTTGCACCGAAAAAAAAATCTGTAAAGGTTACTAAGAATGTTTTGGAAAACTGGGATGCCTAGAATTTTTCATGTAACTGCAACCAGGGTTACAGATAAAATTTTAGTAAGATTACTGTAATTTTAGCAGATTCATTTGTAAAGTTACAGATTTCTGTAGCTTTACAAAAACTAGTTTTGTAGATTTGCAACTTTTTTTGTACAGTTACACATGAAAGTTTAGTAAGCATGTAACTTTGCATCTGTAGAACTACAGATTTTTTTTACACTGTAGAAGCGCCAAAGGCAGTCAATTTGACTTCTACCAAATATGTATAATTCGATTTGAATCAGATATTTCATTAGCCGCTTCTTGCAGAAAAAAATCTGCAAAAAGTCATCACACTTTTTGCAGTCACTTCATTGCATTTCATCATTTGCATTTCATGCACTGTAAAAAAAATCTGTTAACTTTACTGATTTTTTTTTTTTTTTTTTTTTTTTTTTTTTTACAGTGTACACTGGAAAACTGCCACTCAAATATCGTATATAATTTATTACACTATATAAGAATATTTTCTTTCTTTTTAAGCTTCAGGCCGAGTAAAAACTTGATAAACAAATCGTAGTGACAAATTAAGACACGCACGAGTTTTCTCGGGATAATAATCAATTGTAATATATACGAACCCGAGATAACTCGCGATATTCAGGGAAGTGGTTAGAAAAAGTGTTAAATATATGTATCACACGAAAATAAGTTAAATAGATAAGTTTAAAAGCTCTAAATAAAAAATCTGGTGCGCATTTTTTAAAAATAAAACTGAAATTTTCGGAGCTTCTAGTGTTAATACTAGCTGTATAAGGAATGTATCAAATGTTGTTCATCATCATATAAAAATCCATTTATATAAAAAAAGTTTTTTTTTAAGTTATGAAATTTTAATTTTTATACAGTACCTGGGGCCTATAAATTATATTTAGAAAAACTTTCTATGTTAAATTTCATCCTAAGAAGTAAAACAGAAAAAAATCCATTTTTCTACGATCAAGACTTAAGGCTGTTCTCAAATCCAAAAGGGCAACTTTATGACATCAGTTTAAATTTATTTTTGGTCGGAAATGCATGAAAGTAGCAGGTGTTGTTGTTCCGAAACTATGTAATCGAGCTGTTTTTTCCGTTTATTTTGCAAACGAAATAGATTTTTCAGAAAATAGTGTCAAAGTTGACGTTTGAACCGAAGTTCGCGAAGAAAGCAGAAAAATCAGTCAACGAAGGGAGAAAAGTCTTTGTCACGTGATCAAAATCTCTTTTAACACAATAGGTAATTTCGTGATCAAAAAATGGAAAACACAGTTCGATTCCAAATCGCTTCCTAGTCAGGTTTTCCAATTTTATATCTTTCCGTTAAAAAATGAATTTGTATGTGTGTTAAAACGTTTTGCGCTTGTTGAGCAGAGCAGTTGAGAACAGCATTTATACAAGACTACGATTAAGTTATAATACATTGCGTTTTCTGGCATTAAAAACGGCAAAACGCGTTTTCAATGTCAGAGAACGCTGAAAATTCATAGTATTATAACTCGATCATTTTTATTTGTACGAAAATGGAATTTTTACTGTTTTACTTGTTAAAGCGCATAGAAAGTTTTTCCAAATGTAACTTAACGACCCCAGTGACAATATAAAAATTTGAATTACATAACTTTTAAACAAATAAGTATTTTGATGTAAATGAACTATCACATGACGAAGAACAACAAACGAAATATTTTTGCTTTCTTCTACCTTTACAAGAAGAAAGTATTGGATTCGTGAAAGGTTTCGACTTCCGTTTTTCGATAGATTTATACGTTTTAGAAGGTCCTGAACACGATTTTAGGGTTTTTAGAAAATGTCTGTCTGTAAGTCTGTAAGTGTGGGACAAAAATTTTGTGGGCGCTCTATCTCAAGAACTAATGTACGGAATTTCACAAAACTTTAGTTTCAGTTAGACCTTAATATAAACTGGTACTGATTAGTTTTTGGTGTATATTGCCCAACAGGTGGTGCTGCTATGCTGCGTTTTTCTCGATTTTTGCTTTATAAATCACACTGTATGAATCTTGCTGATTTGTAAAGAAAATATATTAAGAAATAAAAAATAATATTTAGAGCATTACAGCATCAAGTATAAACAACTTTTTCAATCAAAAGTTTCCTTTAATAAAATCACGCGAAGAGTAAAATCATCAACGGAAATGTTGCCAAATTGAATTTGTAAAATGCTGAATTAAATTTATGTTTAAACTACTGCTGCAATCTATTAGAATCCAGAATTACTAATTGGTTTTATTCTAACAAATTTTATGTTTTGTCCTTATTCTAAGTGTGAGACAAAGTCATTCCAGTTTACGGTACTTATAAACCTTAATTATTTAAAATTACTTTAAAGCTTTATCCGAAGTTTTAAGGTCGCTGTTAAAACCAAAATTCAATTTATATTTATAACCTTTGAACTTGTTAGTAAATATTTGATGTTGATTAAGAAAGACATGCTGTATTGAAAATAAACTTTGTAAAAACAAAGCTTTAAAATAGCTGTTAAAAGAATTACTTTGCTGGTTTAATGTCCTGGGGGATTTTATTATGAACAAAACGTACTCCTTTTATGACACTTCTTCTTTTCCAGAAAGGATTTCTTTTCTTTCTTTTTTTTTCAGTGAGAGTATTATATTTATTGAGGGAAGTAAAGTTGATTAGAGCTCTTTTATTTAGGATTTTGTGTTTGTGCAAAAAAATTCTTGTTAGTTTTAACAATAATCCATTGGAAAAAAATCGTCTACTATCGATGCGCTCTGAAAAGCGTCAAAATTTAAAAATGACAGATTGGAAGTCGGTAAAAAATAATATGCACTGTAAAGAAGACAAATGTTTCTTGATTTAAGAAAATATATTATAACCACGTATGAAAATAAACAAAAACCTCTTTAGATTCCAAAAAGCGTTCTTTTTCTTGAGAAATCAATATGTTCTCAAGATTAAAAGAACAAACATAAAATAATTATAAAAACAAAGTTTTTTTTTGCAGCCACTGAGTTAGAGCTCTCTTATGTAGGATTTTGCGTTTGTGCAGAGATTCTTGTTAGTTTTAACAATAATCCATGGAAAAAAAAATCGTCTGCTATCGATGCCCTCTGAAAAGGGTAAAAATTTAAAAATGGCAAATAGGAGGTCGGTAAAAAATAATATGCGCTGTAAAAGAGACAAATGTTTCTTGATTTATGAAAATATATTATAACCACGTATGAAAATATACAATAAGCTCTTTAGATTCCGAAAAACGTTCTTTTTTCTTTAAAAATCAATATGTTCGCAAGGTTAAAAGAACAAACATAAAAAAATGTATATATAAAAACAAAGTTTTTTTTGCAGCCATTGAGTTAGAGCTCTTTTATTTAGGATTTTGCGTTTGTGCAGCGATCTCTTGTTACTTTTAACAATAATCCATGGGGGAAAAAATCGTCTGCTATCGATGCCCTCAGAAAAGCATGAAAATCTAAAATGGAAGATTGGAGGTCGGTAAAAAATAATATGCACTATAAAGAAGACAAATGTTTCTTGATTTACGAAAATGTATTACAACCACGTATGAAAATACACAATAACCTCTTTCACCATTTCGATTCCGACGGAAAGCGTTCTTTATCTTTAGAAACCAATATGTTCTTGAGATTTAAAGAACAAACACAAAATAATTATAAAAACAAAGTTTCTTTTTCAGCCAGTTACTTTCGGAAACGTTTTCGAGTCCTTTTTCGAGTGTATTAATTAATTTTCTCAAACCGGAATATTAGTTTTTTGGTAGCTATTAATTCTCAATTAAACATTTTCCGCTGCGTAAGTGAACTTATACATGTAAAAATAAAATAGAATAATGATGACGTTGTTAATTTATCATGTTTGTATTTCTTGTTTAACATGAAAATGTTTAATTGAGAATGGGTAGCGCCAGAAAAACTTATATTCCAGATTAGGAAACTGATTAATACACAAAAAAATCTACTCAGAAACGTTTACGAAAATCAGTAGCAGAAACTTTTCATATAAATCTCTCTTTAAAACTCGAAAATATATTAGTTTCTGAGGTTTCTAATGAGAAGGAATTTGTGGGTATCTAGGGAGGTGTTATTGTATATTTTCATTTGTGGTTACATTATACTTTCCTTTATTAAGAAACCTTTGTCTTTTTTTCTACACTGTAACAACAAAATCATAAAATACATTGAATTTTGAAATGCAACAGAGTTTATGAAACCCAAATCGAACTGAAGATGGAGGAAGGGAGGGGGGACACGAAACTTTTTGAAATCATCATCACTTTCCTAAATTGAGTTCAAGGCTGTTAAAAAATATAAAAGTATCTTATAAATCTAGAACTTTCTTACCTGAGTCGTGAATTCTACGCCTTTATTGTGGCTGATCTCGTTAAGGTATTTACTTCGAAAAATATAAACACTGTTGTACGAAACAAAACATTTAATAGACAAAAACTAACACTAAAAACGGTACATATACTATCAAACATCTTCAATTTTTAAATTCGTACATCTCGTCTGCAGTAAATTCATGGAACAACAAATGACATAAAAATTAAATCGTAAACAAAAATGGGTCACTTTAGTTCACACAGCTTGTCTGTTTTACTTCGCACCAAAGAGTTTGGAATTTGAGTCAGAAAATACAACATCCTCCGGCCCAGAAAGATAAGTTATTCTTTATCATAGTCAAGTTCCAATGGATATAGGTGTTGGACTGCTCGCCGAATGAAATTGCCCGTTGCCAGTCTTAAAGTGCATGCACGAACCTTTCCGTCTCTACCAGGATGAATATCTGTGACAATGCCTAATTTCCATAAAAGCCTTGGCTGATTGTCTTCTTTAATTTGAACAACGGCTCCTTTTTTTACTTGTATGCCTTTGGAGTGATCTGTATAATGGACAGATTTTAAATCCATTAGGTAAAATTGTTTCCACTTCAACCAAAATTTTTCTACTAAGTTTAATCTGTATCTATATCTGCGAGTTACTTCACTTTTGGTAGAAGGAATGATCCTTATCTTTTCCGGTGGCAAAGCTGTCAGTCTTTTCCCTACCAGGAAATGTGCTGGACATAAGGGTGTTGGCTCATTTACATCACTCGATACAAAGGTTAATGGGCGGGAATTCAAAACAGCTTCCACTTCCTGTAAAGTGGTTTCAAATTCTTTGTAGTCTAATGAAGATCTTCCAAGGATTTTCTTAAGGCATATCTTCGTTGAACGTACCAATCTTTCGTAGAATCCTCCCCACCACGCTGCTCTCTCTACGATGAATTTCCATTCAATTCTTTTTTCACTAAAATAATTTTGCATCTCAGGATTCTTTATCAAATTCCATATCTGCTGTAAATCCCTGTCCGCTTTCTTGAAGGTTTTAGCATTATCGGTGTAAATAATCTTGCAAATACCACGACGTGAGATGAATCTTCGAAAGGCCATTAAAAATTCGGTCGTTGTTAAATTCATAACAATTTCTAGATGCACTGCTCTTACTACTGCGCATGTAAATAAAACAACGTAAATCTTGGTACTATTTTTGAGGTATAAAGGACCTAGGAAATCTGCTCCTGTCACTTCGAACGGTGATGCTTCTTTAATTCTATCTGGAGGAAGGGGTGCAATGTCTTGGCAGTAAGGTTTAGTGCTGAATTTTTTACAGATGATACATCGCCTTAGTATACGTTTTACTTGTTGCCTACCCTTTATAATCCATAAACTTTCTCTTAATTGGGCGAGTGTTTCGGCAACTCCAGCATGAGCTACTTCTTCATGAGCTCTTCTGATTTGAAGATCTGTAAAATGACTTTTGCTAGGAAGGATAATTGGATGTGCTTCTGAATAACTTAAATTTGAATTCTGGAGTCTTCCTTTTAATCGCATGATTCCATCTTCATCTAAGAACGGATTTAAATTTAGAATTTTTGATTTTCTTGGGATTAATTTCTTCTTAAACAATGCTTCTCTTTCTTCTGGAAAGCATTTCTCTTGCGTCTGTTTTATCCAATATTTCTCGGCTTTCAACATTTCTTCAGCACTCAAAGGTCCTGAAAGTTTACTTAAACGTATCTTTGTATTGTTCGCAAATCTGAATATCCAACAGGTGATGCGAAGTACTCTAGTCAATATACTGTAATTTTCAATTTTAAAAATTGTATTTTCTTCTTGAGTCACACAGCTAGCTTGGAGAATTTTTGTTTTCATTGATGATCTTTTCTCTACTTCGACACCTTTAATATCAATTTCTTTCGTTTCTTGAGGCCAAAATGTTTCATTTTCTTTCAGCCACTTGGGACCGTTAAACCATGCTTCATTTTTCAAAAATGATTCTGCTTTTTCACCTCTGGTTAACAGGTCGGCTGGATTTTCTGAGCCAGGGCAATGCGACCACAAGTTTGGATTTGTTTTTTGCTGTATTTCTCGAATCCTATTCTGAACAAATGGCTTCCATTCTTCAACATTGCCTCTGATCCAATGCAGAACAATCATTGAATCTGTCCAGAAATGTAGACTGATTTTCATTTCTTTGAAAAGACGTTGAATAACATAGGCTGTTAGTCTAGTCCCTACTAGTGCGCTCATTAGTTCCAATCTTGGCAGAGATAATTTCTTGACTGGAGCAACTCTGACTTTGGAAATGACAAAACCAGTAAATATTTGTTCGTTAACACGATATCTTAGATAAACAACAGATCCATAAGCTTTGGAACTTGCGTCGTTAAAACAGTGCAATTGTAGATCTTGAATCGCATCTTTTGAATAGTCACCAAAATAATATCTTGCAATCTTTGCAGCTTCAACAGAACTTAGTTGCTTGCACCACTTAATCCATTTATTGTGCATATCTTCATTCAATTTATCTTCCCAATTCAGACCTTCTTTCCAAATTTCTTGCATAAGAATTCTTGCAGTTACCATAAAAGGGTTCAAAATTCCTATGGGATCATATATTCTTCCTATCATCTTTAAAACTTCTCTTTTGGTTACACCGTTATTCTTATCGTCAAATTTCAAAAGATTCTGTAATTCGACCTTGAAATAATCTTCTTGGGTATTCCATTTATAACCTAGAACCTTTGTATGAGTAGATTTTTCATGGCTAGTTTCTTCTTTTAAGTCAAATTGCGATTGAAGACTTTCGGAATTTGTAGTCCACTTGCGCATATTGAAATTAGCCTCTTTCAAAATGGTCTTAACCTCAGCATATACCTTCAAACCTTGTGATTCTTCATTTACACCAGCGAGTAAATCATCAACGTACAGACAATCATTAAGCAGATCAAACGTATCTGGAAATGTGGATTTGTATTTCTTGATATGATGTTTTATAGTTGCAGATAACAGAAATGAACTAGGGTTCGCTCCGAATAAAACTCTGGTCATTCGTAATGTTTTCAACTTCAAATTTGACACTGGATTAGGAGAATTTTCCATCCATAAAAATCTAACAGCATCTCTATCTGCAGGATCTAAACTAATTTGCAAATATGCCTGTTCAATATCGCCGGTGATTGCAATTTTATGTAATCGAAATCGAAGTAAAACATCGAGTATATCTGGATTTAAATTTGGACCCGCATGTAAACAGTGATTCAACGAAATAGATTCGGAAGAATGAGAGGACGCATCGAAAACGACTCTAAGTTTGGTAGTTGCTTTGTCTTCACGTATAACTGCTTGGTGAGGCATATAGTAAGATACTGAGTTTGGCTCAGAATTAACAACTTCTGCCATTCCTTTCTCTAAATAATTATCTATAACATTGGCATATTTTTCATAAAATTCTGGACATTTTTCAAATTTCTTATTTAAACTATATAGCCTATTTCTCGCTAACTCATAATTATCCGTTAATTCAACAACTCTTTCATTCCAGGGCAGCTGCACTTGATACTTATTATTCTTAAATTCAACAGTTTTATTATAATTTTCCAAAACTGTATTCTCTATATCAGATTGTTCCTTTTCTGGTTTTATTCCCATAGTTTCTAACTCCCAGAAAGCCTTTAAAGTATTATTTACATCGGTATTCCTATCCAACTCAACATGCTCCGAAACAGTTTTCATAACACTGATTGAAGTTTGTAAAATATTAGCATCTTTAGACGCAGTAGAACCATTAACAGTCCATCCTAAAATTGTTTCAGAAAGTACGAGATCATCTGAAAGTCTACGAAGCTCCCCTGTTACCATTTTCCAATAGTAATCACTTCCGATCAAAATAGATAATCGAAAATATTTTGAATCTCCATAGGTTCTATCAGCTAATTGCAATTTATTTCTATATACAAAATCTCTTATTCTCTTCTCGGGTACGGCAAGTAAAGCTTCACTATTCTACAATTTCAGGTGTCTCTAACACTTCAATCGTAATACTTTTCTTCAGCATTTCGGGATTTTTCAAAAGAATTCTGTATCGCTTACGTTTCTGATTTATCGCGGCTTTAGAGCCAAAAGCGTGAATTGTAACATCTTCTTCTCCCACTACTTTTAAACCTAATTTTTCTGCAACGCTACTCAGTATAAATGATCTTTGCGACCCTAAGTCATATAATAGACGTAATTTCGATTTGTGTTCTTTTCCGATAGCTAATGCAGTAGCGGTTTGCAAATAAATATCTCGTGTTACGTTCCCATTTTGAATTGATGAAACTAGTGTATCTGTTATTTCCCCTTTATTCTCGCTTTCTTCACAAATCACTGAATTATGCCTCCGAAAACAAAATTTACATCTATTTTTAGACTTACAATTTTTAACTAGGTGAAATCGCTTCAAACATAAAAAACATCTTGCTTGACTCTTTATAGCATTTTTCTTCTCTTCTATTGTTTTAGAACAAGTTTCTATATCATGGATTTCTGAACAGAATACGCATTTATTTTCAACATTCGTATTCAAAGTAGCTGCCGTAGGCATTTTGTGCTTAAATGATTTACTATTAACAAAATCCCTATCTGAAAATTCTTTTTTTACAACTACTTTGTTCCCAAATCTTGTATCGTCATCTGATTCTTTCTTGCCAAACGAAAATGTGCGATTTCTTGTTTCGATTTCCGCTCTCAAATAATCTAATAGCTTCGAAACATTCCACGATTCTGCTTCATCTTTATTTTCTCTGTTATAATTCAACATTAAACTATTCGGTATTAACTTCGTTATTATAGGAAATAATAAACTTCCATAACTTTCTAACTCGATTCCTAATGATTTCAAACTGCGTATATGTATTTCGCAAGTATCGTACAAATTGCGCAATTCTTTCAAATTAGAAGAGTTACGGACGGGTGGCAAATTTAATAACTTATTAATATGTGACCTGATCAACATTTCTTTTTTCCCGTAGCGACTCTCTAAAATATTCAGAGCCATATCATAATTTTCTTCGGAAACTAATAATCCTTGAATGGCAGTTTGCGCCTCTGATTTTAGGAGACTTTTCAAATATGTAAATTTATCTATTTTGCTTATTTCATCATTGTCATGAATAGCTGATTTAAACTGACTGTAAAATTCTTGCCAGTTCTCTAAATTACCATCAAATTTCTCTATATTCAACTTAGGCAGGTTAACGCGAATCCCATGTTTGGCCATAAAAGGCAAATAGGCGTTCATATCACTAGGGGCAACCGCCGAATTTGAAGCGATATTTTCTTCTTTCTGTAAATCCTTCATTTTACGATTTAATTTAGTTTTAACGGAAATAAACTTTTCCCTATACTCTTGGTTGGATTCAAAATCTGACTCCAAGCTTTTTAAATCTTTTATTTCTCCCTCAATATTCTTACATAATTCAAGAAATTGATTTTCTTTATCATTAATTTGTGCAAACGATTCTTCTAACCAAAACATATCAATTGTACTATCGGATTTTTCAAACATATCATTGATATTATTCATGAGCTTCGTTGCGCTAGATTTAATAACTTTACGTTTCGACTTCAGTGCATCTAAATTTTCCATTTTAAATATTCTCAAAGGAAATAAATACTTATCAAATAATATTTCAACCAAATAAAAGCGCGACGTATGGGCGCCAAAATGTTAAAAAATATAAAAGTATCTTATAAATCTAGAACTTTCTCACCTGAGTCGTGAATTCTACGCCTTTATTGTGGCTGATCTCGTTAAGGTATTTACTTCGAAGAATATAAACACTGTTGTACGAAACAAAACATTTAATAGACAAAAACTAACACTAAAAACGGTACATATACTATCAAACATCTTCAATTTTTAAATTCGTACATCTCGTCTGCAGTAAATTCATGGAACAACAAATGACATAAAAATTAAATCGTAAACAAAAATGGGTCACTTTAGTTCACACAGCTTGTCTTTTTTACTTCGCACCAAAGAGTTTGGAATTTGAGTCAGAAAATACAACAAAGGCATCGTTAACTAATCAAAGCATTGATCGGCTATAAAGCTTTAACATGACCTGTATGGTTATACTTATTAAAGTCATATATTGATTAGTTAATCTTTTACACTTTTACAACGTATACAAGACCTGTTTTGAAGAAAATATCCTTGCATGTATTGTTTAAACTTTTATATATCTCGAGATACTAGTATTTAGTGAATTTGCATCACAGACTAGAGCAATTCCAAGAATCGGCCGAAATCTAATGCAAGATGAGTGTTTTAAGTATTCTAAAATGGGCAAAATTCAGATTGACCCTATAATACTTCACTGCTACCTGAAATGCAGCGTTGTTTTTTTTTTTTAAACTGTTATTTTATGGAATATGAAAATGATAGCCCTGAATTAAAATTACTTTGACAAAAAATACTTTACTTTTATAACATTTATAAAGCTTCTCAAAGTACATTATTTTGAATTTATATTTATTTTAAACTGTTCTATTTCGTTATTTTCATTTTATTTAAAGATTACTATTGAAATAAATAAATTATTTAAACGTTATTAAAATCTTTGATGTAACTGTTAAAACCAAAATACGATGCATTTCATATTTATGATATTTCACCTTACAAGTAAATATTTGGCGATAATAATAATAATAATAATAATAATAATAGCAATAATAATAGTATTCAAGCTTGCGCTTTCACTTAGTTATACTTCTGATAATTTTTTCTCAACTGATAAACAATGGTGTAGTCATAAAAAAATGCAGAGGGCATACGCTCTAAGCAGAGGGTATACACTCAAGGCAGTGGGTAAACACTCAAGGCAGAGAGTATACACTCAAGGCAGAGGGTATACCCTACAGTGTATATACTATATCTTTTTTGAGAAACAGAAGGTATACGGTGTTCTTTAAAAAAACCCAGAAGGTATACGGCGTATACCACCGTATACCCTCCACTACATCCCTGCTGATAAATTTTCCAGAATCGGTGTTTTTACACTTCCACCTACATGCGCTTTTAATTTTTAGAGATGAATTTGATAGAACTGTTATTTTGTTTTAAATTAATTATGTAATTTGGCAACAAACGAAATTACCTGATGAACTTAAGAATAGAAAAGTATAGTTTTCAGTCATGCGAGTTCGTTGTTAGTCTGTGTTTTGTTGAGTCTGGCAACGATAAATCATATTTTGCTTTTTGGCAAAAGTAGACGGTTGCAAAACAAACTATAATTTATAATTAAAATATCAAATGTAAAACTTGTACGAGAATGTATTTTATTGTCTCTGTAAATTTATGTTATGTTCGCGTAGGAAAATAGTCTTTCATAAATTAGCTTTCAAACGTTACCTGCGGAATCCTGAATCCAATTATTACACTGTGTGAAATACACAATTTGTTTTTGTAGCATTGAAGATTCTTTTATTGAGTATTGAGCAATTTAGAAGTGTAAAAAATATACTACTAATTATTGAAACAAATCGAAATGTAGCAAAACTGAGTTTATGAGACTAACGTAAAACATCTACAAGAAAGCAACAAATAGAACAACTGAAGAAATTTTCAACCAAATAGTAAAGACTTACCGGTAGAAATAAACTTTATAAAAACAAAGCTTTAAAATTGATGTAAAGCTATGTAATTTTTTATAAAGCTCGTTGTTATATCGTGTTAATTAATTTTTCATCTAAATCTTGCCATCATCTAAAGTTTCAGTTTATAATTTATTATTTAACCCTTTATCTACTGCATTATGATGTACTGCAATTTTTTTACAGTTGCTACAATGAAAATTAAAGGATAAACATAAAAAAAATAACTCATCCGTGAGAAATTTAATTCCTTAGAAGTAATTAATTAAAGTTGTACTTTAAAGTACCGTCAGTACACCATGACTAAAATATCGTAACAGAAAACCCACAAGGTATTTCAAATGGCACCAGAATGGTGATAAAATATTTTCGATTTAATACGTACGTGAAATATAACCTTTTTTCTTATTTACAAATAAATTTTTCGGCAAATTCCGGTGCCAACCATTTATTTCAACACTTTAGCAATGAAAATGCTTTGCCACTGAAAGGGTTAAAAAAATTTTTTTTTAGGTTCCGATCTTGTTAGCAGTCCTTAGTTATACGACGACTATATTACAGGGACAACATGTTCTCTCGCATCTATACATATGCAATATATGAATTTACATATGGCATTTCTAGCATAGCCTAAAAGAACCGGTGCCACAACTTTTTCGATTCCCTGTAAAAAATAATAACGAAACAGAGATTAAAAAAACTAAGAAAATTATTACTACACTACATTTTAGTAATTACATTTTAAAGCGGATGAAAACGATGGATAACTACACAGACGAAAAGTAAATAAGAAGTTTTTCTCCAACATTCAGTGTACTGACGGTACTTATAAGTACCACGGAGTAATTCAACTGTTAAATGAAATACATACTCCGTTTAGCTAAAATAGGTAGTCAAATTACATTCCAAGATCATAATAAACACATAAAAAAAATCCAACACTTATCTTATATCCTTTACTGTGTTTGCAGGAATAAAAAGACGAGCGTGATAATCTGCACAAAATGTCGGCACAAAACACATCCACTGTTTTAAAGATAGCCACCTTCCTCCCTAAAATAACAAACCTAGAACTACTGCTGCTATGTATATGGATAAAGTGGAGTTAAAAGAATGTTTTTGCAAAGTACCATTAGAATATTAGTAATATTCACTATGTGATGAAGGTTTCAAGTGAGTGGTACATATAAGTACCGTCAGTAGATAAAGTGTTAAAAGCGTTAACTATTTAAAACTTAAGCTTACAGAAAGCTTTGAAGCAACAGTCGAAAACGAAAACAAATACATTTCACATTTGCTGATAAATATTCCACGTTAGGAGAAAAAGACATGTTTTTGGAAAAATAAACTTTGTCAATACAAAGATTGAAAATAGGTGTTAAAAGAATTATTTTGCTTATTTAGTGGCCGTAAGGGTTTTGTTATGGGCAAGGCATACTACTTTTACGGCAGTTTTCATGTTTTCCGGAAATCCACTTCCTTCTATTTTTACGATAGTATGTTATATTTATTGAGAAGTATAAAGTTTGTTGTCATGATCTTATTTAGGTTTTTATGTTCGTGTTGACAGTTGTGCAGTTAAGTTGAACGACATTTCGTACAAATTAAATGTCGAGTACCAACCATATTAGTTTTGAAAAAAGTCAACATTAAAGTAAGGCAGATTGAAAACAACGGTTTTAAAAGCAAAAAAAAAAGTAATATGTTTACGGCCCATAAAACGCATATCAAAGGGATTTTTAAAATGTAATTAATTTATTAATGTAAAGAGCAAATTCAGTTAAAGGCTGGCTACAAACTAATTTAAGCATAGCTCTCAAATGTGTTAAAATGGGTACAAGTTGGGTTGCATTACTACACAGATATAAACGACTATTATTTTACTTTTCAGCCCTGCTCCAACAAGGAAAAAAACCTGCCTGGTAAACAAAATTGACGCCTGAAACTAATGACAAACAGCAGTTTAAAACAGCAACCAAAAATATATAAGGGACGTTCAAAAAGAAACGAGCCGGAGTCTTGAAAGTGCAAACCGGTGACAGACTGGTAATATTGTTGCGTCAGTAACAAAGAGGGTTTCCGACAAGAGCACGGAAGTCCACATGCCCGCCGCTAGAGGGTCACGAGTGCAAGTCACGTGACTACAAAGCTTGCAGAAGCATGCATCAGTCGTCCAACGCTCATTCGAGTTATAAGCGACTGGAGACGAGTCTTAGTGTCATCGCTTCGAACCAGAATCGAAACGACAAAGTCTCCAGTGGAAACATTGAGGGTCAACACCACCAAGAAAATCCAAGGCCATCCATACAAGTGCAGGAAAGTTTATGCTGAAGTTCTTCCTTGACCAAGACGGTCCCCGTCTGATAGATTTCCTGCAGCACAGGGCAACAGTGAATGTCCACCAGTACTCGCAAACTTTGACCACCCTTCGCCAAGCGATCAAATCAAAACGACCAGCAAGCTCACCCGTGGGGTAATTCTGCTCCACGATAATTCAAGGCCTCATACGGCCAACACGATTACGGCACTCGTGCAGAAATTCAAGTGGGAGGTTCTCGATCACCCTCCATGCAGTCCACACCTCTCTCCCTGCGATTACGCCATTTTTGGTCCCTTAAAAAAGACTCTGAGGGGAAAACGATTCACATCGGATGACGACGTCAAGCAGTACGTGCAGAACTGGTTCACATCGCAGCCCCAGGAATTTTACTAGACAGCCATTCACCGCCTTGTGTCTTAGTAGGACAAGTCCCTCAACAGCCAGTACCTGTACTCCTGAAATACATGTACTAGTTTCTGTTCCTAGGCCTCCGGCTCGTTACTTTTTGAACGCTCCTAATATTTTAGATGCAGTTATATATTTTTTGCCTTGAAACGGAAATAACAACATACATTTCATAATTACATACATACATATTGCAAAATACTACGTGTGGCAAAGGTCATAGGCATATATGTCCGCATCTGAATAAAATAGCTCTTTGTAAATTAACTTTCAAATGTTGCCTGCCATATCCCGAATCTACTTATTACACTGTGTGAAATAAACAATTTGTTTTTGTAGCATCAAATATATTTTTACTATTAAGTAATTCATATGTGTAAAAAGATGCTACTAGTTATTGAGTTAAACTGCTATGTAGCAAAACTGAATTTATGAGACTAATTAAAAATATCTACGAGAAAGCAACAAATAGAATAACTGAACAAATTTTAAAGACTTACCCGGTAAAAAATAAACTCTATAAAAACATAGCTTTAAAATTGCTGTTATGCTATATAATTTTTATAAAGCTAGTGTTATAAAGTGTTAATTCATTTTCCATTTAACTCTATCATTATCTACGAGTTAGTTTAAAATTCACGATAATGAAAATTGATATGATGATGAGGATTTTTGATTATGATTTTTATTTAAAAGCGTTAACTATTTAAAACTTAATCTTACATATAAAGTTTTGAAGCAACTATCAAAACAAAAAAAAAGATACACGTCACGTTTGATCTTTTGATCTTGTTCATAAATATTCGACTGTAGAAGAAAAGACCTATTTTTGAAAAAATAAACTTTGTCAGTACAAAGACTGAAAATAGGTGTTAAGGCTGTTCTCAACTGCTCTACTCAACAAGCGCAAAACGTTTTGAAACATATACAAATTCATTTTTCAACGGAAAGGTATAAAATTGGAAAACCTGACCATGGAAGTGATTTGGAATCGAACTGTGTTTTCCATTTTTTGCTCAATCAATTACCTATCGAGTTATAAGTGATTTCATCACGTGACACGGCATTTTTCTACCCTTACTGACTGGATTTTCTTCTTTCGTTCGGAAGTTCAGTTCAAAATGCCAACTTTGACAGCATTTTCTGAAAGATCTATTGCGTTTGCAAGAGAACGAAAAAAAAAAAACAGTTCGATGACATAGTTTCTGAATAATAACACCTTCTAGTTTCATGCGTTTCCGAACAAAAATGAATTAAAACTTATGTCAGAAAATTGACCCTTTAGATTTGAGAACAGCCTTAAAAGAATTATTTTACTTGTTTAGTGGCCCTAAGAATTTTGTTATGGGCAAGGCATACTACTTTTACGGCAGTTTTCTTATTTTCCGGAAATCCACTTCCTTCTATTTTTACGACAGTATATTATATTTATTGAGAGGTATAAAGTTTGTTGTCGAGCTTTTATTTAGGATTTTATGTTCGTGCTGAGAGATGTGGAGTTAAGTTGAACGACATTTCGTAGAAATTAAATGTCGAATACCAATCATATTCTTTTTCTAAAAAGTCAAAATTAAAGCAAGGCTTTAAAAACAACAAAAGTAATATATTTACGGCCCATAAAACGCATATCAAAGGGACTTTTAAAATGTAATTAATTTATTAATTTAAAGAGCAAATTCAGTTAAAGACTGGCTACAAACTAATTTAAGCATAGTTCTCAATTGTGTTAAAATGGGTACATTTCAACGTTACACTCATGGGTTGCATTACTACACAGATATAAACTGCTATTATTTTACTTTTCAGCCCCCTATTCCAACAGGGGAAAAAAACCTGCTTGGTAAAAAAAATTAACGCCTGAAACTAATGACAAACAACAGTTTTAAACAGCAACCAGAAATATATTTTAGATTACAGTTATATATTTTTTGCCTTGAAACGGAAATAACAACATACATTTGATAATTACATACATACATATTACAACATACTACGTGTGGCAAAAGGTCATACGCGTATATGTCCGCATCTGAATAAAATGGCTCTTTGTAAATTAACTTTCAAATGTTACCAGCCATATCCCGAATCTAGTTCTTACACTGTGTGAAATAAACAATTTGTTTTTGTAGTATCAAACATATTTTTATTATTAAGTAACTTAGGTGTGTAAAAAAATGCTACTAGATATTGAGTTAAACTGCTATGTAGCAAATCTGAGTTTATGAGACTAATTTACAATATCCACGAGAAAGCAACAAATAGAATAACTGAACAAATTTTAAAGACTTCCCCGGTAGAAAATAAACTGTATAAAAACAAAGCTTTAAAATGGCTGTTTAAGCTATGTAATTTTTTAAAGTTTGTTGTTAAAAAGTGTTAATTCATTTTCTGTTTGTCTTATCTACGAGTTAGTTTAAAATTTATGATAATGAAAATTAATATGATAATGATAAAAAAAATTTGGTTTTTATTTAAAAGCGTTAAATATTTAACCCTTCGACTGTCTTGGAAAAGGGCAAAATTGTAATGTTGTTTTCTCTGCATTTTGTTTTAAATGTTAAAAAAAAAATGATTCTTTGAACATTTTATAAAAAAAACTTAATAACGAATATGAATGCAATCCTTGGAAATATTAATCATTGGTCAATGTATTAAAAATACATTAAATCAATAGAATTATATTACTTTAAATATTGCTTGTATTGCAGTGAAACCTGGAGCTTAGTGAACGTATTAACACGGGCTTGTCAGTGAGGGGGTTAAAACTTAATCTTACATATAACATTTTGAAGCAATTATTAAAAAAAAAAAAAAAAAAAAAAAGATGTATGTTACGTTTGATTTTTTGATCTTGTTAATAAATATTCGAAGGTAGAAAAAAAGACCTATTTTTGAAAAAATAAACTTTGTCAGTACAAATATTGAAAATAGGTGTTAAAAGAATTACTTTGCTTGTTTAGTGGCCCTAAGGATTTTGTTATGGGCAAGGCATAGTATTTTTACGGCAGTTTTCTTGTTTTCAGGAAATCCTTTTCCTTCTATTTTTATTATAGTATATTATATTTATTGAGAACTATAAAGTTTGTTGTCGTGCTTTTATTTAGGATTTTATGTTCGTGCTGAGAGTTGTGTAAAGTTAAACGACATTTCGTACAGATGAATGTCAAATATCAATCATATTCTTTTTAAAAAAAGGTTAAGATTAAAGCAAGTCAGATTGAAAACAACAAAAGTAACATGTTTTCGGTCTATAAAATACCTATAAAACATTTTTGAAATGTAAATTAATTTATTAATTTAAAGAGCAATAATGGTTAAAGACTGGCCACAAACTATTTCAAGCATAGAAATGTGTTAAAAATATGTTCTTAACTGTATTAAAATGGCTACATTTCAAAGTTACACTAATGTTGCATTACTATGCAATTATAAACTCTATTATTTTACCTTTCAGCCCTGCTACAAGAAGTGGAAAAAAACTGCCAGGTAACTAAAGGGAACGCCCCAAACTCTAATGACAAACAATAAATTAAAGCACCAACCAGAAATATATTTCAGATTTCTGTTATATATTGATTGACTTGAAACGGAGAAGACAACATAATATTTGATAATTACATGCATACTTTACAACTTACGCATGTATCAGCGTCTGAATAAAATTGTGCTTTGTTAATTAACTTTCAAATGTTATTTTTCTGTATCCCGAATCCACCTATTAGATTGTGTAAAATAAACAATTTGTTTATGCAGTGTTGACGCTATTTTTATTGAGTATTAAGTAATTTAGATGTGTAAAAAATATGCTACTAATTATTGAGCTAAGTAACAATATAGCGAAACTGAGTTTATAAGACTAATGTAAAATGTCAATGAAAAAGCAATAAATAAAACAATTAAACAAATTCAGCCAAATAATAAAAACCTGCCTTTTAGAAAATAAACTTTATAAAAAGAAAGTTTTAAAATAGCTGTTAACCTGTATAACATTTATAAAGCCCGTTGTTACAAAGTATTAATTAATTTTTCCGTTAAGTCTTACCATTATCTACGAGTTGGTTTACAATTTATTATTTAAAAGCATAAACTATTTAAAACTTAAGCTTACATAACGTTTTGAAACAACTGTCAAAAGCGTAAACAGGGTTCGTACGGATCCTTGAATTTCCCGACTAAAAGATTCTTTGGTACCAGTATTTTCTCATAGAAAATATCCGCTTAAATAAAGCGAAATTTCGCGCGTTTAAATTAGATTTATTTTTCTATTAAAAAATATTGATATTTGGCCTTGAAAATAACGGTACCCGTACGAATCCTGGTAAAAAGACACATTTCACATTTGATCTTTTAGTCTTGTTAATAAATATTCGACAGTAGAAAAAAGGATACATTTTTGAAAAAATAAAAATAAACTTTGTCAATACTAAGATTGAAAATAGCTGTTAAAAGAATTACTTTACTTGTTTAGTGGCTATGAAGATTTTGTTATGGGCAACGCATACTACTTTTACGACAACTTTCTTGTTTTCCGGAAATCCACTTCCTTCTATTTTTACGATAGTATTATATTAATATACTATGGTTTAGTTTAATAAAAAAATTAACTATTTAAAACTTAAGCGTACAGAAAATTTTTAAGCAATTGTCATAGGCGAAAAAATATACATGTCACATTTGATCTTTTGATCTTGTTAATAAATATTCGACGGTAGAAAAAAAAAGACTTAAAAAAATAAACTTTGTCAATAAAAAGATTAAAAATAGATTTTAAAAGAATTACTTTGCTTGTTCAGTGGCCCTAAGGATTTTGTTATTGGCAAAGCATATATTACTTTTACGACAATTTTGTTGTTTTCCAGAAGTCAATTTCCTTCTATTTTTACGATAGTATTATATTCATTTACTACGATTTAGAATACAATTTATTATTTAAAAGCGTTAACTATTTAAAACTTAAACTTACAGAAAGTTTTTAAGCAATTGTCAAAGACGAAAAAATATACATGTCACATTTGAGGGGCTCACAACTATAGTAGACCAAGTCCACTTAAAAAAAAAGAGATAGTTCATGTAGGAGGTAGAGAAAACTGTGTTTTATTTACTGCCATACAGCACCAACTCTGTAGTTCACATACTTTCTCGTAGATTCCATCTGTATCCAGAGTTGGTCAAGTAATGCAAGAAACCTTGACAACCATACTGAATCAAGTCCATTCATCAGTCTACTACTCTTTCACCTGTGATTCATTCTTGTCTAAACCTTTCTTCATTGCTATCAAAAAACGTTCCAGTTTAAATAACTAGCAATTTCAAAACTTCTGATGAAAAATAAACGTTCGTGAACCATCAGATGGATAAACTATGAATGGAAAGTAATATTGTTTTCGATGACCTCCCCCCCCCCCCCCTCCTCTCTGTAAACAATCGGTGAACATACCGACAGCATTTATTCTTTTAATCATTAAAAGGAAAAAAAACTCTAACCACATAGTTTGATCTTCGACCTAGTGAGGAATGTACGAGAAAGAATGACACCCATGAAAGATAAAATTCTCTTAGAGTCTTCAGCATAAAGTTTAATTTACACTTCAAGCTCCAAGTACAGATACATGTTAATTATCTGATGACATATCAATCAATATTTCGACAGAAAATGATGAAAACGCTAGAAAAGTCTTGAAACCGAACGAGAGCTCCGCTTGCGAAAAGCTAATCAGGCTAGAGAGAAAATGAAAACTGATAAAATTAAAGCATCAGGTGCAAACTTACTGCTGTACTTGGAAAAAAAAAAAAAAAACACTTGCATTTCCTAAGTTTTCAACATCCATAGCTTATTATAAACATAATCTATATGTTTATAACTTTGGGGTGCATTCCTTTAATAGTAATGTGGGATGAAATAGAGGGAGGAAGAGGTTCTCGAGACCTTTCTAGCATTGTTGCAAGACACCTAAGAAAACCTCTAAACATAAGAAAATTGTTCTATATTCTGATGCCTGTGGGGGGAACATCAAATTAGGAACATCAAAATATCTCTTAAGCTGTTAAAACTAGTTAATAGTACAAACATAGCAGCAAAGTCAATTGACCACAAATTCATAGTGTCCAGCCACTCTTTCCTTCCGAATGACACAAAATTCGGTCCAAGCAGCGCGTCGCAAGAAACAACACATCTATGTTCCTGGAAACTGGAAGGAAACTATTATGAATGCAAAGAGGAAAGGTCCTAAATTTGATGCCATTGAAGTTAAGAATTCCGACTTTGTTTCTACTACACCTTTGGAACTAAGCATCACAAACAAAAAGAAGGATACCGATGGAGCTTGTTTTAGTTGGAGGGATATTAGATGGCTGCGAGTTGTGGGAGATTCTCCCTTCATGTTACTGCTCAAAGAAATCCCCAATGAGGATCAACCTTTTTCGCAAAATAAATTTTGAAAAACGGGCTCGTGGGGACAAGTTACATTCTTTGTCAAATATCAGTCAAGATGCATTGTACGCAGGCCGCAGAAAAATCACTTTGGCCAAAAAAGAAAGATATGATGGATCTTCTGCCATACATTCCGACAATTAATCATGTATACTTCAAGAATCTTCCAGTAGAGTTCAATGCCATGCTCCAAGCTACTTCCTCTAGAGTATATCATGATGACGACGATAATGATGATCATAGTACTGTGTACAGTGAATTATTTACGATAACTGGTAATATGTTTCACTCTTTGTGGTTACTTTATAGTAAGCAAGTCTTTTATTTACACATGGAAATTTCACAACCATACTGGACCAAGTCCTCATTTTTTTTTCAAAACGTATAACTTTCTATGGAAATATTCATTTGTCATTTGTAAAAGTATGGCACTATAAAAATGATACTTTAAAGTGAATATTGGCTTATATAATCCTTATAAATCACTTGATTTGAATTAATTATTTATTAAGGACTTTAAAGCGTTATTATTACGATAACGGACTGAGATAAACGTACTTGATCTACTATGGTTGTGAGCCCCACATTTGATCTTATTAATTCGACGGTAGAAAAAAAAGACATTTTTGAAAAATAAACTTTGTCAATACAAAGATTGAAAATAGATGCTAAAAGAATCATTTTGCTGGTTTAGTAGCCCTAAGGGTTTTGTTATGTGCAAGGCATAGTACTTTTAAGGCAGTTTTCTTGTTTTCCGGAAATTCATTTCCTTCAATTTTTACGATATTGCTACATTCATTGAGAAGTTCGAGCATAAAGTTTATGATCGTGCTCTTACTTGGGATTTTATGTTCGTGCTGAGAGTTGTGCAGTTAAGTTGAACGACAAATCGTATAAATGAAATGTCGAATGCCAATCCCATTCTTTTAGAAAAAAGAGAAGATTAAAAAAAAAGAAAGAAAAGATTAAAAGAACGCAGATTGAAAACAACGGCTTTAAAAACAACAAAAATAATATGTTTACGGTCCATAAAACATATTGAGTAAAGTGCCCATATTTCGACCCCTTTCCTAATTTCGCCCCTCTTAACTTCTCCGCTTCTGCGAAAGTGGCGCCACTTATCACGCAAGGCACAGTGGACAGAAGGTAAAAGAGGTCAATACTGAAAGTTTCGTTCGCCAAGACGCATACTTAAATTAAAGACGCCGAATTTCTTACTTTTAGAAGACCTGAGTTCTTATTACGTCGTTTATAGAAAGTTATTTACTGTACTGTAAGAGTTTATTTCTCATTCATTGCATGTATTTTACGTAGGTAAGAAGCTGACAGTAGCTTACAGAGAGTTTTCGGACACACAGTTCAGCTTACGGGAGCTGAAGCCCCGCCATATTGGGAAGCAGCGTGGTACCAATTTCGTCCCCCTTGAAGTTCTTATTTTTGTCCCGGAGACGAAATTAGGAATGCTTTTTCACGACAATTTTTTCCTCATGTTTGGAGGGCTAATGTTTTGTTATGTTATTATTCCACTGATAATTAGTACATTTCTTTGTGCCTTACTTTAATGTGAATTAAATTACCTACTCATTTACAAATGAATTTTGATTTAGTTATAAGTTAAGCCTCGGCGTATTGGATTTTTTGGAGGAACGAAATTGGGACCATTTTTTTCTTTTGCATTTTTTAGATACTTTTGAAAAAATAATTTTTCGCATTGTTAAACATTTTTGTGTACGATATTTGCCTATGTTTCTATGTGCGTGGGTAGTTAGTCTATGTAAAATCCAAATTTGGTAGGTTTTCACTGAAAATTACAACATTTAGGGCCTAAAAGTGACTGGGGGGGAGGGGGGGACGAAATTTGGGCACTTCACCCTATCAAAGAAAATTTGAAATGTAATTAATCTATTAGTTTGAAGTAGGTGAAAGTAGGTGTAAGACGGGACATAAAGCATAGCTCGCAAATGTGTTAAAATGGCTACATTTCAAAGTTACTCTCATGGCCTTGATTACTACCCAAATATAAACCGCTACTATTTACTTTTCAGCCCTGCTTCAACAAGGAAAAAAAAACCTGCCTGGTAACCAAAACTAACGCCTTAAAGTAATGACAAACGGCAATTTAAAACAGCAACCAGGAATATATTTTAGATTGCAGTTATATATTGTTTGACTTGAAACGGGGATAACATCATACATTTGATAATTATATACATACACATTACAACATACTGCGTGTGACAAAAGTCACATGCATATATTATCTAGGCATCTGAATAAAATAGTTCATTTTAAATTAACTTTCAAATGTTGCCTGCCGTATCCCAAATCTAGTTATTACACTGTGTGAAATAAACAATTTGTTTTTGTAGTATGAAAGAAATTTTTACGAGTATTATGTAATTTAGATGGGTAAAAAAAGCTACTAATTATTGAGTAAAACTGCAATTAGCAAAGCTGAATTAATGAGACGAATATAAAATATCTGCGTGAAAGCAACAATTAGAATAACTGAACAAAGTTTCAACCATGTAGTAAAGACTTACACGGTAGCAAATAAACTTTATAAAAACAAAGCTTTAAAATTGCTGTTAAGCTATGTAATTTTTATAAAGCTGGTTGTTATAACATGGTCTTAATTTTTCATCCAGGTCCTACCATTATCTATGTTTTAGTTTACAATTTATTATTTAAAAACGTTAACTATTTAAAATTTAAGCTTACATAACGTTTTGAAGCAACTGTCAAAACAAAAGAGGATACACTCATTTCACATTTGACCTTTTGATCTTATTAATAAATATTCGACGATAGAAAAAAAAATACATAGTTTTGAAAAAATAAAGTTTGCGAATACAAAGATTGAAAATAGATGTTAAAAGAATTACTTTGCTTGTTTAGTGGCCCGAAGGATTTTGTTACGGGCAAGCCAGACTATTTTTAAGGCAATTTTCTTGTTTTCCAGAAATTCATTTACTTTTATTTTTACGATAGTACTGCATTCATTGAGAAGTATAAAGTTTATTTTGTGCTCTTACTTAGCATTTTATGTTCGTGTTGAGAGTTGAGCAGTGAAGTTGAAGGATAATTCATACAAATGAAACGTCCAATACCAATCGTATTCTTTTTGAAAAAGACAAGATTAACCCTTAAATGCCGGGTGTTGCTTTTCGGCAACATACCCAATTTAGGCTTCTAAAATACTATTGAATAATATTTAATCTATAACAACTGATGTTGCCAATAAAATACATTCTGAAAATATTATTAAATAGATTTTCAATATGCAGATGGCAACACTTGTGCTGTTTAAGAATAAAGATAGATTTATCTTTTCAAATGTTGCTACATGTTCTTTTCGTTTTGTTTTGAAGCTTGCGAAATACCCTATTTTGTTCTGCTATGAGCAAGTAAAATTTATTTCTTTTGATAGCTCTTAAAATTCTTGTGTGTTTAATATTGTAGAATTTTATCAGAGAAAATCATTTTTTCAATTAAAGACCAGTATTGCCGATTAGTAACAAACTGTTTTTTAGCCGTAAACCATAGTTGAAACAAAATATGATTTTTTTTAAGTATTTTTCCCATGATTCATTTAAAAAATGAAAGCCGAAAAGCATTATTAAAATGATTTTGGGAAAATCAGGCATTTAAGGGTTAAAGCAAGCCAGATTGAGAACAACGGCTTTAAAGACAACAAAAGAAGAATGTTTACTGTCCATAAAACACATATCAAAGAAAATTTGAAATGTAATTAATTTATTAATTTAACCCTAAAAAGACCGGGAATTTTACTCAAGTTTTATAAAAATATTTGTTACCAGGATTTTTATTCAAAACTTTTTGAGTTATTTATCTAACATTTTTCTCCTTATTTGTCTTTTAAACTTATTTTATAAGGAAATTTCTGGTTTGAACAGAAATATATTCATTTGGTGGGGATCAAATGACCCCACACGGTCCTTTTGGTGTTAAAGTAAGTTAAAGACTGGTCACAAACAAATTTAAGCATAGCTCTCAAATGTGGTAAAATGGCTACATTTCAAAGTTACACTCATGGATTGCATTACTATGCAAATATAAACTGCTATTATTTTACCTTTCATCCCTGCTCCAATAAAGAAAAAAAAACTGCTTGATAACCAAAAGTAACGCCTCAAATTCTAATGATAAACAGCAATTTTTAAAAAGCAATCAGAAAATATACTCTCTTGCAAAAATATATATGCACCCATAAAAAAATTAAGTCAGAGCTACGAAACTACGCTTACTGATGTGATTTGATGAGTTATGTAAATGATTAATATTTCAGCACTAATGACCAATGGGGACTTGCGCATCGCGCAACAGGCCGCATTTAAAAGAGCCATCAGAGGATCGAGCAATCAGGAGAGCAGCCACGTCTGCGTCAACAGTGTGGTGGCTATCTTTTATTCGACGCCACTTGCCAGTTGACATGTATCCACTGGTATCAAGGCATACGATCCGTAGATGACTTGCCGACTCTGGGGTCAGGTATTAACGTTTATTAAGGCAATTGCCAATAACCCTTCATCGTAGGCAGTGTCGTCTGGATGGGTGTGAATCTCGGACAAGCTGGACAGGTCTGATTAGGGAAATCTGATCTTCAGCGACGAATCTCGATTTTCTCTCTCTATGCTGATGACCACCGCATACGTGTGTGGAGGCAGACAGGTCAATGGTGCAATCCTGCATTTATTATAGAACGGCACACTTCCATGACACCTGGTGTGATAGTCTGGAGAACAAACTGCTGGGACAGCAGATCGCCTTTAGTCTTATTGCAAGGTACTCTTGACGGCTCGCAGTTACGTTGACAACATTTTGCAACTGGTTGTATTGCCTATACTATCAAGTCGCACAAGTCCCATTTATCAGTAAAGCAACGCTCAATCACATACTGCGCGACCCACATGTTCGCAATAACGTCTGCAAGGATATAACGTCCTTCCAAATCCTGCTAGAGTAGCAGATCTTGCTCCAATAGAGCATGTTTGGGACTGTGACTTCATCAGTCTCAGTATACCACAGAATTAGTTGACCAGTTGTTACATTTATGGCACAATCTATCGCAGAGGGACATCGGTAACTTAATAGACCTCATACCCGACCAAGTATCGGCTTGTGTAGTTGCCAGGGGTGATTTTGCAACCTACTGAAAACGACATTATTTTTGCTGCTACTCGTCCATAAAAGGATTTTTATTCTGAATTTGTAATGATTTCTTTATCGACCCAAACACTGTGTACATGCCGAATTTCATGGTCGTAGCCGAAATTTTTCTTTGCGCATATATGTTTTTGTAACAGAGTGTATTTTAGATTTCTATTATATATTATTTGGTTTGAAATGGAGATAACAACATACATCTGATAATTACACACATACATTACAACATACGCCTGTTAACTTTATCACACGCCTATGATATGTCCGGGTCTGAATAAAATAGTTATTTGTAAATTAATTTCCAAATGTTATTTTGCTGTATCCCATTTCATTGTGTGAAATAAACAATTTCTTTTTATAGTATCGAATATATTTTTAATGAGTTTTAAATAATTTAGATGAGTAACAAATATGCTACGAATTATTGAGTTAAACCGCAATATATCAAAACTGAATTTATGAGACTAATAAAATTATGAGAATTGTAAAATATCTACGAGAATGCAACAGATAGAAGAATTGAACACATTTCCATCCAAATAGTAAGAGCTGACGCAGTAGAAAATAAACTTTATAAAAACAAAACTTTAAAATAGCTGTTAAGCTTATATGATATTTACAAAGATCCTTGTTATAAAGTGTTAATTCATTTTCCGCTTAAGTCTTATCATTATCGAAGAGTTCGTTTAAAATGCATTATTAAAAAGCGTTAACTACTTAAAACTTAAACTTACATATCGTTTAGAAACAACCGCTCAAAAGCGTAAAAACACACATTTCACATCTGATCTTTTGATCTTGTTAATAAATATTCGACGATAGAAAAAGAGACATATTTTCGAAAAAATAAACTTTGTCAATACAAAGATTGAAAATAGCTGTTAAAAGAATTACTTTGCTTGTTTAGTGTCCCAGAGAATATTGTTATGGGCAAGGCATACTAGTTTTACGACTGTTTTCTTTTTTCCCCCCCAGAAATCTATTTTTTTCTATTTTTACAATAGTATTATATTCATTGAGAAGTATAAAGTTTATTGTCGTGCTCTTACTTAGGATTTTGCTTTCATGCTGAGAGTTGTGCCGTTAAGTTGGACGACAATTCGTGCAAATGACAATGTCTAACACTGATCATATTCTTTTTGAAAAAGGTCGATATTAAAAGAACACAGATTGAAAACAACAACTTTAAAAAGAAGAAAAGTAGTATGTTTTCGTTTCCATAACAAATAGAAAATTTGAAATGAAGAAGGTTTTTTCATTTCAAAGAAAATGTATTCATTTAAAGAGCAAGGTAGGTTAATGAATGGCCGCAAATTAATTTAAGCATAGCTCTTAAATGTGAAAGTGGTTAAACTGCTATTTTTTTTCTATCTTTCAGTCCAGCTCCACCAGGAAAAAGAAAAACTATCTGGTAATCGAAATTAACGCCAGAAACTCTAATGAGAAACAATAACTTAAAACAACGACTAGCAATATATTTTAAAATGCTGCTGTATAAATTTGGCTTGAAATGAAGATAAGGGATGGTGAAAATAAGAAGGTGGCCATAATTAAACTAGTAGTACTCAACGTGGTCTGTAACGCGATCTAATTTGAGAAAATGAAACCACATTTTGTAGAATGATTAAACAAAACGGCGGATCAATGATTCCACAAAAATAGTTCCAAAAATCACCACTAGGAGGCAATGTGACGCTTCTTTTTTCACGGAATCCTTCGTCCCCCGTCGTGTTTATTTATCGTACAAAATTTAGCTCCATTTTTGCTATTTAAATCGCGCTACAGAACTAGAGTTGCAAAGGGTGGAAAAAACCGGGTTTATTCCCGGGAATAAACCGGGTTTTTTGGGAAGGAAATTTTAAAAATTTCCGGGAGTTTTCAGAAAGTTTTAAGCATGAAATTTTTTTTTATTTATTTTCAATTATTTTTAAAGATTTCCAATTTTTGTTAATGTAAACAAAACTAATAACATAAAAAAATTCCACAGTTTATATGAAAACTAGCGAAATATAGGCTGAAGCTGCAGAAATATCAAGATAAATTTTAAAAAATGGCATTTTAATCGTCGGTAAGTAAAAAGTGAAAGAGGGAGATGAGGGATTCATCTTCTCTAGCATGCATATAAATTTCACAACTGTTCTTCGAATCAACGAATGTAAACAAAAAAGAAAATGAACAAAAGTAAAAGAAATCAATGCAAAAATACAAAGCAACTCGTTAGAAAACTAATATAAAGTATGCCTCAAAACGAGATGTAGAGCCAACATAAACAAAAAAAAAAAATATATTTTTTTTTAAAGAAACATTTAAATCCTCACCTATTTACAGCCGCCGTTGTTATAAAACTAATAATTTATACAGACTTAGACTGTAAAATCATAAGTTTTGTGAATTCATAATGTAAAATCTATCTTTTTGGAACATTCTTACCTGAAATTTCTTTAAAATAAAATTTTCAAATTGTAAAATAACTGGTTTTGTTTATCTTCAAAACTCCTTCAAAATTTCCAATATTCCCCAAAATTCCGGGTTTATTCCCCAAAATTCCTGGGTTTATTCCCGTCCCTCAAAAACAATGGATTTTTTGCAACTCTATACAGAACACCCTGAGTACTGTCTGTTTAATTATGACAACTTTGTACATTTGGTGATTACACGCATACATTTCAGTATATATTTGATATTAACAATGACCGTATCCAGTAACTGTTAACCCCTTATCGGTCGCATTAATTTACGGTTGAAAAATTCAAATTGCTTATTGATACCACTTTTCTGAAAAAGAAATATTCATCTTATTTAATGACAGGTAAAATGATACCTCAATAAAACCAATTACACTATTTTATAAAACTGGTGGGAATCAAACAATCTGAATAAAAGACACAGGTCGCGAATATCACGGGAGCGAGAATTAAGGGGTTAAACAGTTAACCCTTTATCGGGCAAGTGATTTCTGTGGCTGAAATGGTAAAATGATTCACTGTCACCGGAATCTGCAAACAAACTGATTTGAAATAAAAATTGTTTAATTCTTCATGTGCATTATAAGAAAAAAATACTGTAATAAAAATCCCGGTACGAATCGATAAATTTTCAATAAAAATTAAGTGGTAAATATATTACCGTTGCCCGATAAAGGGTTATGTCTGTAGCCTGGTAAACGATCATAAAGGTGATCATATTGGACATCTTCGAGTTTCATCTTCAAAATTGTATTTCTTGAAAACAGAATTGTAACAGAGACCGTTTGCACCTTAGTCGGTATGCAGGTGTATCTTAGAATCCCACCTCAGTGAATTTTCACTTTGAGTTCCGTAATGATTACAATAGCTCTTCCCAACTAAGATAAGTCTCTATTATAAATTTGATTTTAAGAAATATAATTTCAAAGATGAAACTTGAAGATGTCGAAAATAGTCACTTTTATGATCGTTTACCAGCCTACGGGCTTAACTGTTTAACAGTTACTGAATACGGTCATTGTTAATATCAAATGTATGCTGTAATGTATGTATGTAACTACCAAGGCGCTAGTATTGCGCGGTAATAGGAAGAACCTTGCTTTGAGATTAAAAGCGGGAACGAATGTAAATGGAACGCCGCCGTGGTGTGTAGTTGGAAGAACGACGTACTAATAGTTCAAGAGCCGACAGCGCAAAAACCTATGTTATCAAGCACAAGAAAAAACCCTTTATTTTATGGAAGAGTAGAAGTAGGGAAATCTAATGATCCATATCTGCCAGAAGTGAAGTGGTGTATAAACCAAAAATTAATATAAAAAATAAGCCAAAGATTAATGGTTGACTCGTAGGTTTATCATTGTGCAAACCATTCATGTGTCTCATCCTACAAACAAAGGTATGCAGGCATGAAGGATAGTTGTAGGATAAACACAATGATAAATCTACGAGTCAACCACTGGTGGTATTAATTTTTGGCTTATACACCACTTCACTTCTGGCAGACATGGATCATTAGATTCCCCTAATTCTACTCTTCCATAAAATAAAGGTTTCTTTTTTTGTGCTTGATAACGTAGGTTTTTGTGCTGTCGGCTCTTGGACTATAAGAGAAACATAACCAGAGTTGCCAACCTCCCGATCTTTTTAGTACCAGTAAATTCTTACAAAAATGTTCGCTTTATTTAATTGCAGAAATTGTGCGTTGTATAAAACAAGCATTTCTGCTAAAAAATATTGGTATTAAAAAAAACGAGAGGTTGGCAACTATGCATAATATTTTTTCGACAGTTTAATACGAACCTTTCGATGATTTATAAAGACTTGGGAATTGTGATTGTAATGTTTGTCAAATGAAATGTGGTTTTCTTTTAAGGTTAAAGTTCTGCGACAAAGATAATAAGTGCAATTAATTAGTGTTTTACGTCCTGTCCTCGCCTTGTTATGCAAATAAATGTATATATTCATATTTAAACAAGTGACATCATTGTTGCAATGCCTCCTCCTATATTGATAACCTGAAAATCTCAAGTGAAGAATCACCAGAGAAATACAGAGTGTAACCTGAAGTGGTTTTCATTGCCGAACAATAGCTGTCATCACCAGAACGCCTAAGTTAGACCAGCCGAGAATCATGACATTTGCAGAAAATTATTTAGTGCCTAAATACGTAATGCCATGAACAGATGATGACTATGGATCTTTCTTAGTACCTTTCTTTCTTTGACAAAAACGGAAATTTAAAGTCGAACTATAGCTACTGCTCGCAGATAATTTGAAATTTTCTTAAATAACTCTTACAGACTGGCAGAAAATTTTCTGCTTTTGAGAGCTTGATTTTATCTTCAAAATTTTTTATTTATTTCACAACATACATGTCTAATTTAAAAGAACAATTTAAAGTAGGCGAGATTTTGAAAAATGAAAAAATAAAAGTTATTAATACCTTTCCTTAATAACACTGTGACCCGAATGGGAATAACAGGGTCTAATAAATGCACGGACCAATTCGACAAAGCAAAATAGGCAAATGAGGCCTTGGGATCTGCTGGTTTTGGGATCTCCCAAATTCAGTCCATTTTTCTCACTTACAAAATTTTCACAAGGTTGATATTTGAATCATTTTAATTCAGAACAATGTTTTAACATTGTTCTGATTATAATCAATATTTTTTAATCTTAGAACTGGATGATATTAAAAACAACGAGTCGGAAATTGTACGTCAAACTTGGCAAATGAGGTGCCGTTCGTACTATAACAAGTTTTATAAATATTCAAATCTTAGTGCAATAGCTTTACACTCTTGTGCAAAAATGCATACATACAAAATTTATTACGATTATATATATTAAATTCAGTTATAAGGAAATAATAGGTCTCCATCTTAAATAACACATGATCACCATGGGAATCTAGAATCATTACCGATCATGGGATATCACTGAAGGAATTACGTATGATAGGATTTAATAGAATGCAGAAAATTTTATTAATATCTTTTTAAGTTTTGCTCCGATTTTTATAAAATTCGAAATGACTCGACAAAATTCTGCAACGATTATATATATTAAATTTCAAACCATTCGGTTGGGTAGTTTTAGCGCTTTTATATACGGACAAACGGACGAACCAGACGACAACTATAGGTGCTACGTACTTATATAATTACGAACACACCAAAAAATTGTTATGTCCTGGTCGTAATATCTGTTTCTGTCTATAATATGGATCAAGCGAGGCAATAGCCATACTTGCCATTGTCCTCAAAAAACTCTCCACTACGGTGGTATTAAAAAGAAGACCGAATTATTTAATTTTAATTTAAATTTAAAGCATTTCTGGAAAGATAACCAATAAGGAATGCAATATACTTTTAAGGAGATAACGAGTAGTTTACGCGTTCATGCAAGAGTTTTAAATCAAAACTATACAATAAATATCACGATTTACCAAATTATCGAAGTGAAGATATATTAAAACTCACAGTAAAATTTCCGTAACAAAAGTCATTTAACTGGAACTCTGCTTACTCACTGATAGTTTTACCTCATTTATTTTACTTTCCAAACAATTGACCACAGATGTATTCATTTATGAGCCACAGTTATAGCGGAAAAGCATTTTTAATTTTTTTTACTTCAGTTTTCTTTTTTTTGGGAAAAATCGCCGAATAAATGTATTAATGCAACATGGTAAAATTTAATTATAATAGGTTATTAGTAAATTATTATGAATATTGAAAAAAGATACAATTTGAAAATATTTGGGCAGAAATATTTTATTATTTACCAGTTCATAATTAAATAAAATTACTATTTATATCAATAAACCATTTAATAGACGTAGGAATACAATATTTATTTATTTATTTATACCTACTTTAAAACATTACTTTTGCCTGAAATATGTTCTTGTATAAAACTATCAATTTAAAAACTGATTTTTTTTTTCTTTTTAACGAATTGGAACGTTATGCATTTTTATTAATGTATTTTTAAAAACATATCATAATGTATTTCAATTGCATTTTTCTCATTTTTTAGGGTTTTGAAATCCTATTCGTCTCACTCCTCTGTCTGTCTGTCTATTACACAGCCCGTTCTCAGAAACTATATATGTTGGAGACTTGAAATTTGGATACTTATAGCTGAACACCTCACACCAAACGACAAATCATAAAATTTTGAAAAAGTCGTATATTTACCCATCTGAGCTCTAACGTGTATTTTAAGCTTTTTTTTTTCTAACTGAGCCCCTGATTAAGTTGAAGACTTGAAATTTTGAACACTTATAGCTTGAACACTTGCGATCACATGACAAATAAAAAATATTCAAAAAGTCTCATTTTACCCCTCCGGTCTCTAACTTGGGTATTTTAAGCAATTTTTTTAACCTCCACCCTTTTCACCCGGGGTGCACTTTTCTAACTTTTGCCGACACTCCTTCGACCACTCTTTCATAGTATGCACCATAGCCTTTCATATTTTAGCACAACTTTTTACCACCAGGAGGCGCCTAACTATCTCGGCTATGGTCGCGATCCCCTCGACTAATGTATTTACGGTTAGGTTGTAAAACGGAGTTTCGTTTGGAAAGAGGTTTGTTTAGAATAGAGTGCGCCCCCTGATTGCGAAATGTGGAACTAACAGATTTTGCAAATGGATAAAGTGTTTAGAAAGGAATATTAAACGAAACCTTCTGTACGATATGTGATCGCACTTACCCACTTTTTTTTTTCTTCTTGCAGTCTATTAAATCTTCAAAATACTCAGCGTGTTTTGATTTTTGTTTCCAATTCTCAATATCACTAACAGACACCCGTGATTAGTTTCTGTCCCAAAAAAACGCTACAAGGAGACAGCGGCTTTTAAGTCGAAATATAAAAATAGATTAAATCCTACGAAAACGGAACTTGTTTATAATAGAAAACTGTTTTAAACGTAAAAATTTCACGGTCACGACGGAACGAATATCATACCTATCTATATGTTAAGATGGAAATCTTTCTAAAATGGCTTTTTTTCTTGGTCATTTGAGATTTCATCTTAGTAGGTTTTAATGTAGTAAATAAACACGATAACCTTAGACAATAAAACCTGTGATAGAGGAATCAGTAGGTACGAAACAAAAATCCATTTTGGAGAAGTTTTCGATTGAGCAGTTATAAGGTATGTGGTATTCTTATCGTAGGTATCACGGATTTTTTACGTTTAAAAGGGACATTCCGTTATATACAGGTTCCGTTTACACACCATTTACTGATAGAAATACAGTAAAACTTGCAAAAACAGAATAGCTGGGGAGCGAAAAAATATTACGTTTACAAATACACTGACCTCCAAAAGTTACCAAGAACAGTAACCAAATGTTTTAGATTGTACACGGCTTGTCGAATAGCTACCAAAATTCTTGACGAATTGTCTTTGGACTACGAGGATTTAAAAAACACGTTTAACTTCATATTTTTCCAGTGAAGATTTAGTCGCGGGGGCAATTAGGGCGCCAACAATAAATTTAATTATGAAATAATGTTTGCGATCAGCCATGTAACAGAAAATGCTCAAAGTGGTCTGTCACAGTAGCAAATGACTATGTGAGTCCTGTTTAACGGTCGTGTGTATTTGTGCAAGCGTAGCAGGCATATTCATTTCGTTGAAAATTTAAAATGTTTTTTGATTACAGAATACAGAGTTTTAAACCAAATTTAACACCATTTCCCAAAAAACTTGAAAAATAACACTAGAAACGGTATACAGGTATCCTTCGACTTACTTAAGTAATGTGTTCCGCAAACTTTTGCGTAACTTGAATTTTACGTAAGTCGAATTTGTAAATTGCTTAGGTAAAATTTTGTAAGAAACTGCAATATTTATTATATACATATAATATACACATTATTTACACAGTATTTTTTATAAATAAAGCAGCATGCAACAGTATTTACTTGGCTATAAACTATAACAGTATGAAAAAATATAAAATCAAACGGAAATAATTCTTTTTAAATAAAAATATCTTGTGGAATACGGGATTTATAAATTTAGTTTTGGTGAATTAATTTATATCAGTTTTGAATCTACACCAAACAAACAGCTGAAGCTAGAAGAAAAAAACATACTCGTTCCTCTTCAACAAAACTTTAAAATTTAAGTTTCGTTAGGGTTTGAATTCAGCTAACAAAACTGTAACGGGTAAACCCGAGTTCTTTTTTTTTTTTTTTTTTTTTTTTTTGCCTCATTTTAATCAGATTTATGTTTGTTTTGTTAAAGATTTGATTGTATATCCCAATAAAAATATAACTATCTAATATATAAAACTATATTATGGTTGTGGTTTTTATCTGCATATTTTATTTATAAAACAACTTTCAAAAGTATGCAAATGCATATCAAACGCGTTAGTATGTTCATAAATGTAATTTTCGATATTTATTAAAGTTAGTTGGGATAACTGGATCCACGAGATAACTGGGCCATAGGTTATTTTATAAAAAACTGTTAATGTTTTTTAAGTTTTAGCTTTTGTGAACAATGCACCTTAATCTCTACTTCCTAAAACAACGTGTGCCAACTCAATCATAACTCTCAATTTGCTGTGATAGGTTGTCAAAAATTTACGTTTCTTTTTTTAAAAACAACGTCGATATGTGGTTGAACTTCCTCGGCTTTTTATTAAAATACTGTAAATACTTTTATTAAACAATCTTTTTTTTTTAAAGATTAAGCATGTAATTACATAAATATTATTAGATATCTATACATATTTACTTCATGTTTCAAATGTATGCCCTGCGTCCCAGTTACCCCATAAAATTTTCAAGAATGGGATAACTGGGACATGTATCCGGGGTAACTGGACCATGCTGGATCCAGTTACCCCAATAGTTATAAATAATCTTTTTGAGTTTCTCTTACTACGGGAAGTAAATTTCTCCATTGCTTTTTTGCTCACAATAAAGAAAATTATAGCATTACCTTATTAAAATTACGTAATAAAATTTTAAAAAAAGTATATTGGGTGGTATGAAATCAAATTTCTTGACCTTTGAGAGGCGGTGATGCCGTTATGACATCACATAATTTTAATTCCTAATTGCCACATAGGAACCGGAGTTTTATAATGAAAATATCACCTTTATTAAGTACGCGAAAATATACTTTTACTTGTTTTGAAAAAGATTCTCTTATAAATACTGGTGTGGTTAAATTATTTCAGCATTTTACGAATGCAAGTACTTTGCCTCTGAAAGCGAAATAGCCAAACCTTTAAATTGTATGATACACAGGGGTCGCATTCCATAGGGAAACTTTTATTGTTCCTACCACTATTTTGAAAATAATATCTTCATCGCACCTTTCTTTAGAATATGTAAATAAAATGATCATGAAGGTAACTCATTAAGGGTTCTGATAAGAATAATAAAATCTTCCCTATATAATGCGACTCCGGAATACAGATAAAGTACTTAACCACTTACATACGTAGCCGTTTGTTCATAGATTTACCTTGCTATTTTTTCCCTTAAAATACCCATGTGACTTTTATACTTATTACCTATACTAAAGTACATAAGTACTTACTTAATTTTTATGCTTTTGGTATAAATAAATTTAATATTTTCACTTTTAGTGCTTTTTTTAGACATCTTAACAGCAAAGGTTTCCCTTACAACGCTCTTTATTGACATATAATTTACATGATCTGCCTGGTTTAAATTTTTTTAAGTTGTTTACACTTTTCAAACAGGACCTGATATCCCATATGGAAAAAATAAACGCGTGTGGAAAATAGACCCTCCTGGTCCAGTTACCCCATTTTTGGGAACTGGACCCATGAGGAAAGAAAGATGAAATATGCATATTTTTATATTTTTAAATATTAAAATGTAATTTTGAGCATTTCTGTCTGATAGAGGGAACCTAACTGAATACATTTACAGAAGTCCAGACTTTAATTCGAATGGACATTAGCTTTTTGAAGCTGAATTGTCGGAAGCTCCAGAGTCACATAAAATCATGGCCCAGTTGCCCCAACTAACCTTACGTAAGTGTGAATTTACGTAAGTCGCGTGTTACGTAAGTCGAGGGATGAATGTACTGCAATTAAAACATGAATATATAGAATATTTGAAGAGATATGGGCGTTAGTATGAAATAATTTTTAACTGCGAATGCGAGAAAGAGTCCAAAATTTGTATTTGGTAGTCAGCTTAGTCAACTATTTAGGGTAGGGGTGCACAACCTTTTTAAGAGAAGTGCCACTTATAAAAATTTCTGGGTTGTCGAGGGCCACATCAGTAACATGGAAATAATTCTATTTCGGGGAGTTGATCTGTGGACTATAATCAGATAAAAATTATGATTGTGAGTTTTACTCCTCTAGGTACCCCTACCCAGTCAACATATCAATTTAGTTGGCTAGGGTATTTAAACAATTTACGTTTGTATATATAACAGAGGTATAGCAAGGATTATTTAGACGGAGTGATAATTTGATAATATTCCTTGACTTTATTTGGGGCGGGGGCGAGGGGGGGTTAAATTTTGTTTTATTAAAAGTGCTAAAAAACAAACATAGGCATGAAAGTGTCTAGTGCCGAAAAAAATGTGAACTTCATGAACGAAGAGGGGAAGAGAAGCCGATCAACGAAATTCGCAATTTTTTCGTGCCCGATCAACGAAATTCGCGATTTTTCGGAGCCCGATCGACGAAATTTGCTATTTTTGCGCCCCTGATCGACGAAATTTGCGACTTTCCTGCGTCCTATCAGCGAAATTCGTGATCGTTAACAGACTAACGAAATTTGCCATTTCTCCCCCGCGGTAAATTGACGAAATTTACGCTTTTTTCTTGCGATAAACTGACGAAACTCGCAATTTTTCCGCCGTCGATCAACGAAGTTTTCAATTTATCCGCGTCTGATCGACAAAACTCGATTTTTTACGTGCCTGATTAACGAAATTTGCAATTTTTCCGCGCCTTATCGACAAAATTCGCAATTTTTTGGAGTCCGATCGACAACACTCGCAATTTTTCCGAGCCTGATCGACGAAATTTGCAATTTTCTCCAGGGCAAATTGAAGAAATTAGCGATAAGCTGACGAAACACGCGATTTTTTGACGAAATTTGAGATGTCTCTTCTAATCGACAAAATTCGCGATTTTTCCGCACCCGGTCGACGAAATTCTTGACCCTTACTTGACTGACGAAATTTATAATTTTTTCCCGCGGCAAATTGTCGAAATTTACGATTTTTTCTGGCGACTGTCGAAACTCACGATTTTTCAGCAGCCAATCAACAAAATTTGCAATTTTTCTGCGAATCATCAACAAAATTGACAATTTTTTCTTCGATCAACGATCATTTGCGAAATTTTCGCATTTTTTTCGCACCTGATCGGTAAAATTCGCGATGTTTCCGTGCCCGACCAATGAAAGCCGCGATTTTTCTGAGCTCCATCAACAAAACTCGCGATTTTTCCGCGCCTCATCGACAAAATTCGCGATTTTTCCGTGCTTGATCAACGAAATTTTCGATTTTCCCGCACCTGATCAACAAAATTCACGATTTTTTTTTGTGTCCGATCAACCAAATTCGCGAATTTTCCGAGCCTCATCGAATAAATTCGCTATTTTTCCGTATCCGATCAACGAAATTCGAGATTCTTAACTGACTGGCGAAATTTTCAATTTTTCCCGCGGCAAATTGACGAAATTCACGGTTTTTTTCTTGCGACCTACGGATAAAAATTGCAATTTTTTCCAGTTATAAATTGACGAAACTCGCGGGCCACACGTTAACCCATCGCGGGCCACAGGTTGTGGATCCTTAATTCAGGGCAACATAAATTAGACGTCCAGTCAAACATCGCGAAAACCATTGTCAAATTAATTGCAAAACAGAGCAAATAATAATATTTCCTTGCAATTAAAAAATGCATTTATACGTGACTATTAAAAAAAGTAAATTATAACGTGTTAAAAGCAATAAATGGGGGAAAATTATGTCATATTTAAAGTGCCCAAATAACAATACTACCAAACAGTTTATATTACAAAATATATTTACACGAGAGGTTTATTTCATATTTCCGATCGAGATGGTCTTTTTAACTATTGATGCAGATTCTAACACAGAGCAAATAATAATATTTCCTTTTAATTAAAACATGTATTTTGATGTGAAAATTAAAAAAAGAAACTTAATGATAATTGCATATTTTAAATGATACATTTAAAATGTCTTATTTAAAACAATTTTCTTATAACGTCGTTATAAAATTACGGGAGCCAGCGACATTGTTAACTCAGCATTTTATACAAGCTGATTTTGTAATGTTGTAATCAATCACGAAGACAGCCGTTAGCTGTCTCGGTAACAGTTGATTCAGCCTTAAAACTCCCCAGTCAAAGAGAAATACAGTGAAACCTCTCTGTAAGGGTCACCTGCCGTTCCATTGAAAATTGGCCCTTATGAGGGGTGGCCCTTGAATAGGGGTGACAAAAAAACAACAACTAAAATAAGGAAATCAAAACCTATATAGGTGAAAAACTGTTTATTAACATTTTCAAACTCTATACAAGATTGAAAAAAATGTCTATTGAAGATTGTTTACTTTTCATAATTTTTTCGCAGACAATTTTGGTTTCTAATGATTATTTTACTTTAAGGAACAAATTACTTAAATTTGCATCATTTATGAATACCTTAAAATGCGATATTAGTTTATTTATTTATGTTAGCGTTTCCTGATAGGTATAAAAATTGTGCTTTAATATGCATTCACAGTTTTAGTAAATGTGGAATCAGTTTTTCTAGATAACCTGTTATCCATTCTGTGACCACAACAAAGGATCAAGGTTCCTTCCCTGCCCAGCCAAACCCCTGCAGGTTGAAGTGTCAAACAAAGTGTGAGGAATACCTGTTTGTCTCATTTGTGGTTCTTTATTGTGTTACTAAATCCTCCCCGTCTAACCCTGCTTTCTTTGTTGTAAGTGCAGTTGTTTGCTGAACTCTTATCTTTTGGTTCAGGAATTCAATACACCTGTTTAGGATTTAAGGCACATGTGAAAAAAATGGCCTTTATGTGGGGTACGTGCGGTCCCCAATAGGAGTAAATTTATCATTATGTCTAGGGGAAAAAATTTCGTTCCTACAAATATTGGCCCTTAATACAGGTGGCTCTTGAATAGGGGTGGCCTTTAAAAGAAGTTTCATTGTACATGAAAACCCGAGTAAAGAAGATCGCCACTCGTCGTAAATATAATTTAATCTTCCATAATCTTTTTGAAGCAGATCAAATTAGTATGTTTTGTAAAATTTGCGGTTTGACGAGAGTAGCTCATAGGGTTCCACTGGCAGAAAATATTGGATTAATTTGAATTAGTAAAGATATTGTACTACACTACAATACCTTTACTAATTCAAATTAATCCAATATTTTTTGCCAGTGGAATTTAAAAAAAATTACGTAAAGCTTTATTTATTTATTTATTTATTTTTAATTAACATGCGGATTCTGACATCTAAGATGTAAGAAAAATGATTGATTAAAAGTTTTATTGTTCACATGATTTAAATATTAATTTATTATATTTCTTTTAATAACTTATTAATTAATAAGTACAAACATAAACGTTTCAAAATGTACAATTAAAATACTTATTTACCGTTATTTATTTATTTTAGTTTTTAGAGTCTACGATGCCTGGCTGGGGGGAAGCGACCGTAGTTCGTAGGAATTTAAAAAAAAAAATTAAAAAAGCTTTTGTAATTCTTTTTCTTTTTTATTCCACTGGCAGAAAATATTGGATTAATTTGAATTAGTAAGTATATTGCTCTGTATAAAAAATTAACGATTAAATAGTTTTATTCTTAATATGATTTAATTAAGAATCTCTTATATTTCTTTTAATATCTTTTTAATTATAAGTACAAACATAAAAATTGCAGAATCTATAACCAAAATACTTATTTACGTGTATTTCTTTATCTTAGTTTTTAGAACCTGCGATGTCTGGCTGGGGGTGGCAAGCGTAGCTCGTAGGAATAAAAAAAAGAAAAAATAATAATCTTTTGTAATTTTTTTTTTTTTTTATTCTACTGGCAGAAAATATTGGATTAATTTGAATTACTAAATATATTGCTCTGTATGAAAAATGAACGATTAAAAAACTTCATATGGTTTAAATAAGAATTTATTATATCTCTTTTAATAACTTTTTCATTAATAAATACAAACATAAAAATTGCAAAATTTACAACAAAAATACTTATTTACATTTATTTCTTTATTTTAACTATTTTACTATTGAAAAAAATTAAAAATTTCACCTCAAAGTTTTATTAAAAAATAATAAAACATTTCTTTAGTTTTTGAGAATTGTTATTGTTTTCGATATCAATAATCAAATTTTCTTTTGCATTTTTTATAGCTTTTTTTTTGCCGATTGAAATTTCTCTTTTTAATTTCTCTTTGTTTACAAACTGCAGTTTTTAGTTTAATAGATTACATTTTTATTCATTGAGAATTTTTTTCACACAGCACAACATACATTTTAACTGTAATTAAAAATTTAAAAAATATATTATCGTACTATTTGTTTATTCTAAGTTTAACAAGCATTTTACACAAAAAAATATAACTTTTTTTGTAATCAGTTTTCCATTTAATTTTTTTAATAAAATAGTCTTGTGAAATTCATACTTTCTTAAACATTAATAATGACCTTTTCAACAACTATTTAAAAACATCATCCTACATTTAAAGATATTTTTTCTATTATTTTATCGATAAAACAACTTTCTTAAAAAGAGTGTTTTTTCCCCTCTATGAAAATCAACTTAATTTCTAAGGGGGGAAAAAATACATTTTATATATTTTTTATCCATTTTCAAAGTAATTATTAAACAACGTACTAAAGAAAAAAAAAAAAAAGATTCTCATTGAAAATAAATGTTTTTGAGTAGAAAAAACTTAATTTTGAGAAACATTTTACGCACTTTTGATACAAGCCTATGCGATCTAGTATATACAAGGTGCCACAGAAAAAGATTGAAAAACGTTTTATTTTTTACCTGTTGGAGATACATTGGCAATGTAAATGTCAGAACTGTTTAAAATAAGGTAGGGCTTAAGATTATGACGACGAAATAATCCTGACATTACTTACAAATTACACAAATATTACTTACAAATTATATTGAAATTAAATAGAAAAAATTGTTTAAAATTGTTTGAAATTTATGTTATTTTAATTTAATTAGAAGAACATAAAGCAGATATAAAATATAATGTACAATCCACAGCCCATGCAAGATTTTGTTCTAAATCAGATTAAAGCAATAGATTATAAAAATGCAAAAATTATTTGGCCGTGCATATCCACAAAAAAGTATAATTAGAGAACCCCTAGAAATCGAATATAGAATTGGAGATGTTGTAATGAAGGTGTTTATTATGGTATACATAAGTTGCGGTTGAATTTTTTGGAACAGAATTTAACTCGAATTTAAAGAGGTCTTACGCAGTTATTAACATTAACAATCTGGTTTCTTCAATTTTTTCTCTTTTGAGGTTGGATGGTTGACTGAAGCTGTACAGGTGGTGTTGTAATGGGGACATGTTCAACGCAGTATGTTTACTTTTGACTTTTACGAACTAATAAGTATTTGTGTCTCTTGGACTGAAGTAAGACCCTGATGATGGCCACAGAGTGGCTGAAACTTGTCAGTTTTAGACATTTAAAATTTCATTTAATGTTTCGAAAGTTTTAACTTTTGTGTGTAATATACAGAGTGTCCATAATTAAACGACCGTACTTTAAAGTTGTCTACAGTCGATACCATAGGTCAGAAAGTTGTGCAATATTGTGACGGAATAAAAGAATGGGAATTTGTTTGAGCGAAAAAAATTACTTCAAAATTTCGCCACTAGAGGGAGTTTTGTTTTATTGAATTACAAATTTTTAAAGTTTTTACGCTTTATTTTTTAGGTAGCTTTCTTTACAAAAAGCTACCTATTGCAGCCGTTCGGAGGAAAGCGATTTCAAAAAATTTTGGTATATTTTCATCGATCATGACCCCCAGACACCGAAACCACCCTCCGTTCAAAATTGATATATATATATATATATATATATATATATATATATATCAATATATATATATATATATATATCTGACCTATGTCACACTGTAACTCTCGTATTTATGAACCGATTTGGATGTAATTCGGTGTGTACATAGTACATACCAATGGCTCGACCGAGTTCGTTGGCCAGCTTCATCCGCCATTTTGTTTCAAAATGGCGGCCATTTAAATTTTTTTTTTAAATTTAAAATTTGAAATGTGGTACCAAAAAAATTGAAAATGGAAAAATATTTTTGTCTTATGTATTTGACCTTTATACAAAGATTCCGGAGCAGTTTTTGTTTCGTCTATATCTTAAAAAATGGCTGAGTTATAGCATTTTGAATTTCTAGTGTGGCTGAGATTTTGAAACGTCCTGAACTTTGTCACGCGATAAAAGGCGTATTTATGAACCGATTTGGATGTAACTTCGTTTGTACATAGTACATACCAGTGTCTCGACCGAGTTCGTTGGCCAGCTTCATCCGCCATCTTGTTTAAAAATGACAGCCATTTAAATTTTTTAAAAAAATTTAAATTTGAAATGTGGTACCAAAAAATTAAAAATTGAAAATTATTTTTTTCTTATGTATTTGACCTTGATACAAAGATTCGGGAGCAGTTTTTGTTTCGTCTATATCTTTAAAAATGGCTGAGTTATAGCATTTTGAATTTCTAGCGTGGCTGACATTTTGAAACGTCCTGATATTTGTCACGTGATAACAGGCGTATTTATGAACCGATTTGGATGTACTTTGGTGTGTACATAGTACATACAAATGTCTCGACCGAGTTCGTTGGCCAGCTTCATCCGCCATCTTGTTTCAAAATGGCGGCCATTTAAAAAAAATTTAAAAATTTAAAATTTAAAATGAGATACCAAAAAATTGGAAAATGAAAAAGATTTTTTTCGTATGTGTTTGACCTTAATACAAAGATTCCGGAATAGTTTTTGTTTCGTCTATATCTAAAAAAAAATGGCTGAGTTATAGGATTTTGAATTTCTATTGTGGCTGACATTTTAAAACGACCTGATTTTTGTCACGCGATAACAAGCGTATTTATGAACCGATTTGGATGTTACTTGGTCGGTACATAGTACATACCAATGTCTCGACCGAGTTCGTTGGCCAGCTTCATTCGCCATCTTGTTTCAAAAGTGTTGCCATTTAAATAAAATTAAATTTAAAATTTAAAATGAGGTATTAAAAAATTGGAAAATGAAAAAGATTTTTTTATGTGTTTGGCCTTGATACAAAGATTCCGGAGCAGATTTTGTTTCTGAAAATTTGTTCTTTTGTTTATATCTTAAAAAATGGTTAAATTATAGCACTTTGAATTTCTAGTATGGCTAACATTTTGAAACGATCTTGTATTTGTCACGCGATAACACACGTATTCGCCTATTTCCATGTAAGAAGGCATGTGGATAGTATACATCAACATCTCAGCCAAATATAAGTTACTTTAAATAAAAGCAGCTTGGATAAAGCTGACTAATTTCGTGAAATTCTCATTCATAATGACTTAGTATTGATAAAAATTATTATTGAATCTCCTATATTCGGTTTCCACTAAATTGAGATTCGTGTGTTTGAATAATTTAAGTTGGCTTTTTTAAAATAAGAAATATGAAAGCTACCTCTTCCTCCCGGCACTGGCCGGAAGGACTTTTTTTAGATTCGAATTGAACGGATGACTCTTATGATGGATGAACGGATGAACTTAACTCTGAAAAAAAAAAAAAAAATCCACCAACGACAGCCGCCATTTTTTTTCTCAGAGCTCAGGCCTGGTATACAGTGGGCGGTGGCTAAATGTGTAATTTATTAAAAAACACTCTCTGGTGGCGAAATTTTGAACAATTTTTTTTTCTCTCAAACAAATTCCCGTTCCTTCATTTATGTCCGTCACAAAATTTTAAAACTTTCTGACCAATAGTTTTGTATGTAGACAACTTTAAAGTAGCGTCGTTTAATTTAGGAAACCCTGTACGTCTTTTAGTAAATCTTTTTTATTATGTATCTTTTAGTAAATCTTTTTTATTATGTATCTTTTAGTAAATCTTTTTTATTATGTATGTGCAGTTAATTTCAAGACGTAACAGTCCTTTAATTTATTAATTAAAGGGCATAAGCGGGACGCAGGTTGCCTATGGCTGGTCTAAAGCATTTAAAGAAGATCGGGATTGTTTTTCAATTGTAATGTTGTTTTTAGATGCGTTCGTAATTATAGAAATACGTAGTACCTGTAGCCGTTGTCTGGTTCGTCCGTCTGTCTGCCCGTCTGACCACATATAACAACGTAAAAACTACCCAACCGAATGGTTTGAAATTTAATATAGAGAATCGCTGCAGAATTTTGCAGCCATTTCAAATTTTAGGAAAAAAATTGTCAAAACTTAAAAAGATATTAATAAACGTTTTCTTCATTCTATTAAATCCTATCATACGTAATGAATTTAATGATATCCCATGATAGGTCATGATTCTAGGTTGTTGTCCTATTTAAGGGGACCGGGAAAGGAAAATTCAACTAAAAAATCGATTTTTACTTTTTTATATCATTAAATAGTTTAAACTTTTATCTTTCCAACGATGTGTCATACATGTTTATACATAAAAAAAAATAAGTGTTGAAATTAATCATTTTTTCTAAGAGTACTTCACAGCTTAATGACCATTTAAATCTTTAACTGAATTTTTCTCAAAACTTGGATTTTTCATGTTTATGTTCCTTTTTTTTCAATATCTATTAAACTTAAGAACTCAGATATTTATTTAACACTTATATTACGATATTTTGTATACTTTAACACAGAGATTTAAGAATTTGTTGAGAATTATTTATTTTAGGCAGTGAAATCTTACCAAAAATGCTAATTTAAAAATGACTTTCAATAAATAATTAATTTTGAGTTGCACTTAGAAAGAAAATGGTCTGTTAAAATACGTAAATCATGTTATTTTAACTACTCTAAAAATCTAGACCTCTATCTTTCACCATTTCTGAGAAAAAGGTACATAAAGTTGGTGAATTTAACACGGCGGAGATAGGGCTTTCACGGTCCCCTTAAGAGGGAATCTTATTATTTCCGTATTACTGAATTTAATATATAGAATCGTAATAAATTTTGTATTCATGAATATTTGCATAAGAGTGCAACAGCTATTGCACCAAGATCTGAATATTTATAAAACTATTTATAGAACGGGACGCACCCAGACCTGCCAACCTTTGAAAGTGAGAAATCGTAGCAACAAAATTAAAATTAATCTGGAGGTTGGTTGGTTGGTTTTTTGTGTTTCGCAGCCATCATTTGACATTCGCAAAAGGAATAAGGCTTCAGTTTTTCAACTCAATATAGTAACTTTTTTCCACTGAAAATCTTTATACGATTTTTAGAGTTTCTTTTCATTTCGCAGCGTTTTTTTTTTTTTTTTTTTTTTTTTTCTGACATTTGTAAAGGGAGCCGGTATCAATTTTTTAACCCAGTGCAGTAAATTTTGACGAAATTCGCGATTTTTTTCCTGCGATCATTTCACGATTTTCACATTTTTTTTTTCCAAGATCGTAATTCACATTTTTCTATCACGATTCTTTGTTAAAATCCGCACATTTTACCATGAACTTTTGACAAAGTTCACATTTTTTACCGCGATCCTTTGACGAATTTTGCGTTTTTTACCACGATCCTTTGACGAAATTAGTGTTTTCTTTAAGCGATCTTTCGGTGAAATTCGCGTTTTCTTTCTGCGATATTTTGACAAAATTCACGTTTTTACCACGATTCTTTAATGAAATTTATTTTCTTCTGCGACTAATTGACGAAACTTATTTTTATTTTTATTTATTTATTTATTTATTTATTTTTTACACGGTCATTTATCGAAATTCGCGATAGTTTATCGCAATCGATCGGCAAAATTTTCGATATCTTTTCACGACCAATTAGCAAAATTCACTACTCGCTTCCACGACCTTTCGACGAAATTTGCAATATTTTTCCCTCGATGGTTTATTGAAATTCGTAATTTTTTGCGCAATCTTCGGACGAAATTCACAATTTCTTTCTGAACAGTTAACGAAATTAGCCATTTTAGCGACCTAAGATAATCATTATTTGTTTCTGAGGTACTCGATATTTTTACACGATCATTTGAAGAAATTCTCAATTTTTTCCGCGATCGATTCACAAATTAATTTATTATATAATTATATAATTATATAATTATTTGGGAAAATTCCATAAAAGAAAAAAAAATTGCAGACTTTAAAATGGCACCCTTGTTTCTAAGAAAGGGAATTCCTGTATAAATATTTACAGAAACACGATTCACTCGTGGCTAATATACATAAAGAGGGTTTTACGTTAAGAAGTTTGTTTTGCAGTCCAGATTTTTTAAATCACGCCTAAAAAATATGCTGCGCGGTATAAAAATCGCAACTAGAAAAAAAAAAATGCGCTAGTGTTTTTTGCAAAAAATCGTAGTTTAAGACCGATTTTCGTAGCATCGTAGCAACTACGATTTTTTCGTAGCAGTTGGCAGGTATGCGCACCCCATTTGTCACGTTTGACGAAACGATTTCCGAACCGTTTCTTATAAAATCACAAATCTATAAATTTTTATGGTTATTTTAACATAAATGTAAAATACCGCCATTTTACACAGATGACTCAAAAGAACAGCTCCTCTGTCACTAAACAGCCAGAAAGAAAACTGAACAGAAGTACACTACTATATTCAGGAGTACGCGCGCATAACACTTTAAAATTAGCAGAAGAGTTACCTACACATACAACATGTTTGGAATTTTTTATTATATCGAAACAATCTCATTTCAACTAATCTTGTTACTAACATTGAAAGAAGAAACAGCATACATCTTTTTTCCATTAGCGCCGACGACGTGAAACAGTCGCTATGCTCTCTCATTTAATTGTAACAAAAATATCCAAGTTCTTTTTCTATTCTTTTTAAACACCGACAAACTTAAGTACATTTTAAATAATTTATGGGATTCGCTTTTTCTTTTATGTTATTAATATGAACACAAAGGAAGTACAGGAGAGAAATAATTCAAAATAAAATACATCTGTATTGCTTTATTTTTGGCAAAATGAAAAGTCAGCATGGAATGAACAATCAAATAACCACACATGGGTGATTTTCAAAAAGTGTCGTGTTTTACTGCCCTTTCACAATTGCGCAGAAATATAGTTGAATATCATAATTTTAATTATTGCATTTTAACTAACATGTTTTTTTAATGATAATTTACAGATATATTATTATTTATAAAAATTTTAAAAATAAGAAATATATTCATTTTTAGTCAAAATGTTATTACCATAGGTTATCTCAACAAGCAATTTATCAGGTAAAGATTTGACTAAGTTCTATTTAAAACGCTTATAATTTTTTTAAATACATTTTTATTTATTAAGGTGCTAATAATTAAAAAATATATTTATTTTCATAAATTAAACTTATCTATAATTCTTAATCATTTTTTTTTAAACCGTGCCCCAAGAAAGTGTGTCATTGTCATGCTTCTGACAAAAAGTTTATCTGGAATTTTTTTAGAGGGCAGCCCATGCCTTTTTATCAAGGCAAAAATAATCCTTAAAATTCACTTTGTTATCAGGTTTAGGTGAATAGAGTAAATAGTTTTATAGTTTCAATAAAACAAGCAAAGACTTTGAATGTTTTGGTGAGTATTTTTTTTGTACGTCATTACCGTCCCCAATTCTTATTGATAATTAAATGAGCTATTATTTCTTAATCTGCTTTTATTATGTAAGAAATAGAAAATCATTGTATGGGCTAGAAGATATAATGGCTGCCAATTATGCTTGTGGAAAAATAAAAATATTTTGCTTAATTTGTCATTACCATAGATGTCATTACCGTGCTCATTTGTGTCCTTACCAAGTTCATTAAAATTTAAAAATCAGTTTAAAAATGTTAAATTAGTAATGTGGTCTCTGCTGATGCTTGTATATTAATGTTTATGAGGTAAGGTAATTACTTACACAAAATTAAAACTTTCTGATTATTTCTAAAAATTTGATTTTGCTTTCCAAGACATGGACAGATTATGGAAATGACCCACATACTTGTTTAAGAGCTCATTTAAGAGCTCATCGAGTCGAGTCGACTTTTGCTGCGGACCGGGTTGGTTTTCATAGTTTCGAGTTCGGGTTCAGTTTTGGCTTTTGAGAGTAGACCCAATTTTCCAAAAGAGCGTCCAAATAAATTTTTAAGTGAAAAACCTGTATACAATAAAACCTCCATAACGGACACCCCCGAATAGCGGATATCTTTATTTATAGCGAACATATTTTCAATTCCCTTTTACCTCAGAATAGTGGACAACTCCGAATCTACACACACGTAACATGTGTGTGTGTGCATAAGCTATCACAAATACGATACATGTGTTTTTGTGGGTACAAAAAATGAAATGTAATATTTCAGAGAGAAGAAAGGAAGGTTCTTTACTATAAACATAAAGAAAAAAATAATCTATGATTAAATTTCTTATATGCATGTTATTTCTCATGCAGTAATTTGAATATATACTCACTCATATTCAATTGTGTATTTATTTTCATCTAAAACAAATTTCTGCTCAAACTTTGTGTGAAAATCCCAACAACTGGATTTGAAAAAACCTAACTCTAACCCGCAAGAAACATTCTTGGGTGAGCCCGACCAGCAGAAAGAAAACTTGTCACACTGACCCCCCCCCCCCCCCCCAAAAAAAAAAAAAAAAAATAAATAAATAAATAAATAAAATAAAATAAAATAAAATAAAATAAAAAAATAAAAAAATAAATAAATAAAATAAATAAAATAAAATAAAATTAGGGACAACGATCGAGAGGTATTAGCTATTAAGGCTATTCTCAACTGCTCTGCTCAATAAGTGCAAAACGTTTTGACTCATTTACAAATTCATGTTTTAATGGAAAGGTATAACATTGGGAGGCCTGTCTATGAAAGAGATTTGGAATTGAACTGTGTATTGCATTTTTTGATCAACAATTACCTATTGAGTTATAAGCGATTTTGATCACGTGGCCCATGACGCATTTCACCATTTCTTGCGCGGTTTTTCTCCTTTCGAGCGGAAATTCGGTTCAAAATACCCACTTTGACACTATTTTCTGAAAGATCTATTGCGTTTTCAAAAAAAAAAAAAAAACCCCTGAAAAACAGCTCGATTACGTGGTTTCTGAACAACAACACCTGCTAGTTTCATGCATTTCCGAACAAAAATAAATTAAAACTTATGTCATAAAGTTACCCTTTTGGATTTGAGAACAGCCTTTAGAGCTCATTTAAGAGTCTGCATCGAGTTGAGTCGATTTTTGCTGCGGATCGTGCTGTTTTTCATTGTTTCGAGTTCGGGTTGGGTTTTGACTTTTGCGGGTAGACCCAATTTTTCAAAAGAGCGTCCAAATAAATTTTTATGTGAAAAACCTATATACAATAAAACCCCCATAACGGATACCCCCGAATAGCGGATATCTCTATTTAGCGAACACATTTTCAAATCCCTTTTACCTCTGAATAGCGGACACCTCCGAATATACACAGTAACATCTGTGTTAGAGGTCTGTACGGGCCGACATTTCCAGGGCCGGGCCGGGCCCGGCCCGACTCATAGCCAAAAAAAATTCGGCCCGGCCTGAGACAAAAATTAAAAGTTCAGCTCGGACCCGGCCCGGCCCTTAGAAAAAATAATATTGCCCCGTCCCGGCTCGATAAAAAAATTAAAAGTTCGGCCCGAGTGAATTTCTACAAAACATTGATTTTTACGTCGAATTGGTTAAAAATTTCTCTCGTACTTGGAGTTCTGACCAAAAATATTTATCTTAACTTTTTTTTTCATGTTTATAATCTTTATTTTTATAAAAGTGCCGCAGGCTGCGATATATATATATATACAGGGTGTCCGGTCTCAACGGTGTCCAATGGCTAATTCCTAAACCGTTAGTCATAGACATATAATTCTAATTACAAAAATCTTTTAAATCAGGTAAAGAAGTATTTTAAAAGCGATTTGGGTCAATAAAATCATTTCTTAAAAAATTACGAAATTTAAATTTTTATACGGTCCCCCGGTCCTATAAGTTATATTTAGTAAAATTTTTCTTTTACAGTGACATGTAAGACAAAAAAAAAGGCCTATTATTCTACGATTAAAATTGACCGAGTAATAGCTGTTTAAAGTTGGAGCATATTTTTTGCTGAAAATTGGGGGTCATTCACAAATTTAGTCGAAATATAATTTCGTCAGATATATTAAAAAACGGTTGAGAGTAAAATTAACATTGCAATATAAATTTGAAATCTTTAATCATTCTGACATATTAATGCAAAATGTACAATTTGTAATAAACATTTAAGAAGAAAGAAAAGACATAATTTTTGTTAAATAAAATGATGCTAAATTAACAGCCTCAATTCTTTACAAGATGATACGTATTTTAAAATATTATTAGATTGCACTAACCTGCAAAAGTTGGGTTATTTTAGCCAATCTGAAACTTAATAAATGTTAACTTAATCGTAATACTTGTACGATTTTTTGCAAAGCGCAGATACACATGAAGTAAGATCTTCGAATACTTTAAGCACTTGGTATATGGTCCCTCAAAGTCAAGCCGAACTCAATTGTTTTCAGAGCAGAAAAGTGGCATAAGTCATGCATTTTTAAAGTTTCATAACTCGCTCAATTTTAGTGTTATATGAATGGGACTTTTTTTGTCTTACTTCTCAGTGCAATAGGAAAATTTTACTAAATATAACTTATAGGACCCGGGGACCGTATAAAAATTTAAATTTCGTAATTTTTTAAGAAATGTTTTTATTGACCCAAATCGCTTTTAAATTATTTCTTTACTTGATTTAAAACATTTTTGTAATTGGAACTCTATGTCTATGACTAACGGTTTAGGAATTAGCCATTGGACACCGTTGAGACCGGACACCCTGTATATTTAATGAATCTCTATTTCTTGTACGTAAATGTTTCAGTTATCCTTAATATTGTTAATCCATATTCCATGTATAGAAGTGTTAAAAATCTGAAAAATGCTATACAGTAAAATCTTCTAAGACGGAATTGCATAGAAAAGAAAGAAAAACGCGTTATAGACAAGTTCCCTTCTTAGCAAGTGTAAATGTATTATACAGTGTGTCCACATATAACCTGACCAACCTTTATTTTCGTAACCGTTGGTCCTAGATGCATACTTACAATTACAAAAATGGCTTAAATGAGGTAAAGAATTATTTTTAAAGCGATTTGGGTTTAAGAAAAACATTTATTAAAAAATTACGAAATTCCCGGTCCTATAAGTGATATTTACTAAAAATTTACTGTGACACTAACAAGTAAGACAAAAAAAGTCCCATTCATCTAACATTAAAATTGACCGTGTTATGAAACTTTTAAACGCATGACTTATACCACTTTTTTGCATATCAAAATAGATTATCTCGACCATGCTTTCAGGGGTCGTGTATAAAGTACTTAAACTTATTTCAAGGTATCTGCGCTTTGAAAGAAATCGTACAAATATTACGATTAACTTTTATTAGTTAAGTTTCAGATTAGTTAAAATAATTGTATTTTAACATATATTTTATTTTGTAAGGATTTGAGGCTATGATTTCTTTTAACTAAAATTATGTTATTTTCATAAGGTTTTATTTAACTTGAAATGATCGTCTTTCCAGTTTAAAATTTGTACTCGAACTTTAACCTATTTTCAAATGTCCGATCGAAGTAAAATTTTACATACTGACTTAAATCCAATGACAATGCTATTGCAATGCAGTTTATTATGATTTTCGACTCTTACCATCTTATACATACTTATATTAGAGGATAACACAAAAAAATTCGGATAGATTACCGTCAAGAAGTTTAAGAAAGAGTTTTAGATTAGGTAACATAAACCTGCGATGGTTATGTTTTTTAACTTTTATAATTACATTTTATGTATTTTTTAACGCTGAATCAAAAAATTGCTTTCACTCTTAATCATCATGTCCTGATTGTTCGCAAATCGTAAATTTCAAGGTTAAAAAATAGCGAAAAATCTGTTACTATAAAATAGATGTAAGACTTTTTTATTCAGTTTAATTTTATTTAATTCAATAATTTATTAGATTTTTTGGCTTATACTGGGTTTCTTACAGGTAAACAGCTCGGTGGTCCGATGAGATTGGGAGGGGAGGAGGATCAATTTTAACTTTTACCTTTTTAACTTTGAAATTTGCAATTTGAGAAAATTCCTGACGTTATGGTTTAAAATGAATGTCATTTTCGGATTTAGTGCTAAAAAATACATAAAAATCAATTTTCAAAAGCTAAAAAACATGCCACATCCCAAAATTTGAAAGACAGTGTAATGTAACAGTATATTTTAAAATATGTATCATTTTGTAAAGAATTGAGGCTGTTGTTTTTTATCCTTTTATTTAACAAAAAATCTGTTATTTTTATCCTCTTATAATCTTCAGTACAAATTGTACATTTTGCAGTAATATGTCAGAATGATTAAAGATTTCAAATTTATATTGCAATGCTAATTTTACTCTCAACCATTTCTTTAATGTATCTGACGAAATTATATTTCTATTAAATTTGTGAATGACCCCTAATATGCAGCAAAAAATACACTCCAACTTTAAACAGCTATTACTCGGTAAATTTTAAGCGTAGAATAACGGGACTTTTTTTGCCTTACTTGTCAGTATAACAGGGAAATTTTACTAAATATAACTTATAGGACCGGGGGACCGTATAAATATTTATATTCTGTAATTCTTCACTAAATTGTTTTTTCGCTTCAAACTTTTTTTTTATCTTAACCCTGCACCTAATTTTGACCATTTTTGTAATTGGAAGTATGCATCTAGAACCAACGGTTGCGAAAATAAAGGTCGGTCAGGGTATACGTGTACACACTGTATATTCTTTTCTTACTTATTAGTATATTAATTTTGCATGGATCAACACGTTTTCCAGTTTAAAACAGAGTTCCGTCATAGGCAGGTTGCATTTTACTATATTTTACTATACACACACTTTACTATATTTTAATATGCGTAGAAATCTACTATTCTTTAAAAATAATAAATTTTAATGTTTAAGTGTAGAATAATGGCGATTCAAAAATATATGCATTTTTTGCAAAAAATTTTTGACCAGACTTAATTTAACTGACCTTTAAATGGACCAGGCCACGCTGAGACAATGATTTTCATACGGGCTGGCTCAAAACTAGGACTGAAAATTTTGGAATGAAACCAGGCTCAGCTCTGTTAAGAAAAATTAAGTTAGGCCCGGCCCGTGCAGATCTCTAATTCTGTGAGTGCAGAAGCTACCACAAATACGATACATGTGTTTTTGTGTGTAAATGAAATGTAATATTTTTCATATTCCGAGAGAAGAAAAGATGTTCTTTACTGTAAATATAACGAAAGAATAATCTACAATATGATCACATTTCTATATGTATGTTATGCAGTGATTTGAATATATACTCATTTATTTTCACCTAAATCATATTTCTGCTCAAACTTTGTGTGAAAATCCCAACAACTGGACTTTAAAAAAAACCTAAATCTAACCCGAAAGAAACATTTAGGGTGAGCTCGACCAGCAGAAAGAAAATTTGTCACACCGATCCGAAAAAAAAAAAAAAAAAAAAAAAAAAAAAATATATATATATATATATATATGAACAGCGATCCAGAGGTATTCGCTATTAAGGTTGTTCTGAAATCCAAAGGGTCAACTTTCTGACATCAGTTTTAATTCATTTTTGTTCGGAAGCGCATGAAATTAGAAGGTGTTGTTATTCAGAAACTATGCCATCGAACTGTTTTTTCCATTTTCTTGTAAACGCAATAGATCTTTCAGAAAATACTGTCAAAGTGAGCATTTTGAACTGAACTTCTGAACGAAAGAAGAAAATCCAGCCAGTAAAAGGAGAAAAATGCCGTGTCACGTGATCAAAACCGCTTATAACTCAACAGGTAATTGATGGATCAAAAAATGGAAAACACAGTTCGATTACAAATCGCTTCTATGGTCAGGCTTTCCAATTTTATATCTTTCCGTTAAAAAAATCTATTTGTAAATGTGTCAAACCGTTTTGCGCTTGTTGAGAAGAGCAGTTGAGAACAGCCTTAAGAGGTTTCAGTATATTTGAATGGAATATAGATATGTCATTTATCTACAAAAACATAAAATTGGTATTAGAGATATAATTTTAAATTAATTTCTTTTCATTTCGGAATCGGTCGAGTTCAGGTTGATGTATTTCGGGCATGGGTCACATTGCGGGTCGCCGAAAATTATTTTGTCTGGTTCAGGTAGCGCTACGGGTCAGTTAATTTTTTTGTGTGTGTGTCTGAGGTTCGGGCTGGCTTGCGGGTTTACTTCAAATGGAATTTTTGGGCTCGTGTCGGGTACAACCCGACCTTGCAGGACTCTATATGGACCTCTGTGCTGCACCCAGGTTTATTTTATTCCCTGCAGACTCGGGCTGAACCACGATTGGATTTATTTCCCGTCGGTGTCAAACTTTTTTTTAAAAAAGAATAGTGATTAATTAATAACGATATACAGATCTTATTTTATTTAAAGGGAGATTTGTTTAATAAATATTTAAAAAATATATTCTGGTTTCATAAGTTATATATTTTTTTTTAAATTCATACAGCTTCAAAATTATAATTTCATTATGTTTTGACTCGTGTTTCACAATGATATGATTGTTTTTAATCATGTTTTCTTTAAACTCCCTCAAGATTTCCTTCCCGTGTTCCATAGCTTGCGGATATATAATCTGGAAAATATTTACCTTTTTTTTATATAAATAACTGCGCAGTATTCTTTAAAAATAATAGTAAGATAATGTTTGCTGCAAAATATAGGCATTGTTTTGTAGAAATTTCCTGAAAAAATCTGCCCACGTAGCCCACTAAGCACGTCAAGTAGTGTGATATACTTTATTTATCATTTTTTTAAGGTTCTCAAATGTGAAATACAGATCGCTACTTTCTGACGCATTCACGATTACTTTCATTCCTTCGTGGGCATCGGAGTAATTTTACTGACAGATATGATACTTTGTGTTCGAATAAAATTTGTACGAGAACACCTGGAAAATGAGCCCTTTTAAATATCGCATAAATAATATTACTTGAGGGACAATACTTGTTGAGTAAAAAAGACATTTTTTGTAAAAATTGCCTGAAAAAAAAAAATTGGTCCTTGTAGACCTCTAAGCACTTCAAGTGATATGATGTACTTTATTTATCATTTTTTAAGGTTCTCAAATGTCAAATACAGCTCGCTGCTTTTTGACACATTCACGATTAATTTTATTCCTTCACGCGGGCGTCAGAGTAATTTTACTGACAAATACTCTTGGGTTTCAATAAAATTTGAACGAGAACACCGGAAAAACGAGCCCTTTTATTTATTGTATAAATAATAGTACTTGAGGGATAATACTTGTTGAGAATTAAATAACTTTTTGTAGAAACTGCCTGAAAAAAATTGGTTCATGCAGATCCCTAAACACGCCAAGTGATGTGATATACTTTATTCATAATTTTTAAAGGCTCTCAAATGTTAAATCTAACTCGCTAATTTCTGACACATTCACTATTATTTTGATAAAATATGCACGAGAACACAGGAAAAGCAAACCCTTTTAAATATGGCGCAAGTACTTTTACCTGTGGGATACTTTTTGTTGAGAAATACAGGCATTTTTTGTAGACATCTAAGCAGGTCAAGTGGTGTGACATACTTTATTTATAATTTTTTAAGGTTCTCAAATGTCAAATCGAACTCGCTCATTTCTGACACATTCATGATTATTTTGATTCCTTCACGGACATCGGGGTATTTTTACAGACAAATATAATACTATGGTGCTCAAAAAAAAAAAAAAAAAAAAAAAAAAAAAAAAAAAAAAAAACCATGCACGAGAACACTAAAAAAAAAAAACAAGTACTTTTAAAAATTGCGTAAATACTATTACTTATAGGATACTATTTGCTGAAAAATATTGGAATTTTTTTAAAGAAACTGCATAAAAAAATCGGTTCTTGCAGACCTCTAAGCACGTCAAGTGGCGTGATACTACTTTGTTTACCATTTCATTTTTGTAAGGTTCTCAAACGTCAAATCAAACTCGTTACTCTCTATAACATTCACGATTATTTTTATTCCCTCATGGGCATCGGCCATCGGAGTACTTTTACAAAAAGATATGATATTCTTGTGTTCAAATAAAATTTGTACGAGGACACCGGCAAAACTATACTTTTTAAATATGCGAAAATAATATTACTTGTGGTATAATGTTTGTTAAGCGATAGAGGCATGTTTTTTGTAGAACTGCCTGAAAAAAATCGATTTGTGCAGAACTCTAAGCGCTACTTTTGGACACATACACTATTATTCTGATTTCTTCAAGGCCATCGGAGTATTTTTACAGACAAATATGATACTCTTGTGTTCCAATAAAATTTGCACGAGAACACCGGAAAAACAAACCCTTTTCAATATGGGGTAAATACTATTACTTGTGGGATACTGTTTGTTGAGAAATGTTGGAATTTTTTAAAAAAGAAACGGCCTGAAAAAATCGGTTCTTGCAGACCTCTAAGCACGTCAAGTGGCGTGATATACACTGGCCTCCAAAAGTTAAGGTACAGGGATTGGATGCTTTCGATTGCACACGGTTTGTCGAATATCTACCAACATTCTTGAACATCTAGGATGTAAAGAACATGCTTGATTTCATATTTCTCGATGAAGATTTAGTCGGGCCGACAATTAGGGGGCTAATATAAAATTTAATAATAAAATAATATTTGCGATCAGCTATGCAACAGAAAATGCTGGAAATGGTTTGTCACTGCGTTAAATGACTATTTGGGTCCTGTTCAACGTTTGTGTGCATTTGTGTAAGCATATCACTCATATTTGTAAAGATGTTAACGTTTTTGTGAAAAATTCAAAAGTTTTTTGTTTATAGCATACAGAGTTTTCAACCAAATTTAACACAACTTTCCGAAAACCTGACAAAGAACAGTAGCAACAGTACACTTCAATTAAAACATGAATATATTGAATAGGGGAGACTAGGGAGGGTTGACCCACTTTTTACAAAATGATTTTTTATTTTTTAAATATTGAACGTAGAATAAAGTTTTATATATCATTTTATTCGTTATACAATCAGTTATCAAAATAAAATTGCTACATAAGTGTAATATATAAGAAATTTGAAAAATTAATGATTTTATTCATGACAAAATAATGGGTCAATGCTCCCCACATACGGGAGGGTTGACCCACTATATGGGAGGCTTGACCCACTTTGTATTATATTGAAATATTTGAGAAGAGAATAAAATCAGTTAAAAAAAAAAAAACAGAATAACTTTATGCTACATGCTTTAATTATTAAAAAAATATTTTTGAAAACATGACGCTTAAAATAACCTGTTTTGACGCAATCGCAAGTCATAGGAGAAAACATTTGTTTTAAACATGATTTTGTCTGAGCATATATAACTGTACAGCAGGGAAAATGAAATTTTAACATTTAAGACAATATTCCGGTAGAGACAGGTTCCGTTTTCATAGGGTTTCATGTATGAATATGTCTGGATTTAGGAAACACTGTCCCGTCTAAAAACATAGTTGTCACATAGTTTGGCTTCATCTAACTTTATTCATCCTGGTGAAATTTGTCTACATGCCTTCCTGAAGTTTTTCGATCAATGTTATTTTCTTTTGCAGCCGCATTGGGCACTTAACTTATTATTAACATCGTTTAGGCCTTTCGGGAGCAAAGTACTTTCAGTACTAAAATGTTGAAATAAATGACTGGCACCGGAATTTACGAACAAATTTATTTGGAAATAAGAAAAAGGCTATATTTCACATACATATTAAATGGAAAACATTTTAGTAAAATTCTGGTGTCATTCTGGCGTTTGGGATTTAAAATTAAGTGGTTTCATAAACATGTCACTGTCCCTGAAATGGTTAAGACTGCTGTTTTCACACTTTCTATTCTTTTCCACTGTTTCTATTTACCTATTTTAAGTAATATTTAGATGGAGAAAAGTTCCTATCAACTTTCCCATTTATATTTCAATAAGTATTTTCTTGCAGTGATCTACAGCAATTTTTTACATCTTTCTTTAAGCAGTTTCAAACACTTTCTTTTCCATCACTCCATTTTACAGTAGCTTTACAGGATAAATATATATTCTTTTTTATATATAACCCTTTTCATTATGCACTATGCACAGTGTATAATAAACTGATTGCCAAAACCACTTAATTAAGGGAGCCTTGAGCATCTGGTCAACCCACCCTCACATTGACTGGGTCAAACCTCCCCACATACCACTTTTCTAAATAATAGCATATTGTTATGTTAAGCCCAATTACGGTACAATCTTTGTGCCTGGAATGAAAGCTCGTTATTTCTGCATTACTTTAAACCTACTTACTTAAATTTGTATGATATATTTCATCTGAAAAAAGCTTATAAATTATTTCTAAAAAACGCACTTTTTAGGTTGAAAACGCTCCCCATTTGATTTTTCCACACCTATTTCGATTAGCTGTATGAAACAAAGACTGTTGTTTGAGCCTTCCAATAGCTTTGGTTGACACCTATTGGTAAAACTCTGAAATTATTTTAAATATAAAAACTGATGGGTGGGTCAAGTCTCCCGTATGGTCAACCCTCCCTAGTCTCCCCTATATGATGAGATATGGGCACTTGTATGAAATAATTTTTAACTGCGAATGCGTGGAAGATTTCAAAATTTTTATTTCATAATTTGGTAGTCAGCTATTTAGGGCTACGTATCTAAAATATCCAATCAAATATCGAGAAATTTCACAAAGATAGGGGTGATATAGTGAGTTACTCTCTAAAAATAGCTTTATTATAAGGGTTTTTCCACAACTTTTCAATCAACTCACTATATCAATCTGAGTTTTCACAATATTTGACTGGACTTTTTACAGAAGTTACCCAAAATAGCTGGCTACCAAATTGTGAAATAAAAATTTTGAAATCTTACACGCATGCGCAGTTAAAAATTATTTCATACAAGTGCCCATATCTCATCAAATATTCAATATATTCATATTTTAATTGCAGTATACTATTGCTACTGTTCTTTGTCAGGTTTTTGGAAAGTTGTGTTAAATTTGGTTGAAAACTCTGTATGCTATAAACAAAAAACTTTTGAATTTTTCACAAAAACGTTAACATCTTCACGAATATGAGTGCTATGCTTACACAAATGCATACAAATGTTGAACAAAAATGTTGAACCAAATAGTCCACACAGTGTTATAGTCCCAAATAGTCTACAATAGTTTACCCACAGTGACAAACCATTTCCAGCCTTTTCTGTTACATAGGTGATCGCAAATATTATTTTATTATTAAATTTATTATTAGTCCCCTAATTGTATCCCCGATAAATCTTCACCGAGAAATATGAAATCAAACATGTTCTTTACATCCCAGAAGTTCAAGAACAATTCGCCAATAATGTTGGTAGATATTGAACAAACCATGTACAATCGAAAGCATCCGGTGCCTGTACCTTAACTTTTGGAGGCCAGTGTACTTTGTTTATCATCTTTTTAAGGTTCTCAAATGTCAAATCCAACTCGCTACTTTTTAACGCATTCACGATTATTTTGATTCCTTCACGGACATCGGAGTATTTTTTCAGACAAATATGATACTCTTGTTTCTTGTGTTCCAATAAAATATGCATGAGAACACACACACACACACAAAAAAAATAAATAAAAAAAATAAAAATAAATAAAAAACTCCTTTTCAAAATGGCGCAAATACTATTACTTGCGGCATACTATTTGTTGTGAAATATTGGCATTTAAAAAAAAAGGAAACGGACTGAAAAAATCGGTTCTTCCAGACCTCTAAGCACAAGTGGCGTGATGTACTCTGTTTATCATTTTTTAAAGGTTCTCAAATATCAAATCCAACTCGCTACTTTCTGACACATTCACGATTATTTTGATTCCTTCACAGACATCGGAGTAATTTTATAGACAAATATGACACTCTTGTCTCTTGTGTTCCAATAAAATATGCACGAGAACACACACACACACACACAAAAAGTGCTTTTCAAAATGGCGTAAACACTAGTACTTACGGTATACTATTTGTTGAGAAATATTGGCATTTTTAAAAAAAGAAACGGACTGAAAAAATCGGTTCTTGCAGACGTCTAAACACGTCTCGCGTGATATACTTTGTTTATCATTTTTTTTTTCGTAAGGTTCTCAAATGAAAAACGAAACTCGCTACTGTCTAACATATTCACGATTATTTTCATTCCCTCATGAACATCGGAGTACTTTTAGAGACAGATATGATATTCTTGTGTTCAAATAAAATTTGCATGAGAACACCGGTAAAACGAGACTTTTTAAATATGCGAAAATAATATTACTTGTGAGATAATGTTTGTTAAGAGATATATGCATTTTTTGTAGAACTGCCTGAAAAAAATCAATTTGCGCAGAACTCTAAGCACGTCAAGTGGTGTGATATGCGTTATTTATCATTTTTTAAGGTTCTCAAATGTTAAATCCAAGTGGCTGCTTTCTGACACATTCACTACTATTTTGATTTCTTCAAGGCAATCGGAGTATATTTACAGACAAATATGATACTCTTGAGTTCTAATGAAATTTGCGCCCCACCAGTGGCCGAGAGGTTCTGCTCTCGAAGCTGGTAGAAGCTGCGGAATGCAGCTGGCCCATCAGTGATGGCCAACAGCAGACCAGCATTAGTACGCCATCACATTACTTCAATCCGGCACTTTTCCTCGCGCACTTCCATGGTGTGATGGGCCAGCACATGAGATAAAACAGAATTTTATCTGGTGATTTCCAACAGCAAAGTTGACTGAAGCTGTCCAGCAGTGGTCATGCAGTGGTAGACCATTATTCAGCACTTCTCCATCATTGCCAGCACCTATCTTGCTGCTGGCCAACAGTTTCCTCTTTGCTGGGTAGGTACTACTTATTTATACAGTTACGAACGCACCTAAAAAGACTGAATTTCTGAAATTTATTCTAAAAATCATTACCCACGTAACCTTAAATCGAAAACAAAAGTATTAATTTCTTGTCAAAAAGCTTTTCTTATAGAAACATTCGGCCCCACCAGTGGCCGAGACGTTCGGCTCTCGAAGCTGGTAGACGGGAGGTGCTGAGTTCGATCCTAATTGCGCCCGTCGGCCTAATCGTTCGGAGTTTTCGTGGTTTTCTTCGAACCTTGGACTTCCAAGCGTTAATACGGGTTAGGTTCCCTTAGAAAGATCCCCACGAAGGGCACTCCCCCTTCTTGGGCCTATATCCCTCGAGCAGATAATTGGCCGTCAAAAATCAACCAACCAACCAACCAACTAATGAAATTTGCACGAGAATACCGGGAAAACGAGACCTTTTAAATATGAAGTAAATACTATTATTTGTGGGATAATATTTGTTAAGAAATACAGGCATTTTTTGCAGAACTGCCTGAAAAAAAATCGATTTGTGCAGGACTCTATGCACATTAAGGGGCGTGATGTACTTTGTTTATCATTTCTTTTAAAGTTCTCAAATGTCAAATCCAACTCGCTACTTTCTGACATATTCACAATTATTTTGATTCCTTCGCGGCTGTCGGAATATTTTTATGGACAACTATGATACTCTTCTATTCCAACAAAATTTGCACGAGAACACCGGAAAAACGAGCACTTTTATATGGAGTAAATATTATTACTTGTGAGATACTGTTTCTTGAGAAACATAGGCATTTTTTTGTAGAAACTGCCTGAAAAAAAATCGGTTCTTGCAGACCTCTAAGCACGTCAAGTGGCGTGATATACTTTGTTTATCATTTTTTAAGGTTTTCAAACATCAAACAAAACTGTCTATTTTCTGACAAAATATTTTCATTCCTTAATGTACGGCGGAGTATTTTTATAGACAGATATGATATCCAAAGAGATAAGATATTCTCGTGTTTAGATATATTTTGCACGAGAACACCAGAAAAACGAGACCTTTTAAATACGGCGCAAATATAGATTAAAAACACGTATATTTCCCAATAAGGTAACCTATTTTGTTTATGAAATTGTTTTATGAAAGAAAGAATAATCCAAAGTGAGTAATTAATTGAAGAAGATATTAACGATAAGTTGAACAAGATAAGTTTTTTTTTAAATTAAACTTAGACATTTTAATATTTAAAAATGATGTGTCAATAATTATAATTATTTTTTCGATTATGAATAAAAAATACTTAAGAGAAAAAAAAATAGAGAAAATATCTTAAACCAATCATGCATGTTAATGATTTTACAATAGATACATCAATTCCGTTTCGCCCTACATTATTAAATATTTTATTTTATTATTCCTTTTTTTTTCCTCTTGTAACTTCTTGGTTATTATTATTTTTTTAATGTAAGAAAACAAGAATTATCGCAAAGACAAAGTTATTAGTTTTTTTTCTCTTATGCATCTTTTTTATGCATCAGATCATTAAGTGAAAATAATGAAAAATGACATAATTAACAACTGCAAACATGATTATTCACGGTTCGTTAGCGTTTAAAGCCGCACAAGAAAATTTTTATTAAATAAACACAAGCTTAAAAGATTTGTAATTATAAATTTAGTAAGTGTCAAAACTTAAACTGGGACTTTTTTTTTCTTTAAACTTTTTAAATAAATTTATTACTTTGAAGTTTTTTTTTAACCTTTTAAACTTTTTATCCGATTTTTTAAAAATGTTTTTAATTTTTAATTTTTACTTTTAATAATGTTTTCCAATTATTACTGTTGAGATTTTGAAAAATGTTTTTTGTATGTTATATAAAATCTCCTATCGCTGTCAATATTAATCTGTAAGTCGCAAGAATCTAAAACTCATAGATCTCTTTTTATCGAATTATACTTTTGCCCCGGACTTTTAAAACACCTAGAATTTTGCATTTTAGGCATATTGGTTCATTTTCACACAACACGAGACTGTTTAAATAATAAAATAATCTGTTTTACCGTCCCCAGGTAAGCGTTAATTATGGATTATTCAATATTCTAAGTGCCCTAGTGTTAAGATGAATAGGTATGTGTGTGTATGTTGGTGGGAAGGGGGGTATGATTAGAAAAATATAAATAAAACATTTATTTTACGAAAGCAAAAGAATAAGGTAAACGCAACAGTAGTGGACTAATTAAGGATATTTATCTAATTATCGTTAAAGTGATAATGAATTCAAAGAGATATATATATTTTTAGCCTAGTCCTCACCTTCATGCATCAGAATAAACATTTAAAGTTTCAAAATATATTCTTCGTAAAAAAATAAAAAATAAAAAATCCACTACGTTCCAGTAGTGGGCTTAATAAGTTTCTGATGCATGAACTTTCAAGTTTTTGGCTTATTCAACAAATTATTTACAATGTAATAGATTATATTAACAGTAGTTTAATTTGAAATAAGCATAATATTAAAGAAACAATGCTTTACATAAAAACTTTTCCCGCAATGAAATGTCTAAGAATTTGCCAAAAAAAAAAAAAAAAACACTATTTTTGAAGACACTCTAGAAAATAAACAAATGTACCAGCAGAATAGAAAAACTATTACTCCAAACAGTTTATGGAAAGTAAACATTTAAGGATGTCAATCATATTTCTTTTAGTCTTTTTTCAGAAATGCATTTTGGGCTTGTTTTTAAACTTTAAAAATTAGTGGCCAACTGCTGGTACGAACTCCACCATAGGTGCATTTACTTTACATTTCAGAACAGAACTAATATTTGTTGTAAACTCTCAAAACTATCTCTTACTCAAATTTCTAATGCACTTATAAAACTGGAGATTGTCTGGAGTTTGACAGTATTGCTTATGTGTAACAACCAAGTATAAGCACGTTTGTGCGCAGGGCCAAAAGTATGATTTTTTTCACACGGTACAAGCATACATTTTAGAGCCCCCTACGTTTAAAAAATAAAATGATAAAAAGACGTTATCAACCTATCCCGTTAATTTTTTATTTTAAATATGAAAAAATTGTTAGTAAGCTTTCAGATTTCTTAAGATTTTTAGATTGATTTCTTTTCGACCTATTGCAATCGTTTTGATTATATATACAGTGTCCACTAAAGTCCCTTGCCACCCTCTCAACTTCGGAACGGTTGCTACTACATTTATAAAAGCGGTGTCTAGGTATAGTGAAGTAGCCATGCGCTACTGAATGAAACCGCTTACGGCGACACCTGGTGGAAGACTGCGGAGTTAGCATTCCTATCTGGAAAACGGAAAGAGAAAGTGAAAAAAAGTGATTTACAAAGTTGTAGAGCATCATCGACTTAGTACGAAAAGACACCTTGTGGGCATTAATGCGAAGAATAGAACGGATAAAACGCGCATTTGTTTTTTCGCGATTTCCTACACTGTGACGTGACAAAACGATCTTAGAAAGAAAAACTAGTTATAACAATATACCTTTATTTGAGATGGTCAAACTTCTCACCGTCAGCTGCAATACTCATTTGGACCCTTGTTTGTATTTCACGTTGCACCATAGTGGGTGACACGTTGTCACAAGCGTCCGTAATGAGTCGTTTAAGGTCCTGCAACGTTTCTGGAAGGGTCGCATACACCTGCTGTTTCAGGTATTCCCACAGGGAAAAATCCACTGGAGTCACATCAGGCTAACGTGGAGGCGAATGTTGGTGTTGAAAAAATAAGTTACACTTCAAAGCTAATGCTATTTATTAAACCACATATACATAGGCTATGACAACATTCAACGTAAGTTCACTTTTCCACATAGTCCTCAAGAGATTGTAAACATTTTTCGAAACGATCAACAAACTTTTCGATTCCGGAAGCGTAGAAATCTCCTCCAGCGTTATGTAACCACTCGGAGACAGGAAATCCAAGGTGGTCGCGAACAATGGAGAACACACTGCCGTGCCAAATGTTCAGCATGCTGGCAATTTCCTGGAGTGTTATGCGGCGATTCTCTCTAATGATCGCATTTACACGGTCAACATTTGCAACCGTACTGGACGTTGCGGGCCTGCCTTCGCGATATTCGATCGTGATATCCGTGCATTTCGTACGACAGTGTATTCTCCATTGTTCACGAGCACCTTAGAGCTGGAGGAGATTTCTACGCATCAGGAATCGAAAAGTTGGTTGACCGGTCTGAGAAATATTTACAGTCTCTCGGGAACTACGCGGAAAAATGAACTTACATTGTATGTTGTCATAGCCTACGTATATGTGGTTTAATAAATAGCCATAGCTTGGAAAAGTAACTTATTTTTTTCGTTTTCCCTCGTATAAATGTAATGGAAATTTTGTCAACACGACCCTGTATGAAATACTGAACCAATTCGAGCCTAATAGGGACCGTGTATTGATCTTGCAAGTGTCTTGAATGAGTTTGATCCAGTATGTAAAATCTTAAGTTTATATACAAGGACACTCAAAGCGAAACTTGTCACCATGGTAATATCCAAAATATTAAAAAATTCAGGTCTAATCGTTTTGATCTTGGAAGTATCTTGGATGAATTCGTTAATCAAGTATTGTTCTGGTGGTCCTAGGCGGTCACTTATCGGAAGAACGGGCTCTGTACAAAGCGAAAAGCATAAAATTAACGAATACATCTTTGAGTTGTCCGATTAGATGACAATTTTTCCTAAATTTCGTTATTTTTATATATTTATTGTTTGTTTTATGAACGACAAACCAAATCTTCTTTTGGCGCCCCATTCTACGCGAGTGCCCGGGCCACATGCTCCACTCGCTCCCCTCCTAGCTTCGGCCCTGTTAATGCACATGCATATGTACAGTCGTGGAAAACAAAAGTAAACACCCCCTACTAACTACTCAACAAATTGTCATAGAAGAACGTTACTGGTACCGAACAATTGGAAATAAAGTCTACTTTTAAATGATGTATATAAAATTTGCTTAGGGGGCCATTTACATATTAAAACGAACCATAACTTTGTTTTTTTTCAATAGCAGTGCACAATTCTGACAGCATAAATGAACTCTACACCCTTCAATTAGTCTAAAAACAATTTTTTTATGCAATTCGTACCATAAGTTTCCGAGAAATTAATTATTTTAAAACGAGCGTATTTTAAGGGCTGTATCCAAATTGAAGTTCGGTACTCGATTGTTAGCCGAGAGAGCTCCCTTCTTGATCAAGGCACCTTAAGCAGTCAATTAAGCCTGTTAGATTACGGGATAGCATAAGAAATTTCAAAATATTTAGTCACTTCTATCATAGACGGCCCCTTAAACCATCATTTTGCCATTTTTCAAGCATAATTTGAAAACTACTTGGAAAAAAAATGCGAAATTTTGGATTTTCATAAAGCAGAACTTAATAAATCTGAATCCATCAAAAAAATTGTAGGTTGCAATTCATAATTTTTTTTAATATTAATTTCATAATTCATAATTCATATCAGAAAATTATAAAAATTGCAAATCCAACGTATTTATGTTTGGGTATATTAGTATTATTACGACACAAAAAATTAGAGCATTAGGATCATAATTTCAGAAGTTATAAATAAAAATATGTAAATGTAATTTAACATTAGAGGCACTAAATTTTGAATGTTTATAATTCAAAAACTTATCATTCAAATGAAATTTGGTGTCTGGGCATAGTTTCAACCGAAGATTTGAAATATCTCATTAAAATTGGGTATTGCCATTGCAAAAAATGAAACTTGGATTCGTTTTAGTATGTATATGGCCCCCTAAGGAAATTTTATATACGTCATTTAAAAGTAGACTTTATTTCCAATCGTCCGGTACCAGTAACTTTTGTCTACGATAATTTGTTGAGGAGTTAGTAGGGGATGTTTACTTTTTTTTTCCACGACTGTAGAGTCTTCTTAATCTGGCAGACTGTGTTAACACATGCGCGGGGATTTTTTTTTTTTTTTTTTTAATGAAAATTGAAAAATATTACCTTAACTATACGTAAATAATAGCGGCTAATTTAGTATATTTTTTTAGATGGTAAATTCTATTGAGTGTTGCTTAATTTATTATTTTGAAAGAAAAAAAAAAAGAGAAATTAAATAAATTTCTGAAATTTTATTGGAAACCAATGACAGAGAAAAGCAAATAATAAATCCAGTTTTTAGAACTTAAAACAAATACATCGTGTAGGGGAGACGGGGCTAGTAGGCGCAGTTTTTAGTTATTGAATTTTATTAATTTTTTGTTTAAGTTTTTTTTATGAAATTTTAACTGTACTTTTAAAGAACAGGCATTGGGCTATAAATACCCGGAGTTTTGAGTTTGTAGCTTTTGTAGTTTATATTTAGCGGATCCCTAAAGTAAAAGGAAAATTGTGCGTCAACCTACCCCGTCACGGGGCAAGTTGCCTATGCCCATGGGGTAAGTTGGCACACGCTTTATAAAAATTCAAATAAGACACGTAGTTAAGCGAAATCAATTTCCTTATTACCAGTAAGTTTAAACAAAGGCGTTATAGCCGTACAATGTAAATTCTAAATTATACAGACATAAAAATAATGAATAAAACATTAACATTGAGTAACTTCTATCCTACTCTATATCATCATCAGAGTTACGGTTGTCACAAATAAAAAATCGATTGTCTTAATTTGGGCAAGCCTCGTGTGCCCAAAATCTTGCATTGCAACCACTTTTCTCGTTGTTTGCTGTTTTTCAAGCTACCAGCACACACCAAACACCGAGCCAACTTGACCCGTGTTCAATGCGCCTACTAGCCCCATAATAAATTTCTTCACAAAAGGGACACGTAATCATCTAAGCATAAATAATCCAAGTAAATCACATATGGGGTAGGTACAGTTAATCATACACTAAGAAAAATGGCACAAGTTAAATCGCAATTATTAAGATAAGTATTAGAAATTAGAAAAAGAATGAAGCAACAAAAAATTACTTATGAGTGCAAAAAACAGAAAAATCGTAATAAATGTTCACTGCACGTAGGCAACGCTGCAAAACTACAATGAGGATTTTAAAAAGCAAGAAGAAAGGTACCATGTGACTGGTTGCGCAATCTATCCACAAACAGGCGATTTATGAGGGCTGCTTCTACTTACCCCTGTAGCCAACTAGCCCCGGTCTCCCCTACCTGCATTTTTATTACAATATTCTAGTTCCGCAATCTGAATTAATGCTTAGAAATAAAACTTTTCAAAATAAATAACGGTCTAGTAAAACGTGTACGTAAACGCAGATATCAGGCATGTCTGTTTAGAGAAATCATTACAAGAATAAAGAATAAAAATTACAGCACATAAGATGTTAAGAAAATGTCTGGAAAAACACTTAAATTTTACTTTTACCAATAACCTCAATTCTTCTTCTTGTTTTCTTTTTCTTTCAATAGTTTGTTTTTCGATTGAAAAAAAAAGTCCCTATTATGTTTTTGCTTTAAAATTTTGAGCGTTTATTTTTGTTTTTTCTTGCATGTGGAACGTAAACCGAAGGAAAAAAAAAAGAAAATTATCTCTTTTACATTTGAAAAATCTCAACTGTTTGTTACGTTCGAAATATATTAATTTTATGGTAAATGGTAAAATAAATGATATTTCGATTATTTAAATCTCAATTTTGAAAAACACTCGTTCTTAATATTTACTTTGTCCTATATACAAGACGAAAATGTTGGATTCGCGTAAAATTTCGGCTTTCGGTTTTTGACGGATTTATACGTTTTAGAAAGTCCTGAACAGGATTTGTCTGTTTTTATAAAATGTCTGTGCGCTAGTCTGCCTGTGTGCGTGTCTGCCTGCATGTGACGTACATTTTGTGGGCACTAATTCACGAACTACTGCGCAGAATTTAATAAAACTTCAGATTCATTTAGATAGTGACATAAATTAGTGCCGATTATGTTTTGGTGTGTATCCCAACAGGTGCCACTTCTATGGTGCATTTTTTATTATTTCCAAAATAGCTATGTCTGAAGAACTAATTCACGGAATTTCATCAAACTTCATATTATGTTAGAACTTGACATAAATAGATACTTATAGAGTTTTAGTATATATCGCTCAATAGGCGGTACTTCTATATTGCATTCACGGTAGACCTTGGTATAATTAACAGTCTTTCATCACTTAGGAGTCGATAAAATGAGTACGAAGCTAGCTTGGGAGCTAAACACTGAGTGACCACCTGAGCAAGACATATCCTATATAACACACCAGGGTCCATGGTGAAGAAAGCAGGGTTGATATCCTGTAGGCCCTGATCCTTAAGAGCCTACACTAGTCTCTCAAAAAGACCTGGATGATAATGGAAGTTATTTTCAAATATCTCGCTTGAATTTTGATATTTTCGATTTTTTTTTTTTTTTTTTTTTTTTTTTTTGCATAAGGATAGCTGAGGACGATCTACAACCGGGCTAGTTTTTACTTTTTTGATTTTGTTTTCATATATTTTTTTAAAAAATGCTTTTACTTTCGGAACCGGTTTGAACCGGTTCTGAAATGGAAACTATCCTAATATAAAAAAAAGCTATAACCAAAATCGAAAAAGTAAAAATTAGCCCGGTTGTAGATCGTCCTCAGCTATCCTATGCAACACGAGTGACTAGTGTAGGCTCTTAAGGCTGCTAGTCACTCAGCTTCCGAATTCCCCTCACTAATGTTTAGTCTATAGGCGTTTGAATCAAAAAATAATTAAATCTCTCTATTCTAAAAAAAAGTAACTACCGCTGTCACCGCCGCCGCCGCCGCCGCCGCCGCCGCCGGTTTTGATTTTTTTGTGACCGGAGGCCTTTCTTCGTTAATATTAACAAAAATAATGCATACAAAAATATGAAAATCGGTGATTTTATACAGAAATGTTTGATAAATACGCTGATGCAGACAGTTTTCAAATCGAAGAATTATTTTAAGAGTTATTTAATGCTAAAGTTGGACAAAATCGTTCCACTAAAAAAGTTTTATAGCAGCAAAAACTATACATGGCAGTGTAATCATTTTTAGATCATTTTATGCGTTAGAATTTGCCGGAGTGCAGATTGCATTAATTTTTTTATTTTGACTCATTTTTTCAGGTTTTATTTCTATTTTAAATTCAAATTTTCAGCATTTCTAGAGATATTTTTTACAGATTTCAGAAAATTGTACTAATTTAAACTGTTGCCAACTGTATAAAAAGCGCAAGCAATAATGTTGGCTTCAAATTAAAAATTTATTTACACGTGACTATTATAAACAAGAAAAAAACTTTCAAATTAGAATTAAATAATTACGTATAAAAAGCAGGAACTTATTAAAAATTACGTCATAAAAAGTATACACGTGGATTTTAAAAGAGAAAGGATGTTGTAAAATAATAAATTCATTAACATGCGTTAGAAGTCTTAGGAGAAATTACGTCATATTTACGTCACATTATAGTTATTACATAAAATGAACATAAAATAATATTGCAAAAAAGTTTAAATTTAGAAATTGCGCTAGACATTTATTTGATATTTTGAGAATTAATTTAAATGTCTCATTTAAAAGAACTTCCTTTTCGCTTTGTTAAAAAATACCAGGAGACAAAGACTCTCTTTACTTAATTCCTTTTATATTAGCTTATTTTGAAATGTTGTTACACGTGTATACGTCATCAAGTTATTTTTATTTCGACGTTTTATTTGCGTTTTTATTAATGTTGTACGAATTTATTTGTTCTTTCGTTATTTAAAATAAAAATTATATCAATTTGTATAATTTGGCGAGTGGTTTGGCGATTTATATAATTTGGCGAAATGGGTCGACAGGATAATCAAGTAGTACAGCAGCGGATTTGGCGTTAAAATTCCCCAATCAAAGAGAAATGAATAGAAATTCGTTTATAGGGAGATCGCCACTGTTTTTTAAATTATAATTCAATCTTTCGAAATCTTTTTAAAGCCGATCAAATTAGCGTGCATTTAGAGTCTGCGGTGTCTGGACGGGGGTTGGCGAGCGTAGCTCGTAGGGGCCCGAGCCCCCTAGTATTGAAAAAAAAAAGTGTTAAACAAAATTGAAATTTAAATGGCAGATGGCCATCTCTCCTTAAAACCGAGGATAGATGGCCATCCAATACAAGAAAGAAAAAGTTAATTTAAATAGCAAAAAAAATAACGCATTTCATATAATTAATCAGGAAAAACATATAGCAATCTGTAAAGATGCAGTTATATGATGGAAAATGAATGAAGAAAACTCGAATAAACAAAATTTGAAGTATAATTTAAATACTTCGCTTTTCCTAAAATCTTACCACATGCTTGGCAAAGGTCTTGATAATTTGTGCACGTTTCATGGAACCACTTCAGGTACCTTATGCATTGTATCCAGACATTCTTTTTGGATGGGATATTATATTGTTTTGCACAGCCAACACAGTGATCCTAATCCAATTCTATTTACTCGGGATCTGTAGAATCTGATAATTTATGTGTATTTCGTTTCCTTCGCTACTGGAAGTGTCGTGGTTTTTGTCTCGCGTTAACTGTAGGTTTATTACGTTAATTTAGTTTATTTATCAACTTTATCAATTTCTGTTACGAAAGTTTCCGACGTTTTTCAGTATTTTCTGAAACAAATAAATCGTTAGGTATTATATTATTATTATTATTAAAATATTTATATTAGTTAAAATTTAAATAATTATATCAATTAATATATTTATAAATGAACGCTATATATTTATTTTAAATTTAATTATAGTTAGTTAAAATAATCACTAAGTATAATTTTGAAATATTGATTAAAGGTGGCCATCTCTCCTCGATTTCATGTGACCATCTCTCCTAAAATTGAAGGACTGATGGTCGCCCAATTTAAAGCATCAACAGCCGTTTTACGTATTTGTTTTAGTCTTAGAAGTAAAGATTACATTATATACGTGCCTTAAAAGTCCATAAAGTAAAATATATAGATGAAAAGGTCCAAATACCGGCTACCACTTTTGTTTTCAATTTAGATCATACAGTTTTCAAAATTAATAAAATAAAAAGTGACAGCAGGGTACCTTGACGTGTTTTACACCTGTTTAGAGGGAAAAAATCAGTTTAAAAGGCGTTTTCTGTTTACAAAAAGTAAAATTCCGAAAGTCTTCAAATTTTGAGTTTTTAAAATGGGGTCTAAATACCGGCTACCTAAGTTTTTTTCCAAAAGATCACACAAATAGAGCAAATGACAATTATTAAGCAATAAGAATATTATTTTAACAAATTGTATTGATTAATAACATTTCTTATGCACTGAAAAAATACGCAATTTTTAATAAGTCAGTATTTTTGTCACATTTCTAAAATTCTTTACGACTATCTCTCACAGTCTTCTTCCCATTATGTTTCTAATTTTGTTTTTTAACATGTAAAACAAAAAAAAAAAGCTTGCTGATTTAAATGAGAATTATTTTATCTAAAAAAATTAAAAACATAATATCACTCTCTGCGTCGTCGGTATAGTCCCTATCAGCCCAAGTATCGCATTCTTAACATTGAACTCAGAATCCCTCCCCCATTCTTGTCTACAGAGAAAGCACCCATGCTGAAGACACAAATTTATCATCTTCCTCTGTTGGACATTTTTCCTTTTTCATTTTTTTAACCCTCTCGCTGCGTAATTGTTTTATCAAAATAGCTTCAAAAATTGCGTACGAGCACCTTTTAAGAATTTTTATTCTTTTGTCACCGGTTTTTCAAAACAAAAATTTTTGTCTAATTTAATCGGTAAAATGCTTCGATTAAATACGGCAAAATTTATAATAAAAAATAACTGGTGGGAATAATCAAGGAGGGTTAATTAGACGGAAAAAGTGCATCCCCGAGGGAATCTCGAGTTGCGCAGCGAAAGGGTTAAAGTCAAATTTCTGCCACTTTCTCCTGGTTTACTCCGTCATTTTTTTTTCTTTCTCTTCACATTAGTTACAGGCAATTTTGTAGTATCCAACAGCGCTTTTTTGGAAAGTGATCCGGTAACAAGTGTCGGACCTGAAGAATTACGGCCATGGTTGCTTTTTTGATATTGCGGAATGGGACTGGAACTATTTCTGAACCATTTAAATTAATTTATTGATTATTGAACTATATAAATTAATTTATTTTCGTCCCCTTCAAGCAGAGCAACCGAGAGAGGTCCAAATACCGGCTAGCCGGTATTTAGACCACTCTAGTCAAAAAAAAAATATTCGACCACCTATTTAATTTACATTAAAATTGCACTTACTTTTTATAATCGAAAAACACAATTACAGTCGCAATAAATAAACTCGTTGAACTATTTTATACGAATAATGTTTATATTGCAATCTATGTACAAGTTTTCGAGGTATTTAGACTGGCCATCTTTCCTCTATGGCCATCTATCCTAAAGTTACCCTATTTTGAGTACTAAGGGAAAAAAAACATCTTTTAAGAAGAGTACACAGAAAAAACAATTAAAAACGTTAATTTCCCGAGGAGATATTTTAAATATACGAATATATTCTACGCCCATAGACTTAGCATTAGTGAGGGGATTTCGGAGGCTGAGTGACTAGCAGCCTTTTAATGGATCGTAACGCGACAGGTTTGACCTTCTGATAAGGTTTGTGTGTATATCACTACACAGGTCGCGCTGTTTTTTTTTTTCACGATTTTTGCACTCGCAATATCGAAAACCAATACACGGGATTTCATAAAACTTGATATAAATAGATCCTGATTCAATTTTGACTTTGGTCAATCAACTGAGAGAGCTTATGTCCCGTGTTTAGGAAAGAAATTCCTACTCTTGTCCACAATTAATTGAAAGAATTTAGTGAGCGTGATTTTTTAAACGATGTAAGGAGAAGCTTTGTGGAGGAGATAATTTTTCAAGAATAAACATAACTTTGAGTCATCTAGGTGATATTTTAGATATATATATTTTAAAGGACGTAAAGTGAAACTGTAGAACAGGTGATTTAAGATCAAGGCAATTTCTTGTAATTTCTTGTACTATATAAATCATGTAATTGATTTTATTTATATAACAGAATTTTCGTAATGCCCCCCATATCAGTTTAGTATGTATTTTTCCGTTATAAATCACAAATCAATGCGCCATAGGATATTGTTCCTTCAGTTTAAAATGCGAAACAATTATTCGCCAAAGTATTCAAACAAAATATCACCGAATTACGCATTAATATTTATTAAACAATATCTCTTGATATATACAATATGTAAAGTGTAATATTACTAGATTATGTTTACATTCAGCGACAAAGTGTTCTTAAAAATATGTATGATATTTTTTATGAGAGCACTCAATGCTCTGGTTTAGGATATAATTGTAACTCTAAAGAAAACGCAAGTACTAATTTGTAATTGTTTTAAATTTCTTTAATAGTGCTCAAAAGTGCCTCTTGTTTTTTGTTTTTTTTCTTTTAAGCGCATTACTGGAGTTTGTTATTACCATGAAAATGGTACTATTGCGTGTAACTACAAACCATAAGCAAGTTTATGCTTATGTGTATCCGTGTGTGCTTTTTTTTTTTAAAGAGAAAAATAAATGAATAAAACATACTATACTTCTTAAACTTCATTGAAAAGAAATCGTATAGTAATACTGAAGACATATGCTCAGATTTTAAAATTTAGAAAAAGGTACTACCACGTATAAAGAATACACCGTGTATCAGCATGTTTACTACAATCTTTTATTTTTGCTAACTAAATTAATACTTAGATGCGAAACTCTTCAAAATAAATTACGATCTTGTAAAACGTCTGTGGCACGCGCAGATTCTAGGCATTCTTTTCAAAGAAACCATTACAGGAACAAAGGAATGAAAATTACGGAACATGAGATGTTATAAGGAAATATCCCCAAAGACACTTAAATTTTATTTTTACCGATAACCTCGATTCTTTTACTTCCAGTTTTCTGTTTTACGATAGTAAAAAATCCCTCTCATATGTTTTTCTTTCAAGTTTTGAATGTTCTGTGGTTTTTTTTTTTCTTTTGTGCAGCTTAAAGTGATGAAAGAAAATAACATTTCGCCCTTTACATTTGGTAAATCTCAACTGTATTTTTTAGGTTAGAAATAATAATCAACATTGGTGTAAAATTTTGAAAGAGTTTTCCTACGCTGTTAAAATGATTACTTAAAATAAACGAAATGTACTCATTCTTTAACATTTTCTCGCCTGACATAAAAAAGACAGAAGCTTCTTATTTTAGGAAAATATAGTATAACCGCGATCGAAAATATACATGATAGCCTCTTCCATTCTTCCAAGATACCCACGATTCCAAACAGCGTTTTTAGCTAGATTTCGTATGAAATACTACCTGTTGCGATCTCCCCTATGTTGGAACATTTCTGAAACATTTCTGCATACCTAGACCGATCATGACCCCTAGAACCCAAAACCACCCTCAGTAAAAAACTTTATCTATCTATCTATCTATCTATATCTGTATATAATAAAGATGAAATCGCAAATATATGAACAAATTGGTAATATATATATATATATATATATATATATATTAACAAAGCAAAAAAAAAAAAAAAAAAAAAAAAAAAAAATATACAATCTACAGCTGAAATTCAACATTTTCATATACATCAATTTAAAAATACGACAATTGAAATTCTTCAAATTCTAAAAAATAAATCAGAACGTCTTTATATGGAATCATCATTTATGAAATATTACAACACAATTTATCCTTATGGACTTAACAGTGAAGTATTTAACAGACCTGTCAAAGTCTTCACATCTATAAATAACAATATTGATTATTCTCCAATTTATCCTACTCTTAATCATAATTTAAATAGTAAAACAACACGTAATAAACGAGGAAAGGGTTCATCATCAGTTGTAGTTTCCAAAAAATCTATCACTAAACATATAAATGATCTTCAAAGAAAATATTTAGAGAATTATAACTGGTTGTTAATTCGAAAACACATCTTTGCTATTAAAAAGAAACAAATTGTACAACATTTAAATGTATTTCTAAGTAAATCTTTCTCTAAACATTTCTCAGATATTTATTTTGACCTCATTATGTCTAGGGTTAATCTTTTAAATATTAATTTACAAAAAAAACATAAAATTCAAAACATGAATACTCAAATGTTAATTACTTTTTCAAATCACATATTTAATAAAATTAATATCAATTCTATAATTAATGATAAAAATTGTTTTTTTCCTATTAATAATCTTCATATCTCAAAAACCTTTAAATATCCTAATACAATTGGTAGAAAGATTTTTAACTACAATACATTTTCAAAAAATACATCTGCTGCAAGTAATTTTCCGTGTAATTGCAATGACCCCACTCTAAAAAAATACATAAACAATGATCATGGACATATAATCACTGGAAATCTTGATATTGTTAATGATTTTAAATTGAAACAACTAATGGGTTATGGTACTAAATATAGACTTCCATCTAAATTTAATGTTAAATCTATTATCAAACAGTTTACACATGATATTGATATTTTTATTTATAAAATTTCTATCTCTTATAATAAGCCTATTGAATATTTTAATCAGTGGAAGATATTAGTAATTGAAAAATTAACTATGGCTTTAAAAAATAATATGGCTGATTTGGTTTCTATTAATACACAGCATATTTTCCAACAAATTACTAAATTACAAAAAAACTACGTTATTACTTATGTAGACAAATCTTCTAATAATTATGCTATTATTTGTAAATCTTATTATCACCAACTTCTTACAAATTGTATTTCTTCTAATAAGTCATTTAAAAAAACTAATGAAAATGTAATTGTAAATAATCGTAAAATTCGAAGTTATTATAAACTATTAAATATTTTATCTACTAACTTTAATTATCCATATTTAGTTCTTATTCCCAAATTTCATAAAACTCCAATTAAATTTAGGACTGTAACTATTGGTTGCAATACATATAATAATAAAGCCAATAAACTTCTCTTAAAAATTCTTAATCAATTATATGTACTTACTACAAACAATGATAATACACATTGTATAAAAAATAGCTATCAACTTGTCAATATTTTAAAAAATCTTCATTGTGTATATAATATAACAACATATGACTTCAAAGATCTTTTTAATAATATAGACCTATTAGATTTACATAAAATTATAAATGCATTATTTAAAAAGTATTATAAAAAACTGGAATTACCATCTAATATTGATATTGCATATTTTAAATCTTTAACTAACTTCATTATCTATAATAATTATATCTTGCAAGATAACACTTTATATTTACAGCATGTCGGTATACCACAAGGCGGTTGTACATCCAGTTTACTCTCAGACTTATACTTATATCATTATGAACGTAATTTTACTAATAATAATCTACATTTATATCGTTATATTGATGACATTATTTTAATTGATACTGATCATTCTGCAATTACTCCATTTCCAGTAGATTATCCCACTAATTTGGAATTAACGGAAAACCTTTTATCTAACAATACAATTAACTTCTTAGATCTTAAAATTACAATAAAAGACAACAAAACAATCACAGATTTATATGACAAACGTAAAGAATTTAAATTCAAAGTTAATACATTTACAAATTTTAAATCTTGTCTACATCATTCTGTATTTCGAAATATAATACTTAATCATTTATATAGAATAAAATGTTTATGTTCTTCTCCTCTAATTAACAATAATATTAAAAAACTAATTTATGATGCATTAAATCATGGTTTTCCAAAAAAATTCATATATTCATTAATATACAATTAGTATTTTTCTTACATGATCTTTTAAAACAAATTAACACATGCGTAAACAAAATTACAAAAAAATTATAAAATAAAAAAATCTCTATAAAAAATAAAAATTGTAAAATAACATAAAAAAAAAAAAAATTATTATAGGATGGATGGGTGGGTAGATGTTAGAGTACGGAGGAGGGTGGCGTTGTCTGGATAATACGCAATGGTTAATTTATACATAAAAAAAAAAAAAAAAAAAAAAAAAAAAATGGGGCTTTTGTATTATTACTATATTTTTAATACATATTTTATAAGGATGTTGATTTGATATTTTATATGTAATTGGTGTATTTCATTAATTATTAGCTTTATTATTGTTTAATCTTATTTACAATCATTTGTTATAAATTTTAATTTAATAAGGACAATATCATATTAATTACTAATAGTATGCCATTTTTATAGTGATTAATATACATATAAGTATATTTAATATAAATAAAGTTATACTGTATGGATTAAAATTGGGTAATTATATTTATTATTATTCCTCTATTCTTATTAATATTTTAATATTTATTTATTTTCACCTAGTGTTATATAATTTATTATCGGTTTATTGTTTTTGAATGTCCCACATTCATACTTTTAGGATTTTTATGGATGTATAAAATAATCCACACACTATATTTGTGCTTTTTAGGTAATTGGAATTTAAGTATCAGTTCACCTTCTTTATACTACCATATGTTTTTTATTTCCTGTTCATTTTATAATTATCTTATATATAATAGTTTTTATTAAAGATTTTTATATTTTTAATAATTATTTATATTAATTATTAATGAATTTATTCTGTTTTATAGCATATAGCTATATGCTATATTTTATCGATGTTCTAGAATTATTTAAATTCTTAGTGTAGATTAAATAAATTTGCTAATAGAATATTTTGCATGCTTTTTAAATTTTATTAACAATAGTTTTTTTTTTTTTTTTTTTAAATACATTGTGTGGTTTATATTCAGTTTATAATTATCTATATATAAGGATATTTTTGGTTTTGCTGTTAATAAAACAATTGTTACATTCAATTGCGTATAACTGAAGCAAGTCTTTTGACAATTAAATCATAAATGTAATACTAGATGGCAGCACCACAATTTGTGTTTTTTTTTTTCGATAAGTTCTAGATTTACTTCTTCCAGCTACATTTCAGTTATAATTTACTACACCAGGGGGAATTTTTAGCTTAATTTTGACGATATTGTTTAACGGTTTTTAATTAATTTAATAGTGCATTTTAATTATGTAATTACTTTCTATTTATATTATTTTATATTATATTAAAAGTTATTTAACATTTATTTCAATATGTATTAACTGTGTCCTATGGTATCAATTACTGTGATTTCTTAACTGTTTTATTAACCTTAATCTTTACGATATGGGTGCCATGTGAGCGTGGATTTATTCTAAAATATTAATCGGTATGGTGTTTATTATTTCATTTTATATCCTATAAATATTTAAATAGGTTTTATTGTTTTTTCCAATTCATATTATTTGTTTCTATTCTGTTTTCATTTTTAATCAATTCACTTGATTTTAATGGTTGTTAGGGCACAGGGGAAAATAACTTTTAGCTTTAGCTTATATTTCCCACAGAAAACAACCATTTTGCTTATATCATTGAATTCTGTGCCCTTGAAAACGTAATTCAATATATAAGCATTTCCATTATTTGTCGGTGTCCACTTTCTTATTTTTCTTCCATAATATTCTTATAAATATTTTATCTTTTTTTTTTATATATATACTTACAGCTTTAATTCATAATATTATGGTTTTTGATGGTGGTAGGTTATGTTTAATTATTGGTTATATATATATATATATATATATATATATAACTTTTTTATGGACACGATAACTTCCATAATTCTGTACAAATCTCTTCCAAACTGATACAGAAAACCAAGAGACAGAAAATCTCGATCAAGTTCGTTAATGAGCAAAATCGGACCAAGGGGGTGGAAATAGGGAGGGGTTTTGTGAAAACCAAAAAAAAAAAAAAAAAAAAAACCCCACATAACTTCTTAATTATAATACAAATAGAATCAATTTAAAGTTATTATTACTTCTAAAAAAGAGGGCAAAAATTTATGTGTAAGAGATTTTTGATAAAATAAAAAATGGGCTCAAGGGGAGAAAAAATTCATAACTTCGTCAATTCTCAAGATATCAAATCCAATTAAATTTATTATAAATCTTCTTATTATTATCAACAACTTTTACATTGACAAGTTTTTGATAGGATCAATTCGCACCGCAAAAAAATAAAAAAATAAAATAAAATAAAATAAAAAAATATATAAACAAAAAAAAGGGGGTGGGGGTTGAAGAAGAAAAAAATCCATAACTTTGTCAATTCACAAAATATAAAATCCGCAGGAATTTATTATATATTTTCTTAATATTATCTACAACTTTTATATTGACAAGTTTTTGATAGGACCAATTCTTACAGCAAAAACAAATTAAAAATACATAGGGGTTGAAGAAAAAAATCATCGTATTAAGGATGTATCCAAATTCATACTGTTTATTTTCCAACTCATTTTTAAATTCATTTTTGCTCTCAAACGCATTCAATTGGTAGGTTTTCTTATTCAGAAACTATATAACGTACCGCGATGGTCGATTTTTTGATTGAGGTAGAATATATTTCAAAAATTGATGTCAAAGTGAGCATTTTGAACCTAATTTCCCGAAGCGTTTGTGTTGGAAACAAAAAATATTGTCCTACTGAAGAAATAATTGTTTTTAAATCAAGTTCTAATTAATTGAACGAAAAACAAATTACACAGGTCGCTTATATATCTCTTCAAAAATCACGTCAGCAAGTTTCATGTTTTTTCTTTTAAAAATGAACCTGAAAATGTGTCAGAAAATTTCGAGTTTTTGAGCATGGAAAATTATTTTTTTTAATATCGCCTTAACATGATTCTGATAAAACTAGCTGTTATATAAAAATGAAATTAAAGACTCGTCAAAAGCGGCCAGATAAAATTGTTAAAGTGGGCTTATCTCTAATCATCATTTAGTTTTGTTGTTGGAATTAGTACTCAAATCTGAAATCTACCTGCGCCTGTAGGCCGAGCCTGCGGGAAATTTTTTATCTTTACAAACATAAGAAACTAACCAATTTTCGAAATTTTAAGAAGTATGTATAAAAATAAGGTTTCTTTTGCTTTGACTGATTTTTGGAAACGTTTCCGAGAAGTTTTTACAGTGCATTTTTAGCTTTACGAGTATAGTTTTTAGAGCATATTAATCAGTTTTCTTAACCCGGAATATAGTTTGGATGATATCATTTTCAAGTAAACATTTTCATATATAGCAAGCATGTTTTTCATACAAATATGATAAATTAACAGCATTAAAAATAGATGTTTTTCATATTACCACAAACGAAAATGTACAATAACCTCTTCCTATAGTTACCCACGATTCCGAAAAGCGTTGTTTATATTTTAAAACCTCAAAAAGTAATGTATTTTCATGATTTAAAGAAGACTGTATAAAAACCAAGTTTCTTTGCTGCCATTAATTTGCGAAAACGTTTTTGATTAGTTTTTATAGTATATCTGTTTTCTAAACCCGGATATAGATTTATAGTTACCTCGGATATAGATTTTTCGGATACTGTACATTCTTAAGTTTTGCATTCTTTAGTGAATTATATATATATATATATATATAATTCTTCACTACATTAAAACTGTAAAAAACTTCTACATGAAATTTCAACTCATAAATGAAAAGTGTAATACAGATTAGTGTCTGGTGGATTTTTTTTTTTTTATAATGCTCAAAACCATCTCTTATTTAATTTGCTTTTTAAATGCGTGTAGCTGGAATTTATAATTAGCTAAAGAAGGGAACAACTGAGTGTAAATATAACATATAAGGAAGTTTGTCCATACGCGTATGTGAGAGTTGTTTTTCAAGTTGCCCTGCAAGGGAAAAATTAAAATAAAAGCTATTTTTCAAGCTTGATTAGAAACAAATCGCAAATAAACGCAAACAAATATCCAAGTATTCATATTTAGGGAAGGACTCTTTATACTTCTTAAAAATATCTTTTGTATTCTTGCACTTTTATTAAAACATTTTATTTTTGCTAACTAAATTAATGCTTAGAAGCGAAACTCTTCAAATTAAATTATGGCCCTGTAAAACATTTGCGGCACGTAACATAAACCGAAAGAAAAAAAGAATATCACGTCCTTTACATTTGGAAAATTTCAAGAGATTTTTTCATGTAAATATATTAATGTTGGTATATATTTTTAACAGTTTTTGAAAATATAAATCTAATTTTCTAATTACTGATAAATCTTCAGAAGTCTCAACGCCAATTTTGCAAGTCATTTTAACTTTCATCTCACTTTACACATTATTTAACATACTGAACTCGGTATTTTTTAATAATTTTTTATTATATGTACAGTCGTGAAAAAAAAAAAAAAAAGTTAACACCCCCTACTAACTCTGCAACAAATTATAATAGAAGAAAGTTACTGGTACCAACCGATTGGAAATAACGTCTACTTTTAAATAATGTATATAAAATTTCTTTAGGGGGCCATTTACAAATCAAAACCATACCACACTTTGTTTTTTTAATGGCAACACCCAATTTTGACAAGGTATTTTAAATCTTTGGTTCAAACTATGCCTAGAAATGAAATTTCAAGTCTTTTGGATGATAAGTTTTTTTATTATAAACATTCATAATTTAGAGCTTCTAATGTTAAATTACATTTTCATATTTTTATTAATATTGCCTGAAATTATAATCCTAGTGGGATAATTTTTTGTGTCGTTATCTCGTTATAACACTAAAAATCCCAAACATAAATACATTGAATTTGTAGTTTTAAAATTTTTATAATATGAATTATGAAATTAATATTCGAAAAAAATATGAATTGTAACCTATATATTTTTTTATAGATATAAATTAATTATGTCCTGCTTTATGCGAATTCTCAATTTCCATCTTTTCTTTCAATTAGTTTTCGAATTATCATTAAAAAACGTTAAAATGATGGTTTAAGGGGCCATATACGACGTGCAGAAAAGTATAATTTGAAAATAAATATATTTTACTCATTTTATCCAAATATTTGGACTGGCAATAGTCAAAACATATTAAGCGTGTGAAATTACCTATTGGCAAGAAATAATACATTAATACAAGTGACATAGTCATTCTGTTGCATTTCAACAATCGAGTGCCGTACTTCAATTTGGATACGGCCCCTAAACTAGTCTCATTTTAAAATAATTAATTTCGACGATACTAAAACGATTCGTACAGATTTCATGAAAATTTTGTATTTAGGCTAATTGAAAGTTGTAGAATTTATTTATGGTGTCAAACTTGGGCATAGGCTATTGAAAAAACAAACAAACAAACAAACAAAAAAAAAAAACAAAGTTTGGGTTTGTTTTGATAAGTAGATGCCCCTCCCTCCCCCAAGCAAATTTCATATACCTCATTTAAAAGTAGACTTTATTTCCAATCGTTTGGTACCAGTAACTTTGTTCTACAATAATTTGGTGCTGAGTTAGTAGGGGTGATTGCTTTTTTTCCACGACTGTATTATATATTTCTAAGCATATAAGAATTCCTAAAGATTAATAAAATTTAAATTTTAAGAACTGTTATATTACATGCGATTTAATGCAGTTCTACTCTTGAATTGCTTATTGTACAAATTCTTTGGAAGAAAAAAAATGTAGAACCCTTCAGGGGGATCTATTTTATATTTCATATAAACTCCCCCTCCCCCACAAATCTTACGTAATAGAGAAAGTCACAATGAATGAATTATTTTAATAAATTTTCTTTTTTGACACGTTATGAGAGTTGCTAGACAACAGGTAAATTAAATAGAAAGCACAATTACTTTGGTAAAAAAATGAAAATTTAAAGTTAAAATACTTTACATTTTTCGAACAGAAAATTCCACCAAAAAATACATAGATAATTTAGACATGTGTGACATATATATTGACAAAATTTCAAGCTAATTGGAAGTAACTGGAGTAATTTAAGATCCTGATTTGAAAATTTTAGCATTCATATTTTAACATTTAAATCAATTATACAAACACGCCATTTTCTTTTCAATGAATTTTAAAATTTCAAAATCGTCTGAAATCTTATAGAAAAACATTATGATGTAAAATAAAATGTTCTATATTTTTCGAACGAATGAACCAAATTTAACGAAAAACTACGTAACTAATTCGGGGTACCTCAAAAATATACCTACTTAATTACAAATTAATCGAATACTTTTTGCGGCAATTATCGGGAGGCATACAAAAAAAAAAAAAAAAACAGACAGGTTTACACTAGAGATGAATTCGGGCTGACTCTTTGGAGCCCGGGCACCCCAACGATTTCAAATCCAAAACCGCCCAAGCCCGGAATATTTTGTGTCATTAGAACCCGAGCCTGCCCGAGCCCGATACCGAAAGTATGCAATAAAAAAAAAAGGTTAAAAGTTGTTATAAATGTAATATGTCTTCCTTTAACAACTTCTTACATTGAAACAACTGTTAATTCCCAGCACATAATTAATTTTATGAAATTTGCATTCAATCTTATCAAAAGAGAAGTTTAGTATAAAATAAAAATATACTTCTTTAAAAGGATTCTCGTATTTTTCTACCACAACAAGCAAATTTGATGGACACATTAACGAAGTGCATTTTATGAATAAATGAATAAAATTTGCAGAAATTACTATTTATATAAAAGAAAATGTAACAACATTTTTCTGTTTCCTATTTAAAGGTGTACATCTTAAATTATAATCCATTTTACCCCTCTAAAAAAGTCTTTCGTAATTTCCGTGTCCTTGAAAATCAGCTTAAATTAAAATTTGGACACCGTTATCTGAAAGATCCGATGCTTGTATAGAAAAGAAGAATCACTGATCCATTGCCTTATATCGGAACAATAATGTCAATTATATCTACCGGAGGTCCCAAAAATGATTGATGGATTTTGAAATTCAATAACTTGCAAACGGTAACATATATTAAAAAAATCTTGCAGGAGGGTTATGTATAATGTGAGGAGTTTTTTTTTTTACTGTGATTCTTGATTTTAGTTCGAATTTCCAACAATAGATGGCGCTGTTTGCAATATGTGCTCAGTCCAGACAGGTTTTATGGTACTTCGAGATCCATTTTAATCTCCTTTTTTCGCATGGAAGAAGAAAGAGACCGAAAAATCGAACCTGGATTTAGCGGTCATTGCGTGCAGCGCCATCTATCGATGCTATTTGTAACTAAAACTGAGAATCGCAGCATAAAAACTCCTGACATCTTACATAACATTCCTACAAGAATTTTTTTAATATATATCATCCTTTTCAAGTTATTGAATTTTAAAACCCATCAGTCATTTTTGGGACGTTACTTACGAATGAAAGTGAATTTGAAGAGCAGAAGCGCAGCATGTGCAGGGTTCATAGTGCAAAATGGACGGAATCACTAACGTTATTTTCATATAAAGAGCGATTATGACTCGCACACAATAGAAAAAAAAATGTAAATCTTAACCCTTAAATGCGCGATTTTTTATTTTGTTTCGAAAAAAATACGCATGATTCTTTGAAAGGTTTATTACACAGGAAAAATAATGAAAAAAATCAGATGCATTTTTCGTATAATATGTTAATCTTTTCTTCTGTTGCACATCTGCAATACAAGTAAAAACTACTGTGGTGTAACTGTTTTACGCTAAAATATTGCAAATTAATAAATATTTTAATATGTATGCCTCCAAATACCTTATTTTATATAATTATTTATTTTATAAAACAACCCTTTAATTCCCATGATAGAATACGTTCTAGAAATTACGCAGTTCAGAGAATATGACTTTACACCAGAAAAGCTTCAATGGTTAATGTCATTTTATTTAAATGCTGAATGTCTGTTATTAATTAAAGTAAAATATTGCTATTTTAATTTTCTGGTGTGAATTAGGTACATACGAATGAAAAAATCTATTAAATTAAAAATACTGTTGTTTGCATATATGCAAAGCTGCGCACTAAAGGGTTAAGCTAATGCTGGTTGGTTGACTTTAAAAACAAAAGAAATATTCATTTTGCTTTAAATCTGTAAAGAAACTAATAATAAATAAACGTTTCACCATATGACGGTGCCATATGAACAGGTCGTCGCCGTGAATGCCAGACATAAATCTGAAAATATCACAAATTTTCTTTTTAAAATAGCTTTCTCATACTAAAGCAAAAAACAAAACACGATTTCTGTTTCCACTTTATTCTGATCAAAATACAGGGTGACAAGAAATAACTTGGACACACATGATGCATTATAACTTTAATGCTAATGAAAATATTACAACCAAACTTCAAAATAAATATGAATACATTATTTCGTCTAATATATTTACAAATTTTCAAAGTAGCTACCTTTAGCCTTAATTCAGAGCTTTAAACGTGTCACAAAATTTTCGGCTATGGGCCGCAACTCACTTACTGATATTTTATCCCATTCCTTGTATAAGGATTTCTTTAGGGATGCCAAAGTTTTATGAGGTTTAGCACACACCCTTGTCTCCAAGATGGACCAAACTTAATAATCCATTGGGTTCAAATCTGGGGAATACGGTGGCCATTCTTGAGCTCCAACGAAGTCAGGAAAATGTGTCTTGCACCAATCTCGAGTGCCTTTAGCTCTGTGTGCAGGTGCGGAATCCTGTTGGAAGGTCCATCTTTTGTTTCCAAAGAATTTTTGTGACCAAGGTAAGACAACATCTTCCAAAATGAGTTTGCGATATGTTTGTTGATTAATCTTTATTCCTTGATCAACAAAAATAAGTGGTGTTTTCTCACTAGCACAAATCCCACCCCAAACCCCAAACCATTACAGATTGGGGTCATTGACGCCGTTCAACAATGCAAGAAGATCCAGATGCTTCTGCTGACCAAACTCTATCATTATGGCTATTGTGAGCTTGTTCAATCGAAAACAGTTTCTCATCTGTGAAGACAAATGTTTGCCATCGATCACCTGCGGCCCGCTTTAACAGTTCTTTACACCTTTGAAATCTTGTACGTTTGTTCTCTGCTGTTAGCTTTTGAGCCTCTTTCATTTTATAAGGGTGAAGACCAAACTCTACTCTTGCCATCAAACGTGCGGTTTACCTGTTGATCTTCATCTTTCTAGCAACCTTTCTCATTGAAATCCTAGGATTTCCTTGAACTCGCTTTTCGATAACTACCCGGTTTCTTGATGTGTTAACTGTGCGCTTTCTTCCTCTTCTTGGCCTGTCACCATCATGTACGAGTTCTTTAAATCTTTTGATTGTGTATGAAACCGTCTGCTTAGGCACTTTCACATTGTTCCATTCCTTGCTTATGTAATTCAAGTATGGCAGATCGTTTGTTAACCATAATGGTTATCAAAACTAACTAACTTACACCTGTTTAGTAGCTTTCTAGAATCTATTCCCTATGACAATAACTTTATAATTTTAGTGGTAGTTACAGATTTTTGGTTTGAAATTTCGTCCAAGTTATTTCTTGTCACCCTGTAGCATTAAAATGACTTAAAATGGAATAAGTAAATTTTAAGAAAAAAAAAAAAAAAGTTATTTTTATTTTTTTCTATACGAGAATAAATAAAATTGCCAATTTCAGAAAGATTGAGCCCGAACCCGCCCAAGCCCGAATGCTGATATAAAAATACAACACGATCCCGTGCCGGTCCCGGGTTCGGGTTGAGCCCGTCTCATCTCTAGACACCACTTTCGGGTCTACACAATATATCCTCACTTAACATGAAAAAAAAAATGCTGTATCTACCTGCGCTTTTATCATCGTGTTTTATTTTCGCTATTTAAATTAATGTTCAGAAGAAAACTTTTCAAAATAAATTGCGGTCTTGTAAAATGTTCGTGGCACGCGCAGATGTTAAAAAAATTCTTTTTAGAGAAATCATTACAAGAACAATGCGGAACATGAGATGTTTAGGAGGTAACTCGAAAGACACTTAAATTTTATTTTTTACCGATAACCTCAATTATTTTTCCTTCAATTGTCTATTTTCCGATAGAAAAAACTCTCCCCTATTATGTTTTTTCTTTCGAGTTTTGAGTGTCTTGTTTTTCCTGTATGTGGAGCGTAAACTGAATAATGAAAAGACCATTATGTCCTTTATATTTTTGAAATTTTCAAGCGTGATTTTCTTGTAAAAAATATTAATGTTTGGGGGAAATTTAAGACATTTTTTAAAGATATATTTATTTCAAATACACTGTAAAAAAAAATCAGATGTTTTTTAATATAGTATAACTACGAACGAAAATATACAATAACCTCTTCCTATACTTACCCACGATTCCAAAATCGTTCTTTATATTTTAAAGACACAGAAACGAATATATTTTCGAAATTGAAGGAAGTCTTTATAAAAACCAAGTTTCTTTTAACAACCATTAATTTTCGGAAACGGTCACACAACTTTCGGAAACGCTCACGCTTTTTAGCTCACAGGCTGTCAAAGCCTGAGAGATAATGTGCCAGCTAGATCTGTATGTATGTGTATCTGTATGTATGTTTGCATGTACGTACGTAACGTACGCATGTACGTACGTACGTAACGCGATAACTCTTGATAGAAAAATCCGATTTGCTTCAAATATTTTTTCTAGTTTCATTGTGATAAGGCACTTCCCTGATTAGTTTTGGGGGTTCATTGGATAAGTATAAATGGGGTGGAACGGGGGGAACCCACCTTAACTTAGATGAATGGGTTTTTCATGCAGAATTATCAGATTTTCTTCTAATTTAGTATGCCGGTTAATTCTGATAAGGCGCTTCCCTGATTAGATTCGGAAGTTCATTGGTTAAATATAAAGGGGGGGGGACGGGGGCTAATATCCCCTTAATTTAGATAAGTGGGTTTTTCTATCCGATTTGCTTCAAATTTGGTATACCGGTTTATTTCGATAAGGTGCTTCCCTGATGACATTTGGAGGCTAATTGGTTAAGTATAAAGAGGGGAAACGGGCGAGGCTAATCCCCCCATTTAATTTATTTTTCGAGGGGCATTATTCTTTGAAATAAGGGTATAATATACAATTAGTGTGAATAGCCTGTGAGCTTAATTCCATCAGTTTAACTGGATACTTTCCCTTTTATACGGTATTTTTCTATGTAAACCTATTTTCTACACCCAGAATTTGTATTTTTTGGACGCTTTATATTCTCAAGTAAACATTTTCATATTCAAGAGACATGTTTTACAGATAAACATGATACATTAACATTAAGAATGATATTATTTTGTCCCTTGAATGTATAAATTCAACTACCCAGCTAAAAATGCTTAAGTGTTAATGAATAGCATTTTAAAACCCGATATTCTGGTTTGCGAAAACTGGTTAATACACTAATAAAACTTCTCGGAATCATTTCCGAAAATCAGTGGGCAGTAAAAAAAAAAAAAAAAAAAAAAAAAAAAAACCCTTGATTTTATAAACTCTTCTTTAAATCCAGAAAATTTATTGATTTCTGAAGTTTCTGAAGCCCTTTTTGGATTCTTGGTTTAACTTGGGAAAGGTTATTGTATATTTTCGTTCGTGGTTACATTATATTTTCGTATTTGATTAAAATTTTCGTATTTGCTAATGCACTCGATCTTTTAAGGATGTTCTCAAATCCAAAAGGGCGATTTTATGACTTAAGTTTTAATTTATTTTTGTTCGGAAATGCATGAAATTAGCGCGTGTTGTTGTTCAGAAACTATGTAATAGAGCTGTTTTTCCGTTTTTTTGCAATAGATTTTTCAGAAAATAGTGTCAAAGTAGGCGTTTTAAACCAGATTTTCGCACGAAAGGAGAAACCCCCCTCAAGAAATGATGAAAAAGATGTTTGTCACGTGATCAAAATCGCTTATAACTCAATAGGTAATTAGTTTATCAAAAAATGGAAAACACAGTTCAATTCTAAATCGCTTCCATGGTCAGGTTTTCCAATTTTGTAATTTCGGTTAAAAAATGAATTTGTAAATGTGTCAAAACATTTTGCGCTTGTTGAGCAGAGCAGTTGAGTTCCACCTTAAATCTGGAAAATTTATTGGTTTCTGAAGTTTCTAAAGAAAAAGAACCCTTTTTGAGTTCGTCGGTTAACTCGGGAAATGTTATCGTATATTTTCGTTCGTAGTTATATTATATTTTCGCATTTGATTAAAATTTTCGTATGTGCTAATGCACTCGATTTTTTAAAGAGTATTCATAATTGAAGTTTGTAAATACTTGTGGTACCGCTAGATGTAGCTACAAAATAAAAGTAAGTTTGCACACAAACTTTTCTTTTAAAAGTGAAAGCAAAATAGAAATTTGAAAGTTTGAAACAAATCGCAGATAAACACAAAGAAATACTCCAGGTTTCAAATTTAGAGAGGGGCACTTTTTTCTTCATAAAAAATGCTGCGTGTACCTACACTTTCATTACAATGTTTTATTTTCGCTATCTAATTTAATGTTCAGAAATTTTTTTGTCAAAATAAATTGCGGTTTTGTAAAACGTTCCTGACACGCACAGATGTTAAGCATTCTTTACAGCGATATTACAAGAACAAAGAATGAAAATTACGGAACATGAGATAATACGGAAATATCTCGAACAACACTTAAATTTTATTTTTACCGATAACTTCAATTCTTTTTCTTTCAATTGTCTATTTTTCGATAGAAAAACATCCTCTATTACGTTTTTTCTTTCAGTCTTTGAGTATTTGGCTTTTCTGGAATGTAGAGCGTAAACTGAATAATGGAAAGAACATTATGTCTTCTATATTTTAAAATTTTCAAGTGTGCATTTTTTTTTTTGTAAAAAAAATAGTAATGTTGGTGGAAATTTCAGACATTTTGTGAAGTTATAGTTATTTCAAATACATTGTAAAAAAAGACAGATGTTTTTTAATATAATATAACTTCGAACGAAAATATACAATAACCTCTTCCTATAGTTACCCACGATTCGGAAAAGTGTTCTTTATATTTTAAAACATTAGATACTAATATACTTATTTTCGAGATGAGATTCAAGGAAGTTTTTATAAAAACTACGTTTAGCTTTTAAGAGCCATTAATTTTCGGAAACGTTTCCGAGTAGTTTTTACAGTGTTTTTATATTTAAATCTGCTTTGTAAACCCCGAATTTAGCTTTTTGAACGCTATATATTCTAAAATAAACATTTTCATATTCAACAGACATGTTTTACAGATAAACATGATAAGTTAACAGCAATAATATTAATATTATTTTGTCACTCTTCCAAGTATAAATTCAATTATGCAGCTAAATACATTTAATTGAGAATGGATAGCATTCTAAAGTCCGATATTGCGGTTTGAGAAAACTGATTAATGCATCATATAAAATTACTCGAAAACATTTCCGAAAATCAGTGGGTAGTGAAAAAATATATTACGGTTTTATAAACGCTTCTTTAAATCTGGAAAATTCGATGGTTTTCGATACTTCTAAAGAGAAAGAACGCTTTTCGGAAACGCCAGTTATTCGGGAGGGTTTATTGTATATTTTCGTTCGTGATTATATTATATTTTTGTAGACTGAGGTACAACTGTCTTTTTTTTTACAATGTAGTAATTGATTTTTTAAAGGATGTGCATTATTGAAGTTTGTCAATAGTTCTGGTACCACTAGATGCAGCTGCAAAATATAAGTACTCGGAAACGTATTCGAAAAATAGCGGATAGTAAAAAAATATATATATTATGGTTTTATAAATGCTTCTTTAAATCTGGAAAATTCGATGGTTTTCGAGACTTCTAAAGAAAAAGAACGCTTTTCAGAAACGTCGGTAACTGGGAAGAGGTTATTGTATATTTTTGTTCGTGGTTATATTATATTTTTGTACATTGAGATACAAAGGTCTTTTTTTTACAATGTAGTACATGATTTTTTAAAGGATGTGCATAATTGAAGATTGTCAATAGTTTTGGTACCAGTAGATTGCAACTGCAAAATAAAAGCAAATTTGCGCACATTCTTTTCAACTGAAAGGTAGAGTAAAAAATATTTTTGAACTTTTGTTTCAAACAAATCGCAGATAAACGCAAACAAATACTCCAGTTTTCAAATTGAGAGAAGGGCACTTTATTCTTCATAAAAATCGCTTTCTTTTTTTCACTTTTATTACAAGGTTTTGTTTTCGCTATCTAAATTAATGCTCAGAAGTAAACTTTTAAAAATAAATTGCGGTCTTGTAAAATGTTCGTGGCACGAGAAGATGTTAAGCATCCTTTTCACCGACATCATTACAAGAATGAAGAATAAAAATTACGGAACATGAGATGTTAAGGAAATATCTCGAACGACACTTAAATTTTATTTTTACAGATAGCTTCAATTCTTTTTCTTTTAATTGTCTATTTTCTGACAGAAAAAAAATCCCTCCTATTATGTTTTTTCTTTCAAGCTTTGAGTGTTTGGTTTTTCTTGTATATAGAGCGTATACACTGAATAATGGAATTAATATTACAGTAAACTCTGTCTAAGGCAGAATCGATCGGGACCGAGAAAATTTTCTGTAATAGACAATATTCCGCCTTAGACAAATTTTACTCTATGTCTAACGATTCGCAGGGACTTGAAAAATTTTTCCGAGTTAGGCAGATTTCCGTCTTACACAGAGTCCGTCTTACAGAGAGTTTACGGTATGTCTTCTACATTTTAAAATTGCCAAGTGTGCTTTTTCTGTAAAAAAATATTAACGTTGGTGTAAATTTCAGACATTTTTTGAAGATATGTTTATTTCAAATACACTGTAAAAAAAAAAGAGAGATGTTTCTTAATATAAAATAACCACGAACAATAGAAAATATATAATAACCTCTTATGAGTTACCCACGATACCGAAAAGTGTTATTTATATTTTAAAACCTTAGATAGTAAAATACTTATTTTCGAGATTCAAGGAAGCTTTTATAAAAACTAAGTTTATGTTTTAACAGCCATTAATTTCCGGAAGCGTTTACGAATATTTTTTTTGTGTTTTTCTAGGTAAATTTGTTTTCTAATCCCATAATTTAAATTTTTGGACGCTGTATATTCTCATATAAACATTTTCATATTCAACAGACATGTTTTACAGATAAACATGATAAGTTAACAGCGGTAATATTAATATTATTTTGTCACTCTTACAAGTATAAATTCAATTATGCAGCTAAAAACGTTTAATTGAGAATGGATAGCATTCAAAAAACCGATATTGTGGTTTGAGAAAACCGATTAATACATAATATAAAATTACTCGGAAACGTTTCCGAAAATCAGTGGGTAGTGAAAAAATATATTACGATTTTATAAACGCTTCTTTAAATCTGGAAAATTCGATGGTTTTCAATACTTCTAAAGAGAAAGAACGCTTTTCGGAAACGCCAGTTGTTCGGGAGGGTTTATTGTATATTTTCGTTCGTGATTATATTATATTTTGTAGACTGGGATACAACTGTCTTTTTTTTTTTACAATGTAGTAATTGATTTTTTAAAGGATGTGCATAATTGAAGTTTCTCAATAGTTCTGGTACCACTAGATGCAGCTGCAAAATATAAGTACTCGGAAACGTATCCGAAAAACAGTGCATAGTAAAAAAATATATTATGGTTTTATAAACGCTTCTTTAAATCTGGAAAATTCAATGGTTTTCGAGACTTCTAAAGAGAAAGAACGCTTTTCGGAAACGCCGGTTATTCGGGAGAGTTTATTGTATATTTTCGTTCGTGATTATATTATATTTTTGTAGACTGAGATACAACTGTCTTTTTTTTTACAATGTAGTAATTGATTTTTTAAAGGATGTGCATAATTGAAGTTTGTCAATAGTTCTGGTACCAGTAGATGGCAGTTGCAAAATAAAAGTACTCGGAAACGTATCAGAAAAACAGTGGATAGTAAAAAAATATATCATGGTTTTATAAACGCTTCTTTAAATCTGGAAAATTCGATGGTTTCCGAGACTTCTAAAGAAAAAGAACGCTTTTCGGAAACGTCGGTAACTGGAAGATTTTATTGTAAATTTTTGTTCATGGTTATATTATATTTTTGTACACTGAGATACAACTGTCTTTTTTTACAATGTAATACTTGATTTTTTAAAGGATGTGCATAATTGAAGTTTGACAATAGTTTTGATACCAGTAGATGGTAGTTGCAAAATAAAAGTAAATTTGTGCACATTCTTTTCACCTGAAAGGTAGAGTGAAAAATATTTTTGAACTTTTGTTTCAAACAAATCGCAGATAAACGCAAACAAATACTCCAGTTTTCACATTGAGAGAATGGCACTTTTTTCTCCATAAAAAATGCTTTCCCTTTTACACTTTTATTACAAGGTTTCATTTTTGATATCTAAATTAATGTTCAGAAGTGAACTTTTATAAATAAATTCCGGTCTTGTAAATTGTCCGTGGCAGGCGCAGATGTTATGCATCCTTTTCACCGATATCTTTAGAAGAACAAAGAATAAAAATTACGGAACATGAGATGTTAAGGAAATATCTCGAACGACACTTAAAATTTTATTTTTACCTATAACCTCAATTCTTTTTCTTTCAATTGTCTATTTTTCGATAGAAAAACATCCTCTATTATGTTTTTCTTTCAAGCTTTCAGTGTTTGGCTTTTCTTGTATGTGGACCGTAAACAGAATAATGGAAAGAACATTATGTCCTCTACATTTTGAAATTTTCAAGTGTGCTTTTAAAAAATATATATATTAATGTTGGTGTAAATTTCAGTAAAAAAAGACAGATGTTTTTTAATATAGGCCAGTTCCATTTGTTTTTATAGTGTAAATCACATAGCTGATAACTGTTATGCTTGTTGACCACCGTTGTTTTCGAAACGTTTGCTTGGCCTTATTCAATTAATGAGATATCTCCCTTAAAATAAGTCACATTTTTCAGTTCTAAAATACTGTTAGCCAAAAATCTTAGCATGTGATTTACACTACAAGTACCCATGGAAATAGCCTATAATGTAACTTCGAAGGAAAATACACAACAACCTTTTCCTATAGTTACCCACTGTTCGGAAAAGTGTTCTTTATATTTTAAAACATTAGATATACTAATATACTTATTTTCGAGATTCAAGGAAGCTTTTATAAAAAGTAAGTTTATGATTTAACGGCCATTAATTTTCGGAAACGTTTCCGAGTAGTTTTTATAGTGTTTTTCTAGGTAAATCTGCTTTGTAAACCCAGAATTTAGATTTTTTTAAAGCTGTATATTCTCAAGTGAACATTTTCATATTCAACAGACATGTTTTACAGATAAACATGATAAATTAACAGCATTAAAATTAATATTATTTTGTCACTCTTGTGCGTATGAATTCAATTACGCAGCTAAAAATGTTTAATTGAGAATGGATAGAATTATAAATACCGATATTGTGGTTTGAGAAAAGTGATTAATACATTTAAAAGTACTCGGAAACGTTTCCGAAAATCCGTAGGAAGTAAAAAATATATTATGGTTTTATAAACGCTTCTTTAACCCTTTATCTATTGACGGTACTTATAAGTACCATTAAAATAACTTGTTATAAAATCCATTTAATACATCGATTAATTGTAATACAGTTTAGAATGGGTTATAGATAGATTACTTTATCTTGTTTCAAAAGCATTATGGGTTACATAAAACAAAAATATTTTTAAAAGGATGATTTCTTTTGCCTTTGCTTCTTTTCAGCTTTCTTTGTGTTACGGGTGTGGGGGTTGAATTTTTCAATTCGGAAATATTTCTATATTTCTATTGTAAGAACATTATATTTGTGCATTTCCTAATTCTACAAAATACTAAAAAAAATATTTAAAATGAAAGAGTGGGGTTATAAATGTTGCAAAAAATCCCTATAAATTCAAATTTAATGAATCCTTCGATCTTCCTAAAATCCTTCTAAAATTTATTAAATGATTATATAAATCTTCTAATGTCGTTTAAACAATTCACGAAAAATGCTTTAGAAGATAAAATTTTCCTGAATTCCTAATTCATAACATAACGGGTTGAATCTGGAAAATTTGTTGGTTTTCGAGACTTCTAAAAAAAAAAGAACGCTTTCGGAATCGTTGGTAAATCGGAAGAGGTTATTGTATATTTTCGTTCGTGGTTATATTATATCTTTGTAGACTGAGATATATTTGTCTTTTTATTTTACAATGTACTTGATTTTTTAAAGAATGTCCATAATTGAAGTTTGTCAATAGTTTTGGAACCAGTAGATTGCAACTGCAAAATAAAAGTAAATTTGCGCGTATTCTTTTCATCGGAAAGGTAAAGTAAAAAATATTTTTGAACTTTTGTTTCAAACAAATCGGAGATAAACGCATACAAATACTCCAGTTTCAAATTGAGAGAGGGGGCACTTTTTTCTTCATAAAACATGCTTTTTCTTTTTCGCTTTTATTACAATATTTACTTTCGCTATCTAAATTAATGTTCAGAAGTAAACTTAAAAAAAATAATTCCTGTCTTGTAAAATATCTCTGGCACGCGCAGATGTTAAGCATCCTTTTCACCGATATCATTAGAAGAACAAAGAATAAAAATTACGGAACATGAGATGTTAAGGAAATATCTCGAACCGCGCTTAAATTTTATTTTTACCGATAACCTCAATTCTTTTTCTTTCAATTGTCTATTTTTCGATAGAAAAACATCCTCTATTATGTTTTTTCTTTCAAGCTTTGAGTGTTTGGCTTTTCTTGTACGTGGAGCGTAAACTGAATAATAGAAAGAACATTATGTCCTCTACATTTTGAAATTCTCAAGTGTTTTGTAAAAAATATCAACGTTAGTGTAAATTTCGGGCATTTTTCGAAGCTATATTTATTTCAAATACACTGTAAAAAATGATACTTTAATATAAAATAACCACGAACATTAGAAAATATACAATAACCCACTGTTCTTAAAAGTGTTATTTATATTTTAAAATCTTAGATACTAATATACTTATTTTCGAGATTGAAGGAAGCTTTTATAAAATCTAAGTTTAATGTTTTAACAGCCATTAATTTTCGGAAACGTTTTCGAGTAATTTTTATAATGTTTTTCTAGGTAAATCTGCTTTGTTAACCCAGATTTTTTGAACGCTATACATTCTCAAGTAAACAATTTCATATGTCTAAAAGTATTCGAAAACGTTTTCGAAAATCAGTGGGTAGAAAAAAATATATATTACGGTGTTTTAAACGTTTCTTTAAATCTGGAAAATTTGTTGTTTTTCCAGATTTCTAAATAAAAAGAAGGCTTTTCGGAATCGTCGGCAACTTGGAAGAGGTTATTATATTTTCGTTCGTGGTTATATTATATCTTTGTAGACTGAGATATAACTGTCTTTTTTTTTACAATGTAGTACTTGATTTTTTAATGGATATGCATAATTGAATGTTTTATTATATCGAGAATAGATAAATGACAAAATTAGTTATTGAGATTATGTGTTTTTAGATGCGTTCGTAATTATATAAATGCTTAGCTGTCTGGTCCATCCGTCTGTCCGCATATAACATCGCATAAACTACCCAACCGAATGGTTTGAAATTTAATATAATAATCGTAGCAGAATTTTGTCGTGTCATTTCAAATTTTATGAAAATCGAATCAGAGCTTAAAAATATATTAATAAAAGTTTTCTTCATTCTAATAAATCCTATCATACGTAATGAATTCAATGATATCCGATGATAGGTAATAATTCTAGGTTGCCATGGTGATTACGTCCTACTTAAATTGGAGTCATATTATTTTCGTATTAAAGAATTTAATGCATAGAATCGTAAATAAATTTGTATGCATGCATTTTTCCATAAGAGTGCAACAGCTATTGCACCAAGATCTGAATATTGGTAAAACTAATTATAGTACGAACGTACCTTATTTGCCAAGTTTAAACACAAATTCCGACTTTTTTTCAAAGATATTTTCCTAGCATTTCATGCCCTGTAATTTCCATTTTTATAATATCTATGAACAGACTGTTTACAAGCTGTGCGTGTCATAGATACTTTGAAAGACAGTAATTCATTTTGAAGAAATTTTGCTTACATAAAACATGAAAAAAAGCATTGTAGTGACCATCCAGGTAAATATATAAAAATTTTTAATGGATTAAAAGCATTTAAATTTGAGAACCGAAATATTGGGTAGCGTTTATTTGCGTTTTTTTTTCTCTTGGGGTGGGGGGTGGGGAGGAGTGTTAAATAATTTTCGTATAATACAAAAACATGCATATTTTATGATCTTGCTTTAAATTCAATCGAAAACTGTCGATTTTTATCCAACCGAGATTTTGAAGAAAAAACAAGTTGGAAATTGTACAGTCGTGGAAAAAAAAAAGTAAACACCCCTACTAACTCCTCAACAAATTATCGTAGAAGAAAGTTACTGGTACGGAATGATTGGAAATAAAGTCTATTTTTAAATGATGTATATAAAATTTGCTTAGGGGGTCATCTACATATTAAAACGAGCCATAACTTTGCTTTTTTTTCAATAGCAGTACACAATTCTGACAGCATAAATTAACTCTACATCCTTCAATTAGCCTAAAGACAAATTTTTATGCAATTCGTATGATAAGTTTCCGAGAAATTAATTATTTTATAACCAGCGTATTTTAAGGGCTGTATCCAAACTGAAGTTCGGTACTCCATTGTTAACAGAGAGAGCCAACTTCTTGATCAAGGCACCTTAAACAGTCAATGAAGCCTGCTAGATTACAGGGCAGTAGAAGAAATTTCAAAATATTTAGTCACTTCTATCATTAGCGGCCCCTTAAAGCATCATTTTGCCGTTTTTTAAGCAAAATTTGAAAACTACTTGGAAGAAAAGTGTGAAATTTTGGATTTCCATAAAGCAGGACTTAATAAATCTAAATCCATAAAAAAAAACTGTAGATTGCAATTAATAATTTTTCGAATATTAATTTCCTTATTCGTAATTCATATCATAAAATTATAAAAATTGCAAATTCAACCTATTCATGTTTGGGTATATTAGTATTATTGCTACACAAAAAATTAGAACATTAGGAGCATAATTTCGGGAGATATAAATAAAAATATGAAAATGTAATTTAACATTAGAAGTACTAAATTTTGAATGTTTATAATTCAAAAACTTATCATTCAAATGACTTGAAATTTCATTTCTAAGCATAGTTTGAACCGAAGATTTGAAATATTTCATTAAAATTGGGTATTGCCTTTGAAAAAAATGAAGTTTGGATTCGTTTTAATATGTAGATGAACCCTAAGCAAATTTTATATACATCATTTAAAAGTAGACATTATTTCAAATCGTTCGGTACCAGTAACTTTCGTCTACGATAATTTGCTGAGGAGTTAGTAGGGGGTGTTTACTTTTTTTTTCACACGACTGTACATCAAACGTGGTAAATGAGGTGCGTTCGTACTACAACTAGTTTTATAAATATTTTTTGCTCCGCATATTGTACTGAATGTATATTTTAGCGCACTTCATAAGTGCATATCAATTATTTCACTCTGTTCGAAAGGCATAACATCATTAAAATGCACTTGAAATAAGTTTTCGCCATTGGCCGTAATGTAACGAAAAACTTTTGACTGTCTTTGTCATTAAACTATACATCCGATTTTCATAAAATGTGATATGATTCGACAAAATCTTGCAACAATTATATATTTAAAATTTTAGACCATTCGGTTGGGTGGTTTTTGCTCTGTTATATGCGAATGAACATCAGACAGACAGACGGACTGAACGACCATACGAGGCTACGTATTTATATAATTACGAACGCACCTAAAAACAACAACTAAATTCTAAGTAAAAAAAATGCTCTTAAAAATCGAAGAAACACTTCTTATATATGTTTTTTTAAAGAAATTAATTAATATCAGTGATCACCAGGCTGTAAAAATTAACCAAACGAAGCATCTTAAGGGAGGATGCCTACGTAAAACCTTCAAAATTTCAATTTATTTCATAAACTTAATTAAATGTACATTTCATTCCGATTCCAATACCGCCTTTGTCTGTGCTAGGTATAAATCGCCCAATTTAAGTAACAATAATAATAATAAAAATCCCTGCCGGCTCGGGCCTACAGGCGGAGGTAGATTTCGAAGTTAAGTACTAAATTCGCCAACAAAACCTAAATCAAGATTAGAGATAAACCCAGTTCCTTCACTAAGAATGAGCTCTAGGGAGCTAAACATTTTGTGAAAATTCTAATATACACGAATACACACACGCATGTATATGGAATAGGTTTAAAAATGGATAAAGCAAATTCAGAGAACCTCAAAGTGTTAAAATATGTTAATATTTCCATAGTTGGGTTTTTATCATGTTTTAATACATTTCTTCAAACTCACATGACGTTACATATTCACCAGCTGAGGTCCATTATATTTCCAATATGACGCTATATATATATATTTTATTCGTCAAACTATTTATTTCATTTTGAGTTTTCATGCGGAAATCTTGCACTAGAAAACTAATGACGTAATATTCAATTTGTTTTCAATTCGTCAAACTATTTATTTAAGTTAATTTTTCACGTGAAATCTTGCAATAGAAAAACAATTGTTGTGGTGAGAATTTTATTGTTTTTTTTTAATTGTTGGCAATTGCTTAACGAAAAATATTTATTTTTTCCTGCCATTGTTGTGTAAGAGCTGGTTTTATCAGAATCATATTAAGACGGTATTCAAAATTTTGAGCCCTCCCCATTTCCATTCCCTTGGGCCGATTTCGCCCATTTTCAATCCCCGCCGAGATATCAACCATCTCAAAGTTATTGGCGAGTTTGAATCCGTGCATTATTGTGACTTTTATCGTGCGGACAAAATTTAGTACATACATACATACACACACACACATATATATATATATATATATATATATATATATAAACTTTTTAGGTGGGGTTGGTTTTGGGTTCCTGGGGTCCTATAATGAAAAGTTATGAAGGAATTTTTCAAAAGTCGCACCATGGTAACGACTGCAATAGGTAGTATTTCTTACGAAATCTACCTAATAATAAAATAAAGAAATTTTTACTTACCCTCGAGAATGAATTTTCTGGACAGTCCTCGATCTGTGTCTAATCTGTGAAAGATAAATTACAATAACGTCAGTTTAGATTTACTAATGCATGTCTATCACGAATAACATTTATAATACTATATTGATGAAAACAAGAAAGAAAAACTTATACGTCATGCATAGGTTAAGAAACTCTTTCCAATACGACTAAAACATTGTTACGAAAGTTTATGTTTTTGTATTGTTAAAAAGAGAATAATAATAACTAGAAAAGAGGAATTCTGCCTTTTCAGAATTTAGTGTCGCCCCCGATGAAAAAAAAAATGTATATATAAATAGTACAAAGCATATTTCAATTTTAAGACTTACAGCACACGCTTTTATTTTATGTAAAATGACGTCATTCGCATCCGCTTAAGAATGCCAGGTTTACGATTCACTCTTAAACATCTACAGTAAAGTAGGCATAGGACGTCACTATCGCGAAATAATACACAAACGCAGCAAAAAGATGCCGTCATTAAACAAGCTCGACCAAAAACGACGGCTGTCTAATGATTCATAAGCCTTCATTTGTTTGTAACATTGATATAGATATACTTAAAATTAAATATAGTCAGTAGCTCCATGTTTTAACAGAAATCATTCATTTATATTTTTTTCAAAATAGCACATATTTTAATTACATTTTCTTTCGGTTGTTATGAAAAAATGGCAGCAAAAATATATAATGAATATTTTACAAGTATTTTTCCTTTACTTTCAACAGAAATGGAGTACTTCCGTTGCCAATATTAAGCAAATGGCTCCAAAAACTACAAAAAAAAAAAAATTAATATTTCAAAAAGAAATGGAGATGTAGTTTTTAAACAAATTGCATTTAAAAGTACTTTTTTTCCCCGATACGACAGTATAAAAATTAAAAATGTGCGATGCTTAGAAGTTTAAAAAATTGCTATAGAGTATTTAGTCGTACTGCCTTGTTTTACTGCTGACTTCTGCAAGGTAACGTTATTTTTTGAAGACGACACAAAATAAGCAGGGAGAAAGAATTAGCATACCGTACCAGGGGATAATAATAGTAATAATAATAATAATAATACAGCTGGAACTTGAAATTGGAATTACCACCCAAATGACTAACTAGAGGCTTTAGCCTGGATCATTATGCTCCAAAGGTCTGGGGGTAAAAAAGGCTTATCAGCAAAAGAAAGAAAAAAAAATTCAGACCCACGAAAAATCTCATGCATGGAAATTCCCTATTATTGCAAAATTAAAAAAGATTACAGAGTGTTTGCATCTCAATACAATTACAATATATTTCTTTGTACAGGCTTCTCTGTACGAGATTGATTTCTTCAAGGATCATCACATATGAAATCAGGAGTTATACGCATAAAGAAAGTTATAATAATAAATTAAAGTATCTTGCATTTACATAATCACTACTTACAATTACTTAATTGTCGGATGAACTAATATGTGATAGGCAACATAGGATTGTAAACATATAGGAATTTTAGAAAACAGATATAAAACCTACTTTCAACAATTACCACGTGTAAACGAGAATGCATTAAAATCATTTTGCGCAGCTCTGAATATGATCCCTATATTTTTATGCACATCACATAGTATACAAATTTGATTCAGTTAGCTAACACGTATCACAACTGAAAACACATTTCCTCCAATCACCATCTATAGACGGCAATGCATCAAAGTTCTTTTGTGTAGCCCTGTACTTATACAGCCCTGAAATTTGGTTAACCTTATAAATGCATAACACTATTCAAAACCCTCTTCCAGTAATTATCGCTCATAGGCAATGATTTAGTCGAATTATTTTGTGAATTCTCTTCTAAAAATATTATACTACAAACCACCTCAGTAATGTATGTCAATTTCATTACTTTAGAAATAGTATAATGTTATCGTGCAACTCAGCAATTTATAATCAATTTCTTAATGTTAAAAATAAATAGTATAACGCACGTTAAAACGCACTTCTAATAATTACTGACTACAGACTGCAAGCGAATTTTTTTTTGTGTTCTGTAAATGAACGATAAATTCTATGCCTGAAATTTTCTACATGAAATATATTGTAGATTTACCAATAGTGCATATCTAGATTAATTTTTTAACACAGTTATTCAATTTGTAAATAAATCATATGAGTTGTAAATTTCCAAGTAGGTGAAAAATGTCCGAGCCAGGATTCGAACCAATAATTTCTTGGCTGAAGCCGCCAAAAGCTCAGCCAACTGAGCCATCCCGGACGAATCTGGAGGATCCTAATTCACCCAGCTAACCTTAACGATCACGGTATCTGGTCTGATATCTCAATCAGCTCAACAGAATAAATCGCAGGTTATGGAACTCCAGTAAACGCTGGATGCGTAATTACACTAGATTAATTTTTTAACACAATTATTCAATTGGTAAATAAATCGCACGACTTGTACATTTCCAAGTGGTTGAAAAATATCCGGGCCAGGATTTGAACCAGGGATCTCTTGGCTGAAGCCGCCAATGCCCTGCCATCTGAGATATCCCGGATGAATCTGACTAACCTTAACGGACCGGAATGATCGTTAAGATTAGCGTGGTGAATTAAGTCCTCCAGATTCGTTCGGGATGGCTCAGTTAGCAGAGCATTGGCGGCTTCAGCCAAGAGATCCGTGGTTCGAATCTTGGCCCGGATATTATTCAGCCATTTGGAAATTTACAACTCAAATGTATATCTATTTTGAAAATTCTGAAGTAGTATAATATCATTAAAATCTAGTTCAAACAATTATTGCGCGTAGACAATAATAGATTCATTTTCTTTTGAGCGTCCCTGTTAATGAACTATAAATGATATACAATCCATTTGGAATAAGGAACATACCATAGTAAACTTCAATGACGTATACCAATTTCATAGAAATACATGTCTGTTTATAGAAGTTACAGTGATGACTACACTGTCAGAAAAACTCGTCAATATACACTAAATTATACCTCATTTTTTTAAACAAATAATTTCCGTACTCTTAGAAAACATAATTTATCCGTGAATTGTTCCCAAAAGTCTGAATAAGAGGAAGAAATTCCGTTCATTCCTAGCACGCATGCGCTCTATTGATACTAAAATCAGAATTTATTTTAAGGGGTCTCAGGAGTCTTAAAGCTTTAAAATTTTCGAAATTTTAATATTTTTAGATGTTAAACTCCTGTCTTTTCTGAACATTTTTATATAATTGTTTCCTTGAAATTCCCATTAGAACAGAAGTTAATTAGTAACAGAAACTTTTAGAATTATATCCGCTCAATAGCTGAAGCGGCGTTTTCGAAACTTTGAAGTCATTTTTCTCCAAATGATGTTTTTGGGCATAACGCGCTAGATATCTCAAAAACTTCGGAATATGTTTTCATGAAATTTTCGAAACATACATTTCATGTTAGTCCGTATAAACTGAACCTAAAATTTCCTTTTTATTGTTCAAAAAAATATTTTTCAAGGTGATTATACTGTTGAAATTTTCAAAATTTTGCATCAGCTAAATATAACTTCGTATTAAAAACATAAAAATGCTTTAAATACAAATTTATTTAGATTCAGGGTAATTATTAAAATCTAAAGTATAAGTAGACACCAAAATTTTCATTATAGTTGCAAAGTTTATTTTTTAATCCTGCGCAACAGCTGTTATACCAATTTTCTGCTCGTCAAATGTCTTACAGTTTGGAGCCCTCTATACATGCTAATTCTGCATCTTGCAATTTTTTAAATACATGAAATAAAAGGACATACGTATATCTTTCATCCCAATATTTCGTTTTAATATCATACACATTTTAAGATATTAAATGTTGAAAATGGTCTTTTTTTTTAAATTTTAAACGTCCTGAGACCCCTTAAAATTGAAACCCCAAAAATTTCACTAATTCAGATTTCTAATTTAATTATAATGAACAAAAAATTCCGAATTTAAAAATGAATAACAATTACTTGTCTCATTCATTCAAAAGTACTTACAATTTTCCTTTTAAAGTTGAATAAGTTGAATAAAGTTAGATAAATTTGAATTTATAAAGTTGTTTATAAAAAAATACCCGCATTTAAAATATATTTTAATTTAAATATTAAATGACATAAAAAATCGATTTTACTCCAAAAAGAAAAAAAAAATCTTATCGAATAAAAATATAATGTTCATATTTCACATCTAGGAATCTACTTAAAAATATTTATAATTCATATTTTTATCATATACTAATACTGAAGTATTAAAACCCCAGCCACAATCCCATTAAAGACGAATTGTTGCCAAAATTAATTTCAAATTAAAAACTTTTTAAAGAAATTAATCAAGCCATACTCATCTGAAGCAAACATATTTACTTCAAAATATTTTCCTACTGTACAACTGTAGCCCCTTGGCCTCGTAATCGTCTCGTAACGTTAAGCTGGTTCGACTCCAAGGTCTGCAACTTTTATTTTTTCCCTACTTTCTTCAATTGACGTATGCTTTACCTCCTGTAACGGAGGAAAAAGAAACCGATATTCGTCAATTACCGGAAAAATCCGGGCACCACTGCTGCCAGGAAAATTTCCATGAATTAAAAAATGTATTTCTGAGTGTGTAGACAGACAGTGGTTATAAAAAAAAACTTCCCTGATATATGAACCTCTACACTGTTAAAAATTTTGTGCTACTTTGAACCGAAATTTGGTGAATAGTAGCTGACACCATGAGACGGTGAAATCTCGTTCCAAGATTTGGAACTTCGGTTGAAGAGTCCTATGGTGGTAGGTGGTGATAACTGCTGAGCACCAAATTTTGGTTCAAAGTAGCACGAAATTTTTAACAGTGTAGAGGCCTAACAGCTCAAACAATCGAAAGAAATTTTAGATATACTTACTTGACGGTATGCGCTCGAAATCGTGGTGATTTAAAACAATAGAGCTCTCACGGTTGCGGTTACAGTGAAAAAATTTCGAAATTTTCGAATGGCAACATCCATTTTTTCTCGCGCAAATTCATCAGCGCATTGAAAAAGCATAAATGGCGTTGGAATGATACACGTACGATGGAAATTTCCGGCGTAAAACACTTGCAAAAAAGACCATTGCGAGTAACGAAGGAGTGGCAACAAGACATGTTTTTCAGTAGCCGATTCTTTTGTTCACTTGTGAACTGAGTAATGTTGTAAGATTTGTTTTAAAATGTGTTTTTGAGTTGTGATTGTGTACACATAGTGAAAATAAAAATGTAATCATTTGTTTTAGAGAGTTGAATATTAAGTTACATAGGAACTGATCAGGATTGATTGCCATGATATTACACCGGCAATTTTAGTCAACAATTTGGTTCCAAAGCCATTTGTGGTTTTTCAATGCGCTGATGGATTTGCACAGGGGAAAAAAAAGGGTGTTGCCATTCGAAAATTTCAAATTTTTTTCACTGTAACCGTTTAGAACTGTGAGAGCTCTATTGTTTTAAATCATTACGATCTCGAGCGCATATCTTCAAATAACTAAATCTGAACTTTCCGTTTGATTGATTGAGCGGTTATGTCGCTAGGGGTACATATATCGGGGAGTTTTTTTATGACCACCCTGTAGATTGAAAGTTAAAAACTGCAGGAAATGGGCAAAAAATAAAAAACATATTTTCAATTCAAATTATCTTCTGACTTGATTACCTGTACCAAACAGACTCCTGATTACAGTTATCAGAGTATCTCACTCACATGTAGTATAGTTCAAAACTTCTCCAGAAGTTTAAATTATTTTATAAAAAAAAGAAACCTACTTGAATTTGAATTTTTCTCTTTTATGTTATAAACGTGACCGTATTTTCTTACAGATAATTTCGGAGAAAAAATTCTAAACTTAATAAAATATAAAAATTCTTCCACTATTAATGAAGAAAGTTTCAAGAATTGAATAATAAGAGGCATATGAAACATATCTGAATTTAAATTTCATCGCATTTGTAACAAATTTATTTTCCTTTTTTGTATTGATTTGTCTCTCTTATCAGAATACGTGTTCGGTTTCTTCAATGTTGATAGTGTAAATACATACACACATACATACACATGCATATGTATGCAACATGGCGTGTATGAAAAGAAGCATGTATCTTAACGTAATTCGGGGTCGTATGATTGATAGTTGAATAATAATAGTACTTCAGACGTCACACTATATTTATTTTATAAATATTCCAGAAGGATCAAAAGTCCACAAATATATAAACGCACAACAACCGAATGCATTTAAACTACAGCTACGCAGTTACAATCAGACAACATAGAGCGCTTGAAATGATCGGATTATTATTCCAAAATGTTATTCTAAAGTCTGAAATACACCTTCAGTCTAGTGCTCTCGAAGCGATACATATTTCAGTTATACGTTTAACCGATGTACTATATACGTATCATACGTCGGTATGAAATACGAACACCTTAAACTATACGTTTACTCGTATCCGGATTCACAAGATTAATTCTGACACAATTATTCTAATTGGTAAATAAATCATATGAGTTGGAATTTCCCAAATGGGCTAAAAATTTCCAGGCCAGGGTTCGGACCAGGGATCTCGTGACTAAAGCTGCCGATTCTCTGTCAACTGAGTTATCCCAGACGAATATGGAGGACTAAATTCACCCAGCTAACCTTATTGATCATAGCAAGCCTAGCTAACCTTATTGATCGTAGCAATCCCAGCTAACCTTATTGATCATAGAAATCCCAGCTAACCTTATTGATCATAGCAATCCCAGCTAACATAATTGATCGTAGCAATCCCAGCTAACCTTATTGATCGTAGCAATCCCAGCTAACCTTATTGATCATGCTATGAACAATAAAGTTAGATGAGTGAATTGGGTCCTCCAGATTAGTCCGGGATTGCTCAGTTGGCAGAGCATTGGTAGCTTCAGCCAAGAGATCCCTTGTTCGAATCCTGGCCTGGACATTTTTCGCCCATTTGGAAAATTACAATTCGTTTCCGATACGTATAAGCGTATATCGGTTAATATAATTAAGCACACAAGTAAATACATTAAAAGTAACAAATTCAAAGTAGTAAATTCAAGTACATGTATTTATTTTTAATACCATGGACCTCATCAGTTTTACGTCATTGATCGGAGAACTAGCTGGTAATCGGTGGCGTTATCGCAGAAATCTGCTAATGCAATATGTTTCATACAAACGCTGTAAAAAAAAAAGAAAAAAAAAATCCGTTAAAATACGGAAATTGCACTGGCAATCGAGAAGGCCAGTACTATTTCCGTATTTTAATGGAATTTTCCCCCGTAAATTCCAGAAAAAATTCCGTTTTTTCACAAAATTTACGGAAAAAAATTCCGTTAAAATACGGAAATAGTACTGGCGTCTCGATTGCCAGTACAATTTCCGTATTTTAACGGATTTTTTTTTTTTATTACAGTGAAGGACCTTGTTATTTTCCCCTAAAAACATTTTAATTTGTTTATGCTACTTCTAATTTTCATTGAATTAAGTGCTAAAGTGTTACAGCGCTGGAACCGTTTAAATTGTTTTATATTTCTTAAATGCGCCATTATGGTTGTTTTAATGTATTTTCCTAATGGCTATTTTAGAAATAAACAAGTTGGGCCATTATGTCACGTAACACTGTGATGTTTTCAGTGACGGGATCCAATAGCGATATTTGACCATAATGCCCGCAGTAAAACATTTCATAATTAAATCTTAATTTTGAAGGGAAACAATCAAAATCTACACTAAGGAAAAAAGTTTCGGATTTCTCCCCCTCCCTCCCCCTGCACAGGAAACGCCAGGCAGGTAAACTCACGGGCATCCTGGTTCTTTGGAAAGGAATCACGAAGGTTCCGGTAAACCACGAGAATGCAGGACTCTAATGCAGAAACGCAGGAACGGGGGCCTACCCCTCCCCACACTTAATTTAGATAAATGGGTCTTTCACACAGAATTCTGATTTGCTTCAAATTTGGTATACCGGTTTATTCTGGCAAGGTGTTTTCCTGATTAGATTTGGAGGTTTATTGGTTAAGTATAAAGGTGGAGAACAGGCCTAATCCCCCTTAATTTAGATAAATCGGTTTATCATGCAGAATTATCCGATTTGCTTCAAATTTGGTATACCGTTTATTCTGATAAAGCGCTCCCCTGATTACATTTGGAGGTTCATTGGTAGGTATAAAGAGGGGAAATGGGTGAGCTTATCCCCCCCCCCCTCTCCCTTAATTAAGATAAATGGTTTTTTTTGTTGCTTTCTTTATTTTTCGAGAGGCATTATTCTTTGAAATAAGAGTATAATATAAAATTAGTGTGAATAGCCTGTGAGCTCAAAGCCATCGGTTTAACTGGGCATTTTTCCTTTTATCATTGTCATTTTTTTATGTGAATACGCGATTTCAATGTTGATAGTGTAAATACATATATACAATACATACATACATACACACATACAATTATATGTGCGTATGTAGTGGGTATGTGGGAAAAGAAGCATGCATTGTTACGTATTTTGGGTTCGTATGATTGATAGTCGAACATAATAATAGTACTTCAGGCGTCACAGTATATTTATTTTATAAATATTCCAGAAGGATTAACAATCCACAAATATATAAATACACAACACCCAAATGCATTAGAACTACAGCCACGCAGTTATAATCAGATAGCGCAGAATGCTTGAAAATATCGGATTATTCATACGAATTGAATTTTTTCATCTGAACGAAAAAATGCTCAAACTGGGACGCGAACTCAGAACCTTTACTAATGCCAGCGTTCTACCGTTTGAGCTCACTGTACTAACAAACGGCAAGTATATTTCGCTCAGATAACCTTATTAGGATAGAACTCAGTGCCATGTTTTCACGAAAGAATTAGAAAAAACGCCAAATGTTCCTCCCTCCCCCGGCAAATAAAAATCTAAAATTTTTTATCTATATTTTTCATGCACTGCAGTATTTAAATGAACGCCTAAAAATTTACTCGCCGCGTCAGAAAACCCAGTCGCCATGGCGAGACAGTTAATGTAACTTCACTCCCCTGCATGAGCATGATAAATAAGAGAAATACCACTTCCCTTATTTATGAAATCCCTTTTATCATTTTTAATAATAATAATTTATGCGACAATAATAACAATAATAATTCGATTTCTTATATCAATTTTATATCTTAAAAAGTTTCTTTCTTTCCACACTTTTTACATAGAAAAATATCACACTAGTCATTTTATGGAAATTTTAACCCATAAATTAAATCCAAAAAGATTAAAAAAAAAAGAAAAAAAATTAAATAAATAAAATAACAATGTTCAGTCTTAATTTTGAAACAAATAAAAGAATGAAATAACAATCTTCGAAAAAAGTTTTATCAAATTCCAAATTTATTTCTAGCACTATATTTTAAGATGTTACAAAAAAAAAAAAAAAATTAAGATTAAATATATCATAAATAAAATTCAAAGTTTCAAGACGCTAGTGTTATTTATGAAAAATATTACAAGATAAAAACATATATTCAAGAAATGCTGTAAATTTCATAGCACAACGTTAGCAATTTTTTGTGCTATGCATACATTTTTTAAATTATTTTCATAGACAGCAAAAATAAAATAACTAGCATTCGATTTCAAAGATGTAAATTTTTGTTTTCAAAATTTAAAACAAATTAAAGCAACACATTTTTTTAAAGAGTATAATATATTTATTTGTATTCACATTTAAATATTTGTTAAGTTCTAAAATGTATTATTTTTATTCGTTTTTCCTTCTGTAATTTTCTCAATTTTTCAGTTTCTTTGAAGTTTTATTTTCTTTATTCTTTTTCTGTTTTTATCTTGTCTTTAATTTTTTCGTTTATGCAATTTTCAATGCACACAAAGTGGTCATGTTTTTAATTGAACTCGTTTATCATGTTTGCTCATGCACATAATTATTTTTGAAGATGTTAAAATTGTTGCGATGAAAATTTAACGAAACTTAACGGCAAGTTTAAGTATATTTCCCTTTGAAATTGAACGATCTAACAACTATAACTGTAATTAAATTTTATTTATTTAATAACATAAACTATAATTATAATAATAATAATAATAATAAATAACACTAATAATGATAACAGTACTTAAATAATACTAGTAACAATACTAGTCGAAATATATTTAATGTTATTTTACAGTAATTTAAGGTACTTGTCTATTATCCTGTCGACCGCTTTCCGTAAAAAAATGATCTTCAAATTATACTTCCAAATAAGCAAATTGAAGAATGTTGCCATTCCAAATTTTTACATAAAAATATTAATGAAATTAGAATTGAAATAACAAACACGTATTTAAGAATCGAATATAAGGGTCAATATCTGAAAATTGGACAAATTTCGTCCACTGCCAATAATATTTCATTAATTACACTAAAACCAAAAACTGAAAAATGTAGTGTATTGTAACATTTGTTATAACAATTATCAATGATAAATTAACATATAATGACGTATAAATAATTAATTTTAAGCTTTAAACAAAGTAAATCATCATTTCGGTCCCTGTCCCCAGGTACAAATATCTAATATTAAATGTATGCAGTAAACATTTCTATAAATATTATTAACTTTTGCTATTATATATTTATACCTATATAAATGCAGTATGGGAAAATATAATTATCCTTTATTAGTATAGATTATATAGTAAAATATTGTAGTAAATACATTTGTCCCTGAAGTTAACCATCATCTCAGACCCTCTAAACACACATGTAAACTAACAGATATTAGATGGCGTTGGCAGAATCATTTCCATTGCAACAGCAACTAAAGTTCAACTAGCCACCATGGATGTAGGTAAATTGTTCATATCTTTGTTTCATATTTAGAAATATTTAGTTTTTGTTCTGAATAGGGATGAGTATTTTTTTATAGCCTCATTCATGTCCTCATATTTAACATTTTATTTATTTAAAAAAAGCTTATTGCAACTTTATTTATGTAACATACAAATGTAACATGGCATATTTAATAATTTACATGTGTGCAAAATGATTTAACCAAATTGCTGTGCAGCTTTTAAGACAAAAACATCACCTCAGTCCCCATCATCTCAGTCCCAATTAATAGACACTGATTATGATGTTAACAGACACTTTCTTCCATAAAAGTTTATCCTATGCATGAAATATGCATCCATGATCTCAAAATACTACAGCATTTAAATGACGAACATGTATCATAGTATATAATTGTATGTGATAGTTGGTACATTAATTTAAAAAAATAAAAATTTTGGAATGAAATTGTTCGGTTTTCAGATATTGATCCATAAGTATTTTGTATTTTTTAAAGTAATAAATTAGCAAAACATCATTAAAACTAGTATGTTGTGACCATCACAAAACTTTCTTCTATATAAATCACGTCACTTAAATCATTTAAATAGTAAAAGAAATTATACATCAATTTAACACCAATTTATGTCAAAATATATCAGAATTTGAAGTTTGATGAAAATTCGTGCATTAGTTCTTGAGATAGAGCTATAGCGGAAATTCTGAATAAAGTAGCATAGCAGCGCCACCTGTTGAGCGATTTAAACCAAAACATAAACAGCACTAATTGATATCAAGATATACCTGAATCTGAAGTTTGATGAGAATCCAAGCATTTGTTCGTGAGATACAGCAATTGCGGAAATTGCAAAAAAATGTAGCACATCAGCGCCACCTGTTGAGCGATTTACACCAAAATGTATAAAACGTCAATTCATGTCAAGGACTAACTGAATCTGAAGTTTGATGAAAATCCGTGCATTAGTTCTGGAGATTGAGCTATTGTGGAAATCGTGAAAAATGTTGCATAGCAGCGCCACCTGTTGAGCGATTTACACCAAAAACTAATCAGCACCAATTTATATCAGGGACTAATTGAATATAAATTTTTATTAAATTCCGTGCATCAGTTCTTGAGATAGAGCGCCCACAAAATTTTGTGTCACATACAGACAGACAGACAGACATTTTGTAAAAACATGTTTTTCGGAATCTCTGACCCCTAAAACGTGTAGTCGAAACCAAAACTCGAAATTTTTCACGAATCCAATACTTTATTCTTGTAAAGATAGAAGAAAGTAAAAAAATATAGATAAAACATTGAATTAAAGATCTCGTGATGACATAACAAACGTCATCTGACGTCAATTAAATGTAACCCCACAATCCTCCTTTTTTTGTGTGTGTGTGTGTTAAATCCTATAGTTTGGTGATCGTTTTTATTACGAAAAGTAGTCGACGGGATAATAGACAAGTACCTAATTTAATGATAATATTATTAACCCCTTCCGGTAATTTGACGAGCAGGAGTCGTCGTGCAATGAAAAAGAAGTAAGAGAAATTAGACTCAAACTGAAGCAAATACAGTGCAACCTCGATTATCCGAGCTAACTGGACCCGTTTTATCACGGATATCGGAAATCTCGATTAATAGAAATTGTATGTAAAAACTCGCTGTGTTTACGAATTTTACATCTCTTAAAATGAAAAAAAAACAAAAAAAAAACAATAGAACGTTTCTTAAATAATAAAAATAAATATATGTAAAGTTCTGTTTCACAGCTTAACAAATTTAAAAAGGAAATCAACTACTAGTAGTAAATTTTAAAAAGCAAATTGAAAAATTTACGAAAGTTCACACGGCCACTGGAAACAAAGCATTGTTCGCTGTTGACTTCTCAGGGTCCAATGTTTCTTGGGAGTTGAGTGATTTTGGAGGTTGAAGAGCCTGTATAGCACGGACAGTGAACTAAAAAGTGTGGTCATTTTCAAGGCTCGTTGAAAAGAAAAAAAAACAGACTTTGTTATCGGCTCGGTTAACAGAAACCGCGATTAATAGAAGCTCGGTTAATCGAGGTTCTACTGTAGTGTTAAAGTTGGTTGACTACAACAACGCATTCAGCAACTTCCAATTTGTGCATGAGATTTCTGTTAAATTTTATTTCTGCTGCTTTTAACTATCTAAATTAAAATCACAGTCTCTCATAAATATCTTACCGGAAAGTGTTAATTATTATAAAAAAATATATTTTAAAATATTATCTAATAATTTTCTAATGGAATGTTTATCCAATATAGGAATACTAGCCGCCCTTGGCGACCAGTTTGGTCTCCCGTAAAATTTATGTTTGGGAAAGCATGCTAAGCATTGTATCATGTTACTTTTATTCATATTGTATCATGTTACTTTTATTCATAATTTAATTTACGTGGACACCCTTAAATATAACTAATAATCCCTTAAGTTAATATTAGTTTTTCTTGCATTAAAATATCTCAATTTGTTGATTTTCTGTAAGCAAATAAATCCTATTGGTTTACAATGGTAGTCTATAGGAATTTGGCGAAATATTAGACATATCGCCAAGTTGGCATCCCTTTTGGCGAATAATTTTGGTCTCCAAATGTGGCGATGTATCGTCAAGTTGACGAAAAACTTGGCGGCATTTGGCGACAGAACAGGATCCCTCATAGGTATGGATGTGCATTACATGCTGTTCAATAACCAATGAGATGCGTTGCCATTGAACAATTAACAAATAATCGCGATTTCTGTGCCACGTACGATAGCGTAACATAAATATAGATAGTTCTATATATTTCCAATATAGTGCAAAAGTTCTGAAATGTTTGTATGTTATTGTAAATACAGGGCTGCCACGGGCGACTATTTTTTAATTCTATTTCGCACCAGATTTTCAAAGGAAAAATCTTTTACATACACTTTGACAACATTTTCAAGAGAAATATACTACAAAATGTATTTTTTTTTTTAAATATTGGTGCGAACAGAATATAAAAGTAGTCGCGTGTGGCAGCTCTAAATATTTCCAGTTTGATAGCATTGTTTCAACAATATTCGGATTTTATTGCAAATTTCTTCAGTGCTATGCTGATCGTTTTTTATTTTAAATGTTTTCAAAGCAGTGCTAATGTTGTTACAAGATTCCTATTTTGTTGTGAAAATTCCTAATTTAATGACAAAATTGTGCGATAATCGTGCTCATTGTAAATACTTTCATTACAATGTTAATGCTTTTGTAATTCATACATTACACAGTAAAGTACCGAGTTATAGAATATAGAATTTTTTTTTCTTTTGAAAGCTAACAGAATTTTTACATTTAAAATATTTTTAGACTGCCCACTAACAACACCTAAAAGCATTTTTTATATGAAAAATATCAATTTTTTATTCAAATAAAGTAATTTATTAAAAGCGATTCTTTCGTATGATTCGCATTCCAGATCTTAATAGACAACGAAATCGCCAAAGATTTTGGCACTTAAAGCAGCCTTTATCATTCTGATCAGTTCAGTGGTTTAAGCGCGTAGTTCGATTCCATGTCTGTTAAATTAGTATTTTATTTTTATTATTTTAGTTATTTATTGATGAATTTTTAATTTATTTTTTAAATTAGACGGAAACAGATGCTGAACAATTTATATTGTTTTAAGTACAAACGGATTAATATTTCGTAATCGGGTTGCACACAATAAAGATAGATTTTTGAGAAGACATGTTTAACTAGTCAGATGTATCAATCCCAAAACTTTCTTCTATCTCATACATGTTAATACTTCAAAATTCACTATCACAGTGCCAAAATTAAATGACAATCTATGCTCATCGTGAGGATTCTAAACAGATGAAATTCTGTGTATTAGTTCTTGAGATATTACTAACGTTGAAATCGTGTAAATTCAGGAAAATTCAGCATAGCAGCGCCACCCATTCGGTGATTTACACCAACACGTAATCAGCATCAATTCATATCAAGGACTATCTGAATCTGAAGTTTGATGAGAATGTGTGCATCAGTTCTTGAGATAGAGCTATTGCGGAAATCGTGTAAATTCTGCAAAATACAAGATAGAAGCGCCACCTGTTGTGTGATCTACACCAAAACGTAAACCAGCATCAATTCACATCAAGGACTAACTGAATCAGAAGTTTTATGAAAATCTGAGCATAAGTTCTTTAGGTATATAGCAGTTGCGGAAATCGCGAACAATGCAGCATAGCAGCGCCACCTGTTGGGCGATTTACGCCAAAATTTAATCAGCACCAATTTATATCAGAGACTACCTAAATATAAAGGTTTATTAAATTCCGTGCATTAGTTCTCGAGATAGAGTGTCCACAAAATTTGTGTCACATACAGACAAACAGACAGACAGAGTCACAGACTCACAGATACACAGAATCAGAGACAGACATTTTGTAAAAATATGCTTTTGTGGATTTCTGACCCCTAAAAACTTGTAAATCCGTCGAAAACTGGAATTTGAAAAATTTCAAATGTCCAATACTTTCTTCTTGTAAAGGTAGAAGAAAGTAAAAATTATTCCGAAAACCACAAAAAAAAAAAAAATCAGTAAATTGAGTTATAGTTTTGAAACAAATTGCATTTGAAAGAACATTTTCCCCCCTTTTCGACGGTGTAAAAATTAAAACTGTATGATGTTCAGAAATTAAAAAAGTCCTTCCGTCCAGTGCCGGGAGGAAGAGATAGCTTTCATATTCCTTATTTTTAAAGAGCCAGCTTATATTATTCAAACGCACAAAGCTCAATTTAGTGGAAACCGATTATAAGAGATTCAATATTAATTTTTATTAATACTAAATCATTATGAATGAGAATTTTGCGAAATTAGTGAGCTTTATCCAATTAATTTATTTTATTTAAAATAACTTATATTTGGTTGCCAAATTCGGCGATACATTGAAGTGCCTGCCATTTTAAGACAAGGTGGATGAGGCTAACCAGTGAACTTGGTCGAGACCTTAGTAATTCCTGTGCACATGCTCACTCACATCGGAATCGGTTGATATATACGAGTGCTGTCGCAGGCAAAAAATTAGATTTTTAAAAATGTCACCCGCATTAGAAATTCAAATTGCTATATCTGAGCCATTTTTTAAGATAAATTCAAACAAAAATTAAAACAAAAAATGCTCCGGAATCCTTAAATCAAGGTCAAATACTTAAAAAGGAAACCTTTTTCAATTTCTAATTTTTTTTTTTGCACCTTACTTTAAATATGTATTTTTTTTTATTTACTGGCCGCCATTTTGAAACAAGATGGCTGATGAAGCTGGCCAGCGAACTTGGGCAAGACATTGCTATATACTATCCACATGCCTTCTTACATCGAAATAGGTTAATAAATACACGTGTTATCGCGTGACAAATATCAGATCGTTTCAAAATGTCAGCCATGCTAGAAATTCAAAGTGCTATAATTCAACCATTTTTTAAGATATAGACGAAAGAAAAACTGTTGCGGAATCTTTGTATCAAGGTCACAAACATAAAAAAAAAAAATCTTTTTCATTTTCTAATTTTTTGATACTTCATTTTAAATTTTAAATTTAAAATTGTTTTTTAATGGCAGCCCTTTTCAAATAACATGGCGAATGAAGCTGGCCAACGAACTCGATCTAGACATTGGTATGTACTATGTACACACCAAGTTACATCCAAATCGGTTCATAAATACGCCTGTTATTGCGTGACAAAAATCAGGTCGTTTCAAAATGTCAGCCACAATAGAAATTCAAAATACTATAACTCAGCCATTTTTTTAGATATAGACGAAACAAAATCTGTTCCGGAATCTTTGTATTAAGGTCAAACACATGCAAAAAAAAAAAAATATTTTTCATTTTCCAATTTCTTGGTACCTAATTAAAATTTAAATTTTTTTAAATGGCCGCCATTTTGAAACAAGATGGCGGATGAAGCTGGCGAAAGAACTCGGTCTAGACATTGGTATGTACTATGTACACACCAAGGTACATCCAAATCGGTTCATAAATACGCCTGTTATCGCGTGACAAATATCAGGCCATTTCAAAATGTCCGCCACGCTAGAAATTCAAAGTGCAATAACTCAGCCATTTTTTCAGATATAAACAAAACAAAAACTGCTCCGGAATCTTTGTGTCAAGGTCAAACACATAAGAAAAAATTATTTTTTTATTTTTAATTTTTTGGTACCACATTTCAAATTTTAAAATTTTTTAAAAAATTTAAATGGCCGCCATTTTGAAATTAGATGGCGGATGAAGCTGGCCAACGAATTCGGTCTAGACATTGGTGGTATGCACTATGTATAAACGAAGTTACATCCAAATCGATTCATAAATACACCTGTTATCGCGTGACGAAAATCAGGTCGTTTCAAAATGTCAGCCACGCTAGAAATTCAAAGTGCTATAACTCAGCCATTTTTTAAGATATAAACGAAACAAAAACTGCTCCATAATCTTTGTATCAAGGTGAAACACATAAGAAAAAATATTTTTTAATTTTCAATTTTTTGGTACCACATTTAAAATTTAAAATTTTTTAAAACAATTTAAATGGCCGCCATTTTCAAACAAGATGCCGGATGAAGCTGGCCGACGAACTCGGTCGAGACATTGGTATGTACTATGTATACACGAAATTTCATCCAGATCGGTTCACAAATACGAGAGTTACAGTGTGACAAATATCAGATATATATATATATATATATATATCAACTTTTGAACGGAGGGTGGTTTCGGGGTCTGGGGGTCATGATCGATGAAAATATACCAAAATTTTTTGAAATCGCTTTCCTCCGAACTGCTGCAATAGGTAGCTTTTTGTAATGAAAGCTACCTAAAAAATTGCAGCTAAACATAAGTTTATCGGAAAGATGTTGCCACACTCAATATGAAGACAGCGTTACACAAGGAAATGCTTTTGCTTTATAATACAGATAGTCAATCTAATATATAAAAATGAAAATTTGTCTGTCTGCAATGCTATACAAATCCACAGTTTGGAAGCCAGAATTGTGAAATGTTACGCACATGTGTATTAAAACACGACCGAGGCAAGTAAAGTAATCCGGAATCGGAATAACTTATAGTTCATTTTTAATTAATAAAAAAACACCAATTTAACAGCAATTTGCAATCAAATTTAAACATTTTTGTTATAACTGTTGCCAACAATTAAAAATCCACAATAAAATTCTTACCACAACAATTACTTTTCTATTGCAAGATTTCCACGTGAAAAAATGAAATAAATGGTTTGGCGAATCTAAAAAAAGGGAATATTACATCATAACTTTTCTACTGCAAGATTTCCACGTGAAAAATTAAAGTAAAATAAATAGCTTGATGAATTAAAAACAAAAATTAATTTTACGTCATAATTTTTTTTCATGGGAAAAATTATAATTATTTAAATTATTTGACGAAAAAAATGGAATGTCACGTCATATTAGAAATATAAAGGATGTGGTGAATATATAACGTCATAAAAGTGTGAAAAAATGTATTGAAGCATGATAAAAACTCGGTTATGGAAATATTGGCGTATTTTAACATTATTGCTGCAATGATAGATGGAAATAAGTTCATTTATAGCTGTATTATTTTGCGTCTGTTATATAAATGTATACATTTTTATATTGGGTTTTGATTTCATTCATGTGTACAACACTTCGACATTTTTTTATACGTTAAATTTTGAAATTGTTTTTTCAAAACAAACATTTTTAACATTCCGGGCAACGCCGGTTACTTTATTTAGTCAACAATAAACTCATCACTCAGTAATACTTATTCAGTCATATTCAATATGCAATACTTTAAAACACATATACAATATGATAAAGGAAGCAACAACAACAAAAAAGTATAAAATAAATGCAATTTAACAAATTACAACGACCATTTGGAAAATGATTTTTTCAAAGACTAAAATTTAAGACATAAAAAATCGCACGGAGTTGATCATACATTACGTACGCCATGGATTACGTTTTTCGGTACTGTAAATTTTTAAACTTCTACGGAGCTGGTCATTCATTACGTACGCCATGGATTAAACATTAATATTCCTGGACCAATTTTAAATGAAATTTCATTCTTAAACTTCTAAACATCCCACAATATTACTTTTTACACCGTCGGATAGAGAAAAAAAAATGTACTTTTAAATGCAATTTGTTTGAAAGCTGTATCTCAATTTGTTTCTCAGTTATTATTATTTTTTTGTAGTTTTTATTACTTTTTTGTCATAGTGGCAACAGAAGTATCCATCTATGTTGAAAGTAAAGGGAAAATACAGATTACTGTATAGGCCAATCAGAAAAAGAATAAAATGCGGATTCAACCAATAAAACGCTTCAGATATGTTTTTGATTTCCTACCCTGACAGAGGACAATAACCATTTTTCCAAATGGTTAATAAAACCTTCTTCCTAACCCCCAATAAGTAATCTTTCCGTATTTATAACAGAAGGACATTTTTATTTATCAAAAAGTGAATATTGCTATAAACACATATTTCACAGCTTGTTCTATGTTGAAGTTTTACTGAATTTAATACTCTTGGTATTGAATCGATATTTCTATGCAGCACAGAAATTTTTTTTTTCAAAATATAGCTTTAAATTTACTGCACGAAAACAACAAAGTTAAAATATCCAGCGCCGAAATGTTAAAAGTACATTGGAATCGAGAATGAATAGTCACACTTTCGCGTGTGTTTGAAATAAATCCGATTTTGTATGAATACTTTCGATCATATATTTTTTCTGTTTAAAATAATATTATATGTAGCTTATATATACTGCTTTACCAGTTGTATTAATATACGCAATGCTTTCCCGCATTTCATATGTTTCAAAAACGTTTCGTTTAAATTCGAATACATATTTCATGGATAAAAAGCCTACTATACTGTGTTTTAAAGAAATACATAAATCCTTTATTTCCCCCCGCTCGACTTACATGGATACAGTTATGGTGACATCAAAATGAAGTCACCTTTTCATACTAATATTTACAGCAAATTTAAACACACTATTCTATATATTAAAATGCAAACAAAATTTCTTTAAATTTCAGGCACGTAGGAATGTAAATAATTTTCTGGTTTTTCTCAAAAATAATATTCATTGTGACGTGAACAGGTGACACGTCACAATGTAACAGTCATGAGCCTTCACAGTGAAGTCACCATGCGATTTCACAGCGTTCACTGTGATTTCTCAATGGTATCAATAAATGATGGTCAATTTTACTGACGAATCTAATGGTGACAAATGATAATATCGCATTTTGATCACTATGTAATGACCGTCACAATTGTAACCCTTTGTGATATCAAATCGACTGCCTGTGATATTAGGAGTATAATATTTGGTAATACCTAAATTAAGGAGTGATAATTTCGGTAATTTGCAACACTTGGCGTTTATGCCAGCTTCTTTTTAACCCCTCACAATTAACTGCTGTGCACGAAAATTAGAATATTGTGTCTGTCCCTTAATTTATGAGCAGTTGTGTATTTATTCTGATTTGGCTGTAACATATGACAGTAAGATAGTAAAAACTTTAACCTTCGTTGAAATTCACCATAATTAAGAGTTTTGAAAATTCAGGCGAACCACGCTCTGGTGTTTCTGCTTTTTGTACTATCAAAAGGTTCAACGCTGAATTTTTTTAAATAGTGAATACTGGCACTTTTATGTTAGCCCTGCACAGATTTCCCCAATAACATAATGTTTCTCGCCAATAGCAACTTTTAATTTTCGCGCGTGTAAATTAGAAACAATGCTTCGTTATTGAAATAAAATGTTCTGATTTATAGAATTATTTCTTCTTATTTTTAAATGGCATAAGTGAAAAGTATGTATTTTAAATTTATGCATTTTAAGTTTTATGTATTTCAAATAAAAGGTATTTATTTTAAATGAAATAAATGAAAGGTTTATATTTTGAAGAAAATTAATGAAATGCGAATGACGCGGATGGCAACAATATTTGGCGATTTGTCAATTCCGCCCGGCTAACATAGTACCTGAATATGTTATTTACCTGACAGCCACAGATTTTGATATGCGATCCCAGTATGGACAATAGAATTTCTGACTCAGATTATTGAAAAATAAGCCGTTAAAGTTTAAGAACCTTCAATCGAGCGTTTATAAAGCATTGAAAATTAAGGCTGTTCTCAAATCCAAAAGGGCAATTTTATGAAATAAGTTTTAATTTATTTTTGTTCGGAAATGCCTGAAAGTTGAGGGTGTTGTTGTTCAGAAACTATATAATCGAGCTGTTCTTTTCCGTTTTTTTGCCAACGCAATAAATTTTTCAGAAAATAGTGTCAAAGTGGGCGTTTTGAACCGAATTTCCGCGCGAAAGGAAAAAAACCACCCAAGAAAGGATGAAAAACATGTTTGTCACGTGACCAAAATCGCTTATAACTCAATAGGTAATTTATTGATAAAAAAAAATGGAAAACACAATCGATTCCAAATCGCTTCCATGGTCAGGTTTTCCAATTTTATATCTTTCTGTCAAAAAATGAATTTGTAAATGTGTCAAAACGTTTTGCGCTTGTTGAGCAGAGAAACTGAGAACGGCCTTTAACATTCTGCAATTTCTCTTTGGCACAAGTTCACTTTCACAAACCTAACCAACATTTTATCAAAAGTACTGGCAAAATGATAAAATAATGAATAATCAAGCTATGATAACATATCGAAACAATCAAGGAATTTAAATAAATAATCAAACTATAATAAAATATTGAAAAATAAATACTTGATAGCATACAGAATTTTAAACAAATGGGTAAGTGTGATCGCAAATCTCACAGAGGGTTTCGTTTAATATCTCTTTTAAAATACTTTATCCTTAAATTAATAGATCAAAATTGTTAATTTATAATTATTAAATCGTTACATAAATGGCTGCACCATTACATTTAATTTGAAAATAATTAGAAAAGTATTTTTAAATCAAATTAAAAATATTAAAGAAAAATTATTTAAATAAAAGTAAAAAATCCGAATAATATTTCATTAAAACATATATAAAATGCACAAATAATCCATATTAATTGTTTGACTTTCCAAACACTCAGTAGAAGGCGCCAAAAAAAGGATTTTAACATTTATTGAAATTCGAAATGAAAAGAGAAAAAAAAAAAAAAAAATTCAAAAGTTGCCCTATTATTTCAAAATGCCAGTAGATGGCAGCAGTAAACAGAAATACTGGTCCTAGATTGAAATTCCAGATTTTCTTTCTCTGTCTGAAATAAAAAAAGATTTTAAAAATTACCGCTGCGTAAAAAAATAAAATAAGACTTTAAAATTTCCAAAAAAAAAAAGGGGGGGGGATTTTCTTTTAATTAAATCCATCTGAAAATGAAGTGTAATAATAAAAAATAAAATTTTGAGGTTCCGCTGAGAGCTTCGAACCCACAATTTACTGCGTGGGAGACATCTGCGTTACCACGACGCCATCGGTACTCCTGGATATTTGCTGAATTTAAGATTATGTTTTGAAATCGAAAAAGAATGAATTCGCTTAGTTAAAATAACATAAGGATTTTTCAAAATTTTATGAGTTTGGGAAGGACAGGGGCTCTATGAATAATAATAATAATAATAAAAAAAAATAATAAAAGCCAAGTCTATAACTTAAATAGTTTTTCCGAGTACGAGGCTGTGACGGACGGACATACATAGAGAAGCGAGATTATAAGGATTTCGTGAGATGAACGAAACCCTAAAAATGATAAAATGTAGAAATAGTCATGATAAAATTTAGAATTAAAATAAAAAAAATAGTAACAATAAAGACAGCTCTATGATAAAATTTAAAATTTAGACACATAATCAAGCTGTGATAAAATATTGAAATTTACATATTTTGCAATTTGTCATTGGCACAAGTTCTCATTTAGAAACTTCGAAAACATTACACCAAAAGGACTTTTGTATGAACATTAACTCTAAGATAATACTTTTCTCAATTGACAATTCTAATCTTAGAAACGTTATTTCAAAAGGAAATACAGAAAAATAAATCTTCACTTTTACTAAGAAAACTGATTTCGTGAAGGGGTAAAAAATGATCAGACAAACGAAAATTAGCGAAATTCAATTTCAGTACAAAGAGAGATCGATGCATTTAATATGAAAATGCTTTCGATTAATCCCTATGCAAAGCCTTAGAAATAAACGGAAAGTTTTTTAACTTTAATTTTCAGCGAAGGTAAATTGCAGTTGTAATAGCAATTATTCTCCATATCGCTCACAATCGATCTAAAAGGCAGGGAATTTTTTTAAATACTAAAATAATACTGGATATTTTTTTAGTTGGAGAGTGGATTTCAATAAACATCTGAATATTCGAATTTAAAACAAAATTGTTTATGTTTTCAAAATCTAATAAATTAGAACATTAGAAAATTAATATTTATTTTTCTGTTATTTGATTAAAATATTTTGCAATGCTAAGAATTTCGTGGTGAATTAGACCAAATTTTGGAACTACAGTAACTGTAACCATAAGATAGTGAAATAAATTTCGTTTCAGTTGTAGTTATCGAAATGCCGGAGCTCCAAATCAATATCTCATGGTTTCAGTACCGAAGAACCATACGTTGGTTCTATCAACCACAGAACTTTCTAAAAGTGTATAGTGGGAAATTAATTTTGTATTCGTTATAGGAAAAAAATTACAATAGGGAACATCCGGAACCGACGGAGCCTATGTGACTTCCGGATTTTTAAATGTTCCAGATTATTATTTTATTGAAAAGTAAATATTTGATAACATATAGAATTTAAAAAAATGATAAAATTTAGAAATAATTATGATAAATTTAGAATTAAAATAAATTAGGTAACAATAAAGAACAACTCTATGATAAAATGTAGAATTTAATATTTAGACAAATAATCAAGCTGTGATAAAACAGTGAAATTTAAATATCTTTTATTTGTCATTGGCACAAGTTCTCATTTAGAAACTTCGAAAACTTACACCATAAGGACTTTTGTATGAACATTAACTCTAAGAAAATATTTTTTTCAATCGACAATTCTAATCTTAAAAACAATATTTCAAAGAGAATCACAGAATTTTTCTTTTCACTTTTACTACAAAAAATGATTTCGTGAAAGGAAAATAAAAAATAAAAAAATTGATCAGACAAACGAAAAATAGCAAAATTCAATTTCAGTACAAAGAGAGATCGATGCGTTTAATATGAAAATGCTTTCCATTAATCCCTATGCAAAGCCTTAGAAAAAAATGGAAAGTCTTTTAACTTTAATTTTCAGCGAAGGTAAATTGAAGTTGTAATAGCAATTATTGCTCACAATCGGTCTAAAGGGCAGATTTTTTTTTAAATACTAAAATAATACTGGATAATTTTTTAGTTGGAGAGTGGATTTCAATAAACATCTGAATATCCGAATTTAAAACAAATTTTTTATATTTTTAAAATCTAATAAATTAGAAGATTAGAAAATTACTATTTATTTTTCTGTTATTTGATTAAAATATTTTGCAATACTAAGAATTTTGTATTGTATTAGACCATATTTTGGAACTACAGTAACTGCAACCATAAGATAGTGAAATAAATTTCGTTTCAATATTTGTAGTTATCGAAATGCCAAAGGTTCCAAATCAATATCTCCCGATTACAGTACAGGAGCACCAAAATTTGTTTCTATCCACCACAAAATTTTTAAAAGTGTATAGTGAGAAATTAATTTTCTATTCGTTATAGGAAAAAAATTGCAATAGGGAACATCCGGAACCGTCGGAGCCTTGGTGATTCCGGATTTTTAAAATGTTCCAGATTATTGTTTTATTGAAAAATAAACATTTCATAACATATAGGATTTAAAAAACTGATAAAATTTAGAATTAAAATAAATTACGTAACTAGAAAGACAATTCTATGATAAAATTTAGGCAAATAATCAAGCTGTGATGAAATATTGAAATTTAAATATTTTGCAATACTAAGAATTTTGTAGTGTATTAGACCAAATTTTGGAACTACAGTAGCTGCAACCATAAGATAGTGAAATAAATTTCGTTTCAATATTTGTAGTTATCGAAATGCCAAAGTTCCAAATCAATATTTCCCGATTACAGTACAGGAGCACCAAAGTTGTTTCTATCCACCACAAAATTTTTAAAAGCGTATAGTGATAAATTAATTTTCTATTCATTATAGGGAAAAAATTGCAATAGGGAACATCCGGAACCGTCGGAGCCTTGGTGATTCCGGATTTTTAAATGTTCCAGATTATTGTTTTATTGAAAAATAAACATTTCATAACATATAAGATTTAAAAAACTGATAAAATTTAGAATTAAAATAAATTAGGTAACTAGAAAGACAATTCTATGATAAAATTTAAGCAAATAATCAAGCTGTGATGAAATATTGAAATTTAAATATTTTGCAGTTTCTCATTGGCACAAGTTCTCATTTAGAAACTTTTACCCCAAAAGGACTTTTGTATTAACATTCACTCTAAGAAAATACTTTGTTCAATCCACAATTCTAATCTTAAAAACATTATTTCATAGAGAAACACAGAAAAAAAAAACTTCACTTTTACTATGAAAAATGATTTCGTGAAGGAGTGTGTGTGTGGTGGTGGTGGTGGTGGGTTGTGGGGGGGGGGGGGGGTGAACAGACAAACAAAAATTAGCGAAATTCATTTTTCAGTACAAAAAGAGATAGATGCATTTAATATGAAAATGCTTTCGATTAATCCCTATGCAGAGCCTTAGAAATAAATAGAAGTTTTTTTAAATTTAATTTTCAGCGAAGGTAAATGAAGTTGAAATAGCAATTATCTTTCCTGTCGTTTATAATCGGTCTAAAAGACGGAGAATTTTTTTAAACACTAAAATAAAGCTGGAGAAATTTTTAACGGCTGATTGGATTTGAATAAACATCTTGGATATTCGAATTTAAAACAAAATTGTTTATATTTTTCAAAATCTAATAAATTAGAAGATTAGAAAATTAGTATTGATTTTTCGGTTGTTTGATTAAATTGTTTTGCACTGCTAAAAATATTGTGGTGGATTGGACCAACTTTTGAAACTACAGTAACTGCAATGATAAGATTAATAACTCTGGTTTGGAGTTATCGAAACGCCGGAGTTCCAAATCAATATCTCATTACCGAAGCACCATACGATTGTTCCACCACAGAACTTTTAAAAAGTGTATAGTGAGAAATTAATTTTGTATTCGTTATAGGAAAAAAAGTTACAATAGGGAACATCCGGAACCGTCGGAGCCCATGTGATTCCAAATTATTAAATGTTTCTGATTATTGTTTTATTGAAAATTAAATATTTGATAAGATATAGAGAATTAAAAAAAATGATAAAATTTAGAAATAATTATGATAAAATTTAGAATTAAAATAAATTAGGTAACAATAAAAAACAACTCTATGATAAAATGCAGAATTTAAAATTTAGACAAATAATCATGCGGTGATGAAATAGTGAAATGGAAATATCTTGCAATTTGTCATTGGCACAAGTTATCATTTAGAAACTTCGAAAATATTACACCATAAGGACTTTTGTAGGGACATTAACTCTAAGAATTTCTTTTTTTCAAACGACAATTCTAATCTTAAAAACATTATTTCAAAGAGAATCACATAATTTTTTTTTTCACTTTTACTACGAAAAAGGATTTCGTGAAGGAAAAAAAAAATTGATCAGACAAACGAAATTTAGCGAAATTAAATTTCAGTACAGAGAGAGATCGATGCCTTTAATATGAAAATGCTTTCTATTAATCCCTATGCAAATTTTTAGAAATAAATGGAAAGTTTTTTAACTTTAATTTTCAGCGGAGGTTAATTGAAGTTGTAGTAGCAATTATTTTCCCTATCGCTCACAGTCGGTCGAAAAGGCAGGGAATTTTTTTAAATACTAAAATAACTCTGGGTAATTTTTTAGTTGGAGAGTGGATTTCAATAAACATCTGAATATTCGAATTTAAAACAAAATTGTTTATATTTTCAGAATCTAATAAATTAGGAGATTAGAAAATTACTATTTATTTTTCTGCTATTTGACTAAAATATTTTTCAATGCTGAGGATTTTGTGGTGTATTAGACGAAATTTTGGAACCAGTAACTGCAACCATAAGATAGTGAAATAAATTTCTTTTCAATATTTGTACTTATCCAAATGCCGGAATTCCAAATCGATATCTCCCGATTACAGTACATAATCACCAAAAGATGGTTCTATCCACCACAAAAATTTTAAAAGTGTATAGTGAGAAATTAATTATCTATTCGTTATAGGAAAAAAATTACAATAGGGAACATCCGGAACCGTCCGATCCTTGGTGATTCCGGATTCGTAAATGTTCGAGATTATTGTTTTATTGAAAAATAAATATTTGATAACGTATAGAATTTAAAAAACTGATAAAATTTAGAATTAAAATAAATTAGGTAACAATAAAGAAAATTCTATGATAAAATTTAGAATTTAAAATTAAGACAAGACAAATAATCAAGCTGTGATGAATTATTGAAATTTAAATATTTTACAATTTCTGATTGGCACAAGTTCTGATTTAGAAACTTTTGTATAAACATTCACTCTAAGAAAACATTTTTCAATCCACAATTCTAATCTTAAAAACAATATATCAACACAAAATATCTCCACTTTTACTATGAATAGTGATTTCGTGAAGGATGGGGGGGGGGGGGATGAACAGTCAGACAAAAATAAGCGAAATTCACTTTCAGTACAGAGAGAGATAGATGCTTTTAATATGAAAATGCTTTCGATTAATCCCTAAGCAAAGCATTAGAAATAAAAGGAAAGTTTTTTAACTTTAATTTTCAGTGAAGGTAAATTGAAGTTGAAATAGAAATTATTTTCCCGATCGCTCACAATCAGCCTAAAAGGCAGAGAATTTTTTTAAATGCTAAAGTAATACTGGATAATTTTTTTAACGACTGAGTGGGTTTGAATAAATATCTGGATATTCGAATTTAAAACAAAATTGTTTATATTTTTCAAAATCTAATAAATTAGAAGATTAGAGGATTAGTATTGATTTTTCGGTTATTTGATGAAATTGTTTTGCACTGCTAAAAATATTGTAATGGATTGGACCATCTTTTGGAACTACAGTTCAAACTACCATAAGATAGAGAAATAACTCTGGTTTGGGGTTATCGAAACGAGTTCCAAATCAATATCTCATGGTTTCAGTACCGAAGCACCATATGTTGGTTCTTTCCACCACAGAACTTTTAAAAAGTGTATAGTGAGAAATTAATTTTGTATTCGTTAAAGGAAAAAAAAAAACGTTACAATAGGGAACATCCGGAACCGTCGGAGCCCATGTGATGCCAGATTTTTAAATGTTTCAGATTATTGTTTTATTGAAAAGTAAATATTTGATAACATATAGAATTTTAAAAAATGACAAAATTTAGAAATAATTATGATAAAATTTAGAATTAAAATAAATTAGGTAACAATAAAGAACAACTCTATGATAAAATGTAGAATTTAACATTTAGACAAATAATCAAGCTGTGATAAAATAGTGAAATTTAAATATCTTTTATTTGTCATTGGCACAAGTTCTCATTTAGAAACTTCGAAAACTTACACCATAAGGACTTTTGTATGAACATTAACTTTAAGAAAATATTTTTTTTCTAATGACAATTCTAATCTTAAAAACATTATTTCAAAAAGAATCACAGATTTTTTTTCACTTTTACTACGAAAAATGATTTTGTGAAAGTAAAATAAAAAATAAAAAAAAATTGATCAGACAAACGAAAATTAGCGAAATTCAATTTCAGTACAGAGAAAGATCGATGCTTTTAATATGAAAATGCTTTTGATTAATCCCTATGCAAAGCCTTAGAAATAAAAGGAAAGTTTTTTAACTTTAATTTTCGGCGAAGGTAAATTGAAGTTGAAATAACAATTACTTTTCCTCGTTTATAATCAGTCTAAAAGGCAGAGAATTTTTTTAAATACTAAAATAATACTGGATCATTTTTAATGGTTAAGTGCGTTTGAATAAATACAAGGAGATTTGAATTAAAAAAATTGTTTATATTTTTCAAAATCAAATAAATTGGAAGATTAGAAAATTAGTAAATAAATAAATTAAAGGACAGTTACGTCTTGAAATTTAACATTACACATATAATAAAAAGTTTACAAAGAAGTATATTATACACAAGAGGTAAAAACTTTCAAAACAATAAAAATAAAATTCTAAAATTCTAAAAACCGACAAGTTTCAACTACTCTGTGGCCATTATGAGGGTCATACTTCAGTACTGAGAGACATAGATATTTATAGTTTGTAAAAGTAAAAAATAAACATACTATGTTGAATCCGCTTGAGTTAAATGTTTCAAAATATTAAACTATAACTTATGTATATTGCACGAAACTCCTTCATTTCATTACAAACATCTCTAATTCTGAATTCAATTTCCAAAGATTAATTATGCTTTTTTGCGAATAAATACACGGCTAAATAATTCTCACATTTTCATAATTTATTGCGGTAATCTCATTTTTAGAACAAAATCTTGCAAGAACTGTGGGCTGTCTATTATATTTCATATCTGCTTTATGTTCTTTTAATCTTGTTTCGAATTTTCTTTTTGTCATACCTATATAAAACATTTTCTCACCGTTGTTTAGGATAACCGGAATTTCATAAACATCAGCTAAACTCAGAGGGGAAGGGGGGTCTGCAGCATCCATTTTACTTGAAAGTAAATCAATAATGTTGGGTCTGAAAATTGCTATGAGGTGAATATTAAACGGTCTGAAGTATTTTTTCAACCTTTCGTAAATACATGTAACATAGCAAAATTTCCTGTAGATAACTTTGGATTTAACGTCGTCTTGAATCTTGAAAGGTGGGTTCATATACTTTACAAAAATTTGATCTATAAATTTTACAGGGAAACCATGTTCAGCTGCGATTCTCCTAATAAAACTAAGTTCTGTTTGGAGGGATGAACCAGAGCATATCAGAAAATTATTATATTTATATAAATACGTTTTATAAATGAAGAAAAAACAGAAATCTTGTAGTTAAACGGATAGAGCGGGAGGCGGTACACCAGACATTCACCTCATCGAGTTCACGGCTGAAATTCCAGTATTAGTTAAAACTCGATTCGCATATTAAAACGTAATTGTTCTGCCAAGTCATATCTTTGTGGAAAAACATCGGAAAATCTGATTTTAGCAGTTGACTCGTAGGTTTACCATTGTGTTTCCTGCTCCCAGTCGTCCATGTTTTCATACCTTTAGGTGCAGGAAAACACAATGGTAAACCTACCAGTCAACCGCTAAAATCGGATTTTCAGGTGTTTTCCACAAAGATATGACTTGGCAGACCGATTGCGTTTTAACATGTGAATCGAGTTTTAACTAATTCTGGAATTTCAGCCATGAATTCGATGAGGTGATCGTTTGTGCTATCGCTTCCCAGTCTATTATAAGGTCTAGGATGATCAGATTTAAATGGAATGACTGTGTTTGATATCATTTGTTTTCTCTAAACGTTCCGTTTTTTTTTTTTTTTTTTTACTTTTAAAATTTAAAAATTTCATTTTTGCTGTTTTGAAGGTTTTCACCTTTTGTGTATAATATACATTTTTAAGTAAACCTTTTTATTATATGTGTGATGTTAGAAAATTAGTATTTACTTTTCTGTTATTTGATTAAAATATTTTGCACTACTAAAAATTTTGTGGTGATTGGAACAATATTTGGAACTACAGTGACTGCAACCATCAGATAATGAAATAAATTTCGTTCCAATATTCTGAGTTATCGAAACACCGGAGTTAAAAAAAATCAATATCTCAAGGCTGCAGCACCGAAGCACTAAAAGTTGGTTTTATCCACCACAAAAATTTAAAAAGTGTATAGTGAGAAATTAATTTTCTATCGATTATAGGGGGGAAAAAATAATAGGGAACATCCGGAACCGTCAGAACCGTGATGATTCAGGATTTTTAAATGTTCCAGATTATTGTTTATTTCTAATAAACAGTACAAAAATAACTATAAATTTATGGACTTGTTTCCATTTTAGAATTTTTTTATTTAAATTTAAAGTTAGCTTTTGTTTTTTCATTAATTATAATTTTCATTTATGAGTTTCTCATTAATTTTATAAATGAAAATTGTTCTTGATCAGTGGTTAAATTTCCTTATTCTTTTTTTATTTTTGTTTATTTATTTATTTATTTTTTTGGCAGTGTTCATAACAGATGTTAAATTATGATAGATGTAAATTTCCAACTGGGTGAAAAGTGTCCGGACCAGGATTCGAACGCGGGACCTCCTGGCTGAAGCCGCCAGTTCTCTGCCATCTGAGCTATCCCGGACGGTTCTGGTCGAACTTTTTCACCCAGCTAACCTTGATGATTACAGCATCTGGTCTGAAAAGTACGAAATTTACATCTATTATGATTTGTTTACCAATTAGAATAATTGTGTTAATATTAATCTAGTGTTAAATTATGAGTTGAAATTTTGGGATCTTTTTTAAGCACATCTTTCTCACTTTCGTTGTATTTCATGTCCGTGTACAACTTCATGATATTCGCTAAGAGACGTCCGATGTATTAAACGCCCTGGCACTCCCGAACCGGCTGGTTGATGTTTTAAACTTTTTTACCAGCCATTATAAATTATTACTTTTAAATAGCTAAATTTTTTTGGTGGAAGCTTCCGTGCTCGGGGCTACCATCTTCCCAACAATCCCAGTCTTGAAAGGGCTATTTAAAGGGAAGGGGGAGAGGAGATTCCGCCTGTTTCGCGATTAAAAGTGGTCAAGAGTTTAAATTTTTCCGGTGGCATCCTCCATGCTATGAGCTACCACCCACACAACAGTCTCAGCGGAGCTATTAACGAGCCGCGGTTCCGCCACTAACGGCGGTCGCAGTGAAAGAATATTGCGTTTAGTTTTATGCTGAGTTTCAAGAGTTATAAAGCTATAAAATCGATTACACTAACCTGCAAAATTCGGGTTGTGTCATGTTTTTTAGCTTTTGATAATTAATTTTTATGTATTTTGTAGCACTGAATCCGAAAATGGCCTTCATTTTTTCGCCATCACGTCAGGTTTTATTCGTAAATCGTAAATTTCAAAGTTAAAGACTCATAAAATAGCAAAAATCTCATACTATAAAACAGATGTGATGGTTGTGTTTTTTAGTTTTGGTAATTGATTCTTATGTATTTTGTAGTACTGAATCCGAAAATGAACTTCATTTTTTTTTTCTATTACGGCAGGATCTTTCGCAAATCTCAAATTTTTACAATTTTAAAAAGTTGAAGTATTTCAAAAATCTGATACTATAAAATGGATGTGAAACTTCTTTTTTCATAATAATTTATTCATCTTTCGGTTTATACAGTAAAACCTGTGTAAGTTGACCACTTGCGGTACCGCACATCAGTGGTCAACTTAGAAGAGTGGTCAACTTATAAAGGGTGATGATAAATTTACTCTTTTTTTACGTAATATTCATACCATATCATTTTTTCCCACAAAAATTTTATTTATTGACAGGCTTTAAAATAATATTGTATTACCATGCATATTTCTAACACCTTATAAAAGAAACGATTAACTACAAGAATGAATTAATAGTTTTGCATCAATTTTAAAACACTTAGTATTACTATTATTTATTAAAAAAACAGACAATCAATATATAGCCAATTAGTGATTCTTCAAACTATACTAGTTATTGCACATAATTTATAAAAAAAAACATTAAAAAAAATATTTCTGCTTACCAAGTAGCATCTGGGGTTATTGAAAGAAGGGAAGGAATGATAAGAGAATGGGAAATAGAAGAAAGAAATCTAGAATCAAAGAATGGAGGGGGAAGACACAACAGCAACAATGTAAGAATAGATAAGCCTTGAATTATTTACCTACACGTATCACTGCTAAAAGCATTTCCCAGGCTAAGAACTATTTCACCCTTTTAGAAATTCTAGTTCAAAAGAAAAAAAAAAAAACAGAAAATTTCGTGGACAGTTACTTTTTTTCTATTTATGATTTGTTAGCTTTTTGGATGGTCAAGTTATAAAGGGTTTTGATGTGCATTTTATAATAGTTCTAGTCAAATTTGTATAATTTCAGTGGTCAAGATACAAGATAGACAGGTGGACAAGTTACAAAGGGTTTGTCTTATAGTTTTGTATAGGATAAATTTGGTTCCTGACAACAGAGGTCAACATAGACAGGTGGTCAACTTACAAGGGTGGTCAACTTTACAGGTTTTACTGTACTATGCATTTTTACAGCTAAATTTGTAAAATATTGTGTATTTAATATTTTTACAATTTTATTCCATGTATGAAAGCTCTTTAGAACCGCGCATGTTCTGCCAAAAGCTTTCACAAATTGCTTTGACAGACTTTCGCTATTTTTTGACTTTTTAACTCGAAATGTACCGATTTGCAAAAAATCTTGACCTGATGGTTAAAAATGTAGGTCATTTTCGGATTCAGCGCTAAAAAATACAGTAAATTCAATTATCATAAGTTAAAAAACACAACAATTTCATCTATTTTATCGTATCAGATTTTCGCTTTTTTTGAGTTTTTATCTTTGAAATGTACAATTTGAAAGAAAAAAAAAATGCAATTTAACAAATTACAACGAACATTTGGAAAATGATTTTTCCAAAGACTAAAATTTAAGACATAAAAAATAGCACGGAGTTGATCATACATTACGTACGCCATGAATTAAACATTAATAGTGTTATTACACGTAAAAATTGCAAGCGACAGAAATCGCCGGCGACTCGTCCGTATTATCCACCTGAAACTTACGTATTATACAAGCATTTCATTGGCTGTTCGGGAAAAGGCTTTTCCATCGTCAGATTTCCAAGAAATCTGACGGCCAATTTTAAATGAAATTTATTTCTTAAACTTCTAAACATCCCACAATATTACTTTTTATATCGTCGTATAGAGAAAAAAATGTACTTTTAAATGCAATTTGTTTGAAATCTGTATCTTAATTTGTTTCTGAGTTATTAATTTTTTTTTGTAGTTTTTATTACTTTTTTGTCATAGTGGCAACACTCTGTTGTCCATCTCTGTTGAAAGTAAAGGGAACTACAGATTACCATATAGACCAATCAGAAAACGAATAAAATGATGATTAAACCAATAAAAACCTTCAGATATGCTTTTGATTTCATACCCTGACGAGGACAATAACCATTTTTCCAAATAGTTAAAAATGCTCACGTTATGGCTAAAAATGAAGGTCATTTTCGGATGCAGTGCAAAAAAATACATAAAAATCAAAAGTTAAAAAACAGAACAATCGCAGGCTTGTGTTATCAAAGTATGCATATAAGATTGAAATTTAAACATTCCTCAATCTCAAATTTGCATGAGTGATTGCTCACGCAAGGCGAAACATACTAATCAAATACACTGTTACAAGAGTAACAACTGTATATATATTTTTTTTTCAATCGAACATACTAATTTTAGAAGTGCTACCGGTTAGGTGGCTTACACCAAAATCTAATCAGCAACAACTTATGACAATTTCTAACTGAATTTGAAGTGTGATGAAAATCCGTGCATTAGTTTTTTAGATAGAGCTATTGCAGAAATCGTATAAAATTCTGCATAACAGCGCCACCTGTTGGGCGATTTACACCAAAAACTAATCAAAACCAATTTATATCCGGGACTAAGTGAATCTGAAGTTTGATGAAAATTCATGCATTAGTTCTTGAGATACAGCTATTGCGGAAATCGTAAAAAATTCTGCATAGAAGCGCCACCTTTTGGGAATTTACAGAAAAAAAAAATATCAGGGTCAATTTATATCAGAGACTAACTCAATCTGAAGTTTGGTAAAAATTCGTGTGTTAGTTCTTAAGATAGATCGATTGCCGCAATCATGAATAATGCAGTATAGCAGTGCCACCTGCTGGGTGATGTACACGAAAAAGTTATCACACCAAACTATATCAAGGACTAACTGAATCTGAAATTTTATAAAAATCTGTGCATTAGTTCTTGAGATATAGCTACTGCAGAAATCGTGAAAAATTCCTCACATCAGCGCGACCTATTGGACGAGTTACACCAAAAAGTAATCAGCACCAGTTTATATCAAGGTCTAACTGAATCTAAAGTTTTGTGAAATTCCCTGAGTTAGTTCCTGAGATAGGGCGCCCACAAAATTTTTGTCACATGCAGACTCACAGAGTGACAGACAGACATTTTTTAAAAACAATCAAATCGTGTTCAGAACCTTCTAAAATGTATAAATCCATCGAAAACCGGAAGTCGAATATTCTCACGAATCCAATACTTTCTTCTTGTAAAGACAGAAGAAAGTAAAAATTACAAATTGATCAGACTGAAGAAAATAACGAAAATTCAATTTTGGTTTGGAGAAAATTTGATGCATTGAATAAGAAAATTCTTTTGATTAATCTCTGTTGCAGCACGATTAGTTGGTTTGTATAGCCTTAGAAAATCCCAAAACTTTTTTAACTTCAATTTTCAGCGAAGGTAAATGGAAGCTGAAATAGCAATTAATTTTTCTATCGTTCGTAATCGGTCTATTAAGTCGAGATGGAGTTTTTTTTCTTTCAATACTAAATTAATCCGGGATTTTTTAATGCCGGGGTGATTTTGAATAAACATCTGGACATTCGATTTTAAAATGAATTTGTTTATATATTTTCAAATGTAATAAGTTTTTAGATTGGGAAATTAGACTTTCTTATTCGTTTTTTTTTTTTTTTTTTTTTTTTTTTTTAATTAAACAATTTTACAGAGTGGATTATTATGCGAAATTCATGACTGTTTTATTTCCACATAGAAAAAGGTAATAATTAATCGTAAAAAAATAGTAGGCAAAGTTTTTCAGGTGTAATATTCCTTTTTTTATCTTTATTTAAATAACAAAATTAAAATTTACCTATTTTTAACAGACTAGTTTTTTTAAAACTAATAAAAGTTTAATGTTAAATTGTTAAATTTTCATTTTATTCTTTACAAAAAGGATATGGGAAACATTCGGCTTGTAACATCGCTCATCGTGCGATTAGCTGAATTTCAGCAAAAAATATCTCGAAGCACGTGCATATTTCAAAATAGATAATATCTCAAGATGTTTTTATGTTATTCACAATGTTTCTATAAAGATAAATTTTCTGAAGCTTTACTTAAAAAATTAAATCTCTGAAATTAGTCTAAAATGCTCACTTCCTGAGGCGATTTTACTGCTAGCGGGCCGGCAATGAATTCCATCAGACAGACTTGGGATTTTATTACACTGATATAATGTTTCATAAGAACATTGAAATGTTAAATGTTATGTTATGTTAAATCATAAAAAGTTACTATTAAAAGGATTTTAACTAAAAAAAGTTACATAATAATTTAATTTGCAAAATTTCAAACGACGACATCTACACATTAGAAGATTATACAGTATAAAAAGCAGATGAGTAGTTCTGATAAGAGTTTCAGAATTTTTAAAGCGCTATTCTCTAAATAACTTGATTATAAACAGAACAACTGTACCTATGCATATTAATTTAGTGTACTTTGTTCAGACAATTATCGAAATTAGCGTTTTTACAATCATAAAAATTTAAACTCAAAAACATCATTACCTATCTGTGAACCGTGAATTCCTTACTGTGATCTCTTTTGATTACAAACGCCTTGCAATCCTGTACGGTCGGGTTGCATCCGACCCGAACCCGACAGAAAAAAGTCTCCAACTCGAAAAAAGATCCGTACCCGAAATATTCAAATCCGACAGCAGCCCGAAACGTCATCTTAAAGTCTTCCCGAACCCGTCAAAAAAATACATCAACCCAAAACCCAACACACTTCAACTCGAAATCGACCACAACCTGAAATATTCAAACCCAAACCAGAAGTGAAAAAAATTAATGTATATTTTAATACAAATATGCAAAAGTATTTTATAATTGTATATCTCTGATAATCAATTTAATCTTTTTCGTATAAAATCCACAAATATACATTCATTAATGTTCAAATTTATAGTATTTATCATTTGAGAAACATGCAGGATTTTCTTTCGAAAAATCAGGTCAACGCGAATCCGACTCGAAAGTTTCAAAATCTAACCCGAAACCGATCCGAATCCGAAACTTTTAATTCTACTCGATCGGCAACGAAACAAATTATGTATCAAACTAGGTCGGGTTTGAGTAAAATCGGATTATTCGACCTGATACAAGATTGTATTTTGAACTTACCCATATGATATTAAAAGAAATTTTTGAAAAAAGGGGTACATTAGATTTTATTAATTGCCGCAATGAACATTCAAGAATATTAGAACTTACGGAGTCAGAAAAACTATCTTAATACATTTATAAAACTGAAATTACTTAATCATTGAAAGAGAAACGTAGTGTTGTGTTTTTTGCAATTAGATTGAATAAAAAGCTAAGAATATAATTACAGAACTTTGCTATTTAAGTACGATAAAAATGAAATTAAAAGATATCCTGACTTATCTTTTAACTAACAAATTTTTTTGGTGTTATTACAGCTACTTACAACCTCCAAAGTGATATTAAATATTTTTTAAACAAAGGTAGATTATACTGCAAGGTGTTACTTGCGATTTACTTGGATTACAGTTTAATAATTGCTCCTGTTACTAAACGGAGTTATTGTAATCATGTTTATAATTATTTCTCATAAGCTTTTAAAAATACTTTAATGAATCTCTGAACAAGGATATTCCTAATTAAATCTCCGAATGTATCGGAAATGTAATCAGATTTCTTTTTTGCTTTTTCCTTCTTAAAAAAAAAAAAAAAAAAAAAAAAAAAAAAAGAGTAAATCCGTACTTAAGATTTTATACAAATTCAACAAATTGCTATCAATCCATCTAAGTTCGCTATTTTTGCGAGAAAGGTAATTTGCATGGAAATATTAAATTAGGCTTATCGAATGTAACTGAATAGATACGAAGCAATAATATTAAGAAATAAAAATTAAATTTAAAAAATTAAAAAACCTGATTTCTCTCTCATCAACGTCAAACTATTTTTTATATTACTTACCTATTTTTTTATTCACTTGCATTGATGACTTTTAAGTTTTGTTTAATTGTTAGTTCCTATCTATAAACACTGTTTTGATGAGACCTATACATGTCTATGAAGGTTAGAGTTGCAGTAAAGCTAGAGATCCTACCTACACAACTTCCAGGTTGTGTAATATTTAAACAGAGCTTCTCTTCTGACTGTAAAATAGTCAATGAAACATCGTCTTCATTTTGAATGACCTATCCAATGATAAGCCAATCAATATGGAGCGTAATTTTTTTTTCGTCTCTACCGCCATTTTTAATTTATAAAAACAAAACCTAGCCTATAACTATCGGACGGTTAAGACGAATCGATAGATATCTCATTCTTTAAAATCCATTTAGCCGTTGGGATGTTTCGAGGGTATAAAGAAATCCACATACCCAGATACGCGTGAAACACATAACCCTTCTTGGCAGTCGGGTAAAAAATTGTTGAAGCAGCAGTTTAAAAATCGCCCGGAGGCTGTATTAAAACTCAAACTGTTTAATAAATGATACCGATAGCTTTTGTGTGTTCCTCTAAACAAACTACAAGAGCAACAAAATTGATTAACGAAATCATCGAAGGTACTTGAAAGATCAATACACCGTGCCAATTATGTTTGAATTCGTTCAGTATTTCAGACATTATCGTGAAGACAAATTTTGCACGTTTTTTTTTTTTTTTTTTGTGTCCCTGTAAACGAACTATAAAAGTGACATACATGCAGGGTTCTTGCTGATTTTTAACCAACATTAGCGATTTGGCTAATAAGAAACAAAAAAATAGTAGCCAAATTATAAAAAAGTTAGCAAAATAGATTCGACGTGAAATACTGAAAAATCTATCTTTAACTACTTATTGTATCCCGTTTTTCAATAAGCTCTAAAATAACCTTATTTTTTTTTTTTGTAATTGCTAATAAAACAGAAATTTGACTATCCGCTACAGAAACTATTAAAACTAAGTACATTCTAAATGTCTCCTAAATGAGTAAATGTTTCAGACATTCTTTTAGCAGTCTAAATAAAACTTCAAAACAGCTATCTTTGGTTTACTATAGTGAAAATATACACTAAAAATTGCTATGAGATTTCGACTCTAACCGATAGAAAAAACTGACCGGCCAATGATACTTTGCATACAACTAATAAATACTATAGTAAATGGCTAATTTCAACGTCGCATTCCAGCAAAACTTTCCTCTATTTGTCGTTTGATGCGAGTGCTTTTGTTTGTGTTTTTACCAGCGTGGCGGGACACCAGAGCATAGATAATTATTAAGTGACATCAGAGAAATACCTATCGCATAATCCTTTCTGTGTCTTTTGCTGTTGCTAAACTGAATTGGTGTTAAGTCACTATCTCTATAAAAGAGCGATGTAAATGGCACGGTGCGATTGAACATTTAAAGCGACAGAAATCGTTTAGCAACGCGGATAACAATCTCGACTATATTGGCACATACAGTGAGCAAAAAAAGTATTTGCATGCAGACGATTTTTTGCATAAGTAACCATAGAAAGCAAATTTGATACTATTCTCTTAATTATTCATTTATTTAAATAAGAAGAAAATAAAAATAATTACCCATTTTCCTTAAACAGTAATATTACACATTTTTAAAAATAAATTAATATTTTTTCATACCTAAAAAGTATTTGCACAAGAAGCATTGACTGTTAAAAAAGGCATTAAATGTGAACATTATGCAAATGTTTAGCATATCAGTCTCGCAGTACATTAGCCCCGCACTTTAAAGTCACGTAATATATTAACTGGAACAGGGATTCTGGGGAGTTTTTGTTCTAATGGCGTCGAAAACGTGTGAACTGTCTGTTGCTACCCGTGAGAAGATTATATTTCTTCACAATTCTGGATTAAGTTACCGAGGAATAGGTAAAAAAAATTAAATCTAAACTTTTCTAGTGTTCGTTATGTAATTAAGAAGAAAAAAGAAACTGGTTCGAAAATAAATAAGCCGCAAACTGGGTGTCCAACAAAGCTAAATACCAGGCAAAGGAGAGCCATCATAAAAGAATCTTCAAAAACCCTTTTCTAAGTGCTCGAGAATTGGCTGTTGATGTCGCTTCAACGTCGGGAACAATAGTTACACCACAATCAATTAGAAATATTCTTCATGATGCAAATATTCGAGGAAGAGCCCCTCAAAAAAAAAAAACAAACATTTATTAGTGAAACAAATAGGGTGAAAAGACTTGAATTTGCAAAAGCTTATGTCAGCAAACCACTAGAGTTTTGGAAAACTGTTATTTTTTTCCGATGAAAGCAAGTTCAATATTTTTGGCTCAGATGGTAAGAAAACTGTATGCCGAAAGCCAAATACTTCTCTTCAAATTAAAAACTTGAAACCAACTGTAAAACATGGCGGTGGTCATGTAATGATTTGGGGATGCATGTCTTTTAACGGAGTTGGCGAAATGACCTTTATTGAAGGCAATATGAATGCTAAACAATATATTAATATATTGCGAGATTATTTATCTAATAGTGCTCTGAAATTAGGAATTCCTAATTCATATTATTTTCCAACAGGATAACCATCCGAAACACACTGCATATATTAGGAGGTTATGGTTGCTTTATAACGTAAAAAATCAATTAACACCACCACAATCAACAGATCTCAATCCGATTGAAAATTTATGGCATATTTTTGATGTGAAAATAAGGAAAAAGAAAATTTCTAACAAATCAGAACTTAAGCAAGCTCTTAGGGAAGAATGGCTACAAATCAGCAGTGAAACATGTCACAAATTAATAGAATCAATGCCCAGACGATTACAAGCTGTAATTGAAGCAAAGGGCATGCATACTAAATATTAGCACTGTTTTTAACTTATAAATAATTCCTCTAGTTGTATTTTTATTGCTAATGTGCAAATATTTTTTTTGCAGTACAAATGCTACTTTTTTATGTTTTCATATTTTAAATATAATTATTAAGTCAGATATTAAATATGTTTATATGTTTTGTAAAAGTGTTGGTATTTTTAATTCTTAGTTGCTTTTTATTTATTTATATATATTCTACAACAGATTTAACTGGTGTGCAAATACTTTTTTTTGCTCACTGTACACACAAAAAAAAGATCAAAATTTGAGCACTCTCAATTTGGTGAGTCTGATTGTTCGTTTACTCGCCAAATAAAACATTTTGTCGCGATTTGGCGCAATGTCGAGCGGCAGCGAGAACCCTGCATACATGTTTGCAAACTCATTCAAGATACTGACATCGAATTAGTTCAGTATTTCTGAAGTTATCGTACTGACAAGATTTGCATTACTGATTAATACATACAATAAATGAAGTGATAGCTATAATTCGATTTCTAAAGAAATAAACCTAAAATGTGTTTTAGGGATTCTCAAGAAGTTATTAGAACAAAATTTTAATTTTCTTCCTCCCAATAATGTAAGTCTACGTGATTTTGTTCGAAACTTAAAAATCATGTTATATGAATTATTTCGAAAAAATGAAATTTCCATTTAAAATTACTTAAAGGTGTTTTATTAAAATACATACATTGTAGAATTCAAATATCAAACCCAGGTACTTTTAAGCATCTGACGTGCTCATCATCTGGGTCAAAATCATTAAAACCAGAGGTCGAGTTCATTCATTTATACTTGATGTACTGTTCCATGTTTTAAACTGAAAATGGGGGTAAGATTAGGTTGTTCGGACTGTTCCAAAATTCAAATTGAAGTGGGGAGAGATTCTACGTTAACCTACTTATACTTGTAATAATATATTATGAAACACCATTCTCAAGATTTGGTGTAATTTACTAGGAACTACATGAACTCCCTCCCCACTTCATTTGAATTTTGGAACAACCCACCAAGTATAAATTAATGAACTCGACCTCTGGTTTTAATTATTTTAAATTTTAAAACGGCCCATCAAATATAAATGAATGAACTCGACCCCTGGTTTTAATTATTTTGGATTTTGGAACGGCCCATCAAGTATAAATGAATAAACTCGATCTCTGGTTTTAATGATTTTGAATTTTGGAATCGCCCATCAAGTATAAATGAATGAACTCGACCTCTGGTTTTAATGATTTTAACCCAGATGATGAGCACGTCAGATGCTCGAAAGTACTTGGTTTTGATATTTTCATTGTACAATGTATGCATTTTAATAAAACACCTTTAAGTAATTTTAAATAGAATTTTTTCTTTTTTCGAAATAATTCATTATTTATTTCAAAATATGACTTGTCACAATAAGGCGAATTAAGGATTCAAGAAAACTTGACATAATTTACTATGGAGCTCAACCCCCTGCGAACTACGCACGCCAACCCCCGTTCAGGCTTTGCAGCCTCTGAAAACATAGTAATGTGACTTGTTTAAAAAAATATTATCAGGTTACGGAAGATTGAATGATATTATCACTACATCGGCGGCTATTTTCTGTAATCGGGTTGCCATGCTTTTCCGTTTGAATGAGGCATTTTGTGGTTACCACAGCCTCATCCATAGCTGTCGTGACAAATGTCGGCTGTTTTTAGGATTGACAAGTAAGATTAATTACACATTTGAAAATAAGCTTCTTTAAACTGGTTAGGATTAAAATGTCGCTATCTTTCTGACTTTTATAACGACGCTATGGACAATATTCTTCCTTTAGATTTGAGGTTAAAAAACTGCGTCTGCTTGGTAATAGCTTTTTGAGCCACAGTATTGAAAAGCATTGTGTTTTGAATCTCATGGCATATATTTTACGTTTTGATCGAATTTGAGATATTTTCAGGAACAGACAGTGTTCTCGCTGCCGCTCGCCTTTGCGCCAAATCGCGACAAAATTCTTCATTTGGCGAGTAAATCTACAGTCAAACTCGCCAAATTGCGAATGCTCAGTTTGTGTGTTTGTGTATGAGGTGTGCCAATAGATTCGAGATTCTTAGAAGTGTTACTGAACGATTGATGTCGCTTTACATGTTCAATCGCACCGTGCCATTTACATTGCTCTATATATAGAGATTCTGACACAACACCAATTTAGTTTAATAACAGACAAAGACACAGAAAGGATTTTGCGCTAGGTATTTCTCTATTGTCAGTTAATCACTATCTATGCTCCAGCGTCGCGGCAGTAAAAACGTAAACAAAATTACTCGCATTAAGCGCTAAATAGAGAAATTTTTTGCTGGAATGCGGTTTTGGAATTAGCCATTTACCATACTATACTATTTATTAAATGTTTGCAAAGTATCATTGGCCGGTGAAATTTTTTCAATCGGTTTAGAGTCGAAATCTCGTAGACATGTTTAGTGTATATTTTCACAATGGTAAATCAAAGATTGCTGTATTTAATTTTTATTTAGACAGCTAAAAGAATGTCTGAAACATTTACACATTTAGGAGACATTTTGAATGTCCTTATTTTTAATAGTTTCGGTAGCGGATACTCGAATTTCTATTATATAAGCAATTACAAAAACTTTGGTTATTTTAGAACATATTGAAAAAAAGGGATGGAATAAATGATTAAGATAGATTTTTCAGTGTTTCAAGCCGAATCTATTTTGCTAACATTTTTGTTCATTTGGCTATACTGTTTTTAATTTCTTATTCGCCAAATTGCTAATGTTGTTCAAAAGCCACCGAGAACACTGGGAACAGATATAGATTATTCATGAATTCTTTTCTGTATTTACGATCATGCATATTTTCATGTTATTTTTACAATGTATACAATGCGTTTATATAAATTAATAAGAATACCCGAACTTTCTAATATGTATTTATCGAATAGTAATTCGTACAAAATAAATCGAAAGTATTTTGGACATACATTTACCTGTATTTATGCTGCATCAAGTTATGTAATATATAATCCCTATAATATCTAATAATCCGTTTCATTTTCCCCTTTCTGTCTTTTTTCCGCAAAAATAGAAATTATTTTTCTTTGTGTCTATGGAATTTATGTCGAAGTTGAAGATAACAGACGATTTTTGGTTTCTAAAATAAATTGTTTCCTGATAATCGAAGGGCGAAAATATATATATTATCAGATTTTCTTGAAAAACATAATTTAAAAACAATATTGTCTTCACTACTGATTGAAATGAAAGATAATTTTAATTTCAATTTAAAAAGGACGACAAAGAAGAAATCTAATAATCCCTATTGTTTTCCGTTTTCTCCCATATCTCAACAAAAATGAAGTAATTTAGTTGCCATCATTAGAGAAATGTTATTAAAATTAGAAAACAATGATATTTCGAAAAGTAATTCAAATTAAAAAAGTTATACCGCTTTTTCACACTTGTAGATCATTACGGATAATTGGAGTTAATTTCACCGCCAAACGTTCCATATTTTAGGAGAAATAGCTGTAAAACATAATCAGTTTAAGTTTACATATCGGTTTTTAAATTGCAAGTTAATTTATACATCTAGAATTTACTTACCATCCATAATCCGAGAATCAATAGAGATATTTTTACGCAATAAGAATATTTGTAATGATTCAGTGTCCCTTGATTTACCTAAAATAAGAGATGCTATGTGATTATAGTAACAATAGTAAAAATTAATCCACGCTCGCAAATAGCCAAGATAATTTTATTTTTATTTTATGTTCTGTAATGTTTTTAATTATGTATGTTGTCTCGTGACATTGTTTACCATGTTATTGTTTTTTTAAATTACATGAAAATTAATCCACGCTCGTAAATAGCTAATTTAATTTTAATTTAATTTTATGTTTGCTATGTTTTTCATTATGCATCATGTCTCGTGACATTGTTTACTATGTTTATTGTTTTTAAATTATGTGAAAATATTTTCTATCGTGAATGATTTTGAAAATGTCGCCGTTTGTGCGACGAAACGATCGTCAATCTTAATAAAGATATTTTATCGCTTTTTATAGCATTATTTAACTTAATCTGTTTATAAATGATTATTATACATGTTTTTATAACATAATCAGTTATTTAACCTGTCTTTCATAAAACCGTTGCATAAAGTCGTTTCATACATTCGTTTAATTTGGATTTATATATATAAGGTACACTGCTCAAAACAATTAGGGGAGCACATGGTTTTAACGAAATTATGCAAATATTTACACCGATAAGTAACGTAAAATAAAACATCCATAATTTAAAGTGTTGTAGAAAATAGATAAAGAAAACTTCACACGTAAATTAAAGTTTATGACGTCAAAAACTAGAAAAAGGAGATAAGTGCAGTAATCAGGATTTTGCAGAAACGTCTGTTTCACTGCCTCAGGTGTAAAATTCAATTGCTCAGCTTGTGTTTTGAGAAAAGATGGCTTGAAAATGTCACAGCAACATGATTTACAATAATCCATGGCTTGGCGTGTTATCGGAACAGTTGAATTTGGGGAAACACAACGAAGTGTAGTGGATGCTGTTGGAGTCGCAAAAAGTGTCCATGAAAGGATGTGGAATCGATTCCAAGATCCATGGAATGGTAGTAAGCGACAAGTGCAAGGTCGAAAATGTGTTAACACAGAAACTGATGACCGATATATCCTATTAACAGCTCGTCGAGGCGGAACGGGTAATGCTACTCAGTTTCAAACACAGTTGTTCTTGGCCACAGGACAGAGGGTGTCCAGTCAAACAGTCCCAAATAGGCTTCATCAGGGTGGTCTCTATGCACGTAATCCAATGGTCTGTATTCCATTGACCTCAAGCCACTGTGCGGCCCAAAGAAGGTGGGGAACTGAACATCGAGTTTGGAGGCAACGTTGTTGGAGTCAAATTATGTTTACAGACGAGTCCCGATTCAGTCTGGATGTGACATCTGACGTGTTTTGGTATGGAGAGAAAGAGGCACTCAAAATAATCCCACATTCGTTCGTGAAAGATCATATTACAGACGAGGTGAGTTGATGCTATTGGCTGGAATCAGCATAGGTGGACGTACGGGCCTGCATATCATTCGGAATGGCACTTTGACGGCCCGAAGTTATAAATACGAGATACTGTGTCCTCATGTCATATTTTATGTTGCAGCAATTAGTGATTTCTTTTTTCCATGCATGATAATGCCAGACTTCATACAGTTCGTCTTGTGGAAAACATGCTTGAAGGTAAAATAATACAGCGTATGGAATGACCAGCATGCTCTCCTGATCTAAATCCGATCGAGCATGTTTGGGAGATACTCAGACGACGCATTGCTGCGAGACCGAGGTCTCCTTTTACTGTCCGGGACTTGGAGACTGCAATTCTTGAGCAGTGGAACAGTATTCCTCAAAGTCTTATCGAAAAAAACATAACGAAAAAAAACCTCATCGCATCCATAGAAAAAAGGTGTGCAGCAGCCTTAGCTGTTCGAGGAGCCTACGCGCCATATTAAAAATCTCGCATCATTTCTAAACAATACTTTTTTTTATCATTTACATGAAACCAAATTGTTGCCCTAAACCATCTTTTCACCTTTTCAAAGAATAAAAGCTCCCTTACAATTTTTTTTCGTCTTTTCTTGTGTATTGCGCATTGACACACGTGTACGTGTACTATCCATTTTATGCCTATACATGGCTGTCGTGCACTGTTCTCTTCACTTATTTTCTTGCTCCCCTAATTTTTTTGAGCAGTGTAGATATAATTTTCACTTAGTATTACAAATCCTGTTTGAGTGTATTTTTAAAATTTTAAAACATAGCTAGTGCTTTAAAACTAAAAAAAAAAAAATTGCTGACAGACAATAAATTCAACATCAGTTGGTATATGAATCACAATTTTATTTATATTATCTTTAATCTTGCAACTACCTACTATTCATGTTAATTTTGCATCATAAGAGATTTAAATTAAGTAGATTAGATTTTATAAAAAGCTTTGAATGAAATTCGTTGTTATAGGATTTTTAAGGAAATTAGTTTATGGAAAACATAATACTTTTATTCATTGATGCAGTTTAGTATACTTTACATAGACAATCAAGAAATTTACTGACTTAACAATGGCAAGAATGAAATTTGGAAAATATACTTATTTATCATCTACAAGTTGTTTTATGCCATTGTAATAAATTTCTTTGAGTTTCCCAGAAGAAATTAATGAAAATTATGATTAACAGCAGTGAGATTTAATTAATTACGGTAATTAATATTCACGGAAATTTCAATTTACAGTGATATCAAAATTGACTTCGTATGTTTAATAATACTGGGTTTAATTAATCATCAAAGAAGAATCACTACTAATGTAATATTTGTGAATCGTTGTGTTTGGATTTTTATAGCAACTTATTATTATTATTATTACAAAGAAAAATTATTATAACTTTGTTATTTATATTTTCTTGCAATATCCTTAAAATATTTTCTTGCTAAGTCTAGAATTTCTCTAATTTCAATAATTTTGAAACTTTTGCTTTTCTTAATATTGCAATGTCAGTATTCAGAAGACCGTATTATATGAATTCTCTACCGAATAAAAGAATTTCATTCTTAAAAGAAAATATGTTTTAAAAGAGATAGTCGTCCAGGAAGTACAACAAAACATGGTTCTTCTTGTTCTTGTCTTTACCTCCTTTTTTCCTTCTTTTTATCTCTTTATTTATGAAATTCATAACTGATTTCCGTTGGAAGTATTTTTTATTTTAACAAAATAACGATAAGCACTTTAGAAACTAAAATTAAGGAACCGATTTATACTTTTCAAAAGTGCGATTTTTATTGCGGCTGTGACAAATTACACGTTAAAATCACGGTTTGAAAATAATTTTAAGCCGAAAAACTAAGTAATCTAAGTTCAATATTCCAAACGCTACTTCAACACTGAACAAGTGCACTCAAGAAGATTAGATAGAGTAAGGATCCGCTTAGAAGAGTGCTAAGTGCTACCGAATTCTTAAGGAAAGTTGTTCATGTAAAGAGCATGATTAAAAACAGAACACATTTATTCATACACGTTAATTTAGTGTACTTTGTTCAGGCAATTACCGACGTTTGTGACTTAACAACAGTGAAATGAAATTTTAAAACATAATTACTTATCTATGAACTGCGAGATCTTTTATGAATTGCTTTGAGCTTATGCGATATTAATGGAAGTTCCGAACAAGAAAAGGCTAGTTTTAATTATAGCGTCAATTAATATTCAAGGAGATCCAAACTTACTAAGTAGGAAAATTAACTTAATCTAATTTTTAAAAATAAGTTTAATCATTTATAGGGAATTCCCGCTGACGTGATATTTGCGAATCTTTTGGATTAAAATTTAATAATAATGTGTTTTAATACGTTGAAATACGGTACATTGCTTTATTTTTATTAATTTAAAAACACAATGCTTTAAAGCTAATAAAAAGTCAGTTTACGGAATACAGATTTCAACATCAGTTATGTGAATCACAATTTTATGTGTATTTTCTTTAATCTTATTCTATAATTTGCAACTTCCTTCCAATCTGGTTAATTTTACATCTTATGAGATTTAAATTAAACAGATTAGATAGGATAAAGATACTCTGATGAAATTCGTTGTTATAGGAGTTTTAAGGAAATTAGTTATTTAGAAAACTTTATGAAAAAATAATTTTATTCATACATGCAATTTTCTTAGACAACCAAGAGATTTAGTGACTTAAAAATGGTAAGAATGAATTTTGAAAAAGATTATTACTTATTTATCATGTGCGAGTTGTTTTAAGCCACTGGAATAAATTTCTTTGATTATCCCAAGTGAAATCAATGAAAATTATTATTAACAGAATGGTAGATTTAATTAATTACAGTAATTAGAGGAAAAGGTCCAAATACCGGCTACCACTTTTGTTTTCAATCTAGATCATACAATTTTCAAAATTAATAAAATAAAAATTAACAGCAGGGTACCTTGACACGTCTTACACCTGCTTAGAGAAAACAAATCAGTTTAAAAGGCGTTTTCTGTTTATAAGAAGCAAAATTCCGAAAGTCTTCAAATTTTGAGTTTTTTAAATGGGGTCTAAATACCGGCTACCTCAGTTTTTTTTCCAAAAGATCACAAAAATTGAGCTAATGACAATTATTAAGCAATAAGAATATTACTTTATTAAATTGTATTGATTAATAACATTTCTTATGCACAGAAAAAATATGCAATTTTTAATAAATAAGTATTTTTGTCAAATTTCTAAAATTCTTTACGACTATCTCTCACATTATGTTTCTAATTTTGTTTTTTAACATGTAAAATGAAAAAAAAAGCTTGCTGATTGAAATGAGAATTATTTTATCTGAAAAAATCAAAAACATAATATCACTCTCTGCGTCGGTATAGTCCCTATCAACCCTCATATCGCATTCTTAACATTGAACCCAGAATCCCCTCCCCCATTCTTGTCCACAGAGAAAGCACTCATGCAGAAGACACAAATTTATCATCATCCTCTGCTGGATATTTTCCTTTTTCACTTTTTTAACCCTCTCGCTTCGTAATTGTTTTATCAAAATAGCTTCAAAAATTGCGTACTTAACCCCTTCGCGATAAGCGTCTTTTAAGAATTTTTATTCTTTTGTCACCGGTTTTTTCAAAACAAAAGTTTTTGTCTAATTTAACCAGGAAAATGCTCCGATTAAATAAAGCATAATTTACAATAAAAAAATAACTGGTGAGAATAATCAAGGAGGGTTAATTAGACGGAAAAAATGCATCCCCGAGGAAATCTCGTGTTGCGCAAATTTTGCTACTTTTACGATGGCCAAGGAAATCTCGGGTTGCACAGTGAGAGGGTTAAAATCAAATTTCTGCCTCTTTCGCCTGGTTTACTCCGTCACTTTTTTCTTTCTCTTCACATTTATTACAGGCAATTTTGTAGTGTCCAACAGCTCTTTTTTTTAAAGTGATCCGGTAACCAGTGTCGGTCCTGAAGAATTACGGCCATGGTTGCTTTTTTCATATTGCGAAATGAGACGGGAACTATTTCTGAACCATTTAGATTAATTTATTAATTATGGAACTATTTAAATTAATTTATTTTCCTCCCCTTCAAGCAGAGCAACCGAGAGAGGTCCAAATACTGGCAAGCCGGTATTTAGACCACTCTAGGTAGCCGGTATTCGGACCACTGCTATGTTTAAGTTAAAACCGGTGTTACTCATTCATATAATAAAATACCAATACTGTGCGCGTGGCAATTGAGAGCTAAATATGTTTAGAAAATAAATTGATCAACAATTCAAGCCAATATACGATCAGTACATTTTTAAAAAATGAGAAACACATATCTGAAAAACTTTTGATGTACCAGATTACGTAGATTCGACACTTTAGCATTTACTATTTGTAAATGACACAGACTTCAGCGACGTACTTTTCGTAACTTTTTTCTCTCAATTAAAGTTACAAACTCTGCCTATCACCGCTAGGCTGCGCTGCGCTCAGTTCTCAGAACACCTAGTAGCCGGTATTTGGACCCTAGCCGGTATTTGGACCTTCTCCTCTAATATTCAAGGAAATTTCAATTTACAGTGGTATCAAAATTAACTTTGTATGTTTAATAAAACTGGGTTTAATTAATCATCGAAAAAGAATCACCACTAATATAATACTTGTGAATCACTGTGTTTAGATTTTTATAACAACTTATTATTATTTTCTTTTTTACAAAGAAGAGGCTTTATAACTTTGTTATCTACATTTTCTTACAATATCTTTTAAAATTTTTCTTGCTAAGTCTAGGATTTTCCTAATTTCCATAATGTTAAAACTTTTGTTTTTCTTAATGTTCATTTTTAGTATTGAGAAGGGCATTTTATATGAATTCTGCACAGAATAAAATAATTTCGTTGTTAAAAGAAAATATGTTTGAAAAGAGTTGCTTGTCCAGGAAGTAACTGAACAAAACATCTTTTTCCCCTTCTCTGTATCTCTGTTTCCCCTTCTCTTTATTTATGAAAGGCGTGTAAAGTTTATGTTAAACAAATTCCTTTTGAAGTATTTTTTAATTTAACAAAATCACAATAAGCACTTTAGAATCTAAAATTAAGGAGCCGATTTATGGATTTTTTAAGAATACTTTTCAAAAGTGCAGTTGTTTCTTCGGTGAATAATTATATGTTAAAACCATGGTTAATAAATTTTTTATGCAGAAATCTAAGTAATCTAACTACAATATTTCAAATGCTACTTCAACACCAAACAAGCACACTCAAGAAGATTAGATAGAATAAGGAGCCGCTGAGAAGTGTGCTAAGTGCTGCTGAATTTTTAAGGAAAGTTGTTTATGTAAAGAGTATGATTAAAAATAGAACAAGTTTATTCATACAGGCTAATTTAGTGTACTTTGTTTAGGCAATTACCGACGTTTGTAACTTAACAACAGTGAAATAAAATTTTAAAACATATAATTACTTATCTATGAACTGCGAGATCTTTTATTTATTGCTTTGAGCTTTCCATGGGATATTAATTGAAGTTCGGAACCACGGAAGGCTAGTTTTGATTAATAGTGGTAATCAATATTCAAGGAGATCTAAACTTACGAAGTAGAAGAATTAACTTAATCTATTTGTTAAAAATAAGTTTCATTAATCATTAATAAAGAGTTCCCACTGATGTGGTATTTGAAAATTTTTTAACATTTAATAATAATGTGTTTTAATAAGTTGAAATACGGTCCATTGTTTTATTTTTTTAATTTAAAAAACATAATTAATGCTTTAAAACTACTAAAAAGTAAGTTTATGGAATACAGATTTCAACATCATTTATATGAATTCTCATTTTATTTTTCTTATCTTTAATCTTATTCTGTAACTCGCAAATTCTTTCTATTCTAGTTAATTTTATATTTATATCTTATGAGATTTAAATTAAGCGGAAGAAATAGCATAAAGGGCCTCTAATGAAATTTGCTGTTATAGGAATTTTAAGAAAATTAGTTATTTAAAAAGCAAAAACATGGAAACATAATGATTTTATTCATACGTGCAATTTAGTGTTACTTCGCTTAGACAACCAAGAAATTTCGTGACTTAACAATGGTAAGAATGGAATATGGAAAACATAGTTAATTATTTATTATGTATGAGTTGTTTTATGAAATTGGAATAAATTTCTTTGCGTTTTCCAGGTGAAATTAGTAAAAACAGCAGAGTAGATTTAAAATATTGCAGAAAGTAATATTCAAAGAAATTTCAATTTACAGTGGAAAAAAATTAACTTCGTATATTTAATAAAACTGGCTTTAATTAATCATCAAAGAAGAATTACCACTAATTTAATATTTTTTAATCGCTATGATTAGATTTTTGTAACAACTTATTGATTATTATTATTTTTTTTTTTTTATCAAGAAGAAGCTTTATAACTTTGCTATCTATTTTTTCTTACAATATCTATTAAATATTTTCTTGCTAAGTCTAGGATTATTCTAATTTCCATAATGTTGAAACTTTTGTTTTTCTTAATGTTACAATTTCAGGATTGAGGCGATCATATTATATGAATTTTCTACTGAATTAAGAATTTCATTGTTAAAAGAAAATATGTTTGAAAAGAGTTGCTCGTAGTATCTGCTCATTTTTGCTCAATGAAGTATCTGAACAAAACATCTTTTTTCCCCCTTCTCTTTATCTCTTTCTCCCTTTCTCTTTATTTATGAAAGGCGTGTAAATTTTATGTTAAAAAATTCTTTTGAAGTATTTTTTAATTTAACAAAATCGCGATAAGCACTTTAAAAACTAAAATTAAGGAAGCGATTTATGGTGTTTTTCAGGAATACTTTATAAAAGTGCGCATTTTGTTGCGGCTAGGAAAAATTACACTTTAAAATCACGGTTTAAAAAAAAATTTAAGCCAAAAAATTAAGTGATCTAATTTCAATATTTCAAACGCTACTGCAACTCTAAACAAGCACACTCAAGAAGATTAGATAGAATAAGAAGCCGCTGAGAAGTGTGCTAAGTGCTGCTGAATTCTTAAGGAAATTCGTTTATGTAAAGGGCATGATTAAAAACAGAAAACATTATTCATACACGTTAATTTAGTGTACTTTGTTTAGGCAATTACCGACGTTTGAGACTTAACAATAGTGAAATGAAATTAAAAAATATAATTACTTATCTATGAACCGCGAGATGATTTATAAATTGCTTTGAACTTTCCATGCGATATTAATGGAAATTCCGGACAAAGAAAGGCTAGTTTTAATTAATAGCGGCAATTAATATTTAAGAAGATCTAAACTTACGAAGAAGGAAAATTAACTTAATCTAGTTGTTAAAAATAAGTTTAATCATTAATAGGGAATTTCCGCTGATGATATTTGCGAAACTTTTGGATTAACACGTTCACGCCGGCGCAGTGGGTCATACTCAATTGTCTCAGAGTTGTCAGGTCTCCAGCTTTTTGCACACCACTGTTATTTTAGAGAAAATGTTGTTGTTTTTTAAATCGCCCAATTGTTCTAATTAAATAAAACAACATTTTCTGTATTAAAATACTGGTATCCAAAAAACCGTAGACTTGGCAGCTCTGAGGCAGTCGAGTGTGATCCAAGGCGCCGGCGTGAACGCGTTAAAATTTAATAATAATATGTTATAATTACTTGAAATATGGTACATTGTTTTATTTTTTTTTTAATTTAAAAGACAATTAATGCTTTAAAACTAATAAAAAGTCACTTTACGGAATACAGATTTCAACATCAAGTATGTGAATCACAATTTTATGTATATTATCTTTAATCTTATTCTATAATTTGCAACTTCCTTCCATTCTTGTTAATTTTACATCTTATGAGATTTAAATTAATCAGATTAGACAGCATAAAGATCTTCTAATAAAATTCCTCGTTATAGGACTTATAAGGAAAATAGTTATTTAGAAAGCATTATGAGAAACTTAATAATTTTATTTATACATGCAATTTAGTGTACTTTTCTTAGACAACCAAGAGGCTTTCTGACTTAAAAATGGTAAGAATAGATTTCGAAAAGTTTATTACTTATTTATTATGTGCGAGTTGTGTTTATGCCGCGGGAATAAATTTCTTTGATTATCGCAGGTGAAATTAGTGAAAATTATGAATAACTGCAGGGAAGATTTAATTAATTGCAGTAATTAATATTGAAGGAAATTTCAATTTACATTGATATCAAAATTAACTTCGTATGTTTAATAAAACTGGGTTTAATAAATCATTAATGAAGAATAGCCAATAATGTAATATTTGCAAATCGCTATGATATAACAACTTATTTTTATTTATTTATTTATTTTTACCACGAAGAAGCTTTATAACTTTGTTATCTGCTTTTTCTTACAATATCTTTCCAAAATTTTCTTGCAAAGCCTGGAATTTTTCTAATTTCCATATTGTTGAAACTTTTGTTTTTCTTAATTCTGCAATTTCAGGACTGAGAAGAGCATATTATTTGAATTCTCCACTGGATAAAAGAATTTCATTGTTAAAAGAAAATATATTTGAAAAGAGTTACTTGTCCAGGAAGTATCTGAACAAAACATCTTTCTTCCCTTCTCTTTAACTCTTTTTTCCCTTCTCTTTATCTTTTTCTTCAATTCTCTTTATTTATAAAAGGCGTGTAAATTTTATGTTAAACAAATTCCTTTTGAAGTATTTTTTAATTTAACAAAATAAGTATTTTAGAAACTTAAGTTAAAGATAGATTTTTTAAGAATACTTTTGAAAAGTGCGATTGTTTATTGCGGCTATGAAAAATTACACGTTAAAATTGTTGTTAAAAAGAATTTTCAGCCGAAAAATTAAATAATCTAGCTTCAATATTTCAAACGCTACTTGAACACTAAACAAGCACATTCAAGAAGATTAGATAGAATAAAGAGCCGCTGAGAAGTGTGCTGAGTGCTGTTGAATTGTTAGGGAAAGTTGTTTATGTAAAGAGCATGATTAAAAACAGAACAACTTTATTCATACACGTTAATTTAGTATACTTTGTTTAGGCAGTTACCGACGTTTGTGACTTAACAACAGTGAAATGAAATTTTAAAACCTAATTACTTATCTATGAATTGCGGATCTTTTATAAATTGCTTTGAGCTTTCCGTGTGATATTAATAGAATTTCCGAAGAAGGGAAGGCTAGTTTTAATTAACAGTGGCAATTTAATATTTACGGATATCTAAACTTACGAAGTAAGAAAATTAACCTATTTGTTAAAAATAATTGTAATGACTCATTAATAAGGAATTCCCACTGATGTGGCAATTGCGAATTTTTTGGATTAACATTTAATAATAATGTGTTTTAACAAACTGAAATACAGCAACTTCGCTTTTTTTTCTTGCATTTTTTAATGAAACAGTCATGTATTGTTTGATAAACTTACAATTGTCAGTTTCTTGTTTACTTGGTCGTAAATTGTGATGAAATCATTTAACGATGGTATTTCTGTTTAATTTTAAATTCTCTTTTGAAATTTAATATTTAAATTTCGAAAAAAGAAATAAAAAGATAGCTAAAATAAAGTTAAGTATAGTTATGTATAGAAAGTATAATTAAGTATAGTTAAATATAGGTAGATAGTTTACAAGTTAATTTATTTCAAATGTCGATTTATGGATTTTTAATAGCATTTTACATAAATAAAATCCTAAGTCGAAACGCAATATTTCACCTTGATTCAATTACAAAATACACAATATGAGCTTTAAAAGCACACAGCTTTACTTAAAAGACGACGAAAATAATGAAATAGATATTACAAAGAAGAAATCCAAGGGACTGCTACACCTTCTTTCAACTACCATAATAATTATTGGCTCTCCCATTTCAAACGAAATGACGTTATGAAATAGATGTCACAAAGAAGAAATTCAAGGGACTGCTACACCTTCTTTCAACTACCATAATAATTATTGGCTGTCTCATTTCAAACGAAATGACGTTATGAAATAGATGTCACAAAGAAGAAATCCAAGGGACTGCTACTCCTTCTTTCAACTACCATAATAATTATTGGCTCTCTCATTTCAAACGAAATGACGTTATGAATTAGATGTCACAAAGAAGAAATCCAAGGGACTGCTACTCCTTCTTTCAAGTACCATAATAATTATTGCCTCTCCCATTTCAAACGAAATGACGTTATGAAATAGATGTCACAAAGAAGAAATCCAAGGGACTGCTACTCCTTCTTTCAACTACCATAATAATTATTGGCTCTCCCATTTCAAACAAAATGACGTTATGAAATAGATGTCACAAAGAAGAAATCCAAGGGACTGCTACTCCTTCTTTCAAGTACCATAATAATTATTGCCTCTCCCATTTCAAACGAAATGACGTTATGAAATAGATGTCACAAAGAAGAAATCCAAGGGACTGCTACTCCTTCTTTCAATTACCATAATAATTATTGGCTCTCCCATTTCAAACGAAATGACGTTATGAAATGATTGTTACAAAGAAGAAATCCAAGGGACTGCTACTCCTTCTTTCAACTACCATGACAATTATTGGCTCTCCCATTTCAAACGAAATGACGTTATGAAATAGATGTCACAAAGAAGAAATCCAAGGGACTGCTACTCCTTCTCTCAAGTACCATAATAATTATTGCCTCTCCCATTTCAAACGAAATGACGTTATGAAATAGATGTCACAAAGAAGAAATCGAAGGGACTGCTACTCCTTCTTTCAACTACCATAATAATTATTGGCTCTCCCATTTCAAACGAAATGACGTTATGAAATGATTGTTACAAAGAAGAAATCCAAGGGACTGCTACTCCTTCTTTCAACTACCATGATAATTATTGGCTCTCCCATTTCAAACGAAATGACGTTATGAAATAGATGTTACAAAGAAGAAATCCAAGGGACTGCTACTCCTTCTCTCAACTACCATAATAATTATTGGCTCTCCCATTTCAAACGAAATGACGGTATGAAATAGATGCTACAAAGAAGAAATCCAAGGGACTGCTACTCCTTCTCTCAACTACCATAATAATTATTGGCTCTCCCATTTCAAACGAAATGACGTTTTGAAATAGATGTCACAAAGAAGAAATCCAAGGGACTGCTACTCCTTCTTTCAACAACCATAATAATTATTGGCTCTCCCATTTCAAACGAAATGACGTATTTGTATGAATGAACAGCAATTAATTATACAAATATTCTTTGATGATGGCCGCGGGAAATGCAGGACGAAAGTACAAAGAAGTTTTAAAATGAAATGTATATTTTTAACTTGTAACATCTCTTTCATTATTTTCGTCGCCTTTTAAGTAAAACGGTAAGCTTTTAAAGTTCATATAGTGTATGTTGTAGCATTTTTTATTTGTACATTTCAGAACTATAATGAGTTATTGAGTATATGCAAAACATTATGTATTATTGTGACGACTAAGAATAATTTTAAATTAACCCTTAAATGCCGAGTGTTGCTTTTCGGCAACATACCCAATTTTGGCTCTAAAATACTATTAGAATAATATTGAAGCTATAATGTCAAATGTTGCCAATAAAATACATTCTGAAAATATTATTAAACCGATTTTCAACATGTGTATGGCAACACTTGTGCTTTTTAAGAATAAAGATAGATTTATTTTTTCAATTGTTGCTACTTGTTCTTTTTGTTTTATTTGGAAGCTTGCGAAATACCCTATTTTGTTTTGCAGTGAGCTAGTAAAATTTATTTATTTTTACAGTTCCCAAAATTCTTGTGTGTTTAATATTATACAATTTTATCAAGAAAAATTATTTTTTCAATTAAAGACCAGTATTGCCGATTAGTAACAAACTGTTTTTTAGCCGTAAACCATACTTAAAACAAAATATGATTTTTTAAAGTATTTTTCCCATGATTTATTTAAAAAAGGAAAGCCCAAACACATTATTACAATGATTTTTGAAAAATCAGGCATTTAAGGGTTAAGAAGGTCTCTGGAAGTGAAAAACCTAGAAAAAAGTCCCATTTCTCAGGCCCTTGTTATCGCATGGGAAAATCGGGACTTTAAACAGGGCGGCTCTGGACATTAAGGGGCCCCCAAGTCCATATATTAATTTATAAAATATTTACTTTTTTTTATAATTCCAACCCTGAAAATTTTTAAATACAAAATACGAATTTTATCTTTAAAAGATTCTACTAAACATTCTGGAAAACAAATTTCATTTTGAACTCGTGGGCCTCAATACTTTTGCAAAGCTAACCTCAACCGCTATTAAATAAGAAATAATATTTTGATTTTAATAGATATCATATCTAAACTTTAGTGGTTGAAAATAATAAGTTCTAATTGTCATGAGATAATTTTTCTTCCGTATTCAAAGATACTTCTTTTAACTTTGAGTGAAATATGAAAAACAAACCCAAAATTGCCATCTTTTAAAATTTATTGAAAAAACACTTTCTACTTGTGAAGTGGAATGTATTGGATTTGACATGTTGTGTGTATAGTACAACTTAAAAAGATGTAAAAGGAAGTAACTTGATTAACTCATATTTACATAATAGAGTATTTGACACTCTTCCACGTGTTGAAGTTATTAAATTCATCTTAAAGTAATATAACAATTTGCTGAAGTTATATAAAAGTGTTTTGTTCTGTACTAAGAAAAAAAGAATATTTTTATTAATTAAGGTAGTACGTAATTTAGAATTGACGGAACTAAGAATTTTCTTCTATTTAAAATCCAAGGTGCGAAAATATTCTTCACGCATTACACACATGACTGACCACCAGTTCTATTTGAATAATGTTGCAACGATTCGAATGGGGACCCCTAATTTATCTTTGCCCAGGGCCCCAATTAGTCATGATCGAGGCCTGCCATTTCTCTTTTATCCGCTTGAAAAATTCTATAACATTTGTACCATCAAATAACGCAAACCGTAATGCTTACAATCAGAAGTTATTACGTATCTTCTATGTTACACTATTTACACAAACTTTTACAAAATCTGTGACTTTTTAAGCTCATTTATCTCAGAATCAATTTTTTTAATGATTCGTCACTTTGAAATGATACATCTTAAATTATTTCTATAAGTGAATGTATGAAATTAAGAAAGTTACTTTGATGTACTTTAAATAAATTTGTGTTCAGGCTTTTTCATACACTATGACGCAAAAGTTTAGACAATGACGTCATTCAGCTTTAAAATGTAGAATTATGACGTCAGAATTACAAAAACCTGTAAATATATTCAAAAACTGATTTAAAATGCTATGTACAAAAGACAGTCGTTTTATTTGCTATAATACTAATTTTTTTTCATAAAAATTCAAATGTGCTTGTCGCAAAAGTTTAGACACTATTCTAAATTTCTTTGAATATTCGCTGGCATATGCAAATTTAGAATCGATGATGTCACAAATTTGGAGTACTTAAGTTCTGCAAACGATTGCGCTTCATAGTCGACATGCCGAGAGCTAAAGAAATTCAAGTGAATGAGGTTTCAAGGATTTGGCAGTTGAAAGGTGAAGGGAAGAGCGTTTCTGAAATTTCTGCTATTATTAATAGGTCAAAAAAATCTATTTATCGAGTTTTATCGAGTGGTTCCGAATATAAAGCAAAATGTCGGTCTGGGAGGCCACGTGTGACAAATGTACGAGAGGATCGCCTGATACAAAGACTAGCGAGTACTCAACAAATGAGCGTCCGTGGAGTTCAAAGCTCATCGGGACTCTCTGTATCAAAGGATACGATTCGTAGACGAATTTTGGAAAAAGGAACAATCGTTTATAGCAAAATGCAGAAGAAACCAGCACTGAAACCACATCATAAGTTACAAAGACTTATGTGGGCTCGAAAGCATATGTCATATGGAGAGAAATGGCAGTCAGTCATATTTAGCGATGAAAAAAAAGTGGAATCTGGATGGTCCAGATGGTTGTTTATCGTATTGGCATGACTTGCGGAAGGAACCTCGACGTTTTTTTAGTCGCAGACAAGGAGGGGGCTCGGTGATGGTTTGGGCAGCCTTTTGCTATAATGGACAAGTATCTCTGACCTTCACCAGTGGTCGTCAAACTTCACAGCATTATACACAGACATTAGAAGAAAACCTACTGCCATTTGCTGAGCTTCTAGGGGGTCCTCAGTGGGAATTTCAGCAAGACAATGCTTCAATTCACACTGCAAAACATTCAAAATCTTGGTTTAATTCCCATAATATAAGAGTTCTCGACTGGCCAGCATGTAGCCCAGATCTTAACCCTATAGAAAACCTTTGGAGCATCATGTGTCGCAAAGTTTATAGCAACGCTAGACAATACTCTTCTGAAAAGGAACTTAAGACATCTATTGAGAATGCATGGTACGATATCGATCCACAAACTATGCAAGATTTAGTTTCTTCCATGCAATCTCGTGTATATGACGTAATACATAAGCATGGATGCGCAACCAGGTTTTAAAAATTGTTTATTTCGATTTTATTTAATTTGTGTCTAAACTTTTGAGACAGCAGTTTATTTTTGTTACCATTTAATTTATTGCAATATGCACAATTCCACTTTTCTTTGTTATAAATATTGTTTATATGTACAGCACATTAATTTCAAGCAGTGATTTGAAAATTGAATAAATATATTTCAAAGTATGTAAGAATTTCTTCATTGTCTAAACTTTTGCGTCATAGTGTATATTTTGAAAGTTTTGAAAATATTTTTCTTAGCTCAAAAACTCCAGTTTTGTCTCATTTACAATTATTAAAAATTTTATAACCGATATTTTCATAAAAGTTGACGACAACTATTAAAAAGACCTTTCTGCACCTAAAAATGGATAAAAGAATGTAAATGGAATACTGGGTTCAGCAGTTGTACCAAAGATTAAATATGTATAAAAACTAAGATTGTAAATGAAAAAATAAATTTTTAATTGTTACAAAATTCTTATAAATAAAAAATAAATAATATTTTGAGCAATGGTCCACTTATTTTTTCAAAAATTTCAAATCGCACTTCACACATGCACGCATACTCGAGAAACAAGAAGATTCAAGAAAATTGGACAGCGTAGTAGGGATAGGCATTATTTAACGTATTAGGATAAAAAACACTGTTATTATGTTGGAACCTAATATTCCATTAATATGTTACCAAAAAGTCCTTGTTAATTAAATAACATATGGTTTTAAATGGCAGCGTCTTCATTCATTTGCCTTAATCAAGAATTCAATTTCGTGCCTCTAAAATAGAACAACATTCACTAAAAATGCCCTCAATCGTTTCTTTTGAGACGTGCGCATCTTCACTCTCTAGTTATTGGCAACTCTGTTAGGTGTGTGGTGCTAAAAAATTATTTTACATTTCATCAATCCCCAATGTATGAATAGTAACAACTTGCAGTACTAATTAAACGTTTTCCGACTTGGTGCCTAGTGCTAGGTCACCACCATCACATATTTTCTCTGATTCTGATTGTACAAAGTAGAGCATAAACGAAACACTCAAGCAAATAGTAGATCAGAAAAACATCCAAAAATTGGTAACAAAAAAGCTCATGCTTGACATGTTTTGTACTCATGAATCGTATCTATATATTAATATATAATTAATTGTTTTCATTTAGCATTTCCTTAACAAAAAGCTAAGTTTGACTTTTGACCTAACTAGTCTTTTTCCAATTAAAAATATACTTTCGTGCTTTTTTTTTTCTTCTTTTGCTTCTAATTTTCAATGAGTAAATTAAAAAATTTATATACCCATGAATATTGCCAAAATATAATATTATATTGCCAAACATATAGCTCAGTTACACATCAGAAATGAGGAATAGGAATTACAATGAATTTTTTTGAACATGAAGTTGCTAGGATTCAGGGATTTTTTTTTTTTTAGATAGCAGAACACCCCTGTTTAATTTTCCAAACTAAAATTTTTTACATAATTTAAAAGCATCGATTTCTATCTCCCCCTCCCCCCCCCCCCCCCAAAAAAAAAGGTAGCAAACTCGAGTTTAGAATCATTAAATTTATAAAAAATATCATTTTGAAACGTTTAAGTAAAATGCATTTACAGTGGAACCCGGTTAAGACGCGTTTCAAGGGAGTGGTCAAAAGTCGCGTATTAAGCGGGATCGCGTATTAAACGGGATTTGTATAATGTTGCAGGAATTGGGCTTACACTGTAAAAAAAAATGGTAACGTTCCATGTAAAATCCAGGAACGTTTCGCCTTTTCTCAGGTTTTCAGAATAATTTAGCTCTTTCCTGTGAAATTCTGGTTTTCTTATCTGAAACGTTCCTGAAACAAAAGTTGGAAACAGCAAAACGCTGCGGCGGCCATTTATTATTTTTTTTGCTATAATCAATTGCTCGCGCGCAAGTGTCGAAAAAGAATTCCTTAAATGAATGTAACAAAATCAATATGGAATGCAAATAAATCAATAGACGACATCATCCTTTACGTCTCTATTGTCGACAATTCAGATGAAAATACAATACCTCCGTGACATCGCTAAGAGATTATATCTCGTACTTGTCTGTGGAATGTTTAAGGAGCAGACCGTGTAAAAAAAATACACCTATTATTTGGATCTCCATTAACCAGGCTACCATCAAACATGATTCTCACCGATTTTGATTAATTTAAAGTATGTTTTAGAGTTCTTAACTCTAATTATTCTTGTGAAAGGATTTCTTCAAATGGGACTTAGATTTTCAGAAATTAGATGCCGAGGTTTAGCATACGTTTCAAATACCCATTAGTTTGCAGCTGTCAACGTGTCTTTCGTGGTGTAGACGCAGAACGCTCGCACGCCACCCGTACGGCCCGAGTTCGATGCTACCTCTGGACTTTTTTTTTTCTTTTTTAATTAATTTTATATTTTAACACTTTATTACAATTTGATTTAAATTTGATATATATTTGACACTTTAAATTGCTGCAAATTTGATTTTTTTTTTCGGAAAAAATATACAATTACGTTTAGGATTTTTTTTTTCATGAAAATTTATATGTATTTTATCTAACTTGTAAACTAACATAATTACTAACGAAAATCCAAAATATTTTATGTCTAGATTTTTTTTCTAATTATTTACATTTATATATTTTTATATTTTAAGCAAAGTTCAGAAACAATATATCATATATATATTTACTTTATTGAATTTTAACTGAAAATTTATTTTTTCGTGTAAATTATAAATAATAATTTTGATGTCAATTTCAAAATATTTTTTCATTCTAACAAATAATGATAATAAAGCGAAAATTGTCAACTGGAAATGTAAAAATCGTCTGCGGATCCCGCATCCTGTGAAATGTCAGTAATGTTTTGCTGTCAACAGAAATATTCCTGGTATTTCGCAGGAAACTTACTGGCATTTCTGTAGAAAGTTTTTAACATATACAGTAAAGTTCCAGTCATTTTCAAGAAATGTTTCTTGGAAATAATGGGCAACTCAGCTGCCCATTTTTTCCCAGGAACGTTGCGGAATTTTTTTTACAGTGTATTTACACATTTAATCGACTTAATGAACTACTGAGCTTTCATTTATACGTTTAAGGTCGAAAATTGTATCTTTTACCATATATTCAGATTGAAATTTAATTGTATCCCACTTTGTTGAATCCGCATTGTTTCTTTTTATAGGACAAACTGGAATAACAACGGAAAATAAATATAGATTGCAACATAACTTTATTGTCGATTAATGCGTTGCAACCAAAAATAATTTTCATGCTAGACTCGTTTTTTTAACAGAAAGGAAAATAATATTAAATCTTTGAAGCACAACCCAGTTTTATAACGTACATTTTAAACATCTCCAACAACACATATGAACAACTCTAATCATAATAATTTTTATAACGTATCTGAGTAACCTGAATACATCTATCTCTCTCTACTACAGAAAAACATACACGAAGCGAGAGACAAAGAATGTTAGTAGATGAGATCAAAGAAGAATTGTAGTTTTGCTAATTTAGCGGGTTTTTTTTTTTTTTTTTTTTTTTTTTTAATTGAAACATTTACCACTATTTCCGATAAGTAATTTTCGCCTTAATTAAGCTGTTGTAAAATAAATTAAATACTATTCGGAAACATTGTTTTGTATCTGAATAATAAAAATCCTCTAAATCGGTAACAATCGAGAAGAGAGAATGAATTCGCATCTTCATCAATGAATTCGCGTCTTAAGTGTGATTTTTTCCATTAAAGAACCGAAAATCTATCGTGTATTAAGCGGGATCGCGTCATAACCGTTCGCGTATTAAACGTGATCTTTTTACATTAACCTTATGGGCGATATTCAAGGGATCGGACAAATTCCGCGTATTAAGCGGGATCGCGTATTAACCGTGAGCGTCTTAACCGGGTTCCACTGTATTTATAAATTTATGCCTTAAAAATTTTAATTCCCGGTTTTGGATAGAAAGTCCATTGCTACCTCCCCCTCCTCCCCCCCTGAAAAAAAAGGCAGCAAACTCGAGTTTAAAATCATTAAATTTATAAAAAATATCATTTTGAAACGTTTAAGCAAAATGCATTTATTTATAAATTTATGCCTTAAAAATTTTAATTCTCGGTTTTGGATAGAAAGTCCATTTCAAAAATAACGAAACGTTATTTGATTGCATCCAAACAAAAATGCAGGAATTTATAATTTTTTTTATAAGATTAGCACGTTTAAAACGTGTACATTAGAACTTAGATTGATTTCAATTGAAAACAGCAATGGAAAACCAACCACAGGTTTCAACCCACCGCAATTCATTCGGATACATTTTCATTACGCCATCAGTAAACCTAGTTCTTATCGCATAAAAGTATATATATTATCGTTTAGTACACTTTTGAATAAACAAAGACAATAGAACATCTTTGCAATTATTTATCTCTTAAAAATTTCTGCGGTCAAAATAACATTTGCTTATTTTGAAACATTTGTTACCAAAGTGTTTTAGGTTAAAAAAATACGCTAATGGATAATTTTGTCTCAGTGATATGAATGAAAGGGTGTTTTGTACATCCAGTAATTATTATGAGGAAGTAATGGGAAAATGATTTAATCTGCGTTGATATTTTGAATGAGAGATATTTATGGACAGTTTCTTTGAATATTTAAAAGGATTATTACTACGTACTCATGGAGTTTTTTTTTGTTTTTTTGGTGGTGGGGGGGGGGGGGGTGATTCTCGCACTATAAATTTCGCTTTTTGGCCATGTATTTTTAATATTTTTGTTTTATCATTGCGTTTAATAGGAGCCGGAAAACATTTAATTTCTGCGATTTTATTTCTCTGAAAAAAAAAGAAAGAAAATAGCCTCCTCTAATTTGTGAGGAAACTTAATTTTAGTACATTAATAATTAATTTGAAAAGTATATTTATACGAACGAAATTTGTTTGGACGAATTGCATTTAATTAAAAGTATGTAAATAATATTTTTGTATTCTTGTGAAATTAGCTTTGAATATGCGTTGATAGATATGGCTGCTATGAAGTCGGGGATCAAATTTATCTTTTTTAGTACTTTCCACCGTAGTTGAAAAGTGTTTATGAATTCGGTTTCTTTGTCCGCCTTGCTCTAATTCGTGTAAATATTGTCCGATTGCAATGAAATGGATATATGTTATTCTTGGGCTTTAGTATAGCTTGTTCGGTATTAAAAAGGAAGTGTGTAGCATTTTTGGTTAATTTACAAGGCCATCCAAAAGAATTCCGTTACATTACGGTATATGGGGAAAAATCGCTTGCCGTGTATTTTAATGATATTACAGTATTTAAAACACATTTAAATTGATATATGTAATGTGATGAATGGCCTTGTAAATTAACCAAAATGCTACACACTTCCTTTTTAATACCGAACAAGCTATACTAAAGCCCAAGAATAACACATATCCATTTACATCTCACAAGGAGAGGGCCAACCTTGTTAATCACAGATTTTGATTATTTTAATATATGTTGTAGGGTAGACACCCCTTAATGTCAGGTTCAACGGATTTTATCCAATGCCCCTTAGTTCTTGAAAAACCGGGAGGTCTAATATTAGTACACAACTTAAATACTTACTTCGCAACCAAAATTACAGGTTAGTCGTAGCTTAGTTGGCATGGCGTTTGCCGGCTGATCCGAGGGCCCGTGATCGATGCCTGAATGCGCTACATTTGTTTTTCTTATTTTTTGTTTTATAAATATAATTGTAATTATAATTTAATAATTTCAATTAAAAATTTTAACATCACACATTAATTATAATGTTAACAAACTTAAATTTATCATTTCTTATTTGTAAACTATTATTTCTCATCCATTACAGAGGTTTAAAAAGAAAGTGGATCTATTATTGAATGATAAAAATTCCTAAATCATGAAAAATTCTGTTGTGGTGCCATTTAGTTATGATAAAAAAAAGGAATATTCAAGTAAAATAAAAATAAAAGCAGAAAGAAGATAAAGGGAAAAGCAAAATAATTGAAAGCACAACCATACTTATTACAAATTTAAAAATCTTTAATATGCAAAAAATCGGTTGTAATTTAATTCTGATGCTAATTTTTAATATAATTATGCTTGTTACTTTACAAACAGAATAATAGTATTATCGCATTGACTTCCTTTGTTAAAGCAATGTGTAAATGATGTTTCTTTAAAATCACGAATTGGCACAATTGCTCAATATCATTGCATCGATAAAGAATATATGAAATACATTTTAAAAGTGATTTTTAAAAAACAAAAACAGTTTTATGATGTTTTATTACAACTATTTAGTTAAAAGTAAAAAATTAAATAGGTTAAAATTATAATTGATGTACAATATTAAAAATTTTAATTGACAATGAGATTATTAAGTTATACTTACAAGTAAATTTATAAAACAAAAAATGAGAAAAACAAACGTAGCGCATTCAGGTATCGAACCCGGGCCCGCGGATCAGCCGGTAAACACCGTACCAACTGAGCTACGACTAACCTATCATTGCTGTTGCAAAGTAAGTATTTAAGTTGTGTACTAATATTAGACCCCCCCCCCCGCCCCGGTTTCTCAAGAACTAAGGAGCATTGGATAAAATCCGTTGAACCTGACACTAAGGGGCCTCTACCCTACAACATATATTAAAATAATCAAAATCTGTGATTGACAAGGTTGGCCCTCTCCTTGTCAGTGATGTATTACAAAGTTCTTACTATAGAATATGGTGTGCATAGAACTTATCGTTCATTTATAGGAACACACAAAAGTATTTGGATATAGAAGAAAATGAGCAATAATTGAACTATTGAAGCCTACGCACAATAATTGCTGGAAGTGCGTTTTCACTTGGGGTGTGCATTTTTAAATTTAACTATTTTTTAAATATTACTTGGTGTGTATAAAGTCTAGATCATATACAAGGTCAAACAAAAATTCTCAACAACATTCGTCAACTAGCTGAAATTGCTGAGCGGAAATTTTTAACTGTGCTATGCGTTCAACTGAACTAACTTTTAGCATACATATCTACACATTCATATCTGTGGATCATATACAGGGCTGCAAAAAACTCGTATATTTTAACGACTATTCATGGTAATAGCAGAAATCGTGTTTTCAAATGCATTCTGCATTTTCCAAATTGTTCATAAAGACATCATCTTCCACCTTTGTAAATTGTTAAGTTTTGTTATAATATTCTGAATGTGTTGGAAAGTGTTCCATAATCTATGCTGTATGCAATTTTTTTTAGAAATAGCTTTGTTAAAACTGTGTTTAATATTATACAGCGCGTATCTTTTATCGTTTGCCATTAACTAATTTCTAAACCGTTAGTTTTATAGGTATAGCCAGTTGCAAAAATGTTTTAAATTTTGTTTTGTATCACATAAAAATCGATTTACATTGCAACAATTACTTTTTAAATAGATAAATAATTACAAATTTTACACATATGCCTGCACCCTATAAGTTTTATGTAGGAAAAGTTTTTCCTTGTTTTAACAAGCAAAACAGCAAAAATTTATTCTTGTATGGTCAAAACTTACTGAGTTATGATACTCGGAATTTTATGAATTTCCAATGTTTTAATCTCCATAAATGGAAAAACACGTTTTTAATGTCAGAAAACACCAAAAATGCATGAAATTCAAAGTATTATAACTAGGTAACTTTTTGTCTTGCAAAAATTAAGTTTTTAGCCAGAAACTGATTCTGATTCATCTTAATATAAAACAGCATTTATAATTACGCCAAAAAATTACTTCAGACTTTTTTTGCAAGGCCTAATTAAAACATCCGTCGACCGGATACATAGTGATTAGTTATATGTTATAAAAATAACAGGTTACTGGAACCTGTTACCTGTACAAGTGTGGAACGATGTAACCTGTTAAGTTAGTTTTATACCGTTAGTTTTATAGGTATAGCCAGTTGCAAAAATGTTTCAAATTTTGTTTTGTATCACATAAAAATCGAATTACATTGCAACAATTACTTTTTAAATAGATAAAGAATTACAAATTTTACACATATGCCTGCACCCTATAAGTTTTATGTAGGAAAAGTTTTTCCTTGTTTTAACAAGCAAAACAGCAAAAAATTATTCTTGTATGGTCAAAACTTACTGAGTTATGATACTCGGAATTTTATGAATTTCCAATGTTTTAATCACCATAAATGGAAAAACATGTTTTTAATGTCAGAAAACACCAAAAATGCATGAAATTCAAAGTATTATAACTAGGTAACTTTTTGTCTTGCAAAAATTAAGTTTTTAGCCAGAAACTGATTCTGATTCATTTTAATATAAAACAGCATTTATAATTACGCCAAAAAATTACTTCAGACTTTTTTTGCAAGGCCTAATTAAAACATCCGTCGACCGGATACATAGCGATTAGTTATATGTTATAAAAATAACAGGTTACTGGAACCTGTTACCTGTACAAGTGTGGAATGATGTAACCTGTTAACCAAAAGTAACTATATTTCCCATCTCTACAGCGTAGTCAAAAAGTTCTCTTCGTGTTTCTGAATTCTTAAAATCATTACTTATTTAAAGAATTGAATTGAAAACAATAGAATTTTATCCATATTTCTTGATTAAGAATCCTTTGTTTAGACAAATTGTGATGTTTTTGATTTAACAACAGTGAAATGAAATTTAAAAACGTAATTACTTACAAACCGTGCTCACTGTAAACTGCGAGCACTTTAACCTTGTTTTTATCTTTTTAGGTGTGTTCGTAATTATATAAATACTTTGCACCTATAGTCGACGTCTGGTTTTGTGAATTTGTAATTATATAAATACTCTGGTCCGTCCGTCTGTCCGCATATAACAGCGCAAAAACTACCCAACCGAATGGTTTGAAATGTAATACAGTGGAACCCCGATTTAATGCTTTCCCATTTTTAACGTCGTTTCAGATTGGTCCCACCCATTTCCTATACCAACAATGTAAAAAAAACCCCGCTTTTAAGATCTCATTCTGATGTCTTTCCCGCATTTAACGTCGTTTTCTTAATTGAAAATAAACACTTTTTCGAGCAATAATTGATCGTTTTCGACAAATTTCGCGCTTTTTCGATCCATACATCTGCTTTTCTTCGAATCGATATTTCCTGTTATCAGCGAAATCAAATCAAATGAAATATCAGTTATTTCTTCCATTTTGGAAGGCCAAGAAACATGCAACTTGAATGATGCATTCAAATTTATTACTACATAAAAACTAAAAGAACAAATAATCTTTCCTTTTTTGCTTCTTCACTACATGACACGTGATCACGCGCCTGATAGACGAAGCAAGAGAGGCCATCGAAGGGGATTGTGAAATATTCTACAGAGGGAGGGGCCAACGGAGCAAGATTGTGATGTTTCCGATAGTAATTAAACTGAAGAATAACATTAAAATTCTTTATTCGTTTTGATTCAGCGAGAAATGACGAAAAAACGGAAACGATTCTCTATTGCCGATAAGGCCAGCATTATCGAAAAATCGAAGCATTTTTCAGGGACTAAAGCAGAATTGGAGAAATTCCTTGGACTTGCAACATCTACACTTAAATTAATTTTCAGCCAGCCAGATGCCGTTGAAACAAAATCAGGTACACTACGAAAGCTGCAAAAAAGGTTTAAACCTTTAAAGCTTCTTCATATGCTGAACTGGAAAAAATCTTAATTGAACAAAAAGCACGCTAAACAAATATTCCTATTAACAACTCTTGGAACAATATTAAGAGAGAAAGCTATGGAAATTTTTCTTAGATTAGACTACAGGAATTTCCGCATGAAATGATTGGATCGACAGATTCAAAAAGAGACACAACTTGGCATACAGATCAGTGTATGGTGAATCTGCAAGCGTCGATCAAACCACGGCTGATGACTGGAAAAGGGATGCACTACTATCTTTGGTAGAAAAGTATGCTCCCCAGAATATTTTTAATGCTGATGAGACAGGCTTATTTTTCAATCTCCTTACAGATAAGACGTACACAGTAAAAGAAGAATCATGTAACGGAGGAAAGATGTCAAAAGAACGTCTAACTGTTTTATTGTGCTGCAATACTGATGGTAGCGAAGAACTAACTCCGCTTGTTATTGGCCATGCTAAAAAACCTCGTTGTTTTAAAAACATTAAAACTTTTCCTACAAGTTACAAAGCTAATAGGAAATCCTAGATCACGGAAGTTATTTTTCAAGATTATTTGCTGCAGCTGGATAAGAAAATGCAATCTGGGAACCGTAAAATAATTTTGTTTGTAGATCAATGCACAGCTCACAAAAATGTATGATTGAAAAATGTGTGCCTAGAATTTTTTCCGCCAAATTTTTCCAGTATGTTACAGCCCTATGGCATATAGATAATTTATTCCTTGAAAGTGGCTTAAAGACAATAACTTGTACGAAAGGCATTGTTTCAGTTGGAATCTTGTGTCAACTCCAGTGACCAATACGAATTCAAGAAGAAGATAAACGTGTTGGAAGTCCTACATTTGATATCACCGTCATGGAAAAAGGTTACAAGAGACTGCATCTCCCACAGCTCCAAGAAAGATGGATTTCCGACTCCAGTTCCACCGGAACTGTCTGCTTATGATCACATACGGAATAACGATACCACTGAGATTAATTCAGCAGGACTTGATAGGGATTTCATTGAATATGCAGAATATGACATCGAAGTACTGTCTTGTGAAACAAAAGCATTATCGATTGCCAAATTAATGGAACCGTCTTCAGATGAAAGCGATGATGAAAAAGACTGTCCAGTTGGCGAATCAATGCTAACTTTCAATAAAGCTATTTTTCAAAAACTGAGACTTTTTTTACAAGTACATAAAGATCAAGAAAAATAATTGAATACAATTTTAATGCTTAAGGCTTCCTTGTGCGTTTTGCAATCTAAAACAAACATTCAAACCATAATCTAGAATTTTTTTAAGCCAGTGTAATGTAAGTTTTGATTTCTTATTAAAGTAACATAATGTGTTAGTTACATACAAATGCATTTATGTTTCATTAAATTAATTTTAACTTATTTAAAACATCGCCGAAATGATAAAATTAACATACATAGGTTTTTATTAAAACCCCGATTTAACGTTTTCCCGCTTTTAACGACGTTTTTGAGCAGTTCCGTGAACGTCGTTAAATCGGGGTTCCACTGTATATTGAATCGTTGCATAACTTTGTCGAGCCATTTCAAATTTTATGAAAATCGAATGAAAACATAAACAGATATTAATAAAAGTTTTCCTCATTTTATTAAATCTTATCATATTTAATTAACTCAATGATATTCCATGATAAGTAATGATTCTAAGTTGCTATGGTGATTACGTCGTATTTAAGATGGAGTCATATTATTGTATTACTGAATTTAATATGTAGAATCGTAATAAATTTTGTATTTATGCATTTTTGAATAAAAGTGCAACAGCTTTTGCACCAAGATATGAATATTTATAAAACTAGTTACAGTACGAACGCACCTCATTTGCCCCGTTTGACGTATAATTTCCGACATTTTAAAGAAGCAGTATACGACTGAGAATTCTCAATTTGATCTCATTTAGCCGTATATCATGGTAAAATATTAGAATACAGGCATCCCCTGACTTACGTATTACGCGACTTACGTAAATTCGCAGTTACGTAATAAATCTCGAAAATGACATTTGGGAACATATATTAGCGCTTTTGATACGCAGTTACATACTTTTGATATTTATTTTATAAATAAAATATATAGATATAAACGACAACCGTAATATAGTTTATATATTAGAGTTATACATTTTTATTGGTATATACAATCAAATCTATAATAAATCAACTTCATCTTTATTGTTAGTTATTCGTAGTAGAAATCTAACTCCTAATCCATACAGTATGTGCTTATCAAGGATTATTTTATTTTGTGAGTGCTATTCATTTGTCTTGCCATCAGGAATTCATGAAGAATAGGTTATATTAGTCTTCATTAACTATTTCTTATTTTTATAGTCGTTTGATGTCGATTCAAAATTGTTATAAACAAATTCATCAATGTTAGATTTATAAATCCCGTATTCCACAAGATATTTCAAAAATGTTCTTTCAGTTTATTTTTATATTTTTTCATACGTTTATAGTTTATATACGAGTAAATACTGTCTCATGATGCTTTATTTATAAAATAATACGGTGCAAACAATATACATATATATACATAATATATATTCTAGTTTCTTACAAAATTTTACGTCAGCAATTTACAAATTCGACTTACGTAGAATTCAAGTTACGTAAAACTTTACGGAACCCATTACTGATGTAAGTTGGGGGATGCCTGTAATAGTGTTTCGGAATTAAAAAGTAATCTTTGAAAGATGTGGTCATTCAAGAAAAAAATTGTATCTAACTTATTCTCCCCCCCCCCCCCCCGAATGTGTAAAGATACTTTTAAGTTGTATAAAATAGAAAGTTAAGTATTAAGTCCCATTTAAACATTTTTTTTTTTTAATGTGAGATTTAAAATAGTTTTTTTTTTATGCTTTAAATAAGTTAATTCTGAATAAAAAAGTTATATTCCACTGGCAGTTTAAACAAAATAAAACAATTTAAAACATTTTTAATGTATTTTTTAATCGCTACTACTCCCTCATTTTTAAAATTTTTGCTCATCATTACAAAGACAATACAAAACAAAACTGAATATGGAATTTTAAATTAAGCACATAATAAATTTTATCTATTGTTTTTAATCTAAAAGTAGAAAAAATTGAAAACATTTAAAATTTTTGAAATTGGATTAATTTTTTAAATAAGTATAGCACTTAGAAGTTAATCGATTGTCATTTTTGATTCGCATACATTTTAAAGCATTTGCAATAGAAAAAAAAATCTTTAACCTTTTGAATACGTTCTAACGCAGAAAAAAATTAATAAAGCTGAGAAAAACGCGTTTGAAGTTTTCAGTTCGTATAAAATAATATTTAGAAGATCAGGAGGTATAGTATATATTTTTAATGAAATAGTGAAAATACAAATTTAATATTTGATACACGAATTTGTGAAGGTAGTAACTTTGATTTAATACAAAGGGGGAAAAGGTGATATTTTGAGCATAATTTAGATATTGCATTCTCATACTTTTTCAAATACACAATATATATATATATATCTATAGTTGATAATTTGTATTGGTTTTATATATATTATATAAATTATTACTCACTGTTGTGGAAAATATAATTAAATATTACTATATTTAAATTAATTATTTATCTATAATATAGTATATTTACATCTCTTTGAAACTGAATCATTATTTAATAAGTTATCCATATCAAATATTTATTTATTTTTCTTTAAAATTCATAATTTGTATTAAATTAATACAATTACAGTTTTTAAAGGTTACTCTACATATAGTTATTATTATTATTATTTATTTACTTATTTTACTCGCTTTCGAGGTGATCTTTAAATGTATAATTTATAATTTATACATTCACTTTTGTAGATGATTATTTGTATTGGTTTATAATGGTTTTACATGTATGTATATATATAATATAAAACCATTATAAACCATTACAAATTATGAACGATTATTGTGAATGTATAAATAATAAAGTGATTTTTTTCAAATTACAAAATGATGTATAAACCACCATAAAAGCCTATAAACAGATACCCATAACAATATATATATAACCATTAAATAAACATTACCGACCACCAACAAAAACTGTGAAATTATGAATAAAATGACATTAACAAATACACTTACCCCCAACACATTTAATATATATATATATATATTTAAAGAATAGATTTAAATTTTTTACTAGTATTTGTTTAGAATACTTTTAGAAGTGCAATAGATTGTTGAAGTAATAAAAAATTATGCCTTATCGTCTCAAAATCTATTTAATTTCCTACATTTCAAATGACACTTCAAAATGCCCAAAATAAATACACTCAAGAAAATTAGAAAACATTTGGAACCGTTGCGATGTAAAATGTTTTCGAATTTTTAAAAGACGTTACTTATTTAAAGAACTTAATTGAAAACAGAACAATTTTATCCATACTCGTTAATTTAGAGTGCTTTGTTTAAACAACTGGGCGAGTATGTGACTTAACAACAGTGAAATGAAATGTAAAAACATAATTACTTATCCTCGAACTACGAACTCTTTTACGGTGTGGTTATAAATTGCTCTGAACTTCCCAAGTGATATAAAAGTGAATTTTTGAACGATGGCAGACAGGATTTAATTAATTACTGCAATTAATATTTATGGAGATTTGAACTTACGGATGCAGAAGAATTAACTTAATATATATTAATGAATAACTAATGAAAATAAACTCGCCAATGATGTGGTATTTGTGATCCGTTAAATTGCAGCTAAATAACAACGTCCCTAATAACACAGCCAGTCAAAATTATGTCCCTGCGACGTTACAAATGGTTTACATGTGTCACAATAAAAAACGAGAACGAAAGGAGACAGTTTATTGATTCATGTTATGACCCTCAAATGACCGTCATTTTGTGACACCACTGTGAAGTCGAAGTGACCGATTTTTGAATCATTTGCACCTCGTCACAAAATGGAATATATCTTCTTAGTGAATCAAAATGGCTCATTTTTCACGACACGTGTCGGCAACATGGAAAGTAAGGAATGGATTTGGATCACGGCGATTTAATATTTTGGTCACATTTGTGTCACGGTGCTATTAGTAGTACTTAAGGTGAAAGGCTGTACCTCTGATTTTAGCTTTTATTATATTTATATTTCATTGTTTTAAAGGTACAGTAATGAAAATAGGTGGCTACTGTAGTATGAATTTGTTTTTCTTTCACAGTGAAAGATCCTTTGAGTAATATATATATTTCTGAACTGAAAATGTTCTATCCGTGATAAAGGCTCTGGGAAACTTTTGAATAATATTTTCCTCTTTAATCGTAAAAATCAGTTTTTTTAAAAATTTCATCACTCTAAATGTATTTCTTGATTGGTTTTCCACTATACTAAAATAGTCACAGAATAACTATAATCTGTTAAAATGATGGAAGTTCGGTGGTTGTGCCTAAAACTTCGTCGTATTCAACAGATACTACAGCTATTGTTTTTTTTTTCTTATTTAGGTTTTAAAAAAAATCCTTAATAACAAAAAATAACAACAGTAAATCTTTGTCACAATATTAAAAAATTTATTTGCTTAAAAGACGTTATAAAAACACATTAAAAGTAAATTGAAAATTTATATTTACGTGTTTCAACTCTTTTACTGAGTCGTCCTCAGAATGCATAACAGAAAATTACAAATGCATATGAAAAAATAATTTTTTCATATGCATTTGTAATTTTCCTAAAAATACCCTCCTTTAAATTTTCTTTAAAAATTAATATGAGCATTGGATAACCATTAACTTTGAGTTCTAAATAAGGTTCTTTCTAGACATTCTGTTGACGCGGTAGCTTTTCATTTTTCAATGATTTCTTTCAACAGGAAAAAAAAAAAGACATTTCAAAGTAAGAAATTGCAAACTTTTTTCACGTCATTTTCAACGACTTTGCTGACATTTTTGTCATATGAACAATAAAAATGTCTAAAATTTTAATACATTATGACAGACTCTAGAACATTTTATTTTAGAATTAAAAGACCATTTTTTTGTGTAAGTTATTATTTTCTTCCAAAAGTAAATGAAACTTCAATGCGCTTTTCCATTGATAGTATATGACTTAAAGAAAACTTTTAGGTCGAAAAGTTTTTAACAAGTCTTCCACTTCCTTAAAAGATAAAATATGTTTTCGAAAGTGTATATTTTTCCTTCTTTCTCTGATGCATTAAGCAAATGTAAAACGACTTTATAAATATTATTGTTTCTATATTATCGTACAGTAGTTGAGTATAAAATTGCTGTACAATTAAAAAAAATTATATATATATAGTGAGAGATGCATAAACTGTAGCATAACTGTAGGATTTGTCGATCACTATACTCCTATTCCATAATATGCTCCTTTTTTATTTTATTACTTTCTTCTATCTTTACAAGAAGAAAGTATTGGATTCATGAAAATTTTCGAATTCCGGTTTTCGAGGGATTTACACGTTTTAGAGGTCAGAGAACCCGAAAAACATGTTTTTACAAAATGTCTGTCTGTGAGTCTGTCTGTCTGTCTGTCTGCCTGTCCGTCTGTCTGTGTGTCTGTGTGTGACATAAATTTTGTGGGCGCTCTATCTCAAGAACTAATGCACGGACTTTAATAAAAATTCATATTCAGTTAGTCCCTGATACAAATTGATGCTGATTAGTTTTTGGTGCAAATCGCTCAACAGGTGACGCTGCTATGCTGCATTTTTTATGATTTCCGAAATGGCTCTATCTCAAGAACTAATGCACGGATTTTCATGAAACTTCAGATTCAGTTAGTCCTTGATATGACTTGATGCTGATTACGTGTTGGTGTAAATCGATCGACAGGTGGCACTGCTATGGGGCATTTTTTAACTTTCTTCTATCTTTACAAGAAGAAAGTATTGGATTCATGAAAATTTTACAAAATGTCTGTCTGTGAGTCTGCCTGTCTGTCTGTCCGTCTGTCTGTGTGTGACATAAATTTTGTGGGCGCTCTATCTCAAGAACTAATGCACGGAATTTATTAAAAATTCATATTCAGTTAGTCCCTGATACAAATTGATGCTGATTAGTTTTTGGTGCAAATTGCTTTCATTTTGCACCAAATTGCGGTAGCTTTTCATTTTTCAATGATTTCTTTCAATAGAAAAAAAAAGACATTTCAAAGTAAGAAATTGCAAACTTTTTTCACGTCATTTTCAACGACTTTGCTGACATGTCAGAAACAGAGAGAGAGAGATAGAAACAGAGAGAGAGAGAGTGAGAGATGCATAAACTGTAGCATAACTGTTGGATTTGTCGATCACTATACTCCTATTGCATAATATGCTCCTTTTTTATTATGATTGGATTTTCTATTTATTTTCTAATAATCTTTACATTGGGTCAATATCACAAAATGTGAGATTTTGAAAACAAAAATTTTGAAAATTTAAGGGGATAGGACAGGACACCTTTAAATCTGCAAAATTTTTGAAAATTTTTTAATGCATGTTTTGATTCCGTAATCATTTCTGAACAATATGCAAGAAACCGCATTAAAAAATTCCCATTAGTTTAATAATTATGACAGTTTTATTAAGACTACATAGGATAATGAAACTTTGCATTGCGGTTATTCAAAACGATGAATTTTGATATAGAGTTACTAAAAAATTATGCATGGCAGTCAAAAAACTTTTCACCACATATTCATTACTGGATTATTTACAACCTAAAACCAGAAAAAGGTAAGATTTTATTTTATTTTTTGTTTTTTACTTTGAAAATATTTTTTAAAAAGTTAAATTTCTTAATTTTTTGTTAATTTTTTAATTTAGTCAATATTTTTTACAAATATTCTGGTTTTAGTATAAAGGTCGCGGTATTAGGTATTTATTTTCACCAAAATTTCCTCTTTATGTGGATAATTTCAGATTTTATCATGCGCGCAAGGTTTTTTTTTCTTATTATCATATATTTTTAAACTGATCATTTCAATATTTATTTATGAGTTTACAAGTATATATGTATTTTTAAATATAAATATAAATATGAGCTTTATATTTAAATGAAGTTTGATTTTTATTTTTGACTTATTACACAAGTTTTGAAGCTTGGAACATAGTGGTATTTTTTCCTTTTTCAACGTGTTCAAAGGTATCATACCCCCTTAAATCGTTTCAAAGCTTCTGATTTTTTTTTTTTTTTTTTTTTTTTTTTTTTTTTTTTTTTTAAATGTTGGTTGAACAGCTGAATAAAAGAATTTATATGTAAAATAGTTAAAGTTTGAAGAGCTTATGTTCACTTTTATGTAATTATAATTATATGTCATTTTCTTGGCATATGTATGCTAGGATAATGACAATTTCATTCTAAAACATTTTTCACGTTCTTGTTTTTTTTTTTTTTTTTTTTTTTTTTTTTTTTTTTTTTTTTAGATCTAACATTTTAATTTTGTTTAAAGGAACATGTTTCCTCTATAATACCTCAAATTCAGTGTCATGTTCAGTTTTATTTGTAATTTATAGAAGCCAGGAAAATGGCATAATAAAAGTCTACTCAATTTTTACAAAGCCTTTAAACACATTATTTTCAAAGAAATACCTGAAAGACCTTGCTGGTAGCTATGATTTTACTATTTCTGACTTGAACTATCTCAAGAACAAGAAGAATTACTCTGCAGCGCTATATTTATACCTCATAAAGAACTAAAATGAGCAGGCCAGGACAATGACATTCATTTTCAATGACAATCATATTTTATTTATGGTAAATTATTTATAAAATACAGAACTTGTTATATGTGTGTTATATAAGGTATAATTATTAATTAGAAATTAAAAAAACTAGAAAAAGATATTTGTGCATGATAGCACAAAGACTTTTAGTTTGCACACAACACAGTGTGACATGCTAGAAAAATGACAATCTGAAAATTTAAGTTTTTTAATTGCTTTATTTTTGTGTTATTATGAATATAATATCTCTTGAAAATACTTCAAAGAGTACTTTTTATTAGAATGTAAAAAGAAAATTACATTATATAATATTAAGTAGAAATTTTATTGTGCGGACTGCAGTTTTCGTATTTTGCGATATTGACCCACATATATTTTTATATGATTTTCTAATTCAATGTTTTTTCTCTGGTATCATCATTTTTTACTTAATTAAATGCATTATATCAGAAGTGATAGAGTAGCTTAGCTATTGGTCAGTCTATTATATCAGATAATGCATTTTTGTGACACGAAAATGTTCTTACCGACTGCAGATTAAATACTCACATGTCGCTTTATTTTTTATTTTCCATCATCATATGACTTCTATATTCCATTTTCTGTTATATATATATATGTGTGCGTGTGTGTGTATACATATATATATATATATATATATCTTAAACCGCTAGTGATAGAAATAAGCTTCTTATCACTAAAGAATACGAATCAAATATAGCTTCTTTTAGGCATGGCATTTATTTTATAAAGGGCTGTAATTTTAATATGCTTTCATATTAACATAAAAAATTAATTTTTAGGTAGCTTTCTTTACAAAAAAGCTACCTATTGCAGCCGTTCGGAGGAAAGCGATTTCAAAAAATTTTGGTATATTTTCATCGATCATGACCCCCAGACCCCGAAACCACCCTCCGTTCAAAATTGATATATATATATACTAGCAGGCTACACCCGCTTCGCTGGTCCATTTTCCAAATGATCATTGATCAAACAAAATTATGAATTCGACCTTGTATTTTAAATTAATATGGACCTTCACCGGAAAATCTTTCCGCATTTGCTGAATACTATGCGAACGCTATTTAGCTATTATAATATCTCATGCTGGGTTAGGCAAAATTCGGACTATTCAGAAGAAATTCTTTTTACAGTATATATTTAAAGTAGAGGTTGGGAAGAAAATACGGCCGTTGTGATAATCAGAAATGTTAAAATGTTCTCTAGTCACCACACTACTAAAAGGAGAGATAATCACAATGATTGCAGAGAGTGACCACTGAACATTACTTATGTTCGGATTATTCACTTTCGTTTGATAGTTCTTGAACTCCGGGCTTCTCAGCTTGGTGCTATGTGTGGTTCTGGTAGCTTAAATACAAATTCTCTCTACGTTGCATTATATTTTGTAATACACGTCTTCTAGCAGGTCTACTGCAGTTTTCTATCTTCGGATTACAGCAGAGTAAATACGGTAAAAAAAAAATGTAATAAATTGTTTGCACACAAAAAGTCTTTAACTTTCATTAAAAGAAATGTAAATCACATAAAAATGGATTTTTAAAAATGAAGTGTTTGAATAAAATTAAAATAATGTCATTTTCATTACCATTTCCTTTTTATATATATACCACTTGCAATTATGTAACTGTTAACCTGAAAAAAAAACTCGATAACTCATTATGATAGAAAAATAAACCTCTTGTTTTCATCCAATCAAAATCTTCCCAATCGTCCATTATCGGGTGCACAGCTAAGTTTTACGGCAAATATTAGAAATGTTTGCAAACTATATGGTTACAAATTTACGAGTTAACACACGTAAAACATACGTAAGTATGCGCCAGACTACATCCCATTAAATAAAGTCAAATTGCTGTTGGCTGAATTATAGATCTTACGCCAAAAATACTCTTTGTAAATGACAAATAAAGTCAGTTATACAAAACTTAATAACCTAACACGTTATAATATAACGAAATAATCTTTTTGATGCACCGAAGATTTTTTTTCATTTCTCTAAAGAGTGCAATAACACGGAGAAATAAATACACTTTTTAGTTTCAAAATTACATTATTCGTCAGTCTGCTGCCTAAATAAACCTGAAATCGTTAATTTTTTCCTCAGTTTAGCGAATAGGATTGTGCGTCAGAAGATCTTGCTTTATAATGATTTCTATTTTCAATTTTATCTGCATTTTAGGTACTTTTTTTCTTATCTAGGCTAAAATGATAAATCAACAAATATTGTTCCACCAGCCACCATTGAAATTTCAAATTTTTTCCCCAAGTATTTATTTTTTAGTGACAGTAAAATAACTGCAAATAAAAATATATATAATACTAAATCTTCTGTTCTCCGTTTGCTTCATAATGAAAAAACATAAATTTACTAATAGCTAAGTACAAATTTCATGTAATCTTCTACAATCGCGATCACTGTCTGACAGTCACTGTATGATCACTGATCTGACTCTTTCAAATATAAAAGAAACATCTAAATAGTTCAGTAAATACACTAATTAGCAGGTAACCTGATTACGGAAGATTAATCCAATATCAAAAACCTTAAAAAAAACTGAAAATGGGATGACGAATTAAAAAGACAATCGAAAATGTATTTCAGTAAGCAATTTTTATTGCAAAATATTTTCTTTTGTGGTATTAATAATGCAAAATTGCATAAATTTTCTTAAGAATAATCTTTAGTACTTAACATTTGAAACAGTAGACTTTTCTAAAAGAAAAATTGGCAATATATGTTAAAAGAGAGTGGACAATATTTGTTGATCTGAGTTCGAGGTTATAAAAGTCATAAGTTTGGGGAAAAACAAAATAGCATGTATCCGTAGTAAAGTACGCGAAAAATATTTTAAATATCTGAAATTAAATTATTTATAATATGTGTGTGTGGGGGGGGGGGGGGCAAACGTTTGCATTAAAATTTTAATTTTTGACTCCACTTTTATAATATTAACTGCTATTTATGTAATATCATTATTTTTATAATTACATCTGCTAGTTTTTTCTGTAAGAGATACATAATAATAATAATAATAATAATAATTGTTACTCACAAGGAAGGTCTCCTTAAAACGCATACTCAAAATATTTTGAAAAAGGAAATGCTAATAAAATGACTCATGTATGTAAAAATGATCGGTAAAAATGTAGCGGTCGAATCGCAGTAGAAAATCTGTAAAAAAAATATTTTTTCGAGTATTTGGCGCGAACAGACGAACGCTCGACGCTCTTTGGCGAACCAATAGGTTTCCTCGCCAAATGCAAGAGATTGAAATGCATTTATAAATTCCTTGTTAAATAAGTAATTAAATGCCTAATGCTCAATGAATTTAAACTTAAACTGTGGATTAGTTTACTATTTTTGCTGTAAGCTTATATAATATATGCAAATTGCGTGTTACTTGCATTGAGCTATTTAATTTTATACGGTGTCACCAGCTGGATAAGTTTTAAGGGTATTTTAATTAAGAATGCTATCACTAAACATTTCGATATTAAATTGTTGTTTCCATGGCAATAAAACTCTCTTGTTGTCTCTGACACTAACAATATCGAAGTCAAATTGCCAATGCTCAGAATGGGACCTTAATTTGAGTTTGAAACACTTTTAATCCATTTAAATTTCATTGTAAACGGCATAAATACGATCGTTAAATTTCATTGTTACATATATAAATGTATATGACAAAACTGCAGTTATAAATATGTATTTATTTAAGTTAAACTTACTTAAACTAACTTCGTATCGAGAGTTGAAAAAGTTTTCCTTAAAGAATATTTATCATAGTAGTATTCAAAATTTTATCGTGTCGCCATCCAGCGCTAAATCGCAAAAAATGAAATTTTCATTATTTTTTTAGGAATGCTAAATAGAGGTTCTGCCGATTTTTTTTTTATGGATATATATATATATTTATGAGAAGAATATTCTATAATTTTTTTTCAAATAATACTGAGCATGCGCTTATGGGGAACTTCCTTGATATCATTTTATCAATTTTCAGATGCATTTTTCTTAACCTGATGCAAAAGATAAATTGCCAAATATTATTTAAATTGCAATATTTCAACTGAGTAATTCTTTAAGTATTACGAACATTCTCTTTCATGTTTAAATTAAATATATTCGTTTTTTAATATTATCACTTATTAAAATGGATTTCTTTTTTTCTTTTTTAAAGATTTTAAATAAAATTAGTAACATTTTTTTGTCTTTTATTTTTCTATGTGTAATAGCCGTTTCAATTTTTTCAACAACAAAAAACTTCGCCAAGAAATAAAATGGTAACCTTATCGTCCAAAATAACAGAACTTTCCGTCATACTTCTATAACTAATCTAGGTAGAATGATGTGTTATAGCTTAAAACCTTCCCTGGAACGATACTATCTAACGGTATAAGTTCCGTAAAAATCCGTGCAGTAGAACTCGAAATCTAGGCGTTCGGAACGAAATTTCCGTTTGGATTTTATATATATAATAGATAATAGAATAGATAATAGATTTTATATATATATAATAGAATAGATAATAGATTTTATATATATATAATAGAATAGATTATGTGTTATGAACTATCTCAAAGTTTAAAACAGATCGCATTGTTAGATTTCCTAATTTTAACATTATCGCGTTATGTTAGTTCCACATTCCACCACCAGGGAGCGCACTCTATTCTTAACGAAAGCGTACCTGAACGAAACTCCTTCATGCAACCTTTCCGTAGATACATGAATCGGGAGGGTGGCGGTCTTAACCAATAATTTAAGATAATTGCTGAAATTACTACGAAAAATATTTTAAAGGGGCCCTACGCGGGCCCCTAATAGAGTTAGAGGAAATCGGAAGACGGCAAAATAATCGCGGGGAAAAGTTTGCTTGGGTGCTTCGGAGCTACTTTTGGCGCGAGATCTAAGCTCTACGACCAATAGGAGCCCAGATATTTAAGGAAATATGAAGTAACAAAGTCCAAAATAACAGAATTTTCCGTAAGAATTCGATAACTAATCTAGGTAGAATGATGTGTTATAGCTTAAAACCTTCCCTGAAACGATACCTATCTAACGGTATAAGTTCCGTAAAAATCCATGCGGTAGAACTCGAAATCTCGGCGTTCGGAACGAAATTTCCGTTTGGATTTTATATATATAATAGATATATCTATATATATATATATATATATATCTGACCTATGTCACACTGTAACTCTTGTAATTATGAACCGATTTCGATGAAATTTGATGTGTACATAGTACATACCAATGTCTCGACCGAGTTCGTTGGCCAGCTTCATCCGCCATTTTGTTTCAAAATGGCGGCCATTTAAAATTTTTAAAAAATTTTAAAACTTGAAATGTGGTACCAAAAAATTAAAAATGGAAAAATATTTTTTTCTTATGTATTTTACCTTTATACAAAGATTCCGGAGCAGTTTTTGTTTCGTCTATATCTTAAAAAATGGCTGAGTTATAGCATTTTGAATTTCTAGCGTGGCTGACATTTTGAAACGTCCTGAATTTTGTCACGCGATAGAAGGCGTATTTATGAACCGATTTGGATGTAATTCAGTGTGTACATAGTACATACCAATCTCTCGACCGAGTTCGTTGGCCAGCTTCATCCGCCATTTTGTTTCAAAATGGCGGCCATTTAAAATTTTTTTAAAAATTTAAAAATTGAAATGTGGTACCAAAAAATTGAAAATGGAAAAATATTTTTTCTTATGTATTTGACCTTTATACAAAGATTTCGGAGCAGTTTTTGTTTCGTCTATATCATAAAAAATGGCTGAGTTATAGCATTTTGAATTTCTAGCGTGGCTGACATTTTGAAACGTCCTGAATTTTGTCACGCGATAAAAGGCGTATTTATGAACCGATTTGGATGTAACTTCGTTTATACATAGTATATACCAATGTCTCGACCGGGTTCGTTGGTCAGCTTCATCCGCCATCTTGTTTAAAAATGGTGGCCATTTAAATTTTTAAGAAAAATTTAAATTTGAAATGTGGTACCGAAAAATTAAAAATTGAAAAAATATTTTCTTCTTATGTGTTTGACCTTGATAAAAAGATTCGGGAGCAGTTTTTGTTTCGTCTATATCTTAAGAAATGGCTGAGTTATAGCATTTTGAATTTCTAGCGTGGCTGACATTTTGAAACGTCCTGATTTTTCTCATGTAATAACAGGCGTATTTATGAACCGACTTGGATGTACCTTGGTGTGTACATAGTACATACAAATATCTCGACCGAGTTCGTCGGCCGGCTTCATCCGCCGTCTTGTTTCAATATGGCGGCCATTAAAAAAAATTAAAAAATAAAAAAATTTAAATGAGATACCAAAAAAATTGGAAAGGGAAAAAGATTTTTTTTGTATGTGTTTGACCTTAATACAAAGATTCCGGAACAGTTTTTCTTTCGTCTATATATAAAAAAAATGGCTGAGTAATAGCATTTTGAATTTCTCTTGTGGCTGACATTTTAAAACGACCTGATTTTTGTCACGCGACAACAGGCGTAATTATGAACCTATTTGGATGTAACTTGGTCTGTACATAGTACATACCAATGCCTCGACTGAGTTCGTTGGCCAGCTTCATTCGCCATCTTGTTTCAAAAGGGTTGCCATTAAAAAAAATTAAATTTAAAATTCAAAATGAGGTATTAAACAATTGGAAAATGAAAAAGATTTTTTTATGTGTTTGACCTTGATACAAAGATTCCGGAGCAGTTTTTGTTTCTGAAAATTTGTTCTTTTGTTTATATCTTAAAAAATGGTTGATTTATAACACTTTGAATTTCTAGCATGGCTAACATTTTGAAACGATCTTGTATTTGTCACGCGATAACACACGTATTCGCCTATTTCGATGTAAGAAGGCATGTGGATAGTATACATCAACACCTCGACCAAGTTCGCTGGCCAGATTCATCAGCCATCTTGTTTCAAAATGGCGACCATTAAATTAAAATATATATATATATATTTAAAGTGAGGTGCAAAAAAATTAGAAATTGAAAAAGGTTTCTTTCTTAAGTATTTGACCTTGATATAAGGATTCAGGAGCATTTTTTGTTTGTCTTTACCTTAAAAAATGGCTCAGATATAGCAGTTTCAATTTCTATTGTGGGTGACATTTTGAAAAATCTGATATTTTGCATGCAACAGCACTCCTATATATTAACCGATTCCGATGTGAGTGAGCATGTGCACAGCAATTACTAAGGTCTCGACCGAGTTCACTGCTTAGCCTCATCCACCATGTTGTCTTAAAATGACAGGCACTTTAAGAAATTGCCGAATTTGGCAGCCAAATATATGTTACTTCAAAGAAAAGCAGCTTGGATAAAGCTGACTAATTTCGCGAAATTCTCATTCATTATATTGATAAAAATTAGTATTGAATCTCCTATATTCGGTTTCCACTAAATTGAGCTTCGTGTGTTTGAATGATATAATTTGGCTTTTTTAAATAAGGATTATGAAAGCTACCTCTTCCTCCCGGCACTGGCCGGAAGGACTTTTTTTTATGCCGTTCTTTTTTTCTAAAACTTATATTTAGAAAAATGTTGCTCTGCTTTCTTTTACTATCAAAATTTAAAATTTTTGATATTTAGTTTTCAATTTTATAAATTTTCAGTTTTTTCCGTCACTAAAAATGCTTTTTTTATATTTTAGTGGTAGAACACACTAAAAATCAAGTACCAAAAGTGTGTTGAAAATGTAAATCCACCGTAACCAAAATACAACCCTTATCATTGTCATTGTTATCACTTGATGTGGAATATGATTCGTATCACGGCACTGAGAAATCGATATGTCCATTTATATAATGAATTGCAAATGACTTAAAAATAGATTACGGTGATTCTATGACTCCAGTAGGATCACAAAGTGACTGTCACCTGAGAGTCATAATTTGAAGAATTAAAGAAGTCACATTTTGGTCACAAATGTGACTGTGACCATTGGCGTCACGCGTATTTGCTATTAAGAGCTAGTCACTCGAAGAAAATAGCAAGCTAGTGCATTTCAATTCAATATTTTAAAATAAATATATATACATTTGAGTCTCTCTATACCGAAACTCCATACATCGAATTTCTCTATATAACGAATTTTTAGTAGGAACGGTCCCCTTTTCCCATGATCTCATTAAAAACAGTCTGCATATAGCGAAATATCTATCTCCATGTAACGAATTTTTTCATAAAATGTTCTTTATTTATTCAGTTTTAAAAAAGCTTCCAAATCACATGGAATCAGTTTTCCATCACAGATTCCTGATTTATCGTTCAGTGCTGAGTTTTTAGGGTTCCGTACTTAAAAAGTAAAAACGAAACCTTTATAAGATCACTCCTGTGTCTGTCTGTCTGTCTGTCACAGCCCTTTTACTCGTAAACTATGCAACGTGGAAAGTTCAAATTGGGGGAAGTAATAAAGATTATTGACCCACATATTTACAGATTAATAAATATTCATAAATATATTTAGGAAAAATGTAGAGGGGCTAATTAAGTTACTTGAAAAAAAAAATCCTTTTCTTTGCATATCGTGTGGGGTATCGTGTGAAAGCTTTCGTAATGCCGAAATCAAAAATATATTTCATTTAATTTTAGATATTATATTTTCAAAGTTATGGTGGAAAATGTAGTGCAAAAATATGTTCCCCCCCCCCCCCCTCTAATTCCGAATCTATTGAAACTAAAATTATGAAAAAATTAGAGGTAGCAGACATTAATTTAAACCTTGCAGGAATATTATAGCGATTAACCTAGAGGTCACATAGTTTTTGAGAAAATCGCATTTTTCCGTTACAGTCAAATTTCGATTTACGGGCTTCAGCAAAAGTGTTGAGCAGAGCTGGAGGTACCTATCGTAGAAGTATAAAAGCATTTTTGATCATGAATTTCAGAAAAAATCGTCGGTAATTAGCCGAGATATTAACCCTAAAAGACACGGACGGTTTGGACATACATAATGACAGGGATGGCGTACTCTATGCTCCATCTGCTTTTAAAGCCTAGATAACAAATTTTAAGGATATATTTAAGTAATGTAATGCCCAGTAGCAGTATAAAAGCAATAAACGTCAAATTGTTAAAAACAGACTAATTTAATGAGAATTAATCACATAAATACTATGGGATTCGCGACTAGTTTCAATTATTGGCTCTCTCAATACACCTACTATGTCTTTAAAGGTTAACTAAAAACCTATATGGAATAACAAATATACAGAATAGCTATATTTGATATTATTTAGGTTCCATATATCTTTGAACTTTCATGGTATATCCATTTATGCTTTTCTAGGATACAAGGTGCAAAGGAAAGCCCCTTTAGCCTGAAAATACTTGTGAACGGAGAGAGCTACAGCTATGCAAGTGAGGTAACGGCATAGTAAAGCGACTACGCCCGATTTAATGAAAACGACAGCAGCGCCAGCTAGTGGCGAAATTTGGAAGATAGCCACTGCAAATCGAAAACGAAAAGAGATAGAGCAAAATTTCCAGTTAGAAAGTTTTAAAGCAACAATTAATTAGTAGAATACGACATTTGGTTTACATGGATAAGATAAATCTTCGCCTGTTTACCCAAAAATGTCCGAAATCGATACACTCCATTTTGTGTAAACGTTTGAATGGAGTAGTCAGAAGTATGAAGAAATACGCACAATTTATGCTATAAATACGTACTTATCTCAATACATTTTGATAACATCACACACACACACACAAAAAAAAAGACAAACTGTCTCACAGTGATAAAGAGTTAATATTCAGTATGTTCGAAAAGTTCGCCATTGCTCACGATACACGTATGTAGTCGTGAAAGTAATTCTGCATGCACATTTCTCAGCATGGAACGTCTATTGCAAGCCTCTTCAGTACGACGACATAGATTTAACCCTTTCAAGGGCGGTGGCTAGACGGTCTATCCATTTAATTTTAATTTCCAAAACTGACATATGGCACCAAGAATATTTTAATAAAATTTTGCTTTTGTATTGAAAGTGCAAATTAGCGGGTTTTTGTTTTCTGAGAAATTCGTTTGAATATTCTGGTGTCAGTCAATTATTTCATCAGTTTACGAACACAATTCTTCTGGCCCTGAAAGGGTTATTCTAAAATTTTAAATGTATTGGAAATTAAATATTTACAGACATTACAGCACAGTACAATGTTACAATCTGCAATTGTGCACTGCTATATTTCCGGAATGTGAATAGGCAAAGTAGAATCGTCGCTCATCGATTTCGGACATTTTTGCGTATGGAGGCGACGATTTATCTTATCCGTGTGAACGAAATATCGTTTCGTACTAATGAATTTATGCTCTAAAACTTTCTAATTGGAAAATTTGCTCTACCTCTTTTCGTTTTCGATTTGCAATGGCTATCTTCCAAATTTCGCCACTAGGGTTGCTGCTGTCGTTTGCATTAGGTCGGGCGTAGTCGCTTTACTGTACCGTTACCTCACTTGTATAGCTGTAGCTCTCTCCGTTCGCAAATATTTTCATGTTAAAGGGACTTTCCTTTGCACTCTGTATACTATACAACTATACCAACCCTACGTTGTATAGATTTTACAAAGTCTTTGTAAACTTTTAGCAAAGGTATTTTTTTAATAATACACTTATTCATATATTATTGTACGGAACCCTCTGTGCGCGAGTAATACTCGCACTTGACCGTTTATTTATCTTACTTTCTACCTTGAATCTCATTGTTCTCTATGTCCAACGAATTCATCCCCCCACACTTTCCAACAGACTTCTTAAAACAGCGTCATTTGGATTGTTACACATATAAGAGCGGGATTAAAGAGGTAATTGACGTTTAAGGTGAGTGAGATCGAAGATCATTCAGAAGGTTAAATTAGAAAAATAATCTCTCTGTTAATCAAGCACAAGTCGATATTCGCAATGTATTCATTACCAGAAAGCTTCCGAGATCCACTGGCATCACACACGCCCTGATGTGCCTCACAAAAAAGCGGGAGGGAAAGAAGGCACAAGCACGCTATTGGTTGAATGGGAAATTCTCTCTTGACAGCTGCAGCCGTGAGAGCAGATCACTGTCATCATTTAGAACACGGTTTCATCTACCAAACTAAAGCTCTCAACCCTTACAGTTAGAGTAGATATTTATTGGCGATTCAAGCGCTCGAATACGCCATCTGGTGGAGAAAAGATGTAACTTCTCGCTTCAGGATAGTGTTGTGCAAGCGCATTGCATTACATGTATTTTAAAATTGTTCAGAATGATTGTTCTTTTGCACAATTTCTGATTTCCTGTGACATTTGTGTTCTGTCTTATATGAAAAAGTAAACGTTATCCGAATTTGAATGTGTAAAACTTTCAAATGCATTTACAATAAAGAATTATTTCAATGGCACTTTAGCATTAGTTAAAGGGGAATTAAAGGGACAATTTTCCTGTACCGAACGCTGCGAGCGGCGCCTCTATAGGCCGTTTTAATTCGCAAGTGTTTCTGGCTTTCTTTAGTGTGAATGATTCACAAAATTTAATCTGTTTGAGCACGTTTTTTTACTGCTTCTGCAAAAAATGTCTTATAGGAACTGCATAAATATCTGTGATAACGTGAAGATTTTGAAAGAAACCTATAAGGGATTGAAAAAAAAAAAAGATGTGGCAAAAAGTTTATGATTCCAGCAGGAACTCTATAAACAATTATAAAAAATAGAGTCAATCACTGAGCAGAATTTGGATCTTGGTTCGGCGCGAAAAAGAAAGAGGACGCGCTAATACGAGAACTTAGACGGAGCAATGTTTAAGTTGATTAAAAGGATAAGGGGCCGGAATCTACAACTTTCGGGACCAATGATTTTAGGAAAGGGTCTAGAAGAATCTCTTGGGCACTCTGACTTCCAAGTCAGCATTGGTTCGCTAGAAAAGTTCAAGAAGATACATGGGTTATTACAGAAAACTATCTGCGGTGAAAGTGCGGATGCTCCGGTGTCAACATGTGAGAACTGGAGTCTTAAAGTAGCAGAAATTCTATTTGAATTCGCTCGTGAGAACATTTTCAATGCTGACGAAACAGGTCTTTTTTCCAAGTGTCTCCCAAACAAGACTCTGGCGTTTAAAGAAGTAAATGTTTTGGCGGCAAACAAAGGATTACTATTCTGTTGTGTGCTAACATGACAGGGAAAGAAAAATTAAAGATGCTAGTCATTGGGAAAAGTAAATCTCCTCGGCGTTTTAAAGGCGTGAAGTCCTTAGAAGTGGACTACGATTTTACAAAAAGTCCTGGATGACTACTGAACTTTTTGACGAATGGTTAAAAGCACTTGACAATCAAATGAGAAAACAACGCCGAAAAATTGCTTTGCTTATTGATAATTGTCCAGCTTACTCACAAAACTGTGGAGAAAAACTGCAAAATGTTGAAGTTATTTTCTTACCACCCAATTGCACATTAAAACTGCAGCCCTTGAACTTGGGAATAATAAAAAAAATCTAAAGGTGCATTATAAGAAAAGAATTCTTAAACAACTGATCATAGCTACTGAAAAAACTGATTCCACCAAAGACATCATTAGTCTTAGAAAGTGCATTTCGGAATTTTATAAAGCTTTGAGATTTGATGTAACTGAAAAAACAATTTACAATTGCTTCAGAAAGGCTGGCTTTTCTAAACTGGAGAATAATGTGGATTCTGAGGACGAAGAAGGTGTGGCTTTAGCAGACTTAAAAGAGAAATGGAAATTAATTAAGGAACGCGGAAATGTCGAATAAAATGTTACTCTCCCTGATTTTTTGGAAGTGGATTACAATATCACTATTGCGCAGTACCCTACTAATAGTGATGTTTTAAGCAGCGTATGAACAATGATGGTGAGAGTGACAATGAGCATGAAAATGAAAAACGTACAACAAGAGAAAAAACATCACGCAGTGAAATGATGAGTTCTTTTGATCTTATAAGGAGAGGACTTCAAATGAAGGAAAATGTTCCCGATACAATTTTTCATTCCTTGCTAAAGTGTGAACATTTTTTCGAGAGTGTAACAATTTTGAAATCAAAACAACGAAAAATTACAGATTTCTTCGTCTAAAATCAATGTAAGTTTTCCTTATGTGATTTTTATTATGCTTTCAAATAAATGTCTGTTCTCCTTTTTGAAACTGTTTAAATAATTAAGAAATACAATATTAGGTTAATATTTATAGTTAAACATTTCAAATTCTTAATTAAACACCTCGAAAAAAATTTTGTTCAAAATTTACACATTAAATAGGAATTTTTACACCTTCTCTGTATAACGAATTTTTTACTGGAGCGATGGATTTCGTTATATAGAGTCTCGACTATATATATATATATATATATATATAGTACATTATATATTAAATGCATTCGTCAGACCCAGAATCTTGCACCATAATTAAAGTAAGAATAACCAACAAACATCTAAGAAATTTTTAAATGCATTCGTCAGACCCAGAATCTTGCACCATAATTAAAATAAGAATAACCAACAAACATCTAAGAAATTTTAAGAATTATTAAATTTCTTAGATGTTTGTTGGTTATTCTTATTTTAATTATGGTGCAAGATTCTGGGTCTGACGAATGCATTTAATACATAATGTCCTATATGTAATCTGTGTGGTTATTTGCAGCTTTAGCGCTTATCGCATGGATTTTTTTAAACCTTTTTTGAGCTTATATATATATACATATTTGCACAGCATAGGGAAGATCGATCTCTAACTTGGTGCGTATTAATTTTTTCGATTTGGTTGCAGATTTCTTTTTATTATAAAGTTACTTTAACTTTCAGAACTGCACTGTAAAACATTTGTGTAAGATTACTCCATAGGTAGCAGCTATTGGTGGCAGCATGCTGCCTTGCCAATTTTATGGAGTAGTTTAATCGGTATAACTGGTGTAATATTACACCATAATAATGTGAAAATATCAGAATCCACATTATTATGGTGTAACATTACAGCAGTTATATCGGTTAAATTATTCCATAAAATTGAAGTGAAACTGCCACCAATTTTACTCATATGGAGTATTACAGCGTGGTTCCGGATGTAAAAGTAGACTCATAAAGAAAAAAAAAAGAAAAGAAAAACTAAAGCAAAAACGGAAAAAAGTAAAATTTAAGAACGTTAGGCATCGACCTAAAATATCCTTTGAAAAAAAAAAGTCTTTTAAAAATCTTAATCTGTAAAGCAAGAAATTTGAAAAGAATGCTCCCATAAGTTTACCATTACCTTGCGAGTGTTTTCGCGTGACTAAGAAAAGCTGCAAGTTTGGATTTGAGCTCAGTCTTAATGGGAAGGATTTTTCAAGGGAAAACTTTCCGAAAACAATTATTATTAATTCACGTGGACACAGTTCCAATTTGGAACACATTAAAATTATTGAACGAAAGAGCGCTTTTAAAATGTGGCTTAAAAAATCCTTCATTTTAATTTTCGCTAGAGCTTCGAGGATTGTCTGATTTAATTAGGGAGCTCATTCTAAGTTCGATTCATTCTTCCACTTTGCGTTATTCATTAAAATTTTAATGAATCACCTTATTTAACTTGCTATTATTAGATATTCAAATTCGTTTTATCCTCTCACTTACGAAATGAGAAAATATTTTGAATGGAAATTGCGGAAATATAATGACAAAATGGAAAACATTTCCTTTAGCCTGAAAACAAAATACAGAAAATAAAAATGTATAGTCGACTGTAATTTCTATCTCCGCGGTTATGCAAACAAAAAGCACATATAAAGAGCACATTGTGGCCAATTTTTCTTTTAACAAAAGCATTTCTCTCCGTTGCCATAGAAATATGACGTCATTTGGATATGAAAATAAATATTCATAATGAACTTACTTGCTCCCCCATACAAGTTTTGTGGCAACAATGTAGCTGGATCTCCTGCGAAAATAAAAAAAAGAAATATCGCATCAGAAAAGTAATAATGAACTGTTAAGTACATTTGCAAATTTAATGCAGGCATATGCAATTTTTTTCCCAAGCAAATAAAGTTCAGGGCCTTAAGGCCTGTCGGTGTTTACTTAAGTCATCTTCAAAGAAGGAAATAATTCTGGGTTTTGCAAAAATTTAGTTCTTATTCCTAACATGAACATTTAAATTCAGGAAATGGTAAAATATACGAGATTTCTAGTTAGGAAAGAAACTGAAACTTTTAACGAAGGGGAAAAAAAATGTTCTAATTGAAAACATACTTCCATTTTTGAAATGGCGTTTTATTTTATTTTTTTAACTTTTTTTTTTTCTAAGGAATAAAATTTAAATTTTCTTTTAGAAATATTGAAATGAAATTCTTCGTTCAAATAGATGTCTATGAAAGTATCACTTTAAAAAGCAAGTATGTATTTTTTTTTCTAAAAATATTCTCTGGTGAAAATTAAATTTTCGTTCTGTTAAATTTAAATTTTAGGGTTACGTCATTTTTTTATATATATAACTTCAATAAATGGCTCATTTTTCGTTTTTCATTGCTAACGATAATAATTTTCTTGGTTGTAGTGTTCCCACATCCAAAGGAGCTGCTTTTTGACACATTTCTGAATTAATTTTCGTTCGGAAACGCATGAAATTCGTAGTTGTTCTTATTCAGAAATATATGATCAAATGGCGTTTTCCACTTTTTGATAAAGGCAAAAAAAAAAAAAAAAAAAAAAAAAAAAAAATATCTTTCAGAAAATACAGTAATATCTTGGTTTCCGTTGACTTCAGTTATCGTTTTCATCGATTTTTTATGCGATAAATTTGTCTTAGTTTTCGTCGGTTGCCTCGGATTTCGCCGGTGTACCCTAGAGACCTTGCTGCATTATCTGTAAACAAAAGGGGCGACCACGCGTTCTCCTGCTCAATGTGGCGTTGATTCTCGTTGTGTGTGCATCACCCCCGAGCATCTGGGCAAGAATTTTGTTTACTTTTAGGGTATTTTGGGGCACTTTTTATTGATTGCTAGTAGTCCATCATGGTACCTGTCATGTTCTGAGGAACATCTGCTATTAGAACTATGGTTATATATTATTTTTCTTGCTTGTATATTGTCTGTATACTGGGAATTTTAAAGTAACACTCTTTTATTATCTGAAACTTAATCCAGGCTAGTGACTTAGAGAGGGGAGGTAAAAGAATGTAGTTACGAATAGAGAGGGGGTTTTCCCTGCTGTTCAAATGCATACCTGAGATAAGGCGAACAAAAGGATTTCACCAGAGGGCGAAATAGCAGACCTTGGGGTCAGAAGGGAAACCCTGTTTATGTTTTTGGGAGAAGAATGATAGCGTGAAGGGAGATCAGTTAAGGGTTTTAGCTGAAAGTGTGTAGTCGCTTTTTCGCAGAGCACAGTTGATGCTTGGAACTCAATGTGTGGGTTCGTTGGAAAATAGATCGTGGATAGAGCTTGATTAGGAGTGAAGCTCTTAGAGTATAGAGCTAAGGTGTTGGGAGATTAATAGAGATCTCCGATAAAATCTAATTTAACTAGCGTAGGGTGAGAGAGATATAAAGTAATTTAACAGTACACAGAAAGTATTTACTGTATTTAATTTAATGTTGAACCGGATCACCTATATCCGAGTTCTTAAGTGTAAATAGTGTTTTGTGATTTGTAAATAGTGTGTAAATAAACTGTTAATTAAGTTTAATTGAAAGAGTTGGTTTTCTTTTCACCTATCCTCTCATAGCGTGACCGGTAACACGTAATCATATCGGTGGTGGCACCATATAAATAGTAAAAGATTTCTTCAAAGTTGTGTGCACTTCGAGGAAACACGACAGTACCAAAGAAAGTTTCGAGATCCAGCAAACCCTACACATGTGGCGCAGTCGATTATTGGTTTTTTTGAAGTCAATGGGTTTGGAGGTGAGTGGTGAAGATGTGGAAGAGTTGGTGGGTGGACACAGTGAAGAACTGGCTACTGAAAAGCTGCAAGACCTTCACCTAGAAGGGCAACAGGCGACAGATGTGGAGGAAGACAGGGGAGATTGTACCTTCTTCAGAGATTAAGGACATCTTCTCTATATGGAGTAAGGTACAGGGATTTGTGGGGAAAAATCACCCAGACAAATCTGTTGCAAGGCGTGTCTGCAACTCAGGGGCGTAGCTATAAATATTTTTTCGGGGGGAGAGGGGGAATTCAAAAATTTCCCAACTTGAAACAAATTTCTTTATTTTCCAACTGAAATGATAGGTGCAAGCTGTGCTTATGATAATGATACTTATACGGAAAAAATCCTTTCCAAAGAAAAATACTCTAAATAAAAACATAAAAATTATAAGGTATTGGTTTGTTTAATGAAAGTTTAAATACACCTCATTCATTTAAATAATTAAAATCAAAGCTAGATTAATTTCTATTTTCCTATCTTGGAATCATTGAGCATGAAAATAACAAGACACCCAATTGCTAAATGAATAGTTAAGGAAGCAATTTCAAACAATACAGTTAATGTAAGATTTAATAGAAAATTTGCTTATATTCAGAGAAAACCAGTATTAGTTTAAGGGATCTCAGGACTCTTAAAGATCTAAAATTTTCGAAATTTTAATTTTTTAGATGTTAAACTTCTGTGTTTTCTGCACATTTTGATATAATTGTTATCTTGAAATTCCCATTAGAACAGAAGTTATGGCATTTAGAATTATACTCGCTCAATAGCTGAAGCGGTGTTTCCAAAACTTTGAAGTCATTTTTCTCCAAATGACGTTTTTGGGGCATAACGCGCGCACGATATCCCAAACACTTTTGAATATTTTTTCATGAAATTTTCAAAACATATGTTTCATGTTAGTCTGTATAAACCGAACCTAAAATTTCCTTTTTATTGTAAAAAGAAAATATTTTTTAAGGGGTTTATATTGTTGAAATTTTCTAAATTTTGCATTAGCTAAATACAACTTTGTATTAAAAATATAAAAATGCTTTAAATACAAATTTATTTAGGTTCAGTGTAATTATTATAATCTGAGGTATAAGTAGGCACCAAAATTTTCATTCTAGTTGCAAAATTTATTTTGTAATCGTGCGCATAAGCTGTTATGCCGATTTTCTGCTCGTCAAATGTCCCCTGTAATGCTAATTCTGCATCTTGCAATTTTTCAAATATTGGAAATGAATGAACATACTTGTATCTTTCATTCCCATTTAAAATTTTGTCTTAATACCAAATACATTTTAAGATATTAAATGTTGAAAATGGTCTTTTTTTTTTCATTTTTTCCAATTTTAAGAGTCCTGAGACCCCTTAAGGTTTGCAATTTTTTTTGTCTTCTCTTACGTACGAGTCATAATCGCACTTCATATGAAAATACCGTCATATTATTTTGAGAAAGGAACAAAGATTTGGAAGAAATAAAGGGAATGGATTAGAGACATTGTTGATGGACCAGTAAGAAAATTCAGGTCTGGTAGATGTATGATATTTTCGTAGCACAGAGAAACATAATGAGAAATTGAGTCTGAGTGCTTTTTGTATTTCTCTTGAAAATTTAACTATTTTACTATTACAGAACTCAGAAAGGCAGTTAGCAAAACAATAAAAATTTCTTATTTTTTTACTATTATTTAAAACAACCAGAAAAAGTCTTTCAAAAATCTAGAATTTCCCAAATCTAAGCTCAAATTTCCCAAGTTCACATATATTTAGAGTTGCAAAAAACCAGCAGATTTTGAGGGGCGGGAATAAACCGGGGAATTTTGGGGAATAAACCCGGAATTTTGGGGAATATTGGAAATTTTGAAGGAGTTTTGACAGTAAACAAAACCAATCATTTTTTTCAATTTGAAGTTTTTATTTTAAAGAAATTTCAGTTACCGTTCAGAGAAGTTTAAGACAGATTTTTCATATTAATTCATGAAACATCATCTTGAGCTTTACGTTTTATATTTTCTTAAAACTGATTTTCGTTACATTAATAGCGGTTGAAAATTAGTGATGACTGAAAAGTTTCTTTAAAAACTAAAATTATTTCATTTCTTTTTACTGCCATATTTATTATTCAGGCATACTCTGTTTTCTTGTGAGTTACATTGTATTTTTTCATTGATTTCTCTCACCTTTGTTTATTTTCTTTTTTGTTTACATTGCATAATTTGGCGAAATGTTTATTTACATATCAGGCAAGATGAATCTGTCATCTAGCTCTTTCACTTTCTACTTATCAACTATTAAAATATTAAATTACTTATTAAATCATCACAACTCTTACATAATATTGCAGCTATAAGTATCTATTTCGTTAGTTTTCATGTAAACTACGCTATTTTATTGGTTTTATTTGCATTTCTAAAAAAAAATATGTTTTGCTTACATTGAAAAAAATTTGAAATCATTACAACAGTTAAAAATAATAAATAAAAAATTTCCATGCCTAAAATTTTCTGAAAATTCCCGGAATTTTCAAAATTTCCCTCCCAAAAGACCCGGTTTATTCCCGGGAATAAACCCGGTTTTTTTCACCCTTTACAACTCTACATATATTGGAGGGGAAGGCACAACTCCCCATAACCTCCCATCGCGACGCCTCTGCTGCAACTTGTTTAATGATAATGTCTTGTCCATTTTAGGCAAATTTTAAAGATGCGACAGAAACACACCACTTTTTTCAGCGGCATAAGGCGCATCCCACACTAAGGCGATACATAAGACATGTCGCTTGAATTCGCTGGAAAAACTGGTTTAAAACAGGTTTGAAACAACTTCGTTCATTTTTTTTCGACCGGTTTATGCGCTACATGTTTCGGCTTCATGTCGCTTGTCGTCTCAGTGTGGGATGCCCCTTAGTCTTCTGACTCTGAAGCTATAGTCCTACTGTCACAAGACCAAAAAAATAAGTGACCCCATATATAGTGCCTTGATACCATATGCCAATAACACTATATTAACTTCTCATTGTTTTTAGTACTGAACGCTATACTTATTCTCTATAAAATGTATTTTTGATACATATTTTGGTGTGTTTAGAACAAATTAATTGGATTTACATATATTCATATGGAAAGAATTGTTACGTGTCAGATTCATCGAAACATGAAACCTTTTATAATATTCCAGACTTTAAAGACTATCCTTTTTAACTCACATCTATTACTTTCATTTCAGAGTTTGTTAATGTGTATGTATCTGCTCAACCCAATTCTTGTGGTTGAATGTCTTCTACATTTGCCATGCAAACGTCTGGACTTTGTTCTGTTCGTTTGTACCGCGTTTTATTCCTTGCTTTTCTCTGATGTATCTTTGAAAAGGGAAGAGGTGTTTTTCTCTCCCTCTAATTCTTTTTCTTTTTTATTATTTTAATCAGGAGAACTATTAAAATTTCTAAATGGAAAGCCGTCAGATTTTATCTGTGAAACTTCACACTAAATGCTTTTAAAATGGAAAAAATAATTCAATCTCCAACTTTCTTTCCCCATACACTATAGGTTTTATAAGTGAAATATGCAAATCGCTTCGCTGGTGATGATGAACTAAGGATCTGGGCAGACCCTGGGATAATCTGAGGTAAGAGAAATTTATTATCTCTTTAACTCTAATTTGCTGAAAAATGTTTTATATGAATATATAAGTAGTAAAAGAGGTCATTCCGTAAATTTATATTAATAATTGCTTCGGATTTCGTCGGTTTCAGATTTCGCCGATTGTTTTCGAACGGATTATCGACGAAAACCGAAGTATCACTCTACAGTAAAAGTGGACATTTTGAACGGAATTTCAGATGAGAGAGTGCTTGAAAGCAGAAAAAACTGTCGTCACGTGACAAAAATAGCTTATAACTCGGTAAGTAAATTATTTATCAAAAAATGGAAACCGCCATTAGATTCCAAATCGTTTCAACAGTCAAGTCTGCAAATTTTTTGAATTTACGTTTTAAAATAAGTCAGAAAATGTGTTAGGAAGTTTCGCGTTTGTTGAGCAGGAAATTTGAGAACCGTCTTAACCCTTTATCTACTGACGGTACTTATAAGTACCGTTAAAATAACTTGTTATAAAATGCATTTAATACATCGATTAGTACTAATACGGTTTAGAATGAGTTACAGATGCATTACTTTATCGTGTTTCAAAAGCATTATGGGTTACGCAAAACAAAAATATTTTTAAAAGGATGATTTCTTTTGCTTTTGCATCTTTTCAGCTTTCTTGGCGCTGGGAAGATTTTTCAGTTCGGAAATATTTCTATTGTAAGAACATTATATTTGTATATTTCCTAATCCCACAAAATACTAAGAAAAATATTTAAAATAAGAGATTGGAGTGGGGTTATAAATATTGCATAAAATCCATATAAATTCAAATTTAATTAATCCTTCTAAACCTTCAATCCTTCTAAAAATTATTAAATGATTATATAAATCTTCTAATGTAGTTTCATAAATTCACGAAAAAATGCTTTAGAAGATAAAATTTTCATGATAATTCAGTACATAAAGGATTAATGATGCTAGTTAGTAAAATCTCAAATTTCCCTCGTTAACGTTAAACCTATCGGTTTGTGATTCATTCATATTTTTAAAATATCTCCTCAGAAAATTAATATTTTCTTCTTTTTTCTGTGTACTCTCCTTAAAGAATGTTTTTTCTTAGAAGGAAGGTCTCCATAAGCACATACTCTTCAATATATTAAAAATCACAGAATGTTCGTCTCATGAGGATATGTATTTTATAAAAAGAATTTCAGGCGGAACTTCGATATAGCGTCCATAAAAAAAATTATGAAAATTTCGTTTTCTTGGAGATTTATCTCTGGTTGACGACAAAATGAGATAAAAAATATACGCTTTTATGCTAAATTCTACTCTTCATATTAAAGAAGGAAGTTTTATTTAAATACACTTTTATAACTACGAATTTGTCATGTACATTTATATGTACCTCTTATGAAATTTAATGATCGTTTAACTACGGTTTAGAAGAAAAAGTTAAATTGAATAAAATCGCTTTAAACTCAAATTTCAGGTTCGATTCTAAAGCTCTGTCAATTTGATTTCGATACTTCTACAGTCGTAGAGAACAAAAGAATAGTATTGTTGCCATGGAAACAACGACTTATTCTATATCGAAATGTATGAGGAGAACTTTCTTAATCGAGCAGTTTACTTTTAAAATACATCAAAAAATTATCCAGTCGGTAAAACCGAGAAAAATTAAAAAACTGCAGCAACACGAATTGTATACATTATATACTCTTTATAAAAAAACTAAACTGTTTCACCGTTTGTTTAAATTCATTAAGTACTTGGCATTTAAAAACTCATTTACCTAGCGATTTCCAAATGCATTAACATTGCTTGCACTTGCATTACTCGCCAAACCGTGTGTAGCGTTCTTCATTTCGCGCCGAACATTCGAAAGTATTTTATTTTTTTACAGACTTTCTACAGAAATTCTGCCGTTAAATTTGAAGGATCCTTTATTACATACACAAGTAGTTTCATTAGCATTTTTTTGCTCAATTTTCTGAGTGAGCGCTTTAAGGAGAACTTCCTTGCTGTTTGTTAAAATATTTCTAAAATATATCCTTAATTTAACATTTCATATGTTAAAAGCTGACAAGCTACGAGTAAAATTTCAACTCTTGAAATAAAATTAAGTACATATTTTAGAAATATTTTGACAACTAAAATAAAAAAAGACATCCCTTAATAAAAAATTAAATTAAAAAAATCAAGAAACCCGACTGCGTAAAAAGCGAACTAAAAAAAGGGAAACAAGAGGACGTACGAAAATAGTAAAGTGTGTAATGGAAATCTTTTTTTTTTTTTTTTTTTTTACTTAAATAATTGCAATCGGAGGCATCAAATTCATGTTTAGGTATGTACTACGACTCCTTCTACCTACATGTTTTCCTCCGACTGCAATTACTTAAGTAAAAAAAAAAGGATTTTCATTACACACTCTACTATCTTCCTACGTCATCTTGTTTCTCACTTTTTAGTCCGCTTTTTACGCAGTCGAGTTTTTTGATTTTTAAAGTTTAATTTTTTATTAACGAATTTTTAGGTTAACTTACTTATTTTTTTATTTTTTTACTTGTATTGATGACTTTTAAGTTGTGTTTAAATGTTAGTTCCTATCTACAAACATTATTTTGATTAGGCTTATAGATGTCTAGGAAGGTTAGAGTTACAGTTAAGCTAGAGATCCTACCTACACAACTTTGAGATTGAATAATATTGAAACGGAGCTTCTGACTGTAAAATAGTCTAGGAAACGTCGTCTTCATTATGAAAGTCTTGTCCAATGATACGCCATTCAATAGGGTGCGTAATTTTTTTCATCTCTACCGCCATTTTGTATTTTACGGCCGCCATTTTGAATTTATGAAAACAAAAACCTACCCTAGAACCATCGGACGGTTAAGACGAATCGATAGAGACCTCATTCATTAAAATCAATCCAGCCATTTGGATGTTTCGAGGGTATAAAGAAATCCATATACGATCCATATATCCATACATACATACCCAGATATGCGTCAAACACATAACCCTTCTTGGCAGTCGGGTAAAAAGAGTGCATAGAAAAAAATATCAATATCCAGAAGAGATATTTTAAAAATACGCATGCATTCCGTGTCCATAGGTTTAACATTAGCAAGAAGAATTTGAGATCTCATGGACCAATACCCTTTAGATGTACGCTTATTGAACTATCTTTTATGGATATAAAAATATTTTATGACATATATATTAATTTATCAAATATTTGCCAATAGAATTTTAACTAGAACTTTTCTTTGCGTAATTTTGACAATTCTTCTTTTCAAATATCAACCACACTTATTCCAAAGCTACTTGAAATAAATAAATAAAATAAAAAAGCTATTTATTTAAAGGTATATTTTCAACCGAAGAAAATATTTAAAAACATATAGCATGGATAAAACAACATTTCAATGACAATTTATTTAAAATATATCCAAAGAACTATGTTTATTCAACATTTCAGAGAGATATCATATCGACATTGGAATAATAATAATCTAGTTTAAGGGTGTATTCCGATCCAAACTGCTTATTTTCTTATTCATTTTTAAATTCATTTTTGCTCTCAAACGCATCAAACTAGGAAATTCTCTTATTTAGAAACTACCTAATGTGCCGTGCTTCTCGATTTCTTGATAAATGCAGAAAATGTTGTAAAAAATTCTGTCAAAATCGGCGTTTTGAACCGAAATTTCCGGAAGCGGGTGATCTGGGGATGAAAAAAATGGTCATACTGAGAAAATAATTGCTTAAAAATCAAATTCTAATGAATTGAGCGAAAAATGAAATCACACGGCACCTTATACAACTCTTCAAAAATCACCCCCAGCAAGTTTCATGTTTTTACTTTTAAAAATGAGTCTGAAAATGTCTCAGAAAATTTCGAGCTGTTGAGGGTGGAAAAACATTTTTTCGAATACACCCTTAATAACATTTGTAAATTCTATTTTTTGAGTATGAAGTTTCCCCCTTCATGCCTTTAAATTTGAGGCTAATGCCTTATTTACACAAATGCCTTCAAGGAATAAACTAATTTTTGTAATGCGAGGATTTAATTTTCATCCCTAACATAACAATTCGAATTAAAAAAATAATTAATTTCTACGCCGTTTTTTAGTTAAGAAATTGGATTCTTTAATTTTAACACTAAAAAAATAGTTTTCTAGGAAAAATTGGAACACCAAATTTTTTATATTCTTCTAGGAAATTACGAAATGAACATTTTGTGTGAACTGTGCTCATCATTTTACCTACGAAAATATTTTTTACCATTCAAATTATTTTTTTTTTGTTTACTCACAATGTCATTTTATTACTATTTTTATCTAATTTCAAACAATGACTTTTTTTTTTTTTATCACAATCCTTCGACTTTTAAAGTTTCTTGATGATTATGCTTTAAAAATATCTAAAACACTTATTTTTCAACCAATGATTCCTTTAACATAATTCTCCTATTTCTAAAATATATATGCACGTATACATTTTTTAATTACTTGAATTTTATTTTACATTTTCATATATTAGATAATTATTAAACCATGGGTATCAAGGTAATTACTTTTATAGTTCTTATATGAATATTTTTCTAATGGTCAGAAAATATAAAAAAATTGTAGATCAGTATACAATTTATTTAATTGATAATTGCATACAAACCATCGTAGCTTAAATATTTTTAATATAAAGTTAGTATATATTTTTACGAATATTGTTAAGGATTTAATTTTATTTAATTACAAAGCATTCGATTAATAATAATATAAAGAAATACAAATCGTATAAATTCTCCTCCGGAAATAAAATATGACATTATTGAAATGAATTATCGCCAAAAAATATTACAGAAATCATTCTACTATGGGCGTTGAGGTCTGACACACGCTAGAGGTCTACATGGGCCGGAATTTCCAGACCTGGGCCGGCCCGAACGAAAGCATATTCGGTCGGCCCGTTTCAAAAACTAAAACTTCAACCTGGGCCCGGCCCGTGCTAAAATTAGTGAAAACAGACCCGTCCCGGGAGGTACAAAAATTAATGAAAACAGACCCGACCCAATTTCCCCAGAAAATACTGATTTTTCTTAACATATGTCGGAATTTCCTCTTAGACCGCACAACTTGGAAGAAAATCCTTATTGTTTATATGCTGCCACCACTGATATGATTACGTGATATCGGTCACGCACTGAGAGGATTGTTTAAAGGAAAACCAACGCTTTCAATTAACTAAATTAACAGTTTATTTACACACTATTTACACAACAACAAAACATTATTTACACTTACAAACTCGGATATAGGTGATCCGGTTCAACCTTAAATTGAATACAGTAAATGCTGGCTGTGTACTGTTAAACTACGTTAAATCACTCTCACTCTACCCACGTTAAATTAGCTTTCCGGTGATCAATCTCGATCTCCCAACACATGGGCTCTAAGCCTAAGCTATCCGAGCCTCTCTCAACCCTACGCACTGTCTCAGAGCTATCCAAGGCACGACTGTACACCTTGCGCGCTACGCTCCAACTCTCTCAGCAGAAGAGACCGCCTTCCAGGAACCCCTTACTCCTTCTCCACGTAACCCCTCCGGGGTTTTCTACCTGGCTCCCATTGTCTCCCCATCTTCCATAGACATCTCAAAAGGTTGTGCACACCCCTCTCCAACTATCTTTTCCCCCTTCATACCATCTATACATTTTCACCGGCTTAGATCCAGTGTTAGATAAGGAAAGACTGTTATTTTGAAATTCCAGTACACAGCCCATACAATATATAATATATTAAGACAAAAAATAATATAGAACCTCAGTTCTAATAACAGATGTTTCTCAGAACCTGACAACATAGAATTAAGTTTTTTTTTCTAGAATACTGCGTACATATTTGTGGGACAATTTAACATTATAGATTACATAATCATATTATCTTAATTATTATAGATTACTATATGTTTTCAAATACTATATCTTCCCAAGCCATAAAATGCAGAATATCATCAGTACTGGCCCGTCATGTAGGCCCAGTATGTAGAAAGAAAATGTAAGCTTGGGCCTGGCCCAGACCGAATCTGCTGAAATAATTCAGCCTGTGAGAATACTTCTCACAGTATTTAAATTTGGTTTATTTTTCTTTCCTTTCAGCTATTTTTTTGCATCAATGTCTATTTGAACTCAATCTTTACGCCGCGATGTTGACGCTTTTATCTCTCACCGTAAAGCAAGTTCATTTTTCACCGCCGATATTGATATCTGCTTTGGGATCGGCAGCTTGCGCATGCGCACTCCGCTATTTTAGGAGCATATCTTGGAGCTCTCGTTTCGTCGGAGTCGATTTGATTATGATGACATCATTGAATTATGCGCCGCCCTCTTTTGACGCTGATCGCTGACAGGAGAATATCGTTTGGTTTCGTTTTCCAATCAGTGAAAACATTTTTAATTCTGTAGCTTGTAATTCGTTTTTCATTAATTTCCCGTAAATGTTAATTTAGCTAATCAATTTAAATTCTGCCTTTTAATTACTTTGTCAACCTCGTATTCGTCATTTAAATACTAAAACTCGTTAATTTTAAATTCAGAATTTGGTTTGATGTTGTCTGCAAAAGATGTAGTCTTTTAACGTAGTTTTAGCGGAGCGCCAGCCCGCTGGCCGGCCGTTCGAATGCCGTGCCGCTCTTTTTGACCGAAAAAGTTTGCCGTACTATGGATCATATTTTTGTTATGTGGATATGTTCTTTCTCAAAGTTTAATCCTTTAAAGTTGTGCTGCTCTCATTAAAAGGAATCCCATGGATTTATTCCATGTTGGCCGTTATTTTTCTCTTCTTAAAAGATTCAGTCCTTTTATTTAAAATGGTGACCAGAAGCAAGAATTTCATAACCTTCTATTCAACTAACGTATGGAATAAAGAATATTATTTGTTTTCATCAAATTGCCTCTTCATTGTCTACATTTCAAGTAAGACGTTTCCAGTTTTATTATTTCTTTAACAATCAATAGTAATTTATTAAAAGAACTTCACAACGTGTACTTTAACACTTTTACGATCACAACACACAATTAATTACCGTCACAATTTGGCGCCGTAGTACCTTTCGAATTGCAACGTGGTTGCTTTGGGATTATTGCAATTTTGAAAATACTGATTCTTGAAGATAATTTTTTTAGAACTTTTTGTTCTTTTTTTTAAGAATTATGAGAGTTTTGGTTGAAATATTTTAATAGAAGCTACATTTTCATGAAACTTGTACTGATTTTTGAAGAAAATTAAGATCGTTATTCAAGAAAATCAAGTAAAATTTTTTTGAGGAATTGTTCTCATTAGTTCAAAAGAAAATAGTTAATTTAATTCAAGATTTATTGGATATAATTTATGAAAATATTGTAAAATATTTGATGTTCTCATTCTGAAAAATTCTTGAGTTATGCCATTTTTTGTTACGTAGTTACAATTTTTTTTACAATATTCTAAAGAATTCATATTTAAATTTTACTATATTTTGTAGAATATATTATTATTCAAATCAAGAAATGAATTTATATAATTACAATATTGAAAATGAATTTTATGTTGTTGCAAATAATAGCAATATTCTGTTTTTAAGAATAGAATTCTGAGGCAGTTACATATTTTTTTTAATTGATTGAAAATTGTGGAATTAAAAATAATTTTGAAGAATAATTGTTGAAATTGAAATATTTTTATAAATGAATTTATGTTCTCAAATAATTTCAATGAATTTGAAGTTTGGCAAAAATTGTTCTCAAGAACATGATATGATATTTTAGGAGGCATGGCTTTTGGGTTATATTTTTATTTTCTACTTATTAATGGTACTTTAAATCACTTATAAATTTGAATTTCAATATATATATTTAAAAAAAAAAGAGATTGAAATTTTATTGAAGTGTATTATTTTTAATTCTTGTTGCTGAGAAATTTTGTCTTCACTTAAAGTTGTTCTCATCTCATCAATTACGCCTATTTTCTCCAACTGAAGTTTGGTATTCTTCAAGTAATTTATAGTAGTAATTATCCTGTATGATTATTTTGAAGTATTGCCTGCTTCTCTTAATAACAAAAATATAATGTGAAAATTTATAGACAGTTATCCTTTTTGAAAAGTTCTTAGACTTGCTCCTCAGATAATTTGTGAGATATGCTGTATGTGTAGTTAGCATGTTGTCTTTTGGACTAGTCTGATTTCATCTCTAATATTTAAAGAACTGTTTCTACATTTCAAGAACTGTTCCTGTTTTTAAATTTACCTATTGATGTTGTTATAGAACTCTCAGATAACAAATTGAAAATGTTCAAAATTTTCATTGCTTCAATTTTCTTTGGCAAATTCAATTCTTTCACAAATTTATAAGTCTATGCATGACATATCCACATCGACATCATCATACCTTATTCTCATGTTGCTTTATAAAAATAAAAAGAGCAACATTATTTTTTTTTCATTTAAAATGAAATGGGCTTCTTCAATCCTGTAACAGTTCTACTTAAAAATTCCATTCACCATAAGAAAATTTTTTTTCCTTGCCAATAGTGAAGATTACTTTTATATATTAACTATCAATAGTTCTTAAGTGATGTGCTTTTTGCCATATTTGATGATGACTGTTCCTGTATATGCTGCTAGAAAATTTTTTAATTACCTGTAATGACATTCTACAGACTTTTCTTCCATTAATCTGTTGCTTACCTGATGAAGGTGGTCAGTGGTTTTGTGTGACATCCATTTCTTCTGGTCTCTTCTTTGTTGTTGCACATGTTATCATGGAAGCTAAAAATTATAAAATTACCTACCTACTTTTTCATAAGTTTCCTACATCTACAATAGTTTATTTTTTTGTGTGTATGTTTCGTATCCAGCCATAAGATACCTGGTGAAGATGTTGTTCATTTATAGGCAAATATCCATTTATGAAACCACTTCATTAGACTTCTCCGGTTTGTGAAGCTACAAATAGTGTTTACTACTTAGTTCTCTTCAAAAAATAAATAAATAAATAACTTTCATTACTGATTATGATAGTGTGTCAGTTAATGTTTCTCATGTGAGAGTAAATATCCTCATCAAGTGAAATTGTTGACTTGTCTGCTGCTAGAACTCAGTTACTCACACCATATCATTATTCTAAGTCTTCTCAAAACAAGGAAGTTTAAATTTATATTACCTGAAAATTACTAATGTGTTTTACCTTCAATAACATAATTTTATGCTGCATTTTCTCCAAATATTCTAGCAGGTGCAATTAAAAGTATTCAGAGTTAATTTTTGCTTGTGTGTAGCAATTCATCCTCACATTGCAAAATTTTTGCTCATTGATAATCAAGTGTAAATTCTCAATTAATATAAGAAGTTTGTGAATATTTGTTACAGTGTTTATGCAAGATCAAGTTATTTTGAAAAGTTCCCATATTTATTTATTTATTATGTGCATAGTGCCTTTTACTTTAATCTTATTTCATACCCAAAGCCTCTAAGTTTTTATTTTGCCATTTGCCTCATTGATTTAAAAAAAAAAAAAAGATTCGTTCATTTTGAAGATTTTTTTTGTTTTATGAAGAATTGAATAGTAAAAATGATCTTCATTTTGAAGTTTTCAATGTTTTATGAAGAAAGTGAAATTTATTAATGTCTTCTCTTCATACCTACAAATAATACAAGAAGATTACAGAAAAGCACAACTCTAGATGGAAATTTTTACCAGCGCATTTATATATATATAGAATTTTTTTCTATAAATCATCTAGTGAAATTTTTTTTACAAAAAAAAAAGTGCTTCTTGACCTCAAATACCGATTATGTCCTATCATACTACATTTCATCATAAGTGCACCACCGACTTCTCGTCCTTGTTAACTCTGCAAAAGTGATTCATGTATGTGTCGCAGAAGTATGATTGCTCTGCAGTAATGAGTACGATGTCGTCAGTTAAGTGCTTCAAAGAGAATGCAATGCATTCTCACTTTCTACAAAGTGTCTCGTCATGTTAAAATGTTCTAATGTCATCAAGCAAAGATCATCTATTTTGATGATTATTATGTGAATGTTCCAGTTTTTTTCGACAGCACTATACCAGTGTACCACCTCATGTTGTGTTACTAAACATTCAGTGACATCAGTATATCTTTAATAGCCTTATTCCATATGGCTCTGGATTCAATAAACATTGTTTTGAATCCAAAAACATTGCCTCTACCACCTGCAGTTACACAATGTTACTATTTTCTTATTTATAATTAAAATTTTCTTTTACTTAAGATGTTAGGAGCCTTGTTAGGAGATCCAAGCCACCTAAAATTTTACGTAGGAGTTCATATATGTGTTTATTTTTGTTCATGGATATGCTGGTGGCTAGGGCATGATGGTCATCGGCATGGTTGTGGACTTCAATATTTACATATATATATCTAATTTTGTGTTTGTTTACAGTGTTGCTGATGATTTCATCTTTGTCATTATCATCATTGTGAGCTTAACATTGAATTGCAATAATTTTATTTCTATATTATATTTTAAATGATTATTTAAAAATTATATTCCTGGTACATGGTATTTTAGTTTTATAAACTCATGATTTTGTCAATTTTTTTCTTTCATTCTATATGGAAGTACTTAAATTTTTTTTGGTGATCACCAGTCTCTCATATTTTAAAGAAAAACCATGGTATATGTATATTTATCTAATCTTTTGAGTCTCATATATATATATTAAGAATTCTTATGACTAATACATTGAAATTTTTATTTAGTAAAGTATAAAAGTTCAAAGAAATTGTGTCTAAGATGGGATTTATGACACTTAATTATGACATGTCTTTTCATTGAAATAGCAACTTGTTTTTATGGGATACCTTGTTTGGGTGATTGAGTAGTGCACGACTCAATTATACAATTGGTATCACATACAATTGGTTGTCTGTTTTAGTTTAAATGAAATTATAAGTTTGATACACTAATAGGATATCATTATGTTTTATGAAAGTTTATTTATATATGGCCATTTCATTTCCTTTCATGTTAAGAGTAATAAAGAAAACTCTTTCTTTTTTAGATATAATTCTAAAATTAAAAAGTCCTAGGCATGTTGTAAAAGTCAAACTACAAAATGTTTCCTGACTTTTTTGTTGCTTTTGTATTTGCAACTTTTATCAGAAGTTAATTCTGTTTTTATTTGGTACCAAGATAGCAAAATTTGTTTTGACTAGTCAATGATCTCAGTTTTGTTTGTTAACTTAAAATATATTAATACTTTCATCATGATAATTTTATGAGATCAAATAGAAGGTTTTGCCAATGTTACTGTATTTTTGGCATTTTTATTGTATACTTGATGTATTGTATACTTTTTGGATTATGAATGTACTTTATGCAATGTATATTATTCTTTTTCTCTTTCTTACTTTTGGTCACCAATATTTTTTTCCAGCACCAATTTTTTTTCAACTGTTAAATCACCAATTTTTTTTCAACTGTTAAATCACCAATTTTTTTTTCAACTGTTAAATCACCAATTTTTTTCCAGCACCTTAACTTTAAATTTTATTGTTCGACTTTAATGATTTTTTTCGCTTTGGCAGTTCAAAATTTTGTCATCCCATTTTCTGTAAAAGGTTTTTGATCAATTTTGCCTTTTACATCTCCTGGTCTTACAAAATTTTCTCGGTGAAGGGAGGTAATGTGAGAATACTTCTCACAGTATTTAAATTTGGTTTATTTTTCTTTCCTTTCAGCTATTTTTTTGCATCAATGTCTATTTGAACTCAATCTTTACGCCGCGATGTTGACGCTTTTATCTCTCACCGTAAACCAAGTTCATTTTTCACCGCCGATATTGATATCTGCTTTGGGATCGGCAGCTTGCGCATGCGCACTCCGCTATTTTAGGAGCATATCTTGGAGCTCTCGTTTCGTCGGAGTCGATTTGATTATGATGACATCATTGAATTATGCGCCGCCCTTTTTTGACGCTGATCGCTGACAGGAGAATATCGTTTGGTTTCGTTTTCCAATCAGTGAAAACATTTTTAATTCTGTAGCTTGTAATTCGTTTCTCATTAATTTCCCGTAAATGTTAATTTAGCTAATCAATTTAAATTCTGCCTTTTAATTACTTTGTCAACCCCGTATTCGTCATTTAAATACTAAAACTCGTTAATTTTAAATTCAGAATTTGGTTTGATGTTGTCTGCAAAAGATGTAGTCTTTTAACGTAGTTTTAGCGGAGCGCCAGCCGGCTGGCCGGCCGTTCGAATGCCGTGCCGCTCTTTTTGACCGAAAAAGTTTGCCGTACTATGGGTCATATTTTTGTTATGTGGATATGTTCTTTCTCAAAGTTTAATCCTTTAAAGTTGTGCTGCTCTCATTAAAAGGAATCCCATGGATTTATTCCATGTTGGCCGTTATTTTTCTCTTCTTAAAAGATTCAGTCCTTTTATTTAAAATGGTGACCAGAAGCAAGAATTTCATAACCTTCTATTCAACTAACGTATGGAATAAAGAATATTATTTGTTTTCATCAAATTGCCTCTTCATTGTCTACATTTCAAGTAAGACGTTTCCAGTTTTATTATTTCTTTAACAATCAATAGTAATTTATTAAATGAACTTCACAACGTGTACTTTAACACTTTTACGATCACAACACACAATTAATTACCGTCACACAGCCCTGGTTCAAGCACGATGCAACTGCTTCTCCACGCTGCACATGTTATATTTCTGTACTGATGTCAATTTAGCATCGGTTTGTGCATCATGTATACAGTTGCAAAGGGTGGAAAAAACCGGTTTTAATCCCGGGAATAAACCGGGTTTTTTGGGAAGGAAATTAAAAAAAATTCCAGGAGTTTTCGGAAAGTTTTAGGCATGAAAACTTTTAATTTATTATTTTTAATGATTTCAATTTTTTTTTCAATGTAAACAACATAAATATAGACAAATAGCTTCAGTTTAAATCAAAACTAATGAAATATGTGCTTAAGTTTCAGAAATATTAAGTAAGATAAATTAAAATATCATAAGTAATTTGATATTTTAATTTGATAATTAAAAAATGACAGAGGTAGAAGAGAGATTCATTTTGCCTGACATGAATTTAAATTCATCACTGTTCTACGAATCGGCCAATGTAAACAAAAAGAAAATGAAGAAAAAGTAAAAGAAATCAATGGAAAAATACAACGCAACTCGCTAAAAAATAAATATATATGCATGAATAGTAGATATGCCAGCTAACAACCTTTAAACGTAAAATCATAAGTTTTGTGAATTCGCAATGAAAAGACTATCTTAAACTTTTCAGAACAGTGCCTAAATTTCTGAAAAATAAAAATTTTAAATTGAAAAATGACTTGTTCTGTTTACCTTCAAAACTCCTTCAAAATTTCCAATATTCCCCAAAATTCCGGGTTTATTCCACAAAATTCCCTGGTTTTTTCCCGTCCCTCAAAATCTACAGGTTTTTTAGAACTCTAATCATATGTATAACTTATCCTTGTCTCAGTCACGTCCATTGAAAATTATTCTCATTCCATTGGCGCAGATTGATTCTTTTAAATTTTATATCGGGCCGAATGTTTTCATCGGCTCGGCACGATCCGCGGGCAGGACCAGGTACGGACCAAGCCCGGGCCCGTGCAGACCTCTCACCCGCGTTCTCTACAAAAATTCACAGCTTTAAATTGACGCCTTGGGTCGCTGGGCTAACCGGATCTCGTTCTACTTTTCTTTAAAATTTAAGTTTCCAGATTTAATTTAACCCATGCGCAAATGTGTCGATTTTGCAGTGAATTTTTCGCTTAACGTTTTAATATATGTGATTTTCGGATCTGAAATAGTGGTTCCATACTCCTTGGAAATTCTAAGAAGTCTGGTCACTATTTCACCTAATATCACCAGAATTTTCAAGGTACTTACACCCCTCAGAAATTACAAGGAATGTAAGTACCTTGAATATCGAGGCTAAAGAAAAAGACAGGATACCGCGGTGGGTCCGGTTCTTCTTTTTTTACAGACCGCTGGAGTCACGTGATGCTCGAATCCACCAATGAAGGTGTGCGAAAAGAGCATCACGTGACTCCAGCGGTCTGTAAAAAAAAGAAGAATTGGACCCACCGCGGTAGCCTGTCTTTCTCGTTAGCCTCGTTGAATATACAGTAAGCTCCCTGAAATCCGCACATCACCGCAGATGTAAGCAATGAAATTTTCATTTCAGATGTACGGGCAAAATTACACCTTTTTTTTTGTAAGTTTTTTTTTTTAGTTTTATATCATTCTGTATGTATTTTGATATGTAATTCTCGATAATATGACTGATCTCGTGGTTTTTCATGAAGGCAGTTATTTAAAAAAATCAAGATATTGCTGGTATCACTGGTAATCACTATCTTTTTACCCAATATATTTATGTATTAATCAAGATTTTTTGGTTATTAAGACTGGTTAAACCTGAAATAATCGAAGTTCCATACTTTGATTTTGATGTAAATTAATAGGGTACTTTTATAAGGAAAGTTTCATTGAATAATTCAATGAAAATGCACCTCATCTTTATTATGCATATTTAATTACACTTTATTAGTTATTTACTTCACCTTTACTTTTAATAATTTAATCATTTTTGAAATTGTAGTACTTCTTATTATTTTAGTTAATTGCTTTACTTATTTTAATATTTTGCTATATTGCAAGCATTCATTATAATTTTGACTACATTATTACACTCAAATTAATGTTTAAAAAATGTAAATAAATCAATGACCAGAAATCCGCAGAACCCCTGGTCCCAAGCTGTGCGGATTTGAGGGAATCTACTATACTAGCCCTCCTAGCGTCTTGCAAAAGGGTAAAATTGTAATGTTGTTTTCTTTGCATTTTGTTTTAAATGCTAAGAAAATATTATTCTTTCAACATTATAAAGAAAAACTCAATTACAAATATGAATATAATCCTGGAGATTATTAATCATTCTACAATGTATTTAAAATTCATTAAATCCAGTGGTGTAGTCGTAAAAAAAAAACAGAGGGTATACGTTCTAAGCAGAGGGTATACGATCAAGGCAGAGCGTATACCCTAGTGTATATATATTAAAGCTTTCATGAGAAACAGAAGGTATACGGTGTTCCTTAAAAAAATCCAGAGGGTATACGGCATATACCCCCGTATACCCTCCACTACATCCCTGATTAAATCTATAGAATTATATTATCTTAAATATTGCTTGTATTGCTGTGAAACCCGGAGCTTAGTGAACGGAATATTACGCCTCAAACACTTAGAGGGCTAGAATCCACCCTAGTTGAAAAATCAAAACTATTTAAAAGAACCTTTTTAAATTTTAAACTTTAAATTAGTTTTTTAAGAAATCCGGCATGTTAAATTCATGTTTCTTTCTCAAAACAAAAAATTTAGGTGAAATAAAAAAAAATTAACAAAATCAGGTCAATCAAACTTTTGATCAAATAAAATGCAAGTAATAAAACTTACTTCCAACCACTGTTTTTTAAAATTTTGCCAAGCAAGACCTCCGATCTGAAATTGAAAATAAAAGCAATCATGAAAAATATATTTATATAAAATAAATATAGCATAATTGTACTAGCAAAACATAATTTTGACAAAGAAAATTCAGAATAAAATAACAAAGATACGCCTATTAAATTATATAATACGAGTTGGAACCCGTCGAAATTCAACGAAAGAAATTGCTTAAAGAACAGTTACATTGATTAATAATAAACCTACATAATTAATTGCAACAAAAAATCCATCGAAGTATTGATTAGCCTGACTCTTAAAACAAATATTATTTTAATCTAAAGTTACCAAAACACTGTTTCCTTAACCCATTTGTGCCTAGCGTCCCATTTTTGGGACGGTTTGAATTTTAATAAATTTGTATAATTTTCTTCTTCTTTATAACATGAAAACTGTATGAAATAATTATGTATAATTGTCTTTATCTGCACTGAGAAAAAAAATATACCGCCTTCACCTAGAATGAATAGATAGTCATTTTCTGAATCCCTTAACTAGACATATAGATTTCCGAGCTATGCGAATAGAGTAAGTAACTAAGCTGAATAGACGAAATGATCTAGAATTTCTAGTCTCTTGTTTTCTAGGTGACGAAACGATAATGCATCCTTTCAGTAGCGAGAAATTATCGCTTGATTTCTGAAATGGTTTCATAAACTAGAATTATAGTTACTAAAACTAACCTCTTGTGTTCGCATCTATTTGCAGAGATTTTAAAATAGATTTGACAACGAGAATATAGGAAAACGCTCTTGAATTCTAGTAGGAGACTCTAGAACTCTCCAGCAAAGAGAACTAGAATTTATAAGGATGACATGGAACTATTTTTTCTAGAGCCACATTTTAGATTCCAGATACCAGAACCATATGTTTTTCTCAGTGTGTATATCACCGAGATATAACAGCGTAAGATGGATATTTATTTGCGTAAATGAAGGCTTTTCTCGTCTGTTTAAAGATCTTTTATTTTTCAAGATAGCGAAATGTAAAAAGTAAGTTTATTTGTATTTTTTCTATCAAGGATCCAAATAAATGTCATAATCTTAGCTTGTAGGCTTCTTCTAAATACGTATTTTTTTAATTGGGAAATTATATGTTCAAGTCTATTGTTTAAGCATTTTTGCAACGTGTAAATTATAGGGCGCTAGGGTAAATATTTTTATTAGACGTTTAGGGGACAGTTATTTGTGTAAAGTCCTTTTTAAGATGATTATGAAATAAATTGTTTTTAAATCTCAAATACGATTATTCTTAAATTATTATTAATAATACTTATAATGTTATTAGTCTCTGTAAAGAAATAAATATGTTTTTTTAGAAGTTCATAAAAATACTTATTATAGTATATAATACAATTTAAAAGCTTATTTTATATATATTTTGGCAAAACATATAATTATGCATATTGTATTATTATGAATATTAGATAGAATGTTTACATTTTATCAAACAAATACAAAAATATTTTAGCGTAATTTTTCTTAGTATTTTTCCAGTTCATTTGGCAACATTTTAAAGTGATTTTACCAACAAATATGAGAAAACAAAAATTCAGGCATAAATGGGTTAAACTTAAACTGTTTCAAGTTTTTGAAAAATTAAATTTTATTCGTATACGTAATTACTAAAATATAATCAAGATAAGTAAATATGATGAAATTATCAATTGAGGCTCTTATGCTACGCCTATTACGGAATAAGAAACCAACAAAAATTATTTCGCTTTGACACAATAATAGATTTTTTTCTGTGTGAGATCTAAACGTCATTTTTGCCATCTCCAAATTTACATACTCACTTCTCATACCCATATTCACCATTATGATAATATTTTGAAGCGCAATAGTTTATTATTACATATTTTTCCACACTTGAAGCCACGTTTGTCAGCTACCCCACTAGTGGTCGAGAAGTTCTGCTCTCGAAGTTGGTAGACGGGAGGTGCTGGGTTCGAACCCAATCGCGCCCGTCGGCCTAATTGTTCGTAGTTTTCCGTGGTTTTCTTCGTATCTTGGATTTCCTTCCGTAAATACGGGTTAAGTTCCCTTAGAAAGACCCCACGGAGGGCACTCACCCCATTTGGGCGCATATCTCTAATGTAGATTGAGGCTAACGAAAAAGACAAGCTACCGCGTAGCATTCCTCATATCTTCTTTTACAGACCGCTAGAGTGACGTCATGCTCTTTTCGTACACCTGCATTAGTGCATTCGGGCATCACGTGACTCCAGTAATCTATTTAAAAAAAAAAAAAAAAAAAAAAAAAAAAAAAACGTGTAAAGCACCGCGGTAGCCTTTCTTTTTTACTTTTCTTTTAAATATGGCGACATTTCCTCACATATTTTTCTCATTTTAATAAAGCATGTCTCATCAGTATCAACGGAACGAAACAATATTTAAATGTAACAGTTTTATGAGGTAAATGCGTAATTTTTAAAGCATTGCGTCGTTTTCTGTTCAACTTTTTAAAAAGTTATTTTTAATTACAATGAGAAAACGGCATCAAAAAGAATATAATAAATAAAAATAAACAAACTCCACTTTCTCTTTTCTCTACAATGGAAGTAATCCGATTACCACCATTTTAAAGAAATTTCACAAAAAAACTTTTAATATTAAAAATAAAATATAACAAGAAAGAAAAAATCATGCGTCAAGCATAGATTATGAAACACTTTCCAACACATTCATAATAATGTAACAAAACTGTACCATTTAAAAAATTAAAATATTACGTCTGATTGAACCATAAGGAAACATTTCAAAATTCCAATATAATCTGTTCCTATCTACAGTCGGAAAATTAACCGAATTTTCGTAGCAGTCCTGTATAGGATATGATTTGTATCTATTAATAGGCTACTTCAGTCAGGCGAAAAGACCCGTTCGCTAATGCTAATCCTATGGAAGAAATTTATAAAGATATCTCGGTTGCATTTCAATATTTTTAAATGATTTCTTTTGCATTAGACAGCTGAGATCGATCTGTACAAAGGTTGTTTTTTACTTTTCGATTTTGTTTACAGATATTTTTTATGGGGACACTTTCATTTTCGGAACCGGTTTCGAAAGTGAAAACATCCACATAAAAACAATTTGTAATGAAAATCGAAAAAGTAAAAAACGGCCTGCATATACAGATCGATCTCAGCTATCCAATGCAAAAGAAATCATTTAAAAATATTCAAATGCAACCGAGATATCTTTATAAATTTCTTCCATAGGATTAGCATTAGCGAACGGGTCTTTTCGTCTGACTGAAGTAGCCTCTTAACTGCATACATGCTAAAATTTAGTTCACTTAAGAGATACATATACTTCAGTTAAAAATTTCCCTTCAGCAATTTTCTCTAAAAAGGAGAATGGTACGTGAATACTTTTGTGCAGCCCTGTATAGGAGGTATAGCATTTATATATGATGAGTAATATACAAAAAAATAATTAAATTTAAAAGCGCATACCGAATTTTAAAGACAGTACTGTAACCAATTTCTTTTGTGTGTCCCTGTAAATGAATAAAAAATGCCATGAATTCCCGGTTCTAACGTGATCGTAGTGAAATTCAGCGATTTATATTAGTTTCAATACATTTGAAATAGCGTCATGTCATTAAAATACTTTCCCCCATATACCATAATGTAATCGAATACTTTTGAGAGCCCTGTAATTGAAATATTAATTCTACATTCTTCATATACGATACCAAACATGCTTTGGTGACCCTAAAATAACCTTTATCAATTTTATGAAAATCCGTGTATATTTACGGGAGTTAGAGCGTGGACAGACGGACAGACAAACCGAAACACTTTTAACTTTTAATAAACATTTTTCAACTTTGTGGGAAAGTGTTAAAAATGGGGAAAAAAAAGCTAATACGGGCATATCTGAAAATAAACAGCTTTCATTTAAAAAAACAATTATCAAAATTGGTTCAGTAGAAAGCTCAGGGCTGAAGACTAAAAAAATAGTTTTGTCTTTCGAAAATATAGATAATATAAATGACAGTAATTTTAAAAATGTGGTCTAATGCAAATAAAGTTCGCAAATAAAATAAAATGAAATGAAATAAAATGAAGCCGAAAAATATCAAACCTAATTGGATTTGACGTTCAGTGTTTTTCGTCTCTAAGCTTCAATTTATTTTAAAGTCTCTAGTCTATATCAATAATAAAGTATTCGGCAACTGCTGTTCCAAGAAAAAAAATATATATTAGTTTTTCAAACAATACGAAAGCGCATAGATTTAATTTGAAAACAGACGTGATGAATATTCACACGAAATAGTTTACAGTATCCAATTTTCTCCCATTTTCCACAAATGCGAATATAAAAAAATACTTATATAAATTAAATACATCTGCAAAATATATTAAAAAGTCGTCTGATTTATATGACTCGTTATTTTTTTAAAAAGAGTTTTAATAATTCTGTTCATATTTTTTTTTAATTTTTACGATAAATAATTTTTCACCTGAAAGAAAAAAAAACAAAACAAATGATCATATGAAAATCAATGATTTTCATATTATTATCATCCTTCTTCTTCTTCTTCTTATTATTATTAAGGCACACATTAATCTACAACTACAGTAGAATCCCGCTAATCCGAACTAATTGGGACCGCTGCCTGTTCGGATTACAAAAAATTCGAATTATCCAGAAGTCCGATAAAAATAGAAAAGGAAAAGATGCGTGCTAAGAAAATGTAAGTTATAAGTACTCATTAGTACAATAAACATCCTCTAATCCGGCATCCTAAGGTCCGGTATGCTTGATAATCCGGCACGACTTTCGGAAAAAGTATTATGTTTAATCACTCCAGGGGTTTATAATAATCCAATGGAACTTCAGAATGAGGAATTACGCAACAACCCATTACAAAAGGTTCAAGATCGCGAATCTACAAATAGCTCAGTCACCACGTCGACGAGTGGTATGAAAAAAAATTTCTGTAGATAATTTGTGAAATCAAACTGTTGAAAGGAAAAATAAATTTTTACCATTTGAATTAAAAACTTTTTGCATTTTAGAAAATAATTTTATAGAAATGGGAAACAAAAATTCGAGATTTTTTTAAAGATGGGTTTCTGTCAGTAGGCCTACAGTGCAAGTTTTCGATTTATATTCGTGTACATATGTTGTACTTTTACATCATTGAGTATTTTGTTAATTCTATTCAAGCTGTTTAAAGGAAAAAAAAAAAACATGCTTTACCGCCATTTTTTGTTTAATTCTAACTCTACACGTTTTTCTTGACAAATAATCGGTTCGGATTAACCGGAATTTCGGATTAGCAGGATTCTACTGTACTTTGAAAAAAATACATTTTACAAGTGTTGATCAATGAGCACACGAAGACCTTATATACTTAAAAAAAAAAAAAAGTATATGCAGGGTGTCCGCTGTCAACAGTGTCCAATGGCTAATTCCTAAACAGTTAGGCATAGACACATACAGTAAAACCTCCCTAAAGCGCTCCAAGAGGTGGTCTCTTATTGGAGGTCTTGTTTAAATCTAGATTTTAATTGTTGAAAAAGGTAATAATTAATGTTACTAAATTTTATTTTTTACATTAGGGAAAAATATGAAAATTTAAGTATCAAAACAAAAATTAATTGCATAAGTTAATTAGTTAAAAAAATGAATACATTTGCTTTGATTTTACGGTTTTATCTTTTATAACTTTTATTTCCATGTCCTTTCGAAGTTCAGTAAATTAATGCAATTTTTTTGGACGGGAACAAATAATGACGATTTCATTCATTTATCCATTTCTTTGAGAGTATCCTGACAGAATAGGACAGGGGAGTTTATTGACCGTCATTCTTAATTTGTCATCAGAGTTAAATTCATTGCCTGAAACGGCACAAAGGGGTTTAAACACTTAAAAGTTACCGGAATAAACTATAAAAAAAGAAATCTAAACTTAGTTTAGAAGTTTGATGAATAATGCGCTCTCTGTAATTATTTTTCTAATAAAACCTTCTTCAAGCGACCAGAAAAAAAAAACGGAATTTGTTTCATTTTCTTCAAACGAAATGGGTCGCTCATGGAGGGAGTTCAACTGGGATGGTCTCTAAATGGAGATAAAATTAGTATTGAGCCTATGGCAATAAATTTCGTAAAAATGGTCGTTCAGGGAGGGGATCGCACTGGGAGGTTTCACTGTAGTTCCAATTAAAAAAATGTTTTAAATGAGGTAAAGAAGTATTTTAAATGCGATTTGGGTCAATAAAAATATTTCTTAAAAAACTACGAAATTTAAATTTTTTATACAGTCCCACGGTCCTATAAGTGATCTATAGTAAAAATTGCCTCTACACTAACAAGTAAGACAAAAGAAGTCCTAATCACCTAACACTAAAATTGACCGAGTTATGAAACTTTGAATTGCATGACTTTTACCAATTTTTCTGCATCTGAACACAGATGAGTTGGGCCATGCTCCGAGGGATCGTACACAAAGTGCTTAAAGTATTAGAATGATTTATTTCGCGTGCACATTTCTGCATTGCAGCCGAAGGGAGTCACTTCGAGCAAGCTTTAAGATAACTTTAATTTTTATTAATTAAGTTTTAGATTAGATAATCTAATGGCATTTTAAAATAGGTATCATTTTGTAAAGAATTGCGACTGTTGCTTTTCGTCATTTCATTTAACAAAAATTCTGTTATTTTTTAACTTATAGCTTTAGTACAAGTTGTATATTTTCCTTTGATATGACAAAATGAAAATAGATTTCAAATTTATATTGTAATGTTAAATTTACTCTTGCCAGTTTTAATCGCAAAAGAATGAGACTTTTTTGTCTTACTTCTTAGTGTAAATATAGAATATTTTTACTAAATATAACTTATAGGACCGGGGACAGTACAAAATTTTAAATTTCGTTACTTTTTAAGAAATGTTTTTATTGGCCTAAATCGCTTTTAAAATACTTCTATACCTCATTTAACCCTTAAATGCCGGGTGTTGCTTTTCGGCAACATACCCAATTTAGGCTTTAAAATACTATTAGAATAATATTGAAGATATAATGCTTAATGTTGCCAATAAAATATATTCTGAAAATATTATTAAATTGATTTTCAACATGTAGATGGCAACACTTGTGCTGTTTAAGAATAAACATAGATTTATTTTTTCAATTGTTGCTACTTGTTCTTTTTGTTCTGTTTGGAAGCTTGCGAAATACCCTATTTTGTTCTGCAGTGAGCAAGTAAAATTTATTTCTTATTATAGTTCCTAAAATTCTTGTGTGTTTAATATTATCGAATTTTATCAAGGAAAATTATTTTTTCAATTAAAGACCAGTATTGCCGATTAGTAACAAACTGTTTTTTAGCCGTAAACCATACTTAAAACAAAATAGGATTTTTTTAAGTATTTTTTCCTTGATTTACTTTAAAAATGAAAGCCGAAAAACATTATTACAATAATTTTTTAAACATCCGGCATTTAAGGGTTAAAGCATTTTTTCAACTGGAACTATATGCCTATACTTAACTGTTTAGGAATTGGCCAATGGAAAATGTCGAGAGTGGACATCCTGTATAAGGCATATAAAGTAAATATATGAATGAATTCTTTTCTGTTCCTTTTAAGTTGTTACTTTGTCCTTAACTACATTAACTTTATCCTACACTACATAACTTTGTCCTACACCCTACACTAAAATATAAAAAGGATACTTTTCCCCATTAACTTAAACATTATCACTGTCTTAGAAATACAGTTCAAATGAAAATGCTATTTTTACTGAGGCGAAATTGATCCGTAACATGTTATTTACTATATTCATCATATCCATACTGCTTTTGTTGTAGTATTCTCATTGTAGTATTCTCGTTGTAGTATTGTTGTAGTCCCTTCTCTCTTTAGAGTATGCGTGACTAAAGTATCCATGGACTGAGCATCGAGCAATTACGATTTTTTTTTTTTTTTTGTCTTAACGCGTAAGTAGCATCGTCAATTTTTTTCTTCTTTTGTCATGTATAAAAAAAATAATAAACAACTAAATTTAAAAAATCAAAAAACCCGACTGCGTAAAAAGCGAACTAATTAATTATTTTCATCAATGTGATACTTTTTTTTTCAATTCCTACTATTAGCTCACACTCTCGCTATATACATCTTGTTCAAATTTTCAATCGTTAATAAAATACTTATTCATCCAATCAAGCTCAAATAATTTTTTTTTAAACTTGTAGTGGATGACACTTGATGTCAATCCAGTTTTCTTCAAATATTAATTCATTAATTAAATTAAATTAATTAATTTTCAATAATCGAGAGAGCCCTCTTCTTGATCAAGGTATTTTAAGACCAAGAGAGCCTCTTCTTGATCAAGGCATTTTAAGCGCAACCCAAGAGGAAAGAAGAATGGGGAAAAAAATTCTCTTATTGACCTAAGTAGAAATTGACTTAAAATATTTTTTTAATATTACTTAGATATTTTTTTATTTACTTGTATTGATGACTTTTAAGTTGTGTTTAATTGTTAGTTCCTATCTATAAACACTGTTTTGATGAGGTCTATAGATGTCTATGATGGTTAGAGTTGCAGTAAAGCTAGAGATCCTACCTACACAACTTCCAGGTTCTATAATATTTTAACGGCGATTCTGACTGTAAAATAGTCAATGAAACATCGTCTTCATTTTGAAAGTCCTATCCAATGATATGCCACTCAATAGGGTGCGTAAATTGTTTTTTTCGTCTCTACCGCCATTTTGTATTTTACGGCTGCCATTTTGACTTTATAAAAACAAAACCAAGCCTATAACCATCGGGCCGTTAAGACGAATTGATAGAGACCTTATTCATTAAAATCCATCTAGCCGTTGGGATGTTTCGAGGGTACAAAGAAATCCACATACACAAATACGCGTGAAACACATAACACTTCTTTTCAGTCGGGTAAAAAGAACTTTTTTTCCCCCTTAAAAATTACTTATTCATTTTCAAGTCACTTTAATGCTATTTTGATCGGAATGAAGAAGAAACAGAAGCCGTGTTTTTCTATTCCAGTATTAGAATGAGAAAAAGAGGGAGAAAAAATGTGATACTTGCAGATTTATGTCTCATATTGCACCGATCGAAAGACGCGCGAACAGTAAATTTGTTTTTAGTTCGATTTTCGTTTGTGACAGAGGATATTTTTTAATTGGATATTTTATTTATTTATTTTTATTTACAGATCTAACGCGAAGAGAATATTTTCTTCTCTTTTTAGTCGACCAAAATTAGCCTGAGGTTTGCTAATTTTTTATTCCTCTATTATGTACGAGTCATAATCGCTTTTCATATGAAAATAGATTTAGTGATTCTTTTTGCAATTTTTCATCTTGAACTCCTCTCATGCTGAGGCTGTAGTCTGCACATTTACAAAATCTCTTTCATTCGTAAGTGGAAATAATAACCACGTTATTCCGATAGAAAGCAATCGAACAGTGTTTCCTCTTTTCATATAAAAGATTCGTATCTTTCAGATAACGATGTCAAATTTTTAGCTTTATTTTCAGGGTCACGACAATCACGAAAGATTGTTATGGTGAAGGAATCGATTATAGTTAAAGAAGTTCACCTTTTATTTTATAAGAAACGGAAAAACATTGATCGATTCTTCGGTATATAAACAGTAATTTCTCCAATTTTCATGTAGTTATTCATTTAACGCACTTCGTTAACGTGTCTATCAGATTTGCTTGCTAAGGGAGAAAAAATATGAGAATCATTTTATGTATGAAGTATATTTTTATTTGACACCAAACTTCTCTTTTGATAAGATTGAATGTAAATTTCCATAAAATAGATTGTGGGCTAGAGATTAACAAAATTTTCTTATGTAAGAAGTTGTTTAAAAATGAGATATTACTTTTGAAACAATTTTAAATATTATGCATTTTTAAAAATTTTATTGCATATTTTGGGTATTGGGTTCGCCTTTGCTCGGGTTCTGATGATACAAAAATTTTCGGGTTCGGGAAGGCTCGGATTTAAAATCTTCGGCCTCAGGCAAGCTGGGGCTCCGAAAATAAAGACAGAGCTCAACTCTAATGTTTCTGGGACTCAAAGACAAAGGGGATTACGGGTTAAGGGGACCTTCTACATTACGAGACAAAAAAAAAAAAAAAAAAAAAAAAAAGAGCACTTTTTTATGATTTTTTTTTTTTTTTTTTTTTTTTTTTTTTTTTTTTTTTTTTTTTTTGTAAGAAAACTGCATGATGGATCTTTTTGAAATTTTAACAGTTTATTGTACATATCTTAAGGTATACACAAAAATCTTTTTATTAGATTTTGTAGCTTCTACTCTAAGTTATAAACAAATATGTTCAACTGCTCTGGAAATTTTCGTCTGGACGGTGGGCATGATAGCGCCTTGTAGAATTATCTGAAACACAAAAATAAATTTTTTTCGTAAACTTCGTGAGTATAGCTTCTAGTTAAATTAAAGGAACCCATAAATTTATTTAAAAAAAGTTATGTAATGGCAGATTTATAATTTTTTTTTTTAATTCGTTCATATTTGTTAATAACTTTTTTTCTTTTATAATTTTAGCAAAAGCTTTAATTCATATCAAAGGCAATTAAATAAGCTTTAATTTAAAAAAAAAAATCAAGGTGATCCATTGAGTAGTTTTTTTAAATCTTGCCCACCGTGACAAAAAATGTGATTTTGAAAAAAACGCGTTTAAAGTTTTCATACAAGAAAAATGGTTCATAAAAGATTATTATCGTTTATTTACATATACTGTTCGGTTAGTCTGCTACCCCTGCTTCATGTAAAGACCTACTACTAATATAAGAAAAAAAATCGATTTTTTTGAAGATATATTGTAGAAGGCCCCTATAACTAGCGTAGATGGACAGTTATAGTAATGAAACAAAGTTTTAATTTTCGACTCTAACTTCAATGCTAGATTTAACACTAATAGCTCCTTCATTTGTACTGAATGAAACGTGAACGTCGTCGTGTGCATTCATAGTTTTGTCAATTTATTAACTTGCTTTTAAATATACCAACAAACTTGCTCAAGATTCCTTCTGTTTCGTAATTTACAAATTCAAGTCATACAGATCAGCTTAAGAATATAATAATAATAATTTTTATTTTTTTTCACACAAGGATAATAACTGGTAAAGATATCATGCAAGTTGAAAATTTTCCAAATGTATTAAGGATATACTCAAATCCAAACTGCTTATCTTGATCATAATGGGGTCAAGGAAAAGTAATATCGGTTTAAAAAGGCTTACTGTATATTAACTGAGTATTTTACTAACTATTACTGAGTATTTTACCTTCCTCCAGCATAGGCATCTGCGGTGTCGAAAATGTTGATACCATGATCGTATGCAGCAGTGACGATCTCTTCGGCTTGCTAAAAAATAAAAATAAAAGTGTCCAGTTAAACTGATATCATTGAGCTCACAGGCTATTTACACTAATTGTATATTATACTCTTATTTCAAAGAATAATGCCCCTCGAAAAATAAATTAAGAGAGTATTAGCTCCCCCGTTCCCCCCTTTATACTTAACCAATGAACCTCCAAATCTAATCAGGGAATCGCCTTGTCAAAATAAATCGGTATACCAAATTTGAAGCAAATCTGATAAAAAACCCATTTATCTAAATTAAGGGGATATTAACCCCCCCCCCCTTCCCGTACCCTTCTTTATATACTTGAACAATGAACCAACAAATCTAATCAGGGAAGCGCCTTATCAAAATTAAACGGTATACCAAATTTGAAGTAAATCTGATAATTCTGCATGAAAAACCAATTATGTAAGTTAAGGGGGGGTTAGCCCCCAGTTCCCCCATTATACTTAACAAATGAACCCCCAAAACTAATCAGGGAGGCGCCTTATGAGAATGAACCTATATCCGAAATTTGAAGCAAATCGGATATTTCTATCAAGACTAAGTGCGTTACATACATACATACATACATGCGTACATGGGGCATTCTCACAATCTTTTGACTTTTATGTTCCTGAATAATAATTTTTTTAGTACATTTTCTTGTGTTTTTTTTTATTTCATATACTGGAGAACATCCCATTGCATAATTGCATAACAATATTAACGAGATAAATAAGTTTTGGACGGTGTTGGGGGTCGAAATACTAGGAAAACTCCTATACCGTCCCGTGTACCTGATGCTGATTTTTAAGTTTGGAGCTGTCTGTATAAAATTATTTCAATAAAAGTAATTGAATGTAATTTTTTTCCAAAACTGGGACATTTGTTTTATATAAATATGTAGCAAAAAATTAACCTGTACACATTTTTACACCTGGTTTAATTTTTTGAACTCTGTCCCTGGGTTTTTCATCCTTACCGTTCCTCTTGCTAAACTTATACAAAACATCCCTTCAGATGCAGCCACAGAATTTTTTTCAAGTTTTTTCTCATGCAGAAGTGTACTAGAGAAAGAATGTCTAAAATTCTTTGACAGGAAATTTACTGCAGAATTTAAATCAGCATTTAAATATCAATTTCAAGATCGTGGCTTTATTCGTAGTCTTACCATCCCCAAGGTTTATTCCTGCACTTTTCGAGGTAAATTAAAACTTTTTTTAAATTTAATCCAATGTAAATAACTGTTTCTAAAAATCAATGAATATTGTGGCTACCACTTAGTCTTAACATGATTTGCCTAAAATAGGTGGTAATTTACCTTGCCGTTCCATCCTTACCGTCCCTTTTTTCCCATTTCGTCCCCTTTTTCCTATACCATCCCCTTTTTTTACCTTACCGTCCCTTCTTTAACACCCCTTTAAGGCAATGTTATACCAAACTTTTGTACTAAAAATACTACATTGTTATTATTTCTTATTTGAATGTCCTGTGGGTACTATGCAAATTCATTATAAGTAAAAGTTTAGAAGAAAATAAAAAGTTTTAGTGGTAAAATGGTAAGGAAAATTAAACTCGCAAGTTTAACATAAACCTCGCTGCTGACCCTTTTTTCTTTATTTTGAATCATTAAGGCATTCGTCTATCAGATTAAAATGTTATTTTAGCAAGTTTAATTTCACCACATTTTTATTCCCGAAAGTCAAAAGATTGTGACAATGACCTACATACAGAACCTGCGGACACATTAGCTCTCAGGATTTGATAGCCTGTGAGAAAAAGAGAAATGTGATCATTTATTCATAGACGGACAAATTGTACAACGGGGCTTAAATTTAAAGCTATCAAAAGTTTAAAATTTATAATATTTTAAGTTTCATCTTTTATTAAAAATGTCACGAATTATCAATTTTTTTTAATTCAGTTATTTTTTAATTCAAAAATTGATTGAACTGCATGACTTCCATACCTGAATTTCGAAGATTATCATGCACTGCGGTGAATAGCTGCTCTCTCAAAAGAATCCGCGAATTCAACGAATTTCTTCGTTGATTTATATTTCTTTCAAACATGAAAATTTCGACTGTGTGTGGGGCATTTTAATCCAAAATGAAATATAGTCCAAAATCTAACTTGAAAATTTTCTGAAATTCGCAAATCTAAACCAGCATTTTCGCCATATTCCGGCAACTGTGCTGCTTACTACTTTTTACTTTCTTCTATCTTTACAAGAAGTAAGTATTGGATTCGTGAAAAAATTCGACTTCCCGTTTATGACGAATTTATTCGTTTTAGAAGGTCCCGAACACGATTTGACTATTTCTAGAAAATATCTGCTTCTAATTCTGTATGTTACATAAAATTTGTGGGCGCTCTATCTCAAGAACGGAGTTTAATAAAACTTTATGTTCAATTAGTACCAGATATAAATTGATGCTGATTACTTTTAGGTGTAACTTGCTCAACAGGTAGCGTGCTATGCAGCATTATTCACGATTTCCGCAATAGCTATATCTCAAGAACTAATGCACGAATTTTCATCAAACTTCAGATTCAGTTATACCTTGATATAATTTGGTGCTGATTAGTTTTTGATGTAAATCACCCAACAGGTGGCGATGCTATGCTGCATTTTTCCCGATTTCTGCAATAGCACTATCTCAAGAGCTAATGCACTAACTTTTATCAAACTTCCGGTTTAGTTAGTCCTTTATCTAAATTGGTGCTAATTAGTTTTTGGTGTAAATCTCCAGATAGGTGGCGCTGCTATGCAGAAATTTTCACGATTTCTATTTCAAAAATTAATGCACGGATTTTCATCAAACTTTAGATTCAGTTAGCAGGGGTCGATGCAAGTTTTTATTCTTGGGGCCCATTTTGTGAAAAGTAGAAGTTATTTTTGTGAATTTTATTATATTTTTGTGAAAAATAACATTTTGTAACGAAAGTCCAGCTACTCAAATTCGAACCAAGGATTTATATGCAAAAACATTCTTTAAATCCCTTTGCTAAAGTTTTTGTTTTTCGTGACCTGGTTTTATTTACAAATTACACATTTTAAAACAGTTTTTATGAAAAGGAATGTTATGTAGGGGGGGGGGGGTGCTATTTTATTAAAAGGAATTTTGTGGCCTCAAATTTTGACTGGATCGACCCCTGGTTAGACGTTGACATAAGTTGTTGCTGTTTAGGTTTTGGTGTAAATCACCCAACAGGTGTGGCTGCTATGCTGCATTTTTCAGGATTTACACGATTTTAGCGATAATCCTGTTTCAAGAACTAATGCACGGAATTTCATATCTTTAGAATCCTCATGATGGATATAGATTGTCATTTAATTTTGGAACTGTGATAGCTAATTTTGAAGTATTAAGATGTATGAGATAGAAGAAAGTTTTGGGATTGGCACATCCGACTAGTTTGCATTAAAAAATGAATTTTTACCTTGTCCTTTTTACCTCAAAATACCGACATTTCGCAAACCTAAGATCAACTTCTTTAAAATCGCAGAAAAATATCTTTCAATCATAGCGGTGTTCCTACAACTTTTGCCTGCACTTTTTCCGTTTTTTAACGATTTTATTTTAGCCTTTCGCAAACGTACAATTTTATTTAACAAAATAGAATACATAAAATAATTAACGTGCAGTATATCATGTCTAAAAGTGTGTGCTGATGTTTTCGAGAATCTCGATAACGCAAAAACGCATATGAAATATGCGAATTATAGGAAATTTATGCACATATTTACGTTAAATTTTGTTTCTATTTGAAGTGCGTTAAATAAAACAATGTTCAGTGTTACTTCTTCTTTCATCAGTGTTTTTTTATGTATGATTTTTGTAAATAATTATTTAATAAATAAAAATTACATAATTTTGAATTTAAATTAAAATTTAATAATAGGATGTCACTGTATATTGCTGAATTAGTAGAGCATTGGCAATTTAAGCCAGAGATCTTGGTTTCGACTCCTAGCCTACATACTTGCACACTCAGGTGCAAACAATTCAACTCCTATGATTTCATTTCCAATCAGTATAAAATAATAAAGCTTAGGCACAGATGTCATATACGCACCGGGGTACCTAATTAGCGCCAGAATGGCGCTATTTTGCCTGACATGGTAACCCTGCTATTGGTGTTTATTTATTAATAAATTATTTATTTTATTTTTTAAAATTATATAAATTGTTTTGTTTTATTGTTATTAAATAAACTTTTTTATTTATTGTTATTTCCTTTTTAAAGTATTAGAAAATAATTTAAATACAGTAAAACCTCCCTAAAGCGACCACGTTCCGTTCCAATAAAAATTGGTCGCTCCGAGAGGTGGTCTCTTAATGGAGGTAATGTTTAAATATAGATTTTAATTGTTGAAAAAAAGTCACAATGTTATTAAAATTAAATTTATTTTTCACATTAGGAAAAAATATGAAACTTTAAGTACTAAAACAAAAGTTAATTACGTAAGTTAATTACTGCAGAGTTTAAAAAATGAATACATTGACGTTTGTTGTGATTTTACGGTTTTATCTTTTATAACTTTTATTTCCAAGCCCTTTTGAAATTCAGCAAATAAATGCAACTTTTTTTTTTTTTTTTTTTTTGGACGGGAACAAATAATAACGATTTTATTAATTTATCTATTGCTCTGAGAGTATCCTGACAGAATAGGGCAGGGAGCTTATTGACCGTCATCCTTAATTTGTCATCCGAGTTAAATTCTTTGCTTAAAATGCACAAAGGGGTTTAAACACTTAAAAGTTACCGGACTAAAATATAAGAAAAGAAATCTAAACTTAGTTTAGAAGTTTGATGAATTAATAATAAGCTTATGAATTAATATAGCTGATGATGAATTAATATAGCGCTCTCCGGAATTATTTTTATAGTAAAACCTTCTTCAAGCGACCAAAAAAAAAATGGAATTTGTTTCATTTTCTTTAAAGAGTGGGTCGCTCATGGAGGGAGTTCAACTGGGATGGTCTCTGAATGGAGGTAAAATTAGTATTGAGCTTATGGGAATAAATTTCGTTCCATGAAAAAATGGTCGTTCAGGGAGGTTTCACTGCATATATATGTAACTAGTATTCGAAAACGATGTTTTCGCAAAGTTGGCGTAAAAAAAATCGCCCCAAACCCGGTGCGTATATGACATCTGTGCCAAAGTTTATTGTATTTATTTAACGTACATAAAATAAAGCAATGTCCACTCTTACCTCTTCTGTAAGGCTTGTTCCGAATGTTACCCACGCACCTAAAGAGAGAGAGAAATGATTTTGTTATTTATCGAGAAAAATATTGTCATCACCATAAATTACAGATACATACATATTCACATGCAGAAAAACAAACAAACTTGGATGCTGATATAATGTAAAATGCACCTCCTAACTTAAGCATAGATTAAGATACATTATTTCTTTTTTTTCTCCTTCTTTTTCTTTCTTTCTTTCTTTTGTTCTTTCTTTCTTCTCCCTTCTTTTTTTTGGGGGGGGGAGGGGGGGAGAGAAATATTTTAATAACATGCAGAAAAACAGGAGCATGTATAATGGAGTGTGCAAATAAATGTCTCTTGGTAAATTTGTATTTTCTAAATGTTTAACAAAGGCGCAGTTTCAATTACTACGCTTGATTTATTTATATTAAAATTATAAATTTAAAATTATAAATTTATATTATTATTTATATTAAAAAATGAAATTTTCTAGGATCTATCTAAATCTATCGTTCTGAACGTGGCTCATGTGCCCCACAATTAAGTAATTTATTTTCCAAGGGGAGAAATTAGACTATATTTATAAAAAAAAAAAAAAAAAAAAGCTGACCGTTCAAAAAAAAAAAAAAAAAGAAAGAAAGAAAGAAAGAAAGAAAAGAAAAATCAGTCTTTTTTTCCCATTTATTTTTTGAATTCCTGCAACGTGTAGAATAAACCCCTAAAATGGTTAGGTGAAATTCGAAATATTTAAGAAATTACAGTCACTTGAATTCGAGTTCGGACCAGCTGAAAAAAGATATATACTTGACCCATCGAGACACAGCTGCACGCGTGCTCAATTCCTTACTCCGTAAATCCAGGAATCGCGATCTATCAATACGTTTTAAAACATAACTGTTAACTAAAAAAAATTATGCTCTTTTTCTTTAATAAAAACTTAAACGCGACCCAACAAACACAAAACTTACTACCCACGACAGCTACGTTAGCCTTGGCCGATGTGCTTAATATGGGCACACTATCATTGACCGTAATTTTTGGCTAAGTCAAAAAAGTGTCACATAAGTGTTATGTATTTTGTTCATTTTCATAATTTTTTCAAAGCAATATTTTGAAAAAAATCGTATTGCATTTTGCATTTCTATCTGAAATTTAGCTCCCAGCAAAATTTTATCTCTAAGGACCAGTAAATTATGAGGTATATATGTGCCACCTTGGAGGACCAGAAACTAAATTGAAAATTCTCCGTCCTCCATGCCTATATTTTGGAACGCATCATCCAAGAAACTTTCATGTGTTTTGGCTAGAAAATCGAAGGAGCAGATTTAAAAAAAAATTCTCCGTAGTCTACGTCTATATTATGAAATTCGCACCCCCAACAATATTGGATCTGTAATTCCGTGATAGATCATAAGCAGCAGCTTTGCACTGCCCGGGAGGGACACTCGGTCAAAATGTAAGAAACTCCACGCCTATATTTTGAGAGTCGATATTCTGGAAAATTTCATTTGTAAGGCCTTGATAGATTCTGAAGTCTGACACCCTCCCCCCCCCCCCCCCTATGTTTTGAAATTCATCAATCACCGGAATTTCATCCGCAAGGCGCTGATAGATTGTAAGATATAATTTTGCCTCTCGGTGGTCGATTTAAAAAGGAAACACCATACCACACCCTTACATTTTGAAAGCCACCATTTTTATTTGTAATTTTTTTTTTCTGTAAGGTCTTGATAGAAACCAACATATGTTTTTGCCCTCTCCCCCCCCCCCCCCAGGAGGGATGCCAGGATTCCGTTTTAAAAAGAAAATCATTCATATTCCGCTTTTATGTTCTAAAGTTCGACATTCAGCAAAATTTCCTGTGTATCACCGGTGATAGATCATGAGCGTATGTGATAGATCATAGCTTTGCCCTTTTTCTCGGAAGATGCATTAGACCAAATTGAAAAAAATCCTCCCCCCCCCCCCCCATTGCTTTGAAATTCACCAATCACCAAATTTTCATTAACAAGGCGCTGATAGATTGTAAGATATAATTCTGCCCCTCGGTGCCCGCCGATTTAAAAAGGAAACTATACCACACGCTTATATTTTGAGAGCCAAATTTTTTTTCTGTAACGTCTTGATAGAACCCAACATATGGTTTTGCCCTTCCTCCGCCCGCCCCCCCAGGAGGGATGACAGGATTCCGATTTTTTAAAAAGTCATTCATATTCTGCTTTTATATTCTAAAATTCGTCATTCAGCAAAATTCCATCAGTATCGCCGATGATAGATAATGAGCTTATGGTGATGAATCATAGCTTTGCCCTTTTCCTCGGAAGACACATTAGACCAAATTGAAAAAAATCCTTACCCCACGTTTGCATTTTGATAATCACCATTTTGAAAATCATATTCTGCTTTTATGTTCTAAATTCGTCATTCAGCAAAATTCCATCTGTATAGCCGGTGATAGATCATGAGATAGATCATAGATCATAGCTTTGCCCTTTCCCTCGGAAGACACATTAGACCAAACTGAAAAAAAATCCTTACCCCGCGTTTGCATTTTGAATCACTGTTTTGAAAATCATTCCTGGAATCATGTAAAACATCTCACTTGTCTGATTCGATGCAAAAGAATCTATACCACACATCAGTAGGAGAAAGGCATGGACATGGAAGAAATGTGTCCGGTTTGAAACATATCTTTTGTGGAACACATTTGAACTAGCACGATCGCTCATGCCACGTCTCTATAAGTAGAGAAACAGAGATATAGTCCAGGCAATACAGACCGTATAGGGGCTCTACCTAGAAAAATTCATGGTAGTTCTGGAAAAAGGATTACTATATGTTTTTTGGGTCGCTGAATCCGAATTTTTAACTTCCCACCAAAATTTCACCCAGCAACCCCCCCAAATTTTGGTACAATGCCTTCCAAAAAAGGTTTTTATTAAAAAAATCAAATTTTTTATTGTTTTAGGGAAAAAGTATCTAGAAATTCAGAAAGTACGAGGGCATTTCGAAAAGCAAAGATACAATGGCTCGCATTCCTTAAAAAAAAACATTTAGAAAACGTAAGTTACATCTTATTAACTGGATTATTTATTATTTTTCGACATAATCACCGTTATCCAAACATTTGTTAAGGGGGCTGGTCACTCAGCTTTGGAATTCTCTTCAATAATGTTAAGTCTATGGACTTTTGATGCATTCGTATATTTCAAATATCTTCTCGGGAAATTCATATTTTTATCACCTTTTTTCTGTGTACTCTTCTTAAAGGATGTCTCTTTTTTTTCTTAGTTTTCAAAATATTTCAAAAATCGATGCTGAATTTAATATTTTATGTGTTAAAAGCGGGCGAACTGTGATTAAGAATTTAACACTTCCTATAAAATTAAGTCTATACTTTAGAAATATTTTGAGAACTAAGAAAAAAAGAGACATCTTTTAGGAAGTGTACACAAAAAATAGAAGTTAAAAATATTAATTTCCCGAGGAGATATTTTAAATATACGAATGCATCCAATGCCCATAGACTTTACATTAGTGAGGGGAAATCGGAAGCTGAGTGACCAGCCCCCTTAAGTCGGGGCATAAGATTTTGTATCCCACAGTCATAGAAGGTTTCCGCCTGTTGTCGGAACCACATTTCAACTTCATCTTTGATCTCGTCGCCGTGGAATGATTTTCCTACAAGATGTGATTTCAGGTAACAGGAGACGTCTATTCGCACGAATTGCTTCCTCCGTTCTCTGAAGAAGGGCATCAGAGAACACAGATGGCCGACCTGTTCTTTGTTCGTCATGAACATCGGTCCTACCTTCAGAGAAATGACGACACCATTTCGTTAAATTTTGTCGATTTATAATATTCTCATAAACAGAAACAATTTCTTTGTGAATATCCGCTGGTCGCTGACCTCTTGCATGAAGAAAACGTATGACGGAGCGCACTTCGCATTTGGCGGGATTCTGAATCGGCGGAACCATTTTAAACACGACCTACTCCCACCAGAATCAACGTTGAAATGCCGAACGACCGCGAGGAGAAAGCTAACGGTTGAAGGTTAACACCTGTGTTGCCAACTTGATTGCCAAAACTTTTCTTTTCCTCCGGCGTACGGTGTATCTTTACTTTTCGAAATGCCCTCGTAGACAAAATTTGCAACAAATTAGATATATGACATTATGACTTAGGATGAAGGGGAAGGGGGGATCTGCCTCGGAACATGTGCGCGGTGCTGCGTGAACTAAGTTGCGCAATTCCACTTAACCACTCACACGTTTACATTCGCCCTCCCATCTCCCCTCCGAATTTTCTCTATAAGGTTTACTTTAAGTTTTTTGGGTAGCTGAATCCGAATTTTTAACTTACCCTCCAAATCCCCCCCGCCCCCCCAAAATAGTTGTTTTTAACATAAATTTATTATTGTTTTAGGGAAAAAGCATTACGAAATTCAGAAACTAGACAAAATTTGCAACAAATAGGATATATGACATTATGACGTAGCGTGAACGGGGCGGAGAGGGCTGCCTCTGAACATGCACTGCGGCGCTACGTGCACTAAGTTATGAAGTCCAGGCAATAGGGGATTTTATCTGGAAAAATTAATACTATTTCTGGATTTCGACTCACTTTATGTTTTTTGGGTCGCTGAATTCAAATTTGTAACTTCCCACCAAAATTTCACCCGACAACCCCCCAAAAAATTAATTTTTTGAAAAAATTTGGTTTTTGAGAAAATCGCGCGGGGAATGTTCCGAGGCAGCCCCCTCTCTCCCCGTTTATCCTACGTCATAATGTCATATATCCTATTTGTTGCAAATTTTGTCTAGTTTCTGAATTTCGTAATGATTTTCCCCTAAAACAATAAGAAAATTAAGTTAATAACAACTATTTGGGGGGGGGGTGTATTCTGGGGAGAAAATTTTGGGAGGAAGTAAAAAATCCGGATTCAGCGACCCAAAAAACTTAAAGTAAACCTTATAAGGAAAATTCGGAGGGGAGATGGGAGGGCGAATGTAAACGTGTGAGTGGTTAAGCGGAATTGCGCAACTTAGTCCACGCAGCACCGCGCGCATGTTCCGAGGCAGATCCCCCTTCTCCTTCATCCTAAGTCATAATATCATATATCTAATTTGTTGCAAATTTTGTCTACATTCTGAATTTCTAGATACTTTTCCCCTAAAACAATAAAAAATTGATATTTTTAATAAAAACCTTTTTTGTGGGGCTTTTTACCAAAATTTGGGGGGGGGGGGTTGCCGGGGGAAATTTTGGTGGGAAGTTACAAATTCGGATTCAGCGACACAAAAACATAAAGTAAGCCGATTTCCAGAACTACCATTAATTTTACTATGTAAAATTCCCTATTGCCTGGGCTAATAGGGAAATGGAAGGGTCGTGAAAACAGGGACACGTCGTTCACTTTAACCCCTTCGTGGCGGGAGCTCTTTACGAAATGTTTATTACTTTGCTACCGGTTTTAAAAATCAGAAGTTTGTGCCTATTCAAATCGGGAAAATGCTCGGATTAAATAAGGCAAATTTTACAGTAAAATTTTACTGGTGAAGATAAACGTGGATCCTTAGGCCTATTTTCGGCACGTATACGTGTCGCTCGTCCCCGAGGGGTTAAACAAGGTGGATTCCAACCATTTCATCATACGGAATAATTCATTTGAACTAGTTCGTTGGCGCACGCCATTTACAGACAATGAGACATTTACATTTAATATGTAAAGTCGTGGTGGGGGGCGGGGGGATAAACACACCCTATTAACTCTGTAACAAATCATTATACAAGAAAGTTACTGGTACCAAACGATTAGAAATAAAGCTTACTTTTATATGATGTATATAAAATTTGCTTAGGGGGCCATCTACATATCAAAACGAACCTAATTTTTTTTTTTTTTTTTTTTTTTTTTTTTTTTTTTTAATAGCAATACCATAATAAACACAATAAATAAATTCTACACTTTTCATTTAGCCTAAATCCAAATTTTCATGAACTTCGTACGATTACTTTACGAGAAATTAATTATTTTAAGATGAGCCTATTTTAGAGGCTGTATCCAAATTGAAGTTCAGTACTGGATTGTTGAAATACTACAGGATGACTTTGTCACTTGTATTAATGTATTATTTCTTGCCAGTATAACCATTTCGCTCGCTTAATATGTGTCGACCCAAAGCTAGCCCAAAAGTTTGAATAAAATGAGTAAAATATATTTTTTTTTCAAATTATGCTTTTCTGCACATCATAGATGCCCCCTTAACCCTTTATCTACTGAATTATGAATTCATGAAAATTTTATCTTCTAAAGTACTTTTCGTGAATTGTTTAAACTGCATTAGAAGATTTACATAATCAATAAATTTTAGAAGTATTGAAGGATTTTAGAAGTATTGAAGGATTTAGAAGGAATAATTAAATTAAAATTTATAGGGATTTCGTGCAATATTTATAACCCCACTCAAATCTTTTATTTTAAATATTTTTCTTAGTATTTTGTAGAATTAGGAAATGTACAAATATAATATTTTTACAATAGAAATATAGAAATATTTCCGGATTGAAAAATTCCCCCCCCCCTCCCCCAACGCCAAGAAAGCTGGAAAGATGCAAAGGCAAAAGAAATCATCCTTTTAAAAATATTTTTGTTTTGTGTAACCCATAATGCTTTTGGAACAAGATAAAGTAATGTATATATAACTCACTCTAAACTGTATTACAACAAATCGATGTATTAAATGAATTTTATAACAAGTTATTTTAATGGTACTCATAAGTACCGTCAGTAGATAAAAGGTTAAACCATCATTTTGACGTTTTTTAATCCTAATTCGAAAACTACTTGAAAGAAAAATTTTAAATTTTGAATTCGCATAAAGCAGGACAAAATAAATATAAATATATATAAAAAAAACTTGTACGTTGCAATTCATAGATTTTCGAATATTAATTTCATAATTCATATTATAAAATTTTAAAATTACAAACTCTATGTGTTTATGTTTGCGTTTTTTAGTATTACAGTCGAACCTCTATTTAACGAAGTCGCTAAATCCTGAAAAAAAGTTCGTTATATGGAAAATTTGTTAAATAGAGAGTCACCTTTTTAGGTAGCTTTCTTTACAAAAAGCTACCTATTGCAGCCGTTCGGAGGAAAGCGATTTCAAAAAATTTTGGTATGTTTTCATCGATCATGACCCCCAGATCCCGAAACCACCCTCCGTTCAAAATTGATATATATATATATATATATATATATCAATATATATATCAATATATATATAACCATTAATTAAACATAACCTACCACCGTCAATTATTATGAATTAAAGCTGTAAGTATTAAAAAAAAAAAAAAAAATATAAGAATTATTATGGAAGAAAAAGAAAAAAGTGGACACCGACAAAAAATGGAAAAGCTTATATACTGAATTACGTTGTCAAGGGCACAGAATTCAATGACGTAAGCAAAATGGTTGTTTTCTGTGAGAAAAATAAGCTAAAGCTAAAAATTATTTTCCCCTGTGCCCAAACATCCATTAAAATCAAGTGAATTGATTAAAAATGAAAGCAGAATAGAAACAAATAATATGAAATGGAAGAATCAATAAAACGTATTTAAATATTTATAGGATATAAAATATAAATAATAAACACCATACCGATTAATATTTCAGTATTTTACAAATATCCACGCGCACATGTCTACCAGAATATCATAAAGATTAAGGTGAATAAAACAGTTAAGAAAACACAGTAATTGATACCAAAGGATGCAGTTAATACATTTTGAAATAAAATTTGAAATACCATGTTAAACACATTTAATATAATATAAAATAAATAGATAGTAATTACATTATTTAAAATGCACTATTAAATTAATTAATAACTGTTTAACAATATCGTCAAAATTTAGCTAAAAATACCCCCTGGTGTATTAAATTATAACTGAAATGGAGCTAGAAAAATTAAAATTTAGAGCTATCTTAAAGAGACAAATTTTGGTGCTGCCATCTAGTATTACTTTTATTAATCAACTGTCACAAGATAAATATTTGTAAGCATTTGAATGTAAATAATTTTTTAAATCAGCAAAACCAAACATATCCTTATATATAGAGAATTATAAACCTAATATAAACCACACAATGTATTTAAAAAAACTATTGTTAATAAAATTTAAAAGCATACAATATATTCTATTAGCTAACTTATTTAAACTAAACTAAGAATTTAAATAATTCTAGAACTTTGATATGACATATGTCACACTGTAACTCTCGTATTTATGAACCGATTTGGATGTAATTCGGTGTGTACATAGTACATACCAAAGTCTCGACCGAGTTCGTTGGCCAGCTTCATCCGCCATTTTGTTTAAAATGGCGGCCATTTAAAAATTTTAAAAAAATTTAAAATTTGAAATGTGGTACCAAAAAATTGAAAATGGAAATATATTTTTTTCTTATATATTTGACCTTTATACAAAGACTCCGTAGCAGTTTTTGTTTCGTCTATATCTTAAAAAATGGCTGAGTTATAGTATTTTGAATTTCTAGAGAAGCTGACATTTTGAAACGTCCTGAATTTTGTCACGCGATAAAAGGCGTATTTATGAACCGATTTGGATGTAACTTCGTTTATACATAGTACAGACCAATGTCTCGAACGAGTTCGTTGGCGAGCTTCATCCGCCATCTTGTTTAAAAATGGCGGTCATTTAAAATTTTAAGAAACATTTAAATTTGAAATGTGGTACCAAAAAATTGAAAATTGAAAAAATATTTTTTTCTTATGTGTTTGACCTTGATAAAAGATTCGGGAGCAGTTTTTGTTTCGTCTATATCTTAAAAAATGGCTGAGTTATAGCATTTTGAATTTCTAGCGTGGCTGACATTTTGAAACGTCCTGATTTTTGCCACGTGATAACAGACGTATTTATGAACCGATTTGGATGTACCTTGGTGTGTACATAGTACATTCAAATAACTCAACCGAGTTCGTTGGCCAGCTTCATTCGCCATCTTGTTTCAAAATGGCGGCCATTTAAACAAATTTTAAAAAAATTTAATTTAAAATGAGATACCAAAAAATTGGAAAATGAAAAAGTTTTTTTTGTATGTGTTTGACCTTAATACAAACATTCCGGAACAGGTTTTGTTTCGTCTACATCTAAAAAAATGGCTGAGTTATAACATTTTGAATTTCTATTGTGGCTGACATTTTAAAACGACCTGATTTTTGTCACGCGATAACAGACGTATTTATGAACCGATTTGAATGTAACTTCGTCTGTACATAGTACATACCAATGTCTCCACCGAGTTCGTTGGCCAGCTTCATTCGCCATCTTGTTTCAAAAGGGTTGCCATTTTTTAAAAAAAAATTAATTTAAAATTTAAAATGAGGTATTAAAAAATTGGAAAATGAAAAAGATTTTTTTTATGTGTTTGGCCTTGATACAAAGATTCTGGAGCAGTTTTTGTTTCTGAAAATTTGTTCTTTTGTTTATATCTTAAAAAGTGGTTGAATTATAGCACTTTGAATTTCTATCATGGCTAACACTTTGAAATGATCTTGTATTTGTCACGCGGTACCACACGTATTCGCCTATTTCGATGGAAGAAGGCATGTGGATAGTATACATCAATATCTCGACCAAGTTCGCTGGCCAGCTTCATCAACCATCTTGTTTCAAAATGGCGGCCATTAAATTAAAAAAAATTATATTTAAAGTGAGGTGCAAAAAAATTAGAAATTGAAAAAGGTTTCTTTCTTAAGTATTTGACCTTGATATAAGGATTCAGGAGCATTTTTTGTTTGTCTTTATCTTAAAAAATGGCTCAAATATAGCAGTTTCAATTTCTAAAGTGGGTGACATTTTGAAAAATCTGATTTTTTGCCTGCGACAGCACTCGTATATATCAACCGATTCCGATATGAGTGAGCATGTGCACAGCAATTACTAAGGTCTCGACCAAGTTCACTGATTAGCCTCATCTACCATGTTGTCTTAAAATGGCAGGCACTTTAAGAAATCGCCGAATTTGTCAGCCAAATATAAGTGACTTTAAATAAAAGCAGCTTGGATAAAGCCGACTAATTTCGCAAAATTCTCATTCATAATGATTTAGTATTGATAAAAATTAGTATTGAATCTCCTACATTCGGTTTCCACTTAATTGAGCTTCGTGTGTTTGAATAATATAAGTTGGCTTTTTTAAAATAAGGAATATGAAAGCTACCTCTTCCTCCCGGCACTGGCCGGAAGGACTTTTAAATACTTTAAACTACATAAAACAGATTTTAAGTCCATAAACACTAAATATAATTTTAAAAAAGTAATTATTCACATGTTTTTTATAAATTATATCTACTTGTTTTATTTATTTTACCCATCAAAAAGAAATCTGCCAGGGAAATAAGAATGAAACAGAACATTGTCTGGAAATACATTGCATTTTCAGTTAAAAAATAATTTTACATTAAAAATCAAGATTTTTTATTATGATTGATAAGCTGTTTGGAGAAATACAGCAATACAAATTTAAAGCAGTATTATTATTCTTCACGCCTTTATTTTTCTCATCAAGAATTTTTTTTTTCTTTGATGCTCAAGCACTTTCGCTTTGACATTTTCGAGCTACAAGAACCGAAATTACCAACACGATTGATCATGATCAACAATCTAAAAAACGAGAAACTATAGTTTAAGCACACCGACAGTTCCATTGAGGATTAAAAGGGAATATTGAAAGTTTGCACTTCTTGGATGGAAATCGAAGAATCACAGCGATTTTACTGCTCTCGGGGAGTTAGGTGCCTGGTAAGACCTGTTCATGGTCATTGGTCATCATAAAATGTGTTAAAAGAAAGAATAAGTTTGAAATGTCCAGTATTATTTTAAGAAATAGGGAGAAAAAAAAATTAGATCCCAAGGAAAAGTTCGTTAAATAGACAATGCACTTCGCTATTTGGAGGTTATTTTACGAAGAAATTTGCAAAATGTTTTTGGTTCCAAGTAAAAGTTCGCAAAATAGAGAAATTCGCAAAATAGAGGTTCGTTAAATAGAGGTCCGGCTGTATAACCACACAATAAATTATCACATTAGGATTATAATTTCAGGAGATATTAATATGTAATTTAACGTTAGAATCTCTAAATTTTGATTATTTATAATTCAAACACTTATCATTCAAATGACTTGAAATTTCGTTTCTAGGCAGAGTTCGAACGGAAGATTTAAAATATATTGTCAAAATTGGGTGTTGCCATTGAAAAAACAAAGTTTGGTGTAGTTTTGATTTGTAGATGGCCCCTAAGGAAATTTTATATACATCATTTAAAAGTAGATTTTATTTCCAATCGTTTGGTACCAGTAACTTTCTTCTATTACAATTAGTTACAGAGTTAGTAGGGAGTGTTTACTTTTTTCCCCACGACTGTACGATAACACATAGAACAAAACATAACATAGACAATATCATTTTACACTAGATTAATTTTAACACAAAATGTTACACAAAATGTTGTGTTAAAATTAATCTAGTGTAATTTCGTATCCAGCGATTTCTGGAGTTCCATCACCTGAGATTTATTCTGTTGAGCTGAACCAGGTTTCAGACCAGATGCTGTAATCTTCAAGGTTAGCTGGGTGAAAAAGTTCGACCAGAATCGTCCGGGATAGCTCAGATGGCAGAGCACTGGCGGCTTCAGCCAGGAGGTGCCAGGTTCGAATCCTGGTCCGAACATTTTTCGCCCAGTTGGAAATTTACATCTAATATCATTTTACTTTGTTTAAAGTTTTATTTAATCAAGCATGATTATTTATATTCTGGTATACTATAAAACACAAATTCAAATATTTAATTTCTACATAAATAAAATGAAATAGCTTAGATTTTAGGAGAATTATTTTTTGCAATACTATTTACAAGTAAAACCAACAACGTCTTATTGATGAAAAAATTCTGTTCAGACAACTTTTTTAAAATTATTATTATTATTATTATTTTTTTTTTACTTTGTAATATCCCAAAAGTTTTACACATAACGCTTTAAATAAAGTTTAATTAGACCGAAAATAAAATTAAGCATGTAAATAAGTAAACAAAATAAAGGAAATAGAATTAGTTTGAAAACATTTTTATTTTATCATTTGCTAAAATTTAATTTAAAGTTCAGAAAATTATTTATAATTATATTTCATGGATTTATATTTAAAAATGGAGCCATTATTTAAGAAGGATACTTTATATTTATTTAACTCTTAATTAATTTATTAATTGCCGATTGAATTAACGGGTTACGATTCTAAGTTTGAGCATATTAATTTCTTAAATGCATAAAGATTTATGAAAATGAAAGTATCTCATTTCTATATGGGTGAATATCACGAAATGTGAAATTTTGAAAACAAATTTTTTTGAAAATTTAAATCGTTTCAAAGCTTCTGATTCTTTTAAAAATGTTTTTTAGCAGCTGAATAAAGAAATTTACACGTAAAATTGTTAAAGTTTGAAGAGCTTAAGTTTATTTTTATGTAATTATTATAATACATGTCATATATATAAATACATGTCATTTTCTTGGCATATGTATGCCAGGATAATGACAATTTCATTCTAAAACATTTTTCACATTCTTGTTTTTTTTTTTTTTTTTTTTTTTTAGATCTAACATTTTAATTTCGTTTAATGGAACATGTTTCTTCTATAGTACCTCAAATTCAGTCTAATATTCAGTTTTATTTGTAAATTATTGAATCCAGGAAAATGACACAATAAAAGTCTACTCAATTTTTACAAAGCCTTTAAACACATTATTTTCAAAGAATTATCAAAAAGATCTTGTTGGTAGCAAGGATTTTACTACTTCTGACTTGAACTATGTCAAGAACAAGAATAATTACTCTGCAACGCCATCTTTATACCTCATAAAGAACTAAAATGAGCATATCAGGAAAATGACATTCATTTTCAGTGACAATCATATTTTAATTATGGAAAATTATTTGTAAAATACAGAACTTGTTACCTTCGTCATATATGTATTATGTAAGGTGTAATTAATAACTAGAAATTAAAAAAAAAAAAGATATTTGTACAATATAGCAGAAAGCCTTTTACTTTGCACGCATCATAGTGTGACATGCCAGTAAAATGACAATCTGAAAGTTTCAGTCTTTCAATTGCTCTATTTTTGTGTTATTATGAATATAATATATCTTGAAAATACTTCTAAGAATATTTTTTATTAGAATGTAAAAAAGAAAATTGCATTATCTAACATTTAATAGACATTTTATTGTGCGGACTGCAATTTTCGTATTTTGTGATATTGTCCCATATAGACTAGTAGACACTTTTTGAAGTAAAAGGAAGATGCTACATAAGGAAGATGTATTTTTTGAAAAATCTGATCAATTTAATAATTATTTAGTATTTTTCTGAATAATATACTGCTAGCAGTTTAACATACTAGGCTTTTTTTTTTTATGATTTCTTACAAATTTTTACTGTTTCAAATCGGTTGAATATTTTTTAATTGTTTTTCAAGTGAAAAGAAAATTATTTACTTATTCTTTTTTATAAAATATATAGTTTAACTATTATTTTTGGAATGTCATGTTCACCTTGATATTGTATAAAATATTTAAAATCAAAACTTATGATTTATTTTACTAAAAAGGTACTAAAAAATACATGAAATAGGTTTTTAAGACATAAAAAAAGAACTGTCGAAGATGTTAAAACTCTACACACAAACGCTTTCAACTGTTTCAAACAGTCATCATCAGGGGAAATTTCTGAGGTGTGATTGTTCGTGAATGACCGTTGGTTAAATATCTGGAGACGTTCCCCTCCTCCTTTGAAATAGACTCGTCTCCAGCTTTTAATTAACGGTCACGAGCTTGGGTGTCGAGTTTAAACATCTTCGGAGGGTTTTTTTTATTTAAAAAAAATCCATTTCATGTATTTTTAGCCCATTTTTAGTAAAACAAATCATAACTTTTGATTTTAAATATTTTATTCTTTTTTACTTTTATTTTATTTACGAATAAAATTGACATATTTTTTTATAGCTCAAGTTTTCTTGCGAACGAATACCTTTTTTTTCTGCAAAATTTTAGCATAATAGCTTCACTCACATATGAAGAGCACAGATGATAAAGGTAGTATGTGACAAAAAAAAAAAAAAAAAAAAAAAAAAAAAAGAAGAAGAAGAAGAAGAAAAAAATTGCAATTTAACAAATTACAACGACCATTTGGAAAATGATTTTTTCAAAGACTAAAATTTAAGACATAAAAAATCGCACGGAGTTGATCATACATTACGTACGCCATTAATTAAACATTAATAGTGTTATTACACGTAAAAATTGCAAGCGACAAAAACCACCTGCGACTCGTCAGATTTCCTGAAACTTACGTATTATGCACCTGAAACTTACGTATTATCCAAGCATTTCATTGGCTGTTCGGGAAAAGGCTTTTCCATTTACATGACCCATTTTAAATGAAATTTCATTCTTAAACTTCTAAACATTCCATAATATTACTTTTTACACCGTTGTATAGAGAAAAAAATGTACTTTTAAATGCAATTTGTTTGAAAGCTGTATCTCGATTAGTTTCTGAGTTATTAAATTTTTTTTTGTAGTTTTTATTATTTTTTTTTCATAGTGGCAACAGAAGTATCCATCTCTGTTGAAAGTAAAGGTTAGTGTATAGACCAATCAGAAAACGAATAAAATGCGGATTAAACCAAGAAAACGTTTCAGATATGCTTTTGATTTCCTACCCTGACGAGAACAATAACCATTTTTCCAAATGGATAAAAAGAGTTAATTATACGACTGAAAATAATAAATGATTCTCTACCATCTGTAAATTCCTATTTGAAAAAAAAAAAGCTAAATACTCACAGAGATTTTAATTGATAGCGGAGGCATTTGACAACAAACGCAAATAGATATTTGGGAATTTACAGCTCATTTTCACAAAATGATGATTGTGTAACTCACCCCATTTATCATCTGAGCTCTCCATATATTACATATGAAGGGCTCAAAGCCATAGTAGACCAAGTCAAAAAAAAAAAAAAAAAAAAAAGAGTCCATGTAGAAGGTGCATAAAATCTGTTTTATCCACTCCCACAGTAAACAAAGTCTGTAAACAGATGGCATATATGAGAAAGCAGAGGCGCCAACTTTTGAAAAACATTGAGTGGGCTCAAAGCCATTTTATTGCAAAATGACACTACATTTTTGCATCTTTATTTTATGACCTATTTGTGTCATGATTTTGACTACAAATTAAAATGCAAAGGACTAAAAAATATTAAAATGGGCATTTAATGTAAATACACTGAAATGCTTATATTATACTATTGCTTATATTATACTATTGCCACTCTTGAACAAACAATCCCGCCATCTATGGCACAGAAAAAACTACTGAAACTAACCTATCCAGTGATACATCAAGTTACATTATTATTCAAACGGTTAATTTATAATGGATTATTAAAATCAGGGCAAGACTTTTGGTTCACCCTGTATATATATACACAAACACCATAACAGACACCTGGGTTTAACGAACAAGTATTCAATCCCCAACTCCTATATATATTTGTATGTTTTAACCTTTGAATAGCGAACGCCTCTAGATTACAGATAAATTCAGCCGTCGCACAGTGGGGGCAAAATCCCGAAAAGATGACCAAAATATGAAAATGTTATTCAAATTGCACGAAACTTCGTAAACGGGTGTTTTTCAGGATGCTGATTACGATTCTAAAATTAAAATTTCAAAAAACAAAATGGCGGATCCAATATGGCGAATCCAATATGGCGGATTAAAAATTAAAATGCTTTGAAAGTTACTCAATTTCTATGAAATTTCGTATACAGGTGCTTTTGAGGATGCTAAGTACGATTCAAAAGTTAAATTTTAAAAAATGGCGGATTAAAACTAAAAAAAATTAGATTTAAATAAAATGTGAAGTTCCAAGACTAAACGTTACAAAGAATTTTCAAGGAACTAAGATATATTTAATCGAAATTACACGTTGAATTTTTATTTATGAAACACATTTAAGTACATTAATAAAAAGTAAAATGTTAAAAGGTTTAATTTTTATATTATTAAAATAAAACGAAAGTATATTCTGAAATTCGTCTTCTGAATCATCTATAGTATAAGTAGATTCTTCAGAATGGTAGTTGTCGAAATATTTTACAGCACTTGTTATGCCTCTAAGGACAAGAATCTTAATTTCTTCTACGGTAATTTATTTAATCTTTAAATGATGGGATCTGATGACATTCAAAGCCAAAAAAAGCCCCATCTTCCATTGTTTTCGTCCTACTGCATTTTAGCGAGAAATCTTCTTGGTACCATTTGATCAATTTGTACATCTTCCCAATTAGTAATATTGAGGAAGCTATTATTTCTTTGCCGTATTCTGGGCACTGAAGTTGACATATAAAACTAGGAATACAATTCAATGAATTTACAAGCTGTTTGTGAGCAATAATCCACGAAATTGATCAAATGAATTTTAAGAAATCACTTGTAATATGACGTGGAATCGTTTGATCAAATCTTCGTCTACACTTTTTACGGAAGCAGAAATAGTTGCGTTTTCAAAGAATTGATGAGTTGCACTGTCATCATTTGTGCTTCCAAATCCGGCTTTTGGTTTAACGACGGTAACTCCTAATTGTAAACGAAATCCTTTTAGTAAATTTTGTTTTGCAATTTAATTTTTTTTTCTTTTCGTCAGGAGTGCGCGCTTGCCATTCCTTTATATCCCGTTTGGATGCCAAATGCAAGCTACCCTCAAAACATCTTATAGTATAGGCATGTAACGTGGTCATCCCGAATTGTAAATGACCTTCATTCACTTTTAGTTTGAAAATGTCATCAAGGTTATTAAACTGTCTTGAAGTTGCCTGACATAGTTACCAAAGTTAAGTTGACAAATTACTTAGTAAAGGCATTAAAAATTTTACAATCAATCATCCTTAAATCTAGTTTGTAATTAACGCCTACTTATTTTCAATCAATGATTGCTTTAAAAGGAAATTTTTTTTTCTTCTAATCTGTAATATAATCCATTTCACTGACAGTAGCTTCCGTATTTTTGTGAAAAAAATTGATTCTGATGGGTCTAAAAAAATCTAGGAGATGAAGGTCTCGAATTTTTCCAGATAACGATTTCTGAATTATTCGCAACACTTAAAACTTCTAGTGGCACTAGAGAAATGAAAAAGGTATTTGAACCTGCTTTCTACCATCATCATCGCGACATTTTTGTTTAAAGGTACTTTGACCATAGATGTGCCATCACATCCCCACTTGCAAATCAAATTCAGATTGCTAATGTTCTCGGAAGTCAGATTCTTAATAATTTCCATTTCCATTAATAAAATACTTTCAGCAGTATGATCTAGCAAAGATTGCAATTAACAAGGTATTTATTCTAATTACATTAGAATAAACAGAATTATTAGCTATAAAGATAAGATAATGTATTTCTATCGGATCGATAATAGAGAATTATTTTAATTTTTTTAACTAATATTGCTTATGAAATTCATTTATGCTTATTATTGTAATACTTATTTTTAATATAATACATAATAATCTATCACAAAACTGATTAATCTAAAAATTTCAAAAATGTTTGCCAGCTAAATTACTGTGACAAGTAATAAATTTCAGAGTTTTTGAAGCGACTAAAAAAGTGACATTTTTACTTGTGGTTACAAAAACCTGCACAGAATGCAGAATGGCAGTTTATGGCAGCTGGTTTTTCACTATACATTAGATAATAGTTCAGGCTACTATTTTCATTATATGTCGTTGCGGAACACTGTGGAACTTTTAAACTTTTTGATGTTTAAAAACAAAAAAATAAGATATTTTTTCAAAATTTTTATCAAAAATAATCATGCAATTATTAATTTTTATGTGCTTAATAAAAATTTTTGTAACACGCGCAAATAATTTACACTCTATCATCATGTGAATCCATTTTAAAGCATTAAAATCGGATGATATGGAAAAATGTAGCACGTCTTTAGAGGAACCATTGTTTTGCTCTTTTTGTTCATCTCAGATGATGATCCTCCAAGCGTCACTTTTGAAATGATACAGGTTGTCAAGGTAAAACGAAAACATTTATATAAATATGGATTCTGACCCTCCAAACATTATTCTAGCCATCTGTATAGTCAAAATTCCCTAAATAGTAACTTTATTTTTTGACTTTTGGCCAGCTTTTCGGGATTTTGCCCCACTGTGCGTCGCGTTGTGTCCACAGTTCAGAGATTTTACTATATATATGCACATACACACACACAGGTATACACGTACACACACATATATATGTGCAATGTACATCTAATATATATACTGTATATATATATATATACATACATGTATACATTCACACACTTTAAAGAAAAAAATGCTAAATTTTAACAAATTTAGAAAAAAAAATGTAATCCAATGTTCGACTTTGAATATTGTTCTTTAAGCGTCTAAGAAAACCCGACGATATACTCCTTTTTTTCGTGTTATTCAACTTCCTCTCTACTCTTTTTGTGTTAAGAATTTTTTTATTTCTCGTTCATTCTTCTTATTGAAGTCAATAACGGAGCAATAGCTTTCCAAAATTTTTTTAGATTTACAGAATACAATTTGAAATAAAAATACTGAAAACCTGCTTTGCTTTTCTTAAAAATAAAAACTGAAGATCTGCACTTTAGAAAAAACTGATAGCTTTTTGAAAATTTGATTTTCGTCTTATGCTTGAAATTTTCATTTTTTTTTCAGAAACTTATTAAGTTATATATTTTTTTAAAATATGTTTTGTGAAAAAAACTTGTTCTTTGCCATTTAGTTGTGAACAAATTTTGTTGGTTGCAATTACATTTAACCCAACACTAAAAATATTGTACTTTATTAAATTACGCAAATTATTTGTTGAATACTAAAACTTTGTTTTCTTCATTGTAACGTTATTAAAAAACATATTTGACAGTTTTTGAATACAACAAAGAATCTTTTGACGTAAAAATAAACGTCAAGGATAAATTTATATTTTTTTCTGGTTAGCTCTTGTTAATTTTTTTTTTCAATCTAAAATTCTTTTTTATTTCATTTTTCTCAAATTCAGAAGTGATCTGTAAGATAAAAAAAAAAAAATCGCTCAAGAAGAGTTTCAATTTTTGAAATTAAAAAAATTAAAAGAAAAATGGAAATATTAAACATCATGTTAGGAATAAGAAGGCATACAATATTATCCACAAAATATATTCACTAGGATAGTGTTGTATATCTTTTATCTATAAGGAGTGTTAAAAAAAGGGGGGGGGGCGACACTGTATTTTATGTCAACTACTTTTTGTTATAGAGGGAGGGATGTTTAGGTGCGTTCGGTGGCCACGCCTCGTGACAGCGTCACTTTTATAAAGAGATACCGGGTTCGGGTTGGAGTGAGCCTGCAATTTTAACTGAATAAATGGGTTCGACCCTGGTTTCCTATATAAAAACTGCTGTGCTTTATCACCTCATGAAGTTTGTTCCTGTTTCCTGAAGTACTCTGTATTTGTAACCCTTCGAATATGTTCTTGGCTATGATTTAATAACATTTGCAAGCAATAATTAATTATACATTCTTCACAATTTACTATTATGAAAACTTAAAATGAAATTATGCTGATTCCATACATTTTTGCGACGCTTATTCCAAAAAATGACTCAAGTTATTCCATATGACATACAGTTTTTTCACAATCTGCACATGTGTCACATGTGTCACACAGATGTACAATCGTGGAAAAAAAAAATAAGTAAACACCCCGTACTAACTCCTCAACAAATTATCGTAGACGAAAGTTACTGCTACCGAACGATTGGAAATAAAGTCTACTTTTAAATGATGTATATTAAATTTTCTTAGGGGGTCATATACATATTAAAACGAATCCAAACTTCATTTTTTCAATTGCAATACCCAATTTTAACGAGATATATCAAATCTTTGGTTCAAACTATGCCTAGACACTCATGTCATTTGAATGATAAGTTTTTTAATTATAAACATTCAAAATTTAGTGCTTCTAATGTTAAATTACCTTTTTCATATTTTTATTTATATCTCCTGAAATTATGCTCCTAATTTGATAATTTTTTTGTAGCAATAATACTAATATACCCAAACATAAATACGCTGAATTTGCAATTTTTATAATTTTAGGATATGAATTATGAAATTAATATTCGAAAAAATTATGAATTGCAACCTACAATTTTTTTGATGGATTTAGATTTATTAAGTCCTACTTTATGGAAAACCAAAATTTCACATTTTTCTGCTAAGTAGTTTTCAAATTATGCTTAAAAAAAGGCAAAATGATGGTTTAAGGGGCCGTCTATGATGGAAGTGAGTAAATATTTTGAAATTTATTCTCTTCTACTGTAACCTAACACGCTTCATTGACTCCTTGAGAGGCGCTTAAGGTTCCTTAATTAAGAAAGGGACTCTCTCGGTTAACAATCGAGTGCGGAACTTCAATTTGGGTAGAGCCCTTAAAACACGCTCATTTTAAAATAATTATTTTCTCTTAAACGTATAGTACGAATTGCGTAAAAATTCGTTTTTAGGCTAATTGATGGGTGTAGAGTTCATTTATGCTGTCAGAATTGTGTACTGCTATTGAAAAAAAACAAAGTTATGGTTCGTTTTAATATGTAGATGGCCCCGTAAGGAAATTTTATATACATCATTTAAAAGTAGACTTTATTTCCAATCGTTGGGTACCAGTAACTTTCTTCTACGATAATTTGTTGAGGAGTTAGTAGGGGGTGTTTACTTTTTTTTTTACACGACTGTACAATCCTGGCCAAAAAAAATAGGATTTTTTTTTAAAAACATGCACATTCGCGTACTTTTGTTCTATTTAAGATAACTTTAATAGTAATTGCACGACATTTTTGTGTTTATGCAGAGGTGTCGCGATGGGGGGGGGGGGAGCCTCCCCCTCTAATATATGTGAACTTGGGAAGTTTGAGCTTATAGTTGGGAAATTCTAGATTTTTTCTTTTTTTTTAAATAATAGTAAAAAATATGAAATTTTATTATATTGCTAACTACATTCTCAGTTCTGTAACAGTAAACAAGTTAAATTATCATAAGAAGAACAAAAAGCAGCCAGGCTCAATTTCTCATTGTGTTTCTCTGTGCTGCAAAAATATCTTAGATGGTATTTTCAGATGAAGTACGATTATGACTCGTAAATACAAAGACAAAAAATTCGTAAACCTCAAATTAATGCTGATTTTCTCTAAATATATGCAATTTTTCTACGTTTAAATCTTACATTTACTGTATTCTTTGAAATTGCTTCCTTAAACTATTCATTTAGCAGTTGGGTATCTTAATTATTTTCATGCTCAATGATTCCAAGATAGGAAAATAGAAATTAATCTAGTTTTGATTAATTATTTAAATGAAAGAGCTGTGCTTAAACTTTCATTAAACGAACCAATAATTATAATTTTAATGTTTTTAGTTTTAGTATTTTTCTTTGGAAAGGATTTTTTACATATAAGTATCATTATCATAAATACACATTGCACATATCATTTCAGTTGGAAAATAAAGCAATTTGTTTCAAGTTGGGAAATTTTTACTTTCTTCTATCTTCAATAGAAGAAAGTATTGTAATCTAAATTTTTTTCGACTTCAGGTTTTCGACAGATTTACACGTTTTATGGGTCAGAGATCCCCAAAAACATGTTTATAGAAAATGTCTGTCTGTCCGTGTGTCCGTGAGTCTGTCGCCAATGTACCATCAAAAATTGTATGAAGTTATGCGTAGAATTGAACCAAATTTTTATTTTAAGCTTTTGGCTATGGCAAGCAGTTCCTCCCTGAATTTGGAAAAAATTCGCCGGTAAGAGACGCTGTAATAGCGATTTTTGTGCGATTTTGAATATTGCACCATTCAAAAGTGTATGAAGTTATGCATAGAATTAAACCAAATTATTTAGTTTAAGTTTTTGGCTATGGAAAGCAGGTCCTCCCTGAATTTGGAGAAAATTCGCCGCTAGGGGGCGCTGTAATAGCGATTTTTGTGCGAT